>OX639998.1:49941032-51394146 GCA_951828415.1 Anomoia purmunda | reverse complement strand
ACACTTCGCATGCAAAATGTGTATAACTGTGACAAGTGTGTTGCTTTATTTCCGCGCACCAAAATATATAAAGCTCTCAAAAGTGTTGATACGCTACAATCTTTCTTTAAAGTTCTCCAACAATGCAATCCGTACGCGCTCACAAACAAAGGTCGTTACACCTAAGACCACAGATCAACCTAAGACAACGCAGAAACAATCATCTCCTCTGCCATTGCCTGCTGATCAACTTGTGCATTCTGCTGAGAGCTCTGAGAGAAACACACTGTCTACTCTACCTGAGTGTGCTAATGTTATCATTAACTGTGTGACTGCTAGTGGTGAACCTGAGCATACTGTTGAGGCAAATACACTATCTACTCTACTGGAGGGTGTTAATAATAATATTAATAGTTATGCTTGTGTGACTATAAATAATGATGGTGTTATCTCTCCAACTTTTGCTGCTGCCGCTGCCTCTGCTGCTGATCGTTTTCCATCGAATGATGTTGGTATACAGGGACAGAGAGAAGCTGCGTTTAAAACAACTGTTGATAAGCCATACAATGTTGTTAGTGGTACTAATGATAATGCTGATTTGGATGTGTTCGTGCGATACAGATGGCTTCACTTATCTTCTTTTATGCCGTCTGTTAAAGAGGAGAACATTATTCATTATATTTCTCAACATACCAACATCGTTCCATCAAGAATTGCCTGCTTTAAACTAACTAAAAGAGATGCTGATGTTAACTCTCTTGTAAGAGTTTCTTTCGAATTGCGCGTTCTATCTACTGACTATAGTAAGGTTTTTGATGCTTCTCTGTGGCCAACAAATGTTTCGGTTAGACCGTTTCGGTTTTTTCCAAAGCGAGATCAGAATATGCAGGAAACATAGATACAATTGAGACCCTACAAATTAGGCACAATAAGCGAATTCGTAATACGCATCTTGATCAAAACCTCAAAATTTTTTATCAAAATATGTCTGGTATGAGAGCAAAAGCCAATTCTATTTATGCTGTTACATCCCAATGTGATTATGACGTCATCGTGTTGGTAGAGACATGGCTTAATGCTGATTTCTGCAGTGAGGAGTTCTTTAATAGGAGTTTTTATTCTGTTTTTCGAAGAGACAGAGATGGTGTGGCAACGAATACTACGCGTGGGGGTGGTGTTTTGATAGCAGTAAGGTCTATTCTCTGTGCTGCTGAAGTAACTTTAAGTAATACTGATCCCTGCATTGAACAATTATGTGTGTCAATTTCGAGTGGTGATGATTTGCTTTTCACTTGTGTTTCTTATATTCCTCCTAATAGCTCTGATAATTTGTATTTTGATCATATTGATAATATTTTAAATTTAAATCTCCCGAATGTTAATGCGCAACTTTGTGTTTTGGGGGATTTTAATTTAAATGAAATTGCGTGGTCTACTATTGCTGATGAAGATATGCTTATTCCAAGTAATGTGAATAGTTGTTGTGAAATATGCGTAATTGATGGGTTATTTAGTATACAATTAATGCAAATTAATAGCTTTCTGAATGAGTTGAGCAGGATTTTGGATCTTATTTTTATTAGTCCTGATTTAAAATTTCTATTATATAAGTCCGTGGTTCCTTTATCTGTAACTGATAAACACCACATTCCACTTATCTTGGAACTTGAGTTTTATAAATATCCAAATCTTTGCACTGACTCGATGCTTAAATTCGATTACTCGCAGTGTAATTTTGATCTTGTTAATAATCTTATACTAAGTGAGAATTGGCCAACCTTATTTGCAGATCGGCCTCTAACTGATTGTTTTGATATTTTTAAATATAAAATAAGTAGTATATCTTTTGGAAATATTCCACGCTTTTCGCCAAGGGTCCATAAACTTCCCTGGCATAATCGGAGCTTAAAAAAATTAAAGAATCTTCGTAACAAATTTCACAAGCTTTTTAAATGTTCTGGTAATTTGCAGCACAAAGTAATGTATGAGAAATATTTGACTGAGTTTAACTGTCTAAATAAATTTCTTTACAAAAATTATTTACTCGGGTTTGAAATGAATATTGAATCTAATCCCAAGGCTTTTTGGAGTTTTGTAAATTCAAAACGTTCCTCGTCAGTTATTCCGTCCATAGTGTCTTACAATGGTATGAGTGCAAGCACCGCTAATGAAAGGGCTAATCTTTTTGCTGAATTTTTTAAATCTAATTTTGTTGATAATGGTGTTCAGAGTGATACTTCTAGTGTTGTGAAATTAGTGTCTTCGCTTGATTTTGGCTCCCTAGTTTTAACTGAGGAAGACATTTACGTAGCTATAAATGACCTAAATTGCTCCAAGCAATTAGATGCCCATAATGTTTCTGCTTTTTTTCTCAAACAATGCAAGTCATCTATAGTGTACCCGCTACTTTTGTTGTTTAATTTGTCTCTTAAGTCAGGTTATTTTTTGGATGAATGGAAAGTGACCTCTGTTACTCCAGTCTTCAAAAGTGGGAGTAAGAATCTTGTCTCAAACTATCGTCCTATCTCTAAAATTACTAATATTGCTAAATTATTTGAAAAAATTATTAGCTCTAAAATATCATTTGCTATCAAACCCTATATTTCGTATGCTCAACATGGTTTTATACCGGGCAGATCTACGGTCACCAATCTGACTGTTTTCTCAAATTTTTGCATTTCAGCCTTTGTGGATGGCTTTCAGGTAGACACAATCAATACTGATTTGTCAAAAGCATTTGATAGAGTTGCTCACGACCTATTAATTAAAAAACTTGAAAATTTTGGTTTTCATTCTACTTTCTTGTCATGGGTTAAATCATATCTAATAGATAGAATTAACTTTGTTGTTGTTGATGGCGTAAAATCATTTTCATATAGAACTACCTCTGGGGTTCCTCAAGGTAGTATCCTTGGTCCTCTATTATTTGTTATATTCATCAATGACTGCTCTGAATGTTTTACTTTGTTGAGCATCTACTTTATGCCGATGATTTAAAAATTTTTTAAAAAATAACAAGCTGCTCTGATGTTGAAATAATGCAAAATGAGGTTAATAAATTCCAGGAATGGTGTGATAGAAATATGCTTATGATTAATATTGAAAAATGCTGCTCGGTCACCTATAACAAAATTAGATTGCCCCTCTTATCTTCGTACTCTGTTTCTGGATCTGTCCTCAGTTCCAGTTATAAAATCAAAGACCTTGGGTTAGTTTTTGATTCGAATTTCACGTTTATTGATCACCTGAATTACATCATACCTAAAGCATATTCCTCTCTAGCTTTCATTAGACGAAATAGTTCGGAATTTAAGGATTCTTATACTAAAAAATTACTGTTTAGTACATTCGTAAGGTCCAAATTGGAATATGCTTCAATAATCTGGAATTCGTTCTATGTAGTGCATTCCAATAGACTTGAACGTGAACAGAAAAGGTTTTTGAAATTTGCATTATCCAGTATTAGGTTTACTATGCCTATTCCGTCTTATGTTCCGCGTTGCAAACTGATCAGTCTGCATACTCTTGCCAGTAGGCGATTGATTTCTGGCTTAGTTTTTATTCGAGATGTTCTCAATGGGATTATTGATTGCCCGTTCTTATTGCATTGTATTAAATTCAATGTTCCAGCTAGAAAATTGCGACATCATGATTTATTTGCTATTAACCTCTGCAAATCCAGGTATGCTCAAAATGAACCAATTATCAGACTACTAGCGGAATTTAATTTGTTATGTAGAGAAATAAATTTAGATATATTTGTAAATCGCAATGTTTTTAAAGAAAAACTTTGTTTGTACTATTTTTAATATAATTAAAACCTATGTACGTCTTAGTCTGTAAGGTTTGTAAACCATAGACTTAATAAATAAATAAATAAATAAATAAATAAAATCAGGGGTATTTTACCCACACTTACAACATACACCACAGACAAACCAGCAAGGATGGCAAACCAGACGGCCTCAGCAGCTTGCAAACGCGCCACCCAGACCTCCTAAGCCACAACCTCGGCCAGAGCCTATGGATGTTGACCAAACCATGCTTTCACGCTGGGTAAATTACATCAATAGAGCGGAGCAAACACCTCAGACTGGGCAAAGACCCAATCAATTTGAGGATAATAAAAAGAATAGTAAAAACCAAAGGATGTACCATTTAGAGGCATCAAGGGAAAAGGACGAGCAGAGTGAAGAGCCCTCGGACGAATATACAAAATACCTTAATTGTTTAGTATAATAAGCTCTTCACTACCATACTTTGAAGTTAAGGTGGATAGCGGGAAAACTTTAAAATTTCTTGTGGATACTGGATCCAGCAAGAACTATGTTAAACCCGAGTTAGTAAAAAAACGCATACCGAATGATACACCATTCTATGCGAAATCAATTGCAGGAGAAATCAAAATAATTGAGCATACCTAGGCACAATTTTTTAACGTCAAAGACAAAGTTAAATTATATTTAATGCCTGCATTAAAATCATTCGACGGCATATTAGGAAATGATACCCTTCGAACCATGAAAGCGGTAATACATACAGCCGAAAATTTTAATTTCAATTTAATTTAATTTAATTCAATTTATTAATCTATGATTTTAATAACCTTACAGACTAGACTCACAAAGTAATACTTATAAGTAAATTATTACGACACTTAAAAAATATATACATATATTCTAAGGATACAATGATTCGATTCCGAATTTAAATACCGACCTTGGCAATGAAAAGTCAGGAAACAGTTTTTTCGATATTTTATTGAATTCTGAAAGTCCCCTATAGGTTTGAGCTATGGTAAAATAATTAGCTCTGACAACATTGAGATAAAATGGATATTGAGAATTGTATGACATTAGGAAATGGATGCAAGGTCCACCTAAAACAACTCCCCACTCAATGCATTAATACAATTAATGAACAAAATCTGTCATCTAAACAGAAAAGCATTATGGAGGAGATAACAACAAGGCACCCCAAGCTTTTCGCTGACCCAGACTAAAAGCTCACGTATTCAACCGAAGTTGTTGGCCAAATAAGAACCAACATAGATGCGCCGGTGTACAATACCGCATGGTTATTGATTATAGGAAATTGAACGCAGTTACAATTTCAGACAGGTATCCTATTCCTGAAATATCAGAGGTAATATCACACTTAGGTGAGAGCAATTACTTCTCGGTATTAGATTTGAAAAGTGGTTTTCACCAAATACCATTAAGGAAATCGGACATAGAAAAAACCGCATTTCCCATCAATAATGGTAAATCCGAATTTACACGTTTACCATTTGGCCTAAGAAATGCGCCATCAATTTTTCAACGTGCATTTGACGATATACTAAGAGAACATATCGGCAAACGGTGCTATGTGTATATCGACGATATAATTATCTTTAGCAAAACCGAAAAGGAGCATTGCGAAGATATAGAAAAAGTTTTCGAAATATTAAAAGAAGCCAACATGAAGGTTCAGTTGGACAAATGTAATTTCTTTAAAAAAGAAACAGAATTTTTGGGGTATATTATAACTCCGGACGGCATAAGAACCAATCCAAAAGAGTGGCTATTTCAAGCTTTCCACAACCAAAAAATTTAAAAGAACTCCGCAGCTTCCTAGGACTATCGGGCTATTATCGCAAATTTGTGAAAGATTATGCAAAAATAGCTAAACCGCTGACGTCGCTACTAAGAGGGGAAGACGGGAGAATTGCGAAACACAAATCTGCAAATACAAAGATTTTGTTAAATAATGAAGCACAAGAATCCTTCAGGAAAATTAAGAATTCACTAATTTCCGAAGACATTATCCTTGCCTATCCAGACTTCAACAAAGAATTCGAATTGGCAACGTATGCTTCAAACTTCGCCATAGGCGCAGTATTATCACAAAGGGATAGACCGATAGCTTTTATATCGAGAACTTTAAGTAAAGCCAAAGCACATTATGCTACTAATGAGAAAAAACTCTTAGCAATAATATGGGCATTAAATACTTTCAGAAATTACTTGTATGGATCCGGAAAAGTAAAAATTACAACGGACCATCAACCTTTAACTTATGACTTAAGCAATAAGAATAATAACAGTAAAATGAAAAGGTGGAAGTGGTTTTCACAGATACAGGTAGAGGATATAACAAATATTCAACAACAGCAGGAAATCATCATTAAAGAACATAACAGAGCACATAGAAATTGTAAAGAAAATAAATTACAAATTTTAAGAAAACATTACTTTCCAGGAATGGCAGTTAATGACCAGTTGGCATTAAATGCATTTAAAAATGGTGTAAATGAACGATTAAAATCAATTGTTTTCGCAGCTAGACCGCAAACATACCAGCTAATAATTCGAACATGTTTAGAAACAGATTTAATATTAATAGCTACAATAATACACGACAATCATTTAATACGAGATACAACAATGGAAACAGAAGGTATGATAACCGTAACCAAAATTCCAATAACATTAGTAGGTATACTAATATATATAATAATAATAATAACAACAGAAATTTCAACAACAACAGAAATAATAATAATAATACAAGTTATAATAACAACAACAGAAATTCTGACCGACGTCCACAAAGTTCTGATCAGCAGAGGACAAATACTAATAATCAAAGACAGAATTCTCAGGAAAACTAGGACGTCCCCAGATGAAAGAAGCTGGGGATATAACTAAAAAATTAAATACGTATAGCATAATACAAAAAGACACAAATTACATAATAGTTAAATCAAAGACTGTACAAAAACCGATAACATTTTTAATAGACACAGGTGCAGATATATCAATTATAAAAAACTCAGCTATAGAAAAAAGTCCAATAACAAATTGTCAGCAATATAACATAAACGGACTTAATGAAAATTTATTAACAACAAATTCAAAAACAAAACTATCACTTCAGTTTGATGAACTTAAAATTGAACATACATTTTATATTTTTGATAATATTAACATATGTAGTTACAGATGGAATTATTGGCAGAGATTTCTTAACCAAATATAATTGTAAAATAGATTACGAAACTTTTGTAATCACAATTATACATGAAGAACAGCAAATAATCTTGCCAATGTATATGAAGCTCAGCACATTACCAAGCGTCCATTTAACAGCTAGAACAGAAGTACATAATACAAAAAGTAGATGTTAATTTAAATGAAGACAGTTTAGTATGCGCAAATGAAATAACACCAGGTATATTCATAGCTAACACAATAATTCCAAAGAAAGGTTACAAACATATAAAGTTTATAAATACAAACGACTATGACATAACAGTTAAAGATATTCCTTTACATATTCAACCAATAAAAAAATTTTCAATTTTAAAATATGACTCCAAATATAATTCAAAAGACCGAATTGATTATATTAAAAATACTATAAATTTTGAAAATTTAGATCCAGAAGCAAGAGAGTCAATAATAAATATTTGTACCAAGTATAATGAAATATTTCATGTAATATTTGTTTATACCAGTCAAAATTCCTATAGTTATTAAAATTCTTCGTACAAACCGCGACACGCTATATTTTGTAGGCCACCGATCTTGTGAATAATAAAGTGCAAACTGTTGAGCTTGTAAATTACCATTGTCTTATTTTTTAAAATTGTTGTTCTTATATACTAATTTCCTCACAGAGGAAACTTATTAACAATTCTTAATTAACCAATGAGAAATCAAATACGAATTTACAAATATTTTCTCATGCATTGATTTCACACGGTACTAAATCAAAAATATAATTACGGTAAATGTACTTAGTGTTTGCCTTGTTTATTGGCCTTCAAAAAGCCGAAATGCAATGTCAGCAATTTGATGCCGGAATGTATTATGTATTTTTGCTAAGCGGTCAATCACCAAAGGTACTTGTACTTGTTGTTTATTGAGCTCGCTGTTCTGCGCCCAGACATTTGGTTTTATGTTACACTTTGCGTGTGGTGCCTTGCGCGCGAATAATATTATTCGGAGCGGCGAAAGCGTTTTTAAAAAATATTAAATGCAGATTTTGAGGAGGAAGCGAACTGTCGCAAACCTGGGCTGTTAATTAACTAACTTTATTGATCTCTTCAAAATAATATCAAGCTTATCATTATTACAATATTTGCTTAGTCAGTATTTTAACTTAAATTGTTATATTGTTATATTGTTATATTTGCTGGGTCAGGTATTTTACGTATGTGCAAACGCAATATTGTGCAACGATATTGTGTTTCTTGGAAAACTGTGCAATTTTAACTTTGATTTATACTTTTTGTCTTTAAATTTAACTAATTCCGGAAATCGGTTTTATGTTACATTTTACTTTCGTTTATTTGTTTAATGAATTCCTCAATATCGTGCTTTGCACTTACGTAAGTGGGTTCTTTATTATAGCTATATGTAACTTCTCCCCCCTTTAGAAAAGAATTCTCCTGAATTCTACTATTTAATTTAATTTTTATATTTTTGTGTTTCACAATTATTACAATTATCAACACAACTATTATTATTACGTTAAATCTATTAAATCCGAATGAAATTTTATTATGATACTTCAAATTTTTTATATTTCTTACATTTGTTCTATGTTCTTCTTCTATTTGAGCCAATGACATTTTGTGTGTTAAATTTTTTATTACATAATTGTTTACAATAGTTGGTATTTCATCTGCTTTTTCTATTAGATTTGAGAAGTAGTAATCTTTAATTCTTAATGAGCAATTATAAAAATTCAGTAGATAATTTCCATTTAATATAATTTGATTTGTATCACATGTATGATCGATATAAAGGTTAATTGCATTTTTTATTACAATTGTGTTGATATTTAATTTTAGTATTTCTAAATCTTTATTTCTAATTAATTGACAATTGGCTTTTGTTAAACAATGAGTATTTGTTTTTAATTCTTTTAAATGTTTATTTTCTTCGTACATATAAGTTTTATTTTCAAAATCGAAGATTTGCTCAGTATCAAAATCAATTTCATTGCCTTCATTATTTGGTATTGGTATAATATATCTTAGCTTTATCGTTACAAAAGTTTTAGGAATTTTGATACCAAAAATTAAATATGTGTTGTTAACAATTACTGTTCCTAATTGTAAATATTTTAATTTATTATTGTCAATTTCATACTTTTCTATTTGGTTACTTGTTAAAATATTCGGGTGGATTGTATTATATTTGGCGGATACAATATTATCCTGCAGTTGTTCTATTTTACTTTTTATTAACTGTATTCTAGTGAATTGTTCTAAATATACACTTTGTTCCTGTTCCGCTTCAACAAATTTATTAATTGAATTTAACTCCTTTTCAATATTTAATTTATCATTATTAATAACCATTTTTAAATGTCTTAATGTTACATTAAAATAATCGTTTATGTTAACTTGTTGATTATTATTATCATATACATCTGAAAGAAATTGTTGTATGTTATTTTTAAATTTTCGGTAATAACAGGTGATACCTAGAAAACTTTTAATTTGTTTTTCTGTCCGTGGTAATTCCAAATCTTGAATAATTTTTATTTTATTTGGGTTGGGTTTCATACCTTCTTCTGTTAGTATATGTCCGAGGAATTCTGTCTCCTTTTTTAAAAAATTACATTTGTCTATTTGAATCTTCAGATTCTTCTTTTCTAATATACAAAAAATGTCGTTTATTGCTTTTCTATGTTCGTTCAATGAGGTGCTAAATATTAATATGTCGTCTAAATATACGACACAAGTCTTGTTAATACAGTCGCGTAAAATTTCGTTCATCAGTCGCTGGAATGTTGCAGGTGCATTCTTTAATCCGAATGGCATCCTGACAAATTCGTACAAACCGTGAGGTGTAATAAATGCAGTCTTTTCCCTGTCTTCTTCCTTTACCAAAATTTGGTGGTAACCCTTCGCCAAATCTAGCGTTGTGAAGTACTGAGCTCTTCCCAACTTGTCTAAGATTGAATCTATATTAGGTAATGGATACTTGCCATCCAAAGTCATTTCATTCAATTTCCTATAATCGACTACTAATCTATATTTCTTCTTCCCTGAATTGTCCATTTTTTTGGTACAACAATTAGTGGACTGGAATACCTCGATTTACTTTTCCTTATTATTCCTTGTTCGGACATTTCTTTTATTTGTCTCCGAACTTCCTCTTCATGTTGTGGTGGGTATCTGTATAATTTCGCATTAATTTGTTCACTAGTGGTTGTCCTAATTTCATGTTGTACTTCAGTGGTACTTGTGAGTTTGTCTCCTTCTTTATATAATAATTTGTTAAACCTTAAAACTGTAATTATTTCCTTATATTCTTCAGTATTTAAGTGATCTAATTGAATCGCTTCTATTTTATTATCAGTTTTTTCTAATGTGCAGACTTCTTTAAAGTCGAAAGGATTATTTAAAAAATTGGATTCTCTCTCATTCAGTGTTATTCTTCTTTCTTCTATATTTATTATCGCATTAAGTGAATTCAAAATATCTATACCTATGATAAAGTCAGAATTCCGTCCTTTTAGTGGCGTCACTTTCCATCGAATCCTTGCATTGTCGGGTAAATTAAATTCGTCCGGTGCTACTGTATGTATTTCATAATTAATTGTATCTTTATTTGTTAATGTACTGAATATTATTGGGCGTTTCAACTTAATTCGTGAAAAATCATTTATTTCGCTACTAATTAGGCTAAAGCTAGCTCCTGTATCAATTAAATCGATGTATTTTTTTATTATTAATCATTAGTTTAATTTTTGGTAGGCATTCCGAGGCTCCTTCGTAAAAAAAATTGTATTATTAGCTTCATTATAGCACTCAAATTCTTCATCACTTTGCCTAGGTGATTGCAAGCGATTTTTGCTGCAATAACTATTAGGGTTTCCTGTGACTGAATATCTGTCTATATTCCTCTCTACATTATCTATTTCCATGGGTTCCACCCGTTCTTGCCTTATTTGGCCTGAATTATTTCCTCTAGCAAATTGTTGATTTCTTCGCCACTGCTCCGAATTATTACCTCTATATTCCATATTGAATGTAAAATTAGGATAATTTTGCCTCATTTGCCCGGAGTTATTTGGTCTTCTAAATTGACCCGAATTATTTCTATTTTGATATTGGTTTGGACCTGTCTGTACCACATTATTATTATTAGCTTTGATCCAGAACTTTTCCTGTAAAATCCTGTAAATCTGTCAAACGGCAAAATTCCTCTCTGGAATGAGAGTAAAAAGTTAATCTCTCCAAAAAGTAAGGGAACAGAAAAATACACATTTCCTGTAAAAACGTCAAACAGTAGTATTCGAACATTGTTGTTTCTGGTGGGCATAATGTTTTCCCCGTTCTCGTTCCTTTCTTCATTCTCACTATCTAAGGAAAAGTTGAAATCGTTTTCGCTCGCAAGATTGTGTAAGACACAGCACGCTCCGATGAAACAACATAGTTTTTTTATACCTTTCAACTTGCAGTAATACAGTTGCCGAAATCGCTGTTTCAGTATGCCAAATGAATGCTCAATTAAAATGCGACCTTTGCTTAGTTGTTTATTGAAATATTTCTGGTCTCTTGTCAAATGACCATTGTCTTTGAATGGGGTTATGATGCAATCACTACAGGGATAAGCCGAGTCCCCAAGCAAATAGTAATCTAAAAAGTTTATAATATTTAAATACAAAAGTATGTTAATTTTCCAAGTTGCAGTTGCTTTGCATTTGTATAAAGTATAGTTCCTTAATGCAGGATGTTTATAGTAAGCAATGCATCGTGTCCCAAATTGTTTTTCATTCGATTAATATGCGCATGAATGAAGTATGTATATAGCCCATCAATAATTTTTGGAAACAAAGCAGCTAAATTGTTGTAGTGACTTTGTGTGTATGCATTGTGTATATATGTATGTATTTCGCATCAATGCAAAGCTACATGAAACTTGGAACTCGCCCTATGCTTCTACATATTTTCATTATAGGGATGTAGGCCTAAAAAATGTTACCTCCGCACAATGTTGTTAGGTTATTATAAACAGGAGAATTTTGAAGAACCCAACTGTCGTGACTGGATCCTGGAAAACCAACGAAAGCATTGATGAACTTTCTTCTTTCATCGCAAATACCTTGCATAACTAATGTTATATGGCCTTTTCGGTCAATATAATCATCTTTGCGTTCCGAAGGTGGATTAATTCTAATATGCGTCCCATCTATGCAAGCTAATTAAAAGAAAAAGAAAAATTAAATGAAATACATACAAATTCACACAATGTACTTTCACCTATTGCCTTCGGAAAACCAAGCTGAGCAAAGTAATTGGCGGATTCTTGTTTCCTTTCGTTGCTGGGCCATTTGATAACTTCAGGGCTCAAGCTGCTTATGAACATTGTCACCCTATCAATTACTCTGGAAATACTTGAAATTGTTAAATTAAATCGGTCGGATAAATCACGAAAGCTACAAGACTCGTGACCAGCAAACCACAAAAACACAGCCAGATTTTTCGCTGCCGGCAAACGCTTATCATCTCTAAGTGTTTTATACGGATCCCATTGCTCATATCGCGTTGTTAAAGTAGCGAATAGCTCCTGGAAATCCGAAAATGTTTTAAAAACTCTTCGTCAGTGTATGTGGGAACTACTTCTTCAAAATAGTTTTTAATGCTATTTCTGCTTTGCCGTATGTGCGTTAATATTTGTATTATCGCTTCATCTTCACTGTCAGAGTTTTCCCTTATTAAATTTAGGAAGCCATCCGAGTCGCTTGAAGAGTTTACTAGCTCATCCACTAAAAAGCTGAAAGTCTCTGAGCCTGTGTCTTCTACAGGAGTACTAGAACCAGCGGCACATTCTTGCTGTGAATTAATTAATAACATCAAAATATCTTAAATATATTGGGAATTACTTACACCGTCAAATGAATCGTTATTTTCTTCCATTTTCATTTCGTTAAATGATTAAAAGTTAATTTTATATTTTTCGCAATGTACTTGGCAAACTACCATTTTTGTTTACTTTTGTGCAACAGCTGATCGTTTGACACTTTACAGGATTTTACCCAAAGAAAAAGTTCGGGTAAAAACTTGCAACGTCATTCTCTACACAACTCTCCAAAAGTGGCTCTCATTTACAGGTTTTTAGTGTAAGGGAACGCTGTTCCTGTAAAAACCTGTAAGTTTGGGTAAAAACCTGTAAGTTCTTGGAGTAAAGGAACAAACTTATTATTTCTATTACCAACCTGCTCATATTGTCTACTTTCGTAATGTCTATTTTCGAAGCGCCTGTTTTCATAAAATCCTTTATTCTGTCTTGGCTGTCCGTCCATTTTCTTAAAACGTCTAAATTCTGGTCGTATACACTCAGAGAAAAAATCCGTTCTAAAAATAAGTCCGACTGGGATTAAAATTACTCTTTTCCGTTCTTAACGTTTTAAGTATATTACGGTCTTAAATATTCTCAGAATAAGATTTTTCCGTTCTTCTTTTTAATATTAAGATGAAAAAATCCTTCATATAAGAATAATGTACTTATATTAAGAATTAATAAGCTTAGAATAAAACTAGCTTCAATTTTTTGTTCGTTGCTGGTGGCAACGACGCCTCAGCTGTACTCCCAAATGTATTTTTGTTGGTATAATTTTACAAGTAGCAACAAGCTTACGCAGTTTGCGGCAGAAAATCTTAGTTGGCTTTGCATATTGTGTTTGTTGCTAGTTTTAATGGCCGACGTCTCACATTTGTGTTGTTGTTCGCATGTACATACATATTTATTCGCAAGTAACGGGATACTTCGCGGCGTCTGCATAGCGGTCAAATATTTCAACGGACATCAATTTTTTAGTTTTATTTTTGACGAGTGTCGAGTTGGTTGAGTTGTGTAATTGCTTGTGTAATAAAAAAATGTGTAATATTGAAACAGAAGACAAAACGCAAGACGATGCCTTGTTAAAACTATTAACAGAGTTTAATTTACCTTGTCTTTTCCCATATTTAAGCGGTGAGTCAGAAAAATTGTGCGAAAAAAGTGCGCTTTACAAGTGTGGAAAAAGTGGATGTGTTAAAATTCATAATATGTTTTGCCAAAAGATAATTATGTGAAGGTTAATATGGGTGTGCAACTAATCCTAGCACCAAAAATCTGACTTAAATTTAGAAAATTTTCCACCCTGCAATGTAAAGAGATTTGCAAAGGCAATTTGCAGTTTAATATGTGTGTTTTAATTAAGACTAAACAATGTGCAAGTGATTTTCTGAAAACATTGTATGTGTACAATTTTCTAAGAATTATGACGGATTGACACAGATTTATTCAAGCAAATACAGTCATGTGAAAAGTAATAGTGGCACATTGTGATATTTCATAAAAACTCACAGAAAACGAATAGTTGTAATTATTTCGAAATGCAGCTTTTATTTAGAAGTTGAGTATTGTTTTGACTATCAAATAACATAAGTGCCTCTATCATTTTTCACGTGACTGTATGTGCATATATGCAGTGTCGCCAATTAAATAGAGTCAGGACCTTTTGGCAAGTTTTGACAATTTCTCATTTTTTTCTGGGTTTGTTTTATTAAATTCAAATCAAATTAAAAACAAATAAATAATTATTAAATGGACTGTACATATTTTAGCTGCACACGTGACTTTGCAAAGTTTGCAATATATGAGGAAAGAAGACCTAAAGGAAGCCATACCACCACTGGGCCTTCGAATAGAGTTCCGAGAAAAACTATTTTCGTGGAAAAAACGAGAGTTTGGAATAGACGACGATACTATTTCCTTACCGTCTAATGTGAGTACTTGGCTCGAAAGTTCAACACCAAACACAAAACAAATCCTGCAAAAGGTAAATGTAAGTTTTCAACCTTTACACAAATGCATAATGTCTATTATTATCGACAGGATTTGACAAACTTGCTTAAGAACTCCGTCAGAGGCCGAAATATTCTTCAGTCAGAATATAAGAACCTAACAAACGCACAAAGGGACGATATAATTAATATAATACTGGAAGAAGTTTTTGGAAATAATATTATCCTTCGAGTGCAGGACTTTCCCTTCATAGTAGACGAAATATGTTCTATTTTCCCCAACGAAGTTAATATGCAGGTAGATATAGCAAATTGGTACACAACTTCCTTAACACACAAACATTTCGCACCAAAACTTAATAGAATACTGCTTGCTTTACGTAATGAACGAGCTTTGCATTTATAGAAAAATATTAGAAATAAAATAACAAACATAAATAGTAAACCGTATTACATTGTATTCTGGTGCAAAATATATTATCCAAATCTGTTTACATATACAATGAGTGTCAGTGAAAGTAGTACAGCAAATTTGTTTCCAATAATTCCCATTTTTTATGTTTTTAAAATTTTTTGAATTTTTCAAAATTTGTATTCATATGGCTTTCGTTATAGTAAAAAATATGTTTTTATTAAAAATTTGGATAAATTGCAAACAAATTTGCTGTTACATTTTCACTGACACTCACTGTATGTGCATATTTAGCTAGAACTATTAGATTAAATCAGTAATTGATGTTATAACGTTTTTGTAGGATTATTATTTTATTTCCAGGCAGGGAAAAAGCAATCCATCTGGAAAGTTATATTCAAAATATAAGGATCGAAAATCAAAACGACCGAAAATTGAGAGCTCATGTGAGCAATCTAAGAATACAGACGAAAATGTTTACTCCAAATCGAATTCTCAAACTCCAGAAATTGACGAATCAGTTTCCGAAGCATACAAACTCTCTTTGAACAGAGACTGCGCAGATTGGACTGAAGTTTGCGAAAAATGGAAAAAAACGTTTCAGATAAGGCAGCGAGACTTGCATAATATGTGTCCTTTGGATTTCTTTCAATCATGGTCTAAATTATCACATGCAAAAGCTTCTGATTTAGTAAGCCAAATTTTTAATCTGGTTTTCTTAAGATATATAAATTTTGGAATCGTATACCTTTCCATACACTGCTTGATATATGTATGCGTACATGTATACTCATGGTCATAGTAATAAGTGTATGACGTTTTAACTAAGTTCGACAATTTTTCTTTTATTTCTTTAATGTGGTCATTATTTTACAACTAAGTTTAACTAACATTAAAAAAACTATGAAGTTTAGTCGCAACGTCACACGTGTTATTATATATGAATGTAGAATCGCCAAAAAGTTAACAAAATTATAATAATCTCTTCAAATATTTACAGATTGAAATCGATTTCCAGTTCATGTATCCAGAGAAAACACATCTATTTCTTGCTAAATGGGAGGCTTTTAAAACAAAAATTTTTAATTACTATGAGCTCAACGTAACCAACGAATACTGCAAGCAACTACTTTCTACGGCCAAGTCATCAAGTAATAAAGGTACAAATATATATGTTAATATACATGAAAATAGTAGTTCAATACAAATAATTGCACATTTTTTTATAGATGTCCAGGACTATTTATCAACAATTCTTCTAAATTCTATACTACCTTCCGGTGCCAGATTCAAAAGCGAAAGCGGTAAAAAAACTAAGAAAGTAACTATTGTTGACTCCCAGGAAAGTTTGGTTCTGCGACTACCAACTCTCAATGATTACCAACGGCAGGTCAATGTAGTAATAAACAAATATTATTCTGCAGGTTTAACTATACAACCCTTTTTGATTGTGGAAGGGTTATCAGATGCAAATATAAGCGGTTTTTTTGTGTATTTTGACAATAATTTGCTTAAGTTTAATTCCTTTATTCATAGCATTGACACTTGCTTTAAAATTTTTCATGTAATGAACCTAAAATATCCACAAGCTTGTCAGGACCCCTGGCTTTTTTTTCAAAAATATTTTTTTCAGATTGAAACGAAATTTGATTTCAAATCTCCTAATATTACTTCACTTATAAATTTTTTGAACATTCATTAAGAAATAGCAGAAAGATGTATGCCTGCTTTAAATGTTTAAAAACGTTTGCAGAACCTGCAACTTTGATAATTCATTTTAAACAAGATCACTTATTAACAAGAAAACTGTTAAAACTACAATGTATTCAAAACCACTGTAATCAAACTTTTACTAATTTTAATTATTTCCGTATACATTTAGAAAATAAACACAAAATTCGTTGTGAGCAAAATGCGTTAAATGTAACCTCGCTAGTATTAAATGTAAATAGTTTAAATGAATACAACTTTCCAAGCCAAATAAAATATGTTAATCAAGCGGAAATTCAAAACGCATCATTACTGCAAAATGTAAACGATTTAAAAAAAAGGCGCTGGAGCTCTCTTTAAGTTTGTACGATCAAAATTTTATGCCACGGAAACAAGTAATTAGCATACAAAGTACAATATCCTCACTTTTTTGTTCTATTGCAAACGCAATAGAGGGACAATTAAATCTAAATGAAATTCCGAATGAGCTAAAAATACTTTTACGTTTTTGTAAAGATCCTTTTGAAGAAATTCGAAGTGAATATAGGCTCTTAAATATTTTAAAACAATTTAATCTTTTTGAGCATCCGAAGACGTTCTCGATTGATAAAAAAATAACTACAATAATTTCGCAAGGCAACCCTACTTTAGGTGTTAAATCATATGATATATGTATTATGCCACTGCGGTTCATTTTCACTTCTATTTTTCAAATACCAACAATTTAGATAAGACAATACAAAATACCCAAGAGTATTTACTTCAAAACAGTATTTGCAATTATACGAATGGAAATATTTTTAAATATAAGGTTCGGAAGTTTAATAATGCCATAGTTATTCCATTTGTTTTATACTTTGACGATTTTCAAGTCAATAACGCACTTGGTATCACACGCTTTCAATATGTGGTTGTTACATAAATTTCCCTTCAATGCCGCAATATCTTTTATCCCAGCTTCAATACATTTTCCCGGCTGCATTTATTTCAAGCTCACATTTAAAATTGTATGGAAATGAACGATCGTTTTATCATTTAGTAGAAGAGTTAAAGCAATTAGAAGATGGAGTAGACATCCAAATAGGGGGTAAAATTGCAAAAGTTCATTTCGTTTTGGGGCTAGTGGTAGGTGACAATTTGGCCGTTAATAGTATAATGGGATTCGTACAATCTTTCAATTCAAAAAGATATTGTCGCGTATGTTCCAGAACAAGGGAACAAATGCAATGCGATATTGGTGAAATTACAGAATCTTTAAGAAATGAAAGGAGTTATAAAAACGACTTACTGATAAATAATTTTAAAGAAACTGGATTGAAAAATGCTTGTGTCTTTAATAATTTAAACGATTTTGATGCAATGGACAATTTTTGTTTCGATATCATGCACGACTTATATGAAGGAGTATGTGTTTACGATGTTTGTAATGTACTGCTTGCGTTAATAAATACAAATATTCTTACTTTGAAAGATATTAACAGCAGGAAAAACCTTTTTCAATTTGGAGAAACAGAGGTTGGAAATTGTTCGATACCGTTAGATTTTTGTAGACTAAAAGCATTTAACTTAAAAATGACAGCCAGTAAAGTAATCTGTTTTTTACATTTTTTGCCTTTAATAATTGGAGATTTAATACCTCTTAACAATGAGCATTGGCAACTGCTATTACTTTTATTAGATATAATTGATTTAATTTTGAGACCTACTTATGTGAGTGTAGACTTGGATTATTTAAAATTGTTGGTTGAAAAACACCACACTCTATATTTAAGACTTTTTGGTTCTTTAAAACCTAAGCACCACTTTCTTGTTCACTACGCAACAGCAATCAAAAAATGCGGGCCATTAAAATATTTGTGGACAATGAGGTTTGAAGCCAAACACAAAGACGCAAAAATTTATTGTCATAACACAAACTCAAGAGTAAATACACCTCATACTTTAGCAATTAAGGCAGCATTAAAGTTTTCAAAATTTTTACTAAACCATGACCATTCAATTGAACCAGTTTTAACATATTCTTTTACAACATTGTCAAATTTAGTCATAGATGATTTTTGTTGTGAAAGAAATGAGCTAGTAAACATTGATTTTCAAAAATGTTATGTTTGCAGTGAGTTAGTTTTTAAGGGAACGCGATATAAAACAAAGTATTATTTGTCAATAAATCGAATAAGTTTTGAGTTATATAAAATTAAATATTTACTTATTCATAATGAAAAGGCTTTTGTACTATGTACAAGTAGAGGTAAAAACATTTAAAAGTCATTTAAGGTCATATGAAATAGGTTGTTTAAGTAATAAAATGTATTTAAAACCAATTGAAGAGTTCACAAGTCCACCTTTACATATATATCCTACAGATAATGGAAAATCATATGTAAGAATGAAATATCTATAAGGTTTAAATGAAAACCCTTTGAAAATGAAATATTTTTGTATGCGCATATAATTAGTTCTTAATAAGATTTATGTAAATCCTAAGCTATGTATGTTTTAAACAATAAACTATATAAAATGTATATTTTGCGTTTTCATTTTTCCTACAGGGAATTTTGCATTCAATTTGAGAACAAATTATTCTCAATTTAAGAATAAATTACCTTTTTTCAAGAATTCAAGGTTTTAATTCAAGAATAAGCATTCTAGTTTTCATTCCGAATTATTCCTAGAATTAGTACACATTTTCTCTTTTCAAATTCGATCGGTCTTGATTGCATTCTTATTTTAAGCATATAACAATCTTTTTTCAGGAACTGAAGGATTTACTTTAAGAACAATTTAGGCACAGATTTAGATTTACGTAATTTTAAATTAAGAATAATTAATTTTGTTCTAAGAACTTTTTGTTCTTGAAATATTACAAAACGTTCTTAAATACAGATTAAATAAATCTCAAAAGAAGAATTTTCATTCTAAAAAAAAACCACCTTGAAATGAGAATTTTGTACTTCGTATAAGAATTTTCGGTATTACCGTACTTTTGTGACCAAAATTCTTGATTTGGGCTTGATTTAAGTACAAAATTCTTGTTTTTTTTCTGAGTGTACAACTGTCTTCGTAGCGTCGCCTAGTCATTAGTTCTATGATCTTAGTTAGGTCCTGTTCTTCTTAAATTTTGTCTAATAATGTATTAACTAGTACACCATCTACATTACTTAGATCTATTCCTGCATCCCCCTTGTAATATATATTAAGCTCATCTGATTTATATTTAATCCTTTGTATTTCATTTGCGAGTTCACTCACCGTATTCACCTTAATATTACATATTTTTCTGCATACTTCGTGCGGCTCCATGTCCGGTTTGTAGCGTAGTTTTAGCGTCTTTTTTATTTGTGTCCACTCGTCGGGGTTTGGTATGTTGATTATTGTATTTTTGGCTTCACCTTGTATTGTCCTGTAGTATATGGCCCTCGTAGCTTCTCTTCTCGTTTCTTGATCTTCAATTGTTGAGAGTAGATATTCCACACTACTCATGAATGAATTTATTGTCACTTCGCCCTTTCCCGTGGAGACTGGTAAATAGCTTATATTCTTCATTATTCTGTCCATACTGCTGCTATTTGTTGTTTGCCGTTGTTGCAAGTCGACGTAAGCGTTTCTGAGTTGCTCTAACTGCTGCTCTCTCCTTTGCAACTCCTCTATTAGTCCTGCGGGTGGCATTTGTAGGTGTTCTTGCGCCATCCTTATTCTGTCGTGCTCCTTCCTGCGTTGGTTAGTTTTTGCCCTTTTTTGGTTCTCCGTTTTTTAAATTTACGCAACTGCATATCACTGCACACCGTATTTGTGGCGTTAACTTAGCTGTTTTCTCTTGTCCTTACTGATTTTTAGTTAAGCACTTAGAGTTCGCTTAAGTAACACTGCACTTTATTCGTATATTTTTTTTTTTTTTAATTTGTTTCTTGTAATTATACCTTGGAGGGGCCGGTCAACGTCTTATCGTTGGCTACGGATTCGCAAGATCAGTTTGGGAGTTATTTATTTAATTATTATTTGCTATCCGCGTCCCGTTCGTATCACTAGATCCTCTTAAACTTATTATTTTTTTGAGGATCCTACCGACTGCGCCAATAATATTATTCGGAGCGGCGAAAGCGTTTTTAAAAAATATTAAATGCAGATTTTGAGGAGGAAGCGAACGGTCGCAAACCTGGGCTGTTAATTAACTAACTTTGATCTCTTCAAAATAATATCAAGCTTATCATTATTACAATATTTGCTTAGTCAGTATTTTACGTATGTTTGGTTGTGCTTAACTTAAATTGTTATATTTGCTGGGTCAGGTATTTTACGTATGTGCAAACACAATATTGTGCAACGATATTGTGTTTCTTGGAAAACTGTGCAATTTTAACTTTGATTTATACTTTTTGTCTTTAAATTTTACTAATTCCGGAAATCGGTTTTATGTTACATTTTACTTTCGTTTATTTGTTTAATGAATTCCTGAATATCGTGCTTTGCACTTACGTAAGTGGGTTCTTTATTATAGCTATACTTATGTAACTCGCGTGCAGTGTACATTGTACGTGTGTGTGTCAGTATGTATCATTCTGTGCTATCTGCATTGTGTATATGTTTGTATGTCTGTATGTATTATCGTTTAGCATATTTGTATATCAGTTTGGAATATTGTACGCAATGTGTATTGTGTGTGTGTGTGTCAGTATGTATGTGCTATCATACTACGATCCTGCGATCCTGCCAAACTGGCGACCATCAATTAAATATTGCCAAACTGGCGATATCTTAAACTAAATTGTCCTGTCGAACAGGCGATTTTTTATTAATCCTACCCCATTGGCAAAATAAAAATTTTTAAGATAAAATTTGCAGCCAAATCGGCAACATTTTTAAATAATCTTTACTTGCTATGGAGGAAACCCCTTCAATAGAAGAATATACAATTCAGTATATAGAAGATGATCCAACATATACACCAACTCCAGTAGAGGATAAACCAAAACCCATTTCAATAGAAGAATATAGAGCAAGACAACAGATACAACAAAATAACTATAGAAATTTTCACGACTCAATTACTGAAAAACCTAGAAGGAAATCAAGAGCCGGTAAAGCGGTGAGATACAGGAAGGAGCGAGGTGTATCAGCATATACACATTACATCAGGAGCAACCAAAAAAATAAATCTAGAAAAACTAAAGGAATTAAAAAGATGTGCGGCCCAAAGCAGACTCAACAAGCGCCCACAGAAGTCATAAATAATAACGTAAATGATAGTATAATTACAAAAGATGATAGTACCAAATATTTAGTATATTCATTAATTGTAATTATTGTTTTATATGGGTTATTTTGGTTACATCAATATTATAAAAACTATGTAAAAACCAAGATTTCTAGATCAGTAGCTAATATAAGTACTTAAAATGGACAAATTGAACAACATTTTATCCAATTTAAAAAATAATACAACTAGGACATACTCAGATACATATATTGAACATACAAAAAGTAAAATACAGGAGATTTGGGCAGAGGTTGTATTGCAAAATAAACAGCATCAAATTGACGAAATACATCCGTTATTTCAAAACATAACTTCCAAAATTTATTCACTTCTAAAAAACAAAATGACAAACTAATTAAAGAGGATATTGTTGAATGTTCAACTAGTCCTTAAAATTCACCTTTATTAATAGTACCAAAAAAGAGTACAAATGACGAAACTAGATGGAGACTAGTAGTTGACTACAGACAATTAAACAACAAAATCGTGAATGACAAATTTCCATTAACAAGACTAGAAGACGTGTTAGACAAACTAGGCAAAGCCAAATATTTTTCCACCTTGTGCATGACCAGCTCATTCCATCAAATACCGTTAGATAAGCAATCTAGACCGCTTACAGCTTTTTCAACTAATAAAGGGCATTATCAGTTCAAAAGGCTACCTTTTGGTTTAAAAATAGCGACAAATAGTTTTCAACGAATGATGACGATAGCTTTGAGTGGACTCCAAGAAGCTGCATTTTTATATGTAGATGATGTTATAATATTCGGCTCAACCCCACAGGAACACAATAACAATTTAATAAATGTGTTCGAAAGATTAAAAAATATGATTTAAAATTAAATCCAGAAAAATGTAATTTCTTAAAAACAGAAGTATACTATAGTTTACTTAGGTCACCTTATAACAGCAGAAGGTATCACGACTGATCCAAATAAGTATAATACTATAACTAACTTTCCATGTCCAAAAGATGCAGACGAGGTGCGCAGATTTGTGGCATTTTGCAACTACTATAGACGTTTTATGGAAAATTTTGCAGAAATAGCCAAACCGTTAAACGAACGGCATCCGACAAAACCGAAAATTCAGGCTACGCCTATTCCCGAATTCCCCGACCAAATAGTACACATCGACATACTCCACATGGGAAATCAATTAATTTTGACCGCGGTAGACAAATTATCCAAATACGCATTTGCAAAACCCATTAAATCTAAGGCAGCTGAGGATATAAGACAACCGTTGAGGGACATTCTTTTCTCTCTTATACCAGAAGCCGTAGTTATGGATATTGACAAGTCGTTTAGATCGGAAACAATAAATTACATGATGGAAAACGAATTTGGTATAGAAATTCATCGGACAGCTCCATACACAAGCTGCTCCAATGGTCAAGTGGAACGATTTCATTCCACATTGCAGGAAATAATGCGATGTCTCCAATGCGTCAAAACTCATCATTCTTTCAACGAGCTTTTGGAAAAATCAGTCAAGGAGTATAACCACTCTGTGCTTTCCACCACTGGAGAAAAACCAGTAGAATCATTTTTTGAGAGGAGAGTCAATAGCGGCCCCCAATTATAAGATAAACATAGGGTAGAAATAGAAAATAAAGTTAGGGAAAAACAAAAAATGTATCTTGCTTACCATAACAAAAATAGGAAAGAATTGAAGCAATATGCTGCGGGAGAATTAATATTTGTCAAGATCAGTAGGAAATTAGGCAATAAACAGACATCTAGATATAAGAAGGGAATAGTTTCACAAAACTATAACACTACATCTAAATTTCAATCAGGGAGAGTAGTACATAAAAATAATATTAAACAAAGTTAAAATTTTTTTTCTGGGTTTTATCCTTAGGAAAATTATATCAAAAATAGCCAAAATGAAGACCAACATAATTACCTTGGTTTCATCACTGATAACCATTTTCGCACAACAAATCGACATACAGGACTTAGCGAACAATAATGGATATATACCCATCAAGACAGGGGAGCAAAAGACAATAATTCCCTTCAGTAAAGTACTTCACTTTATAAATTCGACGAAACAACTTCATTAATCTCAAACAACATTTAAGCCTTAACAGCAACGAACTTAGAGGACAAACAGTTACTAGATACGGTAAACAAAAACTTTTTATTACTTAAAGCTAAAATAAGCTATCTTCACCCACATACAAAAACAAAACGAGGCTTAGTGAACATTATAGGTAAAGGACTCAAATACATAGCAGTGACAGTGACGACGAACATTAAATAATTGATACATACACTAGACACAATTCAAAATAATGAAAAGAATACAGTAGACCACTTAAGCAACTTAATTCTCGTTAACAAACTCCTAACGAATCAAATTACCAATATTACCAATCATATAAACATACAACAGACCCTTATTCAAAATTATATAAATATATTTAGGGAAACCACTCAAAATAAAATTAAAATCATAGAAGACGAATTGGAATTTATGAGGCACACATATCAAATTAATAATGATATATCACAAAATCATATTAACGACATAGAACAAGTAATTTTTTCAAGCAAATTAGGTATAATCCCAACAGACATATTAGCGCAGACCGAACTTGACCTTATTAGTGACTTCGATACATACAAGTAGCTGTTATCTTTTACAAAGACAACATCGTAATAACCTTACTAATACCCCAATTCTCCTCCAATATCCTATCTAAAATTATTTTTGAACCTATTCCCGATCAAAAAAATTTGTCATTAGTTTTAGATGAATATGAAATACTTACAGATGAAAATAATAATTTGTATAAAAAAATTGTAAAGGACAACCTGGAAAAAAATTTAATCAAATTAGATAACACCTGCTTAAAAAATATTACTAAATTTAAAGAAGCTGATTGTAACCTAAAACCATTAAAAGAAATAGAAATTAAAGAAATTGTAACTGGAATATTGATATTTAAAAATTTTGACTCAAGCATATTCCGCAATTGTAACCAATTAGAAATTAAACAAACAGGCACCTTTTTAATAAAATTTGAAAATTTTAAAGTAATAGCTGCAAAAAACATATGAAAATATTAAAATCAAAATGTACGATTCATTTATATTGCCAAATAAGATCACAAAAATTAAAGAAAATAAAAATATTACACAAACAGAATTAAAATTAGAAAAATTGTACTTAAAGCAAATTAATCAACAGGAACACATTGAAATATTGTTTAAAAATAATGAAAGTGTTCATTTATTTAGTTTAGGTTCAGATTTATTAATTGTCCTATCTATTATGATAATAACTTTTCTTTTAATATGTATCAATAAATATAAAAGAAAATTATATATATCGCCTGAACTGCAATCACAGAACCAAGACACTGCAAAACCAATGGAAGGCCCATTTCTGCAATTAAAAACAATAGCATAACTCATTCACAACAACAATGCCGATTGAGGACAATCGATTTAAGAGGGGAAGAGTTAACTTAGGGTAAGTTAATACCACCCAAGCTGCTTGATAGATGACTCGCCGTCATATATCAAACACTCCAAGCCGATACGTTAGAACCACCCATGAAGACAACATAAATTAAAACCCGAAACCAACCACTTCCACAAAATGTCGTAAATTAGTTACTTACAATAGACCCGCATTCCAGAGAACCAAATAACGCATTCATCCTGCGTTATTTGATCACTAATCATAAACTGGCTACACTAAGTTGACCCACATCAATAATCAACTTAAGAAAGTCAATACTGCACATGTTGCCCGAATTATGACCACCCATCATAAATTCGGCCGCATCAACAAACGCATAGCAAGACGACAATGCTAATAGTGCGCACAGTCACCGACGTGTACGTTTGCCGTGTCTGTTTGTCGGGATATACACAAAATTGAGCAAAACTTGTGCCCGCGCGTATGTTTTGTAAACAAACTTTGCGTACATAAAACTGTGTTTGTATGCATCAACACAATGTTGCCATTCCTTTGTTTGCATACATACTTTTACACACATCCGCGTTGTCAATCACAATTTTTCATTGTATAATAAACCAAAGCCAAAAACTAACAAATGCAAATAGTTCATATATCTATAATTAACATTATTAAACATCGATTTTAAATTAATTTAATAAAAATTTAAATTTTTATAAGGTTATTTTGTTAATGATTTTAAAAAGTTCTGCTTGGCAACACTGTGCGGTGAGAGAGCACTCAGCTGACACGGCTTCAGGGCAAAAATCTAAATTTCTCTGATTACACACGTACACGTCGCGCGTACTCGTCACACGAACACGTTGATGAGTTTTCATTTACATGGCGTTCTCATAAGTTTGATCGTGTCAGCTGACACGCAACGTACGTTTGCGTCGGTGACTGTGGGCACCATAAGTGGCACACAGCTACATATGTGGAAAGGAAATCAGCAAACAATCGACTCAGCCGAACTGCACTTGTAAAACCAAGTGCAATCATAAAACAAAGAAACATTGGGGCACAGACGGAGTCAGCACAACTGTGACTGAAATTAATGTAAACATTACCAGTACAACAACACATGGGAACCACCCGCTAAATTCAGCGTCAGTACGCGATCGCAGCGAAGCAGCATAAATTTACCACGCAGCGGAAACACAGACGCTACGCAGCAAAATGCAGTTGCAGCGCTGGCATAGTTAAGTATAAACATTAATAGTGCGCACAGTCACCGACGCAAACGTACGCTACGTGTCAGCTAACACGATCAAACTTATGAGAGCGCCATGTAAATGCAAACTCATCAACGTGTTCGTGTGACGGGTACGCGCGACGTGTACGTGTGTAATCAGAGAAATTTAGATTTTTGCCGTAAAACCGTGTCAGCTGAGTGCTCTCTCACCGCACAGTGTTGCCAAGCAGAACTTTTTAAAATCATTAACAAAATAACCTTATAAAAATTTAAATTTTTATTAAATTAATTTAAAATCGATGTTTAATAATGTTAATTATAGAAAAATTAACTATTTGCATTTGTTGGTTTTTGGCTTTGGTTTATTATACAATGAAAAATTGTAATTGACAACGCGGATGTGTGTAAAAGTATATATGCAAACAAAGGAATGGCAACATTGTGTTGATGCATACAAACACAGTTTTATGTACGCAAAGTTTGTTTACAAAACATACGCGCGGGTACAAGTTTTGCTCAATTTTGTGTATCTCCCGACAAACAGACACGGCAAACGGACACGTCGGTGACTGTGCGCACTATAAGATTATTGTAACTTAGTTTCAGCAGAGAACTTGTAAGCAATGAGAAGGCGCAAATGTTAAAACAGCTTTTTCATCAACAAAATTTGCGGGTGCGATGGAGAGAATTCACCTCCGAAAAGTACTGCATTTAATTCTACCATACCAATAAAAACCATTTTCACCATATTTTGCTATATTTAGAGCAGAGGGGCTCTTTTGCGGAGGCGAGCGGCTGCATGTGTACAAAAAGAAGATAAATAATAAATCAAAACAAAAGCCATAGAAGGAAAATAAGTAAACAAAAAAACCAGTTTCTGGATAGCGAAACGCAACTTGAGACGGCAGATGAGTTATTCAACAGTTGGGGATAAGAGAAGGGTTGAAAGGGATAGGGGGGATCGTCAAAAGAATATTCTTTCGAGTTTTCGGCAATTTTTGTGTCAATCGCCATCAGCGCGTGCACATGCACGCAAATGAGTTGATGCGCATTTGGACAAAAGTTCTAGAATGTTCCAGAATATTCTAGAATATTCTAGAATATTCTAGAATGCCAGCAATTTGTCAGACTACGTTGGCAAATTAGATTATTGTCTGATGTTGCGATGTTGAATCTTTTCAATGACCGTCAATGGTTTGTAAAATTGAAGATTTTAGCATTTTTGTGTTCGTCGTGAAAATGATTGTTGGGAGGAACATTTGCGTGCGCGAGGAGATGAAATGCTTGCGCTTATGAATGAACATACATACATACATATTTTGTTTTCGGAAATACACGCGTGCGCTTATGAATGAATTTTTTGTTGTTGTAGGTATGTACATACATACGTAAATATGTAGATATGCATGTACAATGTTTATACAATGTTTCGCTGTGCACTTGCGCTGAAAAATTGCGCATGTGTGAATGAATCTTTTCTTGATTCTACTTACTATGTAAGTACATAAGTATGTATAATGAACCATAGTTGATTTTTCATTAAAAAATATAATTTTGTCATGTTTTTATTAAACTTATTTTTGACTTAGAAAATTAGTAAATAAAGATTAGTTGATAGGTGCATATACATATGTATGTATGTAAATATGTACATACAATGTGCATGTGTATAACTTCAACCTTGACCTACGCTAAATCTTAATCACATCACAGCGCATCGCAACCGCAGCTGCAATTGTGCCTGCACCAGCGCTAAATATTCTAAAATATCTGAAACTACATACGTACATACATATGTACATGGATGCATTTATTAAGCAATTCATGCGCGCATCAACTCATTTGCGTACATGTGCACGCGCTGATGGCGATTGACACAAAAATTGCCGAAAACTCGAAAGAATATTATTTTGACGATCCCCCCTATCCCTTTCAACCCTTCTCTTATTCTCAACTGTTGAATAACTCATCTGCCGTCTCAAGTTGCGTTTCGCTATCCAGAAACTGGTTTTTTTGTTTACTTATTTTCCTTCTATGGTTTTTGTTTTGATTTATTATTTATCTTCTTTTTGTACACATGCAGCCGCTCGCCTCCGCAAAAGAGCCCCTCTGCTCTAAATATAGCAAAATATGGTGAAAATGGTTTTTATTGGTATGGTAGAATTAAATGCAGTACTTTTCGGAGGTGTATTCTCTCCATCGCACCCCCAAATTTTGTTGATGAAAAAGCTGTTTTAACATTTGCGCCTTCTCATTGCTTACAAGTTCTCTGGTTTCAGATTCAATTCTCATCACAATAAACGCGGTCGTGCTGACATTCCCAGCACCCGAAAAGCGTAAACTCGTGTTTTATTCACCAAACGCGGCCGTGCTGTCTTCCATACAGCCCGCGGATAATAAATACAACACAGAGTGAATTAACTAATAAATGCGTGCATTACCCAGCAAAACCTGCGTGACCAAAACTCATACACATGTACAAATTTTTTGGTGGTACCAATACACCCGCATAATTACCTATCTATCTTGTACGTTTGTGCAAGCAGTCTAGCTAATTAAACATATCTTGCTTTTCGTTTTTGCTTCAAAGGCAAAATAAACGAAAAATGAGAAATGCCATTCGATGCAGTATTCATATCAAAACAAATCAAAAGAAAAACAACGTTGCCCGGGTGCTAAACGTCAAACGAAAATTACACAATAATTAATTTGTTTGCGCACGTGGCTTTTATGTGAAATCGAATTTTGTTTAAAGTTTTAAACTCAGCGTACGTATTTATTTGCGGATTTCAGCAAGCGTTTATTTACCAGCGATAGATAAGGCGACAACAACGGCAACTGAGCAATTAAAAAAATAAGCGGTAAGTTAACATTTGACCAAAAAATATCTATTTCTTTCCTCATTAAAACGGAAAAAACATGAACAAAAAGACTTTTTCTAATTTAATGAGCCACGAAAGAAAAGAGTGGCGTTCAAGTGTGGCAAAATTTGCAAAAACGTACGGAATAAGTGAAAATGTGGTATGTGAAAGTGCGGTTGTGCAAGATGACAGCAGTTCGGACTGCTCTGATGAATCGGTGGTCATCAGTGATGAAAGTATGGAAGTCGTGGAAAATGATGGTGCATTAGAGTTGGATAATTCTAATAAAGCTCTTCATTTGAAGTTGTGGGCTATTAGAAACAGAGTGTCTCATAACTCTGTCAGTGATCTGCTGCAAACTCTTAGAAAAAATGGGAGTTGAAGGTTTGCCACTGTCGTCAAAAAGTCTTTTTGGCACAAGCAGAAAAAAAGTTGTTTTGCAGTCGATTCCAAGCGGAGAATTTATATACAGAGGAATCCAGCATCATTTTGAAACCAGTTCCTTCCCTTTTCTTGATGATAAAGACGAAATTCACCTCGACATTGGAATTGATGGCCTTAAATTATTCAAAAATTCAAATAAAGTGTTATGGCCGATCCTTGGAGCAATCGTTGGTTTTCCAAATGAACCTCCGTTTACAATTGCTTGCTTTGCTGGAACAGAAAAACCTTGGAAAGCCAACGATTTCTTGAAGGATTTTTGTGATGAGGTAGTTTTTTTAAAGAGCAATGGACTTCAAGTGGGTTCATCGCCACTTAAGAAAAAATTTGATATTCGTTTATTTTCTTGTGATTCACCTGCCCGCGCATTTATTACAGGTGTACAATCACACAACGGAAAAAATAGCTGCTCCAAATGTGACCAAGTGGGAAGTTATATTAACAGAAGGGTTTGCTTCTCAAAAAAAATTCATGATTTACGAACAGATCTAAGTTTTAAAATTAGAGCGGAACCAGCACATCATAATTCTGCATTTAAAAATTGTGAAAGTGTTTTAGAGAAAGCTGGTTTCAAGATGGTGTCGCAGTTTCCATTAGATTCAATGCATCTTGTTGATCTCGGTGTGTCCAAAAAATTGCTCCGATTGCTGATGAAAAATGGTAACGTCACTGAAATGAATGCTAAAATTAACTTTTTGTCGAAATACGTTCCCTCAGAATTTGGTCGGGTGTGCAGGGATTTAAACGAAATCAGTAATTGGAAGTCAACGGAATTTAGACAATTTATGTTATATATTGGAATTTTTGTGCTAAATGGTTCAGTAAGAAGCGAACTTTATTTTCATTTCCTTCTTTTGCATGCAGGTATAAGACTGATTTCTTGTAAAAAGTCCTTAAGGTCTGAGGCCAATGTCGCCCAAGAAATTTTGCAAGAATTTGTTAAATTGTTTGGTGATATATATGGGGACCATTTAGTCAGTTATAATGTCCATGGCTTATTACATTTAACTGATTGCGCTAAGAAATTTGGGCCTATAGACATTTTTTCTGCTTATAAGTTCGAAAACAACATGCAGTATTTGAAAAAACTTATTAAAAAGCCCAATCAAATTTTGCAACAATTATACCTGAGGCAAGAAGAAGCAAATGATGTAAATGCCAACAATAGCAAAAAATCCAAAATTGGTTCATTTAATATTGATTATAAGTATGAAAAAGATTCTTATTGTTTTAGTCGTAGCAACGGCCCGATTAAAATAATAGGCATTGAAGAGCAATTAGGCCGAATTTTTATGCTTGGGCACTGTTTTCAAAATCTTCAAAATTACTTTGATGAACCAGTCGAATCTTCTCCGGCACTGGGAATAATATTAGCTGGTCAACTAGGCGATAAAGTATTAAAAATTGAAAAACGTGATATTGAATATAAATTTTTTTGCATACCTGAAGGTGGTAATTACATACTTATTCCGCTTTTGCACCATTTATTCCATGACTTTCGATATTAGTCAAAAAGCATACTTTATATAACGTTTTTTTTTTGCATATTTTACCTATTGCATATTCCCCTTTCACTTTTTACTTTGCATAAATAAAAATTATATACTAACGAGCACCTTACTTATTTGTATAAAAATGATACTGCCGGAAACTGTGTTTGGAGTTTCAGATATGGAATTTACCTTTAGTGACGAAAGCTTCGACACGCCCACAACGCCAACCCCACATCAGTCGGTTCCATTTAGGAAGCGATTCCATAAAGTGCACAACTACGAGCAAGTACCAGATGCGAGCATAGCTCATCAGCAACCTGCCACCGAAAAAGGTAAACTGAATGCTTAAATAAAGGCTATTTCCATAGTATATGTTTTCATTTACAGAAGAAATCATGTTATTAAAATCGATCTTGGGAAACCAAAACCAAATATTGGACCGTATTATACATCTGTATATGTACATACATAAACAACTGTTTTATGCTTCGCATTTGACTCCTATACTATACTATAACATTTCTGCAGAAAATCGAAAAAAGTGAGGAGCTGACACACTATAAAATGGTGCGAGAGTGCAAGGTGATGCTTCGCAGGATTCACCATTCGATTAGCCGTATGACCGGAGATGAAGTGGATGAGTTGCAGGTGGAAATTGCCTCTGTTTTTCCATTGCCAACGCTAGCTGCCGCACATGAAATAGAAGAAAAGCTACCATGTCAAGAATACCTGGAAGCTATGGTGAGATAAAAACCTTTTTCATACATACATATGTACCATACATACATAAACTCATTTCCAAAAAATAAGTGTGCGAATTTTTGTGCGATTTTTGGCTTTTTTTTGTTTTGTTCATTTAATCTTAATCTTGTTGAAATATGGACTTATGTATATGATTTTTGTTATGAATATAATAAGATAGAATTTTACAAAAAATTTATAAACATTTAATACCCAAACGAATAGCCAAAAGTAGCAAAAATGTCGCAGACTTTTTTTGGGAATGAGTCTACAAATATACACATATACTCATATATCAACATATGTATATACATATAAGTATTAAAGTTTTATAAAATTAGGCGATTAGCAATTTCGAACTCATTTACTTTTAGAAAATATTTTTGATTCGGCTGAAGGGGACATCTGGGAGTGTGGAAGAAGTTTTCCGTAAAGTCTATACGGATGACTTTATTTCATTTTGTAATTGGGACGGAAGAGGTGACAAACAAGCCTTGTCACACTTTTCGTTAGCGTCAGAGATTTAGTTTGGTAAGTCATCGACAATTATTCATCATACATTGAAATACTCAAACTTCTTTCATTTAATGGTTTCAGACATTTTTAAGCTAGATGGGCGTGTATCATTTGAAAAAACAATACGAAAATCAATTGAATTAAGCCACCATCGACATAAACAAAGGAAATATCGGCAAAGGGGTTCAATTTCAAAAGTGGCATGACAATATAAAAATTCAACATGTACATATGTATGTACATACATCAGTATTATAATTATAATAACTTAAGTTAATTCTACACATGTGTATATATGTGTTGTTTAAACAAGTCTACCTTAGCATATAGGTGTATATGTTTGTATATTCACATATATATATACATATATAATTTATAGTTTTTATTGCTAATAAAAAACAGAAGTAGTAATAAACATATGTAAATACTTAAACATAAATTCTGCGTAGACTTGATATGTGCATATTCATGCAATAAAAGAATAGTTTTTAATTTTAATTGTAAGCTACTAATTGACTGAAAAATAATTTTAATCTAATTAATTTTAACTTCTACATTTCGCTTATTTCCTTTTATCCTCTGCGTTTTAAATTATAAATTTTTCATTTATTTGGTTGCTTTGTACTTTTATCAAATATGTACAAATAATATACTATATGAATTGAAATCAAATCTTAATTTAACACATACTACACATTATTTAATATTATTTTATTTTAGTGATGTATTATTTTACTACGACATTTTCGTACATAATTTTTAAATAAAACAAAAAAAAAATTTTTTTAAATTTAAAAGATTTTTTCCGATTCGAACCTGGGGTTTCAGATTAGTAGGCAGATGTTCTACCATTGGGCTACGGTGGCGACTAGGTAAAAATCCGCTAAGTACGAGTTTTTTTAAACTTTCAAAAAATACATAAAAACGAACGGGTGCAACAAGGATAGATATATACTACAATCCCTAGGCCAAACATGTGTGTAAGAAGGTGATAGGATATCACATGTATACAAAAATTGTTGCACATTTTTCCCAAAGCTCTTAAGAAAGTGATAGAAACGGGCAACGTCTTGTGCCGTATTGAAAGGGATGCGTGCCGGTCATGTCACTAGGTAACGTGACCGGAACTGTTCTTGCTGGGTTAGTTAAAAAAAAAGTTGGGCATCGAGGGTATACATGTATGCATATACACTTATGTATGTACATATGTACATATGCAAATCTGTTGTGTCGACGTACATATCTGAGCATAACGGGATGATTTGTCTTGCGTTAATACATGTTAACAAATGTACATACATATGTATTTACATACTCATGTGTTTAGCAAGTTCAATTGATCGCCGTTTCGCTAAAATCCGTTTATGGATCTATTTATTTATGTATGTACATATTAGACATCTGCATGAATGCAGTCATTAGCAGTTTTAACACATTCGCTTGTATCACAAACAGTCGACGCACTCAACGCTCAGCCAGCGATATGAATGAATGAGTGTGCAGATAGCTGTGAGTACGTAGCTCAGTTGCTACAAAATTTAAGAGAAACACATTGTGCGAAGAGACGTAAATAAGTTGTGCAACTAAGTACATATGAGCATTCGAATGTGTGGCTGAGCACAATGAATATTTGCATGTGTGCTAATATTGCAAGGCAAAATTTCAGAGTTTTGCTAAATGGATCAAAGTATTTAATTAGAAAAAAATGCGACATATTTTTTTAAATATATTTTATTGAAAATGATAAAAAAATAGCAAGATTTTTCAATGACTGAAAAATTAATTCATTCCATACGCATATACATATATTTAATTAAAAAAAAGTATTTCATGCTTACATATGTAGGTATATACATATATTCTAAAACTAATTTATTAATTCCATAAATTTAAATACATAGTTGTGTTCTTAAGGACATTATTTTCTTCAAGGATTGGTTTCTTGGCCTAACTCTTTCATAATCTCAATTCGATTCACATTACAATTTAAAAACATTAGTTGATTTACATTGATTGCGTTGGAACCGACTAAGCTTCGTTTCTCTGATATAAGATGCCGCGCCTTTGAAAAAATCCTTTCAGAAGCGGCACTACTAGCTGGCACCGCTAAAATTTTACAGCTTGTTTTATAGAGTAGTGGGAATTGCGTTTTATTCAAGTGCCACCATTGAAGGATATCAAAATCGTCATGAAATGTTACATTCGTGTCTTCATATATGCGTAACTCATTGCTGATTTTTTCTTCTAAATTAAATGATTGTTGAGGTTGGGAAAAGTCCATAAAAATTTGCGAATTATAAGCTGACACGGAAGCAGACAATTCAAGTTGACTTTCTTCGTTACTTAGATCATTCATATAACTTCTCATTATGTTACTACATTCAGTTCTTATACGAATTTTTTCATTTTCATTAAATATAACTAGCTTATTGGCAGGAGGGAGCAAGAAAATTGCAACTTTGTGGTAAATTGACATGTTTGGCAATACAATAGTATCTATCAGATTACTCAGGCTTTCTTTTAAATTTTTGACAATATCTGCATCTTCATTATTTGGCATACACGATTTCTTCAAACGATGTATATGTACTATTGCTAAATGAAGAGTTACATCCTTTTCAGCTTCCAATTTCCTAGAGGGCTCTTCGAAGGGTTTTAATACTTGTAGTACACTTCTAATACAATTCAAACTAATATTATCCATCTTGTTGAGTTCATTTTTTTCCTGTAATATATTAACGATTTCAACCCAACTTTTCTCTATTGAAGAAATCATATAATAAATGGTGTTCCAGCGTGTGCATGAAAAGCTTTTTAAAGATGTCCTTAATGAGGAATTTATGCCCGACTTTTTAAAAAATTTGACTAGTTTTGAAGAATATTTGCAAAGTTTCGCCACCTCAGAAACTTCCTTCATTGATTTTTCCAGTATGTTGTGCATTAAATGGTTTAAGCAGTTTATGCGGTTGAAGGTGCGGAATGCTGCCACCATGTTTGAACCTCTGTCTGTGACAATAATGACCTTATCGTTGAGTGTGCAATCAAATTCGATCAGGAGTTTCTGTACCTTTTTTGTAATATTTCCACCTAAAAAAAAATAAAATAATAAATAAAAAAAGCAATCAATTTTAGCAAACTATAATCACAAAGCGTGTAAAATTACTTAAAGCTATATAAGAAAAATAAATTTGAATGTTATTACCTGTACATCTTTCGCCTTCCATTGACTTCATCCCCAAAAGACGAGTGATCAGTTGTCCATTTTTGATCAAGTGAATCGTCACAGATAAATACGATATTCGTAAATAATCATCTGTCCATATGTCGGAAGTGAGGGCAAATCCCACGTTTTTTATTGAGCAAATTTCTTCGCATATTTTTGGAAAATACGCGTTATATATCTTACCAACATTCCGTACAATTGTTGTTGGATGGGGTAGTAATTTGCTTACATCTACATGTTGCCCATATTTTGCGCCAGTTTCTATTCAAAATTCTGAAAATTTTATCAGCCCGGAGTCTTCCACAATTTTAAATGATCGGCAGCTCTCTATTATCCACAAAGTAAGAATTAATATTCCGCTTTTTTTTGTCTCAACGTCGACGTCTATTTTTTCGGCCAAGGCACTATCGTTACATCTCGATACCAAATAGCACTTATGTTTCACTAAATTTGAAGTGCTATTTCTGGAAAACTTGTACACATTCATGCATTTTTTACATGCTACAACATTTTCAATTTCTTCTCCAGTATTGTTCTCCACTTTGCCAAAAATTTCCCAAACTTTACTTTTTCCTGCTTTATCGCTGATTTTAAATTCGTTCTGAATAATTTTGGCTTTTATGTCTGAATTACTGGGTCCAGGTGTGGTTGTGGTCAAGTCGTTGGGAGCTGAGGAATCCATTACTAAATTCTATAAATATATAAAAATATTTATTTGTTACACTTTTAACTTAAAGAAAATTATACTTTAAATTAATTAGGCAATCCGGTGTACTTACATCTTCTGCGTCCATTGCAACGTTTTTACTTTTTTTCACTTTGCGGGATATTATACAGACGGTTACGAATTATGTTGTCACTTGTTGAAGCGTTAAGCACTAGTCACACATTAATGGTTTAATTGGCGTGCACTTGTACGCAAATGAGTTGATGCGCGCATGAATTGCTTAATAAATGCATCCATGTATGTAAGTACGTATGTATGTAGTTTCAGATATTTTAGAATATTTAGCGCTGGTGCAGGCACAATTGCAGCTGCGGTTGCGATGCGCTGTGATGTGATTAAGATTTAGCGTAGGTCAAGGTTGAAGTTATACACATGCACATTGTATGTACATATTTACATACATACATATGTATATGCACCTATCAACTAATCTTTATTTACTAATTTTCTAAGTCAAAAATAAGTTTAATAAAAACATGACAAAATTATATTTTTTAATGAAAAATCAACTATGGTTCATTATACATACTTATGTATGTACTTACATAAGTGGAATCAAGAAAAGATTCATTCACACATGCGCAATTTTTCAGCGCAAGTGCACAGCGAAACATTGTATAAACATTGTATATGCATATCTACATATTTACGTATGTACATACCTACAACAACAAAAAATTCATTCATAAGCGCTCGCGTGTATTTCCGAAAACAAAATATGTATGTATGTATGTATGTTCATTCATAAGCGCAAGCATTTCATCTCCCCGCGCACGCAAATGTTCCCGCAACAATCATTTTTACGACGAACACAAAAATGCTAAAATCTTCAATTTTATAAACCATTGACGGTCATTGAAAAGATTCAACATCGCAATATCAGACAATAATCTAATTGGCCAACGTAGTCTGACAAATTGCTGGCATTCTAGAATATTCTGGAACATTCTAGAACATTCTAGAACTTTTGTCCAAATGCGCGCATCAACCCATTTGCGTACAAGTGCACGCGCTGATGGCGATTGACACAAAAATTGCCGGAAACTCGAAAGAATATTCTTTTGGCGATTCCCCCTATCCCTTTCAACTCTTCTCTTATCCTCAACTGTTGAATAACTCATCTGCCGTCTCAAGTTGCGTTTCGCTATCCAGAAACTGGTTTTTTTGTTTACTTATTTTCCTTCTATGGTTTTTGTTTTGATTTATTATTTATCTTCTTTTTGTACACATGCAGCCGCTCGCCTCCGCAAAAGAGCCCCTCTACTCTAAATATAGCAAAATATGGTGAAAATGGTTTTTATTCGTGTGGTAGAATTAAATTCAGTACTTTTCGGAGGTGAATTCTCTCCATCGCACCCGCAAATTTTGTTGATGAAAAGGCTGTTTTAACATTTGCGCCTTCTCATTACTTACAAGTTCTCTGATATAACGCAGTTTTTGCCGGTTTTCTGCATATTCATATAACAGCAAATTAACAATCTCTTTTAAATATTTATGTATGTATGTACGTTAGAATAATTCATGATTTGTTGCAAATGCAAAATTAAAAGAATAAAATATCTTCATGCAGTTTTAATGTTTTTCACTCAAAAATGCCAAATTTATAATATTTGCAATGAATACAGAAAACCCTGATTTTCAATATATGTATTAGTAGGTATGTAGGTACATATGTATGTACATATGTTAGTATTTTTTGATGTATACCTAAGTTATTTTTCTAGTTAAAAGCATCTACTGGCATCGCTGGTGGTGAATGTCTGCAAAACATTCGCGACATTCGACACATTTTCTAGTTTGCGCGTTCACTCTGCCTGACCATTGATTATAAGGGAGTGTGGCGAAGAGAAGACTTATGCATTCATTGTAGAGAGAGGCAAGAGAGTATTCATATTCTTCTCTTATTTCGCTGTGAATACCCACCACTATGAACTCATGCTTTCATGAATCGAATGAGCAGCACATTCACATTCGACTAATTCGCATAAATGGAAGAAATGAATGTGCGCATGCAGCCTTCTAGTACATACATATGTATGTACACGCCGTACAGCGCAGTCACATCGCTCACACACATCTCGTTCCGTTTCTTTTTTTTTTTAATTTACACTCAAATATTTCAGGAACGAATATGCTAATTTGTAATTTAGTAATTTTGCCAGATTGTATTCATCAACCTATTTCTATTGATACATATTTCAACCCCGTAGCAGAGAACTTGTAAGTAATGAGAAGGCGCAAATGTTAAAACAGCTTTTTCATCAACAAAATTTCTACGTGCCGTCGGGAGAATTCAACATAGCAATTTAATTCTACCATACGAATAAAAACCATTTTCACCATATTTTGCTATATTTAGAGCAGAGGGGCTCTTTTGCGGAGGCGAGCGGCTGCATGTGTACAAAAAGAAGATAAATAATAAATCAAAACAAAAACCATAGAAGGAAAATAAGTAAACAAAAAAACCAGTTTCTGGATAGCGAAACGCAACTTGAGACGGCAGATGAGTTATTCAACAGTTGAGGATAAGAGAAGGGTTGAAAGGGATAGGGGGAATCGTCAAAAGAATATTCTTTCGAGTTTTCGGCAATTTTTGTGTCAATCGCCATCAGCGCGTGCACTTGTACGCAAATGAGTTGATGCGCGCATGAATTGCTTAATAAATGCATCCATGTATGTATGTACGTATGTATGTAGTTTCAGATATTTTAGAATATTTAGCGCTGGTGCAGGCACAATTGCAGCTGCGGTTGCGATGCGCTGTGATGTGATTAAGATTTAGCGTAGGTCAAGGTTGAAGTTATACACATGCACATTGTATGTACATATTTACATACATACATATGTATATGCACCTATCAACTAATCTTTATTTACTAATTTTCTAAGTCAAAAATAAGTTTAATAAAAACATGACAAAATTATATTTTTTAATGAAAAATCAACTATGGTTCATTATACATACTTATGTATGTACTTACATAAGTGGAATCAAGAAAAGATTCATTCACACATGCGCAATTTTTCAGCGCAAGTGCACAGCGAAACATTGTATAAACATTGTATATGCATATCTACATATTTACGTATGTACATACCTACAACAACAAAAAATTCATTCATAAGCGCTCGCGTGTATTTCCGAAAACAAAATATGTATGTATGTATGTTCATTCATAAGCGCAAGCATTTCATCTCCCCGCGCACGCAAATGTTCCCCGCAACAATCATTTTCACGACGAACACAAAAATGCTAAAATCTTCAATTTTACAAACCATTGACGGTCATTGAAAAGATTCAACATCGCAATATCAGACAATAATCTAATTTGCCAACGTAGTCTGACAAATTGCTGGCATTCTAGACTATTCTGGAATATTCTGGAACATTCTAGAACATTCTAGAATATTCTAGAATATTCTAGAACTTTTGTCCAAATGCGCGCATCAACTCATTTGCCTACAAGTGCACGCGCTGATGGCGATTAACACAAAAATTGCCGAAAACTCGAAAGAATATTCTTTCGACGATCCCCCCTATCCCTTTCAACCCTTCTCTTATCCTCAACTGTTGAATAACTCATCTGCCGTCTCAAGTTGCGTTTCGCTATCCAGAAACTGGTTTTTTTGTTTACTTATTTTCCTTCTATGGTTTTTGTTTTGATTTATTATTTATCTTCTTTTTGTACACATGCAGCCGCTCGCCTCCGCAAAAGAGCCCCTCTGCTCTAAATATAGCAAAATATGGTGAAATTGGTTTTTATTCGTATGGTAGAATTAAATTGCTATGTTGAATTCTCCCGACGGCACGTAGAAATTTTGTTGATGAAAAAGCTGTTTTAACATTTGCGCCTTCTCATTACTTACAAGTTCTCTGCCCGTAGCTACAGAAAATGTATATTTACAGAGAAGTAGCATCCCCCTTCATTCAGTCGTTCCGCATTTTTGGGAAAAGATCTATTTCTCGTTCAGCTCACTACTCAATAATTTTTCACCTACAAGGACACAATTTAACATCGGTTGAGCGAAAGATACAATTTGGTTGCAGATGTTTTTTGGCGGAAATTAGGAATTTTGTCAATTCTGTTTCTAACTAACGATTAAAAAATGTAATATAAATAGTTATTCTTCTATACTTTCAATTTTAGTGTTTTATTTTATTTAACTAATATTTTTTTATATATAACTTTGAATAAATAAACTAAAGAAATTGCATTTATTTTTAATCATATGTATGCACATGCATGCATTTATTTAACAATGCATATTTAATCGAATTACTTCCTTGCAGAGAACTTATATTAGACAGAGCCGGCCTAAGTTAGGATGACGGTGGGAATTGTCAAAATCCATCAATATTTTTTGGTTTACTTCACTATTGCAATGGCGGCTGAGAAAATCGGAGAGTCGGAAGTTAACATATCTGAGCGAAGACAAAATTTGTTTAACAGAGTATGATTTCTGATAAATGTTAACTGTTTTGATGGAAACTTCTAAATAATTGATTGACGTGCACACGTACATACATATATACCTACATATTTATGTGTATAGGAAATTTTATTTTATAAGCATATCAATCGTTATTATATTTGTGTACAACTGGGCGCCGTGTCTCCCAAGGGGGCAGTCCAGACGCGCAAGTGGAATTTTTAAATAAAGAGAGAAATTCGGTTTGGCTAATTCAAGTTGAATTTAATCAAATATATATATGAACATATGTATGTCAAATATATAAAATTAATTATGAGTTGATAATTGATCACAATGATGGCTTTACCTTGTGGTGTGAAGGTAAGGTCAGAGATCTTGAGACGAAGTGAAATTTAGAGAAAATGTACGGTTGCCGTCAACCGCTATTACATTGGAAGAAAAGTAAACGGAAAAACGTAACGAAAGTAATTATCCGGCGGGAAATACGGTGAACCGGAATAATTCACGGTTGCATATGTATACGTAAGTGTATATGACACATATTAGGCTGGTTAGTTAATTATTTAGGCTGCCGCCCTAAACATGTCGGCCCCCTTGCGGTAAGCAAAATCCTGAGTGAACATCCTCCAACTACCAGTTCACACCACATCACATGTTTAATTAAAAAATGTGTTTTTTGTTCGTTTCCAATTCTGCTGGTTATTTCCTTGAGCCGCGCCGTGTTCCTCTCCGTCATCGTCTCCTGTGCTCTGATTAGAAGCACGGTACAAGAAAGAAACATACATTAAAGGAGAACATACGTATGTTGTCGGACCTTGTTGTAGCGTCTCTTCCTTTCGTTGTGGGTAATTGTATGGGGCGCTTCGTTGTAGTGATCGGGAAAGACGTGTTCCCGAGTCAACTCGCCGCCAATTCTTATGGTTGACAGATGGTCGGAAGAACGCGTTCCCGAGCCATCCGTTCACGGGTGCTGAGCTGGTCGGGAAGGACGAGTTCCCACTCCAGTCGTTCGTCTTTTCTTTTGCTGGCCAGGCGGTCGGAATGGACGGGATCCAAAATTGCGCTGCCTGGGCAGTCGGAAAGGACTGGTTTCCGAACCACGCCTTCGCCGTTCATGCTGCAATGACGGTCGGAAAGTACAGGCAGAGAACTTACATATATTAGACAGAGAAGGCCTAAGTTAGGATGACGGTGTGAATTGTCAAAATCCATCAATATTTTTCGGCTTAGTTCACCATTGCAATGGCGGCTGGGGAAATCCGAGAGTCGGAAGTTAACAGAGCTGAGCGAAGGCAAAATTTGTTTAACAGAATATGATTTCTGATAAATGTTAATTGTTTTGGCTCGAATTCTAGATTTTGCTAAGATATTAACGAATTGATATAAAGATCTAAATATTTAATTTGACCTGAAATTCGGCTTTACTTAAATATGCGCATGATAAGAGTGAGCTAATTTTGGTTTTATGCATGCATTATATAGATACATATGTCAATATAATATATCTATGTACTTATATTATAAGCGTAACAATCGTTATCATACTAAGTATACATACATACATATGTAAATATGTATATGGATAATATGTAGTACATACATATATAAATATCCAAATATACGTATGTATGTATGTATATATATTTACAGGTTCATGCACATGTATGTACGTACATTTGTACTAAAAAATGTCAACAAGTGCACATGCATTCATATGCATTATATCTATCATCATCATATATTTATTTATTGTTATGTAGATATATGCAGCATTTGTTTCATCCCTCCGCCAGCGTGTCTGTTTTCAACCGCAGCGCAACTGCAGTACAGCAACAAAAAATTCATTCATAAACGCACGCGCATATTATTGAAAGCAAATTTCCGCTCATTCATAAATGCGAACATTTGATCTCCCCACAAACATCCATCACATTTTTCGCGACGAAGACAAACATCTAAAAATCATAAATTGAAGATTTTTGTAATTTTGGTCCAAATGCTCACAACTTCAAATGGGAATGTAGGTATTATTTTGGTCCGCTTGTGCCCGTAAAATATTTCATGAAGAAATTCATCTATTATTAATCTATTATGTTTGCTTAGGGGTCGTGCACATATGTATTACGTAACGCGATAGGGGGCGGCGGGGGTTCGCGATTTGTGACGAAGTGTGACATGTGATTTCCCTTTGCCTAATATATAACATATATCAATTAACATTGTATTTTATTTTACGATTAATAAAAATAATTTTTCTGAAAGTGTGACATGGTGGGGGGTCTGAAATGATCAAAAATTGCGTTACGTAATATGTGCACGACCCTTTATCATTATAAACGTATTTTGCACGAAATCCTGTTATATATGTCATTTAAAGCCCTAATTATTCCAAATCGGCGCAACCAAACGCCTTACCGCTACGCCTACTTGCATACATACATATGTACATTACATATATGTATGTCAATATGTAGTCTAAATTTTGGTCGCATTTATGTCAGTGCTTTCGTCTTATCATAATATATTTAGGACTCGAAAATCTACTACCTTTTAACATATTTTTCTACAATTGTCTAATTAAACGCAAACATTGCTAGAATTAATTGTATTTTGTGAGACCTTTAATTAATTATACTTCTTTTGCTTCTTCCTGAACCAACAATCTGGGTCAATGACCTATACAAAAGACTTTCAACCCGAAATTGCAAATAAACCGTACCATTTTTATTCTGAGAGGGTATAAAGTACCAGAATTTTAGTTGTAAATTTAATTCTGTGGCAAATAACTTAACATCTTATGTTTGTAGCTATATGTAAGTATTTTATTTCAGATATTCCTCTATTCGATCTAGTATATCAATATTTGTATTATATTCCACTTTTTTCTTCTACCTTCCTCAAATGCAAATTAATTCAACTAAACCCTGATTAATGATGGCGGCTTTGCGACGCAGCTTTTTCATGTGAATTGCGGGCAGAAGCAACTATTTCTGTGGAGTTTTGACAAAACTGCTTATTTGGCTTTCGAGTTTTTATTTTCAAATCAATAAATTTCTATCTTTGACGTACAAATTTAATATTTAAATTAATCTTTTACCACGATAGCCTGTTGAACTATATCCTTGTTTAACTATTTGTATAAATATTTCATTAGAACACTGTTATATTTGACATGGTAAAATTAAAGTCGACCTGGAGATAAGATATTTTGTCAAACTTTGCGCACAGGTTTATGGGCCGTTTACATAGAACTTTCCTCGCTTTGCTTGGCAGTTCGAGCTTTAACAACAAAGCGTGAGGCGTAGAAGGTCTGCTACATAGAACGCTTTGGCAGTTTCTGCGTTAGTGGTTTGTTATGAGTTGCGATTTATGTCTGTTCAGAGTGTTTTGTTTAAAGATAGAAAAAAAAATGAATTTTACTGATATGATGGAAGTAGTAGTAGTTATGCTACTAATTTTTGAAATTCGCGAGTGCCTGTAGTGTGTATACGCACGCCAAAATAAAAATAAAATGGAAATGATAACAGCTGATTGCCAAAGCGTACAAAAGTTGAGAGTTGCCCATAATTTTGCTTCGCTTTGCTTTGCGCTACTTTTCTCGCCTTGTATTTAGCAGGACTCATATAACATCATGTGCTGAACTTATCTGTCAAAGCGAAACTCTGAAGCAAAGCAAAGCAAAAGTCCTATGTGAACGGGCCTTTAGAGTTCGTTCGAATGTGCGCGCATGTGAACAAACATATGTACTTACATAGATAATTATTTCTATTCTATTTATACATACTATATCTACACATGCTTATACGCGCCCTTTTGAATGGATGTAATTCGATTAAATATGCATTGTTAAATAAATGCATGCATGTGCATATGTACATATGATAAACAATAAATGCAATTTCTTTTGCGTTTCTGGAAGATTTTGTTTAACCACTTAAAATATTTATTGAAAGCTATGTATGGAAAATATTAGTAGAATAAAATAAAACACTAAAATTGAAATTACAGAAGAAGACATATTTTTATTATTTTTCTTTTAATGTTGGAAATAGAATTGCAAAAAATCCTTATCAAAACAAAAGGAAAATTTTCGCCAAAAAACATCTGCAACCACACAATGTAGCTGATAACAGAGAACGTACATTAATTTGGGAATTGTCAAAATCCATCAATATTTTTTGGTTTACTTCACTATTGCAATGGCGGCTGAGAAAATCGGAGAGTCGGAAGTTAACATATCTGAGCGAAGACAAAATTTGTTTAACATAGTATGATTTCTGATAAATGTTAACTGTTTTGATGGAAACTTCTAAATAATTGATTGACGTGCACACGTACATACATATATACCTACATATTTATGTGTATAGGAAATTTTATTTTATAAGCATATCAATCGTTATTATATTTGTGTACAACTGGGCGCCGTGTCTCCCAAGGGGGCAGTCCAGACGCGCAAGTGGAATTTTTAAATAAAGAGAGAAATTCGGTTTGGCTAATTCAAGTTGAATTTAATCAAATATATATATGAACATATGTATGTCAAATATATAAAATTAATTATGAGTTGATAATTGATCACAATGATGGCTTTACCTTGTGGTGTGAAGGTAAGGTCAGAGATCTTGAGACGAAGTGAAATTTAGAGAAAATGTACGGTTGCCGTCAACCGCTATTACATTGGAAGAAAAGTAAACGGAAAAACTTAACGAAAGTAATTATCCGGCGGGAAATACGGTGAACCGGAATAATTCACGGTTGCATATGTATACGTAAGTGTATATGACACATATTAGGCTGGTTAGTTAATTATTTAGGCTGCCGCCCTAAACATGTCGGCCCCCTTGCGGTAAGCAAAATCCTGAGTGAACATCCTCCAACTACCAGTTCACACCACATCACATGTTTAATTAAAAAATGTGTTTTTTGTTCGTTTCCAATTCTGCTGGTTATTTCCTTGAGCCGCGCCGTGTTCCTCTCCGTCATCGTCTCCTGTGCTCTGATTAGAAGCACGGTACAAGAAAGAAACATACATTAAAGGAGAACATACGTATGTTGTCGGACCTTGTTGTAGCGTCTCTTCCTTTCGTTGTGGGTAATTGTATGGGGCGCTTCGTTGTAGTGATCGGGAAAGACGTGTTCCCGAGTCAACTCGCCGCCAATTCTTATGGTTGACAGATGGTCGGAAGAACGCGTTCCCGAGCCATCCGTTCACGGGTGCTGAGCTGGTCGGGAAGGACGAGTTCCCACTCCAGTCGTTCGTCTTTTCTTTTGCTGGCCAGGCGGTCGGAATGGACGGGATCCAAAATTGCGCTGCCTGGGCAGTCGGAAAGGACTGGTTTCCGAACCACGCCTTCGCCGTTCATGCTGCAATGACGGTCGGAAAGTACAGGCAGAGAACTTACATATATTAGACAGAGAAGGCCTAAGTTAGGATGACGGTGTGAATTGTCAAAATCCATCAATATTTTTCGGCTTAGTTCACCATTGCAATGGCGGCTGGGGAAATCCGAGAGTCGGAAGTTAACAGAGCTGAGCGAAGGCAAAATTTGTATAACAGAATATGATTTCTGATAAATGTTAATTGTTTTGGCTCGAATTCTAGATTTTGCTAAGATATTAACGAATTGATATAAAGATCTAAATATTTAATTTGACCTGAAATTCGGCTTTACTTAAATATGCGCATGATAAGAGTGAGCTAATTTTGGTTTTATGCATGCATTATATAGATACATATGTCAATATAATATATCTATGTACTTATATTATAAGCGTAACAATCGTTATCATACTAAGTATACATACATATGTAAATATGTATATGGATAATATGTAGTACATACATATATAAATATCCAAATATACGTATGTATGTATGTATATATATTTACAGGTTCATGCACATGTATGTACGTACATTTGTACTAAAAAATGTCAACAAGTGCACATGCATTCATATGCATTATATCTATCATCATCATATATTTATTTATTGTTATGTAGATATATGCAGCATTTGTTTCATCCCTCCGCCAGCGTGTCGGTTTTCAACCGCAGCGCAACTGCAGTACAGCAACAAAAAATTCATTCATAAACGCACGCGCATATTATTGAAAGCAAATTTCCGCTCATTCATAAATGCGAACATTTGATCTCCCCACAAACATCCATCACATTTTTCGCGACGAAGACAAACATCTAAAAATCATAAATTGAAGATTTTTGTAATTTTGGTCCAAATGCTCACAACTTCAAATGGGAATGTAGGTATTATTTTGGTCCGCTTGTGCCCGTAAAATATTTCATGAAGAAATTCATCTATTATTAATCTATAATGTTTGCTTAGGGGTCGTGCACATATGTATTACGTAACGCGATAGGGGGCGGCGGGGGTTCGCGATTTGTGACGAAGTGTGACATGTGATTTCCCTTTGCCTAATATATAACATATATCAATTAACATTGTATTTTATTTTACGATTAATAAAAATAATTTTTCTGAAAGTGTGACATGGTGGGGGGTCTGAAATGATCAAAAATTGCGTTACGTAATATGTGCACGACCCTTTATCATTATAAACGTATTTTGCACGAAATCCTGTTATATATGTCATTTAAAGCCCTAATTATTCCAAATCGGCGCAACCAAACGCCTTACCGCTACGCCTACTTGCATACATACATATGTACATTACATATATGTATGTCAATATGTAGTCTAAATTTTGGTCGCATTTATGTCAGTGCTTTCGTCTTATCATAATATATTTAGGACTCGAAAATCTACTACCTTTTAACATATTTTTCTACAATTGTCTAATTAAACGCAAACATTGCTAGAATTAATTGTATTTTGTGAGACCTTTAATTAATTATACTTCTTTTGCTTCTTCCTGAACCAACAATCTGGGTCAATGACCTATACAAAAGACTTTCAACCCGAAATTGCAAATAAACCGTACCATTTTTATTCTGAGAGGGTATAAAGTACCAGAATTTTAGTTGTAAATTTAATTCTGTGGCAAATAACTTAACATCTTATGTTTGTAGCTATATGTAAGTATTTTATTTCAGATATTCCTCTATTCGATCTAGTATATCAATATTTGTATTATACTCCACTTTTTTCTTCTACCTTCCTCAAATGCAAATTAATTCAACTAAACCCTGATTAATGATGGCGGCTTTGCGACGCAGCTTTTTCATGTGAATTGCGGGCAGAAGCAACTATTTCTGTGGAGTTTTGACAAAACTGCTTATTTGGCTTTCGAGTTTTTATTTTCAAATCAATAAATTTCTATCTTTGACGTACAAATTTAATATTTAAATTAATCTTTTACCACGATAGCCTGTTGAACTATATCCTTGTTTAACTATTTGTATAAATATTTCATTAGAACACTGTTATATTTGACATGGTAAAATTAAAGTCGACCTGGAGATAAGATATTTTGTCAAACTTTGCGCACAGGTTTATGGGCCGTTTACATAGAACTTTCCTCGCTTTGCTTGGCAGTTCGAGCTTTAACAACAAAGCGTGAGGCGTAGAAGGTCTGCTACATAGAACGCTTTGGCAGTTTCTGCGTTAGTGGTTTGTTATGAGTTGCGATTTATGTCTGTTCAGAGTGTTTTGTTTAAAGATAGAAAAAAAAATGAATTTTACTGATATGATGGAAGTAGTAGTAGTTATGCTACTAATTTTTGAAATTCGCGAGTGTCTGTAGTGTGTATACGCACGCCAAAATAAAAATAAAATGGAAATGATAACAGCTGATTGCCAAAGCGTACAAAAGTTGAGAGTTGCCCATAATTTTGCTTCGCTTTGCTTTGCGCTACTTTTCTCGCCTTGTATTTAGCAGGACTCATATAACATCATGTGCTGAACTTATCTGTCAAAGCGAAACTCTGAAGCAAAGCAAAGCAAAAGTCCTATGTGAACGGGCCTTTAGAGTTCGTTCGAATGTGCGCGCATGTGAACAAACATATGTACTTACATAGATAATTATTTCTATTCTATTTATACATACTATATCTACACATGCTTATACGCGCCCTTTTGAATGGATGTAATTCGATTAAATATGCATTGTTAAATAAATGCATGCATGTGCATATGTACATATGATAAACAATAAATGCAATTTCTTTTGCGTTTCTGGAAGATTTTGTTTAACCACTTAAAATATTTATTGAAAGCTATGTATGGAAAATATTAGTAGAATAAAATAAAACACTAAAATTGAAATTACAGAAGAAGACATATTTTTATTATTTTTCTTTTAATGTTGGAAATAGAATTGCAAAAAATCCTTATCAAAACAAAAGGAAAATTTTCGCCAAAAAACATCTGCAACCACACAATGTAGCTGATAACAGAGAACGTACATTAATTTTCTCTAAAATTGTTGTTTTCGCTCAACCGATGTTAAATTTTGCCCCTTGTAGGTGAAAAATATCGGATGGTGGGATAAGCCAAAAAATACAGTTCCCCTCAAATCCGCGGTACGAGACAAGGAATGAAGCGAGATCCTACTTCTCTGTCTAATATAAGTTCTCTGGTACAGGTTTCCAAGCCGCCACCCGCTGAAAGTTGGAAGATTTGGGTCACCGAAGCTTCCTCTGGTTTGATAGATTAATATGGCGGTATATTGGGTGGCAAGTGATATCAAAAAACCAAAGAAAATATGAATCCACAAAAACATTTTGTTTTGTGACACTACAAAAAAAAATTATATATATGTATGTATATGCATCTATTTTATTATATATTTGATGTATTAATCACCTACTGTAAAAATGATATTTGGTGTGATCGTGTCGGCACGCTTGCGTACCCCATTAGAAAATGGGGCCTAACTTGAAGGTGGTGGACATGGCTATGGTCCACAGTTGAGAACGTATATAGCAACTTTTGCATATATCGTAAAAACACTTGATGGACTGGTCAGTGTAGTGACCTAACACCTGACTGCATAAGATGTTAGAAAAATCAAAAAAAAAACTAAAAAACCAAATATAAACTACAGATGCTTGTATTTCTGTACCCCCACCCTGAAATGACTCAACATTCTATTTCTTTGTTTTTTATACATAAATTATTTGATGGTGGTGAGATATGTAGGTCAGTTTGACATCCAGCAATCTGGCCTACCACCCACAAACAGTTTGCATGTCACTGTGCATAACTTGCTGACCACAGGATGTATCTTAATGTGTTTTCAATGAAATGAGGTGTGCATGTAATAGGAGCAACGCAATTTGCTTTAGCGGTGTCCTACTTGTGCTTTCATGGACGATGGATTCACGGGTAACTAGGATTCACGGAAACTGGTGATAGTTTAGGACATGCAAATGTCATTTCATATGCTAATTATATGTGTACGTATGTATGTACGTATACCGGCGTCCGTTAAAGTTGTGCGAAACGGAATAGTTTAGCTTATATATCCGTTCGGGTTACGTGTGAATAAATTTCGTTGTTACCAATTTCGGTGAAGTGAAATGTGAATAAGTTTTCTGAATTAAAAACCACTGCGTGGAAATGGATTTATGAAAAAGGTGTTTTATAAAAATTCAGCTAATTTTTAATTGTGCGCATTTATTTCCGCTCTATTTTCGAGTGTGAGGAAAATAGTTGTACAAGATGCACAAAATTAAAAAAAAAAGTGTTCTTAAAAAAATAATTATCACGCAAGCCGGCAGTTTGAGTTGCGAAATTTGAAATATTTTGCACATTTTACGCTAAAAATTGGTCAATGAAGTTCAAAAATGGTAATTGTAACACGAGGTGACTACATAGAACCCGCAATGGGTGGGGAATTCGATCTAAGCCATTGGCACTCGTGTCATACAGGTATGCGTCGACGAGGTGGAGGCGGCTGTGGATAAATTCGAGTGAGTGTAAGTGGTATTGATACTTAATAATAATAAAAATGATTTTTTGTACATGAATTCGGAGTTTTTTATGTGCATAAGTAGGCACATATGTATGTAGATATGCATTTAAATATACAACCAAAAAGAAAAAAAAAACTTCCAACTTCTTACTGGTTCTGCGTTTTCTTACTTTCTTGCATGTTTCTATCATTAAAAACAAATTTTCCTTACGCTCTGAAATTTAGTTAGTGGCGAGTCACTGGATAGTTTTTTAATAGAGAATATGAAAACATAGCTAATGTTAGGGTGGAACCAAGCTGGTCTTTAACTATCGGTTATAAATCTCGGAAAATTAACTCAAATTATTGGTTAGTTTGTCAGTTAGTTTTGTACGGGTATCGGGTATGTATGTAAATGATCCCGGAAAATTAACTCAAACTATTTGTCAGTTTTTCGGCTAGATTTGTACTGGTATCGGCTATGAAATGACCGCTACTTTTTGCAGGTATGAAAATGAATTCGCAGAATTCTTTATTTTTTTGTACTACACGTACTGTTTATGATTTTTTTTTTGTTTTGCGTGGAATAAATGTGCAGCCTAATGCACGTAGAAACACGTTATTCATATATTGTTGGTCGAATTGCACAGCGTGCATAGTTGATGTGTTAGTGCTATAAATTTTTGAAATGTAATGGTAGATTTTAAATCTGTTTGAACCTTTATGAATAGGGCTTTGAAATTAGGAATATATTCAAAATCCTGTTTCGGTTTTGAAATTTTTTTTTTGATACTTATCCTCATGTAGGGGATGTAGCGGAATTTTCGCAGGAGGGCAGCAAGACCCATTTCGTTATTGGTCTGCTGGTTTGCCCCTTTGTAGTATAGATGTCGATGGCGCCTACCCGGTTATCAGAGCCTGGGTGTAAGTTGATGACTCGTCCCAGTCTCCACATGTTAGGCGGTAGATTATCCTCTTTTATAACCACAAGATCTCCTGTTTTGGTGTTAGTTTGTGGATGTTTCCATTTTATGCGTTTTTGCATTTTCAGCAGATATTCAGCCTTCCATCTCCTAAAAAATGTTTGATGTAGGGCTTTAAGTTTCTGCCACCGGTTTACGATTGAGGCAGGGCTTTCGCTGACTTCTATTTCAGGTGGAGCTAATAAGTGTCCTACTAAGAAGTGACCGGGGGTAAGGGGCCCCAAGTCGGATGGTTCATTCTGGCTTAACGGACGGGAGTTGAGGCAAGTCTCGATTCGACACATCGACGGTCATTGAAAAGTCACAATATCGTAATATCAGACAATACTGCAATGTGGCACCATAGCCGAGAAACATTTGTCGCATTTTTTGGTGAAGATTTTTCAATTTTTGCGCAAGTGCAAATGTACATACATACATATGCATGGCACGTTTATGTATATATGTAGGTATGTAAATATGTCGGGTACATGTCGGCACGCAGCTTTTTCGTGCGAATTGCGCGCCGAAGCCACTACTTGTATGGAGTTTTGACAAAACGTCTCATTTAGGTTTAGAATATTTGTTTTAAAATCAATGAACTGCGTTTTTTTGCACAAAAATTTAATATTTTTATTTGACTTTTACCAAGGTAACCTGCTAAACTATAGCTCAGCTTGGCTATCCATTGGATTACTTGGTTGGAACATTGTAATTTTAAGCTTGATAAGAAAGAAGTGATAACTGAGTTAATTTTGGTAGTGCTATTTCGCTTTCATCTTAGATGTTGTCTGCTAAGGGGACGGGGGAGCTTACTACATACATGCATATGTACGTTTGGATTTATTTATGTCACCATGTGTTTATTTACATATATGATTATAGAAATGATTTTTATCTACATACACGCTTGGAAGTACCCAAGTGATTCACGATTTTACATATCTTACCAACGTTTATTTCAATTCTTAAGTACAATATATCTTTATGAATAAAAATAATGGCTATTTTTAAATTTTTTGACTTTAATTTAACGAAAAAAGAAAAACATACTAAATATTCGATATGTAGTAAAAAAGGCATAATAAATCAGAGTTACAAACCGGAAGTTCATCATATCCCAATTAATATAATTCTAACATTAATACATACTTCGGACTGGACAGAAAAAAGCTATAACTCGAGAAGACATTTTGATGAATTCCCAAAGAAATGTGTATAATAGATATTGCGCGAAATTGGAAAAAGTCCATACTAGAAAAGTTTATAGAATTGTGAACAAGAGTTTGAAATTTGTATGTACTTTTTTTTTTAATTTTTTAGTATTATCTTATTTTACAAAGTCTAAAACTGTCAAAGAACGTTGCATTCACTAAGCTATATTTATGAAATGTCGTAGCCTAAAATGCAAAAGGTCGTAACTAACAAACAATCCAAAATTGACTTTCAAAATTCAAAAGTGTTTCATTTCTAAATTGCTTAAAGTATTAGCTTCTGAAAATTTTGATTGAGAAGTTAGAAAAGTTTCAAAGTTTTGCTTACATGGTTTTTGTTAAATAACCAACTATATTGCTAACAATATTATTTTATTATTAAAATTATTAAAATTAAATAAAGAAAGACACAATTTTCCAAACTTGCCAATACACATTGCTATTATTTTTATGAACACATGTATTTAGGTACTATGTATGTTGTGTATTTGCTCATGTTCGAAAAAGCAAATTCCGAGTCAGATTCTGCGACATACTGATATAGTCAGTAATTTTTACATTAGTACGTATTAGGTAATATAAAAGTTGCATTAATGCAGACGGTAAAGTAATTATTTACTCACAAATTAAAACTTTTTAACCATAATTTATTTTCGGATTTTACATTTAAAACACAACGTAAAAAATTTATACAAAAAAAAATGCTCAAAGAACTAAACAGAAATTAAAGTTTAGTCAAAAAACATCTGAAGCTTTAATATGTAGCTAATAACATACATACTTTACATTCACTCTCTCTAAAATTGTATTTTCGCTCAACCGCTGTTAACTTTTGCTGACGGGTGGTGAAAATTATCGGGTGGTGGGATAAGCCAAAAAATACAGTTCCCCCCAAATCCGCGGTACGAGACAAGGAATGAAGCGAGATGCTACTTCCCTGTCTAATATAAGTTTTCTGCTTCCTTGCAAAAGGGCGCGTATGCGTAGATATGTAAATAAAATAAAAATAATTATGTATGTATGTACATATCGTCGCTGCGCCAAGAAAAAGAGCTATACGTTTTTCAGCAACTTTTCAGGAGAGCAAAAAAACCGTTTCCTGGTGATCCTAGCGAATATTTTTTCTAGTTTGCATTGTTAACTAATGATTCTACACATATGTAATAGACTTGTGCAATTTTTTTTTTTACTTTTTTTGACCAACCACTTCGCATGAAGCATTTGCGCCGTTTTACAGCACATAGCTCTTTTTACAAATTATTTCAATTTGCTAGTGGGGGTAAGAAATCGTGAAAGATGTGTATACAATTCTTCGCTAGGGTCCGATGCAATTAGCGATAGCTTGGAACTGCATTATTTAATTGACCAGTGCCCCTCCTATTTTGAAAAGTGGTCAGATACGCTGATTTTACTTTAAGAAAAACATGGCAGCTGGGCACATTTTGTACGAACCAAGAATAACCCAAAACTGTTTGGGATGCAATAACACTTTGGTCAGCACAATAGCTTGACCACAAGATATTTTTTTTGTAAATGTAATTAAAAATATTAAGGTTATAATTTTAATAAGCAAATAATTCAGTTTTTATTAGATACATATGTATGTATGCACGTATATGCATAAGTCTTAACATTGATTTATAGTTCAATAACAGATGCGTAACATAGTCAATTGCATACAATATTAATACAAAGTTTTTATCGAGGTAAACTATTATAAAATGAATGGAAGTCTTTGTGCATGCGTTGTTTTAACGATTGTAGGCTACTGTATTTAGGTCAATTTTTATTGGACCTTCATACAACGACTTAGGTTTATCTTGAGTCTGCAAGGCAGGTGGTTTTGGGGAAACGATGTCCAGCAGTCGGTATGACGCAACTTAAACTTAACTTCGCCATTTATATAAAGTAATCCTCTGATATCGCTGACAGTGGCTTCCCCAGATTTTTATTTTTATTTTAAGTCTATGACTTTTTACCCGTTTTAAAGCTTGGATTTCAATAATAGGATGGTTAATATCTATGTATAGTCTTCGGGACACCTGAACTATATGTACATAGCTTTTTTTAAATAATTTTTTTACAAAAAAATAAAAGCAGGTTCGCCTGCAATCAAAAACAATTATACGCAAGTAGATGTATAACTGATTTTACAGAGCATTTCTACTACTGAGAGCATATAGCTGTTTTTGATAACTTCTAACCAAAGAAAGATATCAGAAAACGGCAAATGCAGAAATGTGGCTAGCAGATAGTGCTAAATAAATATGTAATAAAAAAAAAATCGAAAAAAAAAATATAACTCAATTTGTTGGCGCAGCGACGATATGTTTGTTTAGATGCACGCACATTCAACCGATTTCTAAGTCTGTGAGCATAGTTTGACAAAACATCTTAGTACCATGTCGAAAATAACAATGTTCTAATGACATACTTCTACAAATAGTTAAACAAAGCTATAGTGCAACAGGCTATCGTGGTAAAATTTTAATTTAAATATTAAATTTGTATGTCAAAGATCAAAATTTATTGATTTGAAAATAAAAACTCGAAAGCCAAATAAGCTGTTTTGTCAAAACTCCACAGAAATAATTGCTTCTGCACGCAATTCACACGAAAAAGCTGCATCGCAAAGCCGCCATCATTAATCTGAGTTGAGTTGAACTACCTTGTATTTGAGGTAGGTAGGAAAAAAAAGTGAAGTTTTATACAAATATTGATATACTACATAGATCGAAAGAGGAAGATCTGAAAGAAAATACTTACTCATAGATGCATACATAAGATGACGTTAAGTTATACTTCACAGAATTAAATTTACAACTAAAATTCTGGTACTTTATACCCTCTCAGAATAAAAATAGTTCGGTTTATTTGCAATTTCGGATTGAAAGTATTTTGTATAAGTTATTCACCTAGATTGTTGGTTCAGGAAGAAGCAAAAGTAGTATGATTAATTAAACGTCTCACAAAATACAATTAATTATAGCAATGTTTGCGCTTAATTAGACAATTGTAGAAAAAGTTGTTAAAAGGTGGTAGATTTTCGACTCCTAAATTTATTACTCTGCTACTTGTGCTACATTTGTGATAAGACGTAAACATTGACATAAATGCGACCAAAATTTATACTACTTATTGACATACATATATGTGATGTACATACATATGTATGCAAGTAGGCGACGATTTGGAATAATTAGGGCTTTAAATGACATGTATAGCATGATTTCGTGCAAAACACATTTGTAATGATAAGCAAACATAATAGATTAATAATAGACGAAGAAATTCATCTATTATTATGATAAGCGAACATAATAGATTAATAATAGCTGAATTTCTTCATGACATATTTTACGGGCACAAGCGTGCCGGACGGGCCAAAATAAATACCAACATTCCCATCTGTAATTGTGAGCATTTGGACCAAAATTACACAAAACCTTCAATTTATGATTTTTAGATTTTTGTCTTCGTCGCGTTTATGAGTGAACGGAAATTCGCTTTCAATAATATCCGCGCGAGTTACGGCCGCTACAGCAACCTCAACGCCTACAACAACACCAACACAAGAGCCACCGGTAAAGCCACCAAGGGCAAGAAGTTAGCCGGTCATCAAACTCCGGAAATGCAGACGTAGCATTAATTGTACAAATTAAGTATATGTAATAAATTGCTTATTAAACACATATTGAATATCTATTGTAATACTAACCAAAATAACTTTAAGTATCGGGTGTTTTTTTAGGGGTATAGAACTTCGAATTGAAATAAAACACAAGAAAATCGTTTTAAGGTCCATCAATTTGGCTTTATTGGAAGGATAATTTTATGCCATTAATGTTTAAATATGATTTCGGGCATGTGGCCGCCGCGGCTGGCTCGAATAAAGCCAATTCTACAGGTCCAATTTTCAACCACTTTTTCGAGCATATGGGGCCGTATGTCGGCAATAACGCCACGAATGTTGGCTTCCAATTCCCCTAACGTTTCTGGTTTGTTGGCGTAGACGAGCGACTTCACATATCCCCAAAGAAAATAATCCAATGGTGTCAAATCACACGATCTTGGTGGCCAATTTACAGGTCCATTCCGCGAAATTATGCGCTCATCGAATGTTTCCTTCAATAAATCGATTGTGACGTGCGCTGTGTGGCATGTAGTGCCGTCTTGTTGGAACCACAACTCATCCACATTCATGCCATCCAATTCGGGAACAAAATAGTCGGTTATCATGGCTCTATACCGGTCTCCATTAACGGTAACTGCCTCTCCAGCATTATTGCGGAAGAAGTATGGCCCAATGACTCCACCAGCCCATAGAGCACACCAAACAGTCAGTTTTTGTGGATGTAATGGCGTTTCAAGGGTCTCATGTGGATTCTCTTCACTCCAAATGCGGCAATTTTGCTTGTTGACGTAGCCATTCAACCAAAAATGAGCCTCATCACTGAACAAAATTTTGCGATGAAAATCAGCATCGAGATCAATCTCATTTTCGGCCCATACACCAAAATCACGACGCATTGCATGGTCTCGCGGCTTTAATTCTTGCACAAGCTGGATCTTGTAAGGTCGCAAGCCAAGATCTTTGCGCAAAATCTTTCATAAAGTTGATGGACAAAGCTCCAATTCCTGTGCACGGTGGCGAATCGATTCATTCGGGTCCTCTTCAACACTTTGCTCTACAGCGGCAATTGTTTCTTCGGTGCGCACTGTTCGACGTCTCTGCGGATGCGTATTATCACATAGAGTAAACGTAGTGCGAAAACGATCCATGGTTAACCGAATTAATTGCTCTGATGGACGATTATGTCGACCATAAAATTGACGGAGCTCGCGGTAAACTTCGCGAACTGAACCATTATTTTCGAAATAAATTTGCACGATTTGCAAGCGTTGTTCTTTTGTCAACCTGTTCATGATGAAATGGCAAACCAAACTGAACATAAATGACATTAGAGTTGCCAGATTTGACCACAAAATGCCAGTTTTATCTCTATTCGAAAAACAAACCTGTAAAAAAAACACCCGATATAACTGCTTATCAAACACAAAACGAATATTTAGGCTACTAAGCAAAATAACAAAATAACATTTCTAGAGAATTAAGGTATATGAAATAAATTACTTACTAAGCAAATACAATATTGTAATACTTACTAACAGGTACAAAATAAGCATAAATAGCACTAAAACTTAATTAATAAACTCACTTGCCATATTGCTGTCAAAAATTGTTAACCATTTTATTTGTGAGCTCCAGTTGAGGAGCACGAAATCGTTTTTTTTTAGTGTGTGTTGGGAGTGATCCCTTGAATGGCGCAGTCGGCTGCCCAGTGAACGGTTCGCGAGTGAGTGCTAAACGTTAAAAAAATCCCCAAGTGACCTCCGAGGGAATATCGTAGCCAACTAAAGGATAATTAACGAGTCTAACAACGGTATCCAACAAAATTCCGAGGGCATATCGGAAGGAACCAAGACCTAAGGCACACCCGGACCGGCATAGTATCTACTATTTTATCACTGGAGGACCTAAATCAACATGCAAGTTGCGACCATCCTGGTTTTGTGGCTTCCACACATACTCTCCCAACAAATTGACATACGAGACATAAATTACCGACAGAAAATAGTAAAATTTGAACTGGGACCTGCAAGAATAATTACTAGCCACAATAACCTTATACACATCATTAACCTCGAAGAATACATAAGAAACGCTAACAAAATACACACTACTATCAATACTTTCGAAAAACTTCACAAGACCACTATATTTACAACAGTCACTAGACTAAAACTCGCAGAACTCGAAAACAAAATACACACACTGATACCAGTTAACAGATCTAGACGTGGCTTTATCAATGGGCTAGGCACCACAATCAAATTCATAACTGGCAATATGGATGCTAACGATGCAATTTCTATAAATAAACAAATTGAAATCATTCAATCAAACACACATCAAATTGAAACCACTCTAGAATACCAACACAAATTTAACACAGCTATGCAAAACAGACTACTTAATGTTACTAATCACATAAACACAGAACAAGATAAAATCGAGTCATACCTTAACAAACTAATAATAGTATATCAAAAGAAGATAACAAATTTTTGGAACTCCAATATATTAGCCAAATAAACTACAATATAGACCTTTTATATAATCACCTAACCAATATCGCTGAATCAATTATTCTAGCGAAACTCAAGATAATACCTAAATTCATATTGAGCACCACAGAAATAGGTGAAATATATGACCATATGAAAAATCAATCAGTTCAAATCATATCCAAAGAACATATATATGAATTACTTGAATTATAAGCATACTACAATAATTCAAATATTATTTTCAATATTCAAATACCAAATCTATCGAAAGAAAAATACAAACTATTCCATATTGTTCCCCTACCTATAAATAAAACAAAACAAATTAAAATAAAACCATATATCACCTATAATAAAAACCTCATTCAGGTTTTTGACACAAATTGCCCAAAGATAGAAGGTCAGTACCACTGCATGTCATCGCAACACACCCGACACACCACAAACTCCACCTGCACCGCTCCACTAATAAACAACAAAGACGCAATATGTGACCTGGAAGATTGTGGCGAGATAAGCTCCATCACCCAACCAGAGCCAAACTATATCTTATTCATCAACGTTAATAAAGCCACAATTAAGCCAAGCTGCAGCGAAGAACCATACGAGATAAATGGCACTGCTCTTCTACACTATGTCAATTGCACAATCTATGTTAATGACGAAGCCTTCACAGACACCGCTCTACAACACATGGAAGAACTCCACTTACCACCAGCTACCCATTCAGAAGTAAGACCAAGGTTCATTACAGAAAAATTAAGCCTGAATAAGCTAAGAAAGTACCAGATAGAAAGCTATGAAGCAACATCCAAGAAAAGCAACATCCTTCTAATCATAATATCCACATTTGGGATTGCCGCTATCTTCGTCATCGCTTATCTCATCAAGAAACCTAACGCTAAATTCTTACCGAACTATATTTTCAACGCTCCTGCCCCTACAACATCTTTGCGGCCATCGCTTTACTCTAGGGGGGGAGGAGTTACGGCCGCTACAGCAACCTCAACGCCTACAACAACACCAACACAAGAGCCACCGGTAAAGCCACCAAGGGCAAGAAGTTAGCCGGTCATCAAACTCCGGAAATGCAGACGTAGCATTAATTGTAGAAATTAAGTATATGTAATAAATTGCTTATTAAACACATATTGAATATCTATTGTAATACTAACCAAAATAACTTTAAGTATAACTGCTTATCAAACACAAGACGAATATTTAGGCTACTAAGCAAAATAACAAAATAACATTTCTAGAGAATTAAGGTATATGAAATAAATTACTTACTAAGCAAATACAATATTGTAATACTTACTAACAGGTACAAAATAAGCATAAATAGCACTAAAACTTAATTAATAAACTCACTTGCCATATTGCTGTCAAAAATTGTTAACCATTTTATTTGTGAGCTCCAGTTGAGGAGCACGAAATCGTTTTTTTTTAGTGTGCGTTGGGAGTGATCCCTTGAATCGCGCGTTTATGAATGAGGTTTTTGTTGCTGTACTGCAGTTGCACTGCGGTTGAAAATAGACACGCTGGCGGAGGGATGAAATAAATGCTGTATATATCTACACAACAACAAATAAATATATGATGATGATAGATGTAATGCATATGAATGCATGTGAATTACCGGAATGTTAGTAAAAATTCCGGAAAAAAAATTATTTTTGGTCAATCGACCTTTATTTGTTTAATTACATCTTAAGACTGACTTTTACAATGTTAATTCCCTTATTAATATAACCTGATTCTACTTGCGTCAGCATTGCATTTGTCGGCGCATGCCGGATGTTGTTCCCGCTTTTCGGTTGCTGTTGAATAAGCGTCTGGGCCATTTCCTAACGTGTTGTTACCGTTTTGCTGACATCTGCACTTATGAGCTTGTTATTGTTTATGGCTAATTATTGTGCTGGCGTAAAGTATTCCCATCAACATTACCGGTGTTAACTTGTGCACTTGTTGGCATTTTGTAGTACATATCTACATACTTATATATATGTATGTACATACATGTGCATGTACACATGTAAATATATATACATACATACATAGGCTGCTTTCGTAAACGCAATATGCAAAGCATTTTTAAAACAGATGCCCATGCCTTGCCATGCATTTATGCATTGAAACCCTGCTTTGCATGTAAAACAAAAGTCATGCACATTTTGACAACTCATGCGCATGAAATAGAGTTGTCATTCATTTATGAATTCAATACTTTGTCTTAATTATTGCGGTGGCGTTTACGAATAGTATGCAATGCACGTAAGCTTTGCATATTGCGTTTACGAAAGCAGCCATACATTTGTGCATATATATGTATATTTGTGCATATGTATATGCATATGTATGTACTACATATTATCTATATACATATTTACATACGTATACTTACAACGATTGCTACCCTTATAGTATAGGTAATTACATAGATTAATTATATTGACATATGTATGTATGTACACTTGCGGTCAATAAAAACACACCACCAAATATAATTGAATAGGAATAGCCAATTAATTTAAAAAAATTAACAAAAATGTACATCCGATGATATTCATGATTAATTAAAAGAAAACAATGTGAAGTTAACTTAAAGCGACTAAACCATCTTCACCACTAACAGTAAAAATATAGACTTCACAATAGGCTTTCCTAATAACGAGTCGTTCCTCATTTAGCCTCAATAACTGCTTTAATTCTTGAAGGCATGGAATTCACTAGGACCTCAATTGATTCCCTTATAACGGGACCATACCAAACCAGTTCAAAACTCTTTATCAATTGGCTTTTATTTGTTGGTTTCTCTTTAGCAGCTTCACACTTCATTATGTACCATAAGTGCTCAGTAGGGTTTAAATCTGGCGAGTTTCCAGGCCAATCCAAGCGTTGAATCCCTAGATCGTTAAATGTATTGGCCAACTAAAAATAAAAATTCGAGCTGAATAGGATCATATACACCAATATTGTATAGATGTTTCATAGAAGATTTGTTTCCAATAAAAACTTACCCACTTTGCACGATGGCATGGCGCTTAGTCATCCTGGTAGATTAGGCGATCCGTATAAGACTAATGCTCTTCAATTGCGGGTACCAACAAATTTTTAACCACTGTAGCATATGTTTGTGCATTCATTATTCCATCAACAAGGTGTAGAGGCCCCAAAACATGGTATGAAAAGCAGCCTCAAATCATTTGACTTTGAGGAAACTTAACTTTCTTTACTACACAATTATCCTCGAAAATCACACCACCTGAACGGCGCACGTAAAGCAAATTTTGTGAGCTGAGCAAATTAAATTTGCTTTCGTCAGACAACATGATCTGTTGCCAATCATTTTGATCCCAATTTTGGTACTTTTTAGCCCAAGAAATTCGAGCAGCCTACGTTTTTTGTGTTAATTGTGGCTTTTTGGCAGGGCGTCATCCATATAGGTAAACCCACATCTCTAAGCCGTCGGCGTATGGCTTCGACACTTAAATTCCCTTGGTGAAAATTTTGCATCTCCACTCTTATAGAAAGTGCGCTTTTAAAGTGGTCGCTTTAACTTATCCGCCGCAGTATGTTGTCTGCTCTCTCAGTTGACTTTCGAGGACGAAATTATCCCTTTTTACGCTCCAACACATCACTATTCTCCTTTTTTTTTGTAAAAGACGAACAATAGTTGAATGGCTACAAACAAATCTAGCTGCTATTTGCCGAGAAGATAATTTTACTTCATCTAATGACAATAAGCGAATTTTTTGATCACGCGTCATTTCTTCCGATTATTTGGCATTTTGCACAACATTTCAACTACACGACTACTTATAACTGAACAGTGTAAGCCGTCGGCGTATGGTTTCGACACTTAAGTTCCCTTGGTGAAAATTTTGCATCTCCACTCTTATAGAAAGTGCGCTTTTAAAGTGGTCGCTTTAACTTATCCGCCGCAGTATGTTGTCTGCTCTCTCAGTTGACTTTCGAGGACGAAATTATCCCTTTTTACGCTCCAACACATCACTATTCTCCTTTTTTTTTGTAAAAGACGAACAATAGTTGAATGGCTACAAACAAATCTAGCTGCTATTTGCCGAGAAGATAATTTTACTTCATCTAATGACAATAAGCGAATTTTTTGATCACGCGTCATTTCTTCCGATTATTTGGCATTTTGCACAACATTTCAAATACACGACTACTTATAACTGAACAGTGTGCAACGAAATTTCATAAAAAATAATTTATTTCTCAGTGCTTATTAGATCTAGTGGAAATTTTTATAAAATAATATATAGCTGAAAATAGTCTACCAAAGTGGTGTTGCGTTTTTATTGACCGCAAGTGTATGTATGTATGTTTGAATGCATATAAATAAAATTGGCACTCTCTTATCATGCACATATTTAAGGAAATCCAAATTTCACGTCAAATTAAATATTTAGATGCTTATATGAATTTGTTAATATACATATTGGCAAAATCTAAAATTCGAACCAAAACAATAAAAATTTATCAGAAATCATAGTCTGTTAAACAAATTTTGTCTTCGCTCAGCTCTGTTAACTCGGCGCTCTCACAATATCCCTTGTCGGCCATTGGGATGGCCCGCCATCCGAATTCTTCTCTGTCAAATAAATGTTTTCTGGTAGCTATTGCAGTTTAGAAAACTTATTTTGCCGTAAAACTAATATAAGCGGTTAAAAACAGGCTTTCAATAATAATGTCTTTGCCAATTAACACCCCACCGAACCGAAAATGTGTACAAAATTATTTTTAACACTTACTTATATGAAAAGTTAATAAAAATAAGAACTTATATGGAAGTTAAAACTTATTTGAGTTGGTAAATTACTAAAATTAGTTATATGGGAATTTACCACCTATTTGGGTTGGATGTTTATATGAAAAGTTTGTACTCATATAAAATTTAATTTTTATATGAAATATTTCAACTTTTACAAATTAATATGGATAGTTACAGCTTGCTGGAGTTGGTAAAAATATATTGTTTATACGAAAAGTTGATAAACGTATGAGAAGTTATTAATCAATCAACCGCTCATTTGAGAGTCTCTTACATTCAATATATCCCCTCTTAACATCATCACCACACAATCAAGCTTCGAGCAGCAAGGGCACACAATATTCTTCTCGATCTGAAACCACAGCACACTGTATCTCCACTGCACAGCAACTCCATCTTGTGGGTTAGCGGCTTAGATGGCCTAGCATTCATCATACATCCCACAGCGCAGTATCGTCCCAGCGAAGAAGACATCGAGCTCGAAATATTCAGCGCTTATATACCCCCTGACACTTGCTGCCCGGCAGGATATCACCCTGAAATAGGTGCGCTTCTCAGAGGTGAAATCCGATTGGTAGTTGGTGACTTCAACCCGCACCACGATCTCTGCCATTCAAACCTTCCAGCTGATCGTAGGGGAAACGATTTGGCAGAGCAGATAGACGATTCGACATTCTGCACGATGAACGATGATGGCCCACCAGGACAATAGCTAGCGCAGGTCTGATAAATAGTATAGCCACCTATGCTATCGCTTGCATTAGACCACCTACAAATAATCATTTCGATTGACAGGTCTGCTGACGTTGTCTCCGCGGACCACCGGACCTACATCAACTTTAAAAAGACAGATTGGGTCAGATTCGCAAAGTTCACTGAGAAAGCCTTCCGAGCTCTTCCTACACCCAGCGTTGTTCGCAAAGGCGAGCAGAAGCTCCGCAAGGTGGTTGCGTCTATTGCGGTTCGCTTCATCCCGGTAGAGAGGATCCCCGAGATCCGTCCAGATTTCCAGCCTTCGCCACTTCGATCCCCTTAATCCCAATATTGGGGATTTGAGCGTAGTGATTTGGAGGTAAATGCATTCTGCATCTTTCGGGGATAGGGCCAAACGGAAGGTGACCAGAAGGCTGCGCAACAGTCAAACACCAGCGCGCCTCTTACTTTCACTTGTGGGGAGGCCATCGGTAGGCGAAATCCTCTAAGGCCATTGGCTCTGCCGGGCTAAGCGTGTTGATACTCAAAAATTTAGGCGCCGTGGGAGTTGAGTTTCTTACAGGGATCCTTAACCTGTCCATGCCCACCCTAATTATTCCTGACATTTGGAAGGTTGGGAGGGTGGTCCCACTGCTGAAACCAGGGATACCGGCCGACAAGGGTGACTACTAGCCAATAGGATCAACATGGCTTCCGGAAAGTGCATAGTACAACAACAGCACTCAACGTCATCAACACACAGGTGAATCGCTGCTAGCCGACGTGGAAGCATCAACTCTCCTGCAGGGACTGAAACGGTAGACCTCGAATTACCTATGTGGTCGTCAATCATCGGTATTATTTAGAGGCTCAACATCGAAACTAAGGAGAATTAAACATGGGGAGCCCCATGGTGGCGTCCTGCCTTCACTGATGTTTAATCACTATATCTCCAAGCTCCCTGAACCGCCAGAGGGAGTCACAATAGTTTCATATGCCGATGATTGCTCGATAATAGCCACCGGCAATGTAATTGATGACCAGTGTTCGAAAGCGAACGGATATCTCTCCGACCTTGCGCGTTTCTTCACAGGGAGAAGCCTGGCGTTGTCCCCTACTAAGTCCTCGGCGACCCTCTTTACCACCTGGACGAAGGAGGTCAGGCAGATCTTAATACCCCTATCGATGTCACCCTTATTCCGACGGTTAATCACCCGAGGATTCTGGGGGTTACATTTGACAGCCAGCTATCCTTATCCGCGCACACTACCGCAATCGCCAATAAAGTACAGAGCCGCAACAATGTCCCCAAGTCGCTCGCCGGCAGCACTTGGGGCAAAGACAAAGAAACGTTGTTGGCAAGATACAAGGCGATTGGCCGACCGGTAATAAACTATGCTGCGCCAGTGTGGTCGCCGGGAACCGGTAAAACATAGTGGATGAAACTGCAGACCTGCCAGAGCGGCGCACTCCGCAGGGTGACGGAATGTCGGCTGATGTCACCTGACGAACATCTTCATCAAGAGGTGAACGTGCTCTGCTTGCAGATGACCCACCTCCCAAGCACGTCAGAAAGTAACTCCTTGAACTGAACGACGAGATCCAGCCTTATGTAACGCAACCGATGGAGCCGGAGACGTACCGCCGGGTCCTATGCAACATCCACAAAGAGACAGTCCCTACCACCATCGACTCTCGCCAGGTCGTAATAGGAGCCTAATCACCACCAATTGCAGATGAGGAGTCCCTGCTGCCTCGCGAGTCCCGCTCTACTCTGGCCCAATTAAGATCTAGATATTATAGTAAACTTAACTCCTGCCTATCCAGAATCAACCCTGACATACCCAACACATGTCCGGCATGTGGAGACTCTCTGCACGATGCCAACCACCTATTCACATGCCCTTTTAAACCTACTCGTCTAACCCCCCTCTCCCTCTGTCCAACCCTGTCGAAACAGCACGTTTCCTGAGCCTACCCCTAGATGAGTTTGCCGACAACGCCAAAGGGTGAATCCGCTTCTTTATCTAGAGGAGGCACACCAAACAACACCTGCAACGCCCGTGCGGCACACAGGCAAACACGCTAACAACATTATTTTCTGACACGAAAATATACCCCGCTGACCTACACCCATACGTAGCACAAGCCACAAATAGGCCGCGATACACGGAACAAACGGCCGGACGACTGAGACCCCATTCACTACTCACAATCCGGCGTACTTGCACCACAACATTCTGCATTTTCACTCAATTTCTCTCAATATGCAGCATAAAACACATTATTTTACCCATAGCCTACACCAGGTACTTGACTTGTGTCACGTACCTGATACCAACCCCATTCACTCTTAAGCTCGGGTCCCACTATCGGCGCAAGGTACCAATTTTCGGCTTGTTTCATGTACCGATAATGTGAACGCATTAAATATTATGAAATGCGATAATCATGGCCGATATTGTGCCTACAATGCACAACCAAAAACGACCCAGTTGCGCCGATAATGTGAACGCTATAGTGTTTGATAAAGAGCAATAAAAATTAAAAAATGCGAAGATTTTTACCAATATCTCAATATTTCTCAGCACATTTTTAAATATTAATTTGAAAAATCTCTTTCAATAATTTTTAAATTCCAAAGTTGAAAAAAATCCACATCAATCGACACGATTTTTGAATTGATTCTCGATTCGAATCGAAAAAACAAAATAGACAAAAAGATGGAGTCGAAGATCTTTGATTAATCGATCTTAAAAAAACATCTCTACTGCTTGCAAACATATGTATGTATATAAAGCATATGTTCGGTAAGTTGCACACAATAAAATTAAAGTGCATTATTAGATGAAGTAATTAATTAATATTTTTTAGAAATGAATTTAGACGACGAAGTTTTTGAAGATATTATGAATAATGTGATTGATGAAACCAATTCTTCCACACCCTGCAAGGCAAAAAAACGAAAAAAACCACAAATAGTGTCATCGTGGACAAATGAAAGCACAACGAATTTGATACAGGGCATTGAAATGCACAATTGTATTTGGGAATATGTTGATTTATAAGTACAAATAAATAAAATTTATTTAAAGATTATAAAAAGTGCGTATATTCTGTTAAGTGCCTGTTTTTGTTATATAAATTTATACTGCCATGGCAATCGCCGTCTGGTGGCATGAAATAGTTTTCAAATTCTTCACGGATAGGTTTAGTTCGTTGCTTATGTAGGAAATTGATATATCCTCTGTGGCGCTTTCAAAGGTAGGTATGGAAAGATTAACGCGTGCACCTTCAATAATATTTCCATCCTCAGTGCAGCGATCTACCAATCCAGTAGCATAACTTGCATTTTTTGTCATTAAAAATTGTGTAATGCGCAACATGCTAACGTCACTCTCGATGTTTTATTTGGATTCAGCTTTATTGGTCGTGAAAATATTTCGAAGCGCTTCATCATGATTCCAAATGCATTCTCGACTATTCTCCTAGCCCTTGATAACCTATAGTTAAAAACACGTTTACTACCAGATAAAATGCGACCAGGATACGGCTTCAACAAATAATTTTGCATTTTAAATGCATCCTCTGCCACTAAAACAAAAGGTACATTCATTTCACGACCTAATAAATGACGAGAAGGTGGTAAATTTAGAGAATCTGTATCAAGGGCATGCTGCAGAGAGCATTTACTGAAAATACGCCCGTTGCAGCCGACGTTAATATACTTCCTGATTTTGCTGGTGCGATCATGACAAATTAAACTCGCGGTGTGTACTTGTGAGTTCTAACTCCAAATTGAGTCTGTCTTTATTTTATAATTCAATTCTTAATCTAACCTAATCTAAATCTTAATCTAACCTAAGTCGGTTGTTGCCGTCGCTGCTGCAATTCCAGGAATCTGTTTTACTTTATTTTATTTGCAAAATGTATTTGTAGTGTTGATTGTAAGAGTGAGACATTTATGCAGGTGCATCCGATGTCACATATCGGAACAGTTGATATTATGGTCATCAGCAGTTTTGGTGGGAAAGCGGTTGCATTCCTTAACTCTCTGTATGTGCTTTAGTTGTTTTATAATTTGAATAGTTGACTTTATTGTTGTCAGCAGTTTTGGTGGGAAAGCGGTTGCATTCCTTAACTCCCCCCTTTGTTGGATGAATCGTCCCGATTCAATGATGAATAGTAGTTAATTCTTTCCATCATCTGGTCGAAGGACATTACTGGTTCTTTCACTGGTGTCTGATTGATGTTTACTTTGACTCCGTTTTTCTTGTGTTTCCAAATTATTAGTATTATTATTATAAAACTTATAATTATTATTAGGGTGTAACTCATTATGTTGCTTTTCTTAGCTTCATATTTTAGTTCTTCTATTTCATGAATATTTTCAACGTTTCTAAAATGCAACTCTTCCATTGTTAAATTTCTCATGATTGTTACATTGATTAATCTGACTGGGTTTGGTAATAATTGAATTACAAGAGGTTTACGATGTTTATAGATTATGTTATTAATTTCAACATTACAGTTTTCAAAGCGTATTAGTTTCCATTAATAGTAAAATTGTTTGAGTTACAATTGTGATATATAGTTTGATTTTTTGCGTTAATTACATAAACATGATTTGTATCTACTTCTATTACTTTTGATTGATTATTATTTATATATTGGCAGTGCATTTTTTGTTTGAATAGATTTCTAATACATTCGTCCTTATATTCTTTTAGTTCTTCCTTAAGGGAAGTCTTTTTATATGTAACATCATTTAGAGATAATATTTCATTTTCTTTAATATAAATTTCTGCCTGGTTAACATTAGGGATAGGTTGTATATATGTTAATTGATATATTTCTTTAGTAAAACAGGGAATTTTAACTAATATTACAATATTTCCATTCTGAGTGACAATTACAATTTTTATCTTACTTAATTTATCAAAAGTTATATTAAAATTCACAATATCGTCATCCGTAATTATATCTCTACTTAAAAGGCCATTCTGACTCGTCATTAAGATTTCTTTAATTCTAATAGTATTGGTTTCAATATACATTAGGTTTTCCAAAAGCATATTGGTCCATTTTTCTTTTGATACTTCCTCAAATTCTACATTTATTTTATTCATGTTTTGAATCAACTTTTTGTAATGATGGTTTAAGTTAGTGGTAATAATTTCAATTTCGCGGTTAAATTTTTCATTAATATTTTTCTGTAAATTTATTTGCTCAATTGCATTATGTGCATTTACCGTATTTACTTGTAATTTTCCTTCTATTTCTTCGCGATCTTCATCATCCATTGTGCCGTAAATATATTTTAATCCTGTTCCTAAAAAGTTAAATAGTCCCCTTTTCTGAATTCTATGATGTGGGGTTAATGTATCTATGTGAATTCTAATATGCTTTATTTTAGCTATCAAAAGTGAGTCAGGTTCTGTTTCATTAAGTACTAGTGCTTCTAGATTGTTAACTTGGTCTTTATACAACGTTGTGTTAATTAAGTAGGTAATTCTGTCATATCTTTCAATTAATCTTATTTCATCTAGTTTTAAGAGTGAATATCCGTTTCCGTAATTGAGATCTATGATTTCTATCTGCGCTGTAATCAACGGGATCGCCATGCCAATTATGATGAAGTGCAACATTGCGAACCTAAAAATTTTAAGATTTAATATTATCCTTATGTATTATTCTATTTCTATTTTGGATCATTATCTTATTTCCCAAGTCTGATTTAACTACTTGTTTTTTATACCTAGGTTTTAGTTTACTTTGATATTGATTATCTCTTTCAAATATTATTTCATTTTCATTAAATGTCCGCGTTTGTCTGTTTTTGTTTCTGCTAGTTAACGTCGTTACTTGGGCATCCCTAAGTTTTTTGGATAAATCATTATGTTTAATTTTATTATAAAGAACTTCGAATGGCTTTTTATCTGTTACCGTATGTATTGTTTGATTATAGGATTGAGCTGCTCTAATTATAACTTCTATATCGCTAACTATTTCGAATTCTTCCTTAATACATTTAGCAATTTCTATTAGTGTTGAATGTACTCTTTCTATTTGTCCATTAGTTGTTGAATGTTTAGGGTCGCAATATTTAATTTGAATTTTCATCCTTTCTGCAAAAGATTTAAATTGTGCTGAGCTGAATCCTGGTTCGTTATCGCAAGTTATTCTTTTTACTTCTGGGAAGCATTGTATTGTTTCTAATACTTTATCCTGTAATTTAGTTTTATCGTCGATATGTTTAATTACTAAAAATTTGGAGTATGCATCTATTAGTGTTAAGAATTTTAAGTTTAGAGCAAAGAATATATCAATATGAATCTGCTCTCCCTCCTTTGTTGGAATTGGTGCCTCGCCAATTGGTATTTTTTTGGGGTGTCTGTCGTATTTATTTTTATTACAGATATCGCAGTTTCTAATAAATTGTTTAAATTGTTTTTTCATTTTAGGGCAGTAATAATCCTGAAAAATTTGTTTGATATTTTCCTTATAATTTCTGGGTGCTCTAGTGTGTGTTTGTCTAATAATTTTCTCTTTATCTTCTTCGTTGATTACATCTATTACTACTATGTCTGTGTGAAAAATTTTCTTTGATATTCTATTCCGTAATATTTGTTTTACTTCATTCAAATCCTTTAAATTACAATTTATTCCAGTTAATAGATTTTTATTTAGTCGTTTTGTTACTATTTCTTTCAAAAATTCCCAGGCGTTGTATTTTATATGATGCCTAAATGAATGAAAACTTTTCGTTCTAAGATGGTCATTGGTGTTATCCCTACTCAATATTATTTGTTGGGGAAATGAATTTAGGGGCTTGTTGATTGTTTTAATGTAAAAAATATCTAAGTTTTCTACTGAATGTGCGGTATCTGTTAAGTCGTCATTTTCCTTTTCTAAATTACTGTTATTTAACATCTGTCTAGAAAGGGCATCTGCTATATGATTTGTGTTCCCTGGTTTATATATAATTTTGGGTGCGTATTCTTCTATTAATGCGTGCCACCTCTTCATTTTCGCATTGGGGTTCCTGGTAGATACTGCAAAGGTTAAAGGTTGGTGATCTGTATGAATTTCTAGATTTGCTACTCCGTATAAATAATTCCTAAGATTTTTTAGGGCCCATACAATTGCATATAGCTCCTTCTCGTTAGTTGCGTAATTCTGTTCTGTTTTAGTCAGGGTTTTGGATATAAAGGTAATAGGTTTATTATCCTGCGAAAGTACTGCTCCCACAGCTTCATTTGACGCGTCTGTTGTTAGAATAAATTTCTTATTGAAATTAGGTTGTGTTAATTCTACCTGTTGAACTAATTCATTTTTTAATCGATCTACTGCGTTTAACGCTTCTTCATATAATTCAATTATAACTTTTTTTGATTGGTTTTGAGAAATTCTTCCGTTTTCTCCCGCTAAATATTTTGTTAATGGTTTTGCTATATGTGCATAGTTGTGCACAAACTTCCGATAATACCCTGTCATTCCTAAGAAACTTCTCAATTGCCTCAATGTTTTCGGTACAGGGTAGTTTTTTATTGTTTCAATTTTCTTTTCATCAGTTCTAATAACATTATGGGCTACTTTGTAGCCTAAAAACTCCACGTTTGACCTGAAAAATTCTGATTTCTCAAGCGATATTTTCATATGTGCTTTTTGCAGTGTATTTATTATCTTAATTAAATGTTCATAGTGCTCTTCAGCGTTGCTAGAGTAAACTATGATATCGTCTATGTAGACGTGACAAAACTTTCCTACGTATTGCCGAAGGATGTTATCCATGGCCCTTTGGAATATTGAAGGAGCATTTCTTAAACCGAATGGCATTCGAACGAACTCGTACTTGCCATTGTTTACCGAGAATGCTGTTTTTTCAATATCCTCTGGTTTCATTAGTATTTGGTGAAAACCCGATTCCAAATCGATTGTAGAAAAAAAACTTGCTTTTCCTAAATTTGAGAGTATTACGTTGCAATCTGGGATAGGATATTTATCCGCTATCGTGTTCTCATTCAATTTCTTGTAATCAATAACCATTCTCATTTTTCGAGTACCATCTTCGTTGGCTCCTTTTTTAGGCACTACCCATATTGGAGAATTATATGGGCTTTTGCTTTCTCTTATAATATTTTCTTTTAACATTTTCTTTATCTCTTTATTTATGAATTCATTAGCTGATAGAGGGTAAAGGTATTGTTTACTCCAAACAGGAGTGTCTGTAATGGTTCTAATTTCTGCGCTAACGTCTGTTCTAAAAGGGAGAGACGTATCTATATTTCCATGTTCTTTTGAAATTATGTTTTTTTTTTCTCTATCTTATCCTCATTTTTAGTACTTAAATGATTTATTTGACCTAATTCAATTTCGTCAAGTGCATACAATTTTTCCTTATGATTATTAGTTACGAGTGTATTATCCTCAAAATTCAATCGTATTTTGGCTTTGCTTAATAAATTCACTCCTATTAGCATATCGCTTTGTAAATTATTAATTTCATAGAATCGTGTTAAATGATTAAAAATATGTGCATTATAGAAATGGGTAATAATTGTATAGCCATTTATCGGTTTGACACGTTTGGCTATTTCTAAATGTTGTCTGTTGGGTAAAATATCAGGTTTACAGTAGCAATTTGTTGCTCCTGTATCTATCAAAACTTTCAGTTTTCTGTTTGTTCCCCGTAGTTGTCTGAATATGTATGGTAAGGGGTTGCTTCGTCTAAAAAAGCATTTTCTTGTATATTATTGATTCTTTGTTGTTTCGGTTGGGGCTGATGGCTATTACTTGAATCGAAGGTTCTTTTTGGCATTCGCCCTTGCGTAATATAATTAAATTGGGTAGGTTGCCTAAAAATGGTCTGTTTAGATTGGGGACAAGTTTGCTGTCTAAAATTAGCTGAGCTATCAACTTCCATAGGTATTGGTTTAGGCTGAGTTTGCCATCCAAAATTTCTATAGTTGTTTTTTTGTTGATCGGGACGTTGATTAAAACGTAAATAATTTGAATATTGCTGATAATTATTTTGTCTTGGGAAATTCCCATTATTGTTACTAAAATTTCTATTATCATTCACTTGTCTTCGAGCTTGATGGAATTCACTAGCAAATTTGATCCTAATTTGGTTTGACTCCATTTCTTGGGCTTTAGCCAACGCATTTGGCAAATCTATCGGGTTAAGAGACATTAAAATATTGTTTAAAGGATGATTTAGTCCTGTTATAAAAACCCTAAGTGCATCTGAACGATGTCTTTTATTGTATTCTTTAGTTATTTCCGAATTATTCCCGTAAGTCATTATTGTTTTGTTAATCATTAGTGTTAATTGGGAATTCACTTTGTTATAATAATCGATCAAATTCAAACTTGTTTGCCTAATTAAATTCAATTCTTGTTCTAATATATGCCGAGGGCGCTTGTCTGCATAGGCAAAATCTAGACGGCTGATGATCGCGTCGAAATTAAGGGTGGTGCCATGATTTGTTAAAGTATCGTTGGCTTCTTGAGTGATTTTATTCCTCAAAATAGTTAATGCGGCAAAATACTTTCTACTTCCTTTAGCGTATAAGGACATTGTATTATTAGCTGCCTCTCTCCAGCTTACATATCCCGATCCGTTAAATTCTGGTAGGGATTTTATAATGTCTAAAGTTTCATTACAATGAATTGATTCGGTAATAGTTTGTTTTTCAAAATCTGTAACCTTATGGGTATCTGTTAAATTTCGTAATTGAATTTTCAACTGATCTATCTCAATTTTTAAATCTTGCGTCTGCGCTGAAATCAGTCGTGCTAACACTTCATCACTACTTTCTGTGGCCATATTTTTTAGTTGTATTCACTCATTTATTCACTTATTTATTCAATGTTCTATATAAATATGTATATATAAATTAAATATACTATATATATATTTCACTTGTTATAATTCATTTTAATTTTATTCTTAAAACACTTTTTTAAATTTTTTAAATTTCTTAAACTTTCTTAAAATTTAAATATTTACTGTTCTCCTTTTGCTTCAGGGTACTTGTTTGTGTTGATTTCTGGGGATACTCTTTTGTTCCTCGGAGGTCCTTGTTATCCAGATATCTTGGCTTACTTGATTGATGTGTCTGGAACTAGTAGTCACAATTCAATTTTTGTAAGTTGATTGAAGAATTTTGTTGGGCACAGTAAAAAAAGTTCAAACTGATTGCTTTATTTCTCCTTATTTTTATCAAGGATACTTTTTAGCGCAATATTAAACTTTGATCTTAAGGATTGTTAAAGAAAGTCCTTTTCCGATCAATTCACTTCACTTTTAATTACTCTGCCCTACGTTGGGCGCCAATTAAACTCGCGGTGTGTACTTGTGAGTTCTCACTCCAAATTGAGTCTGTCTTTATTTTATAATTCAATTCTTAATCTAACCTAAGCTGCTGTCGGTTGTTGCCGTCGCTGCTGCAATTCCAGGAATCTGTTTTACTTTATTTTATTTGCAAAATGTATTTGTAGTGTTGATTGTAAGAGTGAGACATTTATGCAGGTGCATCCGATGTCACATATCGGAACAGTTGATATTATGGTTATCAGCAGTTTTGGTGGGAAAGCGGTTGCATTCCTTAACTCTCTGTATGTGCTTTAGTTGTTTTATAATTTGAATAGTTGACTTTATTGTTGTCAGCAGTTTTGGTGGGAAAGCGGTTGCATTCCTTAACTTGACATGCTTTCCGTCAACTGCTCCTATGCAGTTAGGAAAGTTCCATAAGAAATCGAATTTCGAAGCAACTTCAGCCCATTCTTCTTTTGTTGAAGGTATCTAAATAAGGGTAAATATGAAAAATATACATATAGATTTGGTAAAGCATGTGTTCCTACCTTCAGGTAAGTATTTTTAAGTTAACTGTAAATCGCATCACAAACTTCAGGAAAAAATTTTTAGATAGTGTTTGGGGCAATACGGAAAAAAGCTGAAAGACTTTTGTAGCTATCGCCCGTGGCCAAAAAGCGGAGAGTGCAGGCCAAACGATGACTTGCTGGAATAGCTTGACGAAAACATGTGTCTCTTTTTTAATCAGTGGGGAAATTAGCTGCAGTAACTCATTAAAACTGTTTTCGTTTATTCGCACGTAATTTTTAAAAAGAAACTTTTGATTATCGACATCTCGAAATTCACGTAAAGTCGTTTCGTATGCACCATTACATTAATATTTCTTATTTCCAGCCAATTTCTCACCCAGATACTACGTTGCTTAGGATTTCTTTTACGTTTTTGATTTTTCTCTTTTAGTTTTAATGTTGCAATGATAAGCAGAGCAACAACAACTTTTTTTTTCTTCAAATAATCTATATTTCAAAATAAATAAGAAATTTTACTGCAAACAGCTGATTGAGCACAACAGTGTGACCGCGTTGCGCCGATTATCGTAGCAGAATATTTAACGCCGATATAATACGATAAAAAATGTCACAATATGCGCCGATAATGTGACTGATAAAAATTAACTCAACATTTTTTTTTGCATTTTGCGCCGATGTAGAACAATAAAAATCGGTACAAATTGTGTTATTTGCGCCGATAGTGGTACCCGGGCTTTAGTCCCCGATGGCGAGACAGCGACAAGCCGCCCTTAAGCAACAATGTCACCGTCTTGCCCACCGATATATCAAGCCCAGCTCTGACACCCCAACTATGAACAACTCCAAGAAGCTGCTTACTCAACCGCTCTAATTCATTTCATGCTTGTACTGGTAAATATATAGTACTTGCGCGAAAGTCTGATAACCATATGGAAGTAATTACTTATTTTAAAAATTAATACTTTATGAAAAATTACAACTTCACAAGTTACTAAAATTAGTTATACGGGCAGTTATAAATAAGTTATATATATGGTAAATTTAGTAAATGTAAGAAGAAATTTTAATACTTATATAAATCTTTAATACTTATATGAAAAGTTAATAAAAATCACAACTTATATGGGAAGTAATAACTTATTTGAGATTGTCCTAAAATTCGTTTTATAGGAATTTACAACTTATTTGAGTTGGAGTTGGAAATTTAATACTTATCTGAAAGGTTAGTAAAAACTAGATCTTATATGGGAAGTTACAACTTATTTGAGTTGGTAAACTAGTGCAATTAGTTATATGAAAGGTGAACAAAAATAAGAACTTATATAGAAAGTTACAACATATTTGAGTTGGTGAATTAGCAAAAATAAATTATAAGAGAATTTGGTTAATATTCCTAAGAAAAATTTCAACTTTTAAAAATTACTAAAATAATATTAATTAGTGAGCCCAATGCCAGTGTATAAAGAAACGTATATTGGAAAAAAGACAACAACAGTCAGGAGTGGTAGAAATTATAGCTATTTCGGAGATCACCACATCTCCTCATCAGATTTCTTTCATTACTCCACCGGCATTCGAATTCACAACCTACGACTTGCTGGGAAAGTGCGTGTGCCAATGGACCAAAGTCGGCATGTAAGCTGCTGTTGCTTTTTACCACTGTCCCTTATTCTTCTACCAACACAATTCAAGTACGACAGTCTGTCGCTATTAAGTGAATGTGTGGTTTTTAATTTTTGTTGTGTAACACAAATTCTATTTTTAGAATATTGTTAGAATTGTTGTTACGTTTTGGGCGTGCTCGTCCGTTTCAAATATTCATATGTATACGCTTTTACGGCCTGTTTTTTATTAAACGATAATATTAATTTGTGAGCTCAAGGCCAGTGTATAAGGAAAAGTATATTGGAAAAAAGACAACAACAGTCAGGAGTGGTAGAAATTATAGCTATTTCGGAGATCACCACATCTCCTCATCAGATTTCTTTCATGACTCCACCGGCATTCGAATTCACAACCTACGACTTGCTGGGCAAGTGCGTAAGCCAATGGACCAAAGTCGGCATGTAAGCTGCTGCCGGTGGAGTCATGAAAGAAATCTGATGAGGAGATGTGGTGATCTCCGAAATAGCTATAATTTCTACCACTCCTGACTGTTGTTGTCTTTTTTCCAATATACTTTTCCTTATACACTGGCCTTGAGCTCACAAATTAATAATATCGTTTAAAAAACAGGCTGAAAAATCATATACATATGAATATTTGAAACGGACGAGCACGCCCAATCGTAGCAACAATTCTAAAAATAATCTAAAAATAGAATTTGTGTTACACAACAAAATTTAAAACCACACATTCACTTAATAGCGACAGACTGTCGTACTTGAATTGTGTTGGTAGAACAATAAGGGAAAGTGGTAAAAAGCAACAGCAGCTTACATGCCGACTTTGGTCCATTGGCTTACGCACTTGCCCAGCCAGTCGTAGGTTGTGAATTCGAATGCCGGTAGAGTCATGAAAAAAATCTGATTAGGAGATGTGGTAATCTCCGAAATAGCTATAATTTCTACCACTCCTGACTGTTGTTGTCTTTTTTCCAATATACTTTTCCTTATACACTGGCCTTGAGCTCACAAATTAATATTATCGTTTAAAAAACAGGCCGAAAAATCATATACATATGAATATTACTAAAATACATATATATGGTATTTCTACGAAAAGTTGATAGTCATATGAAAAGTTAATACCTATATTAAAAGTTAATGCTTATATGAAAAGTTAATAAAAATAGCAGCTAATATGGGAAGTTACAACTTGTTCGAGTTGATAAAGTAGTTAAAATGGTTATATGGTAATTAACCATTTATTTGAGTTGGATGTTGGTATGAAAAGTTTATACTCATATGAAAAGCAAATTTTTGTATGACGAATTTCTACTTTTAAAAATTACTCAAACTACTTCTATCAAAAGTTACACCCTATTTTAATTGGTAAATATATACGGCATTTATACGAGAAGATGGAAGTCATATGAAAAGTTAATACTTATGTATATTAAGAGTTATTACTTTCATGAAAAGTTAATGAAGATAAGAACTTCTTTGAGTTGTTAAATTAGTAAATTTAGTTATGTGAGTTAGATGTGTATACGAGTAAATTTTTATATAAAACATGTAAGCCTTTTAAATTACTACAATTACTTCTAGGGAAAGTTACAGACTGTTTGAGTTGGTAAATATATATGGTATTTATACGAAAAGTTGATAGTCATATGAAAACTTAATACCTCTATTTAAAGTTAGTAAAAATAAATTAGTAAAATTAGGTATGTGAGTTGGATGTTTATACCAAAAATATGTACTCATATGAACAGCTAACTTTTGTATGAAAAATTTCAACTTTGTAAAATTACTAACATTACTGCTATGGGAAGTTACAGCCTGTTTGAGTTAGTAAATCTATATGGCAATTATACGAAAAGTTGATAGTCATATGAAAAGTTAATAATTACTTTATTTATTTAATTTTTATATTTTTTTATTTTAGAAAAGATTTGTACAATATTAAATTATGCAACAAATACTTAGTTAGCAGCACTAGCAGCAAGGGCCTTCGGCTGTCTCTAGATTAGTAATGAGATTGACAATTATTTACTTAGGTATGTATGTATGCATGTGTGTAAGTAAGTTGTGTTATATTCGTCTAAGTAAGTCAGTGGCTTTCAAAAATTTGTATAGAATGCTAATGTTTTCATTTGTTGCGTCTCTGAGGATATCGAGCGGGTCAGGAACACTGAGGACCTTCAGCCGGACAGAGTCGATAGTCTGGCAATCTACTAACAAGTGCTGTATTGTTGCGCGAGTTACGGCCGCTACAGCAACCTCAACGCCTACAACAACACCAACACAAGAGCCACCGGTAAAGCCACCAAGGGCAAGAAGTTAGCCGGTCATCAAACTCCGGAAATGCAGACGTAGCATTAATTGTAGAAATTAAGTATATGTAATAAATTGCTTATTAAACACATATTGAATATCTAATGTAATACTAACCAAAATAACTTTAAGTATAACTGCTTATCAAACACAAAACGAATATTTAGGCTACTAAGCAAAATAACAAAATAACATTTCTAGAGAATTAAGGTATATGAAATAAATTACTTACTAAGCAAATACAATATTGTAATACTTACTAACAGGTACAAAATAAGCATAAATAGCACTAAAACTTAATTAATAAACTCACTTGCCATATTGCTGTCAAAAATTGTTAACCATTTTATTTGTGAGCTCCAGTTGAGGAGCACGAAATCGTTTTTTTTTTGCGTGTGTTGGGAGTGATCCCTTGAATGGCGCAGTCGGCTGCCCAGTGAACGGTTCGCGAGTGAGTGCTAAACGTTAAAAAAATCCCCAAGTGACCTCCGAGGGAATATCGTAGCCAACTAAAGGATAATTAACGAGTCTAACAACGGTATCCAACAAAATTCCGAGGGCATATCGGAAGGAACCAAGACCTAAGGCACACCCGGACCGGCATAGTTTCTACTATTTTATCACTGGAGGACCTAAATCAACATGCAAGTTGCGACCATCCTGGTTTTGTGGTAAGTCAAAAAACTGTTATAACAACAAAATAGATAACAAAAAATAAATTAACGCTTGCACATCTGTATGCATAGCAAAAATATAAAATTTAAAAGGAAATAACAAATGTGGATTGTACAAAATCTCCAACCGCTTGTACATCTGTCTGTATACACGCCAAAGATAAATTAAATACAAAATTGTAATAAATGTGTCTCGTACACTAACTTAAATATCTATTACCGCTTGCACATCTGTATGTACGCCAAACATAAATTAAATAAGAACAACCTATAAGGTTAGTAAATAATTCCAATACCAAGAACGCTTGCACATGTGTATGCATAGCAAATATAAACCAAAATAACAAACGAGGCTTGTACATCCTTTAATATATATATAAACCGACTTTTATTCATATATTTGAATAAGGTCACCGATAACTGAACTCAAATCTGCGATTCCGTAGCCCCTAAAGCCAGGTTAAAAGAGCCATAACCAAAATCGAATAGAGGGATTAGAAAAAGAAATATACATATATGCATGAAATATTGTCAAAAAAAAAAAAAAAAAAAAAAAGACAAAGAAAATCCACGAATATAACCAGACAATTGAAGTAATACCAGAAAATTAAACTAATAAAATATATATTATTAGTTATACAATATACATTATTTAAATAATATTCACATACATATACCATATATTACATAAAATACATAGATACCCATATTCAAATTTATACCTAAGGATACACACCCTTACACAAGGACCGCACGGTCCCAATAGTTCCATCTACGATCCAAATGAACAAAAAGAAAACAGCAGGACGACAATTGATTTTCAGACCATACCCAATCTCTTTAGGAAAATTATTCAAAAGCAGAAGCTTAAACTCAATACCCGAATATAACGAATTTGACAATATTTCCCTACCGCAAGACTCTACTATAATGGCAAACCCTAACGAAGAACAACCAAGTTTTTCTAGAAATATTTCTGCTGGTTGCTTCTCTTTCGAAAGCCTTCGTATCCCGGACGCAATAAAAGATTTACCCGTATATGACGGAAATCCGCGGCTTTTACATGAATTTAATAATAATGTGGAAGAAATTCTGCTCCACATTAGGAATTGTGATGCAACCCCACAGGGACAAATATTGCTACGCGCAATAAGAAAAAAAATCGTAGGTCAAGCTAACGAAGTACTAAATATGTATGGAACATCCCTCAATTGGGATGAAATAAAACAAAATCTCACTTTACATTATTCAGATAAAAGATCTGAAACCTCCCTTATTAGGGATTTGCATAGCGTCCGTCAGAAATCTAATAATATCGAACAATTTTATAGTGAAATAATAGAACTGCAAGCATCACTCCTCAACAACACACAAATTCACGAGCAGGACGAAAAAATAATAAAAGCAAAAAAAGATTTGTACGCCGAAATGTGTCTAAACAGCTTCCTTATTGGATTAAGAGAACCCCTAGGCCCTACAATAAGAGCATCTAAGCCGGAATCCCTTGCACAAGCATTCTCCTTATGCATAAAGGAGCAAAATATTTTTTATATGCAATCAGATCCAAACAGGCTTCAACGCAATTGGCAGCCGAAATTCAATAACTATTCCAGGTATAACACCAACTTCAATAGATACAACCCTACTCAACGTACATATCCTCAACACCGAAATCAAATAACAAATTACAATAACCAATCCCCATTCCAACGGCAAAATACCTTCCAAAATAGCACCCTAAATCCGAACACATATTTCTCAAATCAAAACAACTCACAAAATCCATTCCGATCCCGAAATAATACTTATAACCAATATAATAAACCGGAGCCCATGGACACAAGCTCCTACCCAAAGATCTTTTAGAACAGACCAAACTATGCGCTCTATTGCCTCAAGAAAACCTGATTTCCCAAAAAACGAACTTTTTAACTTTCAACATTCTAAGCCATTAGAATCTCTACCACCAAGCAGCGGCTATAGACAAAACCTGGATGAGTACCAAAACTCACACGGAAACCTGGCAAATATTGAAGATAACCAAAATTTTCAATATCCTGCCTCGAACCACCAACAGGGTACCTAGATATTAACAAGCACGGTTCTGAACTAGGTTACATCAACATCTCATCTCCTTTTGGCAGACCACTTAAATTTCTAATCGATACAGGGGCATCTGCATCTTTCATAAGCCCAAAATACGTAAATTCCTCAGACTTAACTAACTGCAACCCATTAACTATAACAACAATTTTAAGTAAATATACACTAGACAAATAAGTGTCCCTTCCTTATTTCATTGAAATTAAACAAAGATTTTTAGTATTCGATTTCCACAATTATTTTGATGGGCTAATCGGTATCGACATGCTTACTCAATTGGAAGCTAAAATAGACTTGCAAAAGCAACATATCAAAACGAAAAATGCGATAATTCCTTTAAAATTCAAGCCAAACTTATCTTCCGGCAAACATATCATTCCTGACAACCCAAAGGCGGTTATAAAAATCCCTGTAGACATCCAAGAAGGAAACATCTTAATAAATACGACTTACATCAACAACAGCTTTACATACCAGAAGGAATATACTACGCAAAAAACTGGTATAGTCTCGCTGAAGTAATAAATATTTCAGACGAGCAACAGTTAGTACTTATTGAACAGCCCATAAAAGTAGAAAAATATAACGACGAAGAATTCATCGAAGCCTTTAATTTCGATACAAATAAATTGAATAATGAAAATATTGACTTTCTTCCATTAATTCGAACAGAACATTTAAACATTGAAGAAAAACGAAACATTTTAAACCTTTGCAAAAACTACACAGACATATTTTTTAAAGAAACTGAAAATTTAACATTTCCAAATCAAATTAAACACAGGATAACTACAACAGACGACATTCCTATATACACGAAATCTTATCGCTACCCTCATGTACATAAAACTGAAGTCCAACGTCAAATTGCGGATATGCTTAGACAAGGAATCATCCGTCCAAGCTATTCCCCTTGGAGTGCTCCAGTATGGATTGTATCCAAAAAACCAGACGCAAGTGGCAAACAGAAGTGGCGGTTAGTGATCGACTATAGGAAATTAAACGAAAAGACTATATCGGACAGATACCCCCCTCCAAATATTAACGAAATTCTAGATAAATTAGGCAAATGTATGTACTTCACCACGCTTGATTTAGCAAGTGGCTTCCATCAAATTGAAATGGACGAAAAGGATATCCCTAAAACTGCATTTACAGTAGAAGGCGGTCATTACGAGTATGTACGAATGCCTTTCGGTTTAAAAATGCACCTTCAACTTTCCAACGAGTAATGGATAATGTCCTAGGTGAACTCGTAGGCAAAATATGTCTTGTCTACCTAAACGACATTATCATATACTCCACTTCTCTTCAAGAACATATTCAAAGTCTACAAACAGTGTTCGATAAATTGCGAGCATCCAATTTTAAAATTCAGCCAGATAAATCAGAATTTCTTCACAAAGAAACCACTTTCCTTGGACATATTATTTCCACAGAAGGCATCAAGCCCAACCCCGCAAAAATAAGTGCTATAAAAAACTTTCCAATACCTCGAACCCGTAAACAAATTCAAAGCTTTATAGGACTTGTAGGATACTACCGAAAATTTATAAAAGATTTCTCAAAACTCACCAAACCACTAACTGAATGCCTGAAAAAAGAAAAAACAATAGAATTAAACGACCGTTATGTAAATGCTTTCAATACTTGTAAATATATTTTAACAAACGACCCCTTACTGCAATACCCTGATTTTACAAAACCCTTCATTTTGACCACAGACGCAAGTAATTTCGCGCTAGGTGCAGTCCTATCCCAAGGACACATAGGGAGCGATAAACCAATCTGTTATGCTAGTCGCACACTCAACGAATCAGAATGCAACTATTCGACAATAGAGAAAGAATTATTAGGCATAGTATGGGCTACTAAATATTTTCGTCCTTACCTATTCGGACGTAAATTCTCCATTATAACAGACCACAGACCTCTGACATGGTTGATGAGTTTAAAAGAACCTAATTCAAAATTGGTTAGATGTCGGCTCAAACTAGAAGAACTCAACTACGAAATAATTTATAAAAAAGGAAAATTAAACACAAACGCAGATGCACTTAGCCGAATCAAAATAAACACACCCACCGCAGTTGACATAAACATAAATGGCACACTTTCCAATCAAGGCACCTCTGGTAGTACGGTACATTCAGCAGAAGAAAACCTCAACGACGGTATATATGTATATATCAGAAAAACCTTTAAATGATTTTAATCTGCAATACATCTTCGAAAAAAATGCAAACGGTTCAGAAATGTTAACGCAAATGCCTTTTAAAAATAAACAGCGGCGCATATTCAAAAAACCACAATTCACTGAAGAAATAATAACCGAAATTTTCAAAAAATTCCTCAATCCAAACAAGGTATCAGCTATATTTACTGACGATGACACTTTCCACATAATCCAAACAGTCTACTCAAAATTTTTCTCGAACAGCCAGTTATTTAAGGTATTGCGATGTAAAGACTTGCTAAAATACATAACAAACACTGACGAACAGGAAGAATTAATAAGGAACTACCACCAAAACAATAACCATCGTGGTATAAACGAAACACATCTCCACCTTAAAAGAAAATTATATTTCCCATTTATGAAAAACAAAATTACTCAAACAATAAACAACTGCGATAAATGTCAAACTCTCAAGTACGACAGAAGTCCCCCGAAACCTCTTTATCAAAAACCAGAAACCCCCGACAAACCCCTGGATATCCTACATATAGATATCTATAGCATAAATAACGAACAAATCCTTACAATAATAGACAAATTCTCAAAATTTGCTGCAGGATACACCCTACCATCCCGAAATAGCATTTGCATATTAAAGTCTATAAAAAATTTCATTAATCTATACGGCATACCAAAAAAGATAGTCGCAGATCAAGGTGCAGAATTTACTGCTAACATTTTCAAAGATTTTTGCCGTCAATTTCAAATTCAATTACATACCACTTCATTCCAACAGAGCACAAGCAATGCTCCGGTTGAGAGACTTCACTCCACTCTTACTGAGATATATAGAATCGTGGCAACAACTAGGAAAGATAACCACCTAAGTGAAAACCACGACGATATCGAGCCTTTACCGCCGAATTGGTGTAAGGGACAAATAACAAATTATACAGGGGGAGGTTTTTTTTAATTATATCTGTTAATAAGCAAAGAATTTGAACTAAATTTTGTACACGGTCCTAGTTGTGGTCTAAGTACATAACGCAACTAATTTCAGTAGTTAAAATAAGTCGTAGTTGTGTTTTTTGTTACTTACATCAATTTCGCTGGCACACTCACCACCTGCTGCTGAAATTTTATGTTACTTACATCAAAATAATCATAAAGTTTTTTCACAAATAAACTTTTATTTCATTAAAAGAACGTTACAGTATTTTTTATAAAATTAACAATAGTTCATTAAACGTAATTTAAGCATATCAGGGACCGTAAATAACAGTTGCTAACCAAAACTGAACCAAAAAACCGAAATTAAAAAATTAACTTTTTTATGTATGTATGTATATTCATGTAACTTGGTGTTATTTAAAACCTAAAATGTATCTTCCTCGTCAGTTTCAGGTAACTCATCTGTAATTGTTGCGCTTTGTTGCATATTTAAATACTCATTGTGAAACTGTTTTGGTATAGCGCCTTTTTCGCAAAGTTTTTTTAAATCGTTAAACTTTTTTAAAGAAATTTTCAAGGGCTTATCATACAGAGAAAGGGGTCCTTCGTTACTAATGGAAATATTGCGTTTGCGTTTGGATTGGCCCATTGAAGCTAGATTGTATTCTTTTATCTGTGAGTTATTGCAGTATCCATGCTTTAAAGTCATAAGAGAGGAATCCTTTTGGAACATAGCAGATCGAAGAGAGTTAAATTCTATTTTGGTTGAGGTAGGAAACATAGTACGCGCAAAGTTTTTCCAGTCTTTGAAATCGGAATATTCCATTATTGTACACTCGTAATTTTTTGGGTTAGTTCTCGCATTGGAAATAACGGTATACCATTCGCTGGGAGCCCAAATATTTCTTTGGCGCGTAAATGACTCTATTGTACTATGAATAGAGTCGACTGGCATCATGGTATGGCCGGGTAACAGAAAGGTTATTTTTAGGCCTTTTATATTTGTACAGGATTTAAAAAAATAACCGAACATAGCAAGCATGGCTCTGTTTCGATTTTGTCCTGCACAACTGTCACAGTAAAGGCTAATAAAGGTATACGTTCCTTTTTTATCAAGGAGTTTTAAGTACTTAAAAATTACTGTGCAGGTCTCATTACATCCCCGTTTTCCGTCCTTTTCGCCCCACAAAAAGCAATAACCATTTCTTGTAACACTTTCATAAATGCTTTCATTGTAGTAGGCGTATTTTCTCGAGTAAAACAAATTTACACTTTTTGAATGGGGCGTATTAAGAACCTTTTGTAAATCAAAGCTCGCACATAAGAATGAAGAATCTGTTCGACCTTGCTTTTGGTCATTTAAAAATATTTGTTTTGACGTTTCTTTATCCTTAAGATGCTTTTGAAATTCTTCAGTTTGCCTTAAAAGAATCTTAGTTTCACTGTCCGAGTTCTTAAATTTTTCACATAAAGCACATTTATCTTTTTTGGGCATATGGAAGCCAATGTGAAAGTCGGTATTAAAAATTTTTCTAAACACTCTTAAAGGTAACTTAGATGATTCCTTATTAATCTGACTTAAATGACTTAAATAATACTTATACAGAGTTGATATGTTTCTGAACTCTGATGGTAAATAAAGTTTACTGCTTTTATTAGGACAGTAATGTGAAGGTACAGCAGGCAACTGGGTAATAAAAGATTTCAAAAGTGCTACTTTATTTTCATCAGACTTATTGTATGGTTTTAGGTTTTTGTTAGCTTCTTTGGTTGTTTGTATACACTGTGCGTTTTTTCTAGTATAGATTATCATGTTTTGAGATACATTGAGAGTGTTAAGCAAAAATTTTTGGCATACTTTTGCTTTTATATTATTAAAACTTATTGTGTACTCAAAACTCCACTTCCTTTTATTACTTTCGGATTTTCTTCTTTTAATACACTTACGTGTCGTACATGAAAGTATCCAGTCCCGCTGCCTTATTTTATTCCCTATACCCCAGAAGTGCTCGTTTATTGCCACACGATCTGATTCCGTAAATTTGTCTGCACATGAGTTTCCACAATTTTTATTCAAACAGGGGTTCGGTTTGACGCCATTGGATTTCCGACTCTTGTTTTGCGGTTTTTTTCGGATTTTTGACTTTTTAAAGCCCCTATTACCAACACACGTTTCATCATCAATGGAAATATTGGACTCACTTTCACTATAGGGGACGAGAGCGTGTATCTTTGCAAACTAAAGAAAACAACGATAAACTCATTTATTACTAAGCCATAAATAGAAAGGTATAATTTTTCCTATTGCTTGCAGCCAAAATAATTACCTCTGTCTCAAAAGCTTCCATTATTCGCACAAAAAACTATTTATTATGTTATTTTATATATAACTTATCTCCGTGAAGCGCATTTAGTTTATTAGAATTAAATATTTTTTGCTACAAGCCAAAAAGCACACTAGATATTTTTGATGCAAGTAACAATGTGCGGTCATGGAAAAATATAAACAAAGTGTATTGCGCATTTACACCAAAATTGTTTCTGCTATAACTTTATAACGGTAAAACATAGAACTATGAAATTTTCGGAGATGACAGATCAGGACAAACACTATCGATTTCGATAATAAAGAAAAAATCGATTTTTTGTCCCTTACACCAATTCGGCGGTTAAGGCTCGATATATTTACAGAAACACTCATAATATACACTCGATACACTCCGCAACTAAGTTGACACCTTTTGAATTATTTTTTGGTAGAACTTTCAAATTCAATAATACAGTTACATTTAATAGCGAACACGAATACCTTACAAAACCCAATGAATTCCAAAACACTCTATATCCAACCATCAAAGAAAAAATGAAACTGGACACAAGCCAAAGAATAGATAAATTGAACAAAGATCGATCAGAACCGGAAAATTTAGAAGACCAAATAATTTTTAGAAAAGAATCAAGACGCAATAAAATGACGCCCAGATTCACAAAATATAAAATAAAACACAAAATAGACTTACAAAAATCACTACGAAAGATAAAAAAATGCATAAATCAAAACTTACGGGGTTGCACAAACCACGAAAAACTAACAACTAATATAATACCTTTACCCTTAGGCTTCCACACATACTCTCCCAACAAATTGACATACGAGACATAAATTACCGACAGAAAATAGTAAAATTTGAACTGGGACCTGCAAGAATAATTACTAGCCACAATAACCTTATACACATCATTAACCTCGAAGAATACATAAGAAACGCTAACAAAATACACACTACTATCAATACTTTCGAAAAACTTCACAAGACCACTATATTTACAACAGTCACTAGACTAAAACTCGCAGAACTCGAAAACAAAATACACACACTGATACCAGTTAACAGATCTAGACGTGGCCTTATCAATGGGCTAGGCACCACAATCAAATTCATAACTGGCAATATGGATGCTAACGATGCAATTTCTATAAATAAACAAATTGAAATCATTCAATCAAACACACATCAAATTGAAACCACTCTAGAATACCAACACAAATTTAACACAGCTATGCAAAACAGACTACTTAATGTTACTAATCACATAAACACAGAACAAGATAAAATCGAGTCATACCTTAACAAACTAATAATAGTATATCAAAAGAAGATAACAAATTTTTGGAACTCCAATATATTAGCCAAATAAACTACAATATAGACCTTTTATATAATCACCTAACCAATATCGCTGAATCAATTATTCTAGCGAAACTCAAGATAATACCTAAATTGAGCACCACAGAAATAGGTGAAATATATGACCATATGAAAAATCAATCAGTTCAAATCATATCCAAAGAACATATATATGAATTACTTGAATTATAAGCATACTACAATAATTCAAATATTATTTTCAATATTCAAATACCAAATCTATCGAAAGAAAAATACAAACTATTCCATATTGTTCCCCTACCTATAAATAAAATAAAACAAATTAAAATAAAACCATATATCACCTATAATAAAAACCTCATTCAGTTTTTTGACACAAATTGCCCAAAGATAGAAGGTCAGTACTACTGCATGTCATCGCAACACACCCGACACACCACAAACTCCACCTGCACCGCTCCACTAAAAAACAAAGACGCAATATGTGACCTGGAAGATTGTGGCGAGATAAGCTCCATCACCCAACCAGAGCCAAACTATATCTTATTCATCAACGTTATTAAAGCCACAATTAAGCCAAGCTGCAGCGAAGAACCATACGAGATAAATGGCACTGCTCTTCTACACTATGTCAATTACACAATCTATGTTAATGACGAAGCCTACACAGACACCGCTCTACAACACATGGAAGAAATCCACTTACCACCAGCTACCCATTCAGAAGTAAGACCAAGGTTCATTACAGAAAAATTAAGCCTGAATAAGCTAAGAAAGTACCAGATAGAAAGCTATGAAGCAACATCCAAGAAAAGCAACATCCTTCTAATCATAATATCCACATTTGGGATTGCCGCTATCTTCGTCATCGCTTATCTCATCAAGAAACCTAACGCTAAATTCTTACCGAACTATATTTTCAACGCTCCTGCCCCTACAACATCTTTGCGGCCATCGCTTTACTCTAGGGGGGGAGGAGTTACGGCCGCTACAGCAACCTCAACGCCTACAACAACACCAACACAAGAGCCACCGGTAAAGCCACCAAGGGCAAGAAGTTAGCCGGTCATCAAACTCCGGAAATGCAGACGTAGCATTAATTGTAGAAATTAAGTATATGTAATAAATTGCTTATTAAACACATATTGAATATCTATTGTAATACTAACCAAAATATCTTTAAGTATAACTGCTTATCAAACACAAAACGAATATTTAGGCTACTAAGCAAAATAACAAAATAACATTTCTAGAGAATTAAGGTATATGAAATAAATTACTTAATAAGCAAATACAATATTGTAATACTTACTAACAGGTACAAAATAAGCATAAATAGCACTAAAACTTAAATAATAAACTCACTTGCCATATTGCTGTCAAAAATTGTTAACAATTTTATTTGTGAGCTCCAGTTGAGGAGCACGAAATCGTTTTTTTTTGTGTGTGTTGGGAGTGATCCCTTGAATCGCGCTCATTGCAGAATGGGCAGTTGTTAGGCGGTGTGCGTTGAAGGATGTGACTGTGTGTTGTGATGGTGTGTCCAAGGCGTAGACGGATAAAATGCTTTATCACAGGTAATGGTATGTCGGCGGAAAAGTTTAATCGTGTTCGCGATGGATTAATAGCAGTATAGTGGTGGTTTTAGGATTTCCAACTATTAATTAGAGCTTTGTGCCTCTCCTTTGCAATCATGCTAAGAAAATCTTTTTTGCATATATAGTTGCGCATAAGCGATGGAGTTTTAGCAACATTTTTGGCAGCGATGTCCGCGTTTTCATTGCCAGTAATGTGACCGGGAACCCACATGAGCTTCATTTTCCTGGGTGCGGTTATAAGCATGTTTCGGATGAAGATTGTTTCTTTCTGGTTGTTGGCAGGAGATTGAATGGCATCGATGGCCGAATTGCTATCAGTGCAAATAACGAACTTGCCTCTATTTTTCTTGGCATAGGAAATTGCTTCGAGTATCGCTGCCAATTCTGCGGAAAAAATCGAGCATATGGGATGCAGTATGCCATGGGAGATTAAATCACCATTTTCCTTTATTACTGTGAAGGAGGAATTATGGGAGGTTTTTGAACCATTCCTGCTGTATGAAGCTTTTTCCTTTGCAAATAATGCCATACATTTTTCTTTTGGTGTGCTTGCCTTTGGTGTTTGTAATGGTTTAATTATATGCATGCCGTTGTGGATCAGCCCTTGTGGGCGAGTCGCAGATATTTTGGATCTAGGAGGTAAAGGGATCTGGAGATCTTTTAGAAATTTGATAGAGCGATGAATTGCAGATAAGAAGTGTGACTGCCGTTTTCTAGACATAGCATTGCGTGCATCCTTTGCCAGAACGGTATTACAGGAGAACAAGGGTTTAGGAAGTAGTCGACGGGTGCAATCAATTGTTCTGTCCGCGATCGTAGGCAAGCCGGTTTCTGCAAATGAGTTTTTCAGTGGCGTAGTAGGAAACGCCCTAACACTTCTCCGTATCGCAGCATGGTATGGTGAAGAAAGCATTTTAATTGTAGATGCAGCGCAGTGTCCGTAGATGGGGAGCGCATAATCAATTTTGGAAAGCACCAAGTCTCGGGTGGCGTTGATAAGCGTGGAAGGGTGCATGTAACTTTTCTTAGACGTAAGATATTTTATTATATTTAATCTTTTCAAGATACTATCTCTACGCTTAAGTTAGGATTAGTAAAAAAGTTAGATAAGTCGCAACAAGAGCGCTTTTTACAAATGTATAGGATTTTAGTTTTTTCTTCGGAGATACTGGTGCCTGCAGTTTGCGACCAAGATATCAGTTCAGTTAGAATGTTTTCAAATACTGACTTCACTTGCGTCAAGGAGTTTGGTGTAGAACACTACATCATCAGCGTAGAGCTGGCATTGAATGCCAGGAATGCTGCTGTTTCGGAGAACAATTTCATCAAATGCTATGACAAACAGAAGACCGGATAAGGGCGATCCTTGAGGAGTGCCATTTTCCAGAGGGACTGTGTTAGATAGAAAACCATTGACTCTTACTTTACATTTCCTGTGGCGGAGGAAGTTCTTAACAAAGTTTTTGATTTTTGGATCCACTTTCCAGTTGTCAAGCTGTCTCAAAACAATGTGCATGCCGTTTCGGTCGAATGCTTTTTGAAAATCTATCGCAAGTAAGGTGACGTGGCTTTTGGCGGATAGCGTATTTGTTATAAAGTAGTCTAATTGTAAGAGAGCGTCGATAGTTTCGTAACCTTTTTTATAAGCGACTTGATTAAGACTAATGAGTTTATTCCTGCATCCATGCCATGCTAGCCGGTTGACTAGAATTTTTTCTGGCAGTTTCCCTAAACAAGGCAGAAAGGAGATCGGCCTGTAGCTACTTACCTCGGAAGGTGATTTGTTAGGCTTTAGGATGGGAATAATGCAAGAAGTTTTCCAAAATTGCGGATAGCAACCACTATCAAGAATTCTATAGTAAAGGTTGAGGATTCTGTTATGAACGGAGTTTGGTAGGTTATGGATGACTGGGTACGATAATTTATCGAAACCAGGGGACTTCCCTTTCAGTGAAGAGAGGGTAAATTCCAGTTCGAAAAAGATAATTTTGGATTCGAGTTGCTTGGCAGAAAGCGAAAGGGCGCTAGAATTTGATACATCCTGGCTTAGACATGCAGCTTTTGAGTTACGGAAGGAGTTTGTAAAGGATGTGTCGGACGAAACAGCGGATAGGTAAGATGCGAAATAGTTAGCCATAACAAAGGGATCAGAATGTGTGCCATTAGTGGAATTGAGATATGAAAAGTATGTCTGCCTCAGGGATTTTAATGCGATCCCAAATTTCTTTAGGTTTTGTTGACGGGTTAATGCTGGATGTAAGTTTTTTAAAAGACTTCCTTTTTTCGCATTTATCAAGGCGCTTGAATTGAGCGTTTGCCTTTTTATAGAGTAAGAGATTTTCTACTGAGCGAGTAGTTTTATATTGATGCCACAGTTTCTGTTTGTTGGTCTGGAGATTGGAGAGCTCAGAATTCCACCATATGAGATTTTTTTGGAACTACTATTTCTTACATTTCTTTGCGTTTTCTCGCTGCGTAGTTGATTCGACATCTGATGTTGAGTTCGCTGAATAGAGTTCAAGTTTCTCGTTCAATGTATTCAAATCCTCGGAGTTAGGCTCTGGTACATATGATAAATCAAAATTGTTGGTGCTGAGAGGCAATGGGCTGCTATTTTCTGATAATGTAGTTGGTTGTGGGGCTTCAGATACTTGCGACAAAGTAGCCTTAGATTGTCTGATTTTGTCTAACAATCGAGAGTGACAATATTCGCAGACTTCGTCTTCAGGATGTAAAATATCATCCGGAAGCAATGGTTTTAAATCTTATAAAATCTCTTCCAATCTGAAGAATCGTCTTTTTGTTGTTTTATATTGAACTTTCGTGTGAATCGACTCCAAATCCCTGCATGATATTTTGATTGCAAATCGACTAACTGACATTTTGATGATTTTTAATGACAACAATCTGAAAAGTAAGAACTTTGAATCAAAAATTTACATGAATGAATTTTCAAAATTTAAACGCTGTTTTAATTTCAAACAATTGACGGTTTTTTATTATTGCAAACAATATTACGATTATGCATAATCAATATTCACTGACTGAGGTTCAGAGAGATTTTCGTTAATAAACATGATCTCCGTTAAAGTGCTGCAAAGTGAGGTAATGTTACAGGTAAATTTATATGAAACTTTTCAAGAATTCAATCGAAATATTCATAATAGTAAAAGAAAGAAATAAAATAAGAAATGGGTACTTACATGTTATCAAATACCGACTCAAAAACTGATTATTCTCATAATCTCAACACATTTCATGATACATAACAATACAACATAATACACTACAATCCACTCTATCAAGTTTCGCGATTTTTCAATGATGCCAGAAAGTGAGAGCAGACTCTATTGAATGTTTGATTGTTTACGTCGACAATGTGCACCAATAAGTACTGCGTCTAGTTCAAAACAAGGCAGCATGATTGAATTTCACGTAAAAATATATCTTGAGGTTCTCGTCATTTTATTAAACATAAATTGTATCGTAAATTTATTCTTAAAATATTAAATCAATAACAAATAATACGCTTTTTAATGCTATTTTTTCCAAAAATGAAGTTTTATGTATAAAAAATCGTAACTTTGATAAAAAAATTTTGGCTACTTGAAAATTGGCCAGATTGAGGTCATAACTATCTAGAATCGGGTAAAAAATTTTGAAGCAAAAAAAATTATGCATTTCGAAAAATGGTTGTTTAAAAAAATTTCGCGTTTTTTGTTTATTGCTATATAAATAAATAAATAACGTAGTCTTACATGGAAGTGTTGAAGAAAAAATTAGCTCAATCTGTGTATTCTTACTAAAGTTATACCTGTTTAAATATAAGTCTCGTATAATTGATGAAAAAAAGCCGACTTGGACCAAAAAACGGAATCACGAAAATCTCGGATAAAAAATTTTTTCTGGGGGGGAAAAAATAGGTATCTCATAAAATTGACCAGAAACAAAATGTCAAGGTTTCGCTGAAATTCAAAATTACGTCCCGACACGACCGGTCGATTTGAAATGGAAAGGACTATCAAAATTTTAGCTGACTCCTGGTTTATATTTGTGGCTATAGGGGAAGCGGCACAGAATTCGTCACACATCTGGCGAAATTTCTTCCAGTCGGCCAGAGATGTTTTAAATCTGGATAAAAATTTAAATGAGGGCTGGTTATAGACGTGGTTAACTTGCGTTAGTATCGGGAAGTGGTCGCTTCCATAAAGTGAGTCTAAGACTCTCCAGTTGGAGTTTGGAGCTAAGGATGCTGAACAACAGGTGATGTCAACTATGGAAAAAGTAGAGTGCGTCGAAAAATGGGTGGGAGTGCCATCGTTTAGGCATACAAGGTCGGATGCAATCAAAGCTTCTTCGACTTTTGCTCCTCTTGCGTTCGTATTTTTAGTTGTTGTGGTTATTTCTATAGCAATAGCAGAGATTGTTGATACAATAGAAAGCATTCTATGTGGGATATTTCTTTTGACTAGTATGGCAACACCTTGTTTATTAGTTATGATTTGCGGAAGATTGTGAAAGTAACCAATGTAATTTCTAGGAGTGTAGGCAGATTGGTTATGCGGAATATGATTTTCATTTCTGAAAAGGATCGAAGGTGGATAGTGGTTGATAATGATTTCGAGTTCTTGATAGTTATTCAGATATCCATCCATGTTCCACTGTATAATTGAGAGCATATTGAGAGACAAGAAGAATAGGTAAAGGAAGATCGAAAGGAAAAGTATATATGCACACATACGCGTACACACGACTATAATTGGAAATCTGCTCATCAGAGCACCAAAAAGCTGTATGTAGAGATGAATGTACATATTACATTTCACCGTCTCTATCGCGATCGCTGGTATTACTTGGCTTAGCTTGCGCTAAGTCAGAGAACACCAGATTATCGTAGTCTGCGTTGGTAGGTAGAGGAAAGGCTTGGCTAGAGTTATGGTGGGGTGTCGTTGAAATGAGGATGTGAGACGGGAGTTTGTGTGTTGTAGAAGATGATGAAGTGCAAGGGGAATAGTTGTTGGATGTTTTCGGAATAGTCACGGTAGGCGAAAATATGCGCTCTGCGCGGAGGGAGGAAGTCAGATTGTTTGTGTTTGGTGAGTAAGTAGAGGTTGTGGTGAGATTAGATGAGGTGGAACTTTCTGCTAAAAGAGAGTTTTGAGACGAATCGGTTTCGGTATGTTTTATTGTTTTTGGTATTGAAGAAGAATTTGTGTTGAGTGCTGTAATGGGTTGGTGTGCTGGTAAGCTGATTATCTTTGATAAGGGGACGTATGCGGAGGTGGAGGAGGTTTGGGCTCTGTATTTATTTGTTGCTTCACGCATGCTGCATTTTTCGGTGGTTTTTATTTTAAGTATTTCTTTTGATTGTATAAATTTGGGGCAGCTATTAGAGGAGGGGGGATGTTCACCTGAACAATTAGCGCACAAAGTTCTTGAACATTCAATATCGGCGTGCGGGGGGAGATTGCAGTTGACGCATGTGGGAAAACCTTTGCAATGTTTTAATGTGTGCCCTAGCTTTTGGTAGGTTCTGCAGCGCATAGGATTTGGAAAATACGGGCGGACAGAGATTTTACGCCAGCCTACATCAATTTTTTTTGGCGCTTATAAGTTTCAAAAGTAAGAAGCATTGCACCCGTTGCGGTTAAAACGCCATTGGATTTCTTCTGAAATTTATAAATAGCTTTAACTCCATATTTTTCTAACCCGTCAACAATTTTATGTCTCGTACATGGTTGAGAAATGGTGCGAAGATCGTGGCTTTCACGCAATTGAGTTGCTCGTGATATTTAACAGAAATCAGACAGATGGTAGAAAGGGTTTTTGCTTTTAAGAGCTTTTCAGCAGTTTTTCTATTTTTAGCTAGCACAAGCAGGCTATACTTACATCTTTGCTGATAGCAAGTATAGCTTTGTGAATTGCGAAGCATGAAAAGTGAGTCAGTGGCTTCTTATCGTCTTGTGATTTGATTACTATAAATTTAGGATCGTCGGTTTTTGAAAAATCAATGGGGTGTAGTTCAGGAATTGGGTTTTGAGGTTTGCTGGCTTTTTCCGTTTAGTTTGAGGGCTAGAGGAAAGTTGGGCGAACCTATTTGCCCCTAGGTTGGAAGCCCCAGGGGCATTTTAAACACTTTTCACAATCACTTAGCACTTGTTTTAATCACGTGGTTTTTGGAAGTTGCTAAAAAGCGTCACGGAGTAACGAAAAAGGTATACCGAAACGGAGAAAAGATAAAGAGAAAGATAATAGCACACCAGAACAAAAGAACGTCCGAACACGTCAGAGGATAGCCAGTGACTGATATATATTTAAAAGTTAATACTTATATGAAAAGTTAATAAAAATAAAAACTTATATGGGAGGTTAGAACTTATTTGAGTTAGTAAATTAGTAAAATTAGTTATATGGGAATTTGCCACTTGTTTGAGTTGGATGTTTGAATTTATACTCGTATGAAAAGTTAAAACTTATATTAAAAGTTAATTCTTATATGAAAAGTTAATAATAATATGAAATTATATGGGAAGTTGCAGGTTTTTAACTTGGATAATTAGTAAAATTAGTTTTATGGCATTTTACTACCCCTTTGAGTTTGACGTTTATATGACAAATTTATACTCGCATGAAAATTTAATAGTTATATTAAAAGTTAATTCTTATATGAAATGTTAATAAAAATCAGAACTTATTTAAGTTGGTGAATTACAGCAGATAATCATATGAAAAGTTAATAAAAATTAGAACTTGTATGGGAAGCAAGAACTTATTTGAGTTGGTAAATTTGCAAAATTAGGTATATAGAAATTTACAACTTATTTGCTGGATGTTAATGTAAAAAAAAATTACTTTTTGCATGAAAAATTTCCTCTTTTAAATATTTTCACAATTACTTCTATGAAAAGTTACAGTGCATTTGAGTTGAGAAACACATATATGGTATTTATATGGAAAGTTGAAAGTCATATTAAAAGTTAATACTTATGTAGGATCAAATCCGAGTTCTTTATTAACAAAAACATCAATTAAACTTAAAAGCTATTGTATGAACGAATCGGTATGCGCTTGGTGGCGGCTTACAACTTGTAGGATCAAATCCCGAGTCTTTTATTAACAAACATCAATTAAACTTAAAAGCTATTGTATGCACGAATCGGTACGCGCTTGGTGGCGGCTTACAATTGACTGATTTAAAAAATAACTCCGGTCTCGTCCGTTAGCTTTCAGCGTATGTCTTTGGGTATGTTGGGTTCGTTCGTATATTGTTTGCCTATAGGTCCTGTAGGTGTCGCATCTTTACTATCAGCTGTCTTTTTCGAACTGAGGGATAGATGACGTCCTACATTCGGCCATCCTGAGCGTCTATTCGGCCTCGAATGGAGGGTTCCATCTCTTCCTATACTCGGCAACCGTGGTAGTACGCCCAGGTCCTTCGTGATCCCCAACCTTCATAACTTCGTATCGCCCGTGCTCTAGTCTCTTAATGATCTTGTACGGCCCGAAGAACTTTGGTCTCAGTTTTAAGCCTGCTCCGTACTGAGTCCGTTGTATGGCTACCAGTTCGTTGACATCGCAGTTGGCTTCCGCCTTGCGCCGGGCATTGGATGTTCGCCGGTTTTCTTGTTGGATTGTGGCGATACTATCCTGTGCCTGCTGGCGTATGCTCTCCCTCTCCGCGTCTAGTTCATCGACAGCCTCATCTTCCAGTAAGTTTTGTAACTCGGGCAACCCCTGGACGCGCATCTCTACTCCAGTAAGTATCCTAAACGGTGATTGCTTGGTGCTTCTCGGTGGCGTGTTATTCATGATCTGCTGCACCCGATCAACGTGCTTATACCAACTCTTGGGGTTCTCGTGACACAGCTTGGATATCATGGGCACAATGGTACGAGGCATGCGTTCCACTTGGCCGTTGCCCCGTGGGACAACCGTCGCTATAAGTAGATGTTGTATCTTATCGCTTTCGCAATAACCTTTGAAGAGGTTTGAGGTGAAAGCTGCTCCCCGGTCGGCGATGATACGAGCTGGATTCCCAAAGACTGATGCTTGTTTCTGTAAGCGGTCAACCACTGCCTCAGCATCCGTGTTACGCGTAGGGTACAACCAAACGAGCTTCGAGAAGGCATCTACTACTACCAGTATGTGGTTATACGCTTTTTTGGTTGCTTCCATGGGCCCGACGTGAAAAGTTCTCAACGGTTTGTCTTCCTTGTTGATCGTGCTGAGATAACCATCTTTCTTCCCAGATTTGATGCCCGTAATCAGACATTCCACGTAACTTTGCACCACCTGCCTTCATGTTAAGTTGTGGAATATAAAACGACTTCCACACAACCTCTTGGGTTCTCTTAACGGAGAAGTGCCCTTGCCTGTGCGCCATCGTAATTATTTCGTTCTCCATAAGTGACGGAACGACTATAAGTTCATTCGTGGGGTATTTATACAGGATACCATGTTTGATATAAAAATCGCCGTATTCCTCCTTTTCCAGCACCTTCCGGACTGCTCGTATCCAATCGTCGCGTAATTATACTTCCTTTAGTCGGTGACTTAGTGAATCTTCCAACATCAGACATGACACTCTGCTCAACGCGTCGACATGACGCATTTTCGTCCCACTGCGGTGTTTGATCTCGTAATTGAAGTCTTGCAGGAACATCGCCCAGCGGGGTACTCTTAAAGGGATATCTCGCTTCTTCATCGTCATGGTGAACGCGTTGCAGTCCGTGACTATTTTAAACTTTACTCCTGCCAGGTACACTCTCCATTTCTTGAGGACTTCCACGATCGCTAATACCTCCAGTTCGTATGAATGGTACTTCTCCTCGCACGGCTTGGTCTTCCGGCTCATGTATTGAACTGGGTGAAATTATTGGTCGTTGACATCCTTCTGCAGCATGATTGCACCGTAGCCGTACATACTTGCGTCCGTGTGGACCTCGGTCACTGCCTTCTGATTGTACAGTTTCAAAACTGGCGCATGTGCCAAGGCCGATTTCAATTGCTGAATCGGCGCCAGCTGCTCATCTTTCAACTCAAACTTTGAGTCTTTCCTCAGCAGGTCAGATAATGGTTTGGCGATGGTGGCATAACTTTCGACGAATCTCCTGAAGTATGACGTTAGCCCCAGGAAACTTTGTACTGCTTTACGGTCGCACGGGATCGGAAAGTTTTTGATGGCGCTCGTTTTGTTATCTGAAGGCTTTAGTGAATCATTCTCGATAATATACCCCAGGAACTCTATTCTTCTCATCAGGAATTGACACTTGCTCCATTTGATTCGTAGACCGCTTTCTGCAGCCGTCTTCAATACTAACTTCAACTTGTGAATGCCTTCAGCTTCATCCTTGGAGGGAATCGTTAGGTTATCCATGTAAGCAACGACGATTCCGTCGCGAATCAGGTCTCTTAATACGGCAGAAATGAATCTGGAAAACACAGCCGGGGAATTTGAAATCCCAAAAGGCACAAATCGGAATTCATATTGGCCATTGTGCGTCACGAACGCGATGTATTTTCTTGATTCGGCAGCTACTGGTACATGAAAGAATCCATTCACCAGATCCAACGTTGTAAAAACATTAAAACCTTGCATTTGTTCGACGACGTCGTCCATCATAGGCATCGGGAAATTGTCCCTCAGGATCTTCTCGTTCAAGCGCCGATAATCGCAACAAAGACGTTTGCTTCCGTCTTTCTTGGCCATTAACACTACTGGCGACGCATAATCTGAACTGCTTGGTTGAATTACGCCTTCTTCGAGCCACTCCGATACCTGCTTCTACACCACACATTTGTCCACGTAGGACATCCTCCTCGGCCTTTCGTACACCGGATTGTCATCCGTTAACACAATCTTCATCTCCACGGGTACTTCAAAATTTCTGACGGGCTTGTATTCCGGTATCAGACTTCGCACTGCACCTGCATCATTCTTGCTCAAGTGAATCAAATCAGCTTCTATCCGGTACTTCTTTTACCCCAGCCATTAGGCATAAGTTTCCAAACTCGTCGATCAGTTCGGCAGCTCGACTTTCCTTACTCCCCTTTACTGGGTCTACACCCACAACAGTGCGCACGCTCACGCCCTCGTTGTCCGACTTCACTGACTTCTGCAACATCTCACCGTGCCCATGTGGCGTAACAGTTACACCAAAACGCCCGCTCACGATTTCGCAATGTACTGCAGCCAACCCGTCTTGCACCTTGATGTGCTTCCGCGACTGCTCTGTCGCATGTCCACGTTCAAAAACGCTCTTACGTCCCTTCTCACCGCTGCTGATATTTCTTGCTGCCTCTTTCTGCGAAAATGCTCTAGCGCACTAGCCTTTTGATGACCGTTCGAGTTCTCGGTGCACTTTCTTCTTAAATTCTGCACCCTCTTCTGTGACGACCAGATCGACCTGCTTCAACACATTATTGCCTATGACTAACGCGTAGCTGATGTCTCGCTCCCTAGCTACATGAAATTCGATGTCCAATTCGATACCATCAATGGTGATGCGAACGGAGAAGCTACCCATTGTAGTAAGTTCACTTTTACCGATGCCCACCAACCGCCGCCTCTCCTTACTTAATTCTACACCTAGGTCCAACATCATGAGCGTATCGTAACGCATCAAGCATAAGTCGGAGCCCGTGTCAACCAGCGCAGAAACGTAACGCCCGTTGAAATTTAAATCTTTAAAAATTAAACTGCATCTCTTCTCCGCCTCCATCATATTCGCGAGATTTTTCTCTGATTTGATCGGCTTGTCTACCACCCTACAGTCCGCTGCACGATGCCCCTCTGTACCACATTTAAAACACATAATTTTACGCTTACGTGGACAATTTCGTGCAAAATGCGAAACGCCGCCGCAATTAAAGCATCCGTTCTTCGTTGAACCTGAACTAGGTGAAACCTTGTTTAGAGACATTGGCTGCACCTGACCTAAATTCGGCGATGCGGGCTTATTTCAATTTCAATTTCAATTTATTTATTTATTCGGTCTATGACATGATATATCTTACAGACTAGCGGTACAATCAAATTAAAACTAAATATACAAAATTAACTTAAAACTAAAAACCAAATGTATGCGAAAAATAAAAAATAAAAAACTACCAATACAGATCGTCTATGACTGATTTAAAGACAGATCTTGGTGACGAAAAATCAATATTAACTTTTTTTGAGATTTTGTTAAACTCTAAAAGCGCTCTAAAAATTGGTCCATGAGAAAAATAATTAACTTTGACCACTTGGAGATAGAACAATTTTTGAAAACGAAGAGCTTTACTAGGTATATTAAAACTAACCATCCCTAGAAGTTCGGCACAGTCAATGAAACCATTAATTACATCATAAACAAACATTAAAGACTGAATTGTTCTTCTGCTCTGAAGTGATGTTAAGCTTATTAACAAACATCGGGCATTGTATGAGGGCAACGGCTCTTCAAATCTGATCGATTGGAGTGCAAAGCGAATGAACTTACGCTGAACCCTTTCAATCCTAGCAGCATGGCAATCATAAATCGGATTCCAAATAACAGCAGCATACTCGAGTTTCGAGCGAACTAAGGTATTGTAAAGAAGTCTCCTAGTATACGGATCTTTAAAATCCTTAGAGTAGCGGCGTAAAAAAGCTAGATTTCTATAAACCTTTGGAAGGACATAACATATGTGATTTCGGAAAGTAAAACGGTTATCGAACACAACTCCAAGGTCAACAAAATCATTAACTGAAATAAGTTGGTGATTTGAAATAATATAGCACGATTTCCGAAACTCCGGAGATTTAGAAAATGACATATGGAAACATTTGCTAGTATTCAAAGAAAGTTTATTTCTGCGACTCCACTCGACCAGATTGTTTAGGTCATGCTGCAGGAGATGAGAATCATTATCGCAAGTAATACTACGAAAAAACTTCAAATCATCAGCATAAAGTAGAAAATTTGAGTTTTTAAAGCAAGAACCAATGTCATTAATGAAAAGAATAAATAGAATTGGACCAAGAATGCTACCTTGTGGAACACCCGAGGTCGCCACAAAAGAAAACGACTTGCAATTTTCTATTTCAACAAATAACAATCGGTTTGAGAGATAAGATTTTAGCCAGGCCAAGAAAACAGAGTGGAAACCAATACATTCGAGTTTATGCAATAAAATTGCGTGGGATACTCGATCAAATGCTTTCGAGAAGTCTGTATAGATGGTATCTATTTGAGAACCACTATTGAATGCTGTGATACAGTACTGCGAGAAAACAGCTAAATTACTGACAGTAGAACGCCCTCTGACAAATCCATGCTGGCGCGGCTCTAAAATAGATTTGGTAGCAAAGGTAATTTTTTCTTTAACCACTTGTTCAAAAAGCTTTGAGCATACTGTTAGTTTAGATATTGGTCTATAATTGCTTATATCATTCCTACTACCTGATTTAAAAATTGGAGTAATCGAGGCGAACTTCCATCGATCAATGAACACACCAGTAGAAAGCGATAGATTGATGATCAAACATAGAGGCTTACTGATCGAAAATTTACATTGCTTCAGAAAGTAAGAGCAGAAACCGCCGTAATCAGATTTCAAAGAAGTTTTTATAGCCGTTATACCATTCTGAACATCTAATTCAGAGACTGACAAATACCCGAAATCCAATGAATGGGTAGAGGCATTACAGACGGGCGTACAAACAAGGTCATCGTTAGCTACAAAATTTGACTTAAAAAATTCTGCAAACAAATTTACAGACTGAGATAAAGTTTGCGAAGACAGCCCATTCAAGCTCATGCAAGTTGGAATATTAGTAAAACCCTTTTTGGAACGAACGTATTTCCAAAAAGCTTTTGGATTGTCTTTAAGTTCGGTTTCAAATCTACAAATGTATTGATTGTATAAAAACTTATCAAGAACATTGAACTGATTCATATAAAAAATGTATTTTTCTTTAAAATTTAAATTACTGCGTTCTGATTTATACAATTTATAAAACTTGTTTCTTTGATTTTTTAACTTTTTTAGATTTTTGTTATACCATGGCAATTTATGAATAGGAGGTGCCAGAATTGAAAGGGTTCTCGAAAAAACATCGTGAGTTATGTTCAAAAATTTCTCAAAACAATCAGCTACATCACTAGTATTAAGAACGGAGTCCCAATTTATTTCCATTAAGGCAGCATTTAACCTATCATAGTTAGCATTACGAAAGTTAAAAGAAATGGCATTTTCATTAGAATTTGCAACAACACTATAAAACTAAACATTATGATAAAAGGCACATGATGTTTATCTAATTTACTTATTGGAAATGGGCATTCAAAGAAATTAAATATTATATTATCATCAACGAATGCAAGATCCAAGATTTTATTCAACTTATTAAATAAAGTATTAATTTGGATAAGATTAAGACCAAGAAGGCTATCTAAAAAGTAAATTTCATGAGATCTATTTACGTTAGTCGGTGTTAAGACACCATTATGTTGTATGTCAGACCAAACCAGATTGCTAAGATTGAAATCACCAAGTACGCAAAAGTTGCAATCATGATTTTTTTCACAAAGACTTACAATATTTTCTGCATGTTCACAATATACACTGTCAGAACTATTCGGAGGAATATATGATACAAATATAAATATATTACGGAAACTGCTAATGCCCGTATTCTCTCGTATACCTTTATTTGATCTTTCAAATCCTTGATGCTATTGGCCTGAAACAAGTTGCTCTTATGCAATCTGGAGTCTGGTATCCCTTCGACAAAATATTCGATCAGGCTAGAGTCGTCTATATTTATCGATTTGCCAATCTCCATCATGACGTATAAATATTCCCGAAGGTCTTCCCGTGGGCGCAACCTACGGTTCCTGAGAGTTCGATGTACTTCAGCTGCAGACACGGTGGTACCAAACTCATCTCGCAACGCTGCTTTCAAAAGATTCCAATTTTTAATACCGCCTTGGCTACGGACGAATAACTTAGCCCCGCCTAACAATAACTGCTTCCCGTACATAAACATTTGCTGCTCACTCCATTGGACGACCAATGCATTCTCCTCAAAATCTTCTAGCCATTTTTCGAAACTAGGCTGACTGGATCCGCTGAACTTCGTTAAGGATTCTTCAATGTCGCGAAGGGTGAATACTGAGCGCTCCACTATCGGCCTGGATACACTACGTTGGCTAGCCAAATCTTCAAAATCTTCGGCCTCACTATCGCTAACATTCAGGCCGAAATGTTCCAAGAACCTATCCTGCAAAGTAGCCTTACGTCCGTTTGTCGCTAGCCCCAAACCCTCCAACTTTTCCTTTAACCCGTCCACCGTCAGCCCTAGAATTTGGTCACGGTCCATGTCTTACAATGTTTTAAATTTATGGTAAAATGTACATAAGCAATTAAATTTCAATTAAATGATGATACATTTTCGGCGAAAATGTTTTTTATTTTTAAACAGTAAATAGAAAATTCGATTTCGAATTGTATTAGGCTTTTTTAATTTTGAAGTAACTAAACTTTAAGATAACGGGTTTATACCACTATATAACGTTACTTGAATTTCATTTACTGTTATCCGCAAAATCGATAGCTTTATTTTATAAAATGAATTAACACTCAGCCGAATTTATTTTTATGTAACCTCGATTTAAACATTTCACGATTCTTAAGCTTATTCGCGCCTGCCACCAATATAACTTATTCTATGTACATGGCATCTTAAGGCTACTACATAAATTCTTAACATAACGAAACATCTACTTAGCTGTACTGTGATCCCTCGCTGCTGTCGTTCACCGCTGACGGCGCTGCCTGGCTCTGGCGCCGTTGCTGCTTGCTGCGCCAAATATTTGGCTTCCGATGACACGCCGCTTTGCATATATACTCAACGTCGCTGCTGTAGTTTATCGTTGACGGGGCTATCTGGCTGTGGCGCCGTTGCTGCTACCGCACCAATATGTGCTTTTCGAGAGCACACCGCTTTGGGTGTATGCTCAACGTCGCTGCTGCAGTTAACCGCTTACGCCACTGCCTTGCTCTGCCGCCATTACCACTTGCTGCACCAAATTGTGAGTGCGCCCGCAGCTTTAAGTACCGCTTAGCGTCGCTGCTTATCGCGCAATTGTGTGTGCGCTTGTAAATTCGACGCTTAGCGAACGGGATCGGCTTTGCAGTCGCTGGTTTTGCAAGCAACGGGAAATGTGGCGTGGTTAGCTCGATTTACCGCTTTAAGACTACCGTTGCCTGTATCCAACAGCGGGTTAGCCGAATGTGCCGTTAAGACGGTTTCGATTCATGCAGTTACTTTTTTTTTTTAGAAACTTTTATTAATTTACGCCTTGCAATGTTCAATGTTCCGTCGCTGTGATGCGATTTGGAGATCGACTCAACACTTTTACCGGCTCTTCCGCTTTATTAAATGTTTTTCTTAATTTTTGCACTCAGGCATTTATACGTATGCGCACACGTACATTATTCGATTTAAGAAAAACTAAAAAAAAAACGCACTGTCACTATGTGGAATATCGGTTCCACTTCTGGCACCAATTTGTAGGATCAAATCCGAGTTCTTTATTAACAAAAACATCAATTAAACTTAAAAGCTATTGTATACGCTTGGTGGTATACGCTTGGTGGCGACTTACAACTTGTAGGATCAAATCCCGAGTCTTTTATTAACAAACATCAATTAAACCTAAAAGCTATTGTATGCACGAATCGGTACGCGCTTGGTGGCGGCTTACAATTGACTGATTTAAAAAATAACTCCGGTCTCGTCCGTTAGCTTTCAGCGTATGTCTATAGTCACTTCGACTTCACCCAGGAAATAATTATGACCGCGCGATTTGTAACACTTATTTATTTATTCAACCCCTTATTAAGTTAAGTAATACAAAGTATGATTAGAAAAGATATCGCTGTTTGCTACACGTGTGGCGTTAATAAAAAGATCTTGGTGTTAGTATTTGCTTTCGTGAACGACGATTAGTTGACAACCCCTTTGACAGTTGCTCGTCGCAGCGCTGTGCGGTGGTATCATGCAACACCATGGGTGGAGTTGCCACAGCCACTCTCCCTCCAATGACCTTCGAGGAGTTCGAAGGGAATGAAACTGTCTTTTGCTGCCTAGGGTCTACGGCTTGTCTCTGACAGAACCTGACGGTTGAGGTTGAATGGTTACCGGGCCCTTATGCTGCAGCGACGGTTGCTGATTGGCAGAGCTCTTTATCGGCTGAGGCAGATGCCGGTTGTCAGGGTCCTCTATGGCAATGTATGCCGGTTTTAACCTCTCCACGGACACGACTTTCTCAGTCCCGTCAACCCTGATTTTGAAAACGTTGTCGTTCATGCGCTCTAGGACTTGGTGGGGTCCAGAGTATGGCGGTTCCAGGGGACGTTTTACGGCATCGATGCGGAGAAAGACGTGCGAACAGGAGTACAGGTTCTTTAGGATGAACATACGTGGTTTTGTGTGATGCGCAGTTGGAGTTGGTCTCAATGTTCTGATGTGCTCTCGAAATTTACCCAAGAATTTTTGTGGGTCATCTGGCACATCGTCCGATACGAAAAACTCTCCTGGGACGCGTAGCCCCGTGCCAAAAACGAGATCAGCAGGTGAGGCATTTAAATCCTCTTTATAGCACGTGCGAAGACCAAGAAGTACTGTAGGCAGGGCTTCAGGCCAGGGAACTGTGGAGCTGCACATCAAAGCTGACTTCAGGGTTCTGTGCCACCTCTCCACCAGTCCATTGGATTGCGGGTGGTAGGGCGTCGTCCTGATGCGATTTGCGCCAATCAAATGTGTCAGGGCGGTGAAGAGGGCTGACTCAAATTGGGCACCTTGGCCAGTGGTGATGGTGAGTGGCGTGCCAAACTGAGCAATCCAGTTTGAGTAAAACGCCTTGCAGACAGAGTCGGCAGTCATGTTTTCCAGGGGAACAGCTACGGGCCACCTGGAAAATCTGTCAATAATTGTAAGACAATACCTGAGTTTGTTTACTACTGGAAGTTCGATGAGATCAAGATGTACGTGGTTGAATCTGGTGTCCGGTACGTCAATATGTTTGGGAATGAGGCGGTTGTGCCGTTGTATTTTGGACCGTTGGCATGCGATGCAGTTTCGGGTCCATTCCAAAGCGTCCTTCTTGATGCCCAGCCAGATGTATTTTTGCTTCAGCATACGGGCTGTGGTCCGCCCGCTGGGATGAGAAAGCCCATGCACCGAGTGGAACGCTGCTCGCCTGAGGCTTTTTGGTATGAAAGGCCTCACCACTCCACTGGATATGTCAGATAAAATCGTATATTTGCCGTCAATGGACAGCTTTTGGAGTTTCAACGATGAATTGGTGTTCTTTTGCAGGTGCTGGAGCTCTTCGTCGCTCTGCTGCTCATCTCGAATCCTCTCCGCACTCAAGATAGTAGGCATGTTTATGGAACAAATCCTGGATAGTGCGTCAGCTACTGCATTGTCCTCACCCTTTAAGTAGACAATCTCGGTGGTGAATTGCGATATATAGTCGAGCTGTGTAAGTTGCCGAGGTGATGCTCTACTAGCCTTTTGTGAGAACGCATAAACAAGAGGTTTATGGTCGGTTTTAATGAGGAAATGACGTCCCTCTAGTATGTGGCGAAAAAATTTTATGGCTGCGAAAATTGCCAACAGTTATCTGTCATACGTGCTGTACTTGGTTTCCGTAGGGCTGAGCTTCCTGGAGAAGAAACCCACCGGCTTCCACCTCTCGTCTTCAAACTGCTCTAGCGATGCGCCTATGGCGAAGTCGGAAGCATCTGTAGTGAGAGACAGTGGCGCTGTTGATGACAGGAAAGCGGTTCGTGCTGCTAAGGCGACACTTTGCTTGCAGTCTTCTAGGGCCTTTTCGGAGTCAGGGGTCCACGGAATCTTTCGCTTGTCCTTCTTCTTTGCGTCCTTGAGGTAGGCGTTGAGAGGAGCCTGGAGTTCTGCGGCATTTGGTACACACTTCCGATAGTAATTAATTATTCCTAGGAATCTCCTAAGATCAGTGATAGTTTCCGGCTTTGGAAACGAAAGGATTGCCTCGACACGGTCCTCCGGTGGTTTGAACCCTTCTTTGTTGATCATATAGTCCAGGTAGAGCACTTCTTCCTGGCCAAAGCGACACTTGCTGGGGTTAATCTTGAGCTGGTTTTGCCGAAGAATGGTGAATATTTGCTGTAGATGCTGAAGATGTTCCTTGTGTGTGTCAGACGCCACTATGAGGTCATCAATAAAACATCCAGCAAAGTCTATACCCCTCAAAATATTGTCCATATGTCTCTGGAAGGTTTGGGTGGCATTACGAAGTCCGGGGGGCATCCCCAGGAACACATAGAGACCGAAAGGTGTGGTTACCGCAGTCTTCTCGATGCCCTCTGGTGCTACCGGTATCTGGTGGTAAGCACGCACGAGGTCGATGGTAGAGAAGATCTTCTTCCCATGTAGACGCTGAAACAGATCTTCAGGTACCGGAACCGGGTAGCTATCAGGGACGGTTTGTGCATTGAGACGTCTGAAATCTCCCGTGGTGCGCCATCCCCCTTGCTTCTTAGAGACCATGTGAATGGGACTGGCCCACTTGCTGCTGGACGGCCGAATGACGCCAAGCTCCAACAGCAGGTTAAAGTCATTCTTAGCTGCGCTGAGCTTATCACCAGCCAACCTGCGTACTCGTTCCACCACGGGCGGCCCCGTAGTGATGATGTGGTGAGCAACACCAGTGCCAGGATTGGCTGTAGAAGTCACCGACGGCCTAGTGATGTCAATGAAACTGCTTATAAGCTCTGCATACCTGCCCTCGGGATGCGGGTGAGAGAGAGCCTACTCATCTACAGTTGAAATGTTGTATTCAGCGGTTTCAGCCAGTTTCCCGAGAACTGACAGCGACGTAAGAGGGTCAATAAGGCGTTGCTTGCGGAGGTCAATGAGTAACCCGAAGTGAGCAATGAAGTCGGCCCCTATAATTGCGGACTGAACGTCTGCTATGGTGAAGGGCCATGTAAAGGCACGGCGTAAACCAAGTTTGAGTGTCAGGAGCTAATGACCATAGGTTTTGATGATGGCAGAATTGGCTGCGTAAAGCGTGAATGTTGATAATTCTAGTCTCTGCTTAACAAAGGCTCGTGGCAAAACAGAAACAATGGAGCCAGAGTCAACGAGGAAACTGCGATGTGATATTTTGTCGAATATATACAGGCGATACTCTTTGATTGGTTTGGTGTTAAAGCTGCTGTCGCCAATCACCTGCACTGACGACAGCTCAGTTAGTTTCCCTGTATCCCCGCCTTGGAGTGAGTATATGGAAGTATGCACCTTTTGGCCTTATCGCCGAATCGGCTATGATAAAAGCAGTGGCCTGACGAAGCTGGAGTTCGAGACCGGGATCGTGGCCGCCTCTCGGTGCTCTTGTTGAGCTTGCTTGACAGCTCAGCGAAGGCAGCTGCTAGGGTCCCGATGGATTTCTCCAGACTGCCCAACCTCTGTTCAATGGAGTTTCTGTTGTATTGCTGAGGAACCCCTGCAGACTGAGCGACACTAGTTGCCATAACCTGGACATCAGCTGGCAGCGGCTGAGCAGTGGTTGACATGACGTAAGCGCTGGTGTGGTTTTCCATGGCGCTATCTGCGGCTTCAGCAAGTTGGTCTAGGGTGCTGTTGTTCTGAACAGCCTTCAGTATCTTACACACAATGTCGGGTAGCAGCGCCAACCATTTGCTACGAAGGAGCTCTTCAGAAGCTCTATTTCCTGCGAGCGACCTCATCTCTCTTAGAAGCTGGCTAGGTTTCTGGCTCCCAAGCTGTAGCTCTGTCAGGAGCTTGTATAACTGCCGATCAACTGAATCAGTGAAACGTTTGATAAGGTTTGTCTTCAAAAAGGTATACTTATCTTGTGCGGGCGGTGCCCTCAGGATGTCAGACACCTCTTTGAGAACCTCCGGCTTCAAGGCTGCGACAACTGCTTCGTACCTCGAGTTGTCACTTCTGATATTGCGCGTGGCAAACTGCACCTCAATTTGTATGAACCAAATTTCAGGATCATTTGGCCAAAACTCAGGCAGTTTGAGGTGGGTCATCGCCATAATGTGCGCTTCGTTGCTGGAGAGAGGAGCGCTGTAGTATGGTTGCCCCAGAGGCATATAATTGTTCAGGTTGCCGGGTTGCTGTTGCAGCAGTGCTTGCTGTTGTTGTAGCTGTGCTTGCTGCTCTTGCAACTGTGCTTGTTGTTGCTGCAATAGCTCTTCAGGAGACTGCTGGACTTGACTCTGAGAGGCACGACTCGGTGAGTGCTCTAGAGGCATCTTCGTGATGATGATCGTATGTGTTGGCACGTGGGTAACGCTGGGGTGAAAATCTTGTGCTAACGTAATCCGCAGGAATCACGTCGGGGTCACCATTTATAGTCACTTCCACTTCACCCAGGAAATAATTATGACCGCACGATTTGTAACACTTATTTATTTATTCAACCCCTTATTAAGTTAAGTAATACAAAGTATGATTAGAAAAGATATCGCTGTTTGCTACACGTGTGGCGTTAATAAAAAGATCTTGGCGTTAGTATTTGCTTTCGTGAACGACGATTAGTTGACAACCCCTTTGGCAGTTGCTCGTCGCGGCGCTGTGCGGTGGTATCATGCAACACCATGGGTGGAGTTGCCACATGTCTTTGGGTATGTTGGGTTCGTTCGTATATTGTTTGCCTATACATAGGTCCTGTAGGTGTCGCATCTTTACTGTCAGCTGTCTTTTTCGAACTGAGGGATAGATGTCGTCCTACACTTATTATAAAAGTTAACTAAAATAAAAGCTTATATTTGAAGTTGCAATTTACTTGAGTTGGTAAATAAACAAATTTAGTTATATGGGAATTAACTACTTGTTTGGGTTGAATGTTTATATGACAAATTTATGCTCGTCTCAAAACTTAATTTTTGTAAGAAAAATTTTACGTTCTACAAAATTCTCCTATGGAAAGCTACAGCCTATTTGAGTTGGTAGATATACGTGGCTTTTATACGAAATAGTGTTAGTCATGTGAAAAGTTAATGCTTATGTTAAGAGGTAACACTTATTTGAAAAGTTAGTAAAAATACGAACTTATTTGAGTCGGTAAATTAGTTACAGGGGAATTAACCACTTACTTGAGTTGAATGTTTACGTAAAAATTTACACTCATATGAAAAGTGAATTTTTGTATAAAAAATTTCCTCTTTTAAAACTAACTGAAATTACTTCTATGGAAAGTGACAGCCTATTTTAATTAGTAAATATATGTAGCATTTATACGAAAAGTTACCAGTCATATGAAAAGTTAACCCTTATATTAAAAGTTAGTACTAATATAAAAAAATAATTTTTAAATGAAAAATTAACAAAAGTTAGGACTCATATGGGAAGTTACAACTTATTTGAGTTGGCAAATTAATAAAATTAGTTATATGGGAATTTACTACTTCTTTGAGATGGATGTTTATACGAAAAATGTATACTCATATGAAAAGCTAATTTTTGTTTGAAAAATTTCAACATATAAAAATTACTCAAATTATTTCTGTGGACAATTACCGCCTATTTCATTTGGTAAATATATGGCATTTATACGAAAAGTTGATAGTCATACGAAATGTTAATCCTTATATTAAAAGTTAATACTTATATAAAAAGTTAATTTTTATATGAAAAATTTCAACTTATAAAAAGTACTAAAATTACTTCTATCGAAGGTTACAGCCTGCTTGAGTTGGTAAATATATATGGTATATATATAAAAAGTTGATAGTCATTTGAAAAGTTAATATTTCTAATAAAAGTGGGTGCTTATATGAAAAGATATTAAAAGTAAGAACTTATTTGAGTTGGTAAATTAGTAAAACTTGTTATATGCGAATTCACCCCTTATTGGAGTTGGATTTTTATATGAAAAATTTATACTAATCTGAAAAGTTAATTTTTGAATTAAAAACTTCAACTTTTAAAAATTATTTCTATGGAAAATTTCAACCTGTTTGAGTTGGTAAATGTATGTGGTATTTATACAAAAATTTGATAGTCATAATACTTAATACTTATATTAAAAGTAAAAACTTATATAAAAAGTTAATAAAAATAAGAACTTATAAGGGAAGTTGACACTTATTTGAGTTGGTAAATTATTAAAATTAGTTAAATGGGAATTTACCATTTAGTTGGGTAGGAAGTTTAAATGAAAATTTTTGTATGAAAAATTTCCACTTGCAAAAATTACTAAAATTACTCTGTGCTAAGTCACACTCAATGTGAATTGGTAAAGAGATATGGCATTTATTTGAAAAATTTATGGTCATATTTAAAGTTAAGAATTATTTTAAAAGTTAATTTTTATATGAAAAGTTAAATAAAATATGAGCTTTTATTTGAAGTTGCAATTTATTTGAGTTGGCAAATAAGCAAAATTAGTTATATGAGAATTAACCACTTGTTTGAGTTGGATGTTTATATGAGAAATTTATGCCCGTCTCAAAACTTGATTTTTGAATAAAAAGCTTCACTTTCTAAAAATTATTTCTACGGAAAGCTACATACTATTTTAGTTGGTATATATATGTATATCTAATATGTAAAATTCTCGTGTCACAGTTTTCGTTGCCATACTCCTCCGAAACGGCTTGACCGATTTTGATGAAATTTTTTGTGCTTATCCGGTATCTATGAGAATCGGCCAACATCTATTTTTCATCCCCCTAAATGTTAGGGGTAGTCCACCCCTAAATTTTTTTTTATTTTTTAGACACAATTTTTAATTTCTATTTTTTTATGATACAACATACAAAAAAACATACAATCCTCAATTTTCACCCTTCTACGATCAACCCTTATTTTTTAATAGCCATTTTAGTAATTTAATCACTTTTCCTCTTCGGTCGAAAACTGATCAATCGTCATTTAATTAGTTATCCCCGCCAGATGTCTACAGGTGTCACTTCTGACCCAGTAAACAGCACGGAGTTGGGATGAGAACGAAGCCAGTCTCCTTTCTTTCTCACTCCCTACACAGTTGTCGGCCATCATTATTGTTTATGCATCAAGTGTAGTAGTAACGTTGACAATTATTATTTTGCTATCTCAGTGTAACTCTCATATTAACTTTTAATCATTCCTATTTTATCAATAATAATTAAATTATCAATTTTGAGTGTATTTTGCACGATTAGTTAATCAAGTTATTTTATAACCTCAAAAGTACTCAACACGTGACACGAGCTTCCAATAACAACGGATTTAGTGTTGTAAGTATACTTTTTTTTATTTATATCGAAAATGTTGTTGATCTTATAAAAATGTAATTTTAATTTAATTTTATTAAAAAAATGTAATTGAACTATTAAGATTTTCATAGTTTCCAAAAAATCAATCATTATGAATCTTTATTTTGAAATGTCAATGGAAATATTGGTTGTATGAAAAAATTATAAGAGACAATGTTTTCATAAAATTTAATTTTTTACTTTTGTTTGAAAAATTTTTCCATAAAACTTATATTTTTGTTATAATTTCATAAATTAAAACTAATCATTTCAAAACTGCGGCAAAAATCCTGGCCCTAATTATACTTTTAACATTTTTCATCATTAAATAATTTCAATAATTCTATTTATGTATGTTTTGTACAGTGAGCAATGCCAAGAAAACGCAAAGGGGCTGATTTGAGCCGCAGTACAAGTAAAGCTCGAAACTTGCGAAATAGCAGATCCGAAAGAACAGAAGAACAAATCCAGCAACAAAATACTGATGCACGTGTCAGAATGGCGCAATTGCATCAAGAAGAGCCAGAAGATACACGAGCTGAACGCAATGAAGTCAGAAGATTAGAACAACGACAATCACGCCGTTTCACAGTCAATAGACGAAGAACAAATGACCAACAACGACAACAGGTACATCGAGCATTTATATCTGATTCATTCCTGCGTCTAGCATTCCAGTATGAGCCCGATATTGAATATTATGCTCATTCAAAAGTGGTAATTGGTGCTATGGACAAGGAATGTCCGCATTGTCATGCTCTGAAATTCAAAAATGAGCCAGCTGGGATGTGTTGCGCGTCAGGAAAAGTGCAACTACCTGAAATTGAAACACCACCTGAACCATTGAACGGCTTACTTATCGGCACGCATCCAGATTCTAACGTGTTCCTGAAGTCAATTCGAAGATTCAATTCATGCTTTCAAATGACATCGTTCGGAGCAACAGAAATAGTTCGAAATACTAATGCAAATGGTCAACAATTCAATTCTACATTCAAAATCAGAGGCCAAGTTTATCATAAAATGGGCTCACTGCTGCCAATGCCAAACGAACCACATAAATTCTTACAAATCTACTTTATGGGCGGCGAGGATTCCGGAAGCGCACTTGCCAATCGCGTGAATGCACGTTGTGATTATAATAACCTTGATTCACTTTATGCCAGGCGCATCGTCAGCGAGCTAGATGCTCTTTTGAACGAGCACAACGAGTTGTTGAAAATATTCAAATCACATATGCACCAATTACAAAGCGATAATCACGCTATCGTCATTAATCCTGATAAAACACCAGCTGGAGAGCATATTCGTAGATTCAATGCACCCGTTGTTGATGATGTTGCTGGAATCATGGTTGGCGATTGTACAGCTGCACGAGAAATTGTGATTCGTAGAAGAAATAATAATCTTCAGTTCATTGCTGACACACATCGTTCATATGACGCTCTCCAATATCCGCTAATATTCTGGAAGGGACAAGACGGATATTGCATAAACATAAAACAACGAGATCCCGTATCAGGTACTTCATTGATTATTAATTTGACCATTAATCATTTAACAAAACAATTAAATTATTGAACGTAATAAATTTAAATTAATTTTTATGAACAAATATTACAGGAGCTGAAACAAACAAGAACGTTAGCTCAAAGGATTATTATGCGTACCGATTAATGATTAGACGTGGCCTGGACAACGTCATTTTACGATGTCGTGAGCTTTGTCAACAATTCATGGTCGACACGTCGCCGAAATTGGTAACCATGTCATCGTACGTAGGCAGTCCACGTCATATGCAAGAATATATACAGGATGCTCTGACTTTCGTGCGCGAATATGGACGACCATGTTTATTTATCACGTTCACATGTAATCCAAAATGGCCAGAGATTACATCTTTGCTACTGCCTGGCCAAAATGCAATACATCGCCATGACATTACAGCACGTGTGTTCAGACAAAAGTTGAAGTCTTTAATAAGTTTCATTACTAAATCACATGTATTTTGTCCCACACGTTGCTGGATGTATTCGGTTGAGTGGCAAAAGCGAGGATTACCTCATGCACACATTTTGGTTTGGTTCATCGACAAAATCCGTCCTGAAGAAATCGATAGTATCATTTCTGCGGAAATTCCAGATCCATCCACTGACCAACTGCTGTTTGATATTGTTACTACAAACATGATTCATGGTCCATGTGGTACTCTTAATAGTTCATCGCCTTGCATGGCTGATGGAAAATGTACTAAAAATTTCCCTAAAGATTTTACCAATGATACGGTCACAAATGTCGACGGATACCCAATATATCGTCGAAGAAATCCTGAAAATGGCGGACAATCATTTATTAAAAATATCATCAACACAGACATTGATATTGACAATCGTTGGGTGGTGCCATATTCGCCTCTGCTGAGCAAGACATATAATGCTCATATTAATGTTGAGTTCTGCAGTTCTGTGAAGAGCATCAAATATATTTGCAAGTATGTCCATAAAGGCAGTGATATGGCTGTGTTTAGAGTGGAAAATACTAATGTGAATGCTCCTCCAGTGAATAAAAACGATGAATTAACGCTCTACCAAATTGGTCGGTACATCAGCTCCAATGAAGCTGCTTGGCGTATCTTTGCTTTTCCAATTCATGAACGGGATCCAGCAGTTGTTCAGTTAGCCATCCATCTTGAAAACGGTCAGCGTGTATTTTTCACGAACGAGACAGCGATTGATCGTGCAATAAATCCACCTAAAACTACACTCACTGCATTTTTTGAATTGTGTAATCGTGCGGATGATTTTGGTGCCTTTGCACGAACATTACTCTATTCACAAGTACCACGCTATTTCACATGGACTCAAACAAAAACATGGATGCCCCGCAAGCAAGGCTCACCAGTTGCTGCATGTCTCAATTTATTTAAATCAAACGCCTTGGGGCGATTATTTACAGTCAATCCAAGACACACGGAGTGCTTTTATCTTCGACTGTTGTTGGTTAATGTTACTGGCCCATTATCATTTCAAGATGTACGTCAAGTGAATGGGCAACAATATCCAACGTATAAAGATGCATGCCTTGCACTCGACTTGCTGGAAGACGACAACCAGTGGGAATGCATGCTTGCTGAAGCTGCATTGAACTGTACAGCAATACAAATTCGTCTACTATTCGCTATAGTGTTGACTACATGTTTCCCAGCCCGAGCACAGATATTATGGGAAAATCACAAAGATTCAATGACTGATGATATATTGCATCAACATCGTATACGGTGCCACGATCTAACCATAACATTCAGCGACGAAATGTACAATGAAGCATTGATTGCTATTGAGGATCTTTGCATTGTCATTGCCAACTTACCACTTAGTAATTTCGGTATGAATTCGCCAAATCGAACTGCATCTGATTTAATGAATACTGAAATTAATCGTGAACTGCAGTACAGTACTGTAGAAATGGCAGCGATTGTTGCCCGCAATGTCCCACTAATGAATGAGGAACAAAGAACCATTTATGATCGCATTATGCTCGCAGTTTCAGCTGGACAAGGTGGGTTCTTCTTTTTGGATGCACCGGGTGGAACTGGCAAAACATTCGTTATTTCGCTAATTCTTGCTGAAATACGATCAAATAATGGCATCGCATTGGCCGTTGCATCATCGGGCATTGCAGCAACTTTATTGGATGGAGGTAGAACAGCTCATTCAGTATTTAAGCTGCCACTAAATATTCAGAATAACCCTGACGCAGTATGCAACATTAAGAAACAATCGTCCATGGCCACTGTGCTGAAACGGTATAAAATTATTATTTGGGATGAATGTACTATGGCACACAGACATTCACTTGAGGCGTTGAATAGGACATTGAAAGATATTAAAAACAGTGACAAACTATTTGGCGGAACTCTGTTGGTCCTTTCAGGTGATTTCAGACCTTCCACGTTCAACATACGCTGATGAGATCAACGCTTGCTTAAAATCATCTCCATTGTGGCGTAATGTTGAAAACTTACAGCTAAAAATAAATATGCGCGTTCAAATGCTTCAAGATCCATCCGCTGAAACATTTTCAAAACAACTCTTAGATATCGGTGGTGGAAACGTTGCTATAGATGAAACTGGATACGTAAAATTACCGACCGATTTCTGCACAATCGCTGATTCGGAAGATACTCTCATTGAACAAATATTTCCCGATGTACACACACAGTACATAAATCATGAGTGGCTTGCAGAAAGAGCGATTTTAGCGGCAAAAAATGTAGACGTTGACAATTTAAATCTGAAGATACAAATGTTGTTGCCAGGGAACTTGGTATCATATAAATCTATTGATACAGTTTGCGACGACAGCGAAGCAGTAAATTTTCCCACAGAGTTTTTGAACTCACTGGATTTGCCAGGCATGCCACCGCATAATTTACAATTAAAGGTTGGATCTCCAATTATCTTGCTTCGTAATTTGAACCCGCCCTGGCTGTGCAACGGTACGCGATTAGTCATTCAAAAATTAATGAAAAACGTGATCGAAGCCAGGATTTTAAATTGCAAGTTCAGAGGTGAAAATATACTCATACCACGGATTCCTATTATACCTACAGATGTGCCAATTCAATTCAAACGTATTCAGTTTCCGATTAGATTGGCATTTGCAATGACTATCAACAAATCCCAAGGTCAAACGATGTCTGTTTGTGGATTAGATTTGAGAACACCATGTTTTTCACACGGACAATTATACGTGGCATGCTCTCGAGTGGGAAAACCATCAAGTTTGTTTGTGTTAGCTAAAGATGGACTAACAAAAAATATTGTCCACGCTATAGCATTAAGAGATTGATATTGTTGTTACTGTCGTAATTGTTTAATTAATGATATATAATTTTAAGGAATAAATTATAATAACTTAAAAATAATGTTTGCCTTTTGTTATTTTTATATTCCCTCATCGTTCACAGCGCTCCATGCTTATTTCACGCATATACCACATTCTTATACTATACATACAATATACACATTCTAACATACATACATACTTACAATAAGTAAGCTATTTTTTGTCTACACTAGAAATTACTAGGAAATTATTTATATGGCAAAACAACGTTTGCCGGGTCAGCTAGTATAATATGTATCGGGTGTTTTTTTTAGGGGTATAGAACTTCGAATTGAAATAAAACACAAGAAAATCGTTTTAAGGTCCATCAATTTGGCTTTATTGGAAGGATAATTTTATGCCATTAATGTTTAAATATGATTTCGGGCATGTGGCCGCCGCGGCTGGCTCGAATAAAGCCAATTCTACAGGTCCAATTTTCAACCACTTTTTCGAGCATATGGGGCCGTATGTCGGCAATAACGCCACGAATGTTGGCTTCCAATTCCCCTAACGTTTCTGGTTTGTTGGCGTAGACGAGCGACTTCACATATCCCCAAAGAAAATAATCCAATGGTGTCAAATCACACGATCTTGGTGGCCAATTTACAGGTCCATTCCGCGAAATTATGCGCTCATCGAATGTTTCCTTCAATAAATCGATTGTGACGTGCGCTGTGTGGCATGTAGCGCCGTCTTGTTGGAACCACAACTCATCCACATTCATGCCATCCAATTCGGGAACAAAATAGTCGGTTATCATGGCTCTATACCGGTCTCCATTAACGGTAACTGCCTCTCCAGCATTATTGCGGAAGAAGTATGGCCCAATGACTCCACCAGCCCATAGAGCACACCAAACAGTCAGTTTTTGTGGATGTAATGGCGTTTCAAGGGTCTCATGTGGATTCTCTTCACTCCAAATGCGGCAATTTTGCTTGTTGACGTAGCCATTCAACCAAAAATGAGCCTCATCACTGAACAAAATTTTGCGATGAAAATCAGCATCGAGATCAATCTCATTTTCGGCCCATACACCAAAATCACGACGCATTGCAAGCCAAGATCTTTGCGCAAAATCTTCCATAAAGTTGATGGACAAAGCTCCAATTGCTGGGCACGGTGGCGAATCGATTCATTCGGGTCCTCTTCAACACTTTGCTCTACAGCGGCAATTGTTTCTTCGGTGCGCACTGTTCGACGTCTCTGCGGATGCGTATTATCACATAGAGTAAACGTAGTGCGAAAACGATCCATGGTTAACCGAATTAATTGCTCTGATGGACGATTATGTCGACCATAAAATTGACGGAGCTCGCGGTAAACTTCGCGACTGAACCATTATTTTCGAAATAAATTTGCACGATTTGCAAGCGTTGTTCTTTTGTCAACCTGTTCATGATGAAATGGCAAACCAAACTGAACATAAATGACATTAGAGTTGCCAGATTTGACCACAAAATGCCAGTTTTATCTCTATTCGAAAAACAAACCTGTAAAAAAAACACCCGATAGTTGGTGGTCATATGAAAAGTCAAATTTTATATAGAAAGTTAGTACTTATAAGAAAGGATAACAAAAATAAGAACCTATATGGGAGGTTACAACTTATTGGAGTTGGTAAATAAGTAGTTGGTGGTCATATGAAAAGTCAAATTTTATATAGAAAGTTAGTACTTATAAGAAAGGATAAAAAAAATAAGAACCTATATGGGAGGTTACAACTTATTGGAGTTGGTAAATAAGTAGTTGGTGGTCATATGAAAAGTCAAATTTTATATAGAAAGTTAGTACTTATAAGAAAGGATAACAAAATTAAGAACTTATATGGGAGGTTACAACTTATTGGAGTTGGTAAATTAGTAAAATTAATTATATTGGAATTTAGCACTTATTTCAGTTGGATGTTTATATGAATCATTTATACTAATATTAAAAGTTAATACTTATATTATAAGTTAACACTTACATGAAAAGTTATTAAAAATAAGAACATATAAAGGCAGTTAAAACTTTTTTGAATTGGTAATTGGGGATATTAGTTATATGGGAATTTACCACTTGTTTGAATTGGGTGTTTATATGATAAGTTTATACTCATAAGAAAAATCAATTTTTTTACGAAAAATTTCAACTTTTAAAAATTAAAATTAATATAGAAGTTATGGAACGTTACAACCCATTGTTGTTGGTAAATATATATGGTGTATATACGAAAAGTTGACAGTCATATGAAAAGTTAATACTTGTATTAAAAAATAATCAATTATATGTTTATGTGAAAAATGTATACTCATCTGAAAAGTTAATTTTTGTATTAAAAATATCAGCTTTTTAAAATTACTTGTATGGAAAAGTACAACCTGTTTGAGTTGGTAAATTTATATGGTAAATTTATATGATAGGAAATTTAAATGAAAATTTTGTACACCTGTGAAAACCTAATTTTTGTATGAAAAATTTCCACTTTCAAAAATTACTAAAATTACTACTATGCTAAGTAACACTCTATTTGAATTGGTAAATAGATATGGCATTTATACGAAAAGTTGATAGTCATATGAAAAATTAATACTTATATGAAAAGTAAACAAATATGTGAACTTATTTCAGTTGGTAAATAAGTAAATTTCGTTAATGAGTTTCATGTTAATACGAAAAATTTATACTCATATGAAAAGTTCACTTTTGTATGAAAAATTTAAACTTTTATAATTGCTATACTTCCCATAGCCCGTTTGAGTTGGTAAATATATATGGTATTTATACGAAAAGGTGAAACTCATATGAAAAGTTAATGCTTATATGAAAAGTTAATAAGAATATATACTTATATGAGAAGTTACAACTTATTTGAGTCAGTAAATTATTAAAATTACTTATATTTGATTTTTACATATTTGATTTGAGTTTTTATATGAAAAATTTATACGAAAAGTTTATACTCCTTTGAAAAGCAAATTTATGTATTAAAAATTTCCACTTTTAAAAATTACACCTTGGTACTAGGTACTATGGTAAGTCACATATTTGTGTTGGTAAATATATATGGTATTTATACGAAAATTTATAGTCATATTGTTGAAATTAAATGGTGGAATTGCATGTTTAATATTTCCTACTGAGAACATGTTTGTCATGTATAAATGAATAAGACATATATGTATATCGAATAAATAAGATATATGTATCCTATGAATCAGATATATTGATCTTATGAACTTTTTGTATGTATCAAAACCAAAATTTAGAAGTTTACATTGAATTTGAAAAGTTAGTCTGTATTAAATCAGTGAATTGAACACACGTTGTTTTACTAGTAACTTCGGCCGCTCGCGTAAGTACACTATGTATACCCATGGTACATAGAAAATACCAACAAAGGTTATGGCCCCAGATCGCGTGTGAAGTTATTAATAAATGTGCATAGTCAGACTACCGTGGTAAATAAACTTTTAAAAATGAATTCTAATTACCAAATCGAAAAACTCAGTGAAAGCAACTATGACGTATGGTGTATGCAAGTGCGTAGTATACTCAATAATACGGACCAATGGCACATCGTAAATGCAGATGTGAGGGGCAGTGCAGAAAATGCGCAAAAGTGGGATCAGGATGATCAAAAGGTGTTGGCAAACATAATTTTGTGTGTCAAATCAACACAGCTCAGCAATATAAAAAACTGTAAAACGTCGGCCGAAGCGGGGCGGAAACTTCAAGAAATTCATATGCCAAGTGGCCCTTTGTAGAAAGTTTCACTGTATAAGAAGTTGCCCAATTGCAGTATGTTTGCAGGCCAGAGCATGTCGAGTTATCTAACTTCGTTTGTCGAAGTGGTAGATAAATTAGCCGAAGTGAACATCGAGTTGAACGAGGAGCTCAAAGTCATAATACTGCTGTCCAGTTTGCCTGGTATGAAGACTTCCTGGTAGCTATCGAGACTCGTGAGGAGTTGCCGACATTAAACGTATTGAAAGTTAAGCTTTTAGAAGAGGGTGCCAGAAGAGAACAACAAATGAATCTGGAGGCGCCAGCGCAGGCGATTTATGCACATGTAAAAGAAGCAACGCATAAAGGTAGTAAAGTAAATGCGAAATCAAACGCAAAATCAGTAGATTTGAAGGGAAAGTGTTTCGGCTGTGGTATGCGGGGTCATACGGTTGCGCAGTGCAAAAGAAAAACGAAACAGGACAACGATCAAGACTTTAAACAAAACACAAGTAATAACGAGCTTTCGTATGCTGTATATGCTGCGACAGTAGGGGTTGAAAAGAATAAGCATATTTGATGTGCCGATAGTGGTGCGACAACACATATGTACTTATGTGCTGTGATCAGAATATGTTCGTTACGTTGGTTAAAAAAGAAGAAAAATTCATGTTGGCAGCAGACAATTTCACTTACTCGTATGGTGTTGCCACGGTCAAAATAAAGACAAAAGAATGTGAAATAGAATTACGCGATGTTCTATTCGTGCCTTCACTCAAAATGAACTTTTATTCAGTGAGCAAATCAATGCAGTATAAACATACAGTGGTGTTTAAAAATTTTTGTGTTGAGGTGAAAAGCTCAAGAGGAGTAAGGTTGTTAATGGCTACGTTGCAAAATAATTTGTTTATTTTCAAAGCACAAATGCAAATTGCGAAAATTATGTTGAACAATATGATGAGGCATAACCGATATTATATATGCTTTGAAAGTTTAAAGCAAATCGCGGACAATAGTTTAGTGCGTGGTATGGACACAAAGAATGTGCGAATAGAAACAAACTGTGATACATGTAACAAGGCAAAAATATGTGCAGTGCGTTTTCCAAAGAAATGCGAAATAGAGTCTAGCCAAATACTAGAGCTGGTTCATACGGACGTTTGTGGTCCAATCAATGTGAAGTCAGTTGGTGGCGCACGTTGCTTTCTCACATTCATTGACGACTTTTCGAGAATGATTTTTGCTTATTGTATTAAAGAAAAGAGCGAAGTGTTCGAAATATTTAAGACATATACAAATATGGTCGAATGCCAAACCCAAAAACAAATTAAAAACCTAAGAAGTGATAATGGTACAGAGTACACCAATAACAAATTTAGTGCATTTTTGAATGAATGCGGAATCAAAAGACAGTTAACTGTGCCATATACTCCACAACAGAATGGAGTGGCAGAAAGAGTTAACCGCACAATTGTGGAGATGACTAGGAGTTTGTTGGTGCATTTAGGCTTAGAAGAAGGGTTGTGGGGTGAAGCTGAGCATACAGCTGTTTACCTACGTAATCGCGCGCCCACAAAGTTGTTAAAAAATTCGACTCCATACGAAGTTTGGTACAACAGAAAGCCATCTGTAAAACATTTAAGAGTTATTGGTTCGCGTGTGTTTGCACTTGATAAAATACATCGTGGCAAATTTAGTGCAAAGGGCAAAGAGTATGTGTTTGTCGGATACTCTGAGGAAGCTAAAGCCTATCGCCTTTATGATAGGGAAACGAGGCGAGTGTTTGTACGACTCGATGTAAAATTTATAGGGCTTAAAGACAGTTTCGGTGTGTCCGAAGGTGTAAGCAGCAACAAAAATGATAACGACATCGCTACAATAATAATGAATTTCGACGATCGTTGTTTAGCGGAAGATAGAACGAAGATTTTAAAAGCTGTACAGAAGACGAAGTGGAAGAGGCAGAGACAGGTGTTCAGCGTGAAGTGAAGTCTGCAAGTAATCCACATGATGCTGATGATGAAATACGTCACGGCCGAGGTAGGCCAAGAATTGTTCGTACAGGGGAAGTCGGTCGTCCCAGAAAAGAATTTCAGAGACTGCATTATCTTCAATATCGTGAAGATATAGAAACGCCAAGAATAGTCAAAGAAGCATTATCAAGTGAATGCTCCTTTGAGTGGGAGAAATCTATGAAATATGAATATGCGGCGTTGGTGGCAAACAACACTTGGTCAGCAGTAGATCTACCTAAGGGTCAAAAAGCGATTGGGTCAAAGTGGGTTTTTTGTATAAAACGTGATTCAAATGGCAACGTTCAAAAGTATACATCGAGACTAGTTGCGAAGGGTTGCAGTCAGCAGCTGGGTTTAAATTATTGGGAAACGTTTTCGCCAGTAATTAGATACGAAACACTTCGTATGCTACTTGCTATTGCTGCTGAGAAAGAACTACATTTACACCAGATCGATATTTCGAATGCATATCTTAACAGTAAGTTAACAGAAGAGGTTTACATAAGACAACCTGAAGGTTTTATCAATCCTGAGAATCCGAATCGTGTGCTTAAGCTGAATAAAGCTATTTATGGTTTAAAGCAGTCGGGTCGACAGTGGAACAGTACACTTGATGCAGCGTTGAAAAGTTTGGGATTCAACCCATGCAAAAGTGAACCGTGTTTGTATGTCAAAGAGCGAAATGGAGTATATAGCTACGTAGCAGTTTATGTTGATGACTTGATATTAGCATGCCCAAGCGAAGAAGAAATTGGGAGCCTAAAACGTAAATTATCGTCGAAGTTCGAGCTACACGACGGAGGTGCAATGAAATTATTTCCTGGTTTTGAAATAGAACGTGAGGGTAAAACAGGTGCGGTTTCTGTGTGTCAGAAAAGGTATATCAACCAATTATTGAACGTCTATGGTGTGAGTTCATGTCGTCCGGTAAGCACGCCCCTCGATCCTGGCTTTCAAGTGAGCTGTAATGATGAGAAATGTTCCAAGGTTGACGTAACAAGCTATCAGTCGTTGATCGGGTCATTGATGCATTTGGCAATATCAACGCGTCCTGATATAATGCACGCTGTTAGTGGATTAGAACCCCATTCTGAGCACGAGGCTGGTGCAATGCATGTTCTGCGGTACTTGTCAAAAACTGCAGATTTGAAGTTACATTACCGTAAAAATGGTAAACCGGTGGAAGGTTACGCGGATGCGGACTGGGCGAGCCATAATATAGACAGGAAGTCATACACTGGCTATTCTTTCTTTTTATCCGGCAGCGCTTTTTCTTGACAATCAAAAAAGTAAGATGTCGTCGCTTTAAGCAGCACAGAAGCGGAATACATCGCTTTGAGTACAGCAGCAAAAGAGCCTGTGGATCTTCGTCGTTTACTTAAGGAAGTTGGCTATAATCAAGAAGACCCCATTTTATTGAAAGGTGACAACATAAGCGCTGTACAAATTTCGAAGAATCCTGTATTTCATAAGAGAACTAAGCATATACAGATAAAATATCAATATCATTACATTCTTGAAGTTGTAGGACAAAGACAAATATAATTAGAATATGTTTCCACTAATGAGAATGTGTCTGATATTTTTACTAAAAACATACTGTTAAAGATGAAAAACGAATATACTCCTGGGTTGAACGATATATTGTGCGACTTGCACGTTTATTAAAATATAGCAAAAAGCGTTCCGCTAAATAAATTGCCGGTTGCCGGTTTTATACATAAAGTATGCACGGGAAGATCCCGTATGCACACAAAACACGACAATAGGAAACAATAGAAAACAATAGAAACCAATGGGAATGTCAAAAATAGAACAAAGGTTGGCAATTGCACATTGAAGTACAATACATGAAGCTTAGGGTAGGTCTACACGGTACAGCATAGGCAGTAATCTAAATAATAAGATTGCTTAATATATCTAAACACATCCAGAAACAAAAACATGTAAAATTTGTTGAAAAGCTTGGTCTTAAAAATTAGTGTATAAGAAATATTTAACTTGAGAAAGAGTGTTGAAATTAAATGGTGGAATTGCAAGTTTAATATTTCCAAGTGAGAACATGTTTGTCATGTATAAATGAATAAGACATATATATCGAATGAATAAGATATATGTATCCTATGAATCAGATATATTGATCTTATGAACTTTTTGTATGTATCAAAACCAAAATGTAAAAGCTTACATTGAATTTGAAAAGTTAGTCTGTATTAAATCGTTGAATTGAACACACGTTGTTTTACTAGTAACTTCGGCCACTCGCATAAGTACACTATGTATACCCATGGTACATAGAAAATACCAACACATACATATGTAAAGTTAATAATTATTTGAAAAGTTAATTCTTATATGAAAAGTTAAATAAAATATGAGCTTTTATTTGAAGTTGCAACTTATTTGAGTTGGCAAATAAGCAAAATTAGTTATATGAGAATTAACTACTTGTTTGAGTTGGATGTTTATATGAGAAATGTATGCCCGTCTCAAAACTTGATTTTTCCATAAAAAGCTTCACTTTCTAAAAATTACTTCTACAGAGGGCTACAGCCTATTTGAGTTGGTATATATATATGGGTGTTTCCATGGTTATGCACGCGACATTTGTACACGTTTAATTGAGTTTGTATGTTGTAAAAATAGAAATATAATGGGAAAAAGTCGTATCTTTCAAGTTCGCTGCATTGTATGTAATGAGTTCTTTCGAAAAAGTATAAATATTGGAAATTTGAGCTATGGGTACCCAAGTTCCAGTCAATCAAAGTTGACTTACGCACGAGACAAAAATGGAAATTGCTTTTAGAGCCGTAAGAAAAAATGCGAAAGTAAGCGAATTGTAGGAGATTTTTATTTAGAAAATTTTTTTTAATAAAGGTTAATAATGGAGCTTCATAATTCATGCTTGCTTCTAAAACAACTGAGCATGGGTTGGCTAAGAAAAAATAATTGTTGATTACTCACGTGACATTACGGACGTGACACTTTTTACCTTCATACATATTTTAGTAATTTTACATATATTTTCAGAAGGTTTTGAAAAAAAAATTAAACTTTTATTAAAAAATGAAAAATAAAAATAAGTATACTACAAAATTAATCTAACTTAATTTTTTCCTTAAGTGAGTATCCTGTTCGAGCAACATTTATATATTCGTTATCTTGGTAGGAAAAGCAATGCATTTTTTGTATTCCTGGAATGCAGCGGACAATTTCCCATTTTTCATTTAATGGTGGACAAAAATCTTCAATCTCTTTTGATGAGTATATAACAGACGAACTCCCTCGATGATTTTGCCAGAGCATTCATAAAATGCGAAGGCATCCGGTAAAATAATATTATTTGCCTTAACCGCTTGCCAAACTTTCCGCTTCACCACCGCGCCGATTCCATCGACTGAGCCTTTGCCATGCGAAGTCGCACAGAAGCTCCACTCTAAATTCCTTTAGCCAAATTCGCTAACAAACGAAGGAATGCTGGTGAGAATACATTTATTTTTGAATTGACTGGTGCGGCCATCAGAGAATATAAAAACCGTAGAAATTCCTTCGAATTGACTTTGAATTTTGTGCAAAATTTTTGTAAGGAAACAATAGACTTCGAATTTGTTGTGGGTAAGTTAATCACTAATGCCAGCAAAAGACTCAGTTTGACCTCGCAGCCATGCAACGAAAGTGAAAATAGTAACTTGTTGGTAGCTGAAGTGAGCTTCTTGGACCTCATTCTGATTGATCAATCGATAGTTTTCTGCAAAATCGATTTGCAAAATTAATTCATCATCACGTAAATTGTTCTTTTTGCCCTTAAAATATTTTTGCTGAGCGCGCTTTATAAAATAATGAAGTTTAAAAGCTGGCAGCTGAATTTCCAGTTCATGTAACAAATCCGATAATGGCGCTATAGTATAGCTTAATGTTTAGCGATCATTAACTTTTCTCCAATAGCTACAATTAACATATTCTTCCATTTTGGATAAAAAATATATAGGCACCAAATCATGTTTTACATCCCGTATACATTTATCACAGTCACTAATCATGCACTTTTCGTCCAATACATTGCAGCACTTTAATTTCAAAAAAGATTCAAAATGAGATGGAAACTGAGGCATAGCTTTATGACATCCCTATAGCAAAAATGCGAAGTTCGCATGGTATTTACATACACACATATTATGCGGAAGTTTGCCCATTAATTTAACGTTTTTGGGTCGATGGTGACAAAATTGGGATTTACAAAGATATTCTGAAGCGACCTCGCTTCTGTACAGTTGATAAGCTTCTGATACAGATACAATCATAAAGCGCTTTGCAACTACTTGCTTATTGCAGATTAAAGTATCCTTCCGGCCGGGAGCTTGAACACTTATGTCATCTCGGATATAAAACTCGTGGACTGCTTAAATGTTTTCCAGCATATTATCGTTTGAACACAGGCGCGGATACAGGGGGGGTTTTGGGGGTTCAAACCCCCCCGAACCCCCGAAATTTTTGAATTTCAAATTTTTTAATAGTATTTAGTATATATGTACGTATATTTCGCAAACTATTATTTCTCTTGCTGCTTAAATTCGTTTCTTGTCCACCACATTTAAGTATGTACATTTTCTTTATTTGCTACATTGTCTGTTTGTAAGCAGGCCACAAAAGTAAATACAACAAATTGTCGCGGCGCGCCGTGGCGCAAGTAAATGAAAAATAACGGTACTCGTTGACTGATTCGTTGGGACACGCGTATACTTATTTTGCTATATGCTCGTATGTATGTATGTTTTTGTTTTGATTCTTGCTTTTCGTGCGACAAAAAAATGCAAAAATAACGGGAACTATTATATTTTTCTGGTGAAGTGAAGTGAAATAGATTGATTTAAGCATTTATATTTTGACTGTCGGCAGTAAAGATCATTTATAGAAGAGTGCTACTGTATTAACATTGAAATGAGCAAAAATAAAATAAGTTATTTTTTTAAAAAGGTAAATAGTGAAAGTGATGAAAACAATGAAAAATCAAATGAAAGTAATTCCGCGAATATGCAAGCGATGATAATGAGTGTAATCTGCCCAAGAAAAAACAAAAAACCATTGTAAGTACATATACAATTTGCATTTATCGTTATTGAACACAACATATGTATTTCACCTTTTCAAAGGATGTTCCTAACGACATTCTAAAATATTGCCGTCGTAAGTTGAGTGATGATGAAAAATATGAAGTGCTCACAAAACTGTGGATGCCAGATGAACATTTTAAATTTCCGCAATCTGGAGTACGCAATTTAAAAGTTCAAATCACGTGGCTACGGTCTTTTACTTGGTTGGTGTACTCGCCTGAAGAAGATGGCATTTATTGTAAATATTGTGTGTCTTTCGGAGCGGATTCTGTTGGTAGAGGTAGCTATGAAAAAGCACATGCGTTTGTTCAAAAACCCTTTACAAATTGGAAAAAAGCCTTAGAGAAAATTAAAGAGCATGGAAATACAACTTGCCACCAAAATGCTGTAGTAGATGGCCAAAACTTCAAACTTTCATTTGAAAATAAAAAAAACAATATTATATGTGAAATAGATCGTGGGCGTAAACATACAATTATGGAAAATAGAAAAAAATTGGAGCCAATTGTGCGGGCAGTTTTACTGTGTGGTAGACAAGGACTTGCTTTAAGAGGTCACAGGGATGATGGACCCTTATTGATGAATTTGCCGGACGGGAATGATGAAAATTTTCGAGCCCTCCTTCGCTTTGCAGTTGAAAGTGGTGACGCAACATTAAAAAATCATTTGATGACGGCAGCTCATAATCAGACCTACATCAGTAAAACTATGCAAAACGAGATAATTGAGGCAACAAAAAAAATTATTACAACAGAACTTGTGCAACGCATCAACGAATCCAAATGTTTTTCCGTAGTTGCTGACGATACAACGGACATCTCTGGAATTGAGCAGTTTTCGATTTGTGCTCGATATGTTCGAGGTTTGTCCACAAATTTCGAAATACGTGAAGACTTTATCTGCTTTGTTCCCGTTTATGATGTTACTGGGAGTGGGCTAGCAAATACACTGCTAAATAAATTGAAAGACTTGGGGTTGAATTTAAATTTTTTAGCAGGACAAGGTATTTATGTACATATGTTACCAATTTCATTAAATAATTCCAAAATTGTTTGAAGGATACGATGGAGCACGATCTATGAGTGGAGATATAAAAGGATGTGCAGCCATTATTCAGAAAAGCTATCCCAATGCGTATTATGTTCATTGCGCTAACCACAATTTAAACCTAGCTATCACCCATGCCTGTAAAATACCTCCAATAAGGAACTGCTTGGGCACTATGAAGGAAGTGGGAAATTTATTCAGGCAGTCTACCAAAGCAGGTTTGGTATTGAAACAAAAAATCGAAGATCCTGTCCTAGCGCAAAACAAACGCGACTTTTAAAATTTTGCTAAACTCGTTGGGTTGAACATTTAAGTTCATTAAGCCTTTTTTATGATGTCTATGAGCCAATTTGTATCGCGTTGCAGGAGTTAAGTGACAAAAACATTGTTACAGATGGTTTAAAACCTCATAATTTGCTTTGTTCCATTCAAACAAGTCAATTTATTGTTTCATTGACGATTATGAAACCATTGTTTGCATTGACAAAAAATGTCAGTTTGCAACTGCAGGACAAGAATTGTGACCTCAGCTGTTGTTTGGACTTTTGTAAAGGAGTTAATGAAGAATTAGAAGGCATGCGTCGCAACGCAGAAAATGAGTTCAAGAATCTCTTCAAGTTATCCCAAGAAATGGCACACAAAACTTGAGTAACTTTAGAAGTCCCTGGAAGAGTGGGACGTCAAATAAATCGCGACAATTACTTGGGAGAGCCAGAGGACTACTACAGATGTTCCATTTACATTCCGTTTCTTGACCATTTTTTGGATCAAATCTCTACGCGGTTCCTAAAACATGCAAATCTATTGCAAAAAATTCAAAACATCTTGCCATACAAAGCAATAGCATTAGAGCCTGATAATGTTCAAGAAACGGTGAAAACATTTGAAAAATATTGGCCAAATGATTTTACACATTCTGATGAAATTGTTGCGGAACTGACCATGTGGCGCCGGTAACAAATATTCATTATAAAGTGTTCTTTGTGCTCAAAATTTATTCTTCTTTCAGATACTGGAAAACAAACGAAAACCCGCCAACAAATTTCATTGACGCATTAAACCAGTGTGATCAAAATCTTTACGGATCACTATTTTATTTTTTAAAGATTGGTGCAACTCTTCCTGTCTCTGTCGCCAGCAGTGAGAGGTCGTTTTCTACGCTTCGCAGATTGAAAACATATTTGCGAAATAGTGTTGGCCAAGAGAGGCTGGTTGGGTTGGCACTTCTTAATGTTCACCGTGAAATACAGGTGAGAGTCGAAAATGTCATAGATGAACTTTCAAAATCCTCCAGAAAATTACCTATAGCATTATAAATGTATAAAAATGTACAGTAATAAAAAATCACTGTATAATATAATAACTAAATGAAGTTTTTTTTTGAAGCCCCCCCCCCCAAAATATTTCCTGGATCCGCGCCTGTTTGAACATACTGGTGTCTCAGTTTCATTATTCGACAGCTTGGGATACTTTTTATGCAAAGCTTGTAGAACTTCATCTTTTTTTATTGCGTTCATCGGTAATGCCTTCTCTACCTTCTTTATAGCTTTGCCTATTGTTTGTTTACACTTGTAACCACTTTTGAATTGGCTATTTGAATTTTTTCTGATTGCTCTACACTTTTGTTGCCGAACGCCATCTCTATTTCTTTTTTCTTTCAATATTTTTGAATTATTTTTGGCCTCACATGCCTTTCTCTTGCGATATTCACGCATTCTTTCAGCTTGTTTCTTTATGTTCTTTACGCTTATTTTCATCTTGCTTTAGCCTCTCCCTGCACCGATTTTGATTTTTAGCATTACGTGACATCTAATATGTATTGTAAAAGTAAAATAATGTTAATCAATTGGACTTTAATTAAGAGCATTAAATTTTTCGTACCTACCATTACGCACGTGACAAAGTTTAAAAGTTAAAAAAAATAATTTTTGTAGAACGCTATTTATATTAATAAGTTATTTTAGCAAACAATAAACTTGCTTTACAAACTAAATAAATTTGCATTACCAGTAACGAGGAAAACGTTCTCGCCCATACATTTGATCGCCGACATAGAGCAGGGAATTCAAACTTTGGAAGACGAAAAAGAAAAGGACACTACGAGATGTAAAATTGCGACTAAAATCAATAATTATAAAAATAAACTCAAAAATTCCCCAAAAGACAAATTTATATTGAGAGTTTACAAGGACACAAAAAAGTTTATCGCACAACAAAAGGACCAAATAATAATAACGAACGCAGATAAAGGTAACAAAACGGTGATGATGAACAAGGTTGAATACAGACAAAAAATGAAGGATCTTCTAAGCGACAAAACTACATATAAAACCATCCGTATTGACCCAACACAAAAGCTACAGAGGAAAAACAACACCATAGTTAATGAACTCTACAAACAAAAGAAAATTGACGCAAAACTTAAATACTACTTGACATGCAATGCAGCTACAGCACCAAGACTATATGGCCTTCCGAAAATACACAAGGAAAACTCCCCTCTCAGACCAATTTGCTCTTCAATTGGTGTACCGTGCTACAATCTTTCGAAACATATTGGAAAAATACTGAGGCAGATAATTTCGAAGGACTACAATATCAACAAATCTTTTCAACTCAAAGAAAGACTACAACACATAACGATAGAAGAGGATGAAATTCTTATTTCATTTGACGTGGTTTCCCTATTCACGAATATACCGATACAACTAGCAACACACACGATTATGCAACATTGGACCATCCTAGAAGAACATACCACTCTCACTAAGAAACAATTTTTGACAATACTACAATTCTGCCTACGGGAAAACAACTATTTCAAATATGACGACACTCACTATCAACAGATACAAGGAATGCCAATGGGCAACCCACTGTCACCCACCGTAGCTGACATTGTATTAGATAAACTACTGGACGACAGCATCGCTGAACTTAAACAAAAGGACATATACATACTTATATCAAATACATTAACAAATATGTAGATGATATATTCGCTATTGTTAAGATCAAGGACGTGGTAGACATACTAAAAACACTAAACGCACAACATACTAAAATAAATTTCACTACGGAAACAGAACACGGGAAAAAGTTAGCCTTCCTAGACATGGAAATACAGCGAATGGACAATAAAATCACAACAAACTGGTATACAAAATCGATAGCATCGTCAAGGATGATTAATTATCATTCAAACCACCCGTGGACGCAAAAAAGAAACACAGCTATCAATTTAATAAATAAAATATACGATTTAAGTGACCAAGAATTCAAAAATGAGAACACTAAGAAAATTAAAAATATATTGTACAAAAATGGATACCCTAATGCAGCAATAGAGAGTCTGTTAGCAACTGCAAACAACAAAAGGGCATTGGCGCACACAAATATTGTAACCACAAACAAAAACGAAAACAAAAAATACACAGGTATCACATACATACCAGGACTAACGGACAAAAAAACAATAAGCAGAAATATACAGACAGACAAAATATGATTTGCACATAAAACCCATCGCACACTAAACTCGGTGTTTACCAAAACAAAAGACAGAATTAACAAGGAACAACAACACAACGTAGTATATGAAATCAAGTGCAATGGTAAATTGGGTGAAAATTGCGATAAAGTATACATAGGCACTACAAAGCGATCACTCGGAATTCGAATTAGCGAACATAAAACGGACGCGAAGAACAAAAAGACAACAACAGCATTAGCACAACATTTAACGAATAGCGGTCACTCAGCCGATTTCGAAAATACAAAAATATTAGACGCGGAGAAAAAAGAGAGGACAAGATTAACATTAGAAGGGCTGAGAATACAACAACAAATACGACACACTATGAATTTTAAGGAGGACGTAGACAATATAAACTGCGCATACAGAACAGCAATAACGAGTGATGGATAAACATAGAGACAAAAACGTAGTGTACAATTCAATATGTGGAGTTTTATTTTTATTTTCGTTTTTATATTTTTATTTGTTTTGATGTTGTTACTGTTTTCAATGTAATTAAAAATGTAAGTGTAATTATTGTTGTAAGCAAAAATATTGTTATTTTGTTAACACTTGTTTTTATGTTTTATGTACAATAAAATGCAGACTCCCTGATGAAGGCGCGGAAGACGCCGAAACGCGTAGGAGAAAAAAAGAAACTTTTTGTTTGCTTTTAATACATAACCGACCGAAAAGCTCCTAAAGCATCCCAATTGGAAATTCAACTTTGGTCCCAAGAAAAATATAAATAAAAATACACTTAAACTGATAATGCGCTAATAATGGCACTATGTGGATCTATTGCATTACGTACGTGACATACGAATGTTGTCGAAATAGAACTGAAAAAATACCGTTATTGATGTACAGTTTGATCTTTTCTCTCATTTTTATATTCATTTGTAGTTCTATCAATTACTTATATACCAAATTGTGATATTACAAATATATTTATTTCGTCAGCAGCAATTAAATGTAATACATTCTACAACTTTTAAAGTGAATAAAAGAATCAGTTTTGCATACAATTTTTTTTATTTCAAAATTATAATGAGCTGAAAAGTTTTTTACATAGTAAAATATCAACAGTTTTCTTCTATTTATATATTACAGCGGGTAAAAATTTTTTTCAATAGATATTTTGCCATATGAATGTAGGGTTTGGCCAAAAAATCTTCATAGCTTTTGATAGAATTATAGGAAAAATATCATATTGGGCTTATTTTAAAGGTATTTTACGTGCATTTCAGAATCTGTATTAATATCTATAGTGTTTTTGAATTTTAGTAGAGATATCAGGCTTAAATTATGAGAAATTAGCCTAAAATGAACTTTTAACTATTGTATTATCATTTTTAACAAATTTCTTAAGGGAATTTTTTTTTCTTTACAGATAAAAAAAATTTCAAAACATTTCCATCAACTTTCAATCGTACTGAACGGTATACTTTTCTTTCGCAAAGAATAAACATCAAACAATAAAGAAAGTTTTTTTTAATCTAACAAAATTAATTAAAAAATATAAAAGTTTACATTAAAGCAAAATTTTTGTATTTAAATTTAAAATGGATGAATCATATCCTTCTACGTCATCTGAATTCACTTCATCACAAATACTTGAACACGATATTATTGCATTTGGTTTATCAAGTGAATTAAATAATCTGAATTTACCGTCTAGTCGTGACATTTTACGAAACGAAAGCATTAAACACAGAAAAAAAGTTCAGGAATTTACAGCATTCGTACAATCAACAAATGAATTATTTTACATTGGAAAATGTAAATGCAAGTTAAAAACAGCAGAATGCTCATGTGGTCTAATACCAAACCATTTAAAAGAATTTATGATGGACCAACATAATGATAGAAAATTCACAATACCTGAATATATTGATGACATTGTAGAAGAAACACTTACAACAATACCAACAATGCCAACAGTTAGTGATGATCCAACATACAAACCACTTGGAACAGATATGGAAACAGGTGAAGCACGAATTGCAAATGAAGCAGTTGCAGAGGTCTCTGTTGCAATGAAACGAGTACATTATACTCAACGATACGATGCTATAAATTTTGTTATGATGTGTGACAGATTCGGTGTTTAAGATAGAGTTGCTTCATGTTTAGCAACAGCCTTTTTCTAAGATATAAATTTTCGAGATGTTCGTGGTGAACTTGCCATAATGGATAAATCTAAGGTTGCAAGAGAAAAAATTAAAGCTAGAGATGAAGTGCTTCGTAAACGACACATAGATTCCAACATAACTGCATTTTCTTTCGATGGCAGAAAAAATGATTCATTAACTAGAAAGCAAATTAATGATAAATTTCATACAAATATGGTAAAAGAACCCCATTTAGTTGTTCTAAAAGAGCCTAATGCTGAATTGCTTGGGTGAAGAAGAAAACGCAAAACACAAATTAAAAAAATTAAATGAATTCTTTAATAGCAAAAAACCGTCAATAGATCAATTAATTGGCATATGCAGCGATGGAGAACCGGCTAATACTGGAATAGAAAATGGTGTTATAAGACTTTTTGAAAATCATTTAAATAGACCACTGCGCTGGTTTATATGTACGTTTGCTTCATTTCAATGAATTACCATTTGGTCATTTATTCAGAGCATTAGATAAAACAGTCACGAGTGGATCAAGAGCAGCAAGGGCTAAGGATTCAAAGACATTCAAGACTGTGAAAAATTTCAGGTATGCATTTGTCAACATTATTTTATAATATTTTTTCAATCAAATTAAAATAGGAAAATTATACTAATTTTAATTGATCTAAAAAATTTGTTTTTCAGGTTGTAAGTGATTTTGAACCAATAGCATTGGAAAATATGCCTGGTCAGTGATGAACAAGAACGAGAATTATCTACAGATGTTAAATATTTATATCAAATGGCCAAAGCAATTTCAAATGGGGCTGTTTCAGTTGATTTAGCTAACATAAAACCAGGACCAGTTGTACATTCTCGATGGCTAACCAAAGCAAGCAGGGTATTACGTCTATATACAACCACTAATACACCATCGGAAAATTTGAAAACTCTAGCAGTTTATATTATTAGAATTTATGTGCCAACGTATTTCAATGTGAAATACTATAATTCTGTTGTATACGGCAGTGTACTTTTATCAAAGTTTATTCGTTGGACACGATACCTACCACGTAATTTACTCAATATTGTAGGTGGTGTAATCCAAAATAATTCATATTACGCTCATCCAGAAAACATTTTATTAACAATGTTATTTGATAATAGAAAACCCATACGGGATAGAGCTATCAAAAAAATTGTATGCTATCGAGAAAAAAAAATGACTTGACCCAACTAAACTCAGAGTTTACAAAAAATATAATATCAATTTTAATGCTTCAGATTATACTGATATGATTGACCTGAATGACGATAATTTACTATCTGAACCGGCATTCACAAGAAATATTCCATACGATCACTTGGTACAATTCTTAGATTATGATGAGCCAACACTAGATGATCCTAAACACAAATTAAACAATGCATATGCAGGGACAGAAAGATAAGTACAGTTGTTAACATCTGTTTCCAAACGTGTTATAGAAAAAAAATGTGAAGGTGTTATGACTGTTACATCAGAAAGTCGTGAAAAACAACCTCGAAATCGGACTTAGAGCTGTGGTGTCTCCAGCAATTTTTCTTAGAATCATCTGTAGATTACGTTTTTGCTATACTCCTGATAAAAAAAATCCATCCATACAATTTGACCCGCTCTAATATATATATATATATATTTATATGTATATATGTATATATGGTATTTATTATTATTATTATTTGAGACGGTAAATTAATAAAATTAGTTACAAAGGAATTCACTACTTATCTGAGTTGGATGCTTATGTAAAAAGTTTTATATGAAAAATTTCAACTTATAAAAAGTACTAAAATTACTTCTACGGAAAGTTACAGCCTATTTGAATTGGTAAATGTATAAAGTATTTATACGAAAAGTTGATAGCGAAAGGTTAATACTTATATTTAAAGTAATATTTATATGAAAAATTAATCTAAAGTAAGAATTGATATGGGAAGTTACAACTTATTTGAGTTGGTAAATTAGTAAAATTAGTCATATGTGAATTAACTGCTACTTTGATTTGGATTTTTATACTCATATGAAAAGTTAATATTCATATAAAAAATTTCAACTCCTAAAAATTACTCAAATTACTTCTTTAGAAAGTTACAGCCTATTTTAATTGATATAGATATTGCACATTTATACGAAAAGTTGACAGCCATATGAAAAGATAATACTTAAGTTAAAAGTTAGTACTGTCATGAAAGGTAATAAATATAAGAACTTATTTGAGCTAGTAAATTAGTAAAATTTGTTAATTAAACACTTATTTCAGTTGGTAAATTGGTAAAACTAGTTATATGCGAATTTACCCCTTATTGTAGTTGGATGTTTATATGAAAAATGTATACTCATCTGAAAAGTTAATTTTTGAATTAAAAACTTCAACTTTTAAAAATTACTTCTATGGAAAAGTACAACATGTTTGAGTTGGTAAAAATATATGGTATTTATACGAAAATTTGATAGTTATAATACTTTATACATACTTATGTTAAAATTAAAACTTATATAAAAAGTTAATAAAAATAAGAGCTTGTTTAATAAGTTATATCAGAATTCACCACTTAATTAAGTTGGATGTTTATACGAAAAATATATATGGTAAGCTAATTTTTGTATTAAAAATTTCAACTTTGAAAAATTACTAAAATTAGTTCTATGAAAATTTGATTTGGTAAATATATAGTTGGTGGTCATATGAAAAGTCAAATTTTATATAGAAAGTTAGTACTTATAAGAAAGGATAAAAAAAAAAAGAACATATATTGGAGGTTACAGCTTATTGGAGTTGGTAAATTAGTAAAATTAATTATATTGGGATTTACCACTTATTTGAGTTGGATGTATATATGAATCATTTATACTCGTATTAAAAGATAACACTTATAACATAAGTTAACACCTACATGAAAAGTTATTAAAAATAAGAACATATAAATGCAATTAAAACTTTTTTGAATTGGTAATTGGGGAAATTAGTTATATGGGAATTTACCACTTGTTTAAATTGGATGATTATATGATACGTTTATACTCATAAGAAAAGTCAATTTTTTTCCGAAAGATTTCAACTTTTAAAAATTAAAATTAATATAGAAGAACCCATTGTTGTTGGTAAGTATATATGGTGTGTATACGAAAAGTTGATAGGCATATGAAAAGTTAATACTTGTATTAAAAGCTAATGCTGATATGAAAAGTTAATAACAATAAAAACTTATATGGGAAGTTACAACTTATTTGAGTAGGTTAATTAGTAAACTTAGTTATGTGGGATTTTACCACTTACTTGATTTGGATGTTTATATGAAAAATTTATACTCGAATGAAATCTTAATTTTAATATGAAAAATTTCAACTTCTACAAATCACTAAAAATACTTCTATGGAAAGTGATAGCCTATTTTAGTTGGTAAATATATATGGTACGAGTATATATACGAAAAGTTGATAGTCATATAAAAAGTTAATACTTATATAAAAAGTTAAGGAATATATGAAAAGTTAATAACAATAAAAACTAATAAGGGAAGTTACAACTTATTTGAGTTGGTAAATTATTAAATTTAGTTATGTGCGAATTTAGCACTTATTTGAGTTGGACGTTTATATGAAACATTTATAGTCGAATGAAAAGTTAATTTTGATATGAAAAGTTTCAGCTTATAAAAATTACAAAAATTACTTCTATGGAAAGTGACAGCCTATTATAGTTGGTAAACATATATGGCATTTATACGAAAAGTTGGCAGTCATATGAAAAGTTAATACTTGTATTAAAAAATAATACGTATGTGAGAAGTTAATAAAAATAAGAACTTACATATATGGGAAGTTACAAATTGTTTGAGTTGGTAAATTAGTAAAACCAGTTATATGACAATTTACCACTTATTTGCGTTGGTAGATTAGTAAAATCAATAATATATTGGTATGAAAAATTCATACTCATATGAAAAGTTAATTTTTATATTAAAAGTTATTGCTCATATGAAAAGTTAATAACAATAATTACTAATATGAGAAGTTACAAATTATTTGAGTTGGTAAATTAGTTACAGTGGCTCCAAGCCAAAGTCGGACACCGTAGAAAAATATGTTCCTTCCTAAAAATATTTTAACCAACGCAATTAAAAACAGGTACAATATTTCTTCAATTACTCATTTATTCCACGGTTGGTAAATTAGTAAAATTAGTTATATGAGCATTTACTACCTCCTTGATTTGGATGTTTATATGAAAAATTTATACTCATATGAAAAACTAATTTTAATATGAAAAATTTCAACTTCTAAAAATTACTAAAATTGGTTCTATAGAAAGTGACAGCCTATTTTAGTTGGTAAATATATATGGTATATATACGAAAAGTTGATAGCCATATGAAACGTTAATACTTATATTAAAAGTTAATGCTTTTATGAAAAGTTAATAACAATAACAACTTATATAGGAAGTTACAAATTATTTGATTTGGTAATTAGTAAAACTAGTTATATGGGAATTTATCACTTATTTGAGTTGGATGTTAATATGAAAAATTTATTCTCATATGAATAAAATTACTTTTATTAAAAGTAACAGCCTATTTTAGTAAATATATTTGGTATATATACGAAAAGTTGATAGTCATATGAAAAGTTAATAATTATATAGAAAACATAATACTTATATGGGAAGTTACTACTTATTTGTGTTGGATGTTTATATGAAAAGTTTATACTCGTTTGAAATTATTATATGAAAAGTTTCAGCTTCTAAAAATTAATAAAATTACGTCTATTAAAAGTGACAGCCTATCTTAGTTGGTAAATATATATGGTATATTTACGAAAACTTGATAGCATGAAAAGTTAATGCTTATGTTAAATGTTAATGCTTATGTATATAGAAGTTAGTAAAATTAAGAACCTATGTTCGAAGTTACAACTTTGTGTTGGTAAATTTTTCAAATTAGTTATATGGGAATTAATCAGTTATTTGAGTTGGGTGTTTAAATGAAAGATTTATACTCTTATGAAAATCTAATACTTATATTAAAAGTTAATAGTTATATGAAAAGTTAATAAAAATAAGAACTTATGTGGGAAGTTACAACTTATTTATGTTGGTAAATTAGTAAAATTGGTTATATGGGATATTTCCATTCATTGAAGTAGGAAGTTTATATGAAAACTGTATGGCCCTCTGAAAAGTTAATTTTTGTATGAAAAATTTCCACTTTTATAAATTACTAAAATTACCCTAGCCCTGTTCACCCTGGGGTTAAATTGGAGGTGGTGGACTAGATGGGCATTCTAGTCAGATTCCGGGCGAGTGCATGGTTTCCGATGGCACCATCGACACCGAAAATCATCCTAAAGATATTTCAAATGAGGAACCTGACCCGCCCGACAAGTGATTGGAGGGGCGTCCGGATCTTGTCCGTGAATAAGGAGTCCATCGGAGTGCGAAGCTGATGTCACCGTCGTAGCCGGAAATGAGCAGGCTGTTTTCTTATATGAGAGTGCTGCAGATAAATCTCCACAGATGTAAAGCAGCCTCAGCTGCTCTCCTAGGTACCTGAGCAAAGGCGACGTTACGGTGGTACTCATTCAGGAACCATGGGTGTATAGCTTAATGGTATGTGGGTTGAGTGCCACCGGCTTTCAGCTTTTCGTGGAGCGCGGTTAAGGTAAAATTTGAGCCTGTATTCTGGCTACAGCAGGTTTAAATATCTTTCGTTTACCTAATTACAGTGATGGCGACGTCGCGGCAATTCTCGTGCAGATAGGGGCATGTCCATCGTGCTGGCATCGGTATACATGCCGTACGAAGACGAACACCCTCCTCACTCTATGGTGCGGAACTTGGTGAGAGCGGACACACTTTGGTCGGCAGCGATGCAAATGCTCACCACGTTCAGTGGGGAAGCACGGAATTAAATGATCGAGGTGAGTCGCTTTTCAACTACCTTGTAACAACTAACCTACTTATATGCAATAAAGGTAGGGATCCCACCTTCATTACTAGCAAACGTAAAGAAGTATTAGATATAACTCTATGTAGTGTTAGTCTATCTGAATTGAATGACAATTGTCGGGTTCTAGATGAGCACTCCTTCTCTGACCATCGTTATATTAAAATTGACTAAACTTTCCTATTACCAGCCCAAAAGTGCGTATAAAACACAGTCCGTAAAAAAAAAATTGGAGTTCTTATAAAAGGTTATTTCAGGATAAGCTAACCAGCGAACCTCTAAATGAACCCAATTGTATCGGGGATCTAGAGAACATGGTCAACGTTTTTATGCTGACCTGCTCAAATACCCTAAGTCAGGCTTTACCTGAACCTAAACAATGGGGCAAACCTAAACCCCTCACCGTAAATACGCTACTGCGAAATACGGATTGGGGTGGCACAAAAGTCGTCGCTGATGACGTCGCGATCGCACTCAGGGGAAAGTTTCCGCAAACTCTATGCGAGCTGATGCAACGAACGCTTTTGGGAGGTATCCAAGTGGTTCACCCACTGCGGGCTCAGGGTCAGCTCTAGTAAAGTAGAACTTGTACTCTTCACGAGAAGACAGCATTTCCAATGCAAAGTAAAGATGCAGTCACTGTAGCAAGAACAATTGTAGAAGGATTTATATTAAAATATGGATGTTTTAAAACAATAAGAACTGACAAAGGCACTGAATTTACAAAAGAATTACTCCCCAACATATGCAAAATATTAAACATAGACAAAAAGGTTTCAGCACCATTCCACCATGAGACATTAGAAGCATTAGAACGAAACCATAGAGTATTAAATCATTACTTACAACCCCTTCAATAGAAGAATATACAATTCAGTATATAGAAGATGCCCCAACATATACACCAACTCCAGTAGAGGATAAACCAAAACCCATTTCAATAGAAGAATATAGAGCAAGACAACAGATACAGCAAAATAACTATAGAAATTTTCACGACTCAATTACTGTAAAGCGGTGACATACAGGAAGGAACTTCGCGAGGTGTATCAGCGTATACACATTACATCAGGAGCAACCAAAAAAATAAATCTAGAAAAACTAAAGGAATTAAAAAGATGTGCGGCCCAAAGCAGACTTAACAAGCGCCCACAGAAGTCATAAATAATAACGTAAATGATAGTATAATTACAAAAGATAATAGTACCAAATATTTAGCATATTCATTAATTGTAATTATTGTTTTATATGGGTTATTTAGGTTACATCAATATTATAAAAACTATGTAAAAACCCAGATTTCTAGATCAGTAGCTAATATAAGTACTTAAAATAAATAAAATAAATATTAAATGCTTAAAATAAGTACATGGACAAATTGAACAACATGTAATATTTGTTTATACCATTCTAAATTCCTTTTTTATTAAAATTCGTCGTACAAAGCGCGACACGCTATATTTTGTAGGCCACCAGGCCGCTCTTGTGAATAATAAAGTGCAAACTGTTGAGCTTGTAAATTACCATTTAATACTCTATGGTTTCGTTCTAATGCTCCTAATGTCTCATGGTGGAATGGTGCTGAAACCTTTTTGTCTATGTTTAATATTTTGCATATGTTGGTGAGTAATTCGTTTGTAAATTCAGTGCCTTTGTCAGTTCTTATTGTTTTAAAACATCCATATTTTAATATAAATCCTTCTTCAATTGTTCTTGCTACAGTGACTACATCTTTACTTTGCATTGGAAATGCTGCGATTTATTTTGTGGGTTCACATTGAAAAGTCAAAATGTATCTGTATCCATTTGAAGGCCGTAAAGGACCTACTGTGTGTACTGTAATTGTTTCAAATGAGGTGGTTGGGGTATCTGTCATAGTCATTTTCTCTTTTGTGTATTTAGTTACTTTTATCTCATTGCATAGTTTGCAGTTATTAATGTAATATTTGTTTATACCAGTCAAAATTCCTTTTTTTATTAAAATTCGTCGTACAAAGCTGCAACATTTTTAAATAATCTTTACTTGCTATGGAGGAAACCCCTTCAATAGAAGAATATACAATTCAGTATATAGAAGATGCCCCAACATATACACCAACTCCAGTAGAGGATAAACCAAAACCCATTTCAATAGAAGAATATAGAGCAAGACAACAGATACAACAAAATAACTATAGAAATTTTCACGACCCAATTACTGAAAAACCTAGAAGGAAATCAAGAGCCGGTAAAGAGGTGAAATACAGGAAGGAACTTCGCGAAGTGTATCAGCGTATACACATTACATCAGGAGCAACCAAAAAAATAAATCTAGAAAAACTAAAGGAATTAAAAAGATGTGCGGCCCAAAGCAGACTCAACAAGCGCCCACAGAAGTCATAAATAATAACGTAAATGATAGTATAATTACAAAAGATGATAGTACCAAATATTTAGTATATTCATTAATTGTAATTATTGTTTTATATGGGTTATTTAGGTTACATCAATATTATAAAAACTATGTAAAAACCAAGATTTCTAGATCAGTAGCTAATATAAGTACTTAAAATAAATAAAATAAATATTAAATGCTTAAAATAAGTACATGGACAAATTGAACAACATTTTAGCCAATTTAAAAAAGAATCCAACTAGGACATACTCAGATACATATATTGAACATACAAAAAGTAAAATACAGGAGATTGCAAAATAAACAGCATCAAATTGACGAAATACATCCGTTATTTCAAAACATAACTTCCAAAATTTATTCCCTTTTAAAAAACAAAATGGCAAGCTTTGACGTTTCAACTGCCTCAAAGATAATCCCCGAATTTGGAGGAGAACATTATCTTCTTACAAAATTTTTAGACACCATTGAGTTTTATGCAAATACACTAAATGGTGCACAAAAGCATATGCTATTAAAATATATATATTAGCAGGCAAAATTGCACAAAAAGTAAAAAATAGACTTTTAGCAGAAACAGAACCATCTACTATAAATGAGTTCAAAGATACATTACAAAAGTTGTATAAACTAAATAGAAATCGGCTAAAGTTACAAAAAACTTTTTCTGAAGCACTTCAAACAGCTCAAGAAGTGGACATACCAGCTAATAATTCGAACATGTTTAGAAACAGATTTAATATTAATAGCTACAATAGTACACGACAATCATTTAATATCAGATACAACAATGGAAACAGAAGCTATGATAACCGTAACCAAAATTCCAATAACATTAGTAGGTATACTAATAATAATAATAATAACAACAGAAATTTCAACAACAACAGAAATAATAATAATAATACAAGTTATAATAACAACAACAGAAATTCTGACCAACGTCCACAAAGTTCTGATCAGCAGAGGACAAATACTAATAATCAAAGACAGAATTCTCAGGAAAACTAGGACGTCCCCAGATGAATGAAGCTGGGGATATAACTAAAAAATTAAATACGTATAGCATAATACAAAAAGACACAAATTACATAATAGTTAAATCAAAGACTGTACAAAAACCGATAACATTTTTAATAGACACAGGTGCAGATATATCAATTATAAAAAAATCAGCTATAGAAAAAAGTCCAATAACAAATTGTCAACAATATAACATAAACGGACTTAGTGAAAATTTATTAACAACAAATTAAAAAACAAAACTATCACTTCAGTTTGATGAACTTAAAATTTAACATACATTTTATATTTTTGATAATATTAACATAGTTACAGATGGAATTATTGGCAGAGATTTCTTGACTAAATATAATTGTAAAATAGATTTCGAAACTTTTGTAATCACAATTATACATGAAGAACAGCAAATAATCTTGCCAATGTATATGAAGCTCAGCGCATTACCAAGCGTTCATTTAACAGCTAGAACAGAAGTACATACTACAAAAGGTAGATGTTAATTTAAATGAAGACAGTTTAGTATGCGCAAATGAAATAACACCAGGTATATTCATAGCTAACACAATAATTCCAAAGAAAGGTTACAAACATATAAAGTTTATAAATACAAACGACTATGACATAACAGTTAAAGATATTCCTTTACATATTCAACCAATAAAAAAATTTTCAATTTTAAAATATGACTCCAAATATAATTCAAAAGACCGAATTGATTATATTAAAAATACTATAAATTTTGAAAATTTAGATCCAGAAGCAAGAGAGTCAATAATAAATATTTGTACCAAGTATAATGAAATATTTCATCTAAAGGGGGACATACTTACAAAAAACAAATTCTATACACAGAATATTTCTGTACATGACAAACACCAGTTTATATAAAAAACTAGCAAATACCCGGCGTGCTTCGCTGCGCCTTTAAAGTATTTTTGCATTGTTGCCCCTCTTACTACAAAGTACAATACATCCAAAAAATCGTATGGTCTTAATCTGGAAAAATGCCTTAGTTAAAAAGATTTCTTAGTCAAAGATTTCTCAAATACCTTCCATTGGACACCTATATTCTAATATTTAGCTTATCTTATCAACTTATTTAAGTTTAAATTTTCAAGTAGGTGACAACCCGTCTGAAACTTATCTTAGTCAGTCGTTGTATTGACAATTAGTACAAAATTTACATGGTAGATAAGTTGTTTTCAGTTAAAATTTTATATTGAGATAATGATGCAAAGCACGGTTATTGTAATATTACAAACATGTACAAAAGCAAAAATGATATTAAAATTACATTGGAAAAGTTAAGTAAACCATTCATCGCAAAGCTTGGTGATGAACGATATTTTTTGTTTTTCCGGTGGGAGAGAAAACGAATAGCGCCGATGGTTTACCCACTCTCGAGCACGCTACGTACAACTGCCCATGAGAAAAACATGGTAATTCCAGATTTATTCCACAAACTTCCAAAGATTGACCTTGCGATTTATTAATCGTCATTGCAAATGCAATGCGGACAGGGAACTGGATACGCTTAAAATGAAATGGCAAATCTGTTGGAATAAGAGGTATTCTTGGAATCAGAACATCCTCGCCTTTAAACTTTCCTATGATTATCGTTGCTTCAATTAAGTTGTTCATCAGCTTCTTAACAGCGAGCCTTGTTCCATTACATAGCTTCGGTTGGTTCAGGTTGCGTAACATAATTATCACTGAACCGATCTTGAGTTGCAAATTGTGCGGCGGCATTCCTGGCAAATCCAATGAATTCAGAAATTCAACTGGGTAGTTGACAACCTCATCTAGATCGGTAATTGAATCGATTGACTTATATGAGTGCAATTCACCAGCGATTTTGCTTTGAATTTTTATGTTCAAATCATCTACATCTTTATTTTTTGCTGCCAAAATAGCTCGTCCGCTCAACCAAACATGATTTTTATAATTTGCACCAATTTTCGGGAACACTTTCGAGACCAGCTCTTCTTTCGACTTTGTGAATTGACAGAAATTAGGTGGAAACGAAATGAGACCAGTGGATGGATCAATAGGAACTTTTCCATTACCAATGTATAATAATTGTGTTGAAAATGTGTGTGACGATTCATCATTTTGCAACGCAACTCGCATATTTGTTGTTAGCTTTAGGGTTTGCACGTATCTCCACAGATTAGATGACTTTAAGCAAGCGTTTATTTCATCAGCAGCTGTTGACCTCGAAATGACTGGCAGGGTTTTTCGAAAATCGCCGGCCAGCAGAATCATCGTACCTACCTCCAAAGAGGTCTTGATTATTTCGCAAATCTTTCAACGTTCGTTCAAGTGCTTCCAATGCCCGTTTATGCGCCATCGTACATTCATCCCAAATAATTATTTTGCAATTCTGCAGTACTTTCGCCATTGCTGAATTTTTAGTAATGTTGCAAATTGGTTCATCTATTTTTTGCAAATTCAGTGGCAGTTTAAGCGCTGAATGGGCTGTTCGTCCTCCTTCTAGCAAAGTGGCAGCGATCCCTGATGAAGCTACAGCCAGCGCTATTTGGGCTTGTGTGCGAACTGAAGCCAAAATCAGTGATATTAGGAACGTTTTTCCCGTTCCACCAGGTGCGTCCAGAAAAAATATTCCTCCATTGTTGTCGTTGACTGCTATCATCAATGTGTCATATGCGGCTTTTTGCTGCTGATTCAAAAGTAGGGCTTTCGCTCGCACTGATTGACTCAAAACATCTCGATCGTATTGCAGTTCTCGTTCAAGCTCCCGATTGAATGCATCGTGCATAGGGCGATTCGGCGCTGGCATCCCTAATTCGTGCAACATCTTTCCCGACATTTGCAAGCACAAATTCTCTATTGAAGTCAATACCTCGTTGTAGATCTCAATGTTAATTTGAAGATCAGGATTCACTGTTCTCAAACGCGCTTGGTGCAAAATATCTTCAGCCATGTCGTCTTTGTATTTGTTCCATAAATGAAGTGGGTTAGATGGAGAGCATGTTGAAATTATTATGGCAAAAAGTGATCTAATTTTCTGTGCAGTAGATGAAATAACAGCGTCAGCAAGTGCGTAATCCCATTGAATGTCATCCTCGAGCAAATGTAACCGCTGACACGCTTCTCGATATGTTGCGCACAACTCACCGTTAACAGTTCGTAGAAATTCATATGAAGTCGGTCCACGAACATTAACCAATAACAGACGCAGGTAAAAACATTCATCATTCCTCGGATGAACTGTGTAAATGCGTCCCAATGCGTCGGTTGAATATACATTTTCATATCCAGGAACAGGCTTTCCCTGTTTCCGACGTTGGAACCTTTTTGATGATGCGTTCCATGTGAAGTATGTAGGCATCTCCGAGTAAAGCAGTCTTCTTGCGAATGGATCACTTGCGCATGTCGAGAAGAAACTTGTTAGCGTTGTCGCTGGTGGACGTTGGGCTATCCGCACTGCGTTTTCTGACGTGAAATATACCCTTTGTCCATTCTCGAGGTGCACAGCCAAGTGGACCACAGTGGGATGACGTTCGTGTATGGCAAAAGAAAAAATTTTCCAAATTGCTTCATTACTGCTGATATATCTCCCTATTTGATATTGCGAAATTTCATCTTTGTAATCAGGAGATGTAATACCAAACACAGCCATGTCGCTTCCTTTAGTGATGTACTTACAAACATATTTGATGGACTTTATAGAATTGATTTTTAACGTAATCGTCCTACCGTTATCCTCTGCCGAGCGACGACGATATAGGGGGTAACCGTCATTACCAGTAATTGTGTTAGCCAATAAAGCACGCGGATAACGTTTAGAACATTTGTTTTCTATCATGCATGGCGATTCCCGGTTATGACTGCCGCATGGTCTATGAATCATATTCGTTGTAACAACTTCATACAATTCTGGATCTGTTTCTTGATCTGGAATTTCTGCGCATATGATTGAGTCAATTTCATTCGGTCTTATTTTCTCGGTCATCCACAGCAGAATATGCGCATGAGGTAGTCCTCTTTTCTGCCACTTTACGGTGTACATCCAACATCGCACGTCTCCGAAAACATGATACTGCACAATAAAATTTTTCAACGCGTTGAGTTTTTGCTTGAACACTCGTGCTGTAATATCGTGGCGATCGCTGGATAATTGACCGGGAAGTAATAGTTGTGTGATTTCGGTCCATTTAGGGTTGCACGTAAATGTTATAAATAAGTCCGGTCGACCGTATTGACGCACGTATGTCATTGCATCTTGCGCATATTCGTGCATATGCCTCGGACTTCCAACATACGTCGATGGCAAAATGGTAAGTTGGCCGATATTGTTGGCATTTCCATCTTCATTGAGGGCATCTCGCAAATGGATGTATTGCTCTGAACGTAATTTGAGCTGATTAAAGCGTATAAATGACAGTCGTTCCGTCTCTATTTTGACATACATATCGACAACGAACTGATGAAAAAGTCTGCGACACTTCAATATATGGTTGTCCTCGTTTCGACAAATCATCAACCGGTAGGCATAAAAGTTCATTGAGCTAACTTTTTTGTTTGTTTCTTGACCTGTTACAAATCAAAGGTAAACTTTTTATAAACACGACACTTGAGTTGATTAAAATATCAAAAGAATAACATATTATATATTTTTTTTTTTAATTTAGTTAAAAACGATTAACAACACTGCTGCGTACCAGTTATTGGACTAATCATCTTGATCAAAAGATGGTATCCATCCTCTCCTCGGCAAAATATTAGCGGGTATTGTAATGCATCATACGAACGATGAGTTTCGGTGACACGTTGAAAGTTGTTTCCATCCCGCCGACGAACCACTATATCGCGACTATCCACATTCTCGCCCACAATGACAATGGCGACTTCATTCAACGTCGGTGCATTAAAGCGCCTTTCATGCTCACCTACAGGTCTTTTATCTGCTTTGATCACTATTTTGTGATCATCTGAAGACATCATTTCTAGTGCTATCTTGAACAATCTAACCAACACATTATGTTCATGTAAGAGTTGTTGCAGTTGTGCAATAATATTTCGCTTTAGCGCACGATTGATGGCACAACGCTGATTGATTTCATCATCTGAATTTCCAAGGAAATAAACCTGCAGGAATTTATGTTGTTCATTTACAGGCGGTAGCAATGCTCCAGTACGATGGTGTATTTGTCCTTGAATCTAAATATCAAATTGAAAAAAAAACCTAAGTACACCGGGCTCGTCGTGTGTATGTGACATGTGGTATAATTAAAAATGGACATGCCTTAAAAGTTGGCCTAAAACCTCTTTCTGCGATTATATTAGCTATAAACGACGTCATTTGGAAGGCGCTGTTGTATGTTTGAATGTTTTGCAAAAAATGCTTGGATAGAGAATCCTGGCCGGAAAATAACGATGCTAGTGGCTCAGGTGGTGGTGTAATCTGTGGTAATTTAACCTTTCCGTTTGCACAACATAATCCTGGTGGTTCTAACCGAAATTTCAAAGCATTACAATGCTGACAAACAGTGCTCATGGTTCCAAAGTCTACCGATAAATCCACGGCGTAATCGATTGTTGGATCGTATCTGAACGCCAAACGGTCATGCCGAATATTGACATTTGATCGTCTATTTTGTCTTCGTTCCAAATTGCGTTGTGCGCTACTTTCAACTGAGCGAGTCGAACCCGACTCTGCCCTTTGCTCCGGAGTCATAATTGATCGGGCTTGAGAAATTCTTATTCGATTTGCATCCAAACGCTGGGTACGGTCTACAACGCTCTCGTCGTCCCGACTGATAGTCATTACCCTTGCTCTGCGAGTACGCCGACCGATATTTTGACGCTTTATTGGCGGCATGTCTCCAAACACAACAAATATGTATAATCTTTTCCAGTGCACCAGTACAAACAATGTTGATACATATAACAAAATTACTTCGAAAATCTCACAACTAAGTTTATTGATGTTATAGATCTAATGCGCTAGATCAGACTAATTATTGTTTAGCCGCCAACGCATATGATTTAGCGAAATAACAAAAAACAAAGGCCTAACAACATGTAATGTTCCTATACTTACAATATCAGTTGAACACACATACAACAACAACATACATTCGCCAATGCAAGTGAATTTGTATATACCACCCCAAATTTAGAACAACATAACAATAAAAAGATGGCAGGTACTGAGTTTTTGTGCAAGCTGTTATTAAGGGTATTTAATAGCGTTTAGTGATGTACTTGAGATCGCGCGAGCTACTTTCAAGTGTTTAGGTAAGCTGCGAAGTGATTAGTGGTTTTTAAATACATTATGCATGAACAACAGATAGAATACAATAACTACCTTCTTAGTCGGAAAAACCTAAAAATATGGATTTTTGCACCAAAATGCAACCTAGTGGCCGTTGTTAGTAAAAATAAATTGCAGAAAACCTTTAGGGCGTGGCTGTACCTTTTTACCATACAAACATTGTCTTGGCAACTATGAGCACAACAAGAAAAATCAGTTAAGCCGTTCTCAAGTGATGCGGAAACATACATGGGGCATTTCATTTTTATATATAAATATACTCGTATGTAGACTACTTTCAAGTGTTTAGGTAAGCTGCGAAGTGATTAGTGGATTTTTAAATACATTATGTATGAACAACAGATAGAATACAATAACTACCTTTAGTTTAGAGACTTCTTAAACCTCTTTCATTTCAAATTGCAATATTTTACTTGACTTAAAATTGAATTGAATTTAAGTTTTTAAACAGGTGGCAACACTAATAAATTTATTCTCGAAATGTTAGTTTTTTAAAGCTCTTTCATTTGATACCCGCATTGCATATCTTGATTTAACCTATTAGATTAATTGAAAAAGATGGCAACTCTCTCACCACTTTTTATATTAATTTTTATTTTTTTATAAATGGTAACACTGTCCAAAAATAAAAAAAAACGGTCATATTGTAGTCCAACCAAAGAAATTTTATTTTTTTATTTTTTAGAGGTCTGGCAACACCATTTACAATTTTTATTTTTTACAAACCATCTACAGTCAGAAGGAAACCAAATAAAATTTAAATGAAGAAAATCGGTTAAGCCGTTCTCAAGTGATGAGGAAACATACATGGGGCATTTCATTTTTATATATATATATATATAGATAGAAGATACAGATTACCAAATGTTCATGTTGATGAAATTAACAAACAAGTTGACAAACTAATTAAAGAGGATATTGTTGAATGTTCAACTAGTCCTTATAATTCATCTTTATTAATAGTACCAAAAAAGAGTACAAATGACGAAACTATGTAAATGGAGACTAGTAGTTGACTACAGACAATTAAACAACAAAACCGTGAATGACAAATTTCCATTAACAAGACTAGAAGACGTGTTAGACAAACTAGGCAAAGCCAAATATTTTTCCACCTTGGATATGACCAGCTCATTCCATCAAATACCGTTAGATAAGCAATCTAGACCGCTTACAGCTTTTTCAACTAATAAAGGGCATTATCAGCTCAAAAGGCTACCTTTTGGTTTAAAAATAGCGACAAATAGTTTTCAACGAATGATGACGATAGCTTTGAGTGGACTCCAAGAAGCTGCATTTTTATATGTAGATGATGTTATAATATTCGGCTCATAGTTGATAACGATTTATCGCTATATTCAACAACAATATTTTGCTTTTGTGCTACTATATTGGCCTTTTCATTATACATACTATTCTTTTTGAACTGAATTGCAATTTCTTTATATGCGTGACGTCAGATAATGACGTTGCTTCCCAAATGTGAAGGTGATCAAGCTTCTTTTGAGTCGCAGCACTTGTTCTTTTTTGCAAGTGGTTTGCTTGCTATGCCATTTTTATTTTCTTTTAGCTTTTTGCTTACTAATCTTTTACTGGCCGCTCTTGTAATTGTAAGCATATCATATGATGGTATCATTTTTCTTAATTCATTTGACGTCATTCTTGATAGCGCGTCTGCATTTGTGTTCTTCTTTCCTTGTTTGAAAATTATTTCAAAATCATAATCCACAAGATCTACTCGTATTCTTGTCAACTTTGATGACGGGTTCTTGTGCGTAAATAAACTTACTAATGGTCTATGGTCAGTGTATACCGTGAATTTTCTACCGAATAGGTAAGGTCTGAAATAATTTATTCCCCAATGAATGGCTAATAACTCCTTTTCTATTATTGGTTTGTTCACTTCATGCTTGTTCAAAGATTTACTTGCATATGCTATTGGAGTGTCTTCTCCAGGCGTCCCTTGAGATAAAACTGCTCCTAAGGCATAGTTTGATGCATCTGTAGTCAAAATAAAAGGTTTGGAGAAATCGGGATGTTTCAAAACAGGTGGTGTCGTTAGTTTTGACTTGAGTGTTTTGAAAGCTATTTCACATTCTCTTGACCATACAAATAGTTTGTTTTTCTTTAATAATTCGTTTAACGGTTTGGCTATTTCTGCAACATTTTCTATAAAACGTCTATAGTAGTTGCAAAATGCCACAAATCTGCGCCCTCGTCTGCATCTTTTGGACATGGAAAGTTAGTTATAGTGTTATACTTATTTGGATCAGTCGTGATACCTTCTGCTGTTATAAGGTGACCTAAGTAAACTACTTCTGTTTTTAAGAAATTACATTTTTCTGGATTTAATTTTAAATCATATTTTTTTAATCTTTCGAACACATTTATTAAATTGTTATTGTGTTCCTGTGGGGTTGAGCCGAATATTATAACATCATCTACATATAAAAATGCAGCTTCTTGGAGTCCACTCAAAGCTATCGTCATCATTCGTTGAAAACTATTTGTCGCTATTTTTAAACCAAAAGGTAGCCTTTTGAACTGATAATGCCCTTTATTAGTTGAAAAAGCTGTAAGCGGTCTAGATTGTACAAGTGCCAAATTTCTGGGCGTTACTTTAGATAAGAAGTTGAACTGGAAACAGAATATAGTTCAACGTTATGAAAAGGCTTCCATAGCCCTCTACACATGTAAGAGAGCCATAGGCAGGAAATGGGGTCTTAATTCCGGATCTGTCAGTGAATTTTTGCAGCGGCCGTCAGACCAATTCCCTTATATGGAGTGATCGCATGGTTGCCTGCATTGGAAAAGGAAACTAACCGAAGGCTGCTCACTAAGAAAGATCTAGTATGATCTGTATAAGCGGGCGCTCAGAATCACACCAAGCTATGCTCTGAGCGCCATCTTAGATCTCCTGCCGCTGGAGTTGACAGGACAACAGATGGCGATGCTGACTGCTCTGCGATTAAGGAAAACATCTCAGTGCCACCCCGAAATCCAGGACCACTCTTGTATTTTAAACAAGTTTCATTTCATTCCAAGCACCACGGACCGTTGTGCTTCGAAATCGATTTCTGAAAACAGTTTTATGACGAGTATTCCCAGTTGGTAGGAGTGGAACCAAGAATTCAACACTCCACCTGATAGTACTGTCATCTATACAGATGACTCGAAACTCGAAATTAAGATGGCAGGAGGAGTCTTCTCGCGAAATTCCCTGCAAATCTCATTTAGGTTACAAGACCACAGAAGCGTTTTCCAGGCAGAGGTATCAGTTATTATGGAAGCGGTGGTAAAGCGTGAGACCGGATTTCTAGGAAGAGATATATTCATCTTTAGTGATAGCCAGGCCGCAATCAAGGCTCTGAGTTCCTTCACGTTTAACTCAAACATCGCGCTGGACTACCGCCAATCTCTGCAGGAGACGGCCAAGCAATACAGACTGTACCTCATTTGGGTCACTAACCATAGGGGCATGACAGCCACTCCTATCTACCTACCTACTCCTATGATAAGTTACAGTCCATTTGATTTGGTAAATATATACGGTATATATACAAAAAGTTGATAGTCATATGGAAAGTTAATACTTATATTAAAAGAGTAAAACATATATGAGAAGTTAATACAAATAAGAACTTATATGGGAAGTTATTACTTATTTGAGTTGATAAATTAGTCATATAGGAATTTAACACTTATTTGAGTAGAAACTTAAAGGTTATACTCCTGTGAAAAGTTAATTTTTGTATAAAAAATTTCCATAGTCATATGAAAAGTCGATACTTATATGAAAAGTTAAGAAAAATAAGAACTTATTTGAGTTGGTAAATTAGTAAGATTAATTACATGCCTGTTGAGCTCAAATATGCCTACTGTATATTGTAATACATAAGCCTAAATTGAGGGTTAAGCGAAGATTTGAAATAACAGTTAGCGGCTTTGGTACATGTTATTCTCTCTTATGTTATTTACTTTGATTTATATTTTTGTGCTTTTAGTATCGCTTGTACTACCACCGCTCGCATATCGTCCGCCCGCTAAGTTCTGTTCTCGCAAGAAAACCTATATTGAATAAACACGGTTTTGAATAATTGTTACGACTTAAATAGTGCGTTTTATTATTTCGCAATAGATTAGACAACCCGCTACGCGAAAGTAAGTAATAAAAACCCGCTTCGAAAAACCCAAACAAAAGGTCCGCAACATTTTGGTCCTTCGTAGTCGGATTCGGTTCTCAAAATAAAAAAAATCGTGTCTTTGTACATAAGCAAAATAAAATCCGAGTTTAAATAATATTATTTTATTCGCAATAAACATATACATATTTTTTGCATTGGTGCATTAAACTGTCTGAAAATTTGTACAGTCAACCTGCATAACAAATACGTCAAGGTCGCCGCATTCTTCATTTGAACCATTCAAGTGTTGTGTATAAAACTACTATATAAAACTTACGAAAGACTCGTCAAAGCAAATAAGATAATGTCTAATTCCGTTAAAACGCGCGATTCTGCTCTCATTGCAATTAAACGATATATGACGAAAAGTGTTGATGATGCGTTTACAATGGATACAGAAAATATTACGAACTACCTTCAGTTATTAAATGAACAGTGGGCTCGTTTTAATATTGCTCAAGACTCTGTGGAGATTTCGTGTGGTGTTGAAAACTTTGAGCTTGAAGAAAATATGCGTATCCAAGCTGAAGCATGGTACTCTACAGCTTTAGCTAATTTTAATCAAATACAAAGATGTCGTAACGAAACTGAAGATAACACGGCCAAGGCAATTGTGTCCGCGCCCATACGCCTACCAAAAATGGAGCTACCTACTTTCTCCGGTGACTCTACAGAATGGATCGAGTTTTATGACGCGTTTTGCTCGCTTGTCGATAACAACTCTGCACTATCAAATGTACAAAACTTCACTACCTTCGAAGTTGCCTGAAGGGTGACGCGGTGAAAATTATTAGTGGGTTTAAAATATGTGACGCGAATTACGTAGAAGCGTGGGAACTGCTAAAATCGCGGTATAAAGTTATGCGTGTAATTGTGGAAGCTCATCTTCGCGCATTGACCGACGTCAAAAAGGCTACAAGTGACAGTGCTGACGCAATCAAAAGCGTGATCGATGAGTATCAACAACACATTCGCGAGCTTAAGGCGTTAGGTCGTCCAGTTGAGTACTGGGACGATTGGTTAGTGCATAAGGTGGTTAATAAATTGGCGTTTGAAACGCGAAAACAGTGGGAGCTGTCTCTCCTTAGCGATGAGCCTCCGTCGTTCGAACAGTTAACAGAATTCTTAGAGATTCGGTGTCGGTCGTTATCTATGATTTCGTCGTCGGCAATATCGGTACCAATAAAGGTCAAACCCTCACCAACAAACAAGCCGACAAATGTGTTTCATGCGGTACCGGAATGGAATAACGCGTGTGTCTACTGTAATGGTCCTCACAAGACTTACGGCTGTGAGAAATTTCGTGACTTGGACTTAACTGCAAAATCGAATTTCGTAACAACATCGCGTGTTTGCTTAAATTGCTTAAGCGCGGGTCACTTTAAATACCGGTGCAACACTAGTTCTACTTGTCGTCTGTGCAAGCAACGCCATCACACTCTGCTGCATGGTGCCATACCCGCAAAAGCCACCTCCGCAGGGAGCCATTATGCTAACAACGCGTCCAATCCGTTCTCTGTCGTAACCACCGCGCCGCGCATTAATGAATTTGTCTCGTCCGTGCCTAACCTTTCATCTGCCGCTGACACCGCGCCGCGCGTGGACGAATTTGTCGAGTCCGCTTCTACTCCTTCATCAAGCGCCGAAGTTTCACGCGTTTCAGCATGCTTAAACTCTAACGCTAATCTAACGACACCAGCAGCCAAAGTTGTTCTGCTATCCACCGCGTTAGTAAAGGTATGCGATTGTTCCGGTCGTTGGCAACCCGCGCGCTTACTATTTGACTCCGGATCGCATGCATCTTTTGTAACCGAGGCTTGTGTGCAACGCCTAGGTGTACCGCGAACGTCATCCGAAGTTTATATCACTGGCATCGGGTCAGCGAAAGGAGGTCGAGCTAGAGGCGAGGTATCATTGTCCCTTTCCTCTTACAGTTCAGAACAGTGTTTTGCCGTCAACGCGCTTATTTTACCAAAAATCACAAGCGACTTACCAACTCAGACTGTAGCTATCTCACATTGGCCGCATATCCGCGGCCTCTTTCTAGCCGATCCTCAGTTCATGAAACCTGGACATATCGACATATTGATTGGTATGGATATAATGGATAAGTTTATCTGTGCAGAATTTCGAAAGGGTCCACCTGGTACACCTGGTTTGGATGGGCACTATTTGGAAGCGTAAGTGGCACGTTTACCATCATTGTATTGTGATGTCCAACTGGATCGCGCGTTGACTAGATTGTGGAAATTAGAGGAAGCGCCTCAAAAGACACACCTTACGTCCGAAGAACGCTTTTGCGAGGAGCATTTCGAGACAACGCATCAAAGAGCGTCTAACGGACGATTCGTCGTTGAATTGCCATTGAAGCCTGATGTATCATTGGGAAATTCACGAGGTCTTGCTATTCAGAATCTGCTACGCCTTGAAAGAAGATTGGCTCGTGACAGTGATCTTTGTTTGCGCTACAACGAGTTTATGAAGGAACTCATTGACATGAACCACATGGAGACCGCGTCAGAAACTTCAAATCTAGCGTATTACATGCCGCATCACCCCGTTATAAAAGATACTAGTCTCACAACCAAACTAAGGGTAGTATTCAATGCGTCCGCCAAGTCATCTTTCGGAAATTCGCTGAACGACGCGTTATTTGTCAGGCCTCAACTGCAGCAAGATCTTTATACAATTTTGATGCGTTTTAGAACTCACCACTATGGAGTAACCGCTGACATCGCAAAAATGTATCGTCAGATTTGCGTATCTTCCAAACATGCTGATTTACAACGCATCGTGTGGCGCAGTGACCCATCGCTGTCTATTCAAGATTTTCGTATGACGCACGTGACATACGGGGTAGCTGCCGCTTCTCATCTAGCTGTTCGATCACTTACACAGACGGCGCGGGATTCATTGAATGGGTGTGCCAAAGCTGTTAATGTCATTCTAAACGATTTTTATATGGGTGACTTGCTTACTGGTGGATCGAGTATAGAAGAAATTCAGCTGTTGCAGCGAGCGGTCTCCGAAATATTGAAGGAAGGAGGATTTGAGCTCTGAGTGGGCGTCGAACTGTGCAGAACTAAACGAAGGCATCTGCAACACGTCTGAAAGCATATCGCACTATGTCATCGACGGTAAAGACGTCCAAGCTTTAGGTCTTATCTGGAACACGGAGGAAGACTGTTTCGTATTCGCCGTTAACTTAAAGGAACCTCCTGCTATATTGACCAAAAGGGCATTTCTTTCAGACGCAAGCACGCTTTTCGACCCTCTGGGATTACTCGCTCCAGCAACCATAAAGTTAAAGATGTGGTTTCAAGACATTTGGCGCACTACAGTAGGTTGGGATGACCTAATTCCTGAATACGTTACAACAAAGTGGTTGGAGCATCGCGCAGAATTGCAGCAGCTCGCATCCTTGAAGGTGAATCGCTGGCTTGGCACTGAAGTAGCTGGGTCACTCACACAACTGCACGTGTTCGCCGATGCATCCGAGCAGGCATACGCAGCCGTTATGTACGCGCGTACATTGAATAGCGATGGGAGTATTACTGTTGCCTTGATCTCATCAAAGACCAAGATAGCTCCGCTCAAATCTACAACACTACCGCGTCTCGAATTGTGTGCCGCGCATCTCGCTGCCAAGCTTGTAAGAAGTGTATTACACAGCTGGTCTGATCTTCGCTATCCGCTGTTCGCTTGGACTGATTCCACTATAACATTAGGTGGGTTGCAATAAAGCCATACGCAATAAAGCCATAAGGCAATAAAGCCATATTTTTTGGAAATAAAGCCATATGGCTATATTTCCAATGGGAAAGAGAAATAAAGCCATACAAAAAATTTTACAAATGAGAAATAAAGCCATATCTTGTAATAATATGTTGTACTAAAAGAACGTGTCTGGCAAATTTTCCTTTTACAAAAAGATTATCATGTACAATTTACTATATACATATGTTATAAAATTTCCCTTCTACAAAAAGATAAATAAATACATTTCGTAAAAGGGAAATTTCCCTTTTACAAAAAGATTATTAAATTCATTTCGTAGCACCCCACCGTCAAATGCATGTGTGTTACCATGTACATATGTTTTGCTTTATTTTTCAATTGTAAAATATAAAACTTTGTGTTATTTCTCAATCAACTATGAAATAAGGCAAACGGCAATAAGGCAAATTTGTATTATTATTATGTTTGTTATTTTCTCAATTTCATTTTTGTGTACTTGATTGAAATAAAAGGAAATAAGGTCACATTTTAAATTGTTGAAAATTTACCTAAAGGGAAATAAAGTCACTGTGACTTTATTTCAATTACTAATGGAAATAACGACACGTGACTTTATTTCACTTTCAAATGGAAATAAAGACACTGTGTCGTTATTACCAGTGACGTTATTGCACCCCACCAACTGAAACCCCTAAGCTAAGAAAGAAACAAATTTGAAAGCGAAATAAAGCCATATGGCTTAATTACCAATTGCAATTGGAAACAAAGCCATATAGGATTTATGGCTTTATTACCAAAATAATATGGCTTCATTACCAATATGGCTTTATTGCGTATGGCCTTATTGCACCCCACCTAACATTAGCGTGGCTGCAAGCGCATCCCAGCAGATGGATGACTTTTATTGCCAACCGCGTCGCTGACATTCAGGAAGTATTACCTCCAGAGTGTTGGAACCATATTCGCTCCGAGCAGAATCCTGCTGATTGCGCGTCAAGAGTTATAACCCCCGTCGACTTATTGCATCAAAAATTGTGGTGGAGTGGACCTGCATTTCTGAGAAGCGCCGAGCAATGGTGGAGACAAACTCCATCGAAACAGCACACCACAGAACTAGGCATCCGAAATAGCGTTCGTGCTTACGTGTCTAGTAGCAGTGACCACTGGGCGGTAATGACGAAGTACTCGTCGTATTCCAAGCTACGCCGCATCATTGCGTACGCGCTACGCTTTATCTCCAATGCCCGAGCCAACACACGACCAGACGGTACCAAGCGTTTTGGTCCTCCAAATTGTCATGAGTTGTCGGAAGCCGAAATTCGCCTAATTTGGTACACGCAAGGGTTTTATTTACATAATGAAATTTTTCTTTGCAGCACTAAAAAACCTATCACGCGTCGCAGCAGTCTTTTGCGTCTGCAGCCCTTTCTGGATGAGAACAACGTTCTGCGTGCCGGAGGAAGGTTGAAAAATGCTCAGGTGACACCGGACGTACGACACCCCATTATTCTACCGAAGAACTCTCCGCTTGCAATGCTTATAGTCTGCGAAATACACAAACTAACCTTGCACGCTGGCCCACGCATAATGTGGACAATCCTTCAACGTCGCTATTGGATTATAAGCGCCGGAAACCTGATCCGTAAGGTGTATCGCAAGTGCGTGAAGTGCACTTATTTAAATCGTAACCTTGCCACACAGGCCATGGCTGATCTCCCGGCCGTTCGCACAACCTACGCCCGTTGTTTCACCCGTACCGCAGTCGATTTCGCCGGACCTTATATGTATAAATTTACTCATGGAAGGGGCGCTAAGTCCACTTTTAACTGAATTTTTAGTTTTGTATTGAACATAGCTATGTAGTTCAAGGCCGGCGGTATGTTGAGTTCAAATATGCCTACTGTATATTGTAATACATAAGCCTAAATTGAGGGTTAAGCGAAGATTAGAAATAACAGTTAGCGGCTTTGGCACTTGTTATTCTCTCTTATGTTATTTACTTTGATTTATATTTTTGTGCTTTAAGTATCGCTTGTACTACCACCGCTCGCATATCGTCCGCCCGCTAAGTTCTGTTCTCGCAAGAAAACCTATATTGAATAAACACGGTTTTGAATAATTGTTACGACTTAAATAGTGCGTTTTATTATTTCGTAATAGAATAGACAACCCGCTACGCGAAAGTAAGTAATAAAAACCCGCTTCGAAAAACCCAAACAAAAGGTCCGCAACAATGCCTGTATGAAAAATTCATACTTATATGAAAAGTAAATTTTTATATGAAAAATTTCAACTTTTAAAAAATACTAAAATTACTCCTATATTAAGTAACAATCTATTTGATTTGGTATATATATATGGTATATATACGAAAAGTTGATAGTCATATGAAAAGTTAATACTTATATTAAAAGAGTAATACGTATATGAGAAGTTAATACAAATAAGAACTTATATGGGAAGTTACAACTTACTTGAGTTGGTTAATTAGTAAAATTAGTTATATGGGAATTTACTGCTTCTTTGAGTTGGATGTTTATATGAAAAATGTATACTCATGTGCAAAGTTAATTTTTATATGAAAAATTTCGACTTCTAAAAATTACTAAAATTACTTATATGGAAAGTGACAGCCTATTTTAGTTGGTAAATGTATATGGTATTAATACAAAAAGTTGATAGTCATATGAAAAGTTAGTACTTATATTAAAAGTTAATCCTTATATGATAAGTACATATCAATGAAAACTTGTATGGGAAGTTACAAATTATTTGAGTTGATAAATTAGTAAATCTAGTCATATGGGAATTTACCGCATACGAGAGTTGGATGTTTACATGAAAAATTTGTATTCGTATGAAAAGTTAAAACTTATATTAAAAAATAATACTTATGCATGCAGAATATAGTAAATAATAACACTTATATTCGAAGGTACAACTTGTTTGAGTTGGTAAATATGTAAGTCAGGTTAGGTATATGGGAATTCACCACTTATTTAAATTGGATGTTTAAATGAAATAAAACTATATTAAAAGTTAATAGTTATATGAAAAGTTAATAGAAATAAGAACTAGTATGGGAAGTCACAACTTGGTTGTATTGGTAAATTAGTAAAATTAGTTATATGGGATATTACCATTTATTTAAGTAGGAAGTTTATATGAAAATTTCACACTCCTGTGAAAAGTTAATTTTTGTATAAAAAATTTCAACTTTTAAAAATTACTTCTACGTTAAGTTACAGTCTATTTGATTTGGTATATATATATGGTATATATACGAAAAGTTGATAGTCATATGAAAAGTTAATACTTATATACAGGAAAAAACCTGACGTTTAGGTGTGGTTCACATTCAACATCGGCCCTTAAAATTTAACCACCCTTTATATATACGAAAATTTGATAGTCATATGATAAGTTAATACTTATATTAAAAGTTAGTGCTTATATGAAAAGTTATATGGGAAGTTACAAATTATTTGAGTTGTTAAAATTCTGCAAATCATGAATTATATTTTATTGATAATATTCTTAGTCTTAATTTATGTCAAGTTAATAATTTCGTGAATTCTCTGAATAGAATCTTGGATCTCATATTTGTAAGTGATAACCTGAGCTACAAAGTTAGTGAATGTTTGAATCCAATAACTCCTAAGAATAAGCATCATTTACCATTAGTTGTAAAATTCGAGTTGTACTGTTTTGCTTCAGTTACTTCTGATGACAGGTTATCATTTAATTATGCATTATGCGATTTTGTTAGCCTTAATGAATTATTACTCGATATTAATTGGGATAATTTATTTACAGGTCTTGATACATTTAACAGTTTCTCTACTTTTAAATCCATTTTGTCTAAACTATGCCTGGATAATATTCCAGTTAGAAAGAAAAAATCTTATAAATTGCCCTGGTATTCTAAGGATTTGAAAATGCTAAAAAACATTAAAAACAATTATTTTAAAAAGTTTAAATCTACGAAGAACCATTTATTCTTCGTTAAATATAAGCGATCTTTAAAGGAATTCAACTACTTAAATAAAATTCTCTAAATAACTACATTGGAAACATGGAGATGAACATTAAATCATATCCTAAAAACTTCTGGAACTACATAAAATCCAAAAGGAGCTGCGCTAGTGTTCCCACTGGTATCTTCTTTGATAATAAATATGCGCGAACCTCGAGTGAAGCGGCAAATTTATTTGCCGATTTTTTTAAATCAAATTTTGTTAATGAAGAACAAAACCATCCGAGTGACTTTTCCTCTAGCTTAGACTACTATTTGGACTACGGTGCTCTATGCCTCTCATCTGAGGATATTAGTAAAGCTTTTTTTAAATTGAAATCTTCCTCCCAAACTGATGTTGATGGACTTTCAGCAGTCTTAATAAAAAATTGTCCTGCTTTGGTCTATCCTCTGAAAGTAATTTTCAATAAATCTTTATCCTCGGGGAGTTTCATTGACGCATGGAAGCTCACCTCCATAACGCCAATCTTTAAGAGTGGCAATAAAAATGACGTTAGAAATTATAGGCCTATTTCAAAGCTCTCGACTATCTCAAAAATTTTTGAACACGCAGTCAATGCAAAGTTGAGTTTTGCGGTTAAATCTTTAATATGCCGAAATCAGCATGGGTTTGTCTCCAATAAATCTACAGTATCGAATCTAGCTGTTTTTAGTGAATACTGCATTGAGTCTTTCTCGGCTGGTTTACAGGTTGACTGTATTTACACTGACTTTTCGAAAGCTTTCGATAAAGTCTCACATAAAGTCCTAATTGAAAAATTAGCTTGCCTTGGCTTTCATTCTGCCTTTCTGCAATGGATAAACTCTTACTTGTGCAATAGACGTTGTATTGTTACATTTGATGGTATTTCGTCTAACCCTTTTGTTGCCTTTTCTGGAGTCCCGCAAGGAAGTATCTTGGGACCACTCCTATTTGTACTATTTATTAACGACATCAAAAGTTGTTTTTCATTTGCTAAATTTTTGCTTTATGCTGATGACTTAAAGATTTTCTCAGCGATTAAGACCCCAGATGATGCCATTAAGCTTCAAACTGATATTGACCGGCTTTACTTGTGGTGCCAGAAATCACGTCTCTCACTGAACTTATCTAAGTGCTTCCAAATAACTTACTCCAAAATCTCTAACATTATACCTGCTAAGTACAATATAGCGAAATGTGACCTTCTGCGTGTTAGTGAGATTAAGGACCTTGGCGTTGTTTTTGATAGTAAATTCTCTTTTAATAACCATATAAATTATATCACTTCCAAATCTTTCTCCATGTTGGGTTTCGTAAGACGGAATGCTTCTAAATTCACTGATCCCTATACCATCAAGTTACTCTATGTATCATTTGTTAGATCTCACTTAGAATATGCTGCTTTTATTTGGAGACCAAGTACCCAGCTAGCTATCAATAGAATAGAACGTGTACAAAAAATTTTTCTTAAGTTTGCACTTCGGTCTCTGAATTTTACAGATCCCATGCCATCCTATTCTGCTCGTCTAATGCTTATAAATCTCAAGTCCCTGGAAACTCGTAGGTCTATACTGTGCCTGTCCTTTACTCATTGTATTATAACTGGAGTCATTGATTGCCCTTACTTGTTGGAACGGATTCGATTTAATGTTCCCCAGCGATCTCTTCGGAACTTTTACCCTTTTCATGGGGATAACTTTAAAACTAATTACGCCAGTAATGCCCCCATTACTCGCTCTTTACGTGAATTGAATTCCCTTAATAGTAATGCTGATCTTGACTTTTCACTTTCAAGGAACGCTTTTTTGAATCTTTTAAATTCTATATTGTAGCTTTATTGAAAATATGTAATATGTATATCAATAGCTTGTACTAAGTTACTTTTTTCCATAGTCTGTAAGGATCGATATTCATAGACTTAAATAAATAAATAAATAAATATGGGAATTTACCACATATGTGAGTTGGATGTTTATATGAAAAATTTTTATTTTATTTATTTATTTATTTGCAAGAGCAACAACTAATTAATAATTAATACACTTATATACATTCAAGCACTAGCTACCTGGGCCTTCGGCTTTTCGCTAAAATAGAACTAGTTATATGGTATAACTGTTGTAAAACTAAGAACAGATTGGTAAACGTATTATATCTGGTGCTAATAGTCTTTCACGGTGCCCGGGGGATTATGTCCGTGGGGATTATGTCACGGCACCGTCTTTCACGCAGACAAGCATGATTCAAATATGGTTAACAATTAATTCAGCGCAAGATTGGGCTAATAAGTAACAATAACAGCTTAAGAAATATAAATTATGATTAAATATAAATCTCACACAAATTAATAAATTTATAAATGATATTAATGCTATCGGCATCGCTGTGTTTGAGGCGGGACGATGGTTTGGTGTTGTTAAATATAGAGGTTCTTATTTGTTTGAGTCCCGTACATACATACATCTAAGAGGTGAACAACAGTGTTGTCAGTGAAGCCACAAAACGAGCAGGTTTCTAATGCTGAGCCATTTAAAAGATGTGCATGAGTGGTAAGAGTGTGCCCAATTTTTAGACGGATAAAGATTTTTTGGTGTGACACATGATACATCGGATGGATACATAGGCGTTTTTCCAGTAGAATTGTAGTTTTTGTAACCGTGATTAAAACCAAGCCAATCGCTTGTGAATTTTTCCTGTATATATTTTTTGGCGAGGTTCTTAATACCTTTACCAATGAAATGGTCGACTATGTGTAGAGGTGGTTTGCTGGCTTCTTTGGCACGGCCTGGTATTCACATGATTTTAACAGAATCTTTATATTTTAAAAGCATTTCCTGTATTTTTGCAAGCAGTGGCGTGTTGTTTGTAAAATTAATAAGGGATTCGAATGTGGATTTACTATCCCTGCATATAACATATTTATTTCCACTGAGTGAAGCGAACAGTTCCCCTTCCAATAATGCAACTGTTTCAGCTGTAAATATCGAGCAATACTCTGGCATAGTACCGACGGCAATTGTGTCACCAAGCTCACCAAGGCGTCTTATGTGTGTTTTGGCGCAGCGTCCATATATTGTGAGTCCGAAATCGATTTTAGAAAGTATTAGCGCTTTATTTATATTGAAAAGAGTTCTTTTATGTACTAGGCAATGTTTTGATGACAGGTATTTGATAATATTAAGGCTAGAGAATAAGCTTAGTCTAACATATTCTCAATGCTCTTTAAAAGTAAATCTTTTATCAAATACAATACCTAATATTTTTAAACTATTACTATGGGGGATTGGGTAATTAAAAAGGGAAAGGGTGGGGAAAACGCAATTATGCTTTCTGCAAATATGGAAAGATGTGCTATTATTAACGGACACATTTGCACCGGATATTTTTGACCAATTGTTTAAGTCCGCCAAAATGCTGGAGAGGACAGTTTTGGTTACAGTTAGATCATTGATTTTTGAAAAAATTAGGACGTCATCAGCATAAACAAAGTGTTCAATTTGGGCATAGGAAGAAATTATAGTGCTAACTGCGTTGAAAGCAATGGTAAATAGGATGACAGATATCGGCGATCCTTAAGGGATGCCATTAAAGAGGGGAACAATTTTTGATTTCCGATTATTAGCACGAATGAAAAATTTGCGATTGCGTAGGAAAGATTTTACAATTTTTTTCCCCAACTTTCCATCGTTTGAGTTCTTGTAACACGCAACGAGCACCAATTCTGTCATATGAAGAGGATCTGTTACGCTTATGTCTTTCCGAAAAGCAAACGGATGTGGGATTATCAACTCATTTTGCTCAGAAAACCACGCTAACCGCCGAGAAATTATCTTTTCTAATACTTTTGACATACAAGGTAAGAGAGACTTTGGTCTGTAATTTGAAATCTGGGAATTTGGTTTGATTGGTTTTAGAATAGGTATAATCCCGTCAGTTTTCCACTCTTGTGGGTATACTCCTCGATCTAAAATCAAATTGTACAGCCTTATGAACCTTGATTTCAAAGCAGACGGGATATTTCGTAAGATATCGTACGATATTTTATCTGCACCTGGGCTTTTTCCCTGTCATTGAGGAAATAGTGCTGTCGAACTCAAATAGTGTGATAGGAGAATCAGCCCTTGAGGCAGACAAAGTATGAAATCGGTTTTATAGTTTTCATGTTTGAGCTTTTTATTTGATATGTTAAAATCAGAACTAAAATTAGAGGGGCTAGGATAGTTTGACCAAGAGTAGGAAGTTAATATGAAAAGCTTATGCTCCTGTGAAAAGTTAATAAAAATAAGAACTTATTTGAGTTGGTAAATTAGTAACATCCATTATATCCTTGCATGAAAAATTCATACTCATATGAAAAGTAAATTTTCATGTGAAAAATTTCAAGTTTTAAAAATTACAAAAATTACTTCTGTGGAAAGTTACAGCCTATTTTAGTTGGTAAATATATATGAAATTTGAAAAGTTGGCAGTCATATGAAAAGTTAATGCTTATATTAAAATGTGATACTTACATAAAAAGTTAATAAAAATAAGAACTTGTTTGAGTAAGTTAATTAGTAAAATTGGTTATATGGGAATTTACTACTTGTTTGAGTTGGATGATTATATGAAAAATGCATACTCATATGACTTATTTGTATTGGTAAATTAGTCAAGTTAGTTATACGGGATATTACCATTCATTTAAGTAGGGAGTTTAGTGAAAAGTTTATACTGCTGTGAAAAGCTAATTTTACTTATACTAAAAAAAATAATACGTATTTGACATGTTAGTAAAAATAATAACATACTTATATGGGAAGTTACAACTTATTTGAGTTGGTAAATTATTCAAATTAGTTATATGGGAATTTATTACATATTTGAGTAGGAAGGTGATTTGAAAAGTTTATACTCCTATGAAAAGATAATTTTTGCATGAAAAACTTCCATAGTCATACGAAAAGTTAATACTTACAGGAAAAGTTAATAAAAATAAGAGCTTATTAGAGTTGGTAAATTAGTAACAGTAATTATATGTTTGTATAAAAAATTCATACTCATATGAAAAGTTAAGTCTTATATAAAAATTTCAATTTTGAGAAATTACTACAATAACTTCTATGGAAAGTTACAGTATATTTTCTTTGATAAATATACATGACACTTCTACGAAAAGTTGACAGTTGAATGTGGGAATTTACCACTTGCTTGAGTTGGATGTCTATATGATAAGTTTATACTTATAGGCAAAGTTAATTTTTATACGAAAAACTTCAATTTTGAAACATGAATAAAATTATTTCTATGGAAAGTTACAGTCTATTTGATTTGGTATATATATATTGTGTATATACGATAAGTTGATAGTCATACTAATAGTTAATATTTATGTATATTAAAAGTTAATGCTTACATGAAAAGTTAATAACAATAAAATTTTATACTTGAAGCTACAACTTATTTTAGTTGATAAAATATAAAAAATTAGTTATATGGCAATTTACCACTAATTTGAGTTGAACGTTTATATGAAACATTTATGCTCGAATGAAAAGTTAATATGTACTTATATGAGAAGTTAGTAAAAATAATTACTTGTATGGGAAGTTACAACTTATTTGAGTTAATAAATTAGTAAAATTAGTTATATAAGAATTCAAGACTTATTTGAGTTGGACGTTAAAATGAAAAACGAATTTATACTCGTATGAAAAGTTAATACTTACATTTAAAGTTTATACTTATATGAAAAATTAATAACAATAAGATTTAATATGGAAAGTTACAACTTAATTGTGTAGGTAAATTAGCAAAATTAGACATATAGGAATTTACCACATATTTGAGTAGGAAGTTTATATGAAAAGTTTATACTCCAGTGAAAGGTTAACTTCTGTATGAAAAATTTTCATAGTCATATGAAAAGTTAATACTTATATGAGAAGTTAGTAAAAAGAAAAACTAATATGGGAGGTTACAACTTATTTGAGATGGTAAATTTGTAAAATTTGTTATTTGGCAATTTACCACTTCTTTATTATTATTAATATTAAGCTTTATTGTATAATTAATTACACAAAAATTTTAAAAGTACTTAGGCACTAATAACTATATTCAGCCTATTTATGTATAAGTGGTGAATTATTACGATAACTGGTTTCGTATAAGGTTTATGAAGTATTAGGTATCAAAGTAGATATTGCATATTTTAAGAATTTTTATAAAGGTGGAAATGTGTTCGCCTGATATGTTTTCCAGCGACTGAATCATCGCTTTGTCATGGATATTGCAAATGTTATTGATTATTTGACATTCTAGTGTTAGGTGGTAAATTGAAGTATTAGCTTGGTAGCATATATGGCAGGTTGGTGCACGGCTGCCGGTGAATATATGTACGTGAGTTAGACGTGTATGTCCTGTTCGAAAACGGATATATCGCTGCAAGTGAGCTCTCGAGACGTTTGAAGGGTAGATAGGTGGTTTTCTAGATGGGTTGACGCTTTTGTAATGGTGTTGGTAGTGATTCCAGTCTAGTTGTGTGGTGAGTGAATGCAATTTGGATATGGTTCGTAAAATATCGGTTTTGTGTTGTGTTGATTTTTTTATAATTGGTGCAAGTGTGCTGAATTTATCTGCTTCATCTGCTCGATTATTTCCTTTAATACCGACATGGCAGGGAATCCACATCAACTTAATTTTGGTTTCGTGGCGTATGAGAGGGTCTCTTATTTCACAAATTGTTTGTGGGAAATGTTCATAATAGCTTTTATGCAAGATTGAGAGTCCGAACATATAATATGTTTTCCTCTTTGGCATTTGCATCGTTTTAGTGCATCGAGAATCGCTTCCGCTTCAGCAGTGAAGATTGAGCAGTTTGTTGCGAGTTGGGACAGCTTTACGATGTATAATTTGTCATTTATAACAGCGTATCCGATTCCTGTTGTGGTAAGGACCATTCAGCTGCCTTAAACTCTTCTGTTGTATTGTGATAGTTTGTGAAATAAGCAGCAGCGCATGTGGATTTTTTGGGAAGGTGCATTAGTGAAGATATTATGCTGCTATTACGAAAATACCAAGCAGAGCGGTAGGGTACGAATCTTTGTCGGTGCATAGGGTTGAGTTCTAGGTTGTGGATGCTTAGAATCACTCTGTCCAGAGCTGATGTACATTTACTGCTCTTTTTTCTTGATTTTTTCATAGTATTTTGGTTGTAAGGCAGAAGTTGGAGTTCTGATGGCATTAGTATTTTAGTAGTCAGTTTTGCTGTGTTAATCTTGATTCTTGTGTCCAGAGATCCCAATCCACTTTCAATTTGCAAAATAATTAATGATGTTGTACGAAAGGCTCCGATACCGTAACGAACAGCAGCGTTATATACGGATTCGATTTTCCTAAGGTTTGCTTTTGTAGTGTGCCCATAGATAGCTAGGCCGTATTCTATCTTGGTAACTATTAGGGATTTGCTGCTTATGCATTTGACTAGTGTGAGTCTTTTAGTTAAAATGTTTTTAAGATTATCGATGTGTGGAGTGAACAGGTATTTGTTATTTAGTATGATTCCTTGAACTCTTAGTTCGGATAGGTACTCGATTTTGATGCAATTGATATACATACATATATATGGGCTGGGGTACACTGTTTTTTACGAGATATGTGTAGAGCCTTCGTTTTGTTTAGAGACAACTTAGCGCCCGTGGTGATGCACCACCTGAATATATCTTCAAATAGGTGGTTTATTACTTTGTAATGAGCTTTGATTTTTGTGATTTACTACAATGTACATGTCGTCAGCATAAATACAGTGTGGAAATGTTGGATGACTTGTGATTAATTTATTAAGTTTTTCAAACGCAATTAAGAAAAGTGAAACCGATAAGGGTTAACCCTGTGGAATCCCATTCTCTAGTAGCATTATTTTTGAATAATAATGGCTTATTCTAACTTTGAATTTTCTCTTTGAAAAACGATGCAATAAAGTTTACTTTTTTGGACCTAGTTTCCATTCCTTCAGTTGGTCGATGATTGCAAGGGCACCGATGCGATCGAATGCCCGTTCAAAGTCTAAAGACCGAATAGAAATGTGAATTTTTGAACTTAGATTTTTTATGATTTGATGGTCCAAAAAAAGCAGAGCGTCTGTAGTTCCTTTTCTACGTTTAAATGCTACTTGCTTTGGGTTTATTAAGCTATTTCTTTCAAGGAACCAGTTGATCCGGTTGGAGATTATTTTTTCAAGTATTTTGCTGGTGCACGATATGAGGGAGATCGGTCGGTAACCATAAATTCTGGTTTTTGACTTTCCTGGCTTGGGAATCGGTATAACCGTGCTGGTTTTCCATTCCTGTGGAATGGTCCCTGATGTAAAGATGTTATAGTATAGATGGAGGAGAAAATTTTTTGCCGATATTGATAAGTACTTTAACATTGAATAGCTAATTCTATCAGAGCCAGGGGGTTTTCCCTTTGCATTTGGAAGCGCATAGTTTAGTTCGATTAATGTTATTTCGGATTCTATGAATTTGGCAGTTGGGTGAGGAGTGTAGGCAATGTTTGTACTCATGTCGTTTTTACAACTTAGGAATAGGGAAGAGAAATTGGTGTCGTCAGATGCTGCGGACCATGTTTCCACAAACAACGAAGCAATATGAGCATTATTTGAGGTAATATTTCTGCTTTGGTCTTCGGTAAATGATATTGTTTTTAATGTATTTTTCCCATATAATTTATTTACATGGTTCCAAAGGCTTTTTGCCGATGAGTTGGGATTAATTGATGAGGTGAATTCGTGAAAAGACTCACGTTTTGCTTTCTTTGCTTCTCTTTTAAAGATAGCATTTGCTTTTTTGTAAGATATGTGGTTTTCTGAGTTAATGTCATTTTTGAATGTATGCCAAAGTTTCTGTTTCGTCTCTCAGAGCTTAGTTAACTTGCTGTTCCACCAGTATGTGTTTTTCTTTGGGATAAATGGAAAGAATTTTCCATGCTCACGTTAGCTGAGGAAATTATACATTTTTTCAATACTGACGCGTCTTTTTTGTTGTTATTGGATATTCTGTATTTGTTAATGTTACATTCTACTGAGGTCTCAAACTTCGTCCAGTCTGCGGTATCAATTCTAAAGTTGGTTGGGTTGAAGCGTGTTGTGTTGTAGGCAGTGTTGTGAGTTTTGTTGTAGACAATGTGGATGGGATAGTGGTCGCTACCACAGAGAGAAGAGTCGATGTTCCAAGAGAGTAAAGGGTATAAATTGGCTGAAGCTAAAGAAATGTCGACGTGGCTGAATGTGGAATGCGTTGAGAGATGTGTGGGAGAGCCGTCATTGCGCAGAATGAGATTGTAATGTTGGTAGAATTTTTCTATGGTTTTTCCTCGTCGGTTAGTTTGTCTAGAGCCCCACAGCGTGCTGTGTGCGTTAAAGTCACGGAGAATTAGAGTTGGAGTGTTATTGTTTTCGTACAATTCGCCAAGTTCCCTTGCTGTGAAACCAGTGCAGGGAGGAATGTACACAGATATGATTCTGATTGTAGTTTCGGCATTGATAATGGCGCCTGAGGCATAGAAGTTTGCAGAAAGCGAGAAAAATGTGTGGTTTACCGAATTTTTAATTAAAATGGCAGCTCCTTCTTTGGCGTGTAAAGGGTTAGTGTTACAGAGGTGGTGTGAGTAGTTTTTGAGGTTGATGGGAGTTTTTAAATGTGTTTCCTGTAACGCTATGACATCTGGCTTTTTATTGTGGATCAGTAGTTGCAGTTCATGAAGGTTGTTTTGGTAGCCATTCATATTCCACTGGAGAATATTCAGTACCATATCAGAGGTGACAATTAGTCTCTACAGCGATTTAATTAATGTCTGTGTTTTCTGAGTTACGATGTTTTTGGTTAGTGGGGTGAGTTTTGGTAATTATGTTTTGGAGAGAGTTGGATTGTTGTTTTAGTGGTGAAAAGTCATGTTGTTTTAATTTAGAGATGCTATATGGGATTGGTAGTTCTTGTGTGATCTTCGTTTGGGTTAGGGTTTTTATTTTTATTTATCAGTTCGATTCTTTTGTTTTGTTTTTCTGTTGCTTCTTTTAGAGTTTCTTTAGGAATTTCGATTGCTGTGTTTGTTTGGCTTTTCACTATTTTTGTTGCTTCATTAAATGTACACTTGGTTATGATTTTTGTTTTTACAATTTCCCGTCGCTTTATGAAGCTAAGACAGTTTTTGTTTAGCGCATTGTGCTCGTGTTGGCAATTGGTGCACTCTACTTTTTCGCATGGCAGCGGGTCGTGAATGCTTCTAGCACAAACTTCACACTTTTGTTCGTTTTTACAAAATTTTTGTGTAAGTATGTCCAAGTTTAAAGCACTTCTTACACTGAATTGGAGGAGGAATGTATGGGTCAACTTTGAAGTTGAGAAATACTATTTTAATTTTTTTTGACATGATGTGTAAAGAAGTATTCGTTAATATTCCATCTGCAAATTTTTTTATTTTTTGAATGCCTACAACGGATTGGTCTTTACGCCCTTCTAAAATTTCATCTGTTGATAGGTTTTTCAATGGTGGGGCAAAAATTACACCTTAAACTATATTTAGAGTCGGATGTAGCATTGATGTTATTGGACATTTATTTGACAAGTTGGTAGCTTTAAGGAATCGATCTGCTTGTGTTGAGTTTTTCGTTAAAATAAGCAAATCCCCATCCCTAGTGAAAGAGATGTTGTTTGGCTGTTCACTGCTGATGCTTTCAATTGTTTTCGACACTAGGAATATGTTAAAGCTTTGGATGGGCTTATTTTCGATTTTACTTTTTATTAGTATGTACTTTGGACAATAACTTTTGCTGGTGTAGTTTGTTTTGTTAATTGTTGGAAAGTTAAATTTGTTGTTCAGGTCGAAGGTTGTAGTTTTTCTTTTCTTTTTATGCGAAGTCCAGTCCGGGTCTGGATCAAGTGATGCAAAGTAATTTCCTCCTTTTCTGGAGGTCATACTTGCAGACAGATGTAGTTAAGCAAACAAGTCTAACGAAAGAAACGAAAAATAATCAGAACGGGTATATCAAACACGCGATGCGCCGTGCGAAAAACGATTACAAACACGACTGTTCTTAATGATTGCAAGGTGTTGACAGTTTTACCAATTTTTGAGTAGGGAGTTTATATGAAAATTTATTACCCTGTGAAAAGTTTATTTTTGTATGAAAAAATTCCACATTTGAAAATTACTAAAATTATTTCTATGCTTAATTACAGCCTATTTCATTGGGATAATATATGTATGTATATGGTATAAATACGAAAAGTTGATAGTCATATGAAAAGTTTACACTAATATTAAAAGCTAATACTTTTATAAGAAGTTAATAAATATAAGAACTTATTTGAGTTGGTAAATTAGTAAAATTAGTTATATGGGATAACTTCTTTGAGTTGGATGTTTATATGAAAAATGCATACTCATATGAGAAGTGAATTTTTATATGAAAAATTACTAAAATTACTTCTCTGGGAAGTGATAGCCTACTTTAGTTGGTAAATATATATGTTATTTATACGAAAAGTTGATAGTCATATGCAAATTTAATGGTTATATATGAAGTTGATATTTGTAAGAAAAGTTAGCAAATATAAGAAGTTATATGGGATGTTTCAACTTAATTGAGTTGGTAAATTAGCAAAATTAGTTATATGAGAATTTACCATTTATTTGAGTTGGATGTTTATATGAAAAATTTACACTCGTACTAAAAGTAAATACTCATATGAAAAGTTATTCGAAATATTATATTTAACGTAGACATAACAACGGAAGCGCTTGCCAGCAACAAGCAACAGTAGCAGCCCAAAATCGTGGGAATCGCCAGTTCAGCAATTAAGAGTCACACGGCAGTCCACGTAAGGTGTTGGCAGCTAGGGAGTTAGGCATTCAGGTGCAGTCACTGCAATATTTAGTCATAGTTACTCGCTCGGCATTAACGGCTGCCCTTGCATATCAAAGGAAATAAAAGATTATTATAATAAATTAATCTTGTTTTTTTGCCGGCGCCCAACTTGAGTAAAATACAAATATCGTGGCCATGTGCCCGGACTCAGGGCCGCATAACCCAAAAAGTGTTTAAATAAAAAAGGCATTTAACCAAAAATTAACACGAACAAAAAACAAATGTGTTTGTATAAAAAAGGCCTTATAGCCAAAAGTTAACACGAACAAAAAACGAATATATGTAAGTGTATAAATAAAAAAAGGCCTTACGCCGAAATTGAACAGTAGCAAAACACAAATGGAAGTACTTAAAGCCAATTAACTGAAGGTGTTAAAATATAAAGCTATATTGCTGTGACAAAAAAAAAAACGAAAAATAATCGTTTCAACCGTATTAAAGAAAGGGACATCTAATTGGAATCTGGAGCGGAAAAAATCAACTTATTGTGAACCTGAGGATCTTCACTTGCCGGAACGAAGGAATTAAACAATTACTTTAAGAATTAGCATGAAACTGTAAATAGAGTGCACTACAGAATTAAGAAAGATAAAAAATAAGTTACTCAGAAAGTTACATAGGAAAATAATATTGAATTAGTGACTCGATATGGACGAAAGTACCATTCGCTCTTTAATGAGTGCCGCTGTTCGGGCAGCAACAGAACAGACAAGACGGGACTTTCAATCAACAGTAGACGCATTGAGAGCTAGGCTCACACAGGTATAGAGACCATCTCAGGTGCAAGAATATCAGGAATATCGACTCGACAGTCAGGTGTGATGAATCCCTGGACATAGTCAAATCCTTGCCTCAATTCTCCGACGACCAGTCGCGATACGTGTCGTGGCGTCAGGCAGCGCATGCTGCCTATAAAATTTTACAAACCGCGGAGGGCAGTTCAAAACATTAAGGAACAAAGAAGTGAGTTCTGCGGATTCAATTTTGTCACCCTTTAACACCATATTGAACTTTAAAGCTATTATAGCCAGACTTGACTTTACGTACGTGGACAAGAAACCGGTCTACATACTAGAGCAGGGATTGTTCGCTCTTCGTCAAGGAAAGCTGACCATAACGTCATTTTATGACGAAGTAGAAAAGAAATTGACAGCAATCATTATTAAGACGTTAATGTCCTTTCAAACCAAGGACGTTTTAGAATCGTTGAACGCTGAGTAACGACAGGACGCATTACGGGTATTTATATCCGGACTGAATCGCCCACTGTGCGATATTTTATTCTCGTCAAGGCCATCGGACTTGGCGTCAGCCCTAGCCCTTGCACAGGAGCTGGAATCCAATCAGGCGCCCTCCTTATTTGCACACAGATTTTCCGATAGCAGATTTTCAGATTATAGTGTGCAAACACGCTGTCTTAATAGAATGCCTCTGACAGGAAACGGTGAACCATTTCCTAGGCAACCGAGTGGGCCGCCGCCACTACGTCCAAGTCCTATGGATATAGACCCGAGCCTCTCAAGGTACCGCGTCGCCCAACGAAACTATAGACCCAACGATCTTCCCATGCCGCAAGTAACTCCGCCAAAACCTACATCTTCTAACCCCCGAGCCTATCCATCAGGTAGGACGGCCTTCGGAAATTAATACCCAAAGAGTTCCGATATTCAAATAGCGCAGAAAAGGCAACGCGATAGTGACCGATTCAATAACAACAAGATGCAGCGCAGCAATAATTTAGAACAATATTATTCAACCGAAAATGACGAAGATACTGACTGCTACTACCAACCAGCCAGATATGTATGACAACGTTGCAGATAACGAGAACTATTATACTGATATCGCAGATCCTGAGGAAGTATCTGACGATATCAATTTTTTAGGGGTAGATCCCTACAACCCTACGTTAGCAGGACATTCGAAGGAAACAACTGAAATTTCTTGTTGATACGGGTGCATCAAAAAACTACGTAAAAAATTCAAACTGGAAGGGTATAAAATGTATATCCTCCCCATTTTTAGTCAGCTCCATTCATGGCATAGATAAAAATACCAATAAATGCACCATAAATATTTTCAATACTAACACTGATTTATTTATTTTACCTTCGCTCAAGACTTTCGACGGCATAATTGGTTATGATCTGCTTCGACAGATAAATGCTAGATTAGACCTTAAAAAAGGAATTTTGTTTCATGAAAACGGTTCCGAAAAATGAATGTATTTTTATTGTAGCAATGTTATCGAGCCAGCGTATTAGGCGTTTTTTCCGACCCAAAGGAGTCCTTGCCGTACAATGCAAATATTGTGGCTACAGTTAGAACAACCAATGACGAACCAGTTTACTCTAAGTCCTACCCGTATCCTATGGCAGCCTCTGAATTCTTTAACGAGGAAGTTAGCAATCTCTTGCGTGATGGCATCATTAGACAATCACGCTCACCGTATAATAGTCTAGTGTGGATGGTTCATAAAAAAGGAACAGATGATACGGAAAAGAAAAAGCTTCACATGGTCATAGATTTCAAAAAGCTCAGTCGAAATTCCATTAGCGATAAGTATCCTATTCCGGACACATCAGTAATCCTTTAAAACTTAGGAAAATCATCAATTTTTACGACAATAGACTTAAGATCTGGACTTCACCAGATTGTACTTGCTGATAGGGATAGAGAAAAAACCGCAGTTTCCGTGAATAACGGAAAGTAGGAGTTTTTTAGATTACCATTCGGGTTGATAAATGGTCCTAGTATTTTTCAGCGGGCAATTGACGACGTACTAAGGGAGAAAATCGGGAGAACTCGCCACGTTTACATCGATGACATTATTATCTTCTCCAAGGATTACGAAACTCACTTACAGGACGTCAGCCGAGTACTTGGAAAATTATACTCAGCTAACATGAGGGTTTCTTCGGAAAAAACTCCATGTTGAACTCCTAGGATTTGTTGTCTCGAAAGATGGTATTAGAACAGCAAAGGATAAGGTACAAGATATAATCAGCTATGAGTTGCCGAAAACACTGCGCGCGTTACGTTCTCTTTTGGGCTTATCTAGCTACTATAGGCGCTTTATAAAGGGCTATGCGATGATAGTCAACCCCCGCACAAAATATCTACGGGGCGAAAATGGAAAAATATGCACCAACTCTTCTAAAAACATTAAAATTACATTTGACGATGAAGCTTATGAAGCAAACAAACATGAGCTTGATACTGGACATTTTTTTGACCTGATCGCAGCAAGAAACAGAGCGTTAATAGACGAAACAAAATCAGCTCTTTATTCCGTCACTTTGGGTAAGATACAATTAATTAATCCAATATTGTTAAATAGTGATGAGGTTAAAAATTTAATAATTTAATAATATTTACCGAGCACTCTACAAATAATACCATAAACGATTTACTAACCGTCTCAAAATTGAAAATTTTGCAAAACTATGACAATATTTATTTCATAATCAAATACCCAATAGTAGAACAAAATTGTAAGAAGATTAGAGTTAAACCGGTTATAAAGAATTTTAAGTCAATTATGATAGAGACTAGTATAGTGTCCAAATGTAACAGCAAATATCAGCAACTTGTGAATTGTAAAAACTCATTATCAACTATATTTTGTCAAGTATCAAATGAAAATAGCTCTTGTGTTTTGAATTTGTTAAGCCAACGACTAGCATCCTTCCAGACTATTACAGCAGACCATATCGAACCGGTAGAAGAAATTGACGACGGCTTAGTCGTCATAAATGATAAAGTGGTTGAAGTCCGCGAAGGAAACTCTCCCCAGTAATTCTGAATGGAACATTTATGATAAAGTTCATAGGAAATGCTACCATTAATGGCACTACGTACACCACGGAAGATTGTACAATCTTATCGCTTCCTTACCTGCACAACATTAACCAGAAGAATCTGCGACATATTGCATCATTGAGGGGACTTGTGAAAACGCAATCGTCTCAATAGGTTATAGCTTACCTATGATAAGTTAATACTTATATTTAAAGTTAATACTTATATGAAAAGTTAATAAAAATAAGAACTAATATGGGAAGTTGCAACTTATTTGTGTGGGAAAATTAGTAAAATTTGTTATATGGGAATTTACCTCTTATTTGAGTAGGAAGTTGATATGAAAGTTTACAATCCAGTGAAAAGTTAATTTCTGTATGAAAAATCCCCATAGTCATATGAAAAGTAAATTTTTGTATGAAAAATTTTAGCTTACAAAAATTACTAATATTACTTGTATGGGAAGTGACACCATATTATAGTTGGTAAATACATATGGCATTTATACCAATAGTTGACACTTAAATGAAAAGTTCATAAGTACCTATACTAAAAGCTAATACTTTCATGAAATGGTAGTAAAGATAAGAACTTATTTGAGTTGATAAATTAATAAATTTAGTTGAAGAGTTGGATGTTAATTCGAAAATTTAATACTCATATGAAAATTAATTTTCGTTTGAAAAATTTCCACTTTTAAAAATAACTAATTACTGTGCTAAGTTCAGTCTATTTGATTCGGTAAATATGTGTGGCACTTAAACGAAAATTTGGCAGTCATATGAAAAATTTAAAATAATTGTATTAAAAGTTAATGCTTTCATGAAAAGGTAGTAAAGATAAAAACTTATTGAAGTTGGTAAATGAATAAAATTAATTAATCAGCTGGATGTTAATACGAAAGTTTTATACTCATATGAAAATAAATTTTTGTATGAAAAATTTCCATAGTCATACGAAAAGTTAATACTTATATGAAAAGTTAATGCAAATAAGAACTTATTAGTGTCGATAAGTTAGTAACATCCATTATATGCTTATATGAAAAATTCGCACTCATATGCAAGTAAATTTTTATGTGAAAAGTTTCAAGTTTTAAAAATTACTAAAATTACTTCTGTGGAAAGTAACAGCATATTTTAGTTGGTAAATATATATGACATTTGTACAAAAAGTTGACAGTCATATGAAAAGTTAATGCTTAGATTAAAAAGTTATACTTACATGAAAAGTTAATAAAAATAGCAACTTGTTTGGGTAGGTTAATTAGTAAAATTGGTTATATGAGAATTTACTACTTCTTTGAGTTGGATGTTTATATGAAAATTTATACTCATATGAAAAGTTGGTTTTTATATGAAAAGTTTCACCTTCTAAAAATTACTAAAATTACTTTTAAGGAAAGTGACAGCGTATTTTAGTTGGTAAATCTATATCGTGTTTATGTGAAAAGTTGATAGTCACATGAAAAGTTAATACGTATATTAAAAGTGAATGCTTATATGAAAAGTGAATAACAACAAAAACTTATATTCAGAGTTACATCTTATTTGAGTTGATAAATTAGTAAAATTAGTAAAATTAGTTATATGAGAATTTACTACTTCTTTGAGTTGGCTGTTTATATGAAAAATTTATACTAATAGGAAAAGCTAATTTTTATATGAAAAATTTCAGCTTCTAAAAATTACTAAAATTACTTCTGTCGAAAGTGACAGCCCAATTCAGTTAGTAAATATATATGGCATTTATACGAAAATTTGACAGTCATATGAAAAGTTTAAACTTATATTTAAAGCTAATACTTTTATGGGAAGTTAATAAAAATGAAAACCTATTTGAGTTGGTAAATTAGTAAAGTTAGTTATATGGGAATTTATCTATAAATGGTTTTATGTTATATAAAAAAGTTATACTCGAACAAAAAGTTAATACTTAAATCCAGACCTGTTAAATAATGATTATTAATCCTAATAATTGATAATCAAATTAAATTTTTTGTTATTTTTGTAATAATTGATTTATTATGATAATCGAACATTTTAGACTAATTAATCGATTAGGATACAATTTTGTGTTCGATTAATGGGGATATATTTTGTTTTTAAATTTAATCCTAGGATTAATCTAATTAATCAAAATTTCAATCTGGATAAAATTTTTGATTAACTGCGATTAACGAGGATTAATAACAAATTTTAAATATCTCAATATTTAATATACATAAACTTAATAAATAAAAACAATAATAAATAACAAAGGAGAACAGTCTTTCTACCGGTGCTGAAGAGGTTAGAGGTGTATTGAAAAATATTGATGCTTGCGTTAACATGGGACATCTCTCCCAAACATCTGGTCCGTCAGAAACATCACTGATGTATGCGTAAAATTGATCGGAAATCTCGCGTTCTACATCAATTTGGTATGTTTCCATATTATTGGTTTCCCTAGCTCTATCGTCATCTAAAAGATTATGTAATTATATATACAAAAAAATATTCCAAAACATGTACTAGATTTTACCATTATCATCAAAATCGAAAAAGCTCGAACAGTGTTTCAAAGTATTACTTTTCAACTTATTTTGAATAGCGAGAATTGATGATTCCGCAAATCTACATATTTCTTGAATTACCCTTCTGGATACTATTTCCTTGTTTATGCTAGTTGTGAATCTTTCCAGAACAGGCAGCCACTTCATTTTAACTTCTGGAGACAATACAGCAGCTGTGATTGCAATATTTGCTTCAGGGGATAAACTAAAAAAAATTTCAAATCGGCTCCACAGGGCCAGATCAATTTTTGCAGCGACTGAGCTTAGGTGATATTCCTTTTTACTCTGCTTTTGCAATTTGTTGCTTAATGTCATGAGACCAGGTAAAAGAAGTCCTAATTTCACATTTTGTTCGCCCTGAAGGAAGTCTAACGCCTGTGCAATCGGAGTCATCAGCAACTTGTATGACTCCAAATATTGAACGTCACTTAATGAAAAAGGTGGCAAGCTTAATTGTTCCCACAAAATATTAAGCCTACACTTACGATGTATTATTTTTGTAACGGCATCATGCAAAGAGCTCCACCTTGTCACAACGGGCACAACCAAGTTTGATCCTAAAGAAGCGACAATAACTTCTGATGACTTTGGCCAGTTGCACTTCTTCCAAAGGCTATTACATTTTTGAAAAATCTGGAAAAATATTTTTTTGGTTATTTTGTTTCCAAGTCGTAAACGAATAATTAACTTTACCATTTTGTATTTTTCGTAAACAGCCAGATCTGCTTTCAAAATTTTCAAAAAATCGGTCGGTGCAAGCAAATTCAGCGTATGGCTATAGCATCGATGGTGTTTTGGCAATAAAAACTCATTTTCGTTGAAAGACAGTTCGTCATCGCTGCCGTCTTCTCTGTCGTCTTCATCCTGGTGGAAATTGTTAACTCCATGGTCTTTAAAAGCTTTAATAAAATTTGACCCATTGTCGGTAATGATCATAACAATGTTTTTGTTATCAAGGTCAAAGAAATTGTTAAGTTCCGCGATCATCTGCCCAACTTTGTCTGCCGTATGAGCACCCTTGAACCTCCTACAAGCCAATGCCACTGATTGTCTTTGAAAATCTTTGGTCAGCCAAATGCAAGTGTAACCAAAAAAACTACGTTTATTCCCTGACCAAATATCAGCAGTTGTACAAAAATATTCAGCAAAAGAAATTTCATCTTTTATTTTTGCTAACATGTTTTGGTAAGGATCTTCCAACTTTTTTTCGAGGTTTGCCTGCTCATTATTTTCAGTCCAGTACCCTCAAATATGGAGACGAAGGACTGTCTGTCAACGGCAGAAACAGGCATAGCAGCATCCACAATCCAATGTAAAATTTTTCCATTGAAGCATTCTTGCACTGAACCAAAATTACCTAATTTCATATTTTTATATTTTTTGTAAGCGTAAGCATGTTTTAATTTTAAATGAGTGACAAAGTTGGAAGAAACCCCTGCGTATCCTCTAATATTACATCCGCACTCAACGCATTTTGCAATAGTTGTCTCCTTATCGTCTGATGAAAGCTGTTAATATATTTATTTATTTTATATATATTTTCAAAATAGCATGTGGGAAAACCAACGACAAAACTATAACTTTACTACACGGTAGCTACCAACCATACACATACTTAATAGCAGGATCGACGAACACAAAATTGAACACAAATACTTATATGAGAAGTTAGTAAAAATAGAACTTATATGGGAAGTTGCAACATATTTGAGTTGGTAGGTTGATAAAGTTAGTTATATGGAAATTCACCACTTATTTGAGTTGTATGTTTAAATTAACAATTTATACTCGTATGAAAAGTTAATAATTATATTAAAAGTTAAGAAAGGTTATATGAACATTTAATAAGAATAAGAACTAATGTGGAAGTTACAACTTATTTGTATTGGAAAATTAGTCAAATTTGTAATATGGGAACTTACCACTTATTTGAGTAGGAACTTTATACGAAAAGTTTATGCTCCTGTGTAAAGTTAATTTTTGTATGAAAAATTTCAGCTGTTTAAAATTACTAAAATTACCTTCATTGGAAGTTACAGGCTGTTTGAATCAGTAGATCTATTTGGTACCCATACGAAAAGTTGATAGTCGTAATACTTACCACAAGCACGCCTGCAGAAGTCCAGACGCTCAACCCAATTTTCGACGGTTTTTAAGCATAAATCGGCCGATACTGCTGTAATTTCACGTTCGATACTCATACGAAGTTCATCAATCGTCGCTGGCTTGTTGGCATAGACCATAGACGTAATTTTTTCGGGATGCAGTGTTGACTCATGGAGTACGTGTGGATTGTTGCCTGTCCAATAACGCATATTTTGCTTATTGACGAAGACATTCAGCCAGAAATGACGACGACCATAAATTGGACGTAGGGCTCTTAAAGTTGAGTCCATTGACTCCGAATTTCGGTAGTAAATTTTAATAATTTCGACTCGTTGTTGGATCGTATATCTTTCCACGATGAAATGGAAAACCTTACTGAAGAGAAATGTCAAAAGAGCGGGAAAAAATATGGCGTCGTTTGCTGTCACTATCGGTCTACTTTTGTAGCGTCCCTATTCAAAAACCCTGTATATGGCATTTAGGCGAAAAGTTGACAATTGTATGTGAAGTTAACACTTTCATGAAAAGGTAATAAAGGTAAGAACTTATTTGGGTTAGAAAATTAGTAAATTTAGTAAATGAGTTGGATGGTGATACGAATAATTTACACCTAAAAATTTTTTAAAATTACTAAAATTACTTGTATGGTGTCGGTAAATATATATGGAATTTATAGGAATAGTAGATAGTCATATGAAATGTTAATGCTCATATGAAAAGTTAATAAAAAAAAAAAATTTATGGGAAGTTACAACTTATTTGAGTTGGATGTTTAACCTATTATGGGATTTTACCACTTATTTGTGTAGGAAGTTTTTACGAGAAGTTTATACTCCTGTGTAAAGTTAATTTTTGTATGAAAAATTTCAGCTGTTTAAAATTACTAAAATTACCTTAATTGAAAGTTACAGGCTGTTTGAATCAGTAGATATATTTGGTACCCATACGAAAAGTTGATAGTCGTAATACTTACCACAAGCACGCCTGCAGAAGTCCAGACGCTCAACCCAATTTTCGACGGTTTTTAAGCATAAATCGGCCGATACTGCTGTAATTTCACGTTCGATACTCATACGAAGTTCATCAATCGTCGCTGGCTTGTTGGCATAGACCATAGACGTAATTTTTTCGGGATGCAGTGTTGACTCATGGAGTACGTGTGGATTGTTGCCTGTCCAATAACGCATATTTTGCTTATTGACGAAGACATTCAGCCAGAAATGACGACGACCATAAATTGGACGTAGGGCTCTTAAAGTTGAGTCCATTGACTCCGAATTTCGGTAGTAAATTTTAATAATTTCGACTCGTTGTTGGATCGTATATCTTTCCACGATGAAATGGAAAACCTTACTGAAGAGAAATGTCAAAAGAGCGGGAAAAAATATGGCGTCGTTTGCTGTCACTATCGGTCTACTTTTGTAGCGTCCCTATTCAAAAACCCTGTATATGGCATTTAGGTGAAAAGTTGACAATTGTATGTGAAGTTAACACTTTCATGAAAAGGTAATAAAGGTAAGAACTTATTTGGGTTAGAAAATTAGTAAATTTAGTAAATGAGTTGGATGGTGATACGAATAATTTACACCTAAAAATTTTTTAAAATTACTAAAATTACTTGTATGGTTTCGGTAAATATATATGGAATTTATAGGAATAGTAGATAGTCATATGAAATGTTAATGCTCATATGAAAAGTTAATAAAAAAAAAAAATTTATGGGAAGTTACAACTTATTTGAGTTGGATGTTTAACCTATTATGGGATTTTACCACTTATTTGTGTAGGAAGTTTTTACGAGAAGTTTATACTCCTGTGTAAAGTTAATTTTTGTATGAAAAATTTCAGCTGTTTAAAATTACTAAAATTACCTTAATTGAAAGTTACAGGCTGTTTGAATCAGTAGATCTATTTGGTACCCATACGAAAAGTTGATAGTCGTAATACTTACCACGGGCACGCTTGCAGAAGTCTAGACGCTGAACCCAATTTTCGACGGTTTTTAAGCATAAATCGGCCGATACTGCTGTAATTTCACGTTCGATACTCATACGAAGTTCTCAATCGTCGCTGGCTTGTGGGCTTAGACCATAGACTTGACGTGGCCCCACAGGAAATAGTCTAACGGCGTCAAATCGCACGACCGAGGCGGCCAATTGACTGGGCCATTTCGTGAGATAACACGTTCACCAAACTTGGTTTTCAATAAATTGTGACATTCGCTGTGTGGCTTGCGACGCCGTCCTGTTGGAACCATATTTTGTCCAAGTCCATATCATCCGATTCGGGCCAAAAATATTGGAAAGAAAGAAGTACGGCCCAATGACGCCGCCGGCCCGTAAACCGCACCAAACCGTAATTTTTTCGGGATGCAATGTTGACTCATGGAGTACGTGTGGATTGCTGCCTGTCCAATAACGCATATTTTGCTTATTGACGAAGACATTCAGCCAGAAATGACGACGACCATAAATTGGGCGTAGCGCTCTTAAAGTTGAGTCCATTGACTCCGAATTTCGGTAGTAAATTTTAATAATTTCGACTCGTTGTTGGATCGTATATCTTTCCATGATGAAATGGAAAACCTTATTGAAGAGAAATGTCAAAAGAGCGGGGAAAAATATGGCTGTCACTATCGGTCTACTTTTGTAGCGTCCCTATTGAAAAACCCTGTATATGGCATTTAGGCGAAAAGTTGACAATTGTATGTGAAGTTAACACTTTCATGAAAAGGTAATAAAGGTAAGAACTTATTTGGGTTAGAAAATTAGTAAAATTAGTAAATTTAGTAAATGAGTTGGATGGTGATACGAATAATTTACACCTAAAAATTTTTTAAAATTTCTAAAATCACTTGTACGGTGTCGGTAAATATATATGGAATTTATACGAATAGTAGATAGTCATATGAAATGTTAATGCTCATATGAAAAGTTAATAAAAAAAAACTTTATGGGAAGTTACAACTTATTTGAGTTGGATGTTTAACCTATTATGGGATTTTACCACTTATTTGTGTAGGAAGTTTTTACGAGAAGTTTATTCTGCTGTGAAAAGGTAATTGCTCCAGGAAAAGTGTTCTCTTTTTAAAATTACGAAAATTACTCCTATGCTAAGTTACAGTCTATTTGATTTGGTAAATATATATTGTATTTATACGAAAAGTTGGAAAGTTAATACTTATATAATATAAGTTAATACTTATATAAAAGTTAGTAAAAATAAGAACTTATGTTGAAAGTTACAACTCATTTGAGTTGGTAAATTAGTAAAATTAGTTGTATGGCAATTAACCACTTACTTGAGTAGGAACCTCATGTGAAAATTTTATACTCCTATGAAAAGTGAATTTTTGTATGAAAAATTTCTACTTTTAAAAATTACTAAAATTACATCTGTGGAAAGTCACAGCCTATTTGAGGTGGTAAATACATATGGTATTGATACGAAAAATGGAGAGTCGTATGAAAAGTTAATACCTATTTTATAGATTAATGCGTACATGAAAAGTTAATATAAATAAAAAATTATATGGGAATTTACCACTTATTTGAGTAGGAAGATTATATGAAAAGTTTATACTCCTGTGAAAAGTTAATTTTTTTGGAAATATTAAAAATTACTAATATTATTCGTATGCTTAGATAAATATATATGGCATTTATACGAAAAGTTGACAGTCATATGAAAAATTAATATTTGTATTAAAAGTTAATACTTTCATGAAAAGGTAGTAAAGATCGGAACTTATTTGAGTTGGCTAATTAGTAAATTTAGATAATGAGTAGGATGGTGATACGAATAATTTACACCTAAAAATTTTTTAAAATTACTAAAATTACTTGTATGGTGTCGGTAAATATATACTCATATGAATGTAAATTTTTGGATGAAAAATCCCAACTACTTAAAATTGCTAAAATTACTTCTACGGAAATTTACAGCCTGTTTTTGTTAGTAATTATATAAGGTATTGATAAGGTATATTCTCTTTCATTTTTTTCACGAACTAATTTTCCATGTTTGTCTTCACTTCTGACACGACTGTAGTAAAACGCCCGTTGGTGGATATTTAAGTTTCTAGATTAACATTTATTTATTTATTTATTTATAACAATTTATACAATAATAAATTACAGTATAAACTAAAAAAAAAGCGACACTACCTACGAGGCTATCGGTCGTCTTTTTAGTGACTTATTTTAATCTCACGAATACAGTAGAATTAAATAACGTGTTAAAATTATTTGATAAAATTGTACGCCAATTATTGAAAAATAATAAGAAACAAATATTATATTTAAGCTAAATTAAATTTAAGATATTATTATTCCTTAAGAAGTTATATGTTGTAAGATTATTGTCATAGCTAGGTGTAGATAGTGCTCTAGTTAGGTTAATGTTGTTGCTGCTCTCGTACTCCATTGTTTTAGGGCATTGAGTAATGAGGTGTTCCACCGTGTTTGGACCGTCACATAAAGGACAGCGAGAAGGGCTTTTTCTAGTTAGCAGGTGAGAATGAGTAAATATTGTGTGGCCCAGCCTTAGACGAGTCTAAGGCTTTAGGATGTTAGAGGCCAAATATGTGGGATGGGATGGTGTCAGTCTCCCTGGGTTTAATCTGTAGTAGTTATGACCGTGCGTAGTCCAGTCTGCTTAATCGAGAGTAAGCCTTTCTTTCTTTTTGGCGCTATACAGATCCGTTTTGCTTAGAAATTTAAGCACAAGAGTAGGTGATTTGATGACGTTTTTTGCGCAGTATCAGCTAGTTCATTTCCTGAAATTCCAACATGGCCAGGGATCCACATAAGTTTAATTTTGTTTGATGCTGCAATAAGTGAGTTTCTAATAGATGTTATAATTTTATTCGAACTGCAATGTGACTTGATTCCTGTGATGGATGACTTGCTGTCGGAGCAGATCATATGTGTACCTCCCCTTGTTTTTCTTCGCATACTCAACGGCTAGTTCAATTGCTAGGGCTTCAGCAGTGAAAATAGAGCACATTGGATTAAGAAGTCACTGTGAAATTACTTCTCCATCCTTGTTGATTACGGCCAGAGAAGTGTAGTCGGAGGTCTGGGATCCATCGGTGAAAATAAAGTTCCATCCTGATGCTTTGTATAATTCAAATGTCTCCAAGAAAGTTGATTGCTAAACAATGTTTGGTGTGTTTTGCTTGGACAAATTGAATAACGCATCTTCGAATGATGTGAAGGTACATAATGGGCCAGGCAGGAAAACTTTCGATTAATCTTTTCCCTCGGTAAAGAGTTATGAACTTTTCCTTGGCGAACACAAGGGATCTTGAGTTAGCTGATGGTATCCTCGTTTTTCGCAAAATAGCATTATTGAAAGTATTTGCTAGCGCTGTGTTTGTTGTGTCAAGTTGTTTTGCAAGAACACGAGATGTTGAATCAGTAATTCTGCTGGGGATGCTCGGTAAGCCGGCTTCTGCTAGTAGAAACTTTATTGGTGAAGTTGGAAACGCTCTAAGGCTTCGTCGGATTGCTGTATGGTAAGGCGCTGAGATTTTGCGTTTAAAGATGTAGCACAATATCCGTATATACATAGGTAAGGCGTAATCTGTTTTCGATAGTAGTAGTGCTCTGACAACGTTTATAAGTGTAGTTGGATGTATATAACTATGTTTGGAAGAAAGATACTTAATAATATTTAATCTACTTTGTAAGGAACTTATAATGTAATTACAATGCGGCTTGAAGGAGTACTTAGAGTATATAATTAATCCCAGCAATATTAAATATTCCTTGGATTGAATAGCATAGTTGTCAACATTTAGTGATATTTTGCACGGACTTCTCTTCCGGCAGATGTGTAACAGGTTAGTTTTCTCTAGAGAGAATGGTACCGCTGATTTTATTGACCATGTTGAAAAACCTTTGCAGATATCAGTAAAAATGTTTTGGACTATAGAGGTGTCATTGATTTTGGAATATATGATAAGGTCATCAGCGTAGATTTGATGCTCAATGTTTTTATATTTGGAAAGAAGGTGGCTTTACCTAGCTACTAACTCGTATTTTTGATACTTTGTTTCTTCTACTCTCTTTGCATTAAAAGTTTTCCTATTCCCTTATTGAATCCTTTTAATGGTTTCTTTCGCGTTCCTACGCCCGGTACCTTTTTCTTCATCAAATTCTTCCATGACTGCTTAGCATTTCATGTAATTCCGGAACTCCCCGTCATTTCAACCCTCGTTAACAACTTAGATAAAGGGTCTACAACTACAAAGCAAGGGTCTACAACTACAAGGTTCATATTTCTGTATCGGTGATATGAACCCTTCTTTCTTGCCATTTTTACTATCAGATATTATGCGCTGTACATATCTCTTGTCAACCTTTGCTGCCTTTGAAAACAGTTGTGGAATATAAAACGTTTTTTCTACAGCTTCCTGAATTCTTTTAGAATCAAAATGCTAACATGATTACTTCGTCTTCCATCAAACTCGGTACGACAATAAGTTCCTTACCGGGATCTTTAAAAAGCACACCCTGCTTTGTGAAATAATCTTCATACTCCTGTTTTTCTAGGACTTTCAATACTGCTCTGATCCAATCATTTTTTAATTGGGCTTGTTGAAGCCTGTGATGCAAGGAATCTTCCATTGAAAGGCAGAAAACTCTGTTTAACGCATCAACATGACGCATTTTACTACCTACTCTGTGTTCAATTTCATAGTCAAAGTCCTTTAGGAATAATACCCACCGTGAAATTCTTGCTGGAACTTCCTTTTTGCCCATTGTCATTGCAAATGCATAACAATCCGTGATTATCTTGAACTTTATTCCCCACTGATACACACGTCATTTCTTCAATGCCTCCACTATAGCTAACACCTCCAGCTCGTAGGAATGATTCCTTTTCTCTGGCAGCTTCGTTTTAAAGCGCATGCACTGAATGGGATAAAACTCTTGATCATCACTGCACTTCTGCAAGAGAACAGCTACATATGTATCTATGCTTTCAGGCATCCACGTGATCCTCGGTCAACGCTTTTGGGTTATACAAACTTTAAAGTGGCGCATTTACCAACGCTATTTTCAGTTGCTGAAATGCAGCGATTTTGAGCCTCTCAATACAAACGTTTCCCCCTGTCTTAACATGTCTGAAAGTGGTTTAGCTATCGTGGCATAATCAGGTACGAAGCGTCTAAAGTATGAGGTTAGCCCTAAAAATCGCTAAATGAATTTTCGGTCCCGAGGTAACGGACTGATTGTTCCATTCTCAATCACATAGCCCAAAAACTCTACCTTTTGTTTAAGAAACTGACACTATTTCCATTTAATCTGTAAGTTATATTACTCCGCCCTACCAAGAAAAATTTCTAACTGTTCTGTACCTTCATGAACATCCTTAAAACCGCAAAAATAAATTTTGCAAATACTGCGAGAGAGTTCGATACACTAAACTCACACTGACCACAATGGGTCACGAACGACGTGTATTTAAGAGAGTTTGCTTCTATTGGTGCATGAAAAAACCGGTTAGCAAAATCAAGCGTTGTGAACACGGATGCGCCCTTTAGTTTATTGACTACATCGTCAATTAAAGGCATTGTAAAATTATCCCTCGTACTCTTTTTATTTATACGCCTATAGCCACAACACATCCTCTTGCTACCGTCCTTTTTTGATACTAAATCCACCGGAGATGCATACTCCGAAGTATTCTGCTGGATAATGCCTGCCTTCAACCAATCATCTATTTGTTTATCTACCTCGCATTTTTCAGAATACGCCATTCTCCTTGGCCCTTCATAAACTGGAACGTCATCAACTAATGTAATTTTCATCTCTACGGGAGATTCACGCTGCATTCAAGGTGAATAACTATCAGTCAACTTCTTAACATCACCTTTAATTTCTCTATAGAGATGTTATAAATCTACCTCTATTGCGTTCTTGTCTCCCATATCTTCTGCGAAACAAAGGCTTCTAAACACATCTAATACTTCATGATTTCTTTCGGAATCGTCCACTAGCTTTTCAGGCAGTTGGGTGATTTGGCCAGCAGCCTCTGGGTTATCCACTTAAGCCGTTTTCGGTAACCACAAGATTTACCAATTTTAACACACTATTGCCGATAACGGCGCCATAGACAATGTCATGTTTCTTGACGACGTGAAAGCTCACTTTTAGTCGAAAGCTATCAATCTCCAAGTCCATTTTGAAACCACCCATGGTCGTAATCATACCCTCCCCTACAACGCCCCGAATGTGATAACCTTATAGCAAATGTTCTTAAAAACCGAATAGTTTCCCTTTCCAAAAACCTTAGAACAACACTCACTGCTCATCACGTTCGCCTTATTCTTTTCGAGCTTCCCCTCGGTTTGGCTTGAAGTACATGTCGCAGCACGGTCCCCCATTTACCATATTTAAAACATCCAGTTGATGATTGCGGACATGCTTTGGCCAGACATCCCACCTTGCTACACTTAAAATATTTTTTGGATTCACTTTTGCTTTCTACTGAAGCCGTTTTATTTCCACCCGACCCCGGATATTCGTTAATAATTGGAAAACTTTGCTTATTGATCTGTATTTTTTTCGTAAATAAGTACTTTATCTTTAAGTTCCTTCAGGGTACGCTCTTGATACAAGTTTCTTTTATTTATTTTCGAATCAGGAATACCTTCAATGAAGTATTCGATCAGGATTTTTTCGTCTAAGTTTATGGGTGAACGTATCTCCATAAAACTATACAAATACTCCCTAAAATCTTCGCTTGCCTTCTTACGCCGATTTCGTAGCGGCCGATGCACATCGATTGATGAGATACTTACCCCAAACTCTTGACGTAATGATTGTTTAAGCATATCCCAACTCACAACACTACGCTGACTACGTACAAACATATTTGGTGCTCCCTTCAGCGAACAGCTGCGTATATATATTTATGTAAATTATCCCAACCAACCGCCGTAGCATTGCTATCAAACTCATCCCATTCATCGATGGGTTGATGGCCAGTACCACTGAATGAGATCATTGAATGTACAATGTCCCGTAGCGAAAAACTGGGCCGACCTAATACTGACTGAGGTATCGCGCTGATACATGACCGAGCTGATTGACCATCGTCCGAATCGGATTCGATATCGTCCTCAACACCTATACCAAAATTCTCACATAATCGGTCTTGCAAAGTTGCCTTTCTACCCGTGGTCGGGTACCCTAGTTCCGACAACTTAGCATTCAGCCCCTTTACTGTAAGTCTAAATATTTCGTTTTGGTCCATCGTACTGGTCGGCTTACAAATTTTTGTTTATATAAATGATTTTTTGATCTATCGGTACAAAAAAAATTTTAAACTAGTAATATTAGTTAATTCCTTACTATAACAAGAATTTACTGTAATTTACCAATTACATACACTTATTACAAGGAAGCAAATATGTATATGTATAACATTATATCTTGGGCACTTGTTAAAAGCTCGAAATTCCCTTTTTTACTTCATAGTAAAATTTCGTTCGCGTCCATTTCAACAACATCGTATTAGCTTATTTTAAATTTCCTTGGAACAAACTATTGCAATCGAGTTTTCCTCTAATATTAGTTTAACTACGTTAAATTAACAAGATTATTTTTTAAAAAAATTACATTCCCGAGCATCTCAAAATGTATTTCATAGTAGGAGAAAATTATATTTTATGTTTATATTTCAAGATTCAAAATATTATTATTAATAAAAACTCGTTACATTCAATTTATAAGTATTTAAATTACTAGGTAGTAAAACAAAAGAAACATGCCAAATAATACCTTACATATGTTACTTAACATAAGTATATAACACTACATTTACTGCAACTGCACCGCCGCTGCTTCGCTGCACATGTTTGATTCGCCAACACCAACAACCTCGCCTTACCCTGTATATGCACACAGCTTATATACTTAGCATTGCTTTGTCTGACATATGTTAGCCTTTGTAGATACATACATACATATGTGCTACTTGCCGGTTCTTAGTTACCAACGCTGGTAACTATCTCTTTCGCACTCACTATATTGCTGCAATCAACCAAACGACGACACCAATTAACGGGTTAACTGTTCATTTACCGCTTCACAAAGTGAAGCTACGCCATGAAATTTTTCACGAAGTTTCGACTCTGACTTTTCTCAGACTGTACTTTTCACGAAAGACTTAGACCACTTTGGTTCTTTTAGTCTACGCCAATTTGCGACACACCCGCACTTTTTGACCTTTGGTTATTTTCGCCTAGGTGTGACTACGCCACTCTGTGCCACTCACGCACTTTTGGCCTTTTCAGCTCTTTTAGCCTATATCGCCAACTTTGTGTCACTAACGAACTTATTGACCCTTTTGGTTCTTTAATATTCCGACACCCTTGTGTCCATAGCCCACTGGCTAACAACCTTAATTGTACCTTGCACTTTCCGCGCGTACGTAATTGGACCACAAGCCAATTTGCAAATATCGCAAACTATATAATATTTGCCACACGCAATGCTAGTTAACGCTAACAAGCCCTATACTTTTGCCACTGTTTTCTTTTATCAAATATCAAATATTTTCTGTACTATCTTCATACAATCTTCAATTAATATTTTCTCTTTTATTTTTTCACGAGCTAATTTTCCATGTTTGTTTTCACCTCTGACACCACTGTAGTAAAACGCCCGTTGGTTGATATTTAAGTTTCTAGATTAACATTTATTCATATTACGTCTTAGGTTTAAATGTAGTTTTAAGTTAAAAATAAGTCATACTTTTAAATTTAAGGTTAAACCGTCAATGCGGTTGCGAGGCGTACCGGATTGACCACTGCCCGCTTTGCCGTTTCCAGGACATCTGTTTCTTCTTCTGTCTGTTGTTGTCGCTGTCCTCATCCGTTCGTTAAGTTTAAACGGTATCGTTAAGTCAGTGTTGCTTATTAGCTTCTGTTCAATTGGCTTCGCGTTTGGGCCGCTAGATGTCAATTTCCTTTAACCCACTTACCATCCCACACTCTAATAAAAAGTTAATTTTTGTATGAATAATTTAAACTGTTTAAAATTAATAAAATTATTCCTGTTGAAAGTTACAGCCTTTTTAAGTTAGTAAATATATATGTATGTATATATTTATACGAAAAGTTGACAGTCATATGAATTGTTAATACTTATATGAAAAGTTAATATAAAAAAAGTATTTGAGTTGGTAAATATGTATATATGGTATTTATACTAAAAGTTGACAGTCATATGAAAAGTTAAGACCTTTATTATAAGTTAATACCTATATGAGAAGTTAATAACAATAAAAAATTATACGCGAATTTACCACGTATTTCAGTAGGAAGCTTATGTGAAAAGTTTATACTCCTGTGAAAATTTAATTTTTTATGAAATATGTCCTCTATTAAAAATTACTAACATTACTCCTATGCTTAGTTAAATATATATAACATTTATATGAAAAGCGGACAGTCATAAGAGAAATGAAAATGTAGTAAAGATAGGAACTTATTTGAGTTGGTTAATTAGTAAATTTAGTTATTGAGTGGGATGTTAATACTAAAAATTTATACTTATATGAACAGTTAATTGTTGTATGAATAATTTCAACTGTTTAAAATTAATAAAGTTACTTTTATGGATAGTTTCAGCCTGTTTGATTTGGTAAAAATATATGGTATTTATACGAAAAGTTGATAGTCATATGAAAATTTAATACTTTTATTAAAAGCAAATCCTTACATGAGAAGCTAATAAAAATAAAAAGTTATTTGAGTTGGTAAATTGTAAAATTAGTTATGTGGAAATTCATACTTCTTTGAGTTAGATCTTTATATGAAACATTTATACTCATATAAAATGTTAATTTTTGCATTAAAAATTTCATTTTTTGAAAAATACTAAAATTACTAAATAACAAAAGGTTACAAGTTATTTGTGTTAGTAAATTAGTAAAATTAGTTATATTGGAATTTTCCACTTATATAAGTAGGAAGTTTATATGAAAATGCTATACTCCTGTGAAAAGTTAATTTTTGTATGAAAAATGTTCTCTTTTAAAAATTACTAATATTACTCCCATGCTAAGTTACAGTCTATTTGATTTGGTAAATATATACGGTATTTATACGAAAAACAGATAGTCATATGGAAAATTTATACTTAAATTAAAAGTTAATACTTATATGAAAAGCTAATAAAAATAAGAAATAGTAGTAAATTAGTTATATGGGTATTTACCACTTATTTAGGTAGGAAGTTTATATGAAAATTTTATACTCCTGTGAAAAGAAATATGTCCTCTTTTAAAAATTACTAATCTTACTCCTATGCTTAGTTAAATATATATGGCACTAGCAGCCCCGGCGGACTTCGTCTCACCCAAAAATACAACGAAACTATTGCAAGACAATTCAATTCTAACAATGCCACTTCAACTTTTATAATCTAGCAGATGACGTTTCGGATTAAATATGACGGCATTGTACTATTAAACTAAACCAAAAAATTTACATTCCATTAAACTAAACATTAAATAAATTATTTTTTTAAATAAAAAATTTTCTTAGCAAAAAATCATCTTTATTCGAGTACTTTGTGATACACAATATTTTTCGTTTTTTGTTCCGGTACCAACACAATCAAAGCAGATGGCTTACCAGCACGTGAGCAGGCTACATACAATTGCCCATGTGAAAAACATTCATTTTCTAAATTTAGACCACAAACATCCAATGATTGGCCTTGAGCTTTGTTAATTGTCATGTCAAACGCAAGACGAACCAGGAATTGAATGCGTTTGAATTCGAAAGGCATGTCTGCCGGTATCAAAGGAATACGCGGAATAAGAACTTGTTTTCCTTTAAACTTGCCTTTGCGAATTGTTGCGTAAATTATATTGTTCATGATTTGCTTCACAATCAAACGCATTATATTGTCAAGTGCAAAAATTATAACGGTTATTAAGAAGTGAGAACAGTTGCTAATAATAAATCTATATACACATTATTATATCAAGTGATTATTACAAATTATAAATCAACTACGATACAGTACAGCCACCTAAGTATGTTATTCTCAGAGAGCCAGAAATTCCTGAAACATTGCTTAGCATGTAAAAAAATATTTAGGTAGCAAGAAATTTTCCTTAATTGCTTAATTTGGGCTCTTTTCACTCTTTTCCACAGAAAACTTAGCAGCGCTAATCACTTGCGCAAGAAAATAGGAAAAAAGTGCTCTGCAGTAGTATAATGCATTTTATTAAACACGCAGGTATATACATACATACATACATATGTAGCTGTAACACATGCATATGTATTCGTAAGAGCGTATGTATGTATTCAAGAATGTATGTTATTTAAGGCATTTACAGAAATTTAAATTGAAATGGAAAAAAGCTAATCGCCATATGCAAAGGTTTCTAAACGCAAATGCAGATCGGCTGTCAAATATTTATACTGTTATCTGAGGGAGCACAGGAAGCCAGAAATAAAGATTATAGAAATTATAGACTCTATCATTCGAGAAAATGTTCAAGGTCGTCCACCAATGAAGAGGTTATGCACATTTGCTGGTAACATCAGATCCATTTATTAACAAATTCAGAAAAAAATTTAAATTTAAGAAATTAGAATATCATGATGAAGTAAAGGACATGTTAATGGAATATGATTAAAAATCAAATTATTGATGTTTTCTCTATTATTTTGAAATTGTTGTTAAGTACGACGCTTATAACTTCAAAGTTGTATGGGAGGTGGACAAGTTCGTTGGCAGATCACCTTAATAGTTATTATGGGGTATGCTATTGTCGAAACAAACCATCTCACAAAATTTTGTTGCTCTAGCGTGAAAATCTTCAAAAATAAAGCACTTTTTAAGTTTCAGTTGTATGGGAGGTGGGCGTGTCCGTGGACGGATTTTCCAAAAAATTTTGTCAATATTTTATTTTTACCTAAAATGCATCTGTGCAAAATTTCAAAGCTCTACGATACCTCTTTGCGGCGTGAGCGGTGACCATGCGACATTTTTCAAAAAACTTACATTTTTAAACTTGTGATATCTTTCGAATGGAATGTCCAAATTAAATAAGTCAAAAAGTTATGTAATGGTATTGAAGCAGACTTAAATATGAAGTCATTTATTTTGATAAGGATTAATTCCAAAGTAGAAATAAAAGAGCTTTTATAGCGGTGGCATTTATGTATATATTTTAAAATGAGAAAACACTTACTGTGACATAACTACAATAGTTAGACATATGCTGTCGCGATATTATTTGTAGATAATTATATGTTCTGCAAAGACGTAGTAAATTATTTTGTTCTATAATCAATAGTTTTTGCAGCGCACGCGATGCAAGAAAGTTTGTTTTGGTAATTTTTTCACACCTTGGGTTACATTATTGGAGTTTTACTGTAGATCCCTAATTGACCTTTTTTCCAATTTTTTTTCTTTTTTTTTTTTTTTTAACCCGTACTGAGAAAATACCTTTCCATCAAAGTACTAATCATCAAAATCGGTTTGGCCACTCTCGAGTTATGGGATTACATCGCTTCGGACACTTTCTTTTATATACATATATAGATTTATGAAAAGTTAATTTTTGTATGAATAATTTCAACTGTTTAAAATTAATAAAGTTAACTATGGAAAGTTACAGCCTGATTGATTGGGTAAAAATATATGGTATTTATACAAAAAGTTGATAGTCATATGAAAAAATAATACTTAAAATAAAAGTTAATACTTATAATAAAAGTTAATCCTTTCATGAAAAGTAAAATAAGAACTCATCTTGGAAGCTATGAAAAGTTAATACTAATATTAAAAGTGAATAGTTATATGAAAAGTTAATAAAAATAAGAACTTATATGGAAATTTACCACTTATTTGAGTAGAAAGTTTATATGAAAACTTTATACTCCTGTGAAAAGTTAATTATTGTATGCAAAATGTTCTCTTTTAAAAATTACTAATATTATTCCTATGCTAAGGCACAGTCTATTTGATTTGGTAAATATATATGGTACGAAAAGTTGATAGTCTTATGAAAAGTTAATACTCATGTGAACAGTCATTCATATTAAGAACTTTAATGGGATGTTACCACTTATTTGAGTAAGGCTTTTATTTAAAAAATTTATACTCATGTAAAAAGTAAATTTTTGTATGAAAAATACTAAAATTAGTTCTATCGAAAGCTACAGGCTATTTGAGCAGGTAAATATATGTACATGGTATTTATACGAAAAGTTGACAGCCATACAAAAAGCAAATACTTATATGAAAAGTTAATAATAAAGAACTTATTTGCGTTGGTAAAAATATTTGGTATTTATAGGAAAAGTTGATAGTCATATGAAAAGTTAATACTTACATTAAAAGCTAATACTTATACCAAAAGTTAATAACAATAAAACCTTATATGGGAAGTTACAACTTATTTGAGCCGGTAAATTAGTAAAATTAGTTATAAGGAAATTCATCACTTATTTGAAATGGAAGCTTATGAAAAAATTTATAGTCGTATGAAAAGTTAATTTTTGTATTAAAAATTTCCATTTTTAAAATTATTAAACATAGTGCTATGCTAAGTTACTTGATTTGGTATACATATATGGTATTTATTCGAAAAGTTGATGGTCATATGAAAAGGTAATACTTATGATAAAGGTAACAATTATATGAGAACTAGCGAGACCCAGTGCACTTCGTTACACCGAAAAAAATTGTGAAATTATACTATATTTGTTTTAGCAAATTATAAGACACAATAAAGTGAAACCAAGTTTTGTTTTTTATATGAAATCTTAAAACATAGTTGTATTTCGAACTTTATGATTTCTTATCACCGAACTCAGTCCAATACATTTTAATAAACAATATGTTTTATTTTTCCATGCGGTACGTAAATGAATAAACTTCTTGGATTGCCAACTCTTGAACAGGCAACGTATAATTGACCGTGCGAGATGCATGGCTGTTCCAAGTTCAATCCGCATACTTGAAGCGTTTGTCCTTGCGCTTTATTTATGGACATGGCAAATGACAGACGCACCGGAAATTGTAAACGCTTGCATTGGAATGGCATATTTGTTGGTATCAGCGGAATACGTGGTATGAGTACAATTTCGCCTTTGGCTTTTCCAGTCAATATTATTGCTTCAATCAAATTCGGCATCAATTTTTTTGCAGCCAATCTGGTGCCATTGCACAGTTTTGGTGCGTTTAAATTCCTTAGCAAAATGATTGATGAGCCGACTTTTAAATTTAAACAATGCGGTGGCATACCAGGTGGTTCTAATGAATTTAAAAATTCAATTGGATAATGAATTGCATCATCGTTATTCATTGCGCTATCAATAGATTTATATGATGTCTCTGCACCTGGTAATTTCTCTTGGATCAGAAAATTAATTGCATTGACATGTAAATTTGTTGGTGCCAAAATTGCGCGTTCTCTCAACCAATTGTGATTTCTGTAATTTTGTACAATATTTGGAAAAACGCTTTCAATCAGTTCTTCTTTTGATTGGAGCATTGTACAGAAATTATCTGGAAAAGTAATCAAACCATTTGCATTATCAATTTGAACTTTTCCATTGTCGATTTCTAACAATTGTTTCGAGAAACGATCTGCAGATTGATCATAGAGCAACTGAACACCCATGTTTATGTGCAATGTCAATTTTTGCACATATCGCCACAGAAAGGAAGACTTCAAGCATGCATTAATTTCATCCGCTGGTGTGGATCGTTCAATCACGGGCAATGTTTGTCGAAAATCACCAGAAAATAATATCAATGCATCAGCGAAAGTTGTTAATTGCCACGTAAATCTTTCATTGTACGATCTACTGCTTTCAGTGATTTTTTTTGGGTCATTGTACATTCATCTAATAGAACAATTGCTACTTGTTGCAATACTTTTGCCATTGCAGAAGTTTTTGAAATATTGCATGTGGCATGTTCAATCAACTGTAAATTCAATAATAATTTCATGTAAATTTATTCAAATTAATTATCAAAAATACATTAATGAAACAAACCTGAACATGTAACGGCAATTTTAATGCGAGCAACAATGTAGCAGCAATCCCAGACGAAGCAAGTGCCAATGCAATTTTTCCTTGCGATCGAATAGTTGCCAAAATCAGTGATATGACGAATGTCTTGCCTGTTCCACCAGGTGCATCCAAAAAATACAATCCACCAATCTCATTTTGTACAGCTTGCATGATGGTATCATAAGCGTGTTTTTGCTGATCATTAATTTTGGATATATTCAAATTGACAAATGTTTGCAACTCATTTCGATCATAGCTTTGCTCATGCTGCAACTCTCGATCAAATAAAGCATGCATTGTACAATTAGGTGGATTTATACCTAATTGTACTAATGCTTTATTTGCAATCGAAAGGCACAGGTCTTCAATCGCTATTAATGTTTCGTTGTACATTTCCAATGAAATTAGCAGCTCAAAATTTCTTGTGTGATGGCGCATTCGAACTAAAAAGTCTTCTGCCATATAAGCATTGTATTTATTCCACAATTCGATTGGATTCGATGGAAAACATGTTGATATTATAATGGCAAATAGCATATGTACGTATTTGATGTGGAGAAGAAGCAATCGAGGCGTCATGAAGTGCTAAATCCCAATGTGCATCATTTTCCAGCAAACCCAAACGTTGACATGCTTCACGATATGTCTGGCATAAATCACCATGAACTGTCCGCAAATGTTGAAATGAACGTGGCCCTACAACATTTATTAACAGCATTCGCAAATAGTAGCATTATGCATTGTTTGGGTGAACTGTGTACAGCCGTCCCATTGTATCTGCATAAAAAATACGTTTTTGCAGTCCAAGTGAAATAATGCGTTACATCAGAATAAAGCAATGTTCTGGCAAATTCATCATTTTCACACAATTGGAAAAATGCAGTCAATGTTGTTGCTGATGACTGTGCTGCTCTTTGCTGTACATTTGCTTCCGGAAAATAAACACGCTGGCCGTTTTCATGATGAACCGATAAATGAACAACAGCAGGATACCGTTCATGAATTGGAAATGAATAAATTCTCCAAATAGCTTCATTAGTGCTAATGTAGCGGCTCATCTTATATTGAGAAATTTCATCATTAGGATTATCACCAGCTACACCAAAAGCAGCCATATCGCTCCCTTTGTTGACATATGTATTTGCAAATATATTTGATGGATTTGACTGAACTGCAATATTCAACGTTTATGTGAGCCTCAAATATTTTTGACAATAGCGCTGTGGATCATATTCTTCTTGATAATTTCAAACAATTGCGAATCACTGATTTCATCGGGAATTTCGGCTGATATAATGTTATCAATTTGATCTGGTGTTATTTTACGAACCAGCCATATCAAAATGTGTGCGTGTGGCAGGCCTCATTTTTGCCATTCGATGGAATACATCCAACAACGCACCTCGCCAAAAATTTTCAATTTGACAATCAGATCCATGAGTACTTTAGACTTTTGCCGAAATACACGTCCGGTGACATCATGTCGATCTGTTTGTGTCTGACTATTAAATAAATTGTTTCTTATTTCAGCCCATTGTGGGTGGGACGTGAATGTTAGGAATAAATCGGGACGGCCGTATTTTCATATGAAATTGCATCTTGCGTGTATTCATGCATATGACGTGGACTGCCGACATACGATATATTGTTAAGCGACCGATATCGGTAACATTGCCATCATTCATTACTGCGTCTCGCAAGTGGGTATATTCTTCTGATCGGAATTTTGTTTGATTGAATCGAATGAAATTGAGCCGCTCTGATTCAATTTTTGCATACATGTCAACGGCGTATTGATGGAAGAGTTTGTCACATCTCAAAATAAAATTGTCTTCTTGTGAGCGAATCATAAATCTATATGAATAATAATTCATCCCACTAACTTTTTTTGAGATATCACGACCTATGATGAATTATCGGATAATTAAAATTTTAATATTATTTTGAAAGATTAATGTATCTCGCATATGTATGTATTTTATTTTACCAGTTTGTGGGTCTATCATTGGTATATTGATATGATAGCCGTCGTCACCTTTCCAGTGCAATATCGGATATTGTAGTGGATCATAGCTGCGGTGAAGCTCAGAGACACGCTGTAATTGTTCATTTCTTCGATGTAGCACAATATCACGTGATTGGAACTGTTCTCCACCAATTGCAACGGCCACTTCACCAATCGTTGGAGCATTAAATCGTCTTGCATGTTCTCCAAATGGTGTTTTAATAATAATAATAATAATAATAAGCCCAACGGTTACCCTCTTTCCCGCCCAACCGACACGAGGGGCACAGCCCGCATGACGTACGGTTCTTTTTATTTTTATTTTTTTTTTATAACTTTTTTTGTGCCGAGTTGTTAAAAGGAAAAAGTTTGTTAAGCGTCGAGATCCAAAACTGCTCAGCTACAGAAAAAAAAACTTCATCAGCTGAATCAAATATACATCATACCGCCGTTAATCATTTATTGAGAAAGGACAGTACAGCTCTTTTTATGGTGAAAAGTGAATCCGAAATATCAAAAGTGCTGGAAAGACAGTTGAAATCTTGACATAAACATCGAAAAGGTTCATTTAATTCATAATTGGTTTTACACTGTTTTAAATAAAGAGGTTTAAAGTGTCTTGAAATCCGAGAAGGAACATTAAGTTTAACTTCGGCAATAAGAAGTGTGCTTGCGATAGACCCTGTGAGTAGTTTAGTAATGAATATTATGCCTAGCATTTCTCTACGGCTGGAAAGAGTAGGAAGATTTATTAGCTTCAAACGATCAGTATAATGAGGAAGATTAAGCCGAGAATCCCATCTAAAGTCTCTTAGGGCAAAAAGTAAGAACTGTTTTCGAATTGATTCCAGCCGATCAATGTGAACTTGATACCGTGGGTTCCAAACTATCGAACCGTATTCTAGCATAGATCTTACTAACGTTGTAAAAATAGCCTTTGTTACATATGGGTCCTTGAATTCTTTCGATCATCGTTTTATAAAGGCAAATATCCCTCTAGCCTTATTAGCTATAGCAAATTAAACTCGCGGTGTGTACTTGTGAGTTCTCACTCCAAATTGAGTCTGTCTTTATTTTATAATTCAATTCTTAATCTAACCTAAGCTGCTGTCGGTTGTTGCCGTCGCTGCTGCAATTCTAGGAATCTGTTTTACTTTATTTTATTTGCAAAATGTATTTGTAGTGTTGATTGTAAGAGTGAGACATTTATGCAGGTGCATCCGATGTCACATATCGGAACAGTTGATATTATGGTTATCAGCAGTTTTGGTGGGAAAGCGGTTGCATTCCTTAACTCTCTGTATGTGCTTTAGTTGTTTTATAATTTGAATAGTTGACTTTATTGTTGTCAGCAGTTTTGGTTGGAAAGCGGTTGCATTCCTTAACTCCCCCCTTTGTTGGATGAATCGTCCCGATTCAATGATGAATAGTAGTTAATTCTTTCCATCATCTGGTCGAAGGACATTACTGGTTCTTTCACTGGTGTCTGATTGATGTTTACTTTGACTCCGTTTTTCTTGTGTTTCCAAATTATTAGTATTATTATTATAAAACTTATAATTATTATTAGGGTGTAACTCATTATGTTGCTTTTCTTAGCTTCATATTTTAGTTCTTCTATTTCATGAATATTTTCAACGTTTCTAAAATGCAACTCTTCCATTGTTAAATTTCTCATGATTGTTACATTGATTAATCTGACTGGGTTTGGTAATAATTGAATTACAAGAGGTTTACGATGTTTATAGATTATGTTATTAATTTCAACATTACAGTTTTCAAAGCGTATTAGTTTCCATTAATAGTAAAATTGTTTGAGTTACAATTGTGATATATAGTTTGATTTTTTGCGTTAATTACATAAACATGATTTGTATCTACTTCTATTACTTTTGATTGATTATTATTTATATATTGGCAGTGCATTTTTTGTTTGAATAGACTTCTAATACATTCGTCCTTATATTCTTTTAGTTCTTCCTTAAGGGAAGTCTTTTTATATGTAACATCATTTAGAGATAATATTTCATTTTCTTTAATATAAATTTCTGCCTGGTTAACATTAGGGATAGGTTGTATATATGTTAATTGATATATTTCTTTAGTAAAAAAGGGAATTTTATCTAATATTACAATATTTCCATTCTGAGTGACAATTACAATTTTTATCTTACTTAATTTATCAAAAGTTATATTAAAATTCACAATATCGTCATCCGTAATTATATCTCTACTTAAAAGGCCATTCTGACTCGTCATTAAGATTTCTTTAATTCTAATAGTATTGGTTTCAATATACATTAGGTTTTCCAAAAGCATATTGGTCCATTTTTCTTTTGATACTTCCTCAAATTCTACATTTATTTTATTCATGTTTTGAATCAACTTTTTGTAATGATGGTTTAAGTTAGTGGTAATAATTTCAATTTCGCGGTTAAATTTTTCATTAATATTTTTCTGTAAATTTATTTGCTCAATTGCATTATGTGCATTTACCGTATTTACTTGTAATTTTCCTTCTATTTCTTCGCGATCTTCATCATCCATTGTGCCGTAAATATATTTTAATCCTGTTCCTAAAAAGTTAAATAGTCCCCTTTTCTGAATTCTATGATGTGGGGTTAATGTATCTATGTGAATTCTAATATGCTTTATTTTAGCTATCAAAAGTGAGTCAGGTTCTGTTTCATTAAGTACTAGTGCTTCTAGATTGTTAACTTGGTCTTTATACAACGTTGTGTTAATTAAGTAGGTAATTCTGTCATATCTTTCAATTAATCTTATTTCATCTAGTTTTAGGAGTGAATATCCGTTTCCGTAATTGATATCTATGATTTCTATCTGCGCTGTAATCAACGGGATCGCCATGCCAATTATGATGAAGTGCAACATTGCGAACCTAAAAATTTTAAGATTTAATATTATCCTTATGTATTATTCTATTTCTATTTTGGATCATTATCTTATTTCCTAAGTCTGATTTAACTACTTGTTTTTTATACCTAGGTTTTAGTTTACTTTGTTATTGATTATCTCTTTCAAATATTATTTCATTTTCATTAAATGTCCGCGTTTGTCTGTTTTTGTTTCTGCTAGTTAACGTCCTTACTTGGGCATCCCTAAGTTTTTTGGATAAATCATTATGTTTAATTTTATTATAAAGAACTTCGAATGGCTTTTTATCTGTTACCGTATGTATTGTTTGATTATAGGATTGAGCTGCTCTAATTATAACTTCTATATCGCTAACTATTTCGAATTCTTCCTTAATACATTTAGCAATTTCTATTAGTGTTGAATGTACTCTTTCTATTTGTCCAATAGTTGTTGAATGTTTAGGGTCGCAATATTTAATTTGAATTTTCATCCTTTCTGCAAAAGATTTAAATTGTGCTGAGCTGAATCCTGGTTCGTTATCGCAAGTTATTCTTTTTACTTCTGGGAAGCATTGTATTGTTTCTAATACTTTATCCTGTAATTTAGTTTTATCGTCGATATGTTTAATTACTAAAAATTTGGAGTATGCATCTATTAGTGTTAAGAATTTTAAGTTTAGAGCAAAGAATATATCAATATGAATCTGCTCTCCCTCCTTTGTTGGAATTGGTGCCTCGCCAATTGGTATTTTTTTGGGGTGTCTGTCGTATTTATTTTTATTACAGATATCGCAGTTTCTAATAAATTGTTTAAATTGTTTTTTCATTTTAGGGCAGTAATAATCCTGAAAAATTTGTTTGATATTTTCCTTATAATTTCTGGGTGCTCTAGTGTGTGTTTGTCTAATAATTTTCTCTTTATCTTCTTCGTTGATTACATCTATTACTACTATGTCTGTGTGAAAAATTTTTTTTGATATTCTATTCCGTAATATTTGTTTTACTTCATTCAAATCCTTTAAATTACAATTTATTCCAGTTAATTGATTTTTATTTAGTCGTTTTGTTATTATTTCTTTCAAAAATTCCAAGTCGTTGTATTTTATATGATGCCTAAATGAATGAAAACTTTTCGTTCTAAGATGGTCATTGGTGTTATCCCTACTCAATATTATTTGTTGGGGAAATGAATTTAGGGGCTTGTTGATTGTTTTAATGTGAAAAATATCTAAGCTTTCTACTGAATGTGCGGTATCTGTTAAGTCGTAATTTTCCTTTTCTAAATTACTGTTATTTAACAGCTGTCTAGAAAGGGCATCTGATATATGATTTGTGTTCCCTGGTTTATATATAATTTTGGGTGCGTATTCTTCTATTAATGCGTGCCACCTCTTCATTTTCGCATTGGGGTTCCTGGTAGATACTGCAAAGGTTAAAGGTTGGTGATCTGTATGAATTTCTAGATTTGCTACTCCGTATAAATAATTCCTAAGATTTTTTAGGGCCCATACAATTGCATATAGCTCCTTCTCGTTAGTTGCGTAATTCTGTTCTGTTTTAGTCAGGGTTTTGGATATAAAGGTAATAGGTTTATTATCCTGCGATAGTACTGCTCCCACAGCTTCATTTGACGCGGCTGTTGTTAGAATAAATTTCTTATTGAAATTAGGTTGTGTTAATTCTACCTGTTGAACTAATTCATTTTTTAATCGATCTACTGCGTTTAACGCTTCTTCATCTAATTCAATTATAACTTTTTTTGATTGGTTTTGAGAAATTCTTCCGTTTTCTCCCGCTAAATATTTTGTTAATGGTTTTGCTATATGTGCATAGTTGTGCACAATCTTCCGATAATACCCTGTCATTCCTAAGAAACTTCTCAATTGCCTCAATGTTTTCGGTACAGGGTAGTTTTTTATTGTTTCAATTTTCTTTTCATCAGTTCTAATAACATTATGGGCTACTTTGTAGCCTAAAAACTCCACGTTTGACCTGAAAAATTCTGATTTCTCAAGCGATATTTTCATATGTGCTTTTTGCAGTGTATTTATTATCTTAATTAAATGTTCATAGTGCTCTTCAGCGTTGCTAGAGTAAACTATGATATCGTCTATGTAGACGTGACAAAACTTTCCTACGTATTGCCGAAGGATGTTATCCATGGCCCTTTGGAATATTGAAGGAGCATTTCTTAAACCGAATGGCATTCGAACGAACTCGTACTTGCCATTGTTTACCGAGAATGCTGTTTTTTCAATATCCTCTGGTTTCATTAGTGTTTGGCGAAAACCCGATTCCAAATCTATTGTAGAAAAAAAACTTGCTTTTCCTAAATTTGAGAGTATTACGTTGCAATCTGGGATAGGATATTTATCCGCTATCGTGTTCTCATTCAATTTCTTGTAATCAATAACCATTCTCATTTTTTGAGTACCATCTTCGTTGGCTCCTTTTTTAGGCACTACCCATATTGGAGAATTATATGGGCTTTTGCTTTCTCTTATAATATTTTCTTTTAACATTTTCTTTATCTCTTTATTTATGAATTCATTAGCTGATAGAGGGTAAGGGTATTGTTTACTCCAAACAGGAGTGTCTGTAATGGTTCTAATTTCTGCGCTAACGTCTGTTCTAAAAGGGAGAGACGTATCTATATTTCCATGTTCTTTTGAAATTATGTTTTTTATTTTCTCTATCTTATCCTCATTTTAAATGATTTATTTGACCTAATTCAATTTCGTCAAGTGCATACAATTTTTCCTTATGATTATTAGTTACGATTATTAGTTATCCTCAAAATTCAATCGTATTTTGGCTTTGCTTAATAAATTCACTCCTATTAGCATATCGCTTTGTAAATTATTAATTTCATAGAATCGTGTTAAATGATTAAAAATATGTGCATTATAGAAATGGGTAATAATTGTATAGCCATTTACCGGTTTGACACGTTTGGCTATTTCTAAATGTTGTCTGTTGGGTAAAATATCAGGTTTACAGTAGCAATTTGTTGCTCCTGTATCTATCAAAACTTTCAGTTTTCTGTTTGTTCCCCGTAGTTGTCTGAATATGTATGGTAAGGGGTTGCTTCGTCTAAAAAAGCATTTCCTTGTATATTATTGATTCTTTGTTGTTTCGGTTGGGGCTGATGGCTATTACTTGAATCGAAGGTTCTTTTTGGCATTCGCCCTTGCGTAATATAATTAAATTGGGTAGGTTGCCTAAAAATGTTCTGTTTAGATTGGGGACAAGTTTGCTGTCTAAAATTAGCTGAGCTATCAACTTCCATAGGTATTGGTTTAGGCTGAGTTTGCCATCCAAAATTTCTATAGTTGTTTTTTTGTTGATCGGGACGTTGATTAAAACGTAAATAATTTGAATATTGCTGATAATTATTTTGTCTTGGTAAATTCCCATTATTGTTACTAAAATTTCAATTATCATTCACTTGTCTTCGAGCTTGATGGAATTCACTAGCAAATTTGATCCTAATTTGGTTTGACTCCATTTCTTGGGCTTTAGCCAACGCATTTGGCAAATCTATCGGGTTAAGAGACATTAAAATATTGTTTAAAGGATGATTTAGTCCTGTTATAAAAACCCTAAGTGCATCTGAACGATGTCTTTTATTGTATTCTCTAGTTATTTCCGAATTATTCCCGTAAGTCATTATTGTTTTGTTAATCATTAGTGTTAATTGGGAATTCACTTTGCTATAATAATCGATCAAATTCAAATTTGTTTGCCTAATTAAATTCACTTCTTGTTCTAATATATGCAGAGGGCGCTTGTCTGCATAGGCAAAATCTAGACGGCTGATGATCGCGTCGAAATTAAGGGTGGTGCCATGATTTGTTAAAGTATCGTTGGCTTCTTGAGTGATTTTATTCCTCAAAATAGTTATTGCGGCAAAATACTTTCTACTTCCTTTAGCGTATAAGGACATTGTATTATTAGCTGCCTCTCTCCAGCTTACATATCCCGATCCGTTAAATTCTGGTAGGGATTTTATAATGTCTAAAGTTTCATTACAATGAATTGATTCGGTAATAGTTTGTTTTTCAAAATCTGTAACCTTATGGGTATCTGTTAAATTTCGTAATTGAATTTTCAACTGATCTATCTCAATTTTTAAACCTTGCGTCTGCGCTGAAATCAGTCGTGCTAACACTTCATCACTACTTTCTGTGGCCATATTTTTTAGTTGCATTCACTTATTTATTTACTTATTTATTCAATGTTCTATATAAATATGTATATATAAATTAAATATAATATATATATATTTCACTTGTTATAATTCATTTTAATTTTATTCTTAATACACTTTTTTAAATTATTAAAATTTCTTAAACTTTCTTAAAATTTAAATATTAACTGTTCTCCTTTTGCTTCAGGATACTTGTTTGTGTTGATTTCTGGGGATACTCTTTTGTTCCTCGGAGGTCCTTGTTATCCAGATATCTTGGCTTACTTGATTGATGTGTCTGGAACTAGTAGTCACAATTCAATTTTTGTAAGTTATTATTTTTATCAAGGATACTTCTTAGCGCAATATTAAACTTTGATCTTAAGGATTGTTAAAGAAAGTCCTTTTCCGATCAATTCACTTCACTTTTAATTACTCTGCCCTACGTTGGGCGCCAATTAAACTCGCGGTGTGTACTTGTGAGTTCTCACTCCAAATTGAGTCTGTCTTTATTTTATAATTCAATTCTTAATCTAACCTAAGCTGCTGTCGGTTGTTGCCGTCGCTGCTGCAATTCCAGGAATCTGTTTTACTTTATTTTATTTGCAAAATGTATTTGTAGTGTTGATTGTAAGAGTGAGACATTTATGCAGGTGCATCCGATGTCACATATCGGAACAGTTGATATTATGGTTATCAGCAGTTTTGGTGGGAAAGCGGTTGCATTCCTTAACTCTCTGTATGTGCTTTAGTTGTTTTATAATTTGAATAGTTGACTTTATTGTTGTCAGCAGTTTTGGTGGGAAAGCGGTTGCATTCCTCAACTCTCTGTATGTGCTTTAGTTGTTTTATAGTTTGAATAGTTGACTTTATTGTTGTCAGCAGTTTTGGTGGGAAAGCGGTTGCATTCCTTAACTTAGCATTAACATGACTATTAAAATGTTTGGAATCCATTGTAACTCCCAAGTCAACAAAGTCAAACACTTGGTCCAGAGTATACATAGTTATTTATTGTGTAAGAAGCTGGCTGAATAGTTCTTCGTGAAAAACTCATAAATTTACATTTTTTAAGGTTAAGTGGCATATAATTTATGTTGCACCAATCAACTAAGCTGTTAATATCTATTTGTAATAAATTTCTTTCTCAATCGAAGCGTATGATTTAAAAAGTTTTACATCATCGGCATACATTAGTATATTCGAATATCTTATTGCAGTAGTAATATCATTTATGAATAACAAAAACAGAATCGGGCCTAGATGGCTGCCTTGGGGAACTCCCGAAGTAACATTAATGACATTGGAAAAAGCATTTTTGAATATAACGATTTGAGATCTATCATGTAGATAAGAAGAAATCCAGCGGAGGAGAGAGGGTGGAAAGCCCAGCCGATCAAGTTTGTGGATGAGTAAGGGGTGACAAACTTTGTCAAAAGCTTTACTGAAGTCGGTGTATATAACATCTGTTGGAATATTTTCTCTAAAACCATTTGAAACATGAGTTGTGAATTCCAGTAAATTGGTAATAGTTGAATTGCCCTTACAAAATCCGTGCTGAGAGTTTGCGATTGATGAAGAGATCGAATATTTTAACTGATTAGTAATAATTGCTTCAAATAGTTTTGGAATTTCCGGAATTTGCTATTCCACGGTAATTTTCAATCGAAGACCTATTGCCGCTTTTATGAAGAGGGATTATAAAAGACTTTTTCCAAACAGACGGGAAATTACCTTGTTTTAGCGACAAGTTAAACAAGTTTGATAAAGGCAGATATAGATAATCAGCAAATTGTTTAAGATTACATGTCGGAATCATATCAGGACCGTACCTGAATGATTCTTTTAAAGATTTCAGATAAAATAATACATCTTCTATGACAATTTTGTGATCATCAGACGGCATAATATCAAGAGCTGGTTTAAACAAACGAATTAATTCGTTGTGCTGGTGAAAAAATGCTTGAAGATTAGCAATAAATTGTCGCTTTGCACATGAAGCAATTGCACAACGCCGATCCAATTCACGATTGTTAGCGCCAATGAAATATATTTGCAAAAATTGATGTTCAGCATCTTGAAATGGCAATAATGAACCGGTTCGATGATAAATCTGACCTTGAATCTGCAATATGTTGGAAATGCAGTAAGATGTTGGATCGGAATTCCGAAAAATATCAAAAAAAACTGTATATTTTATTGCTATTTTCATATGATATTCCGTTTGAACTAATCACCTTAAACGTCGGCATAAAATTGTCTCTTACAATTTTGGTAGCACCAAAAGAAGTCATTTGAAATGCCGCATTGTACTCCTGAATATGAGACAAAAAATGCTTGGACGCAGGGATTGTTCCAAAAATCAACGAACGTAGCGGATCCGGTGGAGTTTCAAATGCTGGCAATTTCACTTTACCATTTCCACAACACATTCCAGCCGTTTCACCATTGAATTTAGCTGCATCACAATGTGGACATGTGATGCAGCTAAATTCAATGGTGAAACGGCTGTGTGTCATTCCACCAATATTGCCATATGCACTGTAGTCAATGTCGCGAAAGCAGCATTCTCCATCTCTTGCACAGCACGTCTAATCCGTGTCAACCGTCTAGATGCTGGATTGATTTGAATTTCATTTGTTTTCTATCGGCTGATCTATTTGGCCGTGTATTTTGTAATGGATTTTGTTGTAAAAGCTGCTCTACACTTTGAGTTCTTCTAAAATTGCGCATATTCGTCGAATGACGCGTTCGGCGACCCAAATTCGAACGTCTTATTGTTGGCATTTTGTTCTAAATGAACTGAAATCCAAATCAAATAGATACAAATTAAGGAATGTTCAAATATAACAAAAAACTACACTGTTGATGTGTGAGTACACTTCCTTTCAATCAAATCTCATTCATTTCAAATGCATTTCAATTGTTTATTTAAAAATATATATATTTGCTTATTCAATTTAAACAAATGCGGATATTTCTTTTGTTCATCGCAAAAAAATTATCGGACGATGGTAAACACTGGCATATTTATTTCGTCATCCATGTTTTACATATTTAAAAAACACTCCTCCTCTCTCACAACACTCTTCGACAACAGCACTACTCCCAACAACAACAACAAATCTAAATGGAAAAAAAATTAAATGTGTTTTTTTTACTTACAATGAATTTTATGAATACACGATAAAAGCACAACACAATGCACTTGTCAAAATGAGTTGAAATTCTCTGGAACTGAAAATAAATCAAAACACTTTCTTTAATGTGCACACTCTAAAATCAATTTAAAAACAATAATATCACTTTTTTAATTGGTAAATACTAACCAATAAGTAATAAAATTATCCAAAAGAGTTCACTTCGGAAAAATGTATGTCTGTTTACGTCGGAATCCAAATGCAAAAGAAAGCACATTATAAAGTGTCTTTTGACATGTGTCATCTTGACAAATTCAAAAGTGGCAAGTGTCAAGTGTCAAGTGTCAAGTTGAAAATGAAATTTAATATCGATAATCGTGCATTTTATATAGACAAAGGGACATTCAGGGGGTTGACGGATTTCTACCAACATCCCCTAAGCTACCACAAAAATTTGGTTTCATTCGGTCGAGCCGTTTTCTAATGATGCGATCACAACCAACCGTACACTTCTTTTTATATATGTACATATATAGATTTAATAAAAATAAGAACTTATTTCAGTGGGTTGGTTAGTAAAGTTAGTTATATGGCAACATAACTAGTATGTGAGTTGGATATTTATATGACAGAATTATACTCATATGAAAAGCTAATATTTTTATGAAAAATTTCAACTACCACAAATTACTAGAATTACTTCTTATGAAAAGTTAATACTTATGTTAATGCTTACATGCTTTTCATAGAAGTAGTTTTAGTAATTTTTCGAAGTTGAAATTTTTCATATAAGACTAATTTTTCATATAAACAACAAGCCCAAAAAAGTAGTAAGCTCGCATATAACCAATTTTACCGATTTACCGTAAGTATTAACTCTCAATATAAGTATTAGTTTTTCATATCATTATCAAATTTTGGTATAACATATAGGAGTAATTTTAGTAATTTTTAAAACTGGAAATTTTTCTTACAAAAATTATCTTTTCATACGAAACTTTTCATATATACTTCCAATTAAAATATCTGTTAAATTCCAATATATCCACTTTTACTAATTTACCAACTCAAATAAGTTGTAACTTACCATATAAGTTATTATTTTAATAAACTATTCATGAAAGTATTAACTTCCAAAAGAAATATTGACTTTTCATATGACCGTCAACTGTTCGTATAAATTCCATACATATTTACCAACTAAAATAGGCTGTCACTTTCCATAGAAGAAGTAGTTTTAGTAATTTTTAGAAGTTGAAATTTTTCATATTGAAATATACTTTTCTTATGAGTATAAATTTTTCATATAAACATTCAATTTAAAGAAGTAGTAAATTCCCGTATAACGAATTTAACTAATTTATCTTCAAATTTGTTCTTATTTTTTATTAACTTCTTCTATAAGTATTAGCTTTTAATATAAGTATTAACTTTTCGTATGAAAGTCAAGTTTTCATATAAATACCATATTATCACTACATCAAATAGACTGTATCTTAGCCTGGGAGTAATTTTAGTAGTTTTTAAAAGTGGAAATTTTTCATACAAAAATTAACTTTTCACAGGAGTATAAACATTTAATATAAACTTCCCACTCAAATAAGTGATAAATTACAATATAACTTACTAGCGAGACCCGGTGCACTTCGTTACACCGAAAAAAATTGTGAAATTATACTATTTCTGTTACAAAAAGATTATATTAAAGCTTTTACTACTAATGATTCAATCTTTCACATTATGTTAATGTTGCGTCAGTTCAGCTTGTAAAATGCAGAAAAATGAACATATTTGTTTTAGCAAATTATAAGACACAGTAAAGTGAAACCAAGTTCTGTTTTTTATATGAAATCTTAAAACATAGTTGTATTTCGAACTTTATGATTTCTTATCACCGAACTCAATCCAATACATTTTAATAAACAATATTTTTTATTTTTCCATGCGTCGCGTAAATGAATAAACTTCTTGGATTGCCAACTCTTGAACAGGCAACGTATAATTGACCGTGCGAGATGCATGGCTGTTCCAAGTTCAATCCGCATACTTGAAGCGTTTGTCCTTGCGCTTTATTTATGGACATGGCAAATGACAGACGCACCGGAAATTGTAAACGCTTGCATTGGAATGGCATATTTGTTGGTATCAGCGGAATACGTGGTATGAGTACAATTTCGCCTTTGGCTTTTCCAGTCAATATTATTGCTTCAATCAAATTCGGCATCAATTTTTTTACACCCAATCTGGTGCCATTGCACAGTTTTGGTGCGTTTAAATTCCTTAGCAAAATGATTGATGAGCCGACTTTTAAATTTAAACAATGCGGTGGCATACCAGGTGGTTCTAATGAATTTAAAAATTCAATTGGATAATGTATTGCATCATCGTTAATCATTGCGCTATCAATAGATTTATATGATGTCACTGCACCTGGTAATTTTTCTTGGATCAGAAAATTAATTGCATTGACATGTAAATTTGTTGGTGCCAAAATTGCGCGTTCTCTCAACCAATTGTGATTTCTGTAATATTTGGAAAAACGCTTTCAATCAGTTCTTCTTTTGATTGGAGCATTGTACAGAAATTATCTGGAAAAGTAATCAAACCATTTGCATTATCGATTTGAACTTTTCCATTGCCGATTTCTAACAATTGTTTCGAGAAACGATCTGCAGATTGATCATTGTGCAACTGAACACCCATGTTTATGTGCAATGCCAATTTTTGCACATATCGCCACAGAAAGGAAGACTTCAAGCCTGCATTAATTTCATCCGCTGGTGTGGATCGTTCAATCACGTGCAATGTTTGTCGAAAATCACCAGACAATAATATCAATGCACCAGCGAAACAATTGCTACTTGTTGCAATACTTTTGCCATTGCAGAAGTTTTTGAAATATTGCATGTGGCATGTTCAATCAACTGTAAATTCAATAATAATTTCATGTAAATTTATTCAAATTAATTATCAAAAATACATTAATGAAACAAACCTGAACATGTAACGGCAATTTTAATGCGAGCAACAATGTAGCAGCAATCCCAGACGAAGCAAGTGCCAATGCAATTTTTCCTTGCGATCGAATAGTTGCCAAAATCAGTGATATGACGAATGTCTTGCCTGTTCCACCAGGTGCATCCAAAAAATACAATCCACCAATCTCATTTTGTACAGCTTGCATGATGGTATCATAAGCGTGTTTTTGCTGATCATTAATTTTGGATATATTCAAATTGACAAATGTTTGCAACTCATTTCGATCATAGCTTTGCTCATGCTGCAACTCTCGATCAAATAAAGCATGCATTGTACAATTAGGTGGATTTATACCTAATTGTACTAATGCTTTATTTGCAATCGAAAGGCACAGGTCTTCAATCGCTATTAATGTTTCGTTGTACATTTCCAATGAAATTAGCAGCTCAAAATTTCTTGTGTGATGGCGCATTCGAACTAAAAAGTCTTCTGCCATATAAGCATTGTATTTATTCCACAATTCGATTGGATTCGATGGAAAACATGTTGATATTATAATGGCAAATAGCATATGTACGTATTTGATGTGGAGAAGAAGCAATCGAGGCGTCATGAAGTGCTAAATCCCAATGTGCATCATTTTCCAGCAAACCCAAACGTTGACATGCTTCACGATATGTCTGGCATAAATCACCATGAACTGTCCGCAAATGTTGAAATGAACGTGGCCCTACAACATTTATTAACAGCATTCGCAAATAGTAGCATTCTGCATTGTTTGGGTGAACTGTGTACAGCCGCCCCATTGTATCTGCATAAAAAACACGTTGATGGCCATCACTGGTGTACCTTGCTTGCGACGTTGCCATTTTTTGCAGTCCAAGTGAAATAATGCGTTACATCAGAATAAAGCAATGTTCTGGCAAATTCATAATTTTCACACAATTGGAAAAATGCAGTCAATGTTGTTGCTGATGGCTGTGCTGCTCTTTGCTGTACATTTGCTTCTGTAAAATAAACACGCTGGCCGTTTTTAAGATGAACCGATAAATGAACAACAGCTGGATACCGTTCATGAATTGGAAATGAATAAATTCTCCAAATAGCTTCATTAGTGCTAATGTAGCGGCTCATCTTATATTGAGAAATTTCATCATTAGGATTATCACCAGCTACACCAAAAACAGCCATATCGCTCCCTTTGTTGACATATTTGCAAATATATTTGATGGACTTGACTGAACTGCAATATTCAACGTTTATGTGAGCCTCAAATATTTTTGGCAATAGCGCTGAATATGGTACTACCCAACGATTGTCAACTATAATGTCTTGATTTTACATTCTAATTGTTGCTGTATGGCCATTATCTTCCACTGATCGACGTCGATACAATGGATATCCGTCATTGCCTGTAATTGTGTCAGAAGTGAATGCTCTTGGATATCGCTTTGAACATTTTCCATCGATCATGCATGGCGAATTCAAATTTAATTCACCGCAACGGCCGTGGATCATATTCTTCTTGATAATTTCAAATAATTGCGAATCACTGATTTCATCGGGAATTTCGGCTGATATAATGTTATCAATTTGATCTGGTGTTATTTTACGAACCAGCCATATCAAAATGTGTGCGTGTGGCAGGCCTCATTTTTGCCATTCGATGGAATACATCCAACAACGCACCTCGCCAAAAATTTTCAATTTGACAATCAGATCCATGAGTACTTTAGACTTTTGCCGAAATACACGTGCGGTGACATCATGTCGATCTGTGTGTGTCTGACTTTTAAATAAATTGTTTCTTATTTCAGCCCATTGTGGGTGGGACGTGAATGTTAGGAATAAATCGGGACGGCCGTATTTTCGAACATAGGAAATTACATCTTGCGTGTATTCATGCATATGACGTGGACTGCCGACATACGATGATGGTAATATTATTAAGCGGCCGATATCGGTAACATTGCCATCATTCATTACTGCGTCTCGCAAGTGGATATATTCTTCTGATCGGAATTTTGTTTGATTGAATCGAATGAAATTGAGCCGCTCTGATTCAATTTTTGCATACATGTCAATGGCGTATTGATGGAAGAGTTTGTCACATCTCAAAATAAAATTGTCTTCTTGTGAGCGAATCATAAATCTATATGAATAATAATTCATCCCACTAACTTTTTTTGAGATATCACGACCTATGATGAATTATCGGATAATTAAAATTTTAATATTATTTTGAAAGATGAATGTATCTCGCATATGTATGTATTTTATTTTACCAGTTTGTGGGTCTATCATTGGTATATTGATATGATAGCCGTCGTCACCTTTCCAGTGCAATATCGGATATTGTAGTGGATCATAGCTGCGGTGAAGCTCAGAGACACGCTGTAATTGTTCATTTCTTCGATGTAGCACAATATCACGTGATTGGAACTGTTCTCCACCAATTGCAACGGCCACTTCACCAATCGTCTTGCATGTTCTTCATCAGCTGAATCAAATATATATTATACCGCCGTTAATCATTTATTGAGAAAGGACAGTACAGCTCTTTTTATGGTGAAAAGTGAATCCGAAATATCAAAAGTGCTGGAAAGACAGTTGAAGTCTTGACATAAACATCGAGAAGGTTCATTTAATTCATAATTGGTTTTACACTGTTTTAAATAAAGAGGTTTAAAGTGTCTTGAAATCCGAGAAGGAACATTAAGTTTAACTTCGGCAATAAGAAGTGTGCTTGCGATAGACCCTGTGAGTAGTTTAGTAATGAATATTATGCCTAGCATTTCTCTACGGCTGGAAAGAGTAGGAAGATTTATTAGCTTCAAACGATCAGTATAATGAGGAAGATTAAGCCGAGAATCCCATCTAAAGTCTCTTAGGGCAAAAAGTAAGAACTGTTTTCGAATTGATTCCAGCCGATCAATGTGAACTTGATACCGTGGGTTCCAAACTATCGAACCGTATTCTAGCATAGATCTTACTAACGTTGTAAAAATAGCCTTTGTTACATATGGGTCCTTGAATTCTTTCGATCATCGTTTTATAAAGGCAAATATCCCTCTAGCCTTATTAGCTATAGCAAATTAAACTCGCGGTGTGTACTTGTGAGTTCTCACTCCAAATTGAGTCTGTCTTTATTTTATAATTCAATTCTTAATCTAACCTAAGCTGCTGTCGGTTGTTGCCGTCGCTGCTGCAATTCTAGGAATCTGTTTTACTTTATTTTATTTGCAAAATGTATTTGTAGTGTTGATTGTAAGAGTGAGACATTTATGCAGGTGCATCCGATGTCACATATCGGAACAGTTGATATTATGGTTATCAGCAGTTTTGGTGGGAAAGCGGTTGCATTCCTTAACTCTCTGTATGTGCTTTAGTTGTTTTATAATTTGAATAGTTGACTTTATTGTTGTCAGCAGTTTTGGTGGGAAAGCGGTTGCATTCCTTAACTCCCCCTTTGTTGGATGAATCGTCCCGATTCAATGATGAATAGTAGTTAATTCTTTCCATCATCTGGTCGAAGGACATTACTGGTTCTTTCACTGGTGTCTGATTGATGTTTACTTTGACTCCCTTTTTCTTGTGTTTCCAAATTATTAGTATTATTATTATAAAACTTATAATTATTATTAGGGTGTAACTCATTATGTTGCTTTTCTTAGCTTCATATTTTAGTTCTTCTATTTCATGAATATTTTCAACGTTTCTAAAATGCAACTCTTCCATTGTTAAATTTCTCATGATTGTTACATTGATTAATCTGACTGGGTTTGGTAATAATTGAATTACAAGAGGTTTACGATGTTTATAGATTATGTTATTAATTTCAACATTACAGTTTTCAAAGCGTATTAGTTTCCATTAATAGTAAAATTGTTTGAGTTACAATTGTGATATATAGTTTGATTTTTTGCGTTAATTACATAAACATGATTTGTATCTACTTCTATTACTTTTGATTGATTATTATTTATATATTGGCAGTGCATTTTTTGTTTGAATAGATTTCTAATACATTCGTCCTTATATTCTTTTAGTTCTTCCTTAAGGGAAGTCTTTTTTTATGTAACATCATTTAGAGATAATATTTCAGTTTCCTTAATATAAATTTCTGCCTGGTTAACATTAGGGATAGGTTAAATATATGTTAATTGATATATTTCTTTAGTAAAACAGGGAATTTTAACTAATATTACAATATTTCCATTCTGAGTGACAATTACAATTTTTATCTTACTTAATTTATCAAAAGTTATATTAAAATTCACAATATCGTCATCCGTAATTATATCTCTACTTAAAAGGCCATTCTGACTCGTCATTAAGATTTCTTTAATTCTAATAGTATTGGTTTCAATATACATTAGGTTTTCCAAAAGCTTATTGGTCCATTTTTCTTTTGATACTTCCTCAAATTCTACATTTATTTTATTCAAGTTTTGAATCAACTTTTTGTAATGATGGTTTAAGTTAGTGGTAATAATTTCAATTTCGCGGTTAAATTTTTCATTAATATTTTTCTGTAAATTTATTTGCTCAATTGCATTATGTGCATTTACCGTATTTACTTGTAATTTTCCTTCTATTTCTTCGCGATCTTCATCATCCATTGTGCCGTAAATATATTTTAATCCTGTTCCTAAAAAGTTAAATAGTCCCCTTTTCTGAATTCTATGATGTGGGGTTAATGTATCTATGTGAATTCTAATATGCTTTATTTTAGCTATCAAAAGTGAGTCAGGTTCTGTTTCATTAAGTACTAGTGCTTCTAGATTGTTAACTTGGTCTTTATACAACGTTGTGTTAATTAAGTAGGTAATTCTGTCATATCTTTCAATTAATCTTATTTCATCTAGTTTTAGGAGTGAATATCCGTTTCCGTAATTGAGATCTATGATTTCTATCTGCGCTGTAATCAACGGGATCGCCATGCCAATTATGATGAAGTGCAACATTGCGAACCTAAAAATTTTCAGATTTAATATTATCCTTATGTATTATTCTATTTCTATTTTGGATCATTATCTTATTTCCTAAGTCTGATTTAACTACTTGTTTTTTATACCTAGGTTTTAGTTTACTTTGATATTGATTATCTCTTTCAAATATTATTTCATTTTCATTAAATGTCCGCGTTTGTCTGTTTTTGTTTCTGCTAGTTAACGTCGTTACTTGGGCATCCCTAAGTTTTTTGGATAAATCATTATGTTTAATTTTATTATAAAGAACTTCGAATGGCTTTTTTATCTGTTACCGTATGTATTGCTTGATTATAGGATTGAGCTGCTCTAATTATAACTTCTATATCGCTAACTATTTCGAATTCTTCCTTAATACATTTAGCAATTTCTATTAGTGTTTAATGTACTCTTTCTATTTGTCCAATAGTTGTTGAATGTTTAGGGTCGCAATATTTAATTTGAATTTTCATCCTTTCTGCAAAAGATTTAAATTGTGCTGAGCTGAATCCTGGTTCGTTATCGCAAGTTATTCTTTTTACTTCTGGGAAGCATTGTATTGTTTCTAATACTTTATCCTGTAATTTAGTTTTATCGTCGATATGTTTAATTACTAAAAATTTGGAGTATGCATCTATTAGTGTTAAGAATTTTAAGTTTAGAGCAAAGAATATATCAATATGAATCTGCTCTCCCTCCTTTGTTGGAATTGGTGCCTCGCCAATTGGTATTTTTTTGGGGTGTCTGTCGTATTTATTTTTATTACAGATATCGCAGTTTCTAATAAATTGTTTAAATTGTTTTTTCATTTTAGGGCAGTAATAATCCTGAAAAATTTGTTTGATATTTTCCTTATAATTTCTGTGTGCTCTAGTGTGTGTTTGTCTAATAATTTTCTCTTTATCTTCTTCGTTGATTACATCTATTACTACTATGTCTGTGTGAAAAATTTTCTTTGATATTCTATTCCGTAATATTTGTTTTACTTCATTCAAATCCTTTAAATTACAATTTATTCCAGTTAATAGATTTTTATTTAGTCGTTTTGTTATTATTTCTTTCAAAAATTCCAAGTCGTTGTATTTTATATGATGCCTAAATGAATGAAAACTTTTCGTTCTAAGATGGTCATTGGTGTTATCCCTACTCAATATTATTTGTTGGGGAAATGAATTTAGGGGCTTGTTGATTGTTTTAATGTGAAAAATATCTAAGCTTTCTACTGAATGTGCGGTATCTGTTAAGTCGTCATTTTCCTTTTCTAAATTACTGTTATTTAACAGCTGTCTAGAAAGGGCATCTGATATATGATTTGTGTTCCCTGGTTTATATATAATTTTGGGTGCGTATTCTTCTATTAATGCGTGCCACCTCTTCATTTTCGCATTAGGGTTCCTGGTAGATACTGCAAAGGTTAAAGGTTGGTGATCTGTATGAATTTCTAGATTTGCTACTCCGTATAAATAATTCCTAAGATTTTTTAGGGCCCATACAATTGCATATAGCTCCTTCTCGTTAGTTGCGTAATTCTGTTCTGTTTTAGTCAGGGTTTTGGATATAAAGGTAATAGGTTTATTATCCTGCGATAGTACTGCTCCCACAGCTTCATTTGACACGTCTGTTGTTAGAATAAATTTCTTATTGAAATTAGGTTGTGTTAATTCTACCTGTTGAACTAATTCATTTTTTAATCGATCTACTGCGTTTAACGCTTCTTCATCTAATTCAATTATAACTTTTTTTGATTGGTTTTGAGAAATTCTTCCGTTTTCTCCCGCTAAATATTTTGTTAATGGTTTTGCTATATGTGCATAGTTGTGCACAAACTTCCGATAATACCCTGTCATTCCTAAGAAACTTCTCAATTGCCTCAATGTTTTCGGTACAGGGTAGTTTTTTATTGTTTCAATTTTCTTTTCATCAGTTCTAATAACATTATGGGCTACTTTGTAGCCTAAAAACTCCACGTTTGACCTGAAAAATTCTGATTTCTCAAGCGATATTTTCATATGTGCTTTTTGCAGTGTATTTATTATCTTAATTAAATGTTCATAGTGCTCTTCAGCGTTGCTAGAGTAAACTATGATATCGTCTATGTAGACGTGACAAAACTTTCCTACGTATTGCCGAAGGATGTTATCCATGGCCCTTTGGAATATTGAAGGAGCATTTCTTAAACCGAATGGCATTCGAACGAACTCGTACTTGCCATTGTTTACCGAGAATGCTGTTTTTTCAATATCCTCTGGTTTCATTAGTATTTGGTGAAAACCCGATTCCAAATCGATTGTAGAAAAAAAACTTGCTTTTCCTAAATTTGAGAGTATTACGTTGCAATCTGGGATAGGATATTTATCCGCTATCGTGTTCTCATTCAATTTCTTGTAATCAATAACCATTCTCATTTTTTGAGTACCATCTTCGTTGGCTCCTTTTTTAGGCACTACCCATATTGGAGAATTATATGGGCTTTTGCTATCTCTTATAATATTTTCTTTTAACATTTTCTTTATCTCTTTATTTATGAATTCATTAGCTGATAGAGGGTAAGGGTATTGTTTACTCCAAACAGGAGTGTCTGTAATGGTTCTAATTTCTGCGCTAACGTCTGTTCTAAAATGGAGAGACGTATCTATATTTCCATGTTCTTTTGAAATTATGTTTTTTATTTTCTCTATCTTATCCTCATTTTTAGTACTTAAATGATTTATTTGACCTAATTCAATTTCGTCAAGTGCATACAATTTTTCCTTATGATTATTAGTTACGATTATTAGTTATCCTCAAAATTCAATCGTATTTTGGCTTTGCTTAATAAATTCACTCCTATTAGCATATCGCTTTGTAAATTATTAATTTCATAGAATCGTGTTAAATGATTAAAAATATGTGCATTATAGAAATGGGTAATAGTTGTATAGCCATTTACCGGTTTGACACGTTTGGCTATTTCTAAATGTTGTCTGTTGGGTAAAATATCAGGTTTACAGTAGCAATTTGTTGCTCCTGTATCTATCAAAACTTTCAGTTTTCTGTTTGTTCCCCGTAGTTGTCTGAATATGTATGGTAAGGGGTTGCTTCGTCTAAAAAAGCATTTTCTTGTATATTATTGATTCTTTGTTGTTTCGGTTGGGGCTGATGGCTATTACTTGAATCGAAGGTTCTTTTTGGCATTCGCCCTTGCGTAATATAATTAAATTGGGTAGGTTGCCTAAAAATGTTCTGTTTAGATTGGGGACAAGTTTGCTGTCTAAAATTAGCTGAGCTATCAACTTCCATAGGTATTGGTTTAGGCTGAGTTTGCCATCCAAAATTTCTATAGTTGTTTTTTTGTTGATCGGGACGTTGATTAAAACGTAAATAATTTGAATATTGCTGATAATTATTTTGTCTTGGTAAATTCCCATTATTGTTACTAAAATTTCTATTATCATTCACTTGTCTTCGAGCTTGATGGAATTCACTAGCAAATTTGATCCTAATTTGGTTTGACTCCATTTCTTGGGCTTTAGCCAACGCATTTGGCAAATCTATCGGGTTAAGAGACATTAAAATATTGTTTAAAGGATGATTTAGTCCTGTTATAAAAACCCTAAGTGCATCTGAACGATGTCTTTTATTGTATTCTCTAGTTATTTCCGAATTATTCCCGTAAGTCATTATTGTTTTGTTAATCATTAGTGTTAATTGGGAATTCACTTTGTTATAATAATCGATCAAATTCAAATTTGTTTGCCTAATTAAATTCAATTCTTGTTCTAATATATGCAGAGGGCGCTTGTCTGCATAGGCAAAATCTAGACGGCTGATGATCGCGTCGAAATTAAGGGTGGTGCCATGATTTGTTAAAGTATCGTTGGCTTCTTGAGTGATTTTATTCCTCAAAATAGTTAATGCGGCAAAATACTTTCTACTTCCTTTAGCGTATAAGGACATTGTATTATTAGCTGCCTCTCTCCAGCTTACATATCCCGATCCGTTAAATTCTGGTAGGGATTTTATAATGTCTAAAGTTTCATTACAATGAATTGATTCGGTAATAGTTTATTTTTCAAAATCTGTAACCTTATGGGTATCTGTTAAATTTCGTAATTGAATTTTCAACTGATCTATCTCAATTTTTAAACCTTGCGTCTGCGCTGAAATCAGTCGTGCTAACACTTCATCACTACTTTCTGTGGCCATATTTTTTAGTTGTATTCACTTATTTATTCACTTATTTATTCAATGTTCTATATAAATATGTATATATAAATTAAATATAATATATATATATTTCACTTGTTATAATTCATTTTAATTTTATTCTTAATACACTTTTTTAAATTATTAAAATTTCTTAAACTTTCTTAAAATTTAAATATTAACTGTTCTCCTTTTGCTTCAGGATACTTGTTTGTGTTGATTTCTGGGGATACTCTTTTGTTCCTCGGAGGTCCTTGTTATCCAGATATCTTGGCTTAATTGATTGATGTGTCTGGAACTAGTAGTCACAATTCAATTTTTGTAAGTTGATTGAAGAATTTTGTTGGGCACAGTAAAAAAAGTTCAAACTGATTGCTTTATTTCTCCTTATTTTTATCAAGGATACTTTTTAGCGCAATATTAAACTTTGATCTTAAGGATTGTTAAAGAAAGTCCTTTTCCGATCAATTCACTTCACTTTTAATTACTCTGCCCTACGTTGGGCGCCAATTAAACTCGCGGTGTGTACTTGTGAGTTCTCACTCCAAATTGAGTCTGTCTTTATTTTATAATTCAATTCTTAATCTAACCTAAGCTGCTGTCGGTTGTTGCCGTCGCTGCTGCAATTCCAGGAATCTGTTTAACTTTATTTTATTTGCAAAATGTATTTGTAGTGTTGATTGTAAGAGTGAGACATTTATGCAGGTGCATCCGATGTCACATATCGGAACAGTTTATATTATGGTTATCAGCAGTTTTGGTGGGAAAGCGGTTGCATTCCTTAACTCTCTGTATGTGCTTTAGTTGTTTTATAATTTGAATAGTTGACTTTATTGTTGTCAGCAGTTTTGGTGGGAAAGCGGTTGCATTCCTCAACTCTCGGTATGTGCTTTAGTTGTTTTATAGTTTGAATAATTGACTTTATTGTTGTCAGCAGTTTTGGTGGGAAAGCGGTTGCATTCCTTAACTTAGCATTAACATGACTATTAAAAAGTTTGGAATCCATTGTAACTCCCAAGTCAACAAAGTCAAACACTTGATCCAGAGTATACATAGTTATTTATTGTGTAAGAAGCTGGCTGAATAGTTCTTCGTGAAAAACTCATAAATTTACATTTTTTAAGGTTAAGTGGCATATAATTTATGTTGCACCAATCAACTAAGCTGTTAATATCTATTTGTAATAAATATCTTTCTCAATCGAAGCGTATGATTTAAAAAGTTTTACATCATCGGCATACTTTAGTATATTCGAAATCTTATTGCAGTAGTAATATCATTTATGAATAACAAAAACAGAATCGGGCCTAGATGGCTGCCTTGTGGAACTCCCGAAGTAACATTAATGACATTGGAAAAAGCATTTTTGAATATAACGATTTGAGATCTATCATGTAGATAAGAAGAAATCCAGCGGAGGAGAGAGGGTGGAAAGCCCAGCCGATCAAGTTTGTGGATGAGTAAGGGGTGACAAACTTTGTCAAAAGCTTTACTGAAGTCGGTGTATATAACATCTGTTGGAATATTTTCTCTAAAACCATTTGAAACATGAGTTGTGAATTCCAGTAAATTGGTAATAGTTGATTTGCCCTTACAAAATCCGTTTGCGATTGATGAAAAGATCGAATATTTTAACTGATTAGTAATAATTGCTTCAAATAGTTTTGGAATTTCCGATAGCTTTGCTATTCCACGGTAATTTTCAATCGAAGACCTATTGCCGCTTTTATGAAGAGGGATTATAAAAGACTTTTTCCAAACAGACGGGAAATTACCTTGTTTTAGCGACAAGTTAAACAAGTTTGATAAAGGCAGATATAGATAATCAGCAAATTGTTTAAGAATACATGTCGGAATCATATCAGGACCGTACCTGAATGATTCTTTTAAAGATTTCAGATAAAATAATACATCTTCTATGACAATTTTGTGATCATCAGACGGCATAATATCAAGAGCTGTTTTAAACAAACGAATTAATTTCACATGAATCAATTGCACAACGCCGATTCCAATGAAATATATTTGCAAAAGTTGATGTTCAGCATCTTGAAATGGCAATAATGAACCGGTTCGATGATGAATCCGACCTTGAATCTGCAATATGTTGGAAATGCAGTAAGATGTTGGATCGGAATTCCGAAAAATACCAAAAAAAAACTGTATATCTTATTGCAATTTTTATATGATATTCCGTTTGAACTAATCACCTTAAACGTCGGCATAAAATTGTCTCTTACAATTTTGGTAGCACCAAAAGAAGTCATTCGAAATGCCGCATTGTACATACTCCTGAATATGAGACAAAAAATGCTTGGGCGCAGGGATTGTTCCAAAAATCAACGAACGTAGCGGATCCGGTGGAGTTTCAAATGCTGGCGATTTCACTTTACCATTTCCACAACACATTCCAGCCGTTTCACCATTGAATTTAGCTGCATCAAAATGTGGACATATCACCGTCATTCCACCAATATTGCCATATGCACTGTAGTCAATGTCGCTATTATAAGCGAAAGCAGCATTCTCCATCTCTTGCACAGCACGTCTAATCCGTGTCAACCGTCTAGATGCTGGATTGATTTGAATTTCATTTGTATTTCTATAGGCTGATCTATTTCGGCGTGTATTTTGTAATGAATTTTGTTGAAAAAGCTGCTCTACACTTTGAGTTCTTCTAAAATTGCGCATATTCGTAGAATGACGCGTTCGACGACCCAAATTCGAACGTCTTATTGTTGGCATTTTGTTCTATATGAACTGAAATCCAAATCAAATAGATCTAAATTAAGGAATGTTTAAATATAACAAAAAACTACTCTGTTGTTGTGTGAGTACACTTCCATTCAATCAAATCTCATTCATTTCAATGCATTTCAATTGTTTATTTAAAAATATATATATTTGTTTATTCAATTTAAACAAATGCGGATATTTCTTTTGTTCATCGCAAAAAAATTATCGGACGATGGTAAACACTGGCATATTTATTTCGTCATCCATGTTTTACATATTTAAAAAACACTCCTCCTCTCTCACAACACTCTTCGACAACAGCACTACTCCCAACAACAACAACAAATCTAAATGGAAAAAAAATTAAATCAATATTTTCCATTGCACATTGCTGTTTTAAATCGTATGACGAAAACAACAGCAACAAAAAACACGTGTTTTTTTTACTTACAATGAATTTTATGAATACACGATAAACGCTTTTAATGTGCACACTCTAAAATTAATTTAAAAACAATAATATCACTTTTTTAATTGGTAAATACTAACCAATAAGTAATTAAATTATTCAAAAGAATTCACTTCGGAAAAATGTATGTATGTTTACGTCGGAATCCAAATGAAAAAGAAAGCACATTATAAAGTGTCTTTTGACATGTGTCATCTTGACAAATTCAAAAGTGGCAAGTGTCAAGTGTCAAGTGTCAAGTTGAAAATGAAATTTAATATCGATAATCGTCTATTTTATATAGACAAAGGGACATTCAGGGGGTTGACGGATTTCTACCAACATCCCCTAAGCTACCACAAAAATTTGGTTTCATTCGGTCGAGCCGTTTTCTAATGATGCGATCACAACCAACCATACATTTCTTTTTATATATGTACATAGATAGATTTAATAAAAATAAGAACTTATTTCAGTGGGTTGGATAGTAAAGTTAGTTATATGGCAACATACTAGTTCTTTGAGTTGGATATTTATATGATAGAATTATACTCATATGAAAAGCTAATATTTTTATGAAAAACTTTAACTTCCACAAATTACTAGAATTACTTCTTAAGAAAAGTTAATACTTACTTTAGGGCTTACATGCTTTTCATAGAAGTAGTTTTAGTAATTTTTCGAAGTTGAAATTTTGCATATAAGAATAATTTTTCATATAAACAACAAGCTCAAAGAAGTAGTAAGCTCCCATATAACTAATTTTACCGATTTACCGTAAGTATTAACTCTCAATATAAGTATTAGTTTCTCATATCATTATCAAATTTTCGTATAACATATAGGAGTAATTTTAGTAATTTTTAAAACTAGAAATTTTTCTTACAAAAATTATCTTTTCATACGAAACTTTTCATATATACTTCCAATTAAAATATCTGCTAAGTTCCAATATATCCACTTTTATTAATTTACCAACTCAAATAAATTGTAACTTACCATATTAGTTATTATTTTAATAAACTATTCATAAAAGTATTAACTTTCAAAAGAAATATTGACTTTTCATATGACCATCAACTGTTCGTATAAATTCCATACTATTTACCAACTAAAATAGGCTGCCACTTTCCATAGAAATAATTTTAGGAATTTTTAGAAGTTGAAATTTTTCACATAAAAATTAACTTTTCATATGAGTATAAATTTTTCATATGAACATCCAACTCAAAGATGTATAAATTCTCATATAACTAATTTTAGTAATTTATTAACTCAAATAACTTTTTATTTTTATTAACTTCTCATATAAGTATTAACTTTTAATATAAGTATTAACTTTTCGTATGAAAGTCAAGTTTTCATATAAATACCATATTATTACTACATCAAATAGACTGTATCTAAGCATGGGAGTAATTTTAGTAGTTTTTAAAAGTGGAAATTTTTCATACAAAAATTAACTTTTCACAGGAGTATAAACATTTCATATAAACTTCCCACTCAAATAAGTGATAAATTACAATATAACTTACTAGCGAGACCTGGTACACTTCGTTACACCGAAAAAAATTGTGAAATTGTACTATTTCTGTTACAAAAAGATTATATTAAAGCTTTTACTAATAATGATTCAATCTTTCACATAATGTTAATGTTGCGTCAGTTCAGCTTGTAAAATGCTGAAAAATGAACATATTTGTTTTAGCAAATTATAAGACACAGTACAGTGAAACCAAGTTTTGTTTTTTATATGAAATCTTAAAACATAGTTGTATTTCGAACTTTATGGTTTCTTATCACCGAACTCAATCCAATACATTTTAATAAACAATATTTTTTATTTTTCCACGCGGTGCTTAGATGAATAAACTTCTTGGATTGCCAACTCTTGAACAGGCAACGTATAATTGACCGTGCGAGATGCATGGCTGTTCCAAGTTCAATCCGCATACTTGAAGCGTTTGTCCTTGCGCTTTATTTATGGACATGGCAAATGACAGACGCACCGGAAATTGTAAAGGCTTGAATTGGAATGGCATATTTGTTGGAAACAGCGGAATATGTGGTATGAGTACAATTTCGCCTTTGGCTTTTCCAGTCATTATTATTGCTTCAATCAAATTCGGCATCAATTTTTTTACAGCCAATCTGGTGCCATTGCACAGTTTTGGTGCGTTTAAAGTCCTTTGCAAAATGATTGATGAGCCGACTTTTAAATTTAAACAATGCGGTGGCATACCAGGTGGTTCTAATGAATTTAAAAATTCAATTGGATAATGTATTGCATCATCGTTATTCATTGCACTATCAATAGATTTATATGATGTCACTGCACCTGGTAATTTTTCTTGGATCAGAAAATTAATTGCATTTACATGCAAATTTGTTGGTGCCAAAATCGCGCGTTCTCTCAACCAATTGTGATTTCTGTAATTTTGAACAATATTTGGAAAAACGCTTTCAATCAGTTCTTCTTTTGATTGGAGCATTGCTTAGAAATTATCTGGAAAAGTAATCAAACCATTTGCATTATCGATTTGAACTTTTCCATTGCCGATTTCTAACAATTGTTTCGAGAAACGATCTGCAGATTGATCATAGAGCAACTGAACACCCATGTTTATGTGCAATGTCAATTTTTGCACATATCGCCACAGAAAGGAAGACTTCAAGCATGCATTAATTTCATCCGCTGGTGTGGATCGTTCAATCACGTGCAATGTTTGTAGAAAATCACCAGACAATAATATCAATGCACCAGCGAAACAATTGCTACTTGTTGCAATACTTTTGCCATTGCAGAAGTTTTTGAAATATTGCATGTGGCATGTTCAATCAACTGTAAAGTCAATAATAATTTCATGTAAATTTATTCAAATTAATTATCAAAAATACATTAATGAAACAAACCTGAACATGTAACGGCAATTTTAATGCGAGCAACAATGTAGCAGCAATCCCAGACGAAGCAAGTGCCAATGCAATTTTTCCTTGCGATCGAATAGTTGCCAAAATCAGTGATATGACGAATGTCTTGCCTGTTCCACCAGGTGCATCCAAAAAATACAATCCACCAATCTCATTTTGTACAGCTTGCATGATGGTATCATAAGCGTGTTTTTGCTGATCATTAATTTTGGATATATTCAAATTGACAAATGTTTGCAACTCATTTCGATCATAGCTTTGCTCATGCTGCAACTCTCGATCAAATAAAGCATGCATTGTACAATTAGGTGGATTTATACCTAATTGTACTAATGCTTTATTTGCAATCGAAAGGCACAGGTCTTCAATCGCTATTAATGTTTCGTTGTACATTTCCAATGAAATTAGCAGCTCAAAATTTCTTGTGTGATGGCGCATTCGAACTAAAAAGTCTTCTGCCATATAAGCATTGTATTTATTCCACAATTCGATTGGATTCGATGGAAAACATGTTGATATTATAATGGCAAATAGCATATGTACGTATTTGATCTGGAGAAGAAGCAATCGAGGCGTCATGAAGTGCTAAATCCCAATGTGCATCATTTTCCAGCAAACCCAAACGTTGACATGCTTCACGATATGTCTGGCATAAATCACCATGAACTGTCCGCAAATGTTGAAATGAACGTGGCCCTACAACATTTATTAACAGCATTCGCAAATAGTAGCATTCTGCATTGTTTGGGTGAACTGTGTACAGCCGCCCCATTGTATCTGCATAAAAAACACGTTGATGGCCATCACTGGTGTACCTTGCTTGCGACGTTGCCATTTTTTGCAGTCCAAGTGAAATAATGCGTTACATCAGAATAAAGCAATTCTCTGGCAAATTCATCATTTTCACACAATTGGAAAAATGCAGTCAATGTTGTTGCTGATGGCTGTGCTGCTCTTTGCTGTACATTTGCTTCTGTAAAATAAACACGCTGGCCGTTTTTAAGATGAACCGATAAATGAACAACAGCTGGATACCGTTCATGAATTGGAAATGAATAAATTCTCCAAATAGCTTCATTAGTGCTAATGTAGCGGCTCATCTTATATTGAGAAATTTCATCATTAGGATTATCACCAGCTACACCAAAAACAGCCATATCGCTCCCTTTGTTGACATATTTGCAAATATATTTGATGGACTTGACTGAACTGCAATATTCAACGTTTATGTGAGCCTCAAATATTTTTGGCAATAGCGCTGAATATGGTACTATCCAACGATTGTCAACTATAATGTCTTGATTTTACATTCTAATTGTTGCTGTATGGCCATTATCTTCCACTGATCGACGTCGATACAATGGATATCCGTCATTGCCTGTAATTGTGTCAGAAGTGAATGCTCTTGGATATCGCTTTGAACATTTTCCATCGATCATGCATGGCGAATTCAAATTTAATTCACCGCAACGGCCGTGGATCATATTCTTCTTGATAATTTCAAATAATTGCGAATCACTGATTTCATCGGGAATTTCGGCTGATATAATGTTATCAATTTGATCTGGTGTTATTTTACGAACCAGCCATATCAAAATGTGTGCGTGTGGCAGGCCTCATTTTTGCCATTCGATGGAATACATCCAACAACGCACCTCGCCAAAAATTTTCAATTTGACAATCAGATCCATGAGTACTTTAGACTTTTGCCGAAATACACGTGCGGTGACATCATGTCGATCTGTGTGTGTCTGACTTTTAAATAAATTGTTTCTTATTTCAGCCCATTGTGGGTGGGACGTGAATGTTAGGAATAAATCGGGACGGCCGTATTTTCGAACATAGGAAATTACATCTTGCGTGTATTCATGCATATGACGTGGACTGCCGACATACGATGATGGTAATATTATTAAGCGGCCGATATCGGTAACATTGCCATCATTCATTACTGCGTCTCGCAAGTGGATATATTCTTCTGATCGGAATTTTGTTTGATTGAATCGAATGAAATTGAGCCGCTCTGATTCAATTTTTGCATACATGTCAATGGCGTATTGATGGAAGAGTTTGTCACATCTCAAAATAAAATTGTCTTCTTGTGAGCGAATCATAAATCTATATGAATAATAATTCATCCCACTAACTTTTTTTGAGATATCACGACCTATGATGAATTATCGGATCCAATTCACGATTGTTATCGCCAATGAAATATATTTGCAAAAATTGATGTTCAGCATCTTGAAATGGCAATAATGAACCGGTTCGATGATAAATCTGACCTTGAATCTGCAATATGTTGGAAATGCAGTAAGATGTTGGATCGGAATTCCGAAAAATACCAAAAAAAAACTGTATATCTTATTGCAATTTTTATATGATATTCCGTTTGAACTAATCACCTTAAACGTCGGCATAAAATTGTCTCTTACAACTTTGGTAGCACCAAAAGAAGTCATTCGAAATGCCGCATTGTACATACTCCTGAATATGAGACAAAAAATGCTTGGGCGCAGGGATTGTTCCAAAAATCAACGAACGTAGCGGATCCGGTGGAGTTTCAAATGCTGGCAATTTCACTTTACCATTTCCACAACACATTCCAGCCGTTTCACCATTGAATTTAGCTGCATCAAAATGTGGACATATCACCGTCATTCCACCAATATTGCCATATGCACTGTAGTCAATGTCGCTATTATAAGCGAAAGCAGCATTCTCCATCTCTTGCACAGCACGTCTAATCCGTGTCAACCGTCTAGATGCTGGATTGATTCAGAATTCAATAAAATATCGAAAAAACTGTTTCCTGACTTTTCATTGCCAAGGTCGGTATTTAAATTCGGAATCGAATCATTGTATCCTTAGAATATATGTATATATTTTTTAAGTGTCGTAATAATTTACTTATAAGTATTACTTTGTGAGTCTAGTCTGTAAGGTTATTAAAATCATAGACTAATAAATTGAATTGAATTGAATTGAATTTGAATTTCATTTGTATTTCTATAGGCTGATCTATTTCGGCGTGTATTTTGTAATGAATTTTGTTGAAAAAGCTGCTCTACACTTTGAGTTCTTCTAAAATTGCGCATATTCGTAGAATGACGCGTTCGACGACCCAAATTCGAACGTCTTATTGTTGGCATTTTGTTCTATATGAACTGAAATCCAAATCAAATAGATCTAAATTAAGGAATGTTTAAATATAACAAAAAACAACTCTGTTGTTGTGTGAGTACACTTCCATTCAATCAAATCTCATTTATTTCAAATGCATTTCAATTGTTTATTTAAAAAATATATATATTTGCTTATTCAATTTAAACAAATGCGGATATTTCTTTTGTTCATCGCAAAAAAATTATCGGGCGATGGTAAACACCGGCATATTTATTTCGTCATCCATGTTTTACATATTTAAAAAACACTCTTCCTCTCTCACAACACTCTTCGACAACAGCACTACTCACAACAACAACAACAAATATAAATGGAAAAAAAATTAAATGTGTTTTTTTACTTACAATGAATTTTATGAATATACGATAAACGCACAACACACGGCACCTGTCAAAATAAGTTGAAATTCTCTAGAACTGAAAATAAATCAAAACACTTTTTTTAATGTGCACACTCTAAAATCAATTTAAAAACAATAATATCACTTTTTAATTGGTAAATACTAACCAATAAGTAATAAAATTATCCAAAAGAATTCACCTCGGAAAAATGTATGTCTGTTTACGTCGGAATCCAAATGAAAAAGAAAGCACATTATAAAGTGTCTTCTGACATGTGTCATCTTGACAAATTCAAAAGTGGCAAGTGTCAAGTGTCAAGTGTCAAGTTGAAAATGAAATTTAATATCGATAATCGTCTATTTTATATAGACAAAGGGACATTCAGGGGGTTGACGGATTTCTACCAACATCCCCTAAGCTACCACAAAAATTTGGTTTCATTCGGTCGAGCCGTTTTCTAATGATGCGATCACAACCAACCATACATTTCTTTTTATATATGTACATATATAGATTAAATAAAAATAAGAACTTATTTCAGTGGGTTGGATAGTAAAGTTAGTTATATGGCAACATACTAGTTCTTTGAGTTGGATATTTATATGATAGAATTATACTCATATGAAAAGCTAATAATTTTATGAAAAACTTCAACTTCCACAAATTACTAGAATTACTTTTTATGAAAAGTTAATACTTACGTTAATGCTTACACGCTTTTCATAGAAGTAGTTGTAGTAATTTTTCGAAGTTGAAATTTTTCATATAAAAATTAACTTTTCATAAGAGAATAAATTTTTCATATAAACAACAAGCTCAAAGAAGTAGTAAGCTCCCATATAACTAATTTTACCGATTTACCGTAAGTATAAACTCTCAATATAAGTATTAGTTTCTCATATCATTATCAAATTTTCGTATAACATATAGGAGTAATTTTAGTAATTTTTAAAACTAGAAATTTTTCTTACAAAACTTATCTTTTCATACGAAACTTTTCATATATAGTTCCAATTAAAATATCTGTTAAATCCCAATATATCCACTTTTACTAATTTACCAACTCAAATAAGTTGTAACTTACCATATAGGTTATTATTTTAATAAACTATTCATAAAAGTATTAACTTTCAAAAGAAATATTGACTTTTCATATGACCGTCAACTGTTCGTATAAATTCCATACTATTTACCAATTAAATAGGCTGTCACTTTCCATAGAAGTAATTTTAGGGATTTTTAGAAGTTGAAATTTTTCACATAAAAATTAACTTTTCATATGAGTATAAATTTTTCATATAAACATCATATGACTATCAAGTTTTCGTATAACTACCATTTATATTTACCACATCAAATAGACTGTAAGAAAAATTAACGTTTCACAGGAGAATAAATTTTTCGTATAAACTCCTACTCAAATAAGTGGTAAAATCCGAATGAATTTCCATATAACTAGTTTTACTTATTTACCAACTCAAATAAGTTGTAACTTCCCATATAAATTTTTATTGTTATTAACCTTTCATGTGAGCATTAACTTTTACTATAAGTATTTACTGTTTATATGACTATTTACTTTGCGTATAAACGCCATTTATATTTACCAACTAAAATAGCCTGTCACTTTCCTTAGAAGTAATGTTAGTAATTTTTAGAAGTTGAAATTTTTCATATTGAAATATACTTTTCTTATGAGTATAAATTTTTCATATAAACATGCAATTTAAGGAAGTAGTAAATTCCCGTATAACTAATTTAACTAATTTATCTTCAAATTTGTTCTTATTTTTTATTAACTTCTTCTATAAGTATTAACTTTTAATATAAGTATTAACTTTTCGTATGAAAGTCAAGTTCTCATATAAATACCATATTATTACTACATCAAATAGACTGTATCTTAGCATGGGAGTAATTTTAGTAGTTTTTAAATGTGGAAATTTTTCATACAAAAATTAACTTTTCACAGGAGTATAAACATTTCATATAAACTTCCCACTCAAATAAGTGGTAAATTACAATATAACTTACTAGCGAGACCCGGTACACTTCGTTACACCGAAAAAAATTGTGAAATTGTACTATTTCTGTTACAAAAAGATTATATTAAAGCTTTTACTACTAATGATTCAATCTTTCACATAATGTTTTAGCAAATTATAAGACACAGTAAAGTGAAACCAAGTTTGGTTTTTTATATGAAATCTTAAAACATAGTTGTATTTCGAACTTTATGGTTTCTTATCACCGAACTCAATCCAATACATTTTAATAAACAATATTTTTTATTTTTCCATGCGGTGCGTAAATGGATAAACTTCTTGGATTGCCAACTCTTGAACAGGCAACGTATAATTGACCGTGCGAGATGCATGGCTGTTCCAAGTTCAATCCGCATACTTGAAGCGTTTGTCCTTGCGCTTTATTTATGGGCATGGCAAATGACAGACGCACCGGAAATTGTAAGCGCTTGCATTGGAATGGCATATTTGTTGGTATCAGCGGAATACGTGGTATGAGTACAATTTCGCCTTTGGCTTTTCCTGTCAATATTATTGCTTCAATCAAATTCGGCATCAATTTTTTTACACCCAATCTGGTGCCATTGCACAGTTTTGGTGCGTTTAAATTCCTTAGCAAAATGATTGATGAGCCGACCTTTAAACAATGTGGTGGCATACCAGGTGGTTCTAATGAATTTAAAAATTCAATTAGATAATGTATTGCATCATCGTTATTCATTGCGCTATCAATAGATTTATATGATGTCACTGCACCTGGTAATTTTTCTTGGATCAGAAAATTAATTGCATTGACATGCAAATTTGTTTAATGAAACAATTTTAATGCAGAGTGTGCTGTTCTTCCGCCGTCCAACAATGTAGCAGCCATCCCAGACGAAGCAAGTGCCAATGCAATTTTTCCTTGCGATCGAATAGTTGCCAAAATCAGTGATATGACGAATGTCTTGCCTGTTCCACCAGGTGCATCCAAAAAATACAATCCACCAACCGCATTTTGTACAGCTTGCATGATGGTACCATAAGCGTGTTTTTGCTGATCATTAATTTTGGATATATTCAAATTGACAAATGTTTGCAACTCATTTCGATCATAGCTTTGCTCATGCTGCAACTCTCGATCAAATAAAGCATGCATTGTACGATTAGGTGGATTTATACCTAATTAAACTAATGCTTTATTTGCAATCAAAAGGCACAGGTCTTCAATCGCTATTAATGTTTCGTTGTACATTCCCAATGAAATTAGCAGCCCAGAATTTCTTGTGTGATGTTGCATTCGAACTAAAAAGTCTTCTGCCATATAAGCATTGTATTTATTCCACAATTCGATTGGATTCGATGGAAAACATGTTGATATTATAATGGCAAATAGCATATGTACGTATTTGATGTGGAGAAAAAGCAATCGAGGCGTCATGAAGTGTTAAATCCCAATGTGCATCATTTGTCAGCAAACCCAAACGTTGACATGCTTCACGATATGTCTGGCATAAATCACCATGAACTGTCCGCAAATGTTGAAATGAACGTGGCCCTACAACATTTATGTGGGATTGGGGTTAAAGGCTAGAAGCGGTCGGGAATACTAAGTTACACCTTTTACATGCACAAGCCCTAAGCTTATCAACACTATCAATTACTAATAATTAAATACAACATTGCAAATTGCATCATCTTGACAAAAGTCAACCCTACCGAAATGCCAATTTTAAAAAGAAACCGAAAGTCAGTTCAGTTGATGAACAGACGCCAAACATTTCAGTTGCATTGCCGCCTGTGTTGTGAATATAAAAAAAAAGAACTGTATCCAACATATACACCTGTATACACGCATATATCCAATTTTCAATTAAATAAACATTATATCTTATTATTACTATATTAAATAAACTGTTTTTGTGGAGAATCACCACAAAATTGGGGGCTCAACCGGGATTGAGTGGGGTTAAAAGCATTCCCAATCTGAACGTGCAAAAGAAAGCAGTGCCGCAAAAAGCCAAGCAGTGTCGTTAAACGCTCGCCTGGAATTAGTTTCACATATTCTACAAACAATTTGTGCAGTATAAAGCGATACGGAGTGGTCAAGCAAAAGAAATCATCATTTAACGCCACTTGAAATTGTACAAATTCTACGTACACAAGAAGTAAGCAAAATTTTCGCAGTCAGCGCATGCAAAGCAAAGTCTGCGCAGACGACAAGGCAAGCAGAGAAGCTCAGTGGCGCCTCAACTCAAATGTAACGATCGTAATTTGGTAGAATTTAACACTTCGGAGAAGAATTAGAGTTCAAAGTAAAGAATATAATTGGTGAAGAGAAGCACAGCAAGAGGTTGTGAAGTTAGCATTCGACAAGCGGTCGTTGGCAGAATAAGAACAGAAGCGAAGTAAAGAGCGAAACAAAGCAGAAGCAGAAGAATAGCCAAAGGTGGCTGGTGTGAACAGAATTGAAATAAACGTAGCAGAAGCGAAAGATTCAAAAGTGGTTGGCATAGGAACAGAATCGAAGTAAAGAACAAAGCGTAGCAGAAATTTGTAAGTGAAAAGACAGTAGCTGAGTCAAGGCGAAAAACAACAAATAGAAAGAACGAAGTAAGAGGAAAGAAATCAATTGAACAAGAGTAAAAAACAGCGAACACTTAGAATCAAAACAAACGAGAGCAAAGCAGTAAGAAGGCAGATTAGTTGGCCTACGTATATTTGTATGTATTTTGTATTTATATATATGTATATATGTATATTTTGTAAAAAGTTGTATATTTAATTATCTTATGCTAATAAAAAATAACCCTACATAAATTCCGGTAAGAATACCCAAGTGAGTGTATACAATTAAAAGCTTAAATTTTGGTTGTAAGTTTGCAAGAGGTGACAGGGCAAAATGGATAGGCAGTCGATATTAAGCCTTAACGTAAAACAATTGCAAAGTGCTTTTCGTGAATTAAACCTGTCCACCGCTGGACGTAAATTAGAGTTGCAAAATCGTTTATTAGAGCACTTTAGTTACGATACAATGCACGGTGATGATGATGGTAATTCCACGGTCGGCTCATCCTACGAGGATGCACCTGAGGAAATGGCTGGAGGCCCCGCGGCCCCTGTTGAATCGGTTGGCAAATCAGTGTTCACCTTTAAAGATATTGAGGAAAGTTTGACACAGTTTAATGGTAATGATTCCATGAATATTTTTGAGTGGGTAACTCAGGTTCCAATAGGTGTTAATCAGCAAAATGTTAGTAGCTCCAACGGCTCCCAAAAAACAACTAAGTCATGTTTTAGATGTGGAAGTACAAGCCATATTATCCGTGATTGCAACATAAAGCAGGTAAAATGTTTCAAGTGTCAAGGGGTAGGACACAAATCCTTTGAGTGTACGAATAAAGATAATACGAAAATTAAAAAAGAAGGTGACAAAGCTAACGTAGTTGACGGACAAAACAAAGTTTTCAATTTAGCTTTTAAAAAAATAGTCGTGGGGGGGTTGGAAATGAATGCGCTGATCGATACTGGATGTTGCTTGTGCTTGATTAGGCACGATATTTTCGATAAATTAAATTTCAACGGGGAAGTGAGCAAGGAACGGCGTATATTGTACGGCGTATGCAAAAAAGAATTCTCAACTCATGGTAGCTTTGTCACTGATATCGTAGCGGATGGTTTAAAGTTTCCACAGACATTCCACATTACGAGCGAGGATGCAATCGAGTTTCCAGTGTTTATTGGTACATCAGTTCTAGAGCAAGTAAATATTAGTGTGCCACCAGGAGGAGTAGCGTTTACGAAGAGAGAAGATAGCCAGCTGGTTTCGCATGCACCTGAACACGAAGGTAAATTAGAGTTGTTGGACCAGTTTCGAAGTTTATGTATGAACGTGGAAGAGCTTAGTGGTAATAGGGTAGTGCGGGAACTTATAAATAATTACGAGGCAAAGAAGATCGAAGAGTGTCCATTGGAAATGAAAATTATCTTGCAAGATGAAGTGCCGGGTTTTCAACGCCCGCGTAGGTTATCCAAAGAAGATAAAACTTTTGTAGATAAACAGGTTGAAAAGTGGCTAGAAGCAGGCATTATTCAACCCAGTTGTTCTAACTACGCGTCTCCTATAGTGATTGCCAATAAAAAAGATGGGTCTAAACGATTGTGTTGCGATTATTGACTACTGAACAAGAAAATTATACGCGACAACTTTCCCATGGCACGAATCGATGATGTGCTGGATAAGTTGCAAGGGGCGTATGTTTTCACGACATTAGACTTGGCAGATGGATTTTTCCATGTGCCAGTAGATGCGGAATCGAGAAAGTTTACATCATTCGTAACTCCAGATGGACAGTACGAGTTCAAGTACGCTCCTAATATGTAATTCTCCAGCCGTATTCTGTCGCTTTGTAAATTTTGTGTTTAGGGACCTTATTAGGGATGAGACAATCGCGGTGTACATGGATGATATACCCGTACAGTCGATGAGTGAGGATGAAAATATGGCTAAACTAAAGCGCGTCTTAGATATCGGGTCGAGGTACGGACCGCGTTTTAAATGGAAAAAATGTCAGTTTTTGGAAAGGAAAATTAGTTTTCTAGGTTACGAGATAGAAAATGGCACAATTCGACCATCAACAGAAAAGATTGAAGCCATTAAAAACTATCCCTTACCTCACGATAAGAAAGGCCTAGAGCGATTCTTGGGCTTAACGTCGTACTTCAGGAAATTCATTAACAGTTATGCTTTAATTGCAAAGCCACTTTCTGACTTATTGAAAAAAGAAAGCGAGTTCAAAATTGGCCCAGAGCAATTAAAAGCGTTTAATGAATTGCAAACAGCTCTCACTACCTCACCGGTATTACGATTATATAATATTAACGCGGAAACGGAAATCCATACAGACGCATCCAAATATGGATACGGAGCGATTTTTATTCAAAAGGGGGCGAAGATCAAAAGTTCCACCCAGTACAATTTTTAAGCCGAAAGACAACGAAAGCAGAAGAAAACTATACTTCGTACGAACTGGAAGTTCTCGCAATTATTGCAGCCTTAAAGAAGTGGCGCATATATTTGAAAGGAATAAAGCTTAGTATCATAACAGATTGCAACGCTTTCGCGTGTACAATGAAAAAAGACGATATACCCCCTAGAGTTGCCAGATGGGCACTATTATTACAAGAGTTCGACTACCAGATTCAGCATAGATCAGGGATGCAGATGCGCCACGTTGACGCGCTAAGCAGGATTTATTGTTTCCAAATAGACGATTCTGTGCGTCATAGGTTAATGAAAGCACAATTAGAAGACGAATGGACCATGGCAGTGCGATCAGTTCTAGAGAAAGGTCCATACGAAGATTATTATTTAGTTCACGGGATTTTATGTAAAGACCCTTCCAAGGAACTTCTGGTTGTTCCGATGCAAATGAAAGAAGATATAATTAAGTACGTTCACGAGCAGGGCCATTTTGCAGCGCGTAAGACACAAGAGAGTGTCGAGAAAGCATACTTCATACCACATGTTAGTCAGAAGGTTGTTAGGGTAGTAAACGGTTGTGTGGCATGCATAATCGCTAACGCTAAAGCAGGAAAAAAGGAGGGTTTCCTTAATCCAATACCAAAAGACGAGCAACCTTTAACTACGTATCACTTAGATCACTTAGGGCCATTGACAGCAACATCAAAGCAATACAACTACATTTTAGCAGTAGTGGATGGGTTTTCAAAATTTGTTTGGCTGTATCCAACGAAGGATACAAGCGCTGCTGCCGTTATTGATAGGTTGGAGAGACAAGCGACAACTTTTGGAAACCCTAAGCGAGTAATTACTGACAGGGGTGCTGCTTTCACCTCACAGGCTTTCAGTAATTACTGCAGTGATCGAGGTGTACAACATCTGTTAATAGCGACAGGTGTACCAAGGGGCAACGGTCAAGTGGAGCGAATCCACCGAATTGTTGTGCCCATGTTAGCTAAACTATCTTTAGATAATCCCGAAAAATGGTATCAACATGTAGCGGCAGTACAGCAGTTTCTGAACAACTCGCCAAGTAGAAGTACAAAATCTGCTCCTTTCAATCTTCTAACAGGGTTAAATATGCGACTCAACAACAACGTAGATCTTAGTGAAGTAATCGAAAATGATACGGTAAAAGAGCTAGAAAGGGAACGCGAGAAAGTCAGGGAAACAGCTAGGGAAAACATTAAAGTACTACAGGAGGAGAATCGGAAAAATTATAACGCGAAAAGGAAAGCAGAACAGGTATATGAAGAAAACGACATGGTAGCAATTAAGCGTACCCAATTTGGTCCCACTCTCAAACTAAAACTAAAAGGAAAATATCTCGGTCCTTACAAGATTGCCCGCGTTTTAAATCATGGGCGCTACGAGGTGGAAAAGATTGGTGAACACGAAGGTCTAAACCGAACAACAACGGTAGCGGAGTTCATGAAAAAATGGACCCCGTCGTTCAGGGATGAACGAATGTCAGGACGGCCGTAGGTGGGATTGGGGTTAAAGACTAGAAGCGGTCGGGAATACTAAGTTACACATTTTACATGCACAAGCCCTAAGCTTATCAACACTATCAATTACTAATAATTAAATACAACATTGCAAATTGCATCATCTTGACAAAAGTCAACCCTACCGAAATGCCAATTTTAAAAAGAAACCGAAAGTCAGTTCAGTTGATGAACAGACGCCAAACATTTCAGTTGCATTGCCGCCTGTGTTGTGAACATAAAAAAAAAGAACTGTATCCAACATATACACCTGTATACACGCATATATCCAATTTTCAATTAAATAAACATTATATCTTATTATTACTATATTAAATAAACTGTTTTTGTGGAGAATCACCACAAAATTAGGGGCTCAACCGGGATTGAGTGGGGTTAAAAGCATTCCCAATCTGAACGTGCAAAAGAAAGCAGTGTCGCAAAAAGCCAAGCAGTGTCGTTAAACGCTCGCCTGGAATTAGTTTCACATATTCTACAAACAATTTGTGCAGTATAAAGCGATACGGAGTGGTCAAGCAAAATAAATCATCATTTAACGCCACTTGAAATTGTACAAATTCTACGTACACAAGAAGTAAGCAAAATTTTCGCAGTCAACGCATGCAAAGCAAAGTCTGCGCAGACGACAAGGCAAGCAGAGAAGCCCAGTGGCGCCTCAACTCAAATGTAACGATCGTAATTTGGTAGAATTTAACACTTCGGAGAAGAATTAGAGTTCAAAGTAAAGAATCTAATTGGTGAAGAAGAAGCACAGCAAGAGGTTGTGAAGTTAGCATTCGACAAGCGGTCGTTGGCAGAATAAGAACAGAAGCGAAGTAAAGAGCGAAACAAAGCAGAAGCAGAAGAATAGCCAAAGGTGGCTGGTGTGAACAGAATTGAAATAAACGTAGCAGAAGCGAAAGATTCAAAAGTGGTTGGCATAGGAACAGAATCGAAGTAAAGAACAAAGCGTAGCAGAAATTTGTAAGTGAAAAGACAGTAGCTGAGTCAAGGCGAAAAACAACAAATAGAAAGAACGAAGTAAGAGGAAAGAAATCAATTGAACAAGAGGAAAAAACAGCGAACACTTAGAATCAAAACAAACGAGAGCAAAGCAGTAAGAAGGCAGATAAGTTGGCCTACGTATATTTGTATGTATTTTGTATTTATATATATGTATATATGTATATTTTGTAAAAAGTTGTAGTTTGTTTAGAAAATGCAATAAATATACACGTATATTTAATTATCTTATGCTAATCAAAATTACCCTACATAAATTCCGGTAAGAATACGCAAGTGAGTGTATACAATTAAAAGCTTAAATTTTGGTTGTAAGTTTGCAAGAGGTGACAGTGCAAAATGGATAGGCAGTCGATATTAAGCCTTAACGTAAAACAATTGCAAAGTGCTTTTCGTGAATTAAACCTGTCCACCGCTGGACGTAAATTAGAGTTGCAAAATCGTTTATTAGAGCACTTTAGTTACGATACAATGCACGGTGATGATGATGGTAATTCCACGGTCGGCTCATCCTACGAGGATGCACCTGAGGAAATGGCTCGAGGCCCCGCGGCCCCTGTTGAATCGGTTGGCAAATCAGTGTTCACCTTTAAAGATATTGAGGAAAGTTTGACACAGTTTAAAGGTAATGATTCCATGAATATTTTTGAGTGGGTAACTCAGGTTCCAATAGGTGTTAATCAGCAAAATGTTAGTAGCTCCAACGGCTCCCAAAAAACAACTAAGTCATGTTTTAGATGTGGAAGTACAAGCCATATTATCCGTGATTGCAACATAAAGCAGGTAAAATGTTTCAAGTGTCAAGGGGTAGGACACAAATCCTTTGTTTATTCGTACATCAGTTCTAGAGCAAGTAAATATTAGTGTGACACCAGGAGGAGTAGCGTTTACGAAGAGAGAAGATAGCCAGCTGGTTTCGCATGCACCTGAACACGAAGGTAAATTAGAGTTGTTGGACCAGTTTCGAAGTTTATGTATGAACGTGGAAGAGCTTAGTGGTAATAGGGTAGTGCGGGAACTTATAAATAATTACGAGGCAAAGAAGATCGAAGAGTGTCCATTGGAAATGAAAATTATCTTGCAAGATGAAGTGCCGGTTTTTCAACGCCCGCGTAGGTTATCCAAAGAAGATAAAACTTTTGTAGATAAACAGGTTGAAGAGTGGCTAGAAGCAGGCATTATTCAACCCAGTTGTTCTAACTACGCGTCTCCTATAGTGATTGCCAATAAAAAAGATGGGTCTAAACGATTGTGTTGCGATTATCGACTACTGAACAAGAAAATTATACGCGACAACTTTCCCATGGCACGAATCGATGATGTGCTGGATAAGTTGCAAGGGGCGTATGTTTTCACGACATTAGACTTGGCAGATGGATTTTTCCATGTGCCAGTAGATGCGGAATCGAGAAAGTTTACATCATTCGTAACTCCAGATGGACAGTACGAGTTCAAGTACGCTCCTTTTGGAATATGTAATTCTCCAGCCGTATTCTGTCGCTTTATAAATTTTGTGTTTAGGGACCTTATTAGGGATGAGACAATCGCGGTGTACATGGATGATATAATCGTACCGTCGGTGAGTGAGGATAAAAATATGGCTAAACTAAAGCGCGTCTTAGATATCGGGTCGAGGTACGGACCGCGTTTTAAATGGAAAAAATGTCAGTTTTTGGAAAGGAAAATTAGTTTTCTAGGTTACGAGATAGAAAATGGCACAATTCGACCATCAACAGAAAAGATTGAAGCCATTAAAAACTATCCCTTACCTCACGATAAGAAAGGCCTAGAGCGATTCTTGGGCTTAACGTCGTACTTCAGGAAATTCATTAACAGTTATGCTTTAATTGGAAAGCCACTTTCTGACTTATTGAAAAAAGAAAGCGAGTTCAAAATTGGCCCAGAGCAATTAAAAGCGTTTAATGAATTGCAAACAGCTCTCACTACCTGACCGGTATTACGATTGTATAATATTAACGCGGAAACGGAAATCCATACAGACGCATCCAAATATGGATACGGAGCGATTTTTATCCAAAAGGGGGCGAAGATCAAAAGTTCCACCCAGTACAATTTTTAAGCCGAAAGACAACGAAAGCAGAAGAAAACTATACTTCGTACGAACTGGAAGTTCTCGCAATTATTGCAGCCTTAAAGAAGTGGCGCATATATTTGAAAGGAATAAAGCTTAGTATCATAACAGATTGCAACGCTTTCGCGTGCACAATGAAAAAAGACGATATACCCCCTAGAGTTGCCAGATGGGCACTATTATAACAAGAGTTCGACTACCAGATTCAGCATAGATCAGGGATGCAGATGCGCCACGTTGACGCGCTAAGCAGGATTTATTGTTTCCAAATAGACGATTCTGTGCGTCATAGGTTAATGAAAGCACAATTAGAAGACGAATGGACCATGGCAGTGCGATCAGTTCTAGAGAAAGGTCCATACGAAGATTATTATTTAGTTCACGGGATTTTATGTAAAGACCCTTCCAAGGAACTTCTGGTTGTTCCGATGCAAATGGAAGAAGATATAATTAAGTACGTTCACGAGCAGGGCCATTTTGCAGCGCGTAAGACACAAGAGAGTGTCGAGAAAGCATACTTCATACCACATGTTAGTCAGAAGGTTGTTAGGGTAGTAAACGGTTGTGTGGCATGCATAATCGCTAACGCTAAAGCAAGAAAAAAGGAGGGTTTCCTTAATCCAATACCAAAAGACGAGCAACCTTTAACTACGTATCACTTAGATCACTTAGGGCCATTGACAGCAACATCAAAGCAATACAACTACATTTTAGCAGTAGTGGATGGGTTTTCAAAATTTGTTTGGCTGTATCCAACGAAGGATACAAGCGCTGCTGCCGTTATTGATAGGTTGGAGAGACAAGCGACAACTTTTGGAAACCCTAAGCGAGTAATTACTGACAGGGGTGCTGCTTTCACCTCACAGGCTTTCAGTAATTACTGCAGTGATCGAGGTGTACAACATCTGTTAATAGCGACAGGTGTACCAAGGGACAACGGTCAAGTGGAGCGAATCCACCGAATTGTTGTGCCCATGTTAGCTAAACTATCTTTAGATAATCCCGAAAAATGGTATCAACATGTAGCGGCAGTACAGCAGTTTCTGAACAACTCGCCAAGTAGAAGTACAAAATCTGCTCCTTTCAATCTTCTAACAGGGTTAAATATGCGACTCAACAACAACGTAGATCTTAGTGAAGTAATCGAAAATGATACGGTCAAAGAGCTAGAAAGGGAACGCGAGAAAGTCAGGGAAACAGCTAGGGAAAACATTAAAGTACTACAGGAGGAGAATCGAAAAAATTATAACACGAAAAGGAAAGCAGAACAGGTATATGAAGAAAACGACATGGTAGCAATTAAGCGTACCCAATTTGGTCCCACTCTCAAACTAAAAGGAAAATATCTCGGTCCATACAAGATTGCCCGCGTTTTAAATCATGGGCGCTACGAGGTGGAAAAGATAGGTGAACACGAAGGTCTAAACCGAACAACAACGGTAGCGGAGTTCATGAAAAAATGGACCCCGTCGTTCAGGGATGAACGAATGTCAGGACGGCCGATTGTGGGATTGGGGTTAAAGACTAGAAGCGGTCGGGAATACTAAGTTACACATTTTACATGCACAAGCCCTAAGCTTATCAACACTATCAATTACTAATAATTAAATACAACATTGCAAATTGCATCATCTTGACAAAAGTCAACCCTACCGAAATGCCAATTTTAAAAAGAAACCGAAAGTCAGTTCAGTTGATGAACAGACGCCAAACATTTCAGTTGCATTGCCGCCTGTGTTGTGAATATAAAAAAAAAAGAACTGTATCCAACATACATATACACCTGTATACACGCATATATCCAATTTTCAATTAAATAAACATTATATCTTATTATTACTATATTAAATAAACTGTTTTTGTGAAGAATCACCACATTTATTAACAGCATTCGCAAATAGTAGCATTATGCATTGTTTGGGTGAACTGTGTACAGCCGTCCCATTGTATCTGCATAAAAAACACGTTTTTGCAGTCCAAGTGAAATAATGCGTTACATCAGAATAAAGCAATGTTCTGGCAAATTCATAATTTTCACACAATTGGAAAAATGAAGTCAATGTTGTTGCTTATGGCTGTGCTGCTCTTTGCTGTACATTTGCTTCTGTAAAATAAACACGCTGGCCGTTTTCAAGATGAACCGATAAATGAACAACAGCTGGATACCGTTCATGAATTGGAAATGAATAAATTCTCCAAATAGCTTCATTGGTGCTAATGTAGCGGCTCATCTTATATTGAGAAATTTCATCATTAGGATTATCACCAGCTACACCAAAAACAGCCATATCGCTCCCTTTGTTGACATATGTATTTGCAAATATATTTGATGGACTTGACTGAACTGCAATATTCAACGTTTATGTGAGCCTCAAATATTTTTGACAATAGCGCTGAATATGGTACTACCCAACGATTGTCAACTATAATAGGTGCGTACACGTACAAAATTATCCAGTAACTTGCCAGTAACTAAATTTTAGAGCGTAAGCAAAATTTGCTCTCAGTGAGAGAAACTTGCAAGAAAGTAAGAAAACGCAAAACCAGTAAGAACTTGCAAGTTTTTCTGACAGCTGATTCTTGTTTGGCGCGCAAATCAAACAAAAAGAAAAAGTTTAATATTTTGCAATTTAAAAACTTGTTAATATTATAAATCTATTGTAAAATGGAAAATAATAACAAAAAAAGTATCGAAATAACATGTTCTCCTGGAACATTTAAAAAAGTGCAGTGCTATTTGCAGTCACTCCGGCCGAAGGGGCACCACCATCTTCGCAAACACACGGATTCCGGCCCTCTTCCTAATATATTAAAATAATGAACTTCACAAACATTTTTACGCATATATATTTACTCACTTTTTCCATTTTTCACCTTTTTAAATTAAAATAATTGCAATTTTTAATATTTGCTTTCTTTTTGTGATCGACCAAATACTTGCAATCAGCTGTTTTCCGTACTGGCAAATTGTTACGAGTAAAAATTTATCCAGTAAAAACTTGTAACTTCCCCTCCAAAGAACTGTCATTTTCGCTCTCTCAATTTCCCCAACTTTGCAAGTTTCTTGCAAGTTTTTGCGTAAGAAAACGCCAAAAGATGATAATTCGTAACAATTGTTACGAACTATCATAAACTCGTACGTAGAAAAACACTACTAATGTCTTGATTTTACATTCTAATTGTTGCTGTATGGCCATTATCTTCCACTGATCGACGTCGATACAATGGATATCCGTCATTGCCTGTAATTGTGTCAGAAGTGAATGCTCTTGGATATCGCTTTGAACATTTTCCATCGATCATGCATGGCGAATTCAAATTTAATTCACCGCAACGGCCGTGGATCATATTCTTCTTGATAATTTCAAATAATTGCGAATCACTGATTTCATCGGGAATTTCGGCTGATATAATGTTATCAATTTGATCTGGTGTTATTTTACGAACCAGCCATATCAAAATGTGTGCGTGTGGCAGGCCTCATTTTTGCCATTCGATGGAATACATCCAACAACGCACCTCGCCAAAAATTTTCAATTTGACAATCAGATCCAAGCGGCCGATATCGGTAACATTGCCATCATTCATTACTGCGTCTCGCAAGTGGATATATTCTTCTGATCGGAATTTTGTTTGATTGAATCGAATGAAATTGAGCCGCTCTGATTCAATTTTTGCATACATGTCAATGGCGTATTGATGGAAGAGTTTGTCACATCTCAAAATAAAATTGTCTTCTTGTGAGCGAATCATAAATCTATATGAATAATAATTCATCCCACTAACTTTTTTTGAGATATCACGACCTATGATGAATTATCGGATAATTAAAATTTTAATATTATTTTGAAAGATGAATGTATCTCGCATATGTATGTATTTTATTTTACCAGTTTGTGGGTCTATCATTGGTATATTGATATGATAGCCGTCGTCACCTTTCCAGTGCAATATCGGATATTGTAGTGGATCATAGCTGCGGTGAAGCTCAGAGACACGCTGTAATTGTTCATTTCTTCGATGTAGCACAATATCACGTGATTGGAACTGTTCTCCACCAATTGCAACGGCCACTTCACCAATCGTTGGAGCATTAAATCGTCTTGCATATTCTCCAAATGGTGTTTTAATAATAATAATAATAATAATAAGCCCAACGGTTATCCTCTTTCCCGCCCAACCGACACGAGGGGCACAGTCCGCATGACGTACGGATCTTTTTTTTTTATTTTTTTTTTATAACTTTTTTTGTGCCGAGTTGTTAAAAGGAAAAAGTTTGTTAAGCGTCGAGATCCAAAACTGCTCAGCTACAGAAAAAAAGCTTCATCAGCTGAATCAAATATATATTATACCGCCGTTAATCATTTATTGAGAAAGGACAGTACAGCTCTTTTTATGGTGAAAAGTGAATCCGAAATATCAAAAGTGCTGGAAAGACAGTTGAAATCTTGACATAAACATCGAGAAGGTTCATTTAATTCATAATTGGTTTTACACTGTTTTAAATAAAGAGGTTTAAAGTGTCTTGAAATCCGAGAAGGAACATTAAGTTTAACTTCGGCAATAAGAAATGTGCTTGCGATAGACCCTGTGAGTAGTTTAGTAATGAATATTATGCCTAGCATTTCTCTACGGCTGGAAAGAGTAGGAAGATTTATTAGCTTCAAACGATCAGTATAATGAGGAAGATTAAGCCGAGAATCCCATCTAAAGTCTCTTAGGGCAAAAAGTAAGAACTATTTTTGAATTGATTCCAGCCGATCAATGTGAACTTGATACCGTGGGTTCCAAACTATCGAACCGTATTCTAGCATAGATCTTACTAACGTTGTAAAAATAGCCTTTGTTACATATGGGTCCTTGAATTCTTTCGACCATCGTTTTATAAAGGCAAATATCCCTCTAGCCTTATTAGCTATAGCATTAACATGACTATTAAAATGTTTGGAATCCATTGTAACTCCCAAGTCAACAAAGTCAAACACTTGATTCAGAGTATACATAGTTATTTATTGTGTAAGAAACTGGCTGAATAGTTCTTCGTGAAAAACTCATAAATTTACATTTTTTAAGGTTAAGTGGCATATAATTTATGTTGCACCAATCAACTAAGCTGTTAATATCTATTTGTAATAAATTTCTTTCTCAATCGAAGCGTATGATTTAAAAAGTTTTACATCATCGGCATACATTAGTATATTCGAATATCTTATTGCAGTAGTAATATCATTTATGAATAACAAAAACAGAATCGGGCCTAGATGGCTGCCTTGGGGAACTCCCGAAGTAACATTAATGACATTGGAAAAAGCATTTTTGAATATAACGATTTGAGATCTATCATGTAGATAAGAAGAAATCCAGCGGAGGAGAGAGGGTGGAAAGCCCAGCCGATCAAGTTTGTGGATGAGTAAGGGATGACAAACTTTGTCAAAAGCTTTACTGAAGTCGGTGTATATAACATCTGTTGGAATATTTTCTCTAAAACCATTTGAAACATGAGTTGTGAATTCCAGTAAATTGGTAATAGTTGATTTGCCCTTACAAAATCCGTGCTGAGAGTTTGCGATTGATGAAGAGATCGAATATTTTAACTGATTAGTAATAATTGCTTCAAATAGTTTTGGAATTTCCGGAATTTGCTATTCCACGGTAATTTTCAATCGAAGACCTATTGCCGCTTTTATGAAGAGGGATTATAAAAGACTTTTTCCAAACAGACGGGAAATTACCTTGTTTTAGCGACAAGTTAAACAAGTTTGATAAAGGCAGATATAGATAATCAGCAAATTGTTTAAGATTACATGTCGGAATCATATCAGGACCGTACCTGAATGATTCTTTTAAAGATTTCAGATAAAATAATACATCTTCTATAACAATTTTGTGATCATCAGACGGCATAATATCAAGAGCTGTTTTAAACAAACGAATTAATTCGTTGTGCTGGTGAAAAAATGCTTGAAGATTAGCAATAATTTGTCGCTTTGCGCATGAAGCAATTGCACAACGCCGATCCAATTCACGGTTGTTATCGCCAATGAAATATATTTGCAAAAATTGATGTTCACCATCTTGAAATGGCAATAATGAACCGGTTCGATGATAAATCTGACCTTGAATCTGCAATATGTTGGAAATGCATTAAGATGTTGGATCGGAATTCCGAAAAATATCAAAAAAAAACTGTATATCTTATTGCAATTTTCATATGATATTCCGTTTGAACTAATCACCTTGTTTCTTACAAATTTGGTAGCACCAAAAGAAATCATTTGAAATGACGCATTGTACTCCTGAATATGAGACAAAAAATGCTTGAACGCAGGGATTGTTCCAAAAATCAACGAACGTAGCGGATCCGGTGGAGTTTCAAATGCTGGCAATTTCACTTTACCATTTCCGCAACACATTCCAGCCGTTTCACCATTGAATTTAGCAGCATTCTCCATCTCTTGCACAGCACGTCTAATCCGTGTCAACCGTCTAGATGCTGGATTGATTTGAATTTCATTTGTATTTCTATAGGCTGATCCATTTCGGCGTGTATTTTGTAATGAATTTTGTTGTAAAAGCTGCTCTACACTTTGAGTTCTTCTAAAATTGCGCATATTCGTAGAATGACGCGTTCGACGACCCAAATTCGAACGTCTTATTATTGGCATTTTGTTCTAAATGAACTGAAATCCAAATCAAATAGATCTAAATTAAGGAATGTTTAAATATAACAAAAAACTACTCTGTTGTTGTGTGAGTACACTTCCATTCAATCAAATCTCCTTCATTTCAAATGCATTTCAATTGTTTATTTAAAAATATATATATTTGTTCATTCAATTTAAACAAATGCGGATATTTCTTTTGTTCATCGCAAAAAAATTATCGGACGATGGTAAACACCGGCATATTTATTTCGTCATCCATGTTTTACATATTTAAAAAACACTCTTCGATAACAGCACTACTCCCAACAACAACAACAAATCTAAATGGAAAAAAAATTAAATCAATATTTTCCATTGCACATTGCTGTTTTAAATCGTATGACGAAAACAACAGCAACAAAAAACACGTGTTTTTTTTACTTACAATGAATTTTATGAATACACGATAAACGCTTTTAATGTGCACACTCTAAAATTAATTTAAAAACAATAATATCACTTTTTTAATTGGTAAATACTAACCAATAAGTAATTAAATTATTCAAAAGAATCCACTTCGGAAAAATGTATGTATGTTTACGTCGGAATCCAAATGAAAAAGAAAGCACATTATAAAGTGTCTTTTGACATGTGTCATCTTGACAAATTCAAAAGTGGCAAGTGTCAAGTGTCAAGTGTCAAGTTGAAAATGAAATTTAATATCGATAATCGTCTATTTTATATAGACAAAGGGACATTCAGGGGGTTGACGGATTTCTACCAACATCCCCTAAGCTACCACAAAAATTTGGTTTCATTCGGTCGAGCCGTTTTCTAATGATGCGATCACAACCAACCATACATTTCTTTTTATATATGTACATAGATAGATTTAATAAAAATAAGAACTTATTTCAGTGGGTTGGATAGTAAAGTTAGTTATATGGCAACATACTAGTTCTTTGAGTTGGATATTTATATGATAGAATTATACTCATATGAAAAGCTAATATTTTTATGAAAAACTTTAACTTCCACAAATTACTAGAATTACTTCTTATGAAAAGTTAATACTTACTTTAATGCTTACATGCTTTTCATAGAAGTAGTTTTAGTAATTTTTCGAAGTTGAAATTTTGCATATAAGAATAATTTTCCATACAAACAACAAGCTCAAAGAAGTAGTAAGCTCCCATATAACTAATTTTACCGATTTACTGTAAGTGTTAACTCTCAATATAAGTATTAGTTTTTCATATCATTATCAAATTTTCGTATAACATATAGGAGTAATTTTAGTAATTTTTAAAACTGGAAATTTTTCTTACAAAACTTATCTTTTCATACGAAACTTTTCATATATACTTCCAATTAAAATATCTGTTAAATTCCAGTATATCCACTTTTACTAATTTACCAACTCAAATAAGTTGTAACTTACCATATAAGTTATTATTTTAATAAACTATTCATAAAAGTATTAACTTTCAAAAGAAATATTGACTTTTCATATGACCGTCAACTGTTCGTATAAATTCCATACTATTTACCAATTAAATAGGCTGTCACTTTCCATAGAAATAATTTTAGGAATTTTTAGAAGTTGAAATTTTTCACATAAAAATTAACATTTCATATGAGTATAAATTTTTCATATAAACATCATATGACTATCAACTTTTCGTATAACTACCATTTATATAAGTATTTACTGTTTATATGACTATTTACTTTGCGTATAAATGCCATTTATATTTACCAACTAAAATAGCCTGTAACTTTCCTTAGAAGTAATGTTAGTAATTTTTAGAAGTTGAGATTTTTCCTATTGAAATATACTTTTCTTATGAGTATAAATTTTTCATATAAACATGCAATTTTAAGAAGTAGTAAATTCTCGTATAACTAATTTAACTAATTTATCTTCAAATTTGTTCTTATTTTTTATTAGCATCTTCTATAATAATTAACTTTTAATATAAGTATGGACTTTTCGTATGAAAGTCAAGTTTTCATATAAATACCATATTATTACTACATCAAATAGACTGTATCTTAGCATGGGAGTAATTTTAGTAGTTTTTAAAAGTGGAAATTTTTCATACAAAAATTAACTTTTCACAGGAGTATAAACATTTCATATAAACTTCCTACTCAAATAAGTGATAAATTACAATATAACTTACTAGCGAGACCCGGTGCACTTCGTTACACCGAAAAAAGTTGTAAAATTATACTATTTCTGTTACAAAAAGATTATATTAAAGCTTTTACTACTAATGATTCAATCTCTCACATAATGTTAATGTTGCGTCAGTTCAGCTTGTAAAATGCTGAAAAATGAACATATTTGTTTTAGCAAATTATAAGACACAGTACAGTGAAACCAAGTTTTGTTTTTTATATGAAATCTTAAAACATAGTTGTATTTCGAACTTTATGATTTCTTATCACCGAACTCAGTCCAATACATTTTAATAAACAATATGTTTTATTTTTCCATGCGGTACGTAAATGAATAAACTTCTTGGATTGCCAACTCTTGAACAGGCAACGTATAATTGACCGTGCGAGATGCATGGCTGTTCCAAGTTCAATCCGCATACTTGAAGCGTTTGTCCTTGCGCTTTATTTATGGACATGGCAAATGACAGACGCACCGGAAATTGTAAAGGCTTGAATTGGAATGGCATATTTGTTGGAAACAGCGGAATACGTGGTATGAGTACAATTTCGCCTTTCCAGTCAATATTATTGCTTCAATCAAATTCGGCATCAATTTTTTTACACCCAATCTGGTGCCATTGCACAGTTTTGGTGCGTTTAAATTCCTTAGCAAAATGATTGATGAGCCGACCTTTAAACAATGTGGTGGCATACCAGGTGGTTCTAATGAATTTAAAAATTCAATTAGATAATGTATTGCATCATCGTTATTCATTGCGCTATCAATAGATTTATATGATGTCACTGCACCTGGTAATTTTTATTGGATCAGAAAATTAATTGCATTGACATGTAAATTTGTTGGTGCCGGAATTGCGCATTCCCTCAACCAACTGTGATTTCTGTAATTTTGTACAATATTTGGAAAAACGTTTTCAATCAGTTCTTCTTTTGATTGGAGCATTGTACAGAAATTATCTGGAAAAGTAATCAAACCATTTGCATTATCGATTTGAACTTTTCCATTGCGGATTTCTAACAATTGTTTCGAGAAACGATCTGCAGATTGATCATTGTGCAACTGAACACCCATGTTTATGTGAAATGTCAATTTTTGCCAAAGAACGGAAGACTTCAAGCATGCATTAATTTCATCCGCTGGTGTGGATCGTTCAATCACGGGCAATGTTTGTCGAAAATCACCAGACAATAATATCAATGCACCACCGAAAAGTTTTTAATTGCCACGTAAATCTTCCATTGTACGATCTACTGCTTCCAGTGATTTTTTGTGGGTCATTGTACATTCATCTAATAGAACAATTGCTACTTGTTGCAATACTTTTGCCATTGCAGAAGTTTTTGAAATATTGCATGTGGCATGTTCAATCACCTGTAAATTCAATAATAATTTCCTGTAAATTTATTCAAATTAATTTTCTAAAATACATTAATGAAACAATTTTAATGCAGAGTGTGCGGTTCTTCCGCCGTCCAACAATGTAGCAGCCATCCCAGACGAAGCAAGTGCCAATGCAATTCTTTCTTGCGATCGAATAGTTGCCAAAATCAGTGATATGACGAATGTCTTGCCTGTTCCACCAGGTGCATCCAAAAAATACAATCCACCAACCTCATTTTGTACAGCTTGCATGATGGTACCATAAGCGTGTTTTTGCTGATCATTAATTTTGGATATATTCAAATTGACAAATGTTTGCAACTCATTCCGATCATAGCTTTGCTCATGCTGCAACTCTCGATCAAATAAAGCATGGATTGTACGATTAGGTGGATTTATACCTAATTGTACTAATGCTTTATTTGCAATCGAAAGGCACAGGTCTTCAATCGCTATTAATGTTTCGTTGTATATTTCCAATGAAATTAGCAGCTCAAAATTTCTTGTGTGATGGCGCATTCGAACTAAAAAGTCTTCTGCCATATAAGCATTGTATTTATTCCACAATTCGATTGGATTCGATGGAAAACATGTTGATATTATAATGGCAAATAGCATACGTATTTGATGTGGAGAAGAAGCAATCGAGGCGTCATGAAGTGTTAAATCCCAATGTGCATCATTTTCCAGCAAACCCAAACGTTGACATCCTTCACGATATGTCTGGCATAAATCACCATGAACTGCCCGCAAATGTTGAAATGAACGTGGCCCTACAACATTTATTAACAGCATTCGCAAATAGTAGCATTCTGCATTGTTTGGGTGAACTGTGTACAGCCGCCCCATTGTATCTGCATAAAAAACACGTTGATGGCCATCACTGGTGTACCTTGCTTGCGACGTTGCCATTTTTTGCAGTCCAAGTGAAATAATGCGTTACATCAGAATAAAGCAATGTTCTGGCAAATTCATCATTTTCACACAATTGGAAAAATTCAGTCAATGTTGTTGCTGATGGCTGTGCTGCTCTTTGCTTCTGTAAAATAAACACGCTGGCCGTTTTCAAGATGAACCGATAAATGAACAACAGCTGGATACCGTTCATGAATTGGAAATGAATAAATTCTCCAAAATAGCTTCATTAGTGCTAATGTAGCTGCTCATCTTATATTGAGAAATTTCATCATTAGGATTATCACCAGCTATACCAAAAACAGCCATATCGCTCCCTTTGTTGGCATATTTGCAAATATATTCGATGGACTTGACTGAACTGCAATATTCAACGTTTATGTGAGCCTCAAATATTTTTGACAATAGCGCTGAATATGGTACTACCCAACGATTGTCAACTATAATGTCTTGATTTTACATTCTAATTGTTGCTGTATGGCCATTATCTTCCACTGATCGACGTCGATACAATGGATATCCGTCATTGCCTGTAATTGTGTCAGAAGTGAATGCTCTTGGATATCGCTTTGAACATTTTCCATCGATCATGCATGGCGAATTCAAATTTAATTCACCGCAACGGCCGTGGATCATATTCTTCTTGATAATTTCAAATAATTGCGAATCACTGATTTCATCGGGAATTTCGGCTGATATAATGTTATCAATTTTATCTGGTGTTATTTTACGAACCAGCCATATCAAAATGTGTGCGTGTGGCAGGCCTCATTTTTGCCATTCGATGGAATACATCCAACAACGCACCTCGCCGAAAATTTTCAATTTGACAATCAGATCCATGAGTACTTTAGACTTTTGCCGAAGTACACGTCCGGTGACATCATGTCGATCTGTTTGTGTCTGACTATTAAATAAATTGTTTCTTATTTCATGTATTTATTTGGACGTGAATGTTAGGAATAAATCGGGACGGCCGTATTTTCGAACATATGAAATTACGGCTGCTTTCGTAAACGCAATATGCAAAGCTTACATGCATTGCATACTATTCGTAAACGCCACTGCAATAATTTAGACAAAGTATTGAATTCATAAATGAATGACAACCCTATTTCATGCGCATGAGTTGTCATAATGTGCATGACTTTTGTTTTACATGCAAAGCAGGGTTGTAATGCATAAATGCATGGCAAGGCATGGGCATATGTTTTAAAAATGCTTTGCATATTGCGTTTACGAAAGCAGCCTACATCTTGCGTGTATTCATGCATATGCCGTGGACTGCCGACATACGATGATGGTAATATTGTTAAGCGGCCGATATCGGTAACATTGCCATCATTCATTACTGCGTCTCGCAAATGGATATATTCTTCTGATCGGAATTTTGTTTGATTGAATCGAATGAAATTGAGCCGCTCTGATTCAATTTTTGCATACATGTCAACGGCGTATTGATGGAAGAGTTTGTCACATCTCAAAATAAAATTGTCTTCTTGTGAGCGAATCATAAATCTATATGAATAATAATTCATCCCACTAACTTTTTTGAGATATCACGACCTATGATGAATTATCGGATAATTAAAATATTAATATTATTTTGAAAGATGAATGTATCTCGCATATGTATGTATTTTATTTTACCAGTTTGTGGGTGTATCATTGGTACATTCATATGATAGCCGTCGTCACCTTTCCAGTACAATATCGGATATTGTAGTGGATCATAGCTGCGGTGAAGCTCAGAGACACGCTGTAATTGTTCATTTCTTCGGTGTAGCACAATATCACGTGATTGGAACTGTTCTCCACCAATTGCAACTTCCACTTCATCAATCGTTGGAGCATTAAATCGTCTTGCATGTTCTCCAAATGGTGTTTTTTCAGCTCTTATGACAATTTTGTGATCATTAGACGGTATAATATCAAGAGCTGTTTTAAACAAACGAATTAATTCGTTGTGCTGGTGAAAAAATGCTTGAAGATTAGCAATAATTTGTCGCTTTGCACATGAAGCAATTGCACAACGCCGATCCAATTCACGATTGTTATCGCCAATGAAATATATTTGCAAAAATTAATGTTCAGCATCTTGAAATGGCAATAATGAACCGGTTCGATGATAAATCTGACCTTGAATCTGCAATATGCTGGAAATGCAGTAAGATGTTGGATCGGAATTCCGAAAAATATCAAAAAAAACTGTATATCTTATTGCAATTTTCATATGATATTCCGTTTGAACTAATCACCTTGTCTCTTACAATTTTGGTAGCACCAAAAGAAGTCATTTGAAACGCCGCATTGTACTCCTGAATATGAGACAAAAAATGCTTGAACGCAGGGATTGTTCCAAAAATCAACGAACGTAGTGGATCCGGTGGAGTTTCAAATGCTGGTAATTTCACTTTACCATTTCCACAACACATTCCAGCCGTTTCACCATCGAATTTAGCTGCATCACAATGTGGACATATCACCGTCATTCCACCAATATTGCCATATGCACTGTAGTCAATGTCGCTATTATAAGCGAAAGCAGCATTCTCCATCTCTTGCACAGCACGTCTAATCCGTGTCAACCGTCTAGATGCTGGATTGATTTGAAATTCATTTGTATTTCTATCGGCTGATCTATTTGGGCGTGTATTTTGTAATGAATTTTGTTGTAAAAGCTGTTCTACACTTTGAGTTCTTCTAAAATTGCGCATATTCGTAGAATGACGCGTTCGACGACCCAAATTCGAACGTCTTATTGTTGGCATTTTGTTCTAAATGAACTGAAATCCAAATCAAATAGATACAAATTAAGGAATATTTAAATATAACAAAAAACTACTCTGTTGTTGAGTGAGTACACTTCCATTTAATCAAATCTCATTCATTTCAAATGCATTTCAATTGTTTATTTAAAAATATATATATTTGCTTATTCAATTTAAACAAATGCGGATATTTCTTTTGTTCATCGCAAAAAAATTATCGGACGATGGTAAACACCGGCATATTTATTTCGTCATCCATGTTTTACATATTTAAAAAACACTCTTCCTCTCTCACAACACTCTTCGACAACAGCACTACTCACAACAACAACAACAAATATAAATGGAAAAAAAATTAAATGTGTTTTTTTTACTTACAATGAATTTTATGAATATACGATAAACGCACAACACAATGCACCTGTCAAAATGAGTTGAAATTCTCTAGAACTGAAAATAAATCAAAACACTTTTTTTAATGTGCACACTCTAAAATCAATTTAAAAACAATAACATCACTTTTTTAATTGGTAAATACTAACCAATAAGTAATAAAATTATCCAAAAGAATTCACTTCGGAAAAATGTATGTCTGTTTACGTCGGAATCCAAATGAAAAAGAAAGCACATTATAATGTGTCTTCTGACATGTGTCATCTTGACAAATTCAAAAGTGGCAAGTGTCAAGTGTCAAGTGTCAAGTTGAAAATGAAATTTAATATCGATAATCGTCTATTTTATATAGACAAAGGGACATTCAGGGGGTTGACGGATTTCTACCAACATCCCCTAAGCTACCACAAAAATTTGGTTTCATTCGGTCGAGCCGTTTTCTAATTATGCGATCACAACCAACCATACATTTCTTTTTATATATGTACACTAGCAACCCGCACCTTGTTTCACACAGGTTGATAATGTTTAAAACAACTCTATAATTGAAACAAAAGTAATTTGTTGTAATATTTCGGAATAATGGCCCTAGTAAATAAAGAAAATTTCATAAATAAATAAAGTCCAATTAGAAGATATATTTATGTACATACATATGTATTAATTATTCATATTCAGTTAGTTTTTATTTTCAGATTTATAACACTTCATTGTATACAATGTTCGCAGCTTTCCCATCAGGAGCCAAAACAAATAAATTGTCTTTGTTTGTTACATGGAATAGAGCAACATACTGGCCATGCGTTAAACATTGAGATCTAAGGTCCAAACCGGCCACCTTAAGTGTTTGACCTTGAGCCTTATTTATTGTTACTGCAAAACATAATTTGACTGGAAACTGGAGCCGTTTAAATTGAAATGAAAGATATGTTGGTATTATCGGGATTCTTGGAATCAAGACGTTTTCTCCAGCACCACAGCCAGTCAAAATTGAACACTCAATCAAATGCGTTCTAATTGTTTTGATCAGCAGCCTAGTTCCATTACATAAAGTTGATGGATTTAAATTGCGTAGTAATATTACAGGAGCTCCTACTTTAACAATTAGTTTATGTGGTGGCGTTCCGGGGGGATTTAGAGAATTTAAAATCTCTATTGGGTAATGTACTGCCTCGCTAATATCTATTATTGTGTCTATTGAGTGGAAAACTTCTGCTTACGTAGTAAAATTTGAAAGTATTAAGGCATTTACTGCATCCACCTGATCATTGGTAGCTGACAATATTGCCCGCTCCTTAAACCAGTCCAATGAATTGGTTATAAGACCACCAACTCCGGGATATACTTTCTCAATTAGATCTTCAATAGTTTGGGTTAAATTACAAATATTTGTCAGATCGATTTGCCCACATGTCGTAGGGAACTGTCCGTTACCAATTTTTAGCAAGTTATTAGCAAAAAGTGCATTTCCTTGTCCGGAAGTAGAAACTCTCATATTTTCTTTGAGCTGTACTTTATTTATATACGGACAAAGATAAGACATTTTCAGAGATGCGTTAACCTCGTCAGCTCTCGTACCTCTAACGACTACTGGCAGAATTTGTCGAAAGTCTCCAGAAAACAAAATGGTACAACCGCCCATTGGTACATTTTTATTACGAAAATCTCGCATTGTTCTATCCAATACATGAACAGAACTTTTATTTGACATAAAAGCTTCGTCCGAAACAATCAAGCTGCAATCGCGTAACAATTTTCCATTATGGAATTCAATCGATTCTCATCTTGAATCACAGTTTGCAGTAGTCGTGATTGATCATATGAGATTTCTTTTAAATAGTCGGAGTTGTTTTCGTTAACATTTGTATTTATTGGTAACGGCAGGCCAAAATCTGTTACAGATTTTCCAGATAACGATTTTACGATATTGTTAAGATCAGCCAATATTTCATTAAAGATTTCCTGATCATAATTCATTTCATTTGATGAAACTACCTGCCCTCTTTGATAGAGAATGTCTTCAGCCATTTTCTTTCTGTGGTTTGCCACAGATTGCAAGGATCTGAAACCTGACAGAATACAATTAAAACGGCAAATAAGTGCATCACTGATCTTGAAGAAGAACATAAAGCTGCTTCCGATAGCGTATTGTGCGTCATTTTCAAGTAAACCTCTTACTCTGCATGCATCTTGGAATGTATTATAAACAACCCCATTAAACGTTTTTGAGCTTTCAAAAGAAGTAGGACCTTTGACCACGTGAAGTAATATCCTCAAATGAAAGCATTCCGTGTTATTAGGATGCACTACATAAACTCTGCCAAGAGCATCCGATTTTTGTATGCCGAGATAACCAGGGACTATCTTTCCTTGTTTTCTTCTCTGAAATTTTCTAGAAGATTGGTTCCATGTAAAAAATTTGGAATTTTGTCATACGTCAGTGTTTTTGCAAAATCGTCTGTAGCGCATAGTTTGAAAAATGCTGTTAACGTTGTATCGCGTGGATTGTTCACGACATCGTTTACATTGTTTTCAGTGTAATAAATCCTTTGACCATTTTCTAAATGGACTGCTAGATGGGTAATCGTAGGTGCTCGTTCGTGTATGTTGAATCCAAAAATGCGCCAAACCGCTTCTGAACTACAAATGTACCGCCCAGACTGAAATTTTCGTACTTCATTTCCTGCCTGTAAGGAAAATGTTACTTGGTCACTGCCCTTATTTATATATTTAGCAACATATTTAATCGCCTTTACAGAGCTATGTACATAGTTCTACGTTGATGTGTGCATCGAAAATATTTAGAAGCAGCGCTGAGGCTGAAATGATTTTGGAAACTTTTTTGTGCACCTCCCTTCGCGCATACATGGGGAATTCAGATTGAAGGACCCGCATGGGCCGTGGAACATATGTTTTACCACAGTTTCAAACAAATTTCTTTCCTCTTTTTTTGGTAATTCTGCTGATATAACACGGGCAATTTGATCTGGCCTTATTTTATTGAACAACCAAAGCAGCAGGTGAATGTGAGGCAAACCACGTTTTTGCCATTCAACTGTGTACATGTGGGCCCGTGTTGGACCAAATATATGAGCTTTATTTATTAGAAGCAGCAACTGTTGTATTTTATGAAAAACACGATCTACCAAGTCATATCGATCTTGTGGGCTTGTGTGTGGCTGAAGGTTATCTTTGATTTCTTTCCAATTCGGGTTGCATGTAAAAGTGATAAAAAGGTCAGGTCTGCCGAAATTTCTTACATATGTCATTGCATCCTGCGTCTTTTCATGCAAATACCTAGCGCCTCCAGTAAAACTTGATGGTAATATGACCAACTGACCGATATCGCTTGCGTGTTGATTGGAATGCAAGGCATCCTGTAAGAGCACATAGTTTTCTGCTCGTAGCTTTGCTTGATTGTGTTGTATAAATGATTCTGATTCTATTTTGGCATACTGATCAACTAAATATTGGTTTAACAACATGCCGTATTTAAGTAAAGTGTTGGAGCTATTGTCTTTCTCCATGATTTGATAACAATAAAAATTCATGCATGATACTTTTTTTGACAGCGGTGCCTTAGTAATTGGATGAACTTGACGAATGTCAATAGAATATCATCTTCACCTCGCTCTAAAATTAATGGATATTGTAGGGCATAATAACTTCGATGGGTTTCCGGAATTTTTTTAAGACGACCATCCCTACTGTGTAAAACGATATCTCGTTTATCAAATCGTTGTCCAGTTATTACAACTGCAACTTCGCTCATAGATGGCGCGTTATACCGCCCACGGTGCTCACCAGCCGGTACCTGGTTTGCATGTATAACCACATCGAAGTCTGGAACATTCGGAGGAATACTCTCAATAGTACTTTTAAAAGAGTGTACATAGGAGTTACATGTATGCAACATACTTTGCAGTTCCGTTATCAATGCATTGTCGAGTGGTTCTCTAGAATTTATATTGCATCGAGTAGCTGCTTCTATAGCTGGATCGGTGTTAAAATAAATTTGAAGAAATTTGCGGTTTTCAGCTGAATGTGGAAGTAAACTGCCTACTAACGGGTATACTTGACCTTGGACTTTGAAAGTGGGCATAAAACCACTCTCAAAAACTTCTTAGCTCCTAAACGAAGTCATTTGAAACGCATTGTTGTGGCTTCGAATATTTTTGAAAAAAATGCCTAGATTTTGGGTGTTCGCCAGTTATTAATGAGCATAATGGTTCTGGCGGAGGCAAAATGTCGGCTAATTGAATTTTTGTCCATTTTGCAGTTCTCTGAACAGAAAGCCTTTGCCTATTCTGTGATAGTCTTAATGCCCGACGATCTGGCGCTTCATTTCTTCGGATATTGCGAACCCTTTCGGAATCTCTAGTGCGCCTTCCTGTACCTGATCTCCTTTGATATGGCATTACTGGCAGCTATCTATTCCTATTCCTACAAAATATGAAATTAAATCTTAATAAAAATGCAGGGCCTTAAGCGTTTGTGTACTGCAATCTTGTATATTAGCCCTGTTTCTTTTGACGCGCATATTTTTAAAACACTTAACTTTTCTATAGGAAATAAGCGCATATAGCAAAGTGTTTTTGATTTTTCATACAAAAATTTAAGTGTTTATACATATGCGCGTCAAAAGAAACAGGGCTATTAACTACTAATTTTTTGTGTATACCTTTTTAGGTGTTTAAAAACAAAAACACTCCCTTATGCTTAGAAATTTCTTGAAATTAAATGAAAGTAGTCAAAAAACGCGGTGCCGATATCGCCCATTATATCTCCCAGAAATAAAATGCATTGCATCTTCCGCGAGAAACAGAATCAATAATCATTTTAGCTACTCGAAACTCGCACTTTGTTAAACAAAACAAATAAAAAAAATATAGACTAAATAGGTTAGAGTAAATGAGAGAAGTGATTGACCGGTAATGGACTAAGGGATGTTTACCCATTCGTGTGGTTTTTAATATAAAAATAAGCTAAAAGTGTAAAAGGGCTTTCAGTAAGCTTACAGAACAAAACGTGGGAATTTTAAAAATGGATACCTTTTCGTTGCTAAGTTGAATACTTGAGGAAGCTGCAAAATGAAATAATTTCAAGGAAAATAATTTTTTTCACACTTCAAGTATTGAATGAATAGCCTCTTTCAAGCCGATGTCAACTCTTTCTGGAGATATGGATGAAAATGTGGATTAAAGAACACCAAAATAAAGCGGTTTTGGGGATAATGACCGTAATTTTGAAAAGCGATATGTAGGTAAGAGCGGCGATATGGAGATTTTATTAAGAGTGAAATTTGTAAAAAATTGGAGAGTCGTCACACCGTACCTTGCAATTCACACTTCATATCTTACATCTTTCATTTTGTATTCCCCCATACCGTGAGCAAAGATGTTTACATATCAAAAAGCCAATTTTACATGGGAAACTAAAAAAAAAAATAGCGACCCCTATGAGTTCAGCTATAGGACCCATCTTTGAAATAAAATAAATACTTGGCAAGATTTACCTCCGAGTAGATTTAGGCCGAGCTTCTCTTGCGTCGTGCTCCTTTTTAATTTTTCCTACAAACTGGCGGGTCCCCTACATGTTTTATGCCAACTCCGAACGGCATCTGCTAGGCATATGAATTTTCATGCCAGAAACATACTCGGAAAGTTTGTTAGACCACTGCCGACGGACGACCCCGCTTAGCAAATTTTTTTCTAATTGAAAAAACTGTTTCTAAATTTTTTATGATGCTTTGCACGGGGCTTGAACCCAGGACCTTTGGTGTAGTAGGCGGAGCGAGCTACCACCATACCACGGCGGCCGCCATATTTGGTGAGGATTTTTTTCCATCAAAGGTAAGTGTTAAAAAAAGAAACAAACATTTTTTTTGAAGCACTCTAATGTACATATATATTTTTTGCTCTGGAAAGTTGGTCAAATGTCATAGCTGAGAAGAAAATGGTTGAAAAGAAAAACACCTGCCCGGTTTGCTAGTAATTTATAATCTATTTTAATTGCATATTTAAGAACTTACTAAAATTTCGTATAAAAAAACCAAATATTTTTTTCTAATTTTGGGAACTTTTATAATAAAAAATACGAAATTATATTTTTATCTAATTTTGAGAACTTTTATAAATTTTATAGAAATCTTTAAGCTTTGAGTAACAACTATGTTTCATAGAAATCACTTATTTTTTTAATGGTAATTTTCACAGTGGCGAGTTAACTTACATTCCACAGTTAATTCTCGATTTTCGATTTTCATGTCGACTTATCTCAAGTTTAACTGCCCAATATTGGTGAGTTAACCTCTTGTTAGAAATAAAATGTTGTAGTGAATATTTAGTTAAATTACTAAAATTGAATCGAAAATTCATAGTTAACTGTGGAATGTAAGTTAACTCGCAACTGTGAAAATGGCCCTAAGGAAAATTTGGTTGTAAAATTACACTAAATAATATAAAAAATTGCACTGTAATGTACTTACCACTCAAAAGTCAAATTATTTATTAAATCTGCACTTTTGATTAATAAAAATCACTTCAAAATAAAACTTTATGAACTGCGATCGTTTTAATGTACTCCCGCAACTAACATACAAATTTTAATAGCATAATTCGTGAAAAGCAACGGTTCTTTTTGAAGAAAGATGTTCATGGTTGCCGAACAAAAAAAAATTAAAATGGATCGGTACTCAGTCTTTGGAAATCATCATACAAATTTGGATAAAACAAAATGTTGTAGAATTCAATCTCCCTACTACACAAATAAGTATATACATACATACATGCATAGTATATACATACAAACATACGAAAACATAGTACTTTTGTTTAAACTTTAGGAGTATACATACTTATATGTATGTATGTTTAAAAATATGCATGCATTATTTTTCTTTTTTGTTGCATTAATCTGGCACCATGCATAAATATATACAATGTATGTGAAGCCGAAATAAAAGCGGAATTATGTAACATACATACATATGTACATACATACGTCCGAAGTGAAGTAACGCTACCGAGCTCTTTCGCGAATTCATCAAATGAATAGCTCACCACAGCTGTCGCTTAAAGCAAGCTGACTTGTTCGGTTGGCAGCGAACAAACACACAAACAAATTTTTTTGGAAAAAGTGCTGCTTTTGTTTAAACAATTTTGGTTAAATTAGAAAGAAATCAACTATTTTTTTTGATGCAGAACGAAAGTAAATATTTCAAAGTTTAACTTCAAGGAAGATTCATTCGAATCGGTTGATTAGGTTATGATGTATGGCTGTGTAAACCAAAAATTTATGTTTTTTACCACATTTTGTCCGATTGCCACGCCCCCTTTATATATTCCTTCACATTATATAAAAAAAAGTCCATCTCACACAGCTAAGCTTTAAAATGCAAAAAACCGCTTTCAAATCGGAGCATTCTGTGCGAAGCCAATTCCGTACAAAGCTTTTTAGCGACTTTATTTAAAATTTGGTTTCATTCGGTCGAGCCGTTTTCTAATGATGCGATCACAACCAACCGTACACTTTATATACATATGTATATAGATTTAATAAAAATAAGAACTTATTTCAGTGGGTTGGTTAGTAAAAATAGTTATATGGCAACATACTAGTTCTTTGAGTTGGATATTTATATGATAGAATTATACTCATACTATGAAAAGCTAATATTTTTATGAAAAACTTCAACGTCCACAAATTACTAGAATTACTTCTTATAAAAAGTTAATACTTACGTTAATGCTTACACGCTTTTCATAGAAGTAGTTTTAGTAATTTTTCGAAGTTGAAATTTTTCATATAAAAATTAACTTTTCATATGAGAATAAATTTTTCATATAAACAACAAGCTCAAAGAAGTAGTAAGCTCCCATATAACTAATTTTACCGATTTACCGTAAGTATTAACTCTCAATATAAGTATTAGTTTTTCATATCATTATCAAATTTTCGTATAACATATAGGAGTAATTTTAGTAATTTTTAAAACTGGAAATTTTTCTTACAAAAATTACCTTTTCATACGATTATAAACTTTTCATATATACTTCCAATTAAAATATCTGTTAAATTCCAATATATCCACTTTTACTAATTTACCAACTCAAATAAGTTGTAACTTACCATATTAGTTATTATTTTAATAAACTATTCATAAAAGTATTAACTTTCAAAAGAAATATTGACTTTTCATATGACCGTCAACTGTTCGTATAAATTCCATACTATTTACCAACTAAAATAGGCTGTCACTTTCCATAGAAGTAATTTTAGGAATTTTTAGAAGTTGAAATTTTTCACATAAAAATTAACTTTTCATATGAGTATAAATTTTTCATATAAACATCCAACTCAAAGATGTATAAATTCTCATATAACTAATTTTAGTAATTTATTAACTCAAATAACTTTTTATTTTTATTAACTTCTCATAAAAGTATTAATTTTTCATATGACTATCAACTTTTCGTATAACTACCATTTATATTTACCACATCAAATAGACTGTAAGAAAAATTAACGTTTCACAGGAGAATAAATTTTTCGTATAAACTCCTACTCAAATAAGTGGTAAAATCCGAATGAATTTCTATACAACTAGTTTTACTTATTTACCAACTCAAATAAGTTGTAACTTCCCATATAAATTTTTATTGTTATTAACTTTTACTATAAGTATTTACTGTTTATATGACTATTAACTTTGCGTATAAATGCCATTTATATTTACCAACTAAAATAGCCTGTCACTTTCCTTAGAAGTAATGTTAGTAATTTTTAGAAGTTGAAATTTTTCATATTGAAATATACTTTTCTTATGAGTATAAATTTTTCATATAAACATGCAATTTAAAGAAGTAGTAAATTCCCGTATAACGAATTTAACTAATTTATCTTCAAATTTGTTCTTATTTTTTATTAACTTCTTCTATAATAATTAACTTTTAATATAAGTATTAACTTTTCGTATGAAAGTCAAGTTTTCATATAAATACCATATTATTACTACATCAAATAGACTGTATCTTAGCATGGGAGTAATTTTAGTAGTTTTTAAAAGTGGAAATTTTTCATACAAAAATAAACTTTTCACAGGAGTATAAACATTTCATATAAACTTCCTACTCAAATAAGTGATAAATTACAATATAACTTTCTAGCGAGAACCGGTGCACTTCGTTACACCGAAAAAAATTGTGAAATTATACTATTTCTGTTACAAAAAGATTATATTAAAGCTTTTACTAATAATGATTCAAACTTTCACATAATGTTAATGTTGCGTCAGTTCAGCTTGTAAAATGCTGAAAAATGAACATATTTGTTTTAGCAAATTATTAGACACAGTACAGTGAAACCAATTTTTGTTTTTTATAAGAAATCTTAAAACATTGTTGTATTTCGAACTTTATGATTTCTTATTACCGAACTCAATCCAATACATTTTAATAAACAATATTTTTTATTTTTCCACGCGGTGCTTAGATGAATAAACTTCTTGGATTGCCAACTCTTGAACAGGCAACGTATAATTGACCGTGCGAGATGCATGGCTGTTCCAAGTTCAATCCGCATACTTGAAGCGTTTGTCCTTGCGCTTTATTTATGGACATGGCAAATGACAGACGCACCGGAAATTGTAAAGGCTTGAACTGGAATGGCATATTTGTTGGAAACAGCGGAATACGTGGTATGAGTACAATTTCGCCTTTGGCTTTTCCAGTCAATATTATTGCTTAAATCAAATTCGGCATCAATTTTTTTACACCCAATCTGGTGCCATTGCACAGTTTTGGTGCGTTTAAATTCCTTAGCAAAATGATTGATGAGCCGACCTTTAAATTTAAACAATGTGGTGGCATACCAGGTGGTTCTAATGAATTTAAAAATTCAATTGGATAATGTATTGCATCATCGTTATTCATTGCGCTATCAATAGATTTATATGATGTCACGGCACCTGGTAATTTTTCTTGGATCAGAAAATTAATTGCATGGACATGTTAATTTGTTGGTGCCAGAATTGCGCATTCCCTCAACCAACTGTGATTTCTGTAATTTTGTACACCATTTGGAAAAACGCTTTCAATCAGTTCTTTTGATTGGAGCATTGTACAGAAATTATCTGGAAAAGTAATCAAACCATTTGCGTTATCGATTTGAACTTTTCCATTGTCGATTTCTAACAATTGTTTCGAGAAACGATCTGCAGATTGATCATTGTGCAACTGAACACCGATGTTTATGTGCAATGTCAATTTTTGCACATATCGCCACAGAAAGGAAGACTTCAAGCATGCATTAATTTCATCCGCTGGTGTGGATCGTTCAATCACGGGCAATGTTTGTCGAAAATCACCAGACAATAATATCAATGCACCACCGAAAAGTTGTTAATTGCCACGTAAATCTTTCATTGTACGATCTACTGCTTCCAGTGATTTTTTTTGGGTCATTGTACATTCATCTAATAGAACAATTGCTACTTGTTGCAATACTTTTGCCATTGCAGAAGTTTTTGAAATATTGCATGTGGCATGTCCAATCACCTGTAAATTCAATAATAATTTCATGTAAATTTATTCAAATTAATTTTCAAAAATACATTAATGAAACAAACCTGAACATGTAACGGCAATTTTAATGCGAGCAACAATGTAGCAGCAATCCCAGACGAAGCAAGTGCCAATGCAATTTTTCCTTGCGATCGAATAGTTGCCAAAATCAGTGATATGACAAATGTCTTGCCTGTTCCACCAGGTGCATCCAAAAAATACAATCCACCAACCTCATTTTGTACAGCTTGCATGATGGTATCATAAGCGTGTTTTTGCTGATCATTAATTTTGGAAATATTCAAATTGACAAATGGTTGCAACTCATTTCGATCATAGCTTTGTTCACGCTGCAACTCTCGATCAAATAAAGCATGCATTGTACGATTAGGTGGATTTTTACCTAATTGTACTAATGCTTTATTTGCAATCAAAAGGCACAGGTCTTCAATCGCTATTAATGCTTCGTTGTACATTTCCAATGAAATTAGCAGCTCAGAATTTCTTGTGCGATGGCGCATTCGAACTAAAAAGTCTTCTGCCATATAAGCATTGTATTTATTCTACAATTCGATTGGATTCGATGGAAAACATGTTGATATTATAATGGCAAATAGCATATGTATTTGATGTGTGGAAGAAGCAATCGAGGCGTCATGAAGGGTTAAATCCCAATGTGCATAATTTTCCAGCAAACCCAAACGTTGACATGCTTCACGATATGTCTGGCATAAATCACCATGAACTGTCCGCAAATGTTGAAATGAACGTGGCCCTACAACATTTATTAACAGCATTCGCAAATAGTAGCATTCTGCGTTGTTTGGGTGAACTGTGTACAGCCGCCCCATTGTATCTGCATAAAAAACACGTTGATGGCCATCACTGGTGTACCTTGCTTGCGACGTTGCCATTTTTTGCAGTCCAAGTGAAATAATGCGTTACATCAGAATAAAGCAATGTTCTGGCAAATTCATCATTTTCACACAATTGGAAAAATGCAGTCAATGTTGTTGCTGATGGCTGTGCTGCTCTTTGCTGTACATTTGCTTCTGTAAAATAAACACGCTGGCCGTTTTCAAGATGAACCGATAAATGAACAACAGCTGGATACCGTTCATGAATTGGAAATGAATAAATTCTCCAAATAGCTTCATTAGTGCTAATGTAGCGGCTCATCTTATATTGAAAAATTTCATCATTAGGATTATCACCAGCTACACCAAAAACAGCCATATCGCTCCCTTTGTTGACATATGTATTTACAAATATATTTGATGGGCTTGACTAAACTGCAATATACAACGTTTATGTGAGCCTCAAATATTTTTGTCAATAGCGCTGAATATGGTACTACCCAACGATTGTCAACTATAATGTCTTGATTTTACATTCTAATTGTTGCTGTATGGCCATTATCTTCCACTGATCGACGTCGATACAATGGATATCCGTCATTGCCTGTAATTGTGTCAGAAGTGAATGCTCTTGGATATCGCTTTGAACATTTTCCATCGATCATGCATGGCGAATTCAAATTTAATTCACCGCAACGGCCGTGGATCATATTCTTCTTGATAATTTCAAATAATTGCGAATCACTGATTTCATCGGGAATTTCGGCTGATATAATGTTATCAATTTGATCTGGTGTTATTTTACGAACCAGCCATATCAAAATGTGTGCGTGTGGCAGGCCTCATTTTTGCCATTCGATGGAATACATCCAACAACGCACCTCGCCAAAAATTTTCAATTTGACAATCAGATCCAAGCGGCCGATATCGGTAACATTGCCATCATTCATTACTGCGTCTCGCAAGTGGATATATTCTTCTGATCGGAATTTTGTTTGATTGAATCGAATGAAATTGAGCCGCTCTGATTCAATTTTTGCATACATGTCAATGGCGTATTGATGGAAGAGTTTGTCACATCTCAAAATAAAATTGTCTTCTTGTGAGCGAATCATAAATCTATATGAATAATAATTCGTCCCACTAACTTTTTTGAGATATCACGACCTATGATGAATTATCGGATAATTAAAATTTTAATATTATTTTGAAAGATGAATGAATCTCGAATTTATTTTATTTTACCAGTTTGTGGGTCTATCATTTGTATATTGATATGATAGCCGTCGTCACCTTTCCAGTGCAATATCGGATATTGTAGTGGATCATAGCTACGGTGAAGCTCAGAGACACGCTGTAATTGTTCATTTCTTCGATGTAGCACAATATCACGTGATTGGAACTGTTCTCCACCAATTGCAACGGCCACTTCATCAATCGTTGGAGCATTAAATCGTCTTGCATGTTCTCCAAATGGTATTTTTTCAGCTCTTATGACAATTTTGTGATCATCAGACGGTATAATATCAAGAGCTGTTTTAAACAAACGAATTAATTCGTTGTGCTGGTGAAAAAATGCTTGAAGATTAGCAATAATTTGTCGCTTTGCACATGAAGCAATTGCACAACGCTGATCCAATTCACGGTTGTTATCACCAATGAAATATATTTGCAAAAATTGATGTTCAGCATCTTGAGATGGCAATAATGAACCGGTTCGATGATAAATCTGACCTTGAATCTGCAATATGTTGGAAATGCAGTAAGATGTTGGATCGGAATTCCGAAAAATATCAAAAAAAACTTTATATCTTGTTGCAATTTTCATATGATATTCCGTTTGAACTAATTACCTTGTCTCTTACAATTTTGGTAGCACCAAAAGAAGTCATTTGAAATGCCGCATTGTACTCCTGAATATGAGACAAAAAATGCTTGGACGCAGGGATTGTTCCAAAAATCAACGAGCGTAGTGGATCCGGTGGAGTTTCAAATGCTGGTAATTTCACTTTACCATTTCCACAAAATATTTCAGCCGTTTCACCATCGAATTTAGCTGCATCACAATGTGGACATATCACCAATATTGCCATATGCACTGTAGTCAATGTCGCTATTATAAGCGAAAGCAGCATTCTCCATCTCTTGCACAGCACGTCTAATCCGTGTCAACCGTCTAGATGCTGGATTGATTTGAATTTCATTTGTATTTCTATAGGCTGATCCATTTCGGCGTGTATTTTGTAATGAATTTTGTTGTAAAAGCTGCTCTACACTTTGAGTTCTTCTAAAATTGCGCATATTCGTAGAATGACGCGTTCGACGACCCAAATTCGAACGTCTTATTATTGGCATTTTGTTCTAAATGAACTGAAATCCAAATCAAATAGATCTAAATTAAGGAATGTTTAAATATAACAAAAAACTACTCTGTTGTTGTGTGAGTACACTTCCATTCAATCAAATCTCCTTCATTTCAAATGCATTTCAATTGTTTATTTAAAAATATATATATTTGTTCATTCAATTTAAACAAATGCGGATATTTCTTTTGTTCATCGCAAAAAAATTATCGGACGATGGTAAACACCGGCATATTTATTTCGTCATCCATGTTTTACATATTTAAAAAACACTCCTCCTCTCTCACAACACTCTTCGATAACAGCACTACTCCCAACAACAACAACAAATCTAAATGGAAAAAAAATTAAATGTGTTTTTTTACTTACAATGAATTTTATGAATATACGATAAACGCACAACACAATGCACCTGTCAAAATGAGTTGAAATTCTCTAGAACTGAAAATAAATCAAAACACTTTTTTTAATGTGCACACTCTAAAATCAATTTAAAAACAATAATATCACTTTTTTAATTGGTAAATACTAACCAATAAGTAATAAAATTATCCAAAAGAATTCACTTCGGAAAAATGTATGTCTGTTTACGTCGGAATCCAAATGCAAAAGAAAGCACATTATAAAGTGTCTTTTGACATGTGTCATCTTGACAAATTCAAAAGTGGCAAGTGTCAAGTGTCAAGTGTCAAGTTGAAAATGAAATTTAATATCGATAATCGTCTATTTTATATAGACAAAGGGACATTCAGGGAGTTGACGGATTTCTACCAACATCCCCTAAGCTACCACAAAAATTTGGTTTCATTCGGTCGAGCCGTTTTCTAATGATGCGATCACAACCAACCGTACACTTTATATATGTATATAGATTTAATAAAAATAAGAACTTATTTCAGTGGGTTGGTTAGTAAAGTTAGTTATATGGCAACATACTAGTTCTTTGAGTTGGCTATTTATATGATAGAATTATACTCATATGAAAAGGTAATATTTTTATGAAAAACTTCAACTTCCACAAATTACTAGAATTACTTCTTATGAAAAGTTAATACTTACGTTAATGCTCACATGCTTTTCATAGAAGTAGTTTAAGTAATTTTTCGTAGTTGAAATTTTTCATATAAAAATTAACTTTTCATATGAGAATAAATTTTTCATATAAACAACAAGCTCAAAGAAGTAGTAAGCTCCCATATAACTAATTTTACCGATTTACCGACTCAAATAACTTCTTATTTTTATTAACTTTTCATATAAGTATTAACTCTCAATATAAGTATTAGTTTTTCATTTCATTATCAAATTTACGTATAACATATAGGAGAAATTTTAGTAATCTTTAAAACTGGAAATTTTTCTTACAAAAATTACCTTTTCATACGAGTATAAACTTTTCATATATACTTCCAATTAAAATATCTGTTAAATTCCAATATATCCACTTTTACTAATTTACCAACTCAAATAAGTTGTAACTTACCATATAAGTTGTTATTTTAATAAACTATTCAAGAAAGTATTAACTTTCAAAAGAAATATTGACTTTTCATATGACCGTCAACTGTTCGTATAAATTCCATACATATTTACCAACTAAAATAGGCTGTCACTTTCCATAGAAGTAATTTTAAGAATTTATAGAAGTTGAAATTTTTCACATAAAAATTAACTTTTCATATGAGTATAAATTTTTCATATAAACATCCAACTCAAAGATGTACAAATTCTCATATAACTAATTTTAGTAATTTATTAACTCAAAGAACTTTTTATTTTTATTAAACTTCGCATGTAAGTATTAACTTTTAATAAAAGTATTAAATTTTCATATGACTATCAACTTTTCGTATAACTACCTTTTATATTTACCACATCAAATAGACTGTAAGAAAAATTAACGTTTCACAGTAGAATAAATTTTTCGTATAAACTTCCTACTCAAATAAGTGGTAAAATCCCATATTAGTTTAAACAGCCAACTTAAATAAGCGGTAAATTCCCATACAACTAATTTTACTAATTTTCCAATCCAAATAAGTTGTAACTTCACATATAAGTTTTTATCTTTACTACCTTTTCATGAAAGTATCAACTTTTAATATAAGCATTTACTCTTCTTACGAGTATAAATTGTTCATTTAAACATCCAATAGTATTAACTTTTCGTATGAAAGTCAAGTTTTCATATAAACACCATATTATTACTACATCAAATAGACTGTATCTTAGCATGGGAGACCCGGTGCACTTCGTTACACCGAAAAAAATTGTGAAATTATACTATTTCTGTTACAAAAAGATTATATTAAAGCTTTTACTACTAATGATTCAATCTTTCACATAATGTTAATGTTGCGTCAGTTCAGCATGTAAAATGCTGAAAAATGAACATATTTGTTTTAGCAAATTATTAGACACAGTACAGTGAAACCAATTTTTGTTTTTTATAAGAAATCTTAAAACATTGTTGTATTTCGAACTTTATGATTTCTTATCACCGAACTCAATCCAATACATTTTAATAAACAATAATTTTTATTTTTCCATGCGGTGTGTAAATGAATAAACTTCTTGGATTGCCAACTCTTGAACAGGCAACGTATAGTTGACCGTGCGAGATGCATGGCTGTTCCAAGTTCAATCCGCATACTTGAAGCGTTTGTCCTTGCGCTTTATTTATGGACATGGCAAATGACAGACGCACCGGAAATTGTAAAGGCTGGAATTGGAATTGCATATTTGTGGGAAATAGCGGAATACGTAGTATGAGTACAATTTCGCCTTTGGCTTTTCCAGTCAATATTATTGCTTAAATCAAATTCGGCATCAATTTTTTTACACCCAATCTGGTGCCATTGCACAGTTTTGGTGCGTTTAAATTCCTTAGCAAAATGATTGATGAGCCGACCTTTAAATTTAAACAATGTGGTGGCATACCAGGTGGTTCTAATGAATTTAAAAATTCAATTGGATAATGTATTGCATCATCGTTATTCATTGCGCTATCAATAGATTTATATGATGTCACGGCACCTGGTAATTTTTCTTGGATCAGAAAATTAATTGCATGGACATGTTAATTTGTTGGTGCCAGAATTGCGCATTCCCTCAACCAGCTGTGATTTCTGTAATTTTGTACAATATTTGGAGAAACGCTTTCAATCAGTTCTTCTTTTGATTGGAGCATTGTACAGAAATTATCTGGCAAAGTAATCAAACCATTTGTATTATCGATTTGAACTTTTCCATTGCCGATTTCTAACAATTGTTTCGGGAAACGATCTGCAGATTGATCATTGTGCAACTGAACACATATCGCCACAGAAAGGAAGACTTGCATGCATTAATTTCATCCCCTGGTGTGGATCGTTCAATCACGGGCAATGTTTGTCGAAAATCACCAGACAATAATATCAATGCACCACCGAAAAGTTTTTAATTGCCGCGTAAATCTTTCATTGTACGATCTACTGCTTCCACTGATTTTTTGTGGGTCATTGTACATTCATCTAATAGAACAATTGCTACTTGTTGCAATACTTTTGCCATTGCAGAAGTTTTTGAAATATTGCATGTGGCATGTTCAATCACCTGTAAATTCAATAATAATTTCATGTAAATTTATTCAAATTAATTTTCAAAAATACATTAATGAAACACACCTGAACATGTAACGGCAATTTTAATGCAGAGTGTGCGGTTCTTCCGCCGTCCAACAATGTAGCAGCAATCCCAGACGAAGCAAGTGCCAATGCAATTTTTCCTTGCGATCGAATAGTTGCCAAAATCAGTGATATGACGAATGTCTTGCCTGTTCCACCAGGTGCATCCAAAAAACACAATCCACCAACCTCATTTTGTACAGCTTGCATGATGGTATCATAAGCGTGTTTTTGCTGATCATTCATTTTGGAAATATTCAAATTGACAAATGTTTGCAATTCATTTCGATCATAGCTTTGTTCATGCTGCAACTCTCGATCAAATAAAGCACGCATTGTACGATTAGGTGGATTTATACCTAATTGTACTAATGCTTTATTTGCAATCAAAAGGCACAGGTCTTCAATCGCTATTAATGCTTCGTTGTACATTTCCAATGAAATTAGCAGCTCAGAATTTCTTGTATGATGGCGCATTCGAACTAGAAAGTCTTCTGCCATATAAGCATTGTATTTATTCCACAATTCGATTGGATTCGATGGAAAACATGTTGATATTATAATGGCAAATAGCATACGTATTTGATGTGGAGAAGAAGCAATCGAGGCGTCATGAAGTGCTAAATCCCAATGTGCATCATTTTCCAGCAAACCCAAACGTTGACATGCTTCACGATATGTCTGGCATAAATCACCATGAACTGTCCGCAAATGTTGAAATGAACGTGGCCCTACAACATTTATTAACAGCATTCGCAAATAGTAGCATTCTGCATTGTTTGGGAGAACTGTGTACAGCCGCCCCATTGTATCTGCATAAAAAACACGTTGATGGCCATCACTGGTGTACCTTGCTTGCGACGTTGCCATTTTTTGCAGTCCAAGTGAAATAATGCGTTACATCAGAATAAAGCAATGTTCTGGCAAATTCATCATTTTCACACAATTGGAAAAATTCAGTCAATGTTGTTGCTGATGGCTGTGCTGCTCTTTGCTGTACATTTGCTTCTGTAAAATAAACACGCTGGCCGTTTTAAAGATGAACCGATAAATGAACAACAGCTGGATACCGTTCATGAATTGGAAATGAATAAGTTCTCCAAATAGCTTCATTAGTGCTAATGTAGCGACTTGATTTTGCATTCTAATTGTTGCTGTATGGCCATTATCTTCCACTGATCGACGTCGATACCATGGATATCCGTCATTGCCTGTAATAGCATACGTATTTGATGTGGCTAAGCTACTCGCTGACAGGACTCGTTACTTGGTTTGCCTTTGCACGAGTCCTGTTAGCTGAACCCGTTGCTAGATAGTGGTGCTATAAAAGCGGGGGCAACCAGTAATCTCTCTTAATCTTTTGATTTTCATCACAGCGACAGCGACAACTTCAGGTGAGTGACACTCCTCCATTGGGTAATAGAAAAGCCAAGTTTTTTAACAGCAATAAACGGCGATATATATATATATAAAACAGAATTTCTGTTCTTGTTATTTTATCTGTGTATATGTATGTACACAAAGGAATTGAAAAAGTACAGGTAATTATTTGCCTTAAAGGATCGGCCCCCATTTTTAAGATCCCCGTTTCCAGAATTCAAGAGGAATTCTGGACCCTACTTATCCCCGCCCTTAACATGGTCCTTCGAGCCGGATCCTTAAGGCAATAATTAATCTTTTTCAATTTCTTTTTAAAATTCTATCAACTCTCGCCAAGTCCCACTTGCTAGATTTAAAAGCAAAATCCTATTGTGAACGAGCGCATGCACAAGAAGCCGCGCTTTGACGTTTTCTACGTGCTTTTGTATTGTGTTTTTGCTTGCAATAATTGGCTGCGATATATTGGTGGTGGTGAGCGATCTTACCAAAAGAAAGAAAAAACACCAATCCCGGAGGCGAGCAGACTACCTGCAGGAAGGCGTAGTTCCAGCAGTAGCAGAAGCCACAAAAAGGAAAACCTGGTGAGTATTATAACTGATAACCACGAAATTTTAAAAATCTGTTTCAGCGGAGGAGACCTGCATTTATCGGTGATAAACCGCTACCAGAAGCAGGCACTCCGGTGGACACGAGGAAGGAGTATACCGCCTCAGGTAACAAAAGGTTAAGTGAAAGTGAAAAAAGTGAAAAAAAAGTGAAAAAGTGAAAAAACGAAAAACCCTACAAGTAGGGTAGTGCGCGTTGGCAAAAGGTGCCAGTGTGTGATAAAACAAAAAAAAAAAGTGAAAAACCCAACAAAGAGGGTAATATGCGCCGGCAAAGAAAAGTGCCAGAAACAAATAAAACGCGATAAAAGTGTAAAAAAGCCGACAAGGCAATAAACAACAAATTAATTTGTGTGAAAAGCCACCGAATAGTAGGGCTGCAAATTAATTTGGTTGAAAGTGAAGTGTGCGCAGGCCACGAGGGCCATCAGATAAATCGCGCAAAAATTTAAAAAAAGCCGAAAAGGCAATAAAAAACAAATTAATTTGTGTGAAAGCCACTGAATAGTAGGGCTGCAAATTAATTTGGGTGAAAGTGAAGTGTGCGCAGGCCACGAGGGCCATCAGATAAATCGCGCAAAAATTGTAAAAAAGCCGAAAAGGCAATAAAAAACAAATTAATTTGTGTGAAAGCCACTGAATAGTAGGGCTGCAAATTAATTTGGGTAAAAGTGAAGTGTGCGCAGGCCACGAGGGCCATCAGATAAATCGCGCAAAAATTGTAAAAAAGCCGAAAAGGCAATAAAAAACAAATTAATTTGTGTGAAAGCCACTGAATAGTAGGGCTGCAAATTAATTTGGGTAAAAGTGAAGTGTGCGCAGGCCACGAGGGCCATCAGATAAATCGCGCAAAAATTGTAAAAAAGCCGAAAAGGCAACAAAAAACAAATTAATTTGTGTGAAAGCCACTGAATAGTAGGGCTGCAAATTAATTTGGGTGAAAGTGAAGAGTGCGCAGGCCACGAGGGCCATCAGATAAATCGCGCAAAAATTGTAAAAAAGCTGAAAAGGCAGTGAAAACAAATTAATTTGTGTGAAAGTCCCTGCATAGCAGGGAAGCAAATTAATTTGGGTGAAAGGATCATCAAATAAAACGCGCTAAAATTATAAAATTTTATAAAACAGCCATACTGGCAGTGAAAGGCCCTGATTAGCAGGGTAGCAACTTTTAATTTGTGTGAAAGTCCCTAAAGGTAGGGCAGTGAGCGCAGGTCACGAGGGCCAACAGATACAACGCGCTATTACAAAAAAAAAATAATAATAATACAATACATCAAATAAAGGCAGTTGAAGTAAATTGCCCAGTCATCGTCAACGCGAAGTGCTGCAAGGGCCTTACCAACGCCCCAACGAGCTGCCATAAGGAAGTACGAGGTACGCTAAACTTTTGGCAGCACCAAACAATAACCCCGATACTAAAAGCTGCAGAAAAGGTAAGCCTTTGAAATTCACCACGTATATTCGCGTATTCGGGCGCGAAGCAAAACGTTTCGTGGGACTGGTTGAACGACGAAAATACCAGTGATAATAACAAAAAAAATAAATAAATAAAAATAAAAGAAGAAAACCACGAAACAAGAAACCGGGATCACCAAGAGGAGGAATACACCAGGTGGCAAAGCCAGTCAAAGGCTTGAAGGAGTTCGTCATCAGCATACTCACCCGGACCCCCAGTAATACGGATTTTCACCCCAATCAGAGGAAAATCAACAAAAACAAAAAAAATTGTTTTTTCTTATTTATTGTAAATTTTTTAAAGTTGTTTATTTTGTAACTGGACTTTAAAGAAATAAAACTAAAAAAAAGTTTGTTAACAATGGCTCACGCAAACGATTTTTCACGCGCCTGTAGTGCCCTGTTGGAGTTTGAAGAGAGATACAATACAACTCCAGGGACAAGTCATTCCATATTTTCGCTTGAGATTCAAAAAGAGGAACTCAAAGCATTATGGACAAAGGTCAAAGAATCTTTTGATAGCCACTCTAGGGATTTGGCTGAAGACGAATCAAATAACGCTGCCTTGAGTTTAGCAAAATGTAGGTATCAGGATTGCTATAAGGCATACCTGACGTGCGCTGCGTTGATGGGTGAAACCTTTGTTCAGCAAAGCTCATCAACGGTAATCCCCTCAAACCGCGATTCTGAGCCACCACTGCGCTCAAACGTAAATCTTCCTCCGTGCGATACGGAAATTTTTTATGGGGATTATATGGCATGGCCCTCTTTTCGGGATTTATTTACAACCATCTACGTAAATAATTCGCGTCTAAGTCTGGTGGAGAAATTATACCACCTCAATCAAAAGACTCGTGGGGAAGCCAGGGACATCGTGAAGAAATGCCCCTTGACCAATGACGGTTTTGCTATTGCGTGGCAAAATCTCTCGGATAGATACGAAAACAAACGAGTCATGGTGAATAGTCAGTTGAAGATCTTGTTCAACTTGCCTACCCCACCATGCAGTCATAAAACCGGACAGTACCACCACAAAGGTTCGAGTGGTATTTAACGCATCAAGTCCAACTTCAAATGGAGTAAGTTTGAATGATGCACTCTACCCTGGGCCAGTCCTTCAAGCTGACCTTATCGCACTGCTATTGAAATGGCGGTTTTTCAAATACGTTTTCAATGCAGACATTGAGAAAATGTATAGGCAGATTCTTCTGCACCCTGATGATACGCGGTATCATAGAATTCTCTTTCGAGAATCACAAGCAGAAGAGCTCGTAGACTATGAACTCCAAACTGTGACGTTTGGGGTGAACTGCGCCCCCTATTTAGCAATAAGAACTCTTCTGCAATTGGCGGAAGACGTTCGCCTTAAATTTCCGCTGGCTTCTAGGGCCTTAACGCAACATATGTACGTTGACGATGTACTGGCAGGAGCTTATGATTGCGAGATCGCCAGTCGCACCCGCGACGAACTCATCGAAGTACTCAAGGAAGCCGGGTTCCCCCTCCGAAAGTGGACGTCGAACTGCAAGGACATCCTCGCAGCCTTGCCAAAGGTCATTTATTACAGGAAGATTTTTTGGAGATAGATGATCTGAGTGAAGCTAGAATGTTGGGCATTCGGTGGAATGCCGCTCGCGATATGTTCCATTTTAGCGTCCAAGAAATCCCCATTCGACCAAGCTATACAAAACGAGAGGTTTTATCGTGTGTTGCCAAGTTGTTCGACCCAGCCGGGTGGTTGGGCCCTATTGTCGTAGAGGCAAAAATTTTAATGCAGGGCATTTGGTTAGCCAAGATAGATTGGGATGACACTTTACCTCGAGTTTTGTATTTGCGATGGGAAAATTTTCTTAAAAATTACACGTTTATTTCAAACATCATAATCCCAAGGTGGATCCATTTCACCCCGTGGAATGAAATTGAATTTCATGGATTTTGTGATGCCTCTGAAAAGGCATATGCAGCTGCTCTGTATGTGAGAGTTCGCGATCGAAACTCAGACAGGGCCCCATACATAAATTTACTTGTAGGTAAGACGAAAGTGGCACCAGTGAAAACAGTCTCTCTACCTCGATTAGAATTGTGCGGAGCGCTGCTCTTAGCAGAATTAATTAATGCTTTACTTCCACAGTTCGACGTTGGCCAGCCAGTGATCTACAAATGGACGCCGGAGTGAAAGGATGGAATCATGTGGATTCAAGCGATAACCCGGCAGATTTAGGTAGCCGTGGCTTATCGCCCCAAGAATTGGCGAAGAGCACTTTGTGGTGGCAGGGTCCTAGTTGGTTAAAGGAGAAACCGTCTGGCTTGCCTCAAAAAACTGATGAGGTGACGGTGGAGACAGGGCTGGAGCAGAAGGTCGTTCGAGTCCATGCAGGTCAGATTTTGCAAGGGACGGATATTTTAGAACGATTCTCCGACTTCTCCCGTGCCCTAAGAGTAATTGCACGAATTTTTCAATTTTATTATAAGACACACCCGGTACATAAATCAACCCCACGACAGGAAACGTCAGAATTAACAGCGGTAGAGATTCGAAAGGCAAAAATGTGCCTTATTATGTTAACTCAAAAACAGTGCTTCTCCAATGAGTATCAAGCACTTGTGGCGCCAAAGCCAGTAAGCGCAAAAAGCTCCATCCGCACTCACAATCCCTTCCTCGATGGGAACGGAATCATGAGAGTTGGAGGGAGGCTTGCGTTAGCTGGGCTACCCTACAACGAACGATACCCTGTAATTTTACCGTACGATTGCCAATTTTCCCGACTTCTCGTCAGATTCTCACATCTGATTTCTCTGCATGGGGGAAATCAACTCATGTTGAGACTCTTGAGATCCGAATATTGGATCGTACGGATGAAAAATTTGATAAAAAACATTATTCATAATTGTAAAATTTGTTTAATCCACAGAAAAAAGACACGAGGGCAACTGATGGCATCATTGCCCTCTGAACGATCGGACTTATCTCGCCCCTTCGCCAACACAGGCGTGGATTTTACTGGCCCGTTCGAGATAAAGAATTTCACCGGCAGGGCGTGTCTAATAACAAAGGGTTATGTATGCGTTTTTGTTTGTTTTGCTACGAAAGCAATACAATTGGAGGCAACCAGTGATTTATCGACTTCTACGTTTCTGGTGGCATTTTCTCGTTTTGTAGCTAGGCGAGGCTGCCCCCGTAGCATGTACTCCGACAATGGGACGAATTTTGTTGGAGCCAACAAAGCACTAAGGCAAGATTTCCGACTCTTTCTTGCCGAAGCCTCGCGTCTAACCACACAGTCATATGCACATCAAGAAATAACCTGGCACTTCATTCCTCCGGGAGCTCCCCACATGGAAGGGCTTTGGGAAGCAGGTGTAAAGAGCTTCAAAACCCACTTCCGTAAGGTAGCCAACACTATGCGCTTCACGATGGAGGAGCTCTCGACGTTGCTGGCCAAGATAGAAGCTTGTCTGAATTCGCGACCAATTAGTCCGCTTTCAGAAAACCCCGAGTCAACAGAACCCCTCACGCCAGGACATTTTTTGATCGGCAGTCCGCTACTCGCGATTGCGGAACCTGAGAGTAGAGGAAACCCGATGACGATCATAAACCGATGGCAGAAGATAAATGCAATTCATCAAGGATTCTGCCAACGGTGGAAAGAGGAATATCTGAAGGAACTACACAAGCGTGTCAAGTGGCAATACCCCCAACGAAACATCGAGGTGGATGATTTCGTGGTTGTCAAAGAGGACAACTTACCCCCGAACGAGTGGCGACTTGGCAGAGTTGTTAAGGTTTTTTCAGGAAAAGATACTCGCGTACGAGTCGTAGACATACGTACGGCAAGAGGCATAATTACACGCCCAATCGTCAAACTAGTGCTATTACCTCTAGTCAAACCAAATTAACGCTTTCTTTATTTTCAGAAAAAATATTCCAAAATGATCCGTGTGGCCCGAGAGCATAACAGATGCCCAGTGTGCAAGCACAACCATAATTTACTTTTTTGCCGGCAGATGCGCCGTATGGAGCCAGAGGAGAGACTGCGTTCTGTCCTCCTTCACGGCCACTGCTCTAATTGTATGTCACCGCGGCATACAACCAATGAGTGTCCGTCACCGCGAAACTGCGACCAGTGTCAGGGACGACACCACAGTCTCCTACACCTGGGGGAAACTCCCAGAAGCGAGGAAGACGTGTCGGAAGGACAAAGGGCGGTAGACAAAGGGCACGAACCATCAGCCGCAGCAGCAACTGTGCCGATCGAAGAGGTGCTGGAGATCGACGCAAGCGATGACGACATCCAGCAAGCGCTTGAAGATGCGCACGCTACGACTGAGCTCCGGATATTCAGACCTCCTCTGTCGGGTATCCGGTCGGCAATTCAACGCCCCCCATCTCGGCCAGAGAGCCGAAGATCTAATTCGCGACATCCAGAGGTAGATAAACCCCGTAGACGAGTGAGAGACGCCCGCGAGCTAATCAAGGGACCTGGCCGAAGAGCTCTAGGGCAATCTGTCCTCACTCCGACCATATTGGTGAAGGTAATGACTGCCGGAAAAATCCATACAGTACGCGCTATCCTGGATCCTGGTCAGAGCACAACGACCATATCCAGAGCCCTTGCCCGACGACTACACGCCGTGCCACGAAGCGGAGAGAAGTGCTCCCTCGTACTGAAAGGCTGGCACGAAAGACTGGAAGTCAGAGCGACGGTGCTAGCCAGCCTCATGCGGAACGCACCAGAACGCACCATCGATGCTCGCGTGGCCAACGAGTTTGACAATTTGCGATTGGCAGACCCAACGTTCTACCGCACGAGTACGGTGTCGCTAATCTTGGGAGCAGAAGTGTATGGGGCCATAATGCGACCGGGACTGATGCCCGCAACCCCCACTAGACCAGCCGCGCAAAACACAATATTTGGGTGGGTCATCTCCGGTGAGACCCCATATTGAAGGTGAAGTAGCAGACCACAGAACGCTGCAGTAGTTAAGCATTTTTTTTTCGCATTTTTGTAAAATGAATTTTTTTAAATTGTCAGAAATAAGAACAAAAATGAAAAGATGTAAATAATAACACACAATAATATATTTATAATCCTATTTTAATATGTAATATTGCAGTGATACTGCAAGGCGGGCGGCATGTTAAGGTCTGCAAATATTCACAATGGAAAACTGTCACAAGGAGATGTCGCTGTAAGCTACTCGCTGTAAGCCACTCGCTGACAGGACCCGTTACTTGGTTTGCCTTTGCACGAGTCCTGTTAGCTGAACCCGTTGCCAGATAGTGGTGCTATAAAAGCGACTGGCAACCAGTAACACTGTGTAACACTGAAAATGAACTTTGAAAGAGACCTAGCCTAGGCGTTAGGCCTTATAAAACTAAGAAAAACTGTATATGTACTTGAAATTTGCGAAACACCCCCAAAATCTCATTTTAGGGCCAAAAAACTTTTTTTGAGGTCATTCGCTAGTCAATCATCAATATCTTTGCGAATTTTCATCCGATTCAAAAGGTTATTTATATATTTTGAAAGGTGACAAATCACTATTTTTAATGGCGTATAACTCATCAAAATCAAACGAGAACTGACGAAGCTACAGAGAAAAAAAATCGTAACTTAATAAAAAAAAAATTAATTTTGAAACTTTGACTACGATTTTACGATAGTCTTAATTCAGAAAGGTACCTAGCAAAGACAATATTATTAAAGTGAATTTAGTACTGCGTCGATTAAGCTATTTCAATCGAAAATCGGTTGGAAATTGACAGAGTTATTACTATTTAAATTATTTTAGATGATGACCATATTTAAAAATTCATACATTTTGATTATCTTTCAACTTCAAATTTTTATTGTGACTGAAAATAAAAAAAAATTAATCATTAAAATGCTAAATAACTTTATAGCTAAAAATGTTTGCTTGATCTTCTGCGTTTATAAGACGAGTCATCCATCTGTTTCACGTTTGAGTGACCAGCAGTAATTAGCTATCATCCTAACTTGGTTCTTTCCTGTAAACCGTTTTTCAATGTTGGAGATTTCTTGGTGAAATCTTTCACCTTGTTCGTCGCTGAATTGACCAAGATTATCCGGGAAAAATTCCAAATGAGAATGCAAAAAGTGAATTTTTATAGACATGTTGCATCCCATTTCTCCATAAGCTTCCAAAAATTCATGGACCCCCTCAACGTAATTTGAACTTCTCGTGTTTCCAAGAAAGTTTCGGCACAAACTCAGCCATGCTCTTTTCTCTACTGGGTTCAATTTTTTTATGAAGTCATCATCAGTCATAATCTTACGAATCTGCGGTCCAACGAAAACGCCTGATCAAAATGTAAAAATAAACTAGGATGAATTCTTTTTGAAGAATTCTTGTTGGGAAATTTTTATAAGTACCTTCTTTAATCTTGGCGTCACTCAACTTGGGGAATACAAGTCTCAGGTGTAGAAAAGCCTCGCTGTTTTTTTCGAGTCGTTTAACAAACTGTTTCATGTACCCCAATTTTAAATGCAATGGCGGCAAAATTATATCATCAGGCTTAACTAATGCAATATTGAGAACATTATTTTTGCCAATTTGAAACTTTCTCGGTGGCCATATGTTACACTTGTAATGATTTTTGGCACGACTGTCCCATTCACTAAAGTAACAAGGATATTTAGTGTAGCCATCTTGCATTCCAAGTAGAATTGTCAGGACTTTAAGGTCCGAGACAATCTGCCAGCGAAATTTATTGTATTTAATCAATCGTAGAATTTTTTCCATCGTTTGATAAGTCTCTTTCATATCAGTAGCGTATGCCACTGGAACTGATGGCAATTAATTTCTGTTGTGCAGCAATACTGCTTTCAGACCTACGATGTTAGTCAATTGAAAATTAATTGATAAATTGTATTCAAATTTAGTTCTCTCACACTCATAACACATTAAATACTTACTTTTGCAAGAACCGTCTAGAAATAATCGCCAATCTTGTGGACAGTGCACGTGATCGAGTGCAGCAAACAATTCATCCACATCAACGCAATAAACTAGTTTGTTATTGGTGTCATCAGCTTTGAAAATGTGTTCGAACGAAGATAGGTTTCTGTCTCGTGCAGACGTTACTTTAAAGTTACTGTCTACTATATTCCACTGGTTTAATCTGTGATTTTTGTTTGGCAAAAGTAGCAATCCTCCGGCTTGTGATATATTTGATAATGCCAAGCCATAGGAGTCACAAACGGCAGACGCTGGTCATCACATTTACCGGTTTTCCATTGTTTTAATGTTGTACAGCACATCGAACAAATATATTCGGGTTCATACCAAGCACTTTCCACGTATGAGCAACTGAAAAAGAGGTTGAACGCTTCAACCACAGCTTTATTTGTTCTTAAATCGAACCGATATTTCTTATCAACAAATAGACCGCAGGCGTAACAAAATTTGTTGCGCCTATCACACATTTTACCACACTTATCACACAATATAATTGCGAAGCGGTCGCAAGGTTGAATTGACGGCGTAAATTTATTAGATGAGCACTCAAAATTTTTGGAAATGAATGTGTTTAAAATAATTCCTCATTTTTGCTTTGTTTCTAGTAAAATAACGCAATGAAATGCGGTCAAAGTAGAAAAATTAAAAAAAAAAACTTTTCGCAAGGTAAATTTATTTAATAGCAGAAAAAATTTAATAGCTTCGTCAATTTTTGTCCGATTTCATTGCATGAGCACTCAAAATTTTTGGACATGAATATACTTTCAAAATAATTCCTCATACTTGATATGTTTTTAGTAAAATACTGCAATAAAATGCGGTCAAAGTAGACAAATTTGAAGAAAAAACAAATTTTCCAAGTTTACCCGATGAAAACTTACAACACACTAGCTCAAAAAATAAATCTTTCTATCTCAGTTTAAAGGTATAATCCTTACCTTTCCAAAACATATTTCATATTGAAAATCGGTAAAGAAATGGCCAAGTAATGAAAAGATTAGCGCGTACACATCCGAAGAACGGTTTTTTAACGGTAAAGCAAGATTTTGAGGGTGTTACAAATTTTTCAAAAACCGTTTTGAGTTATATTCGACCAGGTGAACAATTTCCACTATGTCACTTTAAAAGTTCATTCAATTTTTTCCATTTTGTAACACTGTGTAATCTCTCTTAATCTTTTGATTTTCATCACAGCGACAGCGACAACTTCAGGTGAGTGACACTCCTCCATTGGGTAATAGAAAATCCAGGTTTTTTTACAGCAATAAACGGCGATATATATATATATAACACAGAATTTCTGTTCTTGTTATTTTATCTGTGTATATGTATGTACACAAAGGAATTGAAAAAGTACAGGTAATTATTTGCCTTAAAGGATCGGCCCCCATTTTTAAGATCCCCGTTTCCAGAATTCAAGAGGAATTCTGGACCCTACTTATCCCCGCCCTTAACATCACCTTTCCAGTGCAATATCGGATATTGTAGTGCATCATAGCTGCGGTGAAGCTCAGAGACACGCTGTAATTGTTCATTTCTTCGATGTAGCACAATATCAGGTGATTGGAACATTTCTCCACCAATTGCAATGCCCACTTCATCAATCGTTAGAGCATTAAATCGTCTTGCATGTTCTCCGAATGGTGTTTTGTCAGCTCTTATGACAATTTTGTGATCATCAGACGGCATAATATCAAGAGCTGTTTTAAACAAACGAATTAATACGTTGTGCTGGTGAAAAAATGCTTGAAGATTAGCAATAATTTGTCGCTTTGCACATGAAGCAATTGCACAACGCCGATCCAATTCACGATTGTTATCGCCAATGAAATATATTTGCAAAAATTGATGTTCAGCATCTTGAAATGGCAATAATGAACCGGTTCGATGATAAATCTGACCTTGAATCTGCAATATGTTGGAAATGCAGTAAGATGTTGGATCGGAATTCCGAAAAATATCAAAAAAAAACTGTATATCTTATTGCAATTTTCATATGATATTCCGTTTGAACTAATCACCTTGTCTCTTACAATTTTGGTAGCACCAAAAGAAGTCATTTGAAACGCCGCATTGTACTCCTGAATATGAGACAAAAAATGCTTGGACGCAGGGATTGTTCCAAAAATCAACGAGCGTAGTGGATCCGGTGGAGTTTCAAATGCTGGTAATTTCACTTTACCATTTCCACAAAATATTCCAGCCGTTTCACCATCGAATTTAGCTGCATCACAATGTGGACATATCACCGTCATTCCACCAATATTGCCATATGCACTGTAGTCAATGTCACTATTATAAGCGAAAGCAGCATTCTCCATCTCTTGCACAGCACGTCCAATCCGTGTCAACCGTCTAGATGCTGGATTGATTTGAATTTCATTTGTATTTCTATAGGCTGATCTATTTCGGCGTGTATTTTGTAATGCATTTTGTTGTAAAAGCTGCTCTACACTTTGAGTTCTTCTAAAATTGCGCATATTCGTAGAATGACGCGTTCGACGACCCAAATTCGAACGTCTTATTGTTGGCATTTTGTTCTAAATGAACTGAAATCCAAATCAAATAGATACAAATTAAGGAATGTTTAAATATAACAAAAAACTACTCTGTTGTTGTGTGAGTACACTTCCATTCAATCAAATCTCATTCATTTCAAATGCATTTCAATTGTTTATTTGAAAATATATATATTTGTTTATTCAATTTAAACAAATGCGAATATTTCTTTTGTTCATCGCAAAAAAATTATCGGACGATGGTAAACACCGGCATATTTATTTCGTCATCCATGTTTTACATACATAAAAAACACTCTTCCTCTCTCACAACACTTCTTCGACAACAGCACTACTCCCAACAGCAACAACAAATATAAATGGAAAATAAATTAAATCAACATTTTCCATTGCACATTGCTGTTTTGCATCGTATGACGAAAACAACATCAACAAAAAACACGTGTTTTTTTACTTACAACGAATTTTATGAATACACGATAAACGCACAACACAATGCACTTCTCAAAATGAGTTGTAATTCCATAGAACTGAAAATAAATCAAAACACTTTTCTAATGTGCACATTTTAAAAACAATAATATCACTTTCTTAATTGGTAAATACTAACCAATAAGTAATAAAATTATCCAAAAGAATTCACTTCGGAAAAATGTATGTCTGTTTACGTCGGAATCCAAATGAAAAAGAAAGCACATTATAAAGTGTCTTCTGACATGTGTCATCTTGACAAATTCAAAAGTGGCAAGTGTCAAGTGTGAAAATGAAATTTAATATCGATAATCGTCTATTTTATATAGACAAAGGGACATTCAGGAAAAATGCCATAACTCGGGAACGGGTTGACGGATTTCAGATTTTTTTATAAAAACCATCTACCGATATCCCCTAAGCTACCACAAAAATTTGGTTTCATTCGGTCGAGCCGTTTTCAAATGATGCCGTCATAACAGCCAGTACAAGTAACAAAGATAAGAGTTTTAAACACCAAAAAGGAAGTGCAATGCAGAAATTGCCAGCATTGGGGGCATATGGCTTCCAATTGTATCCGGCAATACCGATGTGTCAAATGCGATCAAATTCATGAACCAGGTGCTTGCCAAAAACAAAAAATTGATGAAGAAGAGTCTACGGCATATTGTGTCAATTGTAAAAAATGGGGTCATCCGGCTAATTGGAGAGGGTGTCAGGTCTTTCAATCGTTTGTTAATACGAAAAATAAAAATAATATTTCTAACAATATTTTTTGGCAGGCAAAAACGAATGTTAGCCACGCTGTAATCAACAGCTCTAATTATGTAAAAGGTAAAACATTTGCAAGTAATTTTTATGCGAGCGAAGCTCGTAACACTTTTGGCAGCGATGGTCGAAAGTCAAACCTTGTTGAGCAGTTTCTGTTAATAGCAAAGGAACTTTTGGAAAAAGGGATTTCTCTTGAGGAAAGAATTGATGTTTCTTTGCAGAATTTCAAATCACTGCCCAAAGCGGAAGCTATGAAACAATGTACAACTTAGTTGGAACAGGTGCAGAAACAATATGGTTATTAAAAATTTTAAAATTATATCTTTTAACGCCAAGAATGTTACATGATGATTGATCGGGGTAGAGTATTAGAACTTCAGTATTTTCTTGATAGATATAACGTAGATATTGGCCTTTTACAAGAAACTCATCTTAGTTCTCAAAATTATATTTATTTAAGAAATTATGTTTTGCACAGATATGATGAGGAACAAGGTGTCGCGATTGTAATTAAAGAAACTTTAAATCACTCTGTGGTTTATATTCCAAATTTATCAATTCCCAATATTTCAGTTAAAGTTAAAATATTACATCATTTTGTCATTGAAGGGCTTTTAATCTGTATCGTTTATTTCCCGTCAAACTATGCTGTTAATGTTTTTTCTCGTAATTAAGAGATTATTGCAGGGTTTTCATCTCGCTACGACATTCAGTTTTATTCGATTATGTGATAGAGATCCCACATTCTTATATGGTGCGTCTCACCTGGATCACTTCTTAGTTTCTTCTCATCTTATTGACCTAATTAATCGCAACTCCAAAATTTCATTGGGTCCAACTTTTTCCGATCATTTCCCGCTTATTCTTGATCTACAACTTTCTCAAATCAATTTTCTGGTTAAATCATTAAGTACCAACAATTCATTTCTCATTACTAATTGGAAAAACTTCAAAAAGGATTTGAGTGATATTGTGTCAAATATTATGCCCCCATCAAATAGGAATTTATATAATTTTGAAATAGATCATAATATAAATAAAGTCTCAGAGGCTATTTTATACGCAAAAGACAAAAATTCTATTATTTCCAAAAAAAGAATATACTCTCCTTATTTCAATTATCTAATCGAAAAACTTGTAAGAATTAAACATCTATGGCAGAATGATTTGAGAAGATTATTTGTATCTAGTTATGATAGGTCATCGCCAGCATATAGGCTTTTGTCAACTCAGATCTCCCTTATTAAAGATCTTATAAAAAAAAATATCTTTAAGGCTCGTGCGGAACAGTTTGGTAAATTGTTGGAGAATATAAATCCTGGTCCAAATGCGTTTCGTAAGATATACAAGCTTTCTAAAATAAAATCGAGTGCCTTTTGCGAAAAAATTGCTATTAATGATGTGCTATTAACTGATACTAAGGATACAGCTGAAGGGTTTTAAAAATTTTTACGAAGGTATTTTCTTAGAAAATATTCCTCCTGCAATGCAATCGGTAGATTCACAAAGTCATACATTTGAACATTTTACTATCACATTCAATGATTGTTCAGATGCTCTAAATTCTTCTGGTTCTGATATGCTCATCTGCCCCGATTCATTATTGAGAGTTATAAAAAATTTGAACTCAAAAAAGTCTGCTGGTCCAGACTTTATTTCGAATTCACTGATTAAAAGGTTACCATCTTCATGTTTGGAATTATTAACAATTTTGTTTAATAACTGCTTAAATAATGGTTACTTTCCGCCTAGCTGGAAGATTGCAAAAATTGTACCTATTAAGAAATCTACAGCGGCATTGGATCCAAAACATTTCAGACCAATATCACTTTTGTCCAATTTAGGCAAATTGTTAGAAAAAATAATTATGATAAAGATTGATTGCTTTCATGATTGTAAATTTCTTTCAGATTTTCAATTTGGTTTCGTGAAGGAACATTCTACGCTTGATGCACTATTTAAGTTCTCTAGTGACATTATTGTAAATTTGGAAAAAAAATCTGCACTATAGCGGTTTCCTTAGATGTAGAAAAGGCCTTTGATAGAGTTTCTCACAAAGGAATTGTTTATAAGTTAAAAAATTTAGATTTTATGCCTTTTTTAATAAAAATTATTTCTAGTTTTTTGGAAGATAGAAAATTTTGCGTCCTTATAAATAAGCACTTATGTAATCCAGGAAATATTTTTAGTGGAGTTCCTCAAGGGTCTATTTTGGCTCCTTTCCTCTTTAACTTGTTTTTACATGATTTCCCACATACATTTAATAATTCTATAAGTATTCTCTACGCTGATGATGCATTAGTATATGCTCATGATAAATCGCCATTTTTGCATTATCTGTAGTGGAGGCTCACTTGGAAAAGATTGTATATTTTTACTCCCAATGGGGTATAAGCATTAATACTGCGAAAACTGTAGCCATCTGCATCCGAAATCCTGCTGGAAAAGGTCCAAGGAATGTTTCAAAAATAAGCAAAAACCTGATTTTAAATCTTAATAACTCGCGAGTTCGATTTAAAAATAAAATCAAATATTTAGGAGTTAATTTCAATAATTTGTATAAATTTAACGATCATGCGAAATTAATGATTACCAAAACTTTTGGTAGATTTGGTTATTTGGCGAACATTCTGAAGAATTCTCATTTAAGCAAAAAAACTAAAATTCTTATATATAAGGTTTCTCTTAGACCTATATTGTGTTATGCTATTCCCATATGGTTCACGTTTTCACCTTCACTGGCAAAAAAATTGAAATTCTTGAAAGAAAAATTCTTCGTTATTGCGTAAGAAAGAACTTTAGACAACGTAACAAAAGATATTCTAATAATGTTATATATAGGGCTGCAAATGTTTTACCTTTTACCAAATATATTATTAAGTGCAGGTCAAATTTTGTTAAAAGATTAAATTATCATCCAAACTTATGTATACAAAATACACTCCAAGAGGCTTGTCTCAGAAATTGGAGAAATAGTTATTACCTCTTGCTTGTGGGAGTTACTTTTGAAAATATTATTGATAATATTTATTGTTCGCAATATATGGAATGAGACTTTTATGTTAAAAAATATCCGAATACACATAGAGGTTAACGTCAGATGTCGTGTAGATTCATCATTTAATTAATTAATTTAATTTAATTATTTTTTGTTTGTAAGTAATGACCTTACATGTTATTTTGTAGTTTCGCCGGGAGCAAGCGTTAAACTTTATTACCTTTTCTTGTATAGAATGTATATAATTTTTACTTATTATTTAAAAAGAATAAGCATAAGTGTATCTTTTATTTTCTAAAATTATTATATTCATAAGAAAAGATTGTTCATAATTTTGCCTCAATAAAAATTATTTATTAAAAACTATTTGCCAACGTGCAAGAGAAATTTAAGAAAAGAAGCGATTGGTGGTATCTTTTCTGGTTGGATAAATCAGAACACTCAGCGCCTTTACGCGATCCGTTTGCCACGGAATTCAAGAGGAATTCCCGGCCCTTATATGAAGGGTTTTGTCATATGAAAAGCAGTGCAGAAAATCAGCAAAAGTGAGATCAGGATGATCAAAAGGCATTGGCAAACATAATTTTGTGTGTCAAACCAACACAGTTCAGCAGTATAAAAAACTGCAAAACGTCGGCCGAAGCGTGTCAGAAACTTCGAGAAATTCATATGCCAAGTGGCCCTTTGCAGAAGGTTTCACTGTACAAGAAGTTGCTCAATTGCAGCATGTCTGCAGGCCAGAGCATGTCGAGTTATCTAACTTCGTTTGTCGAAGTGGTAGACATATTAGACGAAGTGAACATCGAGTTGGACGGAGAGCTCAAAGTCATAATACTGCTGTCCAGTTTGCCTGGTATGAAAACTTCCTGGTAGCTATCGAGACTCGTGATGAGTTGCCCACATTAAACGTGTTGAAAGTTAAGCTTTTAGATGTATATGCTGCGACAGTAGGGGTTGAAAAGAATTAGCATACTTGGGGTGTGTCGATAGTGATGCGACAACACATATGTATGTGCTGTGATCAGAATATGTTTGTTACGTTGGTTAAAAAAGAAGAAAAATTCATGTTGGCAGCAGACAATTTCACTTACTCGTATGGTGTTGGCACGATCAAAATAAAGATAAAAGAATTTGAAATAGAATTACGCGATGTTCTATGTGTGCCTTCACTCAATATGAACTTTTATTCAGTGAGCAAATCAATGCAGTATAAACATACAGTGGAGGAGTTCTGCACGGAAATACTGTTGATGGCGTAGCCGGAGTTTGTCCGGCAGGGTTATTTTTTTGAAGCGCGGCCAAAGGCCGCTCACGCAGAAAGGAGTTCTGCGCGGAAATACTGTGTACCCTGTTCTTATTGTTGAATTTTATTAATTGCATACTTAACAATTATTTTGTAACAGGGCAAACTTAAATTTAAGCAATTGTTATTTTGGTACAATAGTTTGCCCTTTTACAAAATGCATACTTAACATATGGCCGAAAGTCCCAAAAAAAGTGTGTGCCAGTGACTTTCGACCACATTCTCAATTTAATAAAGTGGACATTCGACCATATGGTCGAAAGTCATTGTATGCTAGTGGGGACTTACGGCCATATGGTCGAAAGTCCCATGGTCGAGCGACACCCCGTCGGGAGAAATCTATGAAATATGAATATGCGGCGTTGGTGGCAAACAACACTTGGTCAGCAGTAGATCTACCTGAGGGTCAAAAAGTGATTGGGTTAAAGTGGGTTTTTCGTATAAAACGTGATTCAAATGGCAACGTTCAAAAGTATACATCGAGACTAGTTGCGAAGGGTTGCAGTCAGCAGCTGGGTTTAAATTATTGGGAAACGTTTTCGCCAGTAATTAGATACGAAACAATTCGTATGCTACTTGCTATTGCTGCTGAGAAAGAACTACATTTACACCAGGTCGATATTTCGAAAGCATATCTTAACCGTAAGTTAACAGAAGACAAGAGACAACCTGAAGGTTTTATCGATCCTGAGAATCCAAATCGTGTGCTTAAGCTGAATAAAGCTATTTATGGTTTAAAGCAGTCGGGTCGACAGTGGATCAGTACACTTGATGCAGCGTTGAAAAGTTTGGGATTCAACCCATACGAAAGTGAACTGTGTTTGTATGTCAAAGAGCGAAATGGAGTATATAGCTACGTAGCAGTTTATGTTGATGACTTGATATTAGCATGCCCAAGCGAAGAAGAAATTGCGAGCCTAAAACGTAAATTATCGTCGAAGTTTGAGCTACACGACGGAGGTACAATGAAATTCTCTCCCTGTTTTTGAAACAGAAAGTGAGGGTAAAGCAGGTGCGATTTCTGTGTGTCAGAAAAGGTATATCAACGAATTAGTGATTGTCTATGGTGTGAGTTCATGTCGTCCGGTAAGCACGCCCCTCGATCCTGGCTTTCAAGTGAGCTGTAATGATGAGAAATGTTCCAACGTTGACGTAACAAGCTATCAGTCGTTGATCGGGTCATTGATGCATTTGGCAATATCAACGCATCCTGATATAATGCACGCTGTTAGTGTATTAGCGCAAAAGAAGGCTGGTGCAAAGCATGTCCTGCGGTACTTGTCAAAAACTGCAGATTTGAAGTTACATTACCGTAAAAATGGTAAACCGGTGGAAGGTTACGCGGATGCGGACTGGGCGAGCAATAATATAGACAGGAAGTCATACACTGGCTATTCGTTCTTTTTATCCGGCAGCGCTTTTTCTTGGCAATCAAAAAAGCAAGATGTCGTCGCTTTAAGCAGCACAGAAGCGGAATACATCGCTGTGAGTACAGCAGCAAAAGAGCCTGTGGATCTTCGTCATTTACTTAAGGAAGTTGGCTATAATCACGAAGATCCCATTTCATTGAAAGGCGACAACATAAGCGCTATACAAATTTCGAAGAATTCTGTATTTCATAAGAGAACTAAGCATACAGAGATAAAATATCATTACATTCGTGAAGTTGTAGAACAAAGAGAAATAGAATTAGAATATGTTTTCATTAATGAGAATAAGTCTGATATTTTTACTAAAAACTTACAGAAACAAAAACATGTAAAATTTGTTGAAATGCTTGGGCTTAAAAATTAGTGTATGAGAAATATTTAACTTGAGAAAGAGTGTTGAAATTAAATGGTGGAATTGCAAGTTTAATATTTCCTACTGAGAACATGTTTGTCATGTATAAATGAATAAGACATATATATCGAATGAATAAGATATATGTATCCTATGAATAAGATATATTGATCTTATGAACTTTTTGTATGTATCAGTCTATATACCCTTGTACGGTGCGGACGTGTTTTTCGTCGCTCTCTGCTTGCATTGAATTTTTTTTTCTGTGTGGCAAAGAAAATGTGTCTTTTATTTCTTTCCTTCATTTTTATAAATATTTAATTTCATTCTGTTTTATTGGTTACCGTGTGGCACCGGCGCAACTCGCGGGACATTTTGAGCCGTAGAGGCTGTTGGCACTTGAGAGCGCAAGCACACGTGTGGTCCACTCCTTGTGTGTCTTAAGGCCTAAGCAGACCTTAAGATGGCTCCATCCATCGCACGTATTACACCTTACCGAGGTGGAGTTTGGATGGAGCCTTCTCTGGCATACGCAGCAAAAATATGGATTCAATTCCAGCCCTGAGCAAAAGCGTGTGGAGCAACCCTGCTGCAAGGCATAGCTCCAGAGATGATAAACGACGAATGGTATGCGCCGAACAGGGTTAGATCGCCGAAACAACAGCCCTTGGCTGGGTAAAACCCGGGTCATTCCGGTACGTAGAACCGGCAGTCTTGAGCTGGTTATATCTCGATAATAATGTATTCTTAACCCCTTTGAATATTAATAGTCCTATTGAATCTTATTTTATCGACAATGTACCAGGCATGGTCTTAACTCAGATTAATAGTTTACCAAATAGTAAGAGTCGCTTTCTAGATTTGATTTTTGTAAGTGACAACATGAGTTTTGTTGTATCGCAACCTGCTTCTTCATTATCGCGTGCTAGTGTATATCATATTCCTTTGTTGATAGATTTAGAATTTATTGAATTTTTTGAAGTCTGTTCTGAGAATACTAAAATTTCCTACAATTTCGCTGGTTGTGATTTTAAGATTTTAGATGGCGCTTTAGGTGAAATTGATTGGAATGTTCATTTTGGCAATACTGAAGTTGCATATTGTTTTAATATATTTAAAAATTTTGTGCCGGATGTGTGTTCTAAACATGTTCCGGTTCATAAGAGCAATAAATATAAAATTCCGTGGTACTCGAAAGAACGCAAAGTTCTAAAAAATTTGAGAAATAAGTTTTTTAAGAAGTTTAAGTCAACAAACGAAAAACGTTTTTATGAATTATTTATCTCACATAGAAAAAAAATTAGTGATTTAAATAGGTCCCTGTATAATTGAAGAAGACTTGGCAGGTATTCGAAAAAATATCTCAGAGAACTTGTTTTCTTCTACCGACTTTGGATCACTTATTCTGTCGGACGATGACGTCATTGAGGATTTATTGAAGATTAAAAACTCTTCTCAAACTGACAGTGATGCCCTATCTGTAATCTTGCATCAAAATTGTGCCTCGTTAGTGCAACCTTTAAAGCTAATAGTTAATAAATCCCTGTCTGAAGGAATTTTTATTAATGACTGGAAGATGACATCAGTTACTGCTATTTTCAAAAGCGGTAATAGGAGCGATATTTCTAATTATATACCAATTTCCAAATTGTCATCAGTCTCTAAACTCTTTGAATGTGTTATCAAAGACAAGGTTTATTTTAGTGTAAAACATCTAATCTGTCCTAGGCAGCATGGTTTTGTTGCTAATAGGTCTACGTTATCTAATCTGTCAGTTTTTTCTGATGATTGTCACGTATACGGACTTCTCTAAAGCATTTGACAAGATCTCCCATACAATTTTAGTGGCCAAATTGGAATGTCTTGGGTTTCACTCGACCTTCCTGGATTGGATTAAATCCTACTTGACAGAAAGGAGCAGCACAGTTGTTATTGATGGGGTTTCTTCGAATCAATTTATTGCCAGCTCTGGTGTTCCGCAGTGTAGTATTTTAGGGCCTTTATTATTCATATTATTTATTAATGATATCCGTTCTAGTTTCTCTTTTGCTAATTTTCTTCTGTATGCAGATGATCTTAAACTTTATGCTGAAATAAAAAGTTTGAGTGACTCAGCCGTCCTACAGTCTGAGCTAAATAACTTATTTTCTTGGTGCCTTATGAATCGTCTCTTTCTAAATATTAAAAAATGTCGTAAAGTTACCTTTTTTAAACGTCAGAAACCTCTTTACACATCTTATCATATTAATAACACATATCTTGTTTCATCTGATGTCATTAAGGACTTAGGTGTCTTTTTTGATTCCAGGTTCAATTTTATCATGCATTTAAACTATGCTGTCTCCAATTCGCTTGCTATGCTCGCTTTTGTACGACGCAACTCTTCGCATTATGCTGACCCATATACTCTTAAAATATTATACTCTGCGTTTGTCCGGTCCAAATTAGATTACGCTGCTTTTATTTGGAGGCCTTATCATGCAGTCCCTATATATCGTGTTGAGAGGGTACAAAAAACCTTTATACGGTTTGCTCTGTATTCTCTCAATTTCTCAGATCCGACTCCTTCGTGTGAATCTCGCTGTCGATTGATTCGTCTTTTTCCATTAAGTGATAGAGAAACTCTTTTTGCACTATCTTTTTTCTTTGACCTTGACAATGGTAAAATTGACTGCCCTACTCTACTAGAAAGATTAGATTTTAATATTACAGAAATTTTCGTCGTTTTAACATTTTTCGTATTGGCTTTTGCAAGACAGTATATAGTGCCAATGCTCCAATCATTAAATCGTTATCTGAGTTTAACTAATTATCAAGTTTTTTGGATTTCAAACTTTCTGGTACTAAACATTTATTTCAAATGCTATTAAAAAATTATTTTCTTTGTAAAAGATAAGTTGAATACTATACAATTGTTTTATATACATTAAGTTTCATTAATTGAGTTTCAATATAAATTTTATAAAACTCCATATATACTAAGATTTTGGATTGTTACTATATATTAATCTTAAATGTCTGTTCTGAACTAGTGTTAGACATTACTGAATAAATACATAAATAAATAAATGTAAAAGCATGATGCAATAAACCAAAGTGATATATGTAGTGACAGCTCATTTCGACACTCCCTTAGATTGCGAATACCGAGAGAAAGGGGAAGAAAAAAAGGCCCTTTGGGGGAATAAAAAAACTGAGATTTTGGCAATTTGTTATTAAAATTGTATATTAATATATCTATATGCTATATCTTGCGGGATACTTGTAAAACAAATATTTACTAAGTTTGAACACTAAAAATTTTTGTTTATTTAAAGATGATATATGGTATTTTCATAGAAAAACCTCGGGGAAATATATGTTCTATTAACCTTTCTGATTTGGAATTCATGATATACTAAATAAAACCATATAATGCGTTTACTTATGGGTTTTTTATTAACTTTTGTAGTAAATTATTGCAAAAATTTGTATAAGTCTTTTTCTGAAATGTAATATATTATTATTATAGGATATTTTATTATTTATTTTTAATTAAATTATTCCATCGTTTAATTCGAAAATGCATTCTGCTTTTAAAAAATAGTTTTTTTAAATTCATCTTCGCAATCACAATCTTTGCTTCTTTTTATGAAATGTTCAATAAATGTTGTGTGCGTTTGGATAACTTGCCCGTTAAATTCATTAAAAATATTTTCCAATTCCTTAATTTTCCCCAAAAACTCATGCGATGGCTTGATTAAAGCTCCCTTTGATACTTCGTCCACCCCCCTAAACGTAGGGTCCTTGTATGCTGAGAGAGTCTCAGCTTTCTAATTATGTAACCTGCTACATACTATAACGCATCCTCATGTAAAGCTTCAATATCTCCTATTTGTGATGATTCTACAAGGCTGCAATTAGAAAGTGTTGATCATGTATTAATGCTTATAATCATAAGTGATAACTTACAACGAAAGTATGACGAAAGAGAAAAGAGTAGCTCTAAACTAATTTATGTAAGCTGGAAGTGCAGCGATCAGTATTGGTTAAGCTGTGTAGTAATTCCATTATATTTACTCCTACTGGTATTGCCAGGGTACTTGTAGACCAGCAGAAGAAACCTCCGTGGGGATGTAAAACGCTCAGCAGTTACGCAGCAGTTACGGAGGAGTCGCAGTGGCAAGGAAAACGCTCAGCAGTCGCAGTGGTGAGGGAAAAACGCGCAGCAGTTACGCAGAAGTGGCAGTGAAGAAGAAAAACGGGCGATTCAGGTGACCCCAAACAGACTAAAACCTTTGGAAAAAATTCATTAATGGTCAATCATCCGATTGAATTCAATTTTACAAAAGTACTTACATACGTGTGCAGCAGCGGATTGGAATTCAATTTACGAAATGCTGGCGCAAGGCTTGACTGACTAGTTTGTGATATGCACAAGCACACACAACATCGAAAATTCTTAAGAGTAATTTTATTTTTAGTTTCTATATGTGATATAGAAAAACTACTGACGATTGTAGCAATTCCAAAAATTCCCTTGAATATTTCAAAATCTTGATTTTTTTCCTAAATGAAATCAAACTCTAACGAATAACAGTGAACAGTGAAAACACATATGAATGATCAGTGATGCTTTTATGCTTTTTTTGAGAATGTACCACTTTTAGCGCTTCTTATTCAAAATCGTTGCAAAATAAAACTAAGTTCGCAAGAAGGAACACACTGAATTTCTAAGGGAGTTCAAGATGGCGATTAGAGTGAGCGGATCGTGTACGTATTTCACCTTGCTTTATTACACCATGATGTAAAAGCATACATGGAAATTGAAAAGTTAGTCTGTATTAAATCGTTGAATTGAACACACGTTGTTTTACTAATAACTTCGGCCACTCGCGGAAGTACACTATGTACATATACCGATAGTACATAGAAAATAACCAACAAAGTTTATATGAAAATTTAATAAAAATAAGAACTTATTTGAATTGGTTTATTAGTATAGTTAGTTATATGTATGGCAATTTAATATTTCTTTGAGTCGGAAGTTTACATGATAGATTTATACTCATATGAAAAGTTACTTTTTGTGTGAAAAATTTCAACTTTTTAAAATTGTTAAAATTGCTTCTATGGAATGTATCAGTCTATTGTAGTTGGTAAATATACATATAAGGCATATATACGAAAAGCTGACAGTGGTATGAAAAGTTAATACTGGTATTAAAAGTTAATACTTTCATGAAAAGGTGGAAAAGATAAGAACTTATTTGAGTTACTAAATTTAGTTATATGATTTGGACGCTAATACAAAAAATTTATACTCATACAACTGTCGATTTTTGACCGTTTTATTTTCTGACGAACCAAGTGTAAAAATTTCTTCAAAGGGCAGAAAAATTCAACAAATCTAACATGCAATTTTATTTGACCCTCTAGAAAAAATTGCGGTATACAATTATTTAGCCTGCTAACTGCTTCTTAATAAAATGCAAATTTTATGAGGCGTGGAATTTCCTTTCATTTTTGGTGTAAAAATTTGTTCAAAAGGCGGAAAAAGTTCAACAAATCTTACATACAATTTTTATTTGAATTTCGAAAAAAATTGCGGTATGTAGTTAATTAGCCTCCTAACTGCTTCTTAGTAAAATGCAAATTTTATATGGCGTGAAATTACCGTCCATTTTTGGTAGTATTTTTTCCTGACGAACCAAGTGTAAAAATTCCTCAAAAGGCAGAAAAAATTCAACAAATCTTACATGCTATTTTATTTGAACTTCTAGAAAAAATTGCGGCATACAGTTATTTAGCCTCCTAACTGCTTCTTACTAAAATGCAAATTTTATGAGGAGTGAAATTACCGCTCATTTTTGGTGATATATTTTTCTGACGAACGAAGTGTAAAAATTTGTTCAAAAGGCGGAAAAAAATCGACAAATCATACATAAAATTTTTATTTGAACTCCTAGAAAAACTTGCGGTATGCAGCTGTTTAGCTTAACCTGCTAACTGTTGCTTACACAAATGCAATTTTTATGTGACTAAAATAAACTGTTGACTTTTGACTATTTGATTTCCAGGCGAATTATGTGTCAAACTGTGTTAAAAGGGCGGAAAAAATTCAACAAAATCTTACATACAATTTTTAATTTGAACATCTAGAAAAAATTGCGATATGCAGTTATTGAAAATCCTAACTGCTGCTTAATAAAATGTAAATTTTATATGGCGTGAAATTGCCATACGTTTTTGGTGATATTTTTTCTGACGAACCAGTTGTACAAATTTGTTCAAAGGGCGGAAAAAATTCAACAATCTTACATAAAATTTTTAATTTGATCCATTTTTGGTGGTATTTTTTCCTGATGAACCAACTGTAAAAATTTCTTCAAAGGGCAGAAAAAAATTCAACAAATCTTACATGCAATTTTATTTGAACCTCTAGAAAAAGTTGCGGTAAACAGTTATTTAGTCTGCTTACTGCTGCTTAATAAAATGCAAATTTTATTAGGCGTGAAATTACCGTTCATTTTGGTGATATCTTTTTCTGACGAATCAAGTGCAAAAATTTGTTAAAATGGCGGAAAAAATTCAACAAGTCTTACAAACAATTTTTATGTGAACCCCTGGAAAAAATTGCGTTATGCGGTTATTTACCCTGCTAATTAAATGCAACATTTATATGGCTTGAAATTACCGTACATTTTTGGTGATATTTTCTTCTGACGAACCGAGTGTAAAAATTTGTTCAAAGGGTGGAAAAAATTCAACAAATCTTACATACAATTTTTATTTGAACCTCTAGAAAAAATTGCGATATGCAGTTATTTAGTCTGCTAACTGCTGCTTAATAAAATGCAATTTTTATATGGCTTGAAATTACCGTAATATTTGGTGATATTTCAATCTGACGAACTGAGTGTAAAAATTTGTTCAAAGGGTGGAAAAAATTCAACAAAACTTACATACAATTTTTCTTGAACCTCTAGAACAAATTGCGGAATGCATTTATACAATTTTAAATTGAATTTCGAAAAAAATTGCGGTATGCAGTTAATTAGCCTGCTAACTGCTGCTTAATAAATTGCAAATTCAATGAGGCTTGAAATTACCGTTAATTTTTGTGATATTTTTTTCTGACGATCCAAGTGAAAAAAATTTGCTCAAAGGGCGGAAAAAATTCAACAAATCTTACATACAATTTTTATTTGAACCTCTAGAAAAAATTCTGGTATGCAGTTATTTAGTCTGCTAACTGCTACTTAATAAAATGCAATTTTTATATGGCTTGAAATTAACGTACATATGTGGTGATATATTCTTCTGACGAACCGAGTGTAAAAATTTGTTCAAAGGGTGGAAAAAATTCAACAAAACTTACCTACAATTTTTATTTGAACCTCTAGAAAAAATTCTGGTATGCAGTTATTTAGTCTGCTAACTGCTGCTTAATAAAGTGCAATTTTAATGAGGCTTGAAATTAACGTTAATTTTTGTGATATTTTTTTCTGACGATCCAAGTGAAAAAAATTGGTTCAAAGGGCGGAAAAAATTCAACAAATCTTACATACAATTTTTATTTGAACTTCTAGAAAAACTTGCGCTAAGCAGTTATTCAGCACGCCAACTGATGCTTAATAAAAAGCAAATTTTATATGGGGTGAAATAACAGTTTATTTTTGGTGATATCTTTTTCTGACGAACCAAGTGTGAAAAATTTGTTCAAAGGGCGGAAAAAATTCAACAAATCTTTAATGCAATTTTTATGTGAACCTCTGGGAAAAATTGCGGTATGCGGCTATTTACCCTGCTAACTGCTGCTTAATAAAATGCAAATTTCGTGATATCTTTTTCTGACGAACCAAGTGTAAAAATTTTACCAAAAGGCGGAAAAATTCAACAAATCTTACATGAAATCTTTATGTGAACCTCTGGAAAAAATTGCGGAATGCGGTTATTCACCCTGCTAACTGCTGCTTAATAAAATGCAAATTTGGTGAGGCGTGAAATTACCGTTAATTTTTGGTGATATTTTTTCCTGACGAACCAAGTGTCAAACTTGGTTCAAAGGGCGAAAAAAATTCAACAAACCTTACATACAATATTTATTTGAACTTCTAGAAAAAATTGCGGTATGTAGTTATTTAGCTCGCCATTTTGGGTGATATCTCTTTCTGTCGAACGAAGTGTAAACATTTGTTTAAAGGGTGGAAGAAATTCAACAAATCTTACATACAATTTTTATGTGAACCGCTGGGAAAAATTGCGGTATGCCGCTATTTACCCTGCTAACTGCTGCTTAATAAAATGCAAATTTTGTGATATCTTTTTCTGACCAACGAAGTGTAAAAATTTGTTCAAAAAGGCGGAAAAAATTCAACAAATCTTATATACAATTTTTATTTCAACTACTAGAAAAAATTGCGGTATGTAGTTATTTAGCCTGCTAACCGCTGCTTAATAAAATGCAAATCTTATATGGCTTGAAATTACCGTTAATTTTTGTGATATTTTCTTCTGACGATCCAAATTCAACAAGTCTTATATACAATTTTTAATTTGAATTTCGAAAAAAATTGCGGTACGCAGCTATTTACCCTGCTAACAGCTGCTTAATAAAATGCAAATCTTATATGTCTGGAAATTACCGTACATTTTTGGTAATATCTTTTTCTGACGAACCAAGTGTGAAAAATTTGTTGAAAGGGTGGAAAAAATTCAATAAAACTTACCTACAATTTTTATTTGAACCTCTAACTGCTAACTGCTGCTTAATAAAATGCAAATCTTATATGTCTGGAAATTACCGTACATTTTTGGTAATATCTTTTTCTGACGAACCAAGTGTGAAAAATTTGTTGAAAGGGCGAAAAAAATTCAACAAATCTTACATATAATTTTTATGTGAACCTCTGGAAAAAATTGCGGTATGCGGTTATTTACCCTGCTAATTAAATGCAATAGTTATATGGCTTGAAATTACCGTACATTTTTGGTGATACTTTCTTCTGACGAACCGAGTGTAAAAATTTGTTCAAAGGGTGGAAAAAATTCAACAAACTTTACATACAATTTTTAATTTGAATTTTGAGAAAAAATTGCAGTATTCAGTTATCGAAAATCCTAACTGCTGCTTATTAAAATGCAAATTCTATATGGCTTGAAATTACCGTACATTTTTGGTGATAGTTTTTTCTGACGAACCGAGTGTAAAAATTTGTTAAAATGGCGGAAAAAATTCAACAAAATCTTACATACAATTTTTATTTGAACATCTAGAAAAAATTACGGGATGCAATTATTTAGCCTGCTAACTACTGCTTAAAGATTGTAATTTTTATATGGCTTGAAATTACCGTAAATTTTTGGTGATATTTTTGTCTGACGAACCGAGTGTAAAAATTTGTGAAAATGGCGGAAAAAATTCAGCAAAATCTTACCTACAATTTTTATTTGAACATCTAGAAAAAATTGCGGTATGCAGTTATTTAGCCTGCTAACTGCTGCTTTATAAAATGCAAGTTTTATATGGCTTGAAATTACCGTACATTTTTGGTGATAGTTTTTTCTGACGAACCGAGAGTAAAAATTTGTGAAAATGGCGGAAAAAATTCAACAAAATCTTACATACAATTTTTATTTGAACATCTGGAAAAAATTGAGGTATGCAGTTGTTGAAAATCCTTACTGCTGCTTTATAAAATACGAATTTTATATGGCTTGAAATTGCCGTAGATTTTTGGCCATATTTTTTTCTATCGAACGAAGTGTAAAAATTTTTTCAAAAGGTGGAAAAAATTCAACAACTCTTACATACAATTTTTAATTTGAATTTCAAAAAATATTGCGGTATGCAGTTATTTAGCCTCGTAACTTCTTCTTAGTAAAATGCAAATCTTATATGATTTGAAATTACCGTACATTTTTGGTGATATCTTTTTCTGACGAACCAAGTGTAAAAATTTAATCAAAAGGCGGAAAAAATTCAACAAATCTTACATACAATTTTTATTTGAACTTCTAGAAAAACTTGCGATATGCAGTTATTTAGCACGCCAACTGTTGCTTAATAAAAAGGAAATTTTATATGGGTTGAAATAACAGTTTATTTTTGGTGATATCTTTTTTTTTTGACGAACCAAGTGTGAAAAATTTGTTCAAAGGGCGGAGAAAATTCAACAAATCTTACATGCAATTTTTATGTGAACCTTTAGAAAAAATTGCAAATCTGATATGGCTTGAAATTACCGTACATTTTTGGTGATATCTTTTTCTGACGAACCAAGTGTAAAAATATGATCAAAAGGCGGAAAAAATTCAACAAATCGTACATACAATTTTTATTTGAACTTCAAGAAAAACTTGCGGTATGCAGTTGTTTAGCTTTCTAACTGTTGCCAACCTCAGTGAGTAAGTTTGGCCTTACCGCGGCAAGGGGCGCTGTCGTGGTGTACCACCCTTTTCCCTTTATACCTTTTCAGACCACTGCGTTTGCCTGGTCGAGCAGGTGGTCGTACGACCAAGATGAATAAGAATATTAAAAATGCTAATAAAACACACAAAACACAATCTTCCCCATCTCGAGGTAAGACTTTGCAGGCGCGAGCGCCTAGCACGAATAGTTCTTCTTCTCCATCTCGGGGCAAGAATGCGCAGGCGCAAGCGCCTAATGCGCCGCTTTGCTCCGGTAGGGGCTTTTCCGGGCTGGAGGTGGGTGCTGCACGCCGGCCCGTGACTATGGGTGTAATAGCGGGGCCTAGCACCAGCAAAGCTGCGGGGATTGTGCTGGAGACGGCAGATCGTTCCGTGGCGGTAGGCACTAGGGGCCCGCCAAACACCGTCGTGGCTGCGAAACCTAATCTTGCGAAGGCAGGGATCTCACGGCCTGGCCCGAGCGGATTAAGGCAGCTACACTTGATAATATGGAGGGCGTGGCGGCGATGGAAACTGCGAGCCACGCCCCTCTGAAGTTGGAGTCGGAACGGCTCCAATTCGCTGACAAGCGAAAGGCCGCGAAGACGCTAAGAAGATACGACGGGTCCCGTTGGAAACGCTGCCCCAGAGCGTGAAGGAAGCGGTGGAAAGAGTGAAAGCCTTGCTGTCTAATTTCCGTGGAAAACCGGGTGAGTCCGTCTAATCGACAAGGATCGGCGGAGGAACAAACTCCGGCCACGAAGAGAATCCGCCCGCACTCCTGGGTGGGCAGGCCTAGCTTTGCCGAGGTTGCGAAGGACAGAATCCTTATAGGGGTTCTGGACCGACGCAACGAGAACCAGTGGAGGTGGGTGAATCTGGCGAATCGGTGGCGCTGTATAAGGCCGCCGTTGCAAAGGTGTGCCCTGTCTACCCAGGGGCTAAGTTGGAGGTGGTGGACTGGACGGACATTCCAGTCAGACCACGGGCGAGGGCATGGGTTCCGGTGACACCATCGTCACCGGTAAGTATCCTAAAGAAGGTCCAGGTGATGAACCCGGCCTTCCCGACAAGTGATCGGAGGGTCGACCGGGTCGAGGACGCGGAAGGTCCTTCTAGACTAGTGGTATTGTCCCTTAACAAGGAGTCCATTGGGCTTCTAGAGAAGAGGCAAGGCCGCGTTTCTTATGGCCTCGATGAGGTCATTATAAAAGTGTACCGCGGGGACGCTCAGCGTGCTTCTGGGGCGGGTGAAGCAATGGACGTGGACATTGAGGCACCTGAACCGGAGCCGGAACTGGAACTCTCCGACGCTGAAGACAGCGTCTCCTCCCAGACAAACCTTGCACCAACAATGCATAGGATGTTTGCATGAGGGTGCTGCAAATAAACCTCCATCGCTCAAAAGAAGCCTCAGCTGCTCTCCTAGGTCGCCTGAGCAAAGGCGCCGTTACGGTGGTACTAATTCAGGAACCTTGGGTTTGCAACTCAAGGGTATGTGGGTTGAGTGCCACCGGGTTAAAGCTTTTCGTGGATCGCGATAAAGGTAAAATTAGAGCCTGTATTCTGGCTAAAGCAAATTTAATTATCTTTCTTTTACCGAATTACAGTGATGGCGACGTCACGGCGATTCTCGCGGAGATAGGGGGTATGTCAATCGTGCTGGCATCGGCTTACATGCCGCACGAAGCCGAGTACCCTCCTCCCTCTTTGGTGCGGAACTTGGTGTCCAATTATGAGAGCGGACCCATGTTGGTCTGCAGCGATGCAAATGCTCACCATGTCAACTGGGGGAGCACGGACATCAATGATCGAGGTGAGTTACTTTTCAGCTGCCTTCTAACTACTAACCTACTTATATGCAACAAAGGTAGGGATCCCACCTTCATTACTAGAAATCGTAAATAAGTTTTAGATATAACTCTATGTAGTGTTAGTCTATCTGAACTGATCGAAAGTTAGCGGGTTCTAGATGAACACTCCTTCTCTGATCATCGTTATATTGAAATCGTATTGAACTTTTCTATTGGCGCTCTTATAAAAGGTTATTTGAGGATAAGCTAACCAGCGAACCTCTTATTGAACCTAATTGCATTGGGAATTTAGGGAACATGGTGAAGGTTTTTACGCTGACCTGCTCAAATGCCCTAGATCAGGCGTGCCCTGAATCTAAACAATGGGGCAAACGTAAACCCCATTGGCGGTCACATGAGTTGGACTCACTACGTAAATCTTGTAGGAAAAATTTCAACAAAGCCAAAAGACTTAATCTCGAACTGGTATGGCAAGAGTACAAAAAGTCTCTCCAGACCTATAAAAAAGCTTTAAGGGCGGCAAAGAGATCTTCGTGGAGAAACTTCTGTGGCGGCATCGAGGGTGCTTCCGAGACAGCCAGGCTAAGGAACGTTCTCTCAGGATCCTCTAACCCGATAGGTTTCTTGCAGAAGCAAGACGGTTCATGGACCTCAACTGGAAAGGAAACCCTTGAACTGCTACTAGATACCCACTTACTTGGGAACACAACTGCGGAGCAAATAATTCCTCCTTTTATTTCTTCCATTCTTGTCAACGTACCGGTTTCGGAGGAAAAGGTTAAATGGGCTATCCAAAGCTTTAAACCATACAAATCTGCAGGGCCGGATGGGATAATACCTACTCAGCTAATTAAGACACTGGAGGTGTCTGCAAAATGGCTCTCTATTATTTTCAGGGCCTGTTTCAAACTGAACCATATACCGTTGTCATGGAGAAATGTCACGGCTGTTTTTATTCCTAAAGCTGGTAAGGCCTCACACATTAATCCAAAGGATCTTAGGCCTATCAGTCTATCATCCTTTGCTCTTAAGGCCCTTGAAAGGATTGTTAGTAGCTACCTGTCCGATACCATCGACAGTCGACTATTGTCTAATGACCAACATGCCTACCGCAAAGGCAAATCTACTGAGACTGCACTCCATAGCTTGGTCGGCTATATTGAGAAGTTTCTCAGTGGCAAGGAGTTCTGTCTTGTGGCCTTCCTGGACATTGAAGGTGCCTTCAATAACGTGCTTCCAGAAGCCATAACTGGCGCCGTTAGGGATCTAGGAGCTGAATGCTCACTGGTTGAGTTTATCGGTCAGCTACTCTGTTGCAGAGTAGTAAGGGCTAAGCTGGGTGCTAGCGAATTGTCGCGGCACGTGTCGAGGGGGACACCACAAGGAGGTGTCCTGTGCCCACTTCTGTGAAACCTCGCCGTTAATACGCTACTGCGAGATACGGTATGGGGTGGCACAAAAGTTGTCGCGTACGCTGATGACAGCGCGATCGCACTCAAGGGAAAGTTTCTGCAGACATTATGCGAGCTGATGCAACGAGCGCTTCGGGAGGTAGCCAAGTGGTCCACCCAGACCTCCTTCATTTAGATTTGGCCGGACAACAGATGGAAGCGATGACTGCTTTGCGACTAAGAGAGACATCCCAGACGCACCCTGAAAGCCAAGGGCACTCTTGTATTTTGAACAAGTTCTGCTCTATTCCGAGCAGCACAGCACGGACCGGTGGGCTTGGACATCGGTCTCTGAAAGTAACTATATTACACGAATTCCAAGCAGGGAGGAGTGGAAACTTGAGTTTCATACTCCACCTGATAGCTTGTCATCTATACAGATGGCTCGAAACTCGATAATAAGGTAAGAGGGGGAATTTTCTCACGAAACCCTCTCCTCCAAATTTCCTTTAGGTTACCAGATCACTGCAGCGTCTTCCAGGCTGATGTCTCAGCTATCACGGAAGCGGTGAAGAAGATAGAGACCGGGATTATAGGAAGAGACATTATCACTTTTAGTGACAGCCAGGCTGCAATCAGAGCTCTGAGCTCTTTCACGTTTAACTCGAACATCGCGCTGGACTGCCGCCGATCTCCACAGGAGATGGCTAAGCAGAACAGACTGTACCTCGTTTGTGTTCCTGATCACCGGGACATAAAGGGAAACTGCATGGCAGATGAACTTGCAAGAAAAGGTACGACCAAGCAGATTCTTCAGGATAAAGAACCCATTGGTATGCCGTTTGCCACTTGCAAACTGCTACTCAGAGATTGTACGTACAAACAAGCTGACAATAGATGGAAATATATGACCTGTCGAACCTCAAGGCAGACGTGGCCTAAACGGGATCGGAAACGGTCGCGCAGCGTTCTCTCTCTAAGAAGGGAAAACATTTCGAACGTGATCGGGGTTCTAACAGAGCACTGTCTGATAGGTATGCATGCTGAAAGGTTGGGAGTGCCCTTCCGAAGATGCTGTAGGAGCTGCAAGAATGACGAGGAGGAGGAAACGATCTTGCATTTACTGTGTAAGTGTCCTGCACCGTGTAAAAGCAGAATGCGATATCTGGGGTCACCGTTTCTGGATGACCTTAGTAAGGTTTCAAGCACCGAGGTAAATTGTCTGTTGAAGTTCATCAATGAGACAAACTGGTTTAGCAAGGGGTAATTTCTTCTTGGATGGTACAAAAACTTTTCTTTGTGGTAACACAATAGGCCTAATACTGGCCTAAGTGAGCCGCTGCAGGCGGCTGCCACTTAAACCTCACCTAACTGTTGCTCAGAAAATCGCAAACTTTATATGGCTTGAAATTACCGTCTATTTTTGGTGGTATTTTCTTCTGACGAACCAAGTGTGAAAAATTTGTTGAAAGGGCGGAAAAAATTCAACAAATCTTACATGCAATTTTTATGTGAACCTCTGGAAAAAATTGCGGTATGCGGTTATTTACCCTGCTAACTGCTGCTTAATAAAATGCAAATTTTGTGATATCTTTTTCTGACGAACCAAGTGTAAAAATTTGACCAAAAGGCGGAAAAATTCAACAAATCTTACATGAAATTTTTATGTGGACCTCTGGAAAAAATTGCGGTATGCGGTTATTCACCCTGCTAACTGCTGCTTAATAAAATGCAAATTTTGTGAGGCGTGAAATTACCGTTAATTTTTGGTGATATTTTTTCCTGACGAACCAAGTGTCAAACTTTGATCAAAGGGCGGAAAAAATTCAACAAATCTTACATACAATTTTTAATTTGAATTTCGAAAAAAATTGCGGTATGCAGTTATTAAGCCTTCTAACTGCTGCTTAACCCCCCGTGAAACACATATTCTGAAACCTTCGAACAAACACATATGCCTGGCCAGACCCCTATACGTTTTCATGCATTTGTATGGCAAAAAGGGTACCGTAACTTTTTTTTGTATGTTCTAAGTATGTTCATATATTATTTTGGTCTTTAGACTAAATGTAAAATAATTTTTATTTATTATTATTACTAGCTTTTTACCCGCGGCTTCGCCCGCAGTGGAGCAATTAAATAAGTATGAGAGATAAAGTGTAAGGGTATAATAATAGAAATGAGTCAATATGATAACTAAATTTTATTGCTCGGCTGAGATCAACAATTTTTAAAAATTACTACAGACAATGAAGTTTCAACACCTTAATATATGCTTATTGAAATGCAACAACAAATGTTAAAATATATTTCACCGTAACAAAAATAAATAATTCTGAATTCTAACAATTTAAAACAATAAAATACAAAGTATTAATTTAAGATATTTTTATAGACAATGTTATAAGTTTTCCCGTCGGTTGCAAATATGTGTAAATTCCGCGCATTAGATACACGTGAACAGGCTACATAAAGTTGACCATGAGAGAAGCATGGGTTTTCTAAATGCACTCCTGCTACCCATAATGTTTGTCCTTGTGCCTTGTTTACAGTAACAGCAAAGCTAAGCTTGACGGGAAACTGAACCCTTTTAAATTGGAATGGAAGGTCAGTGGGAATAATTGGTATCCGAGGTATTATAACACTATTTCCCTTACCGACACCTGTTAAAATAGTAGCACCAAGTATGTTCTGTCCGAATTTTGTTATCCGAAGCTTTGTTCCATTACATAGCCGAGGAGCATCTAGATTTCGCATAAGAATTACTGGTACATTTAGTTTCAATTGAAGTTTATGTGACGGTACACCCGATAGTTCAAGTGAATTTAAAAACTCCACAGGATATGAAGTACTTAGTTCCGTATCCATAATTGTATCCATTGACAAATATTCCTTCATTTCTCCTTGAACCTCGTTTAAAATGTCAGTGTTGATCCTATTAACAATTTCATTTCTTGGTGCTAATATTGCTCTTGCACACAACCACTGATCACTACACAAATTTTGTTGCAATTCCGGAAAAACATTAGCAATGATATCCACATCACTTTCTACTAAATTACAAAATTCTCTTGACAGTGATATGTAGCCTTCAGCGTCAACGTCTAAACAACCATCACCAATTTTCAACAACATTTCTGCGTAAAGTCCTGAATCCACGTCATTATGAAGATGCACTCTCATATTCGTTTTCAGGCGGAGTTTTTCAACTGTCGACCATAAGCTTGATGATTTAATGCACGCTTGAATTTCATCTGCTGGTGTCCCCCTCTGAATCACTGGGAGGGTTTGATGGAAATCACCAGCCAATAAAATTACCATGCCTCCCATTATTTCTGTACTATCTCGCAAGTCCTGGAGGGTCCGGTTTAAAGATTCTATAGCCTTCTTGTGAGACATTGTACTTTCATCCCACACTAAAAGCTTGCATTCTCGCTGCATCCTACCTCGTGAACTATTTTTACTAAAATTACAGATGGGCGAATCTTCCTGTGCCAAATTCAATGGTAATTTTAAAACGGAATGTGCCGTACGACCGCCCTTTAATAGCGTCGCGGCAATACCTGACGAAGCTACAGGAACTGCTATTTTTTGGTCTTTTCTGACGGACATTAATAATAAGTTAAGCAAAAACGTTTTTCCAGTTCCTCATGGAGCGTCGAGAAAGAAGAGTCCACCACTTCCGGAGTCTATTTTACGTAAAACTTGATGGAAAACATGATTTTGCTCTGGGAGTAATTGAGGGACTAATTCTGCCACTTGATGTTGCAGTGCTATGAAATCATAATCTAGCTCTCGTGCAATTTCATTATCAAAATCATCCATATTGTCTCGTCGAGGGCTGGACATTCCGAAATCATCTAATTTTTTTCCAACCATCGTGAAAACCTTGTTTTCGATTATAATTAGCGTTTTATTGTAGACATGTTCATTGAAGTAATATCTGTGTGTACTTGCGGCAGTTGATGTAAAATATCTTCAGCCATGTATTCTTTGTACTTATTCCAAAGAGTTTGAGGGTTAGAAAGACCGCAAGAAGATAAAAGCGTAGCGTAAAGTTCCCTGATTTTATCTGGCGATCGGCATTGTACAGCTTCCTCCATAGTTTCGTCCCAATGATTGTCATTTTCTAACAGTCGCCGAGCTTCACATGCTTCTCGGTAGGTTTGACATTCCTGACCATTGACAATTTTAAGTTCTGTAAAGCTAATTGGACCTCTAACATGATGCAACAACATGCGCAGACAAAAGCATTCAAAATTCGTAACATGTACGGTATAGACACGACCAAGAGCATCCGATGCTTTAACCCCAGGTTGGTTTCGAACAGGTGTACCATGAATACGACGACGCCATTCTTTTTTTGAACTGTTCCATGTATAATAACGGGGAACCTCAGAGTACAATAATGTCTTTGCAAAAGTATCATTCTGACAAAGGTGAAAAAAGGCAGTCTGCGTGGTCTTAGGAGGAGATAAAATCCTGTCTTGAAAGGTATTTTCATCAAAAAAGACACGCTGTCCGTTTTCTAAGTGTACTGCAAGATGTGTAACAGTGGGATATCTTTCATGTAATGGAAAGCCAAGAAGCCGCCATGCTGCTTCATTGCTACTGACATATCTTCCTGCTTGATAAGTTTGTATCTCATTGAGGGCCTGTACAGCACCTTCATTACGCAGATTGAAGATCGCCTGATCGCTTCCTTTATTGATATATTTGCAAATATATTTTATTGAATAATTTACACAAAATCGGGGAATAGGGAACTACCCAGCTATTATCAAAGCTCTTTATTTCCCCACTGCGAGTACGAATGTTAACTTGTTTACCACCATCAGTAGGCGCCCTACGTCTGTATAACGGGTAATCTTTATCACTGTGAACTGTTTCTTTAATCATTTCTCGAGGATTATTTTTTGTGCACTTGCCATTTTGCATGCAAGGTGACGCTGGATTGCGAGCTCCACAGGGACCGTGTATCATATTTTTAATAACCGTGTCATACAGATTTTTATCTTCTTCTGGATCTGGAATTTCAGCGCAAATTATGTTGTCAATTTGATTAGGAAGTAGCTTCTGCTTTAGCCAAATTAATATGTGCACATGTGGTAGACCTCGTTTCTGCCATTCAATAGAGTACATATGGCACTGGACGTCTCCAAATATTTTTCCTTTTGTTACAACGTTCATTAACTTTTGGACCCTTAATCGAAATACGCGGGCAACTATGTCATGTCGATCAGTGGCCTTTTGCCCAGACATAAGCTCTTGAGTTATATCCTGTCACGAAGGATTATAGGTAAAAGTTATGAAGCGATCAGGCCTTCCGTAAGTTCGTACATAAGAAAATGCGTCTTGCGTGTACTCATGGAGATAACGGGGAATGTTCGCAAAAGTGGACGGCAAAATAACCATTTTGCCATTGTCTTTAGGTCTGATATTATTGTCTGCGCTAATCGCATCTTGTAAATGTATGTAATTTTCAGCTCGTAATTTTTTCTGGTTTAGAGAAATGTAACGAAGACGTTCGCTCTCTACTTTAATATACATATCTACCAAGAATTGATGAAAAAGTTGACTTGTACGCAGAAGAAGATTGAAGTCATGCTCTCGAAGCATCATGTAATACGCATAAAAGTCCATGCAGGAAACTTTTTTATTTGGAATTGGTTGTCCCGTTGTTGGATTAATGACTGGAATATTAAAATGATATCCAGATTCTCCTTTACTGAAAACTAATGGGTACTGCAAAGCATCATAGAATCTATGAGTATCAGCTACACGCTTTAGCGTATTATCATGTGCACGTAGAACTATGTCTCGTGGAGAGCTCGGGTCACCAGTAACCAAAACAGCAACTTCATTGACCATCGGCGCATTATAACGCCTTTCATGTTCGCCACGTGGAGTTCGATCAGCATGAATGATAACTTTGTAGTTGTCTGAAGGCCAGTTGTCTATGGCACTTTTAAAGATTTTTACCAAAACATTGTGACTGTGTAACATTCGTTGAATTTTCAATACCGTTTCTCTTTCTACTCCTTCAATATATTGGCAACGACGATTTACTTCATTTTGTTCATCACCTATAAAGTAGACCTGCAGAAATTTCTGTTGATCATCATCTTCTGGAAATAGTGATCCAATTTGATGATATATCTGTCCTTGTACAGTAAAAGTTGGTGAAAGCCCGGGCATTCTTATCACTTTATCAACTCCAAAGGATGTCATTTGAAAGCAAGAGTTATACTTTCTTATTTTGCTTAGAAATTGCTTTGACTCATCTGTAATATTTAATAATAAAGTTTTCAAAGGCTCTTTTGGTTCACCAAGTAATGGAAGTGAAACTTTACCACCGGAACAGCACATTCCAGCAGTTTCATCTTTCCACTTAAAAGCATCGCAGTACTGACATGTTTTATTCATTGAGCCAATAACAATCAATGGATTATTATGATATTCAATTGAAGGATCATATTGAAACCCAGTACCATTAAATACAGCCCAATCATTACGCATGAAATTTCGGCGGCGCGTGGTCTGCATGTCTGCATTATGAATTCTTCTCGCCTGCCATTATTCTGGTGTTTCTATCGCTCTTCTAGTTGTCTGCAGTGCAGCTTGTCTTTCTAAATGAACTCGTGCCTGAAGAGGCGTTTCAGCTGCTCTCAAAACTCTTTGTCGCTCAGCTTGTTGTTGTCTTCTCAGCTCTGCGTGAGCCGAAGTTTCTTGATTTCGTGCAACTTTTGCGGCACGGGCCCGCGATGAATTTTTGGATAGACCAGATTTCCGCTTCCGAGGCATTTTTTCAAATAAAAGCAGAGTAAGAATTAACATCAGCGAGTAAGATCTAAAATAATAAAGTAACAGCTAACCACAAAAATTACGGATAACCTCAAAAATTTAAATAGTTTTATACTGCATGTAACGACAGAAGAAAATAACAATAAATATAGAAAAATTAGAAACAGTTGAAACTATATTCAATTGAATTAGATATTGTCGTCACCGTCGGTGAAACTTCATTACTGTGATGCTAGATGGCGTATGCTAGATGGCGTTGAATTAGCTAAATTTGACGATATTTTGACAAACAATTTTCTTATTTTTCGTAAATTTTTTTATTTGTTTTTAATAAAAAGTATCCTATGTTACTTCTAATACCTTCAAGAGTATATGTGCAAAGTTTCATGATGATTGGTTAAGTAGTTTTTGCGTGAAAGCGTAACAAACAAACTTACATTCGCATTTATAATATTAGTAGGGATTTTTTATTCATTTTGTGGAATGCATGAAAAACAAGTATAATCAACTTTAGAATGTTGTTGGCACACAGGATTAGTGCATTTGGTGGAGTAAAAACGTGTCTTCGTACTCAGCTTTTCGTCTTGCGTGACAAATTCTGCAATCTTTTCTCCAACTCAGTGTACTAGGGCCGCTTTGTTGGTTAGGCAGCATGTTGCTGGGAATATTCAACGGCCTTCCAAAGAAAGATTCAATGGTCAAACAGGTTGAATGTTGTCCCAAAATATGGTTGTTGTTCATGTGATTTTCAGTATTAGCAAGCACCAATTGTTTACTCAGCGTGTTCAAGAACAATCGTCGCTTCTCGTTTCTGGTTCCTTCTATATTTTCATTGCATATGATGTAAGGGGCTAATCCCATGACGTCTATCATGTTGCAAAAAAATGCTAATGGCCAGCGTCTGGTTGACCATTTTGTGGAGTAATGCGTTACCATTTGGTCCATTGTATCAACGCCGGCCTTTGTTGAATTGTAAAATAATATAGCTGTCTTGGTGTAGTGCGCAGTGGATAGTAGATTTACTGCTTTGTTTTTCTTTGGAACGTAGCTGCACAGTGATATAAGGTTATTGTAGACACCTTTTGTTGGATCTAATGGTGCCAACGTATGCTAGTACAATCGACGAAAGACGTTTAGCTGCATCTAATGTTGTAAAGAAGTTATCAGCAATAATAGCTCTGCCGCTGTTGGTGCATTGATTAGCCAAACTCATGGGCATATTTTCACCATGGTTTGTCTCTCGTTGTTCTCCCTCCTTACCAGTGTACAGTTTTCCTTGCAACGGATATTTGGTTTTCGCATCGCATGCCCACCATACTTTTATGCCATACTTTGCGGGCTTTGATGGGATGTATTGCGTGAACTTTGTGCGCCCACGGTATGGAAATAGCTGCTCATCGATGGTAACACTTTCGTATGGTTCAAAATTACTGGCAAGATTGTTATTCAAGAAGTTCCATATGTCGCGAATGGGAGCAGCTTTGTCGGTTTGTTTGTCAGTGCGGCATTGTGCGAGGCCTACGGCCACGCACGGGCTGTCGTGTTATTTCGAGGTATCGTAACGTTGAACGTTGAATGACGACTATTGTATTGGTCGTCGCTGAGAATAAGTGAGTAGCAAACATTGAGCAACCAGCTGGCATGATACATACATACATAGCTATCACTGGCGTTAATGAATGTGGTCACTGAGCGCTCTGTCAGTATGTATGTATGCATTAAAGCAACTAGTGCAAATTTTATTCTCTACAAGCAAGAGAATAGAAAAGTTCGCTCACAAGCACGACCACTATTATATTGGTCGTCCCTGAGAATAAGTGAGTATCAAACATTGAGCAAACAGCTGCCCCAGAAATGCCCCCCACCTCACTACACTTCTGCTCCTCACTTTTTTACTTCAGCATACCCGCATCTATCTCTTCACCCTCACTTTTTTTACAAATATCTCTCTGGTTTCAATTTTGCCTGAAACCCCTACCGTATAGCGTCATTCAACGCTAAAACGGCTGCAGCTTAAGTTGGTGCATTCTCACTTTCTTCTTCGGATTCTTCATCGCTGTCCAATATTTCATTTGCTTCAATTTCCAATTCATATTCAATGTCCGAGGCGTCATCTTCGGGCACAAATTCTGTGTTTTCACCGCTTTGGTCTTCAAATAAATCTAGTTCTTCGTCTGCTTCTGTGTGAAGTGTAGATCACGCTGTAACGCTGAGGATAGTTGTTGCTGGAAATTATCTGTAAGCCTGCCTGTACGCAAGCGCGTAAGCACAAATTCTCAATCCCCTGCCATAATAGTAGTAATAATTTCACTTTAAATTCCGCACATAAAATATATATTGCGGACTGTCGGTTTTGTATGTTCAGCATTCAATAATAAACTAACTGAACTCAAAACCAAAATCACAAACGAAAGAAAAAAAAATTAACACAGAAACTACCTGAAAGTAAACATCAGCATTGAATTCAACGAAAAACAACGCAAAATATAAAAAAAAAAGTTTGACAACAAAATACCTGGAAACAACAATCTGCATTACAGTACATTTTTTGTGGCATTTTTTTCTGACGAACCGAGTGTAAAAAATTGGTAAAATGGCGGAAAAAAAGCAATAAAATCTTACATACAATTTTTATTTAAACCTCTAGAAAAACTTGCGGTATGCAGCTGTTTAGTTTAGCCGTTTCGGGACGATCGTATCTTTGAAAATTCTCACACGATTTGGTTGAAATTGGTCCAAATCAATAGTGATTTTCTTCTCTACAAAAAAAAAATAAAGCTGTCAATGTAAATTATCACGTTTATGTCAAAAGTGAAAGATCAAATCGCGACATTTGTGTTGATGATGACATATTTGACAAAAGCTCGAGAAACAAGTGTATTTTAGTAAAATTTTATGAAAACAGTAGTAATCTTATAAAGAGGACAGTGTAGAACAGATAAAAACTTAATTTTTCTATATTTGGGGTTAAGGTAAGTTCCGCGGTACAAAATCATCCCAAAACTGTTTATTTGTGGGACGTTATCATCCCAATCGTACTCATTTACATTATTTGCCTCAGGAAAAAATGGATAGGAAACGTAGACTGGCAGCTTCACAAATTGAGGATTTTTAACATAATTCAAGCGGTGATGAAGATGATCCATTTGCTGATAGTGGTTCTTCTTATAGTCCCAGTCAGAAAAGCAGTAGTGGTTCAGAAGAGGAAGAAGGCAAGGATCGTACAGAAACTTTATGGGTGGCGTAGATTTGGCAGACAAAATGGATACCTTGTATGAACTTAACCGAAAATCAACTAAATGGTGGCGAAAAGTTTTCTTCCGGCTAATGATGGCATGCGCCGTCAACGCGTGGATAATCCATGCGGAAGCAAATCATCCTCGGCAAAAAGAGATCTGTTTTTGGGATTTTTAGTGGAGCTATAAGAATTTTTCATTGACGAAAGAAGTACGCGTGCGAAAATCCGGCGCAAAGATCGAAGAAGACCCCTCTCCGCAGTGAAAGAACAGGTCAAACTAAATCTGGGGAATCATTTGCCAAAAAGAACTAACAAGCGACAACGCTGCGTAAATTGTGCCAAAAAAGGCAAAGAAAGTCGAACAAATCAGCTTTGCATTGGCTGCAACTTGGCCTTTTGTAAAAAATGTTTCACACCTTGCCATCAAATATAAATAGCATTATTATAATGTTATAATGAATAAAATTAACTATAAAAATAAAGTGAAATGAAGGCAAAAAAACTCTGAACTTTTTATTCCAATTTTGCTATTCAGGTATGTTTGGCATGTTTTTGTCCCAGGACGATATCTCCTTTTCAGAACGTCCTAAAAATAAATTATGAAATTACTTTTTTTGAAATAGCTGTAAGAGACTAATTCAACACTCTTTTTCAAGATTGCTTGTCAAAAAAGTTCTCGTCCCGAAACGGTTATCCTGCTAGCTGTTGGTTACAAAAATGCAATTTTTATGTGACTAAAATAAACGAATTGTAAAAAATTGTTCAAAAGGTGGGAAAAATTCAACAAATCTTACATATAATTTTTATTTGAACTTCTAAAAAAACTTGCGGTATGCAGTTTCTGTTCAACATATCTTAAATACAATTTTTTATTTGAATTTCGAAAAAAATTGCGATATGCAGTTAATTAGCCTGCTAACTGCTACTTAACAAAATGCAAATTTTATGAGGCTTCAAGCTACTGCTACTTAACAAAATGCAAATTTTATGAAACTTGAAGTTACCGTTAAGTTTTCGTGATATTTTAAATGTCTTGAATTTACCGTACATTTTTGGTGATATTTTTTTCTGACGAACCGAGTGTAAAAAGTTGGTAAAATGGCGGAAAAGATTCAACAAAATCTTACATACAATTTTTATTTGAACTTCTAGAAAAAATTGCGGTATGCAGTTATTGAAAATCCTAACTGCTGCTTAATAAAATGCAAATTTTATGAGGCGTGAAATTACCGTTCATTTTTGGTGAAATTTTTTCCTGACGAACCAATTGTCAAACTTTGATCAAGGGGCGGAAAAAATTCAACAAACCTTTCATACAATTTTTAATTTGAATTTCTATAAAAAATTGCGGTACGTAGTTATTTAGCCCGCCATTTTGGGTGATATTTTTTTCTGGCGAGCGAAGTGTAAGCATTTGTTTAAAAGGCGGAATAAATTCAACAAATTTTACATACAATTTTTTATATGAATTTCAAGAAAAAAATGCGGTATGCAGTTTTTAGCCCGTCAACTGCTACTTAATAAACTGAGAATATTATATGGCTTGAAATTACCGTTCATTTTTGGTGATATAATTTTCTGAGGACCAAGTGTAAAAATTTGATCAAAAGGCGGAAAAATTCAACAAATCTTACATGCAATTTTTATGTGACCCTCTGGAAAAAATTGCGGTGTGCAGTTTTTTAGCCTGCTAGCTGCTGCTTGATAAAATGCAAACTTTGCTGGCGAATTAAGTGTCAAACTTTGTGAAAATGGCGGAAAAAATTAAACAAAACTTATATACAATTTTTAATTTGAATTTCGAAAAAAAATGCGGTATGCAGTTAATTAGCCTGCTAACTGCTACTTAAGATAGTGCAAATTTTATGAGGCTTGAGGTTACCGTTAAGTTTTCGTGATATTTTTTCCTGACGAGCCAAGTTTGTTAAAATGGCGGAAAAAATTCAACAAAGTTATTGAAAACCCTAACATTTTTGGTGATATTTTTTTCTGACGAACCGAGTGTAAAAACTTGGTAAAATGGCGGAAAAAATTCAACAAAATTTTATATACAATTTTTATTTGAACCTCTAGAAAAATTGCGGTATACAGTTATTGAAAATCCTAGCTGCTGCTTAATCAAATGCAAATTTTATATGGCGTGAAATTGCCGTACATTTTTGGTGATTTTTTTTTCTGACGAACGAAGTGTAAAAATTTGCTTAAAAGGCGGAAAAAATTCAACAAATCATGCATACAATTTGAACTCCTAGAAAAACTTGCGGTATGCAGCTGTTTAGCTTAGCCTGCTAACTGTTGCTTACACAAATGCAATTTTTATGTGACTAAAATAAACCGTTGAGTTTTGACTATTTGATTTCCTAGCGAATTTTGTGTCAAACTTTGTTAAAATGGCGAAAAAAATTCAAGAAATCTTGCATAAAATTTTTAATATTAATTTCGAGAAGAAATTGCTTTATGCAGTTATTTAGCACGCCAACTGATGCTTAATAAAAAGCAAATTTTATAGGGGGGGAAATAACAGTTTATTTTTGGTGATATCTTTTTCTGACGAACCAAGTGTGAAAAATTTGTTCAAAGGGCGGAAGAAATTCAACAAAATCTTATATACATTTTTTATTTGAACATCTAGAAAAAATTGCGGTATGCAGTTATTGAAAATCCTTACTGCTGCTTAATAAAATGCAAATTTTATATGGCTTGGAATTACCGTTAATTTTTGTGATATTTTTTTCTGACGATCCAAATTCACCAAATCTTATATAAAATTTTTATTTTGAATTTCGAAAAAATTTACGGAATGCAGTTATTTAGCCTGCAAATTTTATATGGGTTGATAATACCGTACATTTTTGATTATTTTTTCTGACGAACCGGGTGTAAAAATTTGGGTGTATGAATTAGCCCCCACTGAATTAACCCCCACCGGGCAAAATGACTTAAGCCCCACCAATTTCTCAGTGAATCTTTCCCCACCAAAAATGACGGAATCCCCACGAAAAAAAAATGCATTGAACCCCACGAAAATGATTTTATCCCCACCAATCGAAATGAATTAAGTCCCACCAAACGTGGGTGTTCTTACATGACAGAATCCCCACGAAAAAAAAAGGAATTAATCCCCACGAAAATGACTTTAGCCCCACTTTACTTCATTTTTAATTTATTTCGCTTGCTTTAAACTTCAAGTTTTTAAATCAATATTTTAACAAAAATTCAATTATACATATTTATGTAATATTTAAAAAGAAAAAGGTAAAGAATTAAATGAAAATATGAAAATGTGAGAAAAAGAAAATAATTAAATAAAAATATGTAAATGTTCGTCAACATCTTGACGACAAAAAGGGCATTTAAATTTATTAAAATTGTTTGCCACACTCTCTGCTTCTATTTTAGATGTGCAGTCACTGCACAATTTTAAATGTTTGCATGGCAAAAGCAAAATATTAGGTTTGTTTTCCAAACAAATTATGCATATCAGTGGAGGATTTGCTGCACCTTTTTCCGTGGCATTGGATTCTTCTTCGACTTCAGATTCTTCCATATATTCTAAACCTTCGAATATGTCTTCAAAGGGCTCCATATCAGTTACTATTTTGTTTCTAGAGAAGACTATTCTATCCAAGAAACTCGTAGCGGTTATGAGTCCATTAAGCAGGTCCGTCTCCGCTTTAGCAATTAGATTTGCTCTCATAACGTTTTCCTTTGTTTTTCTTTTTGGTTTCCCTAAGGCACCACCGCTGTTGATAACCAATTCTAATTCCCTACTTTTGCGATACTCCTCCATTTGTAACTGCCCCACAAATTTGAAAAAATTCCCTTGTTTTGGGATTATTTTGGCAAGCACAGCATTATACGATTCTACAGCTGATGTTGTACGGATCTTATTTCCAAAGACCGAAAGATTTCTTGGACCAATCTATAATATTTGGAATATTTATAATTTTTAAAAACAATTTAATGTAAAACAACTTACTTTTTTTAGCCATTGCTCTTCAAAGTATTTTAAAAAAGATTCAAATTTAAACAAGTGGTCGAAAGTGGCAATTTCTTCTTTGATGATGGAAAAGCAATTAACAATGTGTGTCTCCGGTAATAATGGGAGTGACAATATTTTGTGGTAAGATATAGATGCTTTTCGGTTTTGCCTAATAAATTCCGCCAGATTCTTGTGTTTTGTAGCAATATTTCTTCGTACTGCTTGACAATAGTGAAACCAGCACCCGAATAGCTTAGAATGTTCAAATATTTTTTTTATAGCACTACGCAATCCAATTTCAAAATCCGCCATAAACACCGCTCCGTCTAATTTTACCACATTAGTATTAATATAGTTAAACACATGTTCGTAACTTTTTTTTGTTTCCTTGTTCATAAGAACAAATATAGCAGGAAACACCTGAGGAAAACAAAAAAAAAATATTTATAATTTATCAAATTGAATATTATTATCAACATACCGTTTCAAAATATTCAATGTGAATAATTAAAAGCTGTTTGAAGCTACCAATAGGTAAAACAGAAAATGTTGCATCAACCAGTATTTTTCTCTCTACATTTGAAGGAATATTTTCTTTCATTAGATTTATTATTTTGTCAGAACAAAACAAACAATAGGCAAAGTCTTTTGCATCACAGCATATCTTAAAAAATGTTGAGGCATCATCGCCGGTATGTTTTGTATACCCAAATTTTTTCAAAGTTACTTCATCTTGAAATGCTTTGATAACATCAGCTGGTGTTTTAGGAGAAATTAGAAATTGCTTATTTGCCAGTTTTTGGTAATTTCGTTAGATTTTATAAAAATCAATATCTTTTGTTTCCACCGGGTATCTGAAATTATGACATTATGAGGTGATTAATTAAAATAAATAATAAAAATAAGAGTGAACCTACTCAACGCAAGTACTTTGAAATATTTTTCGTATGTTTCCAAGAACGCTCGGTTCAGTGGAATCTTGATGTATTTCCATACAGGATGTCTTCATATTATTCATAATCTTTAATTCCCTGTACGTACCCTCCTGAGTTTCATGATTATGATCAATGAAATCTTTAACCTTATAACACACCTCACTATTCAAAAACACCCTCGCTTTTCATGTTTTCACGTAACAAGCATACAAATATTTTTCTTTTTTAATAGTTTTTTTGGAATATAATTGTTTTTCCTCTGTAACATATAACAATTTGCTATTTATTCTTTTTCCAACCACGTGTTCATAGTTTAAAGTCATGTTTTTATCACGTCGCGTTATTCGCTTCAAGATTTGATAACAACTAAATTTGCATAATATAATATAATGTGATAACATAGTTATTAGACAATTGAATGCAAAACCGGTTTAACAGTTAGTTTACGCTCTATTATTGAATGCAAAAAAACCCCAGCAGCAAATTCACTATCCCATGAAAAAATAGTTGTAAGAGATGGATTTTTATTATATGATTATTTACAAAATTATGGTTTCTCCTTTTACGAAATGTACACTGTGATTTTAACCTTTCGCAAAAGGAAAAATTCCCTTCTATTATTTTATAATTTACAAAATTATGGTTTCTCCTTTTACGAAATGTGCACTATTAGTGATTTTAACCTTTCGTAAAAGGAAAAATCTTTGACAATTCAATCTTAATAGAGTGATTATTAAAAACAGTTCTGCGTATTCTGCATAAAAATGAATATGGAAAAATTGAAACAAATAGAGAGTAATCGTATAAACGCAAGGAAGATCTTACTAAATAAAAGCGATACTATAAACTTTCTCATGTTCCTGGATTTATAATTGATTCTTTTTTTGGAAAAAAAAGTTATAAGGCGCAATTAATAGTTTGTGTTTTTGCTTTCGTTAATGGAATCAGCGAGTCGCAACTCTTTCAACTAATACGATGGATACCGTTCACAAAAACTCACTACAAAAAAATATCAGATTTACTCTTATGGCTTGAAAATTCTCCAAACGCTCACAAGTACTATAGCTATAATGTTATACTTAATCAAATAGTTTTTTGTAACGGAGACTTACGAAAATATGGAGAAAGAAAGCAAAGAAATTAAATAAAATTTTAAAAGTATTATATTTTTACGTTGCTAACTGTTTGTTTTATTTGTATAAAAGATCACGGAGTTAAAATGAATTAAACCCCACGAAAATGATTTTATTCCCACCAATCAAAATGAATTAAGCCCCACCAAACGTGGGGGTTCTTACATGACAGAATCCCCACTAAAAAAAAATGAATTAATCCCCACGAAAATGACTTTAGCCCCACTTTCCGCCATTTTTAATTTTGTTGTAAAATTGGTGGGGCTTAAGTCATTTTGCCCGGTGGGGGTTAATTCAGTGGGGGCTAAGTCAAACACCCTAAAAATTTGTTCAAAGGATGGAAAAAATTCAACAATCTTACATAACATTTTCAATTTGAATTTCGCAAAAATTGCGGTATGCAGTTATTTACTCTGCTAACAGCTGCTTAATAAAATTATAATTTTATATGGCTTGAAATTATCGCAAATTTTTGGTTATCTTTTCTGACGAACCGAGTGTAAAAATTTGTTCACAGGGAGGAAAAAATTCAACAATCTTACAAAACATTTTTAATTTTAATTAAAAGAAAAAAATTGCGGTATGTAGTTATTTAGCCTCCTAACTGCTTCATAGTAAAATGCAATTCTTATATGGCTTGAAATTACCATACATTTTTGTTGACATCTTTTTCTGACGAACCAAGTGTAAAAATTTGATAAAAAGGCGGAAAAAATTCAACTAATCTGACATATAATTTTTATTTGAACTTGTAAAAAAACTTGCGGTATGCAGCTGTATATTTTTGCCTGCTAACTGTTCAACAAATCTTATATACAATTTGTTATTTGAGTTTTGAAAAAAATTGCGGTATGCAGTTAATTAGCCTGCTAACTGCTACTTAACGAAGTGCAAATTTTATGAGGCTTGAAGTTACCGTTAAGTTTTCGTGATATTTTTTCCTGACGAACCAAGAGTTAAAATTTGATCAAAAGCAAGAAAAAATTTAACAAATCTTACATGCAATTTTTATGTGAACCTCTAAATAAAATTGCGGCATGCAGTTATTGAAAATCCTAACTGCTGCTTAATAAAATGCAAATTTTATATGGCGCGAAATTGCCGTACATTTTTGGTGCTATTTTTTCCTAACGAACTAAATGTCAAGTTTTGTTAAAATAACGGAAAAAATTCAACAAATTTTACACACAATTTTTGATTTGAATTTCGAAATAAATTGCCGTATGCAGTTAATTAGCCTGCTAACATCTCCTTAACATAATGCAATATTTATTAGGCTTAAAATTACCGTTCATTTTTTGTGATATTTTTTCCTAAGGAACCAAGTGTCAAACTTTTATAAATGCGGAAAAAATGCAACAAATCTTACATACAATTTTTAATTTGAATTTCCAGAAAAAATAACGGTATGCAGTTATTTATTGCGTCAACTGCTGCTTAATAAAATGCAAACTTGATATGGCGTGAAATTGCCGTACATTTTTTGTGATATTTTTTTCTGACGAACGAAGTGTAAAAATTTATTTAAAAGGTGGAAAAAATTCAACAAATCTTACATGCAATTTTGTTTGAACCTCTAGAAACAATTACGGTTTACAGTTGTTTAACCTACTAACTGCTTCTTAATAAAATGCAATTTTTATATGGCTTGAATTTGCCGTACCTTTTTGGTGATTTTTTTTTCTGACGAACCGAGTGTTAAAATTTGTTAAAATGGCGGCAAAAATTCAACAAAATCTTACATACAATTTTTATTTGAAGGTGTTTAGTCTGCTAACTACTGCTTAAAAAGTGCAAATTTTATGTGAAGTGTCAAACGTTGTTAAAATGGTGGAAAAAATTCAACAAATCTTACACACAACTTTTAATTTGAATTTCCAGAAAAAATAACGGTATGCAGTTATTTATTGCGTCAACTGCTGCTTAATAAAATGCAAACTTGATATGGCGTGAAATTGCCGTACATTTTTTGTGATATTTTTTTCTGACGAACGAAGTGTAAAAATTTATTTAAAAGGTGGAAAAAATTCAACAAATCTTACATGCAATTTTGTTTGAACCTCTAGAAACAATTCCGGTTTACAGTTGTTTAACCTACTAACTGCTTCTTAATAAAATGCAATTTTTATATGGCTTGAATTTGCCGTACCTTTTTGGTGATTTTTTTTTCTGACGAACCGAGTGTTAAAATTTGTTAAAATGGCGGCAAAAATTCAACAAAATCTTACATACAATTTTTATTTGAAGGTGTTTAGTCTGCTAACTACTGCTTAAAAAGTGCAAATTTTATGTGAAGTGTCAAACGTTGTTAAAATGGTGGAAAAAATTCAACAAATCTTACACACAACTTTTAATTTGAATTTCGAGAAAATCTTTCGGGTGCCGTTTTTTAGCCTGCTAACCGCTGCTTAACAAAATTAAAATTTTGTATTGCTTGAAATTACAGTTAATTTTTGGTTGATATTTTTTCCTGACGAATCAAGTGTCAAAATTTGTTAAAATAACGGAAAAAAGTCAACAAATCTTACATAAAATTTTTAATTTGAATTTACAGGAAAACCCACTCTGTATCCGAACACAGGGGCGATGTGTTAACATTTTATTTGTTATTCTTTAAAAAAAAAAGTAAATTTGGATATATAAAGTAAAAATATAGTAAAAAAACGAGCATCTGGGAAATTGAAAGAGCACAAAAAGTCGTCAGTTTGATTTTTTTTTTATTCTCTAGGATAATTAAAACAGGATAACAATATTATTTTCTTATTTCTGTTTTAATTTTCTAATACGGTTACAATAGGCCTATGATAGCTGAAATATGATAAGTAAATGTGAGATTTTATGGAATTCAAATAACGCGAGAATACAGCATCTATGGTCGTTGCTTTTGTAGTTGTTGGAGATCCTGGGAGAGTATTCATGATTAGATTGAATTTGTCATGTAAAAATTTGACAAGTGTTTCAGCTTCTGCTGTTGCGAAATTTGTATTAAAATCCCCTCCCATAACCATTGGAATTGAATAATAATTGGATTCCAATTCTCTAGAACCGGCTTCCATATATGGTAGAAGAACGAAATGTAAAAATTGTAAAAACAATGGCAAACAACCGCAGAAACTTCTATTTCTATGAAACACACACTGACTGCTTTGATCAAGAATAGCTTCGCGTAATTTTGAATTGCCAATCGTGTCTGCGCAGGAGAAACTATTGCGGTCGGCCACGCGACGCAGTAACAGCGCAGTAAACAGTATTCAGCGCCAGCAGACCGACGCAGCAGAAGTAATGCTTTTACGCCGTGAATTGACAGTGTTGCAGCGCGAAAAGGAACTAATCGAAAAAGAAAATTTACTTTTGAAAAAAATGACAACACTAGGTTTGTCCGCCGAGGGTTATACAGCAATTTCACAAAAAACCGAACCTTCCGTTTCAGCACCGTCGATGGTACCACTTGACATGCTAAAAAATCTTTTACAAGATTACGATGGTAGCACGAACTGCGATGTGTGGGAAACACAGTTTAAAACTGTTTGTGAATTATACGCCGTAAACGAAAAGTCAACGCGTGTGTTGCTCATCAACAAGTTGAAAGGTAAAGCTGCAATTTGGATGCAGTCTAAAGCGAATTTTGCGGTAGAAGACATATAAGCCCTGTTCGCGGAAATGAAACGTATGTTTAATACGAAAGAAAACAAACTAATCTTGCGACGCAAGTTTGAAGACCGAAAATGGAAATTGGGCGAAAAATTCAACGATTACTTAAGCGAGAAAATCATGCTGTCCATGCCATTACAAATGGAAGAAGAAGAGTTTGTTGAATACGCAATTGACGGAATACCCGACGAACAGTTAAAAATACAGGCGTATTTACAATGCTTTACAACGAAAGCGCAGTTACTCCAGGCGTTTAGCAAGGTGCAACTAAAACGTAAACAAGACAACAAGGTCAACGAAAGCAAATGTTTTAACTGCAACTCACGTGGACACCTGGCTGATGAATGCAGAAAACCGAAGCGGCAACCAGGGGCTTGTTATGCGTGCGGCAGTACGGAACATCGTGTATTGGAGTGCCCACAGCGAAAGGTGCCACCAAAGAATGATTACGTAAGATATTTTTGGTTTAAGTTTAATTCAAGTTTAGTAAATAAGTCTTTTCTCTTAGAATGCATTATAGACACGGGTAGCGCGGTAAGCCTGGTGCGAAGGTCAGTCGTACCTAAGCGGTTAGACTACAAGTTGGTGAAAGTGAATTCTCTTTTGTTTGGCGTAAATAATATCCCTATTGAAGTTGTCGGAAAAATTTTATGTTCTATTAAAATAAATAAAAAACAATACATGTTGTATTTAATTGTAGTTGACGATAAAACCATGAGCTATAATGCAATTCTGGGAAGAGATTTTTTGAATATATGTAAGTATAAGCTGGTTAGAGAAGTTGAAAATATTAAAACAAGTAGCCTTACGGTTCAATCCGAAGAGGAATTTACAGCAAAGCAAAGTAAAATGCAAAGTGTGAATAAAATGTATGCAATCGATCAATGTAAAAGAGATATTGGTAGTATGAAAAGTAGAAGGTATGTGGAAACGAAAGATAGTGGTACTGATTTACGAAAAGATTCGTTTTGTGTTAACAATGTTGCTGTAAGTAAAAAATGTGTTGATGAAAATATAAGTAAGTTAAAAACGAAAACAATATTGCAAGATTTTAAAAATTATAACACAGATTATGACAAAGTCAAGTGCCCGATTGGCTTAAACGAAAATTATGAAATAAATTGTGAACGTAATTACGTAGACATTTTTCCAAGTGACTTAACGTTACTGATGGATGTGGTTGGTGAACGGTCTAACTTAAATATTGGAGCGAGTGTAAACTATTTAGAAAGACAAACACTTTATAAAATTTTTGAAAGATTTTATCTGAGTCCCGAACAGCCTACCGAACCTAGAACTAAATGTGAAATAAAACTGATTCTAGAAAATGTTAGGCCATTTTCTTGCCCACCTAGACGGTTGTCATACACCGAAAAAAATAAGTTACAAAGTTTGTTGGACGAGTACTTAGAAAAAAAGTATATCAAGGCTAGTGAGTCGGAATTTGTGTCACCAATTGTTCTTGTACGTAAACATACAGGTGACTTGAGAATGTGTGTAGACTATCGCACACTGAATAAGTTAACGACAAAAGAGAACTATCCAATTCCCTTGATAGATGATCTACTTGACAGATTAGTAAAAAAAAAATTTTTTACAAAACTAGACCTCAAAAATGGATTTTTCCATATATTCGTGCACCCTGAGTCAGTAAAGTATACATCTTTTATAACCCCGTTGGGTCAATTTGAGTTTTTGAGGATGCCTTTTGGACTTAAAAATGCGCCATCAACATTTCAGAGATTCATTAATAAAATATTTGCAGACATGATCAGGGAACAAAAAGTTACAATATATTTAGACGACATAAGGATTGCCACGGAAAGTCTTGATGTGCATTATGAGATCTTAAAAGAGATATTCAAAAGGTTAGTAGAGAACAAGTTAGAACTGAGGTTAGACAAATGTGAATTTTTGCAGTCTGAAGTTAAATATTTAGGTTATGTCATTTCCGAGCACGGTATAAAGGCAGATGAAAAAGGTTTAGAGGCGATAAAAAATTTTCCCACACCGACTAAACTGCAGTCCCTACAAAGCTTCATTGGATTGTGTTCGTATTTCCGACGTTTTATTCAAGTGTTCTCCATTATAGCGAAGCCTTTGTATGACTTAACGAAGAAGAACGCTAAGTTCAAGTTTGGGCCAGACGAATTAAAGTGTTTCGAAACTTTAAAACAAAAACTATTAGAAGCTCCAATATTGTCTATTTATGATCACAATGACGAAACAGAATTGCATTGCGATGCAAGTTCACTAGGTTTTGGCGCAATTTTAATGCAAAAGAAATCAGACGGAAAGGCACATCCGATTTTTTACTTCTCTAAAAGAACAAGTGAAGCCGAAGCCATATATCATAGCTACGAGCTAGAGACGTTAGCTATAGTTTATGCACTTCAACGGTTTAGAGTCTATCTGCAAGGGTTAAAATTTAAAATTATAACGGACTGTAACTCATTGACGATGACCTTAAATAAAAAAGAAATGAACCCAAGGATTGCGCGTTGGGCGCTGGAATTGCAAAACTACGAATATAGTTTAGAACATCGCGCAGGCACACGCATGCAACACGTAGACGCTCTAAGTAGATGCAATATTCTAGTAATAGAAACAAATACGTTTGAAGATAATCTTGCAATTTGTCAAGGCAGAGATAAACAGTTTAAGCAGTTACGGGAATCGTTGCAGTCAGGTGAACATAACTTCTACGAAATGCGCAATGGTGTAATATATAGGAAAAATAGTGCTGGACGCATTTTATTTTGCGTTCCTCAAGATATGGAGAGCCATATTTTATATAAATACCATGATGAAATGGGGCACGTTGGAGTCGACAAGACCATGGATCTTATATCAAAAAGCTATTGGTTCGCGAAAATGAAAGAAAAGGTTACAAACCACATAAAAAATTGTCTAAAATGCATTGTTTTTTCTTCAAAACATGGTCGAGAAGAAGGGTTTCTAAATAATATTTCTAAAAGTAATAGTCCATTCCAAGTTATTCATATAGACCACATTGGACCGATTGATAATTCTCGATCTAAAAGGCATATTCTTGTTATAATTGACGCGGGTACAAAGTTCGTCCGTTTATATCCAACAAAAACGACGAATACGAGAGAAGTAATAATTGCCTTAAAGGATTATTTTAGGTGTTACAGTCGTCCAAAGCACATCGTGTCCGATAGAGGCAGCGGGTTTACGTCAAAAGATTTTGAACAATTCTTAGTAGATCAAAACGTCCGACACATAAAAATTGCAACAGGGTCACCGCAGGCCAACGGACAAGCAGAAAGAGTGAACAGGAGTCTAGGGCCCATGATAGCAAAGTTAGTAAACGACAAAGAAAACGCTTGTTGGGAAAGTGTATTGGAAACAGTGGAATACGTACTAAATAATACGACACACAGGACAATAAAAGAATACCCAAGTGTAATGCTTTTTGGAAAAAAACAAAGAGGAAGTGTCTTAGATTTACTCCAAGAAATGCTTGCGGATAATGAACAGGAGTTAAAACGATGTGAACACGGTGAAATACGATCCAAAGCGTCCATAAATGAAAAAAGGTTACAAAATTATAACAAGGAATATGTTGACAGGAAAAGACGGAAACCTAATAAATATAAAGAAGACGACTATGTAATGGTAAAAAACTTTGACTCAAGTCCTGGTGTTTCTAAAAAGTTGATACCCAAATTTAAGGGACCTTATAGGGTAACAAAGGTGCTAAGATACGACCGCTATATGTTAGAAGATGTTGAAGGCTTTCAGTTGTCGCGATTACCTTACAAAGGAGTGTGGGCTGCAGGAAACATTAGACCGTGGTTAGGTGGGCGGCGGGGCTCAGATGAAGTTTATAGTATAAGTAGAAAATTCGTGAGATCAGGAGATCTCATTGGTCAGGACGGCCGAACTGTAGCAATGCAGTGTGTTTGCATACTTATTGTCACTCATAACAGTAGGCCGTTCCCAATAACCCGCCCTTATACGTACATACATATGCATGTATATACATTTCGGGGTTCACTCTCTTTAAGTTTATTGCCTGTTCTAGCTTTAAGATCATTATTGCATACTGGTTATACATACATACGTTTATCCTCTCATAAAATCTATGTACACATATATTTATATACATAAGCATTGGTACGTTCGTTATTGCATACTAGTTATACATATGTTTATCCTCTCATAAAATCTATGTACACATATGTATATTTATATACATATGCAAACACTTGCATATTTTAGTTAAGATACAGTTATGCCGACAACACTGCTGATGAGTGCGAAAGCAAGTAACGGTTTCACCATCACCAGATTTTGGTATTTTGTTATACAAACTGAAAATAAAGATTCACTGTTTGATCGACCGTTGAGCAATTACGTGGTTTCATTTGGCTGGTGCGTGACTACAGATGTTATCTCCATTTATAACAATCGCCTTAGGGCAAGCGAGTTCCATTTCTCCAAATAGTTGTCGCAAAAATACAGCTTCTTTAACAGCAGATGTCATAGCCACATATTCGGCTTCTGTGCTGCTGAGTGCTACCGCAGATTGTTTCCTCGATTCGTAGGAAAAAACACACCCAGCGAGTACAAATGAATAGCCCGTATATGATTTGGGGTCACTACTATCTTTGCCCCAATCTGCATCAACAAAACATTCCATCTCTTTACCGGTTTGGTGATATACTAGCTTCTTATCTTGAGTTGCATTCAAGTATCGTAGAATTCGCTTAGATCCTGCTAAATGTTCTGCATGCGGATCATTATTCCTTTGCGCTAATTTGCAATAGAAATAGCACCCGTTTCGCCATCACGATTCACTTCCATGCTTCGAAAATGTTGCACTGGTTCCTTGTCGACCACCTCTACTTCTTTTGCAATACTAGCTTCAATATCGTTAATTTGCTTACTGCCCGAACTTACTATGAGTATATCGTCAACGTATACTGCAATTATATTAATTTGACCATTTTGATGGTTTACGTACACACAAGGTTCGCTTTTACATGATTGAAAACCAATGTTCTTTAAAATTTCAGTAAACTTTAAGTTCCATTCTCGCCCGGACTGCTTAAGTCCATACAAAGCTTTGTTTAGTTTCAAACAATGGTTAGGGAATCGTTTATCAATAAACATCTTTGGTTGACGCTTGTAAATCTCTTCGCTCAACTCACTATTTAAATACGCAGTGGGCATGTAAGCCGTACTCAGCTGCGAGTGCGAAAATCATTCGTATAGTGCTATACCTTACAACGGGTGAGAACGTTTCATCATAGTTAACGCCATAAACCTGTCAACACCCTTTCGCGACCAACCTAGCTTTAAAGCGTTCTACCTTACCATCTATATTTCTTTTAATAGTGTACACCCATTTACAGTGTTTGGCTTTTTTCCCTTTCGGAAGTTCTGCAAGCTGCCATGTTTCATTTTTTAGTAAAGAATTGTATTCATTTTGCATAGCGTCATACCAATTAGCAGCATATTCACTTGAAAGTGCTTGCTCTACACACTCAGGAATCTTAACATCATTACCATCAATTAAATTTAAATATGTACGTATATTGCTTCGTAGGCCTACCTGGTACCCCACTACGAAGTGATCGTAGTCTACCAGGACCCCGCTTTTAAGGAATATCGGCTGGTTGATCTTCTTCAGCCGACTCAAACTCATCGTTGCTATTTGCTGCTATATCAACCACCATTTACTCACACCAGAACTAACCATGAACCTTAGTCAATGTGCGATTGGATCTCTCTGCTACGCCGTTTTGTTGTGGTGTGTAGGGAACTGTTAATTCCCGCACAATACCATGCTCTTTAAGGAAATTATTGAACGCATTGTGCACAAATTCCGTTCCGTTATCACTACGGAGCATTTTTATTCTTTTTTGCGTTTGGCACTCAACCATTTGTTTAAATTCCTTAAATTTATCTAAGACTTCTTCTTTGCGCCTCAGAAAATAAACAAACACAAATCTTGTTTTGTCGTCAATAAACGTCAGTACATATTTCGTACCACCAATCGATTCATATCGCATGGGTCCACACACATCAGTGTGAATTTACCCCAAAATCTCTGCCGCTCGGCTATCTGACTTACTGTATGGCCGCTGGCTACACTTGTTTGACATACATACATATAACACAGCTTTCATTCAGTCTAAAAAGTGCAAGCTTTTTTACAGACTAGTTAAGAATAGAAAACAGTTCAAGCTTAAATTTATATAAACTATTATTAAAATTAGAACGCTACTATATCGACTTGCTAGATGTATAGTTTTAAAGATTGGTTCGTTCATTGCATAATTTGTTTTTTGAGTTACTTCGATAAATAATCTATTATGCTGAAGATCACGCGGGGGAATATAGGGAGTGAATAAATTAGACAGTTGACGGCAAACAGCAGCGAGGAACAAGTTCTTCTCTCATACAAAGCCTGGAGACCAAGAAATTTACGCCTGCTGGTATACGATGGTAGGCCATTGGGCCAACGAAGTTTACGCAAAGCTATTTTGGTGAATATTTTTTTAACTCTTTCAATTTTATATGAGTGCACTTCGTAGAATGGATTCCATATTAATGAGCAATACTCAAGACGACTTCTTACCAAAGAAATATAAAGTGACTTCAACGTCATTGGATCCTTAAAGACTCTGGAGTTACGTCTAATAAAGCCAATCATTGCAAAAGATCTCGAAACAATAAAGTCAATATGACTAGAGAAAGGATTATTTTAGGTGTTACAGTCGTCCAAAGCACATCGTGTCCGATAGAGGCAGCGGGTTTACGTCAAAAGATTTTGAACAATTCTTAGTAGATCAAAACGTCCGACACATAAAAATTGCAACAGGGTCACCGCAGGCCAACGGACAAGCAGAAAGAGTGAACAGGAGTCTAGGGCCCATGATAGCAAAGTTAGTAAACGACAAAGAAAACGCTTGTTGGGAAAGTGTATTGGAAACAGTGGAATACGTACTAAATAATACGACACACAGGACAATAAAAGAATACCCAAGTGTAATGCTTTTTGGAAAAAAACAAAGAGGAAGTGTCTTAGATTTACTCCAAGAAATGCTTGCGGATAATGAACAGGAGTTAAAACGATGTGAACACGGTGAAATACGATCCAAAGCGTCCATAAATGAAAAAAGGTTACAAAATTATAACAAGGAATATGTTGACAGGAAAAGACGGAAACCTAATAAATATAAAGAAGACGACTATGTAATGGTAAAAAACTTTGACTCAAGTCCTGGTGTTTCTAAAAAGTTGATACCCAAATTTAAGGGACCTTATAGGGTAACAAAGGTGCTAAGATACGACCGCTATATGTTAGAAGATGTTGAAGGCTTTCAGTTGTCGCGATTACCTTACAAAGGAGTGTGGGCTGCAGGAAACATTAGACCGTGGTTAGGTGGGCGGCGGGGCTCAGATGAAGTTTATAGTATAAGTAGAAAATTCGTGAGATCAGGAGATCTCATTGGTCAGGACGGCCGAACTGTAGCAATGCAGTGTGTTTGCATACTTATTGTCACTCATAACAGTAGGCCGTTCCCAATAACCCGCCCTTATACGTACATACATATGCATGTATATACATTTCGGGGTTCACTCTCTTTAAGTTTATTGCCTGTTCTAGCTTTAAGATCATTATTGCATACTGGTTATACATACATACGTTTATCCTCTCATAAAATCTATGTACACATATATTTATATACATAAGCATTGGTACGTTCGTTATTGCATACTAGTTATACATATGTTTATCCTCTCATAAAATCTATGTACACATATGTATATTTATATACATATGCAAACACTTGCATATTTTAGTTAAGATACAGTTATGCCGACAACACTGCTGATGAGTGCGAAAGCAAGTAACGGTTTCACCATCACCAGATTTTGGTATTTTGTTATACAAACTGAAAATAAAGATTCACTGTTTGATCGACCGTTGAGCAATTACGTGGTTTCATTTGGCTGGTGCGTGACTACAGATGTTATCTCCATTTATAACAATCGCCTTAGGGCAAGCGAGTTCCATTTCTCCAAATAGTTGTCGCAAAAATACAGCTTCTTTAACAGCAGATGTCATAGCCACATATTCGGCTTCTGTGCTGCTGAGTGCTACCGCAGATTGTTTCCTCGATTCGTAGGAAAAAACACACCCAGCGAGTACAAATGAATAGCCCGTATATGATTTGGGGTCACTACTATCTTTGCCCCAATCTGCATCAACAAAACATTCCATCTCTTTACCGGTTTGGTGATATACTAGCTTCTTATCTTGAGTTGCATTCAAGTATCGTAGAATTCGCTTAGATCCTGCTAAATGTTCTGCATGCGGATCATTATTCCTTTGCGCTAATTTGCAATAGAAATAGCACCCGTTTCGCCATCACGATTCACTTCCATGCTTCGAAAATGTTGCACTGGTTCCTTGTCGACCACCTCTACTTCTTTTGCAATACTAGCTTCAATATCGTTAATTTGCTTACTGCCCGAACTTACTATGAGTATATCGTCAACGTATACTGCAATTATATTAATTTGACCATTTTGATGGTTTACGTACACACAAGGTTCGCTTTTACATGATTGAAAACCAATGTTCTTTAAAATTTCAGTAAACTTTAAGTTCCATTCTCGCCCGGACTGCTTAAGTCCATACAAAGCTTTGTTTAGTTTCAAACAATGGTTAGGGAATCGTTTATCAATAAACATCTTTGGTTGACGCTTGTAAATCTCTTCGCTCAACTCACTATTTAAATACGCAGTGGGCATGTAAGCCGTACTCAGCTGCGAGTGCGAAAATCATTCGTATAGTGCTATACCTTACAACGGGTGAGAACGTTTCATCATAGTTAACGCCATAAACCTGTCAACACCCTTTAGCGACCAACCTAGCTTTAAAGCGTTCTACCTTACCATCTATATTTCTTTTAATAGTGTACACCCATTTACAGTGTTTGGCTTTTTTCCCTTTCGGAAGTTCTGCAAGCTGCCATGTTTCATTTTTTAGTAAAGAATTGTATTCATTTTGCATAGCGTCATACCAATTAGCAGCATATTCACTTGAAAGTGCTTGCTCTACACACTCAGGAATCTTAACATCATTACCATCAATTAAATTTAAATATGTACGTATATTGCTTCGTAGGCCTACCTGGTACCCCACTACGAAGTGATCGTAGTCTACCAGGACCCCGCTTTTAAGGAATATCGGCTGGTTGATCTTCTTCAGCCGACTCAAACTCATCGTTGCTATTTGCTGCTATATCAACCACCATTTACTCACACCAGAACTAACCATGAACCTTAGTCAATGTGCGATTGGATCTCTCTGCTACGCCGTTTTGTTGTGGTGTGTAGGGAACTGTTAATTCCCGCACAATACCATGCTCTTTAAGGAAATTATTGAACGCATTGTGCACAAATTCCGTTCCGTTATCACTACGGAGCATTTTTATTCTTTTTTGCGTTTGGCACTCAACCATTTGTTTAAATTCCTTAAATTTATCTAAGACTTCTTCTTTGCGCCTCAGAAAATAAACAAACACAAATCTTGTTTTGTCGTCAATAAACGTCAGTACATATTTCGTACCACCAATCGATTCATATCGCATGGGTCCACACACATCAGTGTGAATTTACCCCAAAATCTCTGCCGCTCGGCTATCTGACTTACTGTATGGCCGCTGGCTACACTTGTTTGACATACATACATATAACACAGCTTTCATTCAGTCTAAAAAGTGCAAGCTTTTTTACAGACTAGTTAAGAATAGAAAACAGTTCAAGCTTAAATTTATATAAACTATTATTAAAATTAGAACGCTACTATATCGACTTGCTAGATGTATAGTTTTAAAGATTGGTTCGTTCATTGCATAATTTGTTTTTTGAGTTACTTCGATAAATAATCTATTATGCTGAAGATCACGCGGGGGAATATAGGGAGTGAATAAATTAGACAGTTGACGGCAAACAGCAGCGAGGAACAAGTTCTTCTCTCATACAAAGCCTGGAGACCAAGAAATTTACGCCTGCTGGTATACGATGGTAGGCCATTGGGCCAACGAAGTTTACGCAAAGCTATTTTGGTGAATATTTTTTTAACTCTTTCAATTTTATATGAGTGCACTTCGTAGAATGGATTCCATATTAATGAGCAATACTCAAGACGACTTCTTACCAAAGAAATATAAAGTGACTTCAACGTCATTGGATCCTTAAAGACTCTGGAGTTACGTCTAATAAAGCCAATCATTGCAAAAGATCTCGAAACAATAAAGTCAATATGACTAGAGAAAGAGAGTTTGGAGTCAAAGATGACACCCAAATCTTTAATCTCATAAGAACGGTTTAGAGGGCAAGCATTTAGTCGATAGTTGAAAAGAGTAGTATTTGTCTTTTTCGAATAAGAAACAACGCAACATTTATTCGTATTTAAATTAAGTTATTGTCAGTACACCACTCAGCAAAACTATCGAGGTCCGATTGCAGGTTGATGCAATCACAGATATCACGGACTCTTAAAAACAGTTTAACATTATCTGGAAACATTAAGCATTCAGCGAATTTGAATTGTTGAGGCAAGTCATTAATAAAGATAAGGAACAATAAAGGCCCAGAGTGAGTCCCTTGTGGAATTCCTGACCAAGCATCGATATGCAAAGCTGACTTAGCGGCACCAATTGACACACATAGTTTTCTGTCCGATAGAAAACTGGAGAAAAATGCCAACAGTTATCCACTGATTCCGTACATTTCTAACTTCCGTAACAGTATTGAATGATCAATTTTATCGAATGCTTTTGAAAAGTCTGTGTAAATGACGTCGAGTTGTGAACGAGTGGTGGAAGTAGACCTAACAGAAAAAAGTCCATGCTGGCATTCAACAATTGCGTTGCTAACGTAATCGAACAATTTACGTGGCAGAATGTGATCGAATAGCTTTGCCGTTGTGCTCTGTTTAACTATAGGTCTGTAGTTGCAAATATCATTGCGGTCACCAGACTTAAATATCGGATTTATTGTACATAATTTCCAAGAATCTAAGAAAGTTCCACAGTTCAGACATTCTTGAAAGAAAAGAGCCAAGGGCTCTGCGACGGCATTGGAATATATTTTGAAAAATAACCGACAAAATCCCTCCTTATCAGACATTGCACTGCTTGTCAGCTTTGAAATTGACAGAAGAACATCATCGACGGTAATATCGAAGGAAGAAATTGGTGGTAAAGGCGTAGGGTGAAATACTGGAATCGGTGAAGTGGTATACTTTGCGTAGACCTTCTGAAATAATTTAGCAAACGGGTTACAAGCGTCCTGCGTATTATTGGACACTTCACCATCATACTCCATGCTCGTTGGGAAACCGTTAGTCTGTCTCTTAGAATTTATAGCGGACCAGAAGCTAGATGGGTTCGATTTTAGTTTTGATTCCAATTTAAGCATATATTGCATAAATATAAACTTATTAAGATAATCAAAGTCCTTTTTATGTCTAAAATAGTTAAGCCGATCAATTTCTTCATTACTCTTTCTATGTCTTTTAAAAGCTTTGTTCTCGATATTTTTTAGATTACTCCGTCTCGAATTAAACCAGGGTGGTTTATTGTTCGAAACTTTCCGTTTTAGAGGTATGAAACTCGAAATAGCTGTTAAGAGTCGTTGACGCAAAATAGCATAAGAAGTATCTGGTCCGTGAAAAGAGTTCAAGAAAGTCCAGTCGGTAGCTAGCAAGAAGTCATTAATCGCTGCGCTGTCAGCCTGAAAATTATTATACACGACCGTATGTTCAGCTATTTTTTTTATCGAAGTTATAATACTCGAAATGAGCAACCAAAGCATTGCGGTGAAAACTATTTTGTAAAATAGGAGATAAGCACTCCAAGCATGTTAGTTTAATATCAGTGGATCCAAAAATTAGATCAAGGAATCTACCGTGCTTACAAATAGCATATCGATATCGGTCCTGAGATTGGTTGGTAATATATTATTGCAATCGTTTAACCAAGAGATGTTACTTAAATTAAAATCGCCTAAATATATTATCTCATCAGATGGTTTAGCATTACTAATTATACAAGTCAAGTTATCCATATGCCTCTGATAAATATCAAACCGCTACTTGGTGCAATATAATATAATAGAAAAATTATTGTTTTGTTACCAGAAAACTTTACGCTAGCACATATTTGTTCTACCTCGCCATCACAATACTTAAGAGTAATGAGTTTGCTACATAAATCGGCTCTAACCGCAAGTAGGACCCCACCATCTCTCTCAAGACCTGTGGCGTTCGGGCAACGATCATTGCGAAAAACATGATAATAACTATCGAAAAATTCCTTGGAAGAAAAATTTTCGTTAAGCCAAGTTTCCGTTAAAGCTAATATATCATATTCATGTAAAATAACGCTACGATAAAAATGAGAAGACTTGGTACGCATACCACTTATATTTTGAAAATAAAGTGTATAAGTCATTCTTAATTCACTAATAGGCTTAGAAATAAATAATTCCTCAAGTTGATTTGTAAAAGACTCCGGCGTCGGTTGAGCACTTACGGAACTGATTGAGGCACTTTGTCTTTTAATAAAAAACGAAAAGGGCAAATCTTAACATCCGTGGGCCACATGTCTGTATTGAGAACCTTGTTGTAAAAACTTTCTGATACGCCCAACTTAAAGTTGATTTTCCTTATTGTAAGTCAGTTGAGTATCTTTTTTAACCAAGGGATAGCAGGCCAAGTATTTACCGTCAATCGCAGCATGCTTAGATACGTATGCTAGTATATCAGTAGCAGAAATATCTGGAGAGAATGATCCTATATGTAGCCATTTCAAATTTGATATCACTTTAAGTTCATTACTGTTGTTGGTGCCAATAAGTACAGATGATTTTGGCTAATTACGGCTAGACTTAGAAACAGTTTTCCATTGATATACATTACAGGGAATTGGCGAAGTTGTAGGCACTAAGTCAGAGACATTTTGCACAATGTTAGTTGCTGGCTGTAGGGTATGCTGATTCGCAGCAACACTAGCAAATGATTTCCTTGTAGCTGTCCGTTTATTAAAGGTGGCAGATTTTATCACAACTACGCCAGTAGCATCAGACAAAGCTTCAGTCGTCGCAGCAGTGACGTCACAGGCATTCGAATGTGTGGGAGACACGGTCTAATTGACGATAAGCGGAGTAGCAAAAGTCGATGCTGGCGTAGCACATGTAGGTATGGATGTGCACCTAGCAGCAGTCGCAGAAGCAGCGATAGCACTACTATCCGATCGCTGGGCTAACATAGCCGAGTTAGCATCAACCGAAGTAAATGCATTTGAGGGTGACGTAGTGCATAAAGGCACATGTGAATTCGATGAGCACAATTGCGGCTGAAGAGTATTAGCACTAACAATACAGCGCAAATTTTTTATCTCTAAAGTTAGCATAGAAAAAGCATTGTCTTTGTCGATAAGAGTAGAGCGTAGAGAGCACAACTCAGCATGCATTGCCGAATAATTTTTTAACAATTGTTTGTTGTCTTGACGCACTGCACTCAACACTGATAGAACACTCGCATTGGCTGCTCTAAGAGCAATAATTTCATTAACGAGAGTTGGCAAAATGTTATGAAGATTATTTGCATGCTCATCAATTAATAGCACAGATTCGTTGACATCAGTTTGAAGAGATTGTTGTTGATGAGTTTTCTGTTCAAGCTGTATGGCCGCATTATTAGCACTGGATGCATTATATTATGAGTTCATTGAACCTCCATTAGAATTAAACGCGTTCGATAAGAGAGATGGTGGAGGCGATCGGACAGAATTTCGGCGCGCAATCGTGCATGGCTTACAAGAAAAAGGAATGTCCGAACTTAAGAGAAATTCCGCATCAGTAGGTGATAAATCAACACACTTTAAGTGAAAATAGTCTTTGCACTTATCACAAAGCACTTTTGGCTTATCGCGGTCAACTTTATGTCCGCAAACACACGGCATATTAAAAAATTAAATTTTAATAATGTCTATCAAGCTTTTATAGATTTATAAAATAAGAGTCAATATCTCAAAAGAAAATAGTACATTATGAAACAAAATCGGGTCTAAATAAAGCAAGATTTACACCGCAGAATTGAATTAAATCAGAGCGAAATAGAACACGTCTGCACCGCTTGACTGTATACTTTGTTTGCCATATTTAATTTCATTCCCCGAACCATGTTGTTGTTGCTGAATTCACGCAGGCTAGCAAAATTTAGATGACCAAATCTAGAATGCCACTTCATTGCCTCATGGTTGGGTTTGCATGCAAAAAACAATTTGTTTTTATTGGGCGCGAATAGGAAAATATCGCATACCTTGTTAGCACTTAAAATTACCGCTCCATGCTTGCCTTTAACCATTGCTTCGTTTCGCGTAAATTCAACTATGTATCCACTGTTTACTGCTTTGGAAACTGATATAAAATTACATTGTAGGCCTGGAACGTATAACACTTGAACAAGTGTGACGTCGAACATGTTCGTTTTCAAACGAACAATTCCTCTGCCAGTCGCTGACATTTTGTTGTCACCTGCAAGTATGACCTCTTCTTCATACATCTCGAATTCGCTGAACTTATCGCGGCCGCAATACAAATGAGAGGATGCGCCGCTGTCGACGCACCAAGCATCGGTATGTAACAACTTTTTGCTGATCGCTGCAAATAATCCATTGCTTTTATGGCTGTCTTCCTTTCGCTGTTTGTGCAAGTTTTGTCCGCTCCTGCACTGAGCAGCGAAGTGGGCCTTTTTCCCACACTTGTAGCATTTCATATTATGCCGTTTGTTCTTTTTGTTGTTGTTATTTGATGCGCTGCCTACTTCGTTTGACTTCGAGTTCGTAGAACAGTTACGTTTGTCAGAATTTTCGCGAACCATAAAAGCTTGTATGTTTTCCGAATCGCATGATTTTCGCGGTTCGCCTTCTTCTATTAGCTTGATTTTTATTGAGCTTAGTTTAGGGAGCTCATCGCGAGACTCCAATGTGACGACCAAATTCTCATAAGATTTTGGCAAGCTTGATAGTAGCATAATTACAAAAAACTCTTCTTCGAGACTAATGTCCAATTTCTTCCAGCTTTTCAGCCAACGAAGTAAATTTGCACACATACTGTTGAACGCAGTCGCCTTCACTCATACGCATACCAAGAAGACGCTTAAACAATGTTACCTTACGTACAGGCCCTTTTGGCCTATGAATCTCACGAAGAGTACTCCACGCCTCACTTGATGACTTGCAATTCTTCACGTGGGCTATCTGCATCGTTGCTATACTCAATATTATGGTTGCATTCGCCTTCTCGTCTTTGGCTTTCCAAAGTAGCACTTTCTGCTGGTCTTGAGCTCCTTCTGGGCAAGGTGTTTCGCCTGATGTTACCGACCATAGCTCCTGGTGAACTAGCACACTCTTAAGCTGGATACTCCAAGAGTCGTAGTTTGACTAGCCCAACTTGTCAATGTTAAGCAGCGACGAATTCATTTTAGCTTTTTGCATTTAAAAACTTCTAAAAGATTGTTTTTTTCACAAAACTCTTACGGAGACTGGGTTCATCAATTTTGTTAGCAATATCCTTTAAATACTTGCACAGTTATCCAAATTATTGAGAGAAACACAGCTATATAGTTTAAACGTTTAATTATGACTAACTTGCTTCATGTTCATAGATTTAGTTTAGGGGAAAAATACAATTGTTTATCGTACATCTATTTGTCTCATATGTGATATACTTCTTATTCATTACAAAAATCTTCTCAGTAGGAAATACAATATTCTTCTCGACAGCTGCATGCACTAACATACTTCTAGCCAATTCGACGATCGTGCGGTTGACTCGTTCCGCCACCCCATTTTGTTGTGGAGTATAAGGCACAGTTAATTGTCTTTTTATGCCACACTGATTTAAATAATCATTAAAAATGTTACTGGTATATTCCTTACCATTATCACTTCGGATTTGTTTAATTTTCTTTTGCGTTTGGAATTCTACCATACTTTTAAATAATTTAAATTTTTCGAATACCTCACTCTTTTCTTTGATAAGCATACGTGAAAAATCGTCAATAAAAGTTAGAAAATAACGCGCTCCACCAACTGACTTAACGTTTATCGGACCACACACATCCGTGTGTATGAGGTCGAGTATTTGACATTGATACAATTTTAGTTTTCTTCGAAAATGACACCGCACATATTTTCGTTTGATTGCATGTATCGCAGTTTGTTTTTATTTTTACATTCTTTATGTCTAGACCGCGAACTAGACCATTTTCAGGAATATTTATGTTCAATACAAATGCCGTATTTTGCTCTTTCATGTTGAACATAAACAAGTTATTTACCAATTTAGCTTTAATTAATGCCAACCCGTTCGGGTGTTTAACCTCGGCTTTTTGATCATCATGATCTCAACTTTGCTTCTTCATAGTCTTCACTGACTATGCGCCACTGGTCTGTATTCACCAGTATGCTGCGCATTTGCATGCACCACACGTCATAATTGTCTTCCCCCAGTTTCTCAATTTGATAATTGGAATCCATTTTAATTGCTAAACTAGATTGTTTCTTTCACAAAACTCTTACGTAGACTGGGTTCTTCAACTTTGTTAGCAATATCCTTTAAATACTTACGCAGCTATCCAAATTATTGAGAGAAACACATCTATATAGTTTAAACGTTTAATTATGACTAACTTGCTTCATGTTCATACATTTAGTTTAGGGGAAAAATACAAATGCTTATCGTACATCTATTTGTCTCATATGTGATATACTTCTTATTCATTACAAAAATCTTCTCAGTAGGAAATACAATATTCTTCTCGACAGCTGCATGCACCAACATACTTCTAGCCATTTCGACGATAGTGCGGTTGGAGTAAAGGCACAGTTAATTGTCTTTTTATGCCACACTGATTTAAATAATCATTCAGCCCTATTCTGCATTTCGACTCGAATCGAAATTTTCTCAGTTTGGCAACTTTGGTATTCTGCGTTTCGATGAGTTTCGATCAATCTTAGAAATTTACAATTTTATGTATTCTACATTGCGATCGTAGCTACGTTTTTGTAAGTTGAAATTTTGTTGGCGGAGGACGGTTAGATTTTTATTTTCGTGTACTTTTGAAATATAATTTTCCTAAAAATGTGAGTAAAACTTGTTGTTGTTAGTTGTAAAAGTCATCAACATGATTTTTTAAGTTTTTGGGCTTTATTGATGTTTTTTGATATGTTTGCAGGTCAAAAACAACAACGCTGGAGCAGTATGAAAAATTGGCTGATATAATGGCAACCAAAAGGGATATTGCGCAGGGGTTTCAAAAGCGACCGAAGGAGGAAGTGAAGGAGTTTTGGGAGGGAATTACAACTGCCCTAAATGCACTTGGTCCACCATCAAAAGACGCCAGTACATGGAGAAAGGTAATTGCTAAAAGAACAAGTAGCTCTACTGAAAGAATTTTACGAGCACACAAAAAACCAAAATGAAGCCGCAGTTAAGAAAATGGAAGAAGTGGTGACGTATTTACGCCGAATGAATCGTTCTTTGGAAAGTATGGCGGACACCGCAGTGAAGCAACTACAAGAACAGAAGCGACACAATAAAATCAAAAAAGAACATGTTGTGAAATGCACTGAATGCAATTTATTATTTTTAAGTAACATGTTGTGAAATGCACTGAATGCAATTTATTATTTTTAAGTAACATGTTGTGAAATGCACTGAATGCAATTTATTATTTTTAAGTAACATGTTGTGAAATGCACTGAATGCAATTTATTATTTTTAAGTAACATGTGAAATGCACTGAATGCAATTTTTTTTTCTTAATATACGAATAATATACATAGAATTTTGAATTTAATATAGATGTTTTTTATATTGTACATGTTTTCGCAATTTTTTTTTAAAAGTAGAGAGTATGTTGTCTCGAATACGATTTGCTATGGAAGTATAATCGGGGTCAATGGTTTGCTCTTCCTCCTCCTCCTGACAGCTTTCAAAATTAAATCCATTTGAGTTCAAATCTTCCACTTTGTAGTAAATGCAAATGTTGTGGAGTGCACAAGCAACGTTTATTATTTGACTGACTTTCTGCGGTGAGTAATGTAGTTCTCGAGCACCCAACAAGCATCGGAAACGGTTCTTCAAGACCCCGATCGTCCGTTCTACTATATTCCTAGTTGTGGAGTGCCGCATATTGTAACTACTTTGCGGGCTGCCTTGAGTTACAGATCGATACGGAGTCATTAGCCAAGGCTGCAATGAATACCCTGCATCGCCTGTTAATAAAGCGAATAATTATTAAAAACTTACTTTAACAAACGTATGTATATAAATAAATACCTAACAGCCACGTGTTTCTTTCACCCTGCCGGTATCGCCGTTCCATATGCGATTTCAGCTTGCTTAAGCTCCAAACATGCGAGTCGTGATTGCATCCAGGATACCTAGCATCAATGCTTTTTACACGCATTTTGCTATCGCACACCTGAAAAAATTTTAATTAAATTGATAAAATTTAAAATTAATTAGTTTAAAATATGGCACTGATGCGTTGAACATAATTCTCACCACCATAGCATTGATGCTTTAAAATCCTTTTCTATTGTAATATAGAAACCCCTCTTCAGATGGCTTCACTATTTTTATGTGCGTACCATCAATACACATGATGACTCCTGGGAAGCTAGCCTTCGCATAAAACTCTTGCTTCGCCTGCATTTTTTCCTCTTCACTCTGTTCAAATTTGATCCACTCAGGGCAAAGCTTTTGTTGCATGACATCGAGAAAATTAGAGAGTGACTTTGATACAGTTGACTGACCCATTCCGACATTATAATCTGCCCCAACTCCATGTTGGTAACTGCCTTCCGCAAAAAACCTCAATGCAGCCACTACGCGATTAAGCGGAGATAACGACGTCAAAGTACTTGCTTGAGTTTCTTCCGCAAAAGTATCTAGGACATACTTGAAAGCGTCCTTATTAAGTCTAAAGTTTTTTTTGAATCTAAATAAGTAAATCAATGAATTAAGTTCTATCACTTTCAAACTCAATTTCTTACAATTCGTCACTCATCTGAAATGGATCACACATATCTCGCAATCTTCTCCTTTCAACTTTTGTGTCAGCATTCTCGGATGCGTTGTCGTCCTCCTCAAGTAGTATCGCCGCGGCTATTGAATCCATTACGCGATTATATTTTTATTTATTTTATTTAAAAAGTAATAGTTTAGCCACGAATTTGTATCTGTTTGCTTTATTTTGTTTCAATTTCACACATTCCAAGGCACACAGCTGATTTCGAAAACGTTGCCGCTCTTCCTCTTTTTCTTTCGATTCCGTCGTAACTCGGAATACCAGAGAACGTATATTATAGAGAAGCCTCATCCCAGTCCATTCCGTAATTCGTTCCGCTGCCAGGGGGGTCTGCTGTACACACCTCACTCATTTTTTTTCACCGCTAATACACAGCAGACCCACTTAACCCTGCTGTTAGGTTAAGACCATTTGGTCCAATTTTTTTTTGTTTTCTTTGTAACTTTGGAACGGTGATATATACTGTCTAAATTTTTCAGCTCAGGTGGTCTTTTTATAAAACAATATTATGTGCGAAAATTTAATTCTCTGACTTAAAACTGGACTAAGATAAATTGAAAATTACGAATCTTAGGTTAAGGGACCATTTGGTCCATAGTATATTTTCTTTGATTTTCTTTACATTAATTTTTCAAAAATAAGTATTTATTAGTTTGTTCGATATTTTTTGGCACTACATGATGAGCAAAAATATGTTTTTCGGTTGGTTTTGCAAATAAACGCACTGCAAATGGAGCATTTTACATCAGACTTAGACTTGCAGCAACTACAAATTCCTCGCTTTCGAGCTCCTGAACTAGAAGCATTTTTAGAGCAGGCCACTGGTGCTGGGTTTTACCAGAGTTGAGTAAATAATAAAATAATAATATTTAGCAAGTATTGAACCAAACTAAATATAAAGACTAAGATTAAATTGTTATTTTGTATGAAAACTGCAGTATGGACCAAATGGTCCTCTAACCTAAGATTCGTAAGTTTTTTTTAACCTAACAGCAGGGTTAATTTAACAGTAGAGACCCATATTAACAGTGCTAGAGCGTGAATTTGTAGTTAGAGAGAAAAATAATGTAACTTATCACTGGTGTTGCAGGTGATTATTTTGGTTTTAATAATATAAAAATTGGCTATTATCATGCAAAAAAATAAATATTTTATTTAAATTTCATTTTTATTTATAATGTAATATAAACGAATTTAATATAACGGATCTTTTTATTAAAATTTATGTCAAAATTTTCGTTTTCTAGTAACTGATGATGTGAAAAAATTCAAATTTAATTTTAATTAAGATAATTTTTTTAAACACTTTTTTCTAATATTAAATAATAATAAACATAATAGTTTAAAAAAATAATTTAATGCAATTTCTTTATATTGCACATCTTAAATTATTTAAATAAATGAAAACTTTTCAATAATTTTGTATATTCATTCGTAACGAAATGAATTCCAAAAATTTATGAAAGTTAATAAATATATCGTATTGAATTTAAAAAATACATAAAAATTAGACATGGCGCGAAAAAAAAGCTAGGATTCGAACTATGGCGCAAAAGCTAAAACGTGCAATATGATAATGCGGCTGGCGACTAAACGCGCTAAGCCACAGCCGACATTATATCTAGCTTGCTTAAACGGCTATTTATGCAAATCATAGCAATGTGTGCGCAAAGAAGAAAATCAATTTACGAATCCAACTAAAACTGAAACAAAGAAGAAAAAGTAGTAACCCGAGAAAAAAACTGTTTTTTGCTTGCCAGCGGGGCAAGTTGAGACGGAAGAGGAGTTATGCAACAATTGTCGATAAGAGAAGGGTTGAAAGGGAAGGGGAACGGTAAGCAAAAGAATATTCTTTTCTGTTTTTCGGCAATTTTTGTGTCGATGCGCCAATTGCGCGTGCACGTGTACGCAAATGAATTGATGCGCATTTGGACAAAAGTTCTAGAATGTTCTAGAATATTCTAGAACATTCTAGAATGTCAGCAATTTGTCAGACTACGTTGGCAAATTGCATTATTGTCTGATGTTGCGGTGTTGAAATTTTCAATGACCGTCGATGGTGTGCAAAATTGAAGATTTTATCATTTTTGTGTTCGTCGCGAAAAAGATCGTTGAGGGGAACATTTGCGTGCGCGGGGAGATGAAATTCTTGCGCTTATGAATGAACGACATTTGTTTGCACGAATACGCGCCTGCGTTTATGAATGAATTTTTTGTCGTTGTATGTAGTTTCAGATATTTTAGAATATTTGGCGCCGGCGCAGGCACAAGTGCAGCTGCGGTTGTGATTGCGCTGTGAATTGACTTTGATTTAGTGTAGGTCAAGGTTGAATTTATGCACATTTACGCAAGTACATACATACATATGTGTGTATGTATGTACATGGATGCATATGAATTTATGTATTTATATATGTACATACATATGTACATAAATATGTATGTACATAGATATTAATATTTATGGATGTGTGCATATATGATTGTATACTTGATGACATTTTAGTTATTTGCGACTTTACATTCAAATGTACTAGTTATGCATGTAGTATTCTCGGGAAGTATACATATGCTAGTGCAAGAATTTACAAAAAAGTAAAAATTTAAATAAATTTTAAGTCAAAAGCGCGTGGCCGGTTCCGAACTCGCGCAAAACGAAAGCATAAAGAACATTGCGGTGCCTCTTGAAGCAACTGCACCACAGAAAACAATTGGTTTGCTTGAACTTAATCGCTACTTGATTCCGTTTCGCGTGAATATTTTTTGCCAAGACAAATTTTTGATACAAATGAACAAATTTGTAATATGTATATGTATGTAGATCGCATATTATTTCGCATCTACAGAAAAAGGAAATCAACATAGGAAACCAAATGAAATATCAAATTGGAAGCAAACTCTTTGTAATATTTATTATACTAAAAATTTTAAAAGAATGAATATGCTTGGATATTTTAATATTTCATATTTTTTCATTTTTTAATAAATTCAACAAATAATTTTAATTTAAGCCAAATTTTTCTCTTTTATTTTAAGTAATTTATTTTAAGAATTTCTTAAGCTTTTTCCTCTTACATTAAATTTTATACATACATATGTACATATATGTTTTCAAGCAACCCATAAAACTACACAATATGCTAATGTGAAATGCCGTCGGTAAAACAGCAAATGAGCCAAGTTGTTTTGGCATATGCGTGCTTGCATACAATCAAAATTGACTCAATGCTATCATTTACATATTTAAATAAACCAAATGTCTCGTTAAATATGAAAATATAACTATTTCAATTTTTCCTTTAATTCATATATATCATTGCGAAATCTAAAATTGGTACAAGAGCGATCAACTTTTATTTGAATTTATTCTCTGTTAAAAGAAATATTGTCTCTGCTCAGCTCTGTTAACTTGCCGCTCTCAACGTGGTGTATTTTCATAAGTGGGTCTATTGAAAATTTTTCGACTTTTGACAATTCACACTGAAATTCGGTCATGAAGCTTCTCATTTAATATACGTTCTCTGGGAATACCAAATTCCAATCGATGCGGAGCGGAATGCGGGAACGTAATAGAAATGCAGAATAGGGCTGATTAAAAATGTTACTGGTATATTCCTTACCATTATCACTTCGGATTTGTTTAATTTTCTTTTGCGTTTGGAATTCTACCATACTTTTAAATAATTTAAATTTTTCGAATACCTCACTCTTTTCTTTGATAAGGTATATAAAAATCATACGTGAAAAATCGTCAATAAAAGTTAGAAAATAACGCGCTCCACCAACTGACTTAACGTTTATCGGACCACACACATCCGTGTGTATGAGGTCGAGTATTTGACTTGATACAATTTTAGTTTTCTTCGGAAATGACACCGCACATATTTTCGTTTGATTGCATGTATCGCAGTTTGTTTTTATTTTTACATTCTTTATGTCTAGACCGCGAACTAGACCATTTTCAGGAATATTTTTGTTCAATACAAATGCCGTATTTTGCTCTTTCATGTTGAACATAAACAAGTTATTTACCAATTTAGCTTTAATTAATGCCAACCCGTTCGGGTGTTTAACCTCGGCTTTTTGATCGTCATGATCCCAACTTTGCTTCTTCATAGTCTTCACTGACTATGCGCCACTGGTCTGTATTCACCAGTATGCTGCGCATTTGCATGCACCACACGTCATAATTGTCTTCCCCCAGTTTCTCAATTTGATAATTGGAATCCATTTTAATTGCTACACTAGATTGTTTCTTTCACAAAACTCTTACGTAGACTGGGTTCATCAACTTTGTTAGCAATATCCTTTAAATACTTACGCAGCTATCCAAATTATTGAGAGAAACACATCTATATAGTTTAAACGTTTAATTATGACTAACTTGCTTCATGTCCATACATTTAGTTTAGGGGAAAAATATAAATTTTTATCGTACATCTATTTGTCTCATATGTGATATATGTACTTCTTATTCATTACAAAAATCTTCTCAGTAGGAAATACAATATTAAGCTTGTAACTACATTCTGTAATTTCAACATTCTCAAAAAAATTGCGGTATTCAGTCATTTAACCTGCTAACGGTTGCTTACCAAAGTGCAAACTCTATGTGACTAGACATTACCGTTCTTTTTGGTGATATTTTTTCTGACAAAACAGGTGTAAAAATTTGTTCAACTTCGAGAAAATTCAACAAATCTTACATAAAATTTTTAATTTGAATTTCTCTGTTAGCAATATCCTTTAAATACTTGCGCAGTTATCCAGATTATTGAGGAAACATCTATATATATAAAAGAAAGTCGTGTTAGTTACACCACTTATTACTCAAGAACGGCTGAACCGATTTGGCTGAAAATTGGTGGGGAGGTAGCTTAGAACCAGGGGCAGGTTATAAGATACTTTTTATCCCGTTACCGTGGGACGACAAAAAAAACGGTAAATTTGATTTTTTTCTTCGCCCTTCATATATTTTGCTTTTGCTATTTTGTATGAAAATCAAAATTTACATGTACTCTGGCGGCGAAAGGTAATATCGATGTAAATTGTAGTGACATCTAGCGGAGAATTGCAATATCCATGTAATTGGTGTGAATTGCCAATATTAACATGTATTTTGTTTACTTTTACGAATTTTGTTGGGTGAAAAATTGACAGTTAGAAATTTTGAAGTTGACCGGTTTTTGTGTTTGTTTCGAGTGTCTATAAATATTGTGCCGATATCTATATATATAAAAGAAAGTCGTGTTAGTTACACCACTTATTACTCAAGAACGGCTGAACCGATTTGGCTGAAAATTGGTGGGGAGGTAGCTTAGAACCAGGGGCAGGTTATCCCGTTACCGTGGAACGACAAAAAAAAACGGTAAATTTGATTTTTTTCTTCGCCCTTCATATATTTTACATGTACTCTGGCGGCGAAAGGTAATATCGATGTAAATTGTAGTGACATCTAGCGGAGAAGGGCAATATCCATGTAATTGGTGTGAATTGCCGATATTAACATGTATTTTGTTTACTTTTACGAATTTTGTTGGGTGAAAAATTGACAGTTAGAAATTTTGAAGTTTACCGGTTTTTGTGTTTGTTTCGAGTGTCTATAAATATTGTGCCGATATTATTATCATTAAAATGCCGCGTCCAAGACGATCAAATCTTCCCAGAAAAAGCCGTAATGCAACTAGGATGCAAAACGTTGCGAATGAAAGGACTGAAGAAGTACAAGAAATTGCACGTGAAGAGCGCCGCTTTAGTATGGCTCGACTTCGTGCTTCTCAATCACAAGAGCAAAGCGAGGCAGTCCGTGCAAAGGCTCGGTTGGCTATGAGAAATCATCGAGCAAACCTAAGAGATCAACATCTTGATAATTTTCGACGCACAAGGAGAAATTTATCAAGTACTGATTTGAATCGAGCAGCGTTTCGATATGATTACAGCACTGATTACTGCTTGCATACTAGCGTTCGCATTGGGCCAATGGATGTGGTTTGCGAGTATTGAAGTTTACCGGAGAAACGCCAAGATTGTGCTGCCTTAATGGGAAAGTGAAATTGCCATTATTGACTCCCCCACCTGAGCCATTGCACTCATTGCTTACATAATTCAGAATGAGGTCATTAGTACACTACATTCGTTCAAATCTATTGGCTGTGCAACAAATGCAGATGATGCCAACAACTATCCAATTGAATTTTTAAAGTCCTTGGATATGCCTGGCTTACCACCGCATAATTTACGACTAAAGGTTGGCTCCGTAATAATCATGCTTCGAAACATAAACCCACCAAAACTGTGCAACGGAACGCGTTTGGTGGTAAGTAAATTGATGAACAATGTGATTTACGCGACGATACTCAAAGGAAAATTTGAAGGTGAGGAAGTTCTCATTCCGAGGATCCCGATGATCCCAACCGACATGCCGTTTGAGTTTAAACGACTTCAATTTCCGATCCGTCTTGCATTCGCCATGACCATTAACAAATCACAAGGCCAATCCTTGAAAGTTTGTGGTCGAAATCTAGAAAATCCATGTTTTTCCCATGGTCAATTATATGCGGCATGTTCAAGGGTCGGAAGACCAGCTGCGTTATTTGTTCTTGCACATAGTAATAAAACTAAAAATATCGTCTATCACAAGGTGCTTCACTGAAGAGTGCAGCCTATGCACTAAAATACATGGCCAATAAAGAATCATTACAATAATTGATTTTTGGTACTTACTTATATTTATTATCCTAATAAAAAATTTAAACTCATAAAATCAAGAATCTGCTCATTTATTGCTTCTAAGGCGGAGCAATGTTCGCCGGGTCAGCTAGTATCTATATACTTTAAACGTTAAATTATGACTAACTTGCTTCATGTTCATACATTTAGTTTAGGGGAAAAATACAAATGCTTATCGTACATCTATTTGTCTCATATGTGATATACTTCTTATTCATTACAAAAATCTTCTCAGTAGGAAATACAATATTCTTCTCGACAGCTGCATGCACCAACATACTTCTAGCCATTTCGACGATAGTGCGGTTGGAGTAAAGGCACAGTTAATTGTCTTTTTATGCCACACTGATTTAAATAATCATTCAGCCCTATTCTGCATTTCGACTCGAATCGAAATTTTCTCAGTTTGGCAACTTTGGTATTCTGCGTTTCGATGAGTTTCGATCAATCTTAGAAATTTACAATTTTATGTATTCTACATTGCGATACTAGCTACGTTTTTGTAAGTTGAAATTTTGTTGGCGGAGGACGGTTAGATTTTTATTTTCGTGTACTTTTGAAATATAATTTTCCTAAAAATGTGAGTAAAACTTGTTGTTGATAGTTGTAAAAGTCATCAACATGATTTTTAAGTTTTTGGGCTTTATTGATGTTTTTTGATATGTTTGCAGGTCAAAAACAACAACGCTGGAGCAGTATGAAAAATTGGCTGATATAATGGCAACCAAAAGGGATATTGCGCAGGGTTTTCAAAAGCGACCGAAGGAGGAAGTGAAGGAGTTTTGGGAGGGAATTACAACTGCCCTAAATGCACTTGGTCCACCATCAAAAGACGCCAGTACATGGAGAAAGGTAATGTGCAACTGAAAATTAATTTTTTATATACTTCTAACGTTTTGTTACAGGTGTGGATTGAATGGAAGTGCTATATAAAACGCAAGCTATCGGCAAATAAAAAGGAAATGATGAGCACAGGTGGAGGTCAATGTCGTTTGCAACGTATAAGCCCACTTGAGGAGAAAGTTATAGCTTTGACGGGGTTGGAAACCTGTACAAGTGGCGTAAGAGGTGCGCGGGATTATGGCGATAGTGAGCAGACACAAGACGTTGCCCAAACCTCTGAAATGGACATTTCCGCATGTTCGGAGGATCGAAATAATATTCCTTCCTCCAGCACAATTAGCAACCAGCGCAGAGAAAGAAGAACTGACAAGGAGAGCGCTTCTTCCTTGCTAAAAGAACAAGTAGCTCTCCAGAAAGAATTTTACGAGCACACAAAAAACCAAAATGAAGCCGCAGTTAAGAAAATGGAAGAAGTGGTGACGTATTTACGCCGAATGAATCGTTCTTTGGAAAGTATGGCGGACACCGCAGTGAAGCAACTACAAGAACAGAAGCGACACAATAAAATCAAAGAAGAACATGTTGTGAAATGCACTGAATGCAATTTATTATTTTTAAGTAACATGTTGTGAAATGCACTGAATGCAATTTATTATTTTTAAGTAACATGTTGTGAAATGCACTGAATGCAATTTATTATTTTTAAGTAACATGTTGTGAAATGCACTGAATGCAATTTATTATTTTTAAGTAACATGTGAAATGCACTGAATGCAATTTTTTTTTTCTTAATATACGAATAATATACATAGAATTTTGAATTTAATATAGATGTTTTTTATATTGTACATGTTTTCGCAATTTTTTTTTTAAAGTAGAGAGTATGTTGTCTCGAATACGATTTGCTATGGAAGTATAATCGGGGTCACTGGTTTGCTCTTCCTCCTCCTCCTGACGGCTTTCAAAATTAAATCCATTTGAGTTCAAATCTTCCACTTTGTAGTAAATGCAAATGTGGAGTGCACAAGCAACGTTTATTATTTGACTGACTTTCTGCGGTGAGTAATGTAGTTCTCGAGCACCCAACAAGCATCGGAAACGGTTCTTCAAGACCCCGATCGTCCGCTCTACTATATTCCTAGTTGTGGAGTGCCGCATATTGTAACTACTTTGCGGGCTGCCTTGAGTTACAGATCGATACGGAGTCATTAGCCAAGGCTGCAATGGATACCCTGCATCGCCTGTTAATAAAGCGAATAATAATTAAAAACTTACTGTAACAAACGTATGTATATAAATAAATACCTAACAGCCACGTGTTTCTTTCACCCTGCCGGTATCGCCGTTCCATATGCGATCTCAGCTTGCTTAAGCTCCAAACATGCGAGTCGTGATTGCATCCAGGATACCTAGCATCAATGCTTTTTACACGCATTTTGCTATCGCACACCTGAAAAAATTTTAATTAAAATGATAAAATTTAAAATTAATTAGTTTAAAATATGGCACTGATGCGTTGAACATAATTCTAACCACCATAGCATTGATGCTTTAAAATCCTTTTCTATTGTAATATAGAAACCCCTCTTCAGATGGCTTCACTATTTTCATGTGCGTACCATCAATACACATGATGACTCCTGGGAAGCTAGCCTTCGCATAAAACTCTTGCTTCGCCTGCATTTTTTCCTCTTCACTCTGTTCAAATTTGATCCACTCAGGGCAAAGCTTTTGTTGCATGACATCGAGAAAATTAGAGAGTGACTTTGATACAGTTGACTGACCCATTCCGACATTATAATCTGCCCCAACTCCATGTTGGTAACTGCCTTCCGCAAAAAACCTCAATGCAGCCACTACGCGATTAAGCGGAGATAACGACGTCAAAGTACTTGCTTGAGTTTCTTCCGCAAAAGTATCTAGGACATACTTGAAAGCGTCCTTATTAAGTCTAAAGTTTTTTTTGAATCTAAATAAGTAAATCAATGAATTAAGTTCTATCACTTTCAAACTCAATTTCTTACAATTCGTCACTCATCTGAAATTGATCACACATATCTCGCAATCTTCTCCTTTCAACTTTTGTGTCAGCATTCTCGGAAGCGTTGTCGTCCTCCTCAAGTAGTATCGCCGCGGCTATTGAATCCATTACGCGATTATATTTTTATTTATTTTATTTAAAAAGTAATAGTTTGCTTTATTTTGTTTCAATTTCACACATTCCAAGGCACACAGCTGATTTCGAAAACGTTGCCGCTCTTCCTCTTTTTCTTTCGATTCCGTCGTAACTCGGAATACCAGAGAACGTATATTATAGAGAAGCCTCATCCCAGTCCATTCCGTAATTCGTTCCGCTGCCAGGGGGGTCTGCTGTACACACCACACTCATTTTTTTTCATCGCTAATACACAGCAGACCCACTTAACCCTGCTGTTAGGTTAAGACCATTTGGTCCAATTTTTTTTTGTTTTCTTTGTAACTTTGGAACGGTGATATATACTGTATAAATTTTTCAGCTCAGGTGGTCTTTTTGCGAAAATTTAATTCTCTGACTTAAAACTGGACTAAGATAAATTGAAAATTACGAATCTTAGGTTAAGGGACCATTTGGTCCATAGTATATTTTCTTTGATTTTCTTTACATTAATTTTTCAAAAATAAGTATTTATTAGTTTGTTCGATATTTTTTGGCACTACATGATGAGCAAAAAAATGTTTTTCGGTTGGTTTTGCAAATAAACGCACTGCAAATGGAGCATTTTACATCAGACTTAGACTTGCAGCAACTACAAATTCCTCGCTTTCGAGCTCCTGAACTAGAAGCATTTTTAGAGCAGGCCACTGGTGCTGGGTTTTACCAGAGTTGAGTAAATAATAAAATAATAATATTTAGCAAGTATTGAACCAAACTAAATATAAAGACTAAGATTAAATTGTTATTTTGTATGAAAACTGCAGTATGGACCAAATGGTCCTCTAACCTAAGATTCGTAAGTTTTTTTTAACCTAACAGCAGGGTTAATTTAACAGTAGAGACCCATATTAACAGTGCTAGAGCGTGAATTTGTAGTTAGAGAGAAAAATAATGTAACTTATCACTGGTGTTGCAGGTGATTATTTTGGTTTTAATAATATAAAAATTGGCTATTATCATGCAAAAAAATAAATATTTTATTTAAATTTCATTTTTATTTATAATGTAATATAAACGAATTTAATATAACGGATCTTTTTATTAAAATTTATGTCAAAATTTTCGTTTTCTAGTAACTGATGATGTGAAAAAATTCAAATTTAATTTTAATTAAGATAATTTTTTTAAACACTTTTTTCTAATATTAAATAATAATAAACATAATAGTTTAAAAAAATATTTTAATGCAATTTCTTTATATTGCACATCTTAAATTATTTAAATAAATGAAAACTTTTCAATAATTTTGTATATTCATTCGTAACGAAATGAATTCCAAAAATTTATGAAAGTTAATAAATATATCGTATTGAATTTAAAAAATGCATAAAAATTAGACATGGCACGAAAAAAAAGCTAGGATTCGAACTCTCTACATCTACAGAAAAAGGAAATCAACATAGGAAACCAAATGAAATATTAAATTGGAAGCAAACTCTTTGTAATATTTATTATATTAAAAATTTTAAAAGAATGAATATGCTTGGATATTTTAATATTTCATATTTTTTCATTTTTTAATAAATTCAACAAATAATTTTAATTTAAGCCAAATTTTTCTCTTTTATTTTAAGTAATTTATTTTAAGAATTTCTTAAGCTTTTTCCTCTTACATTAAATTTTATACATACATATGTACATATATGTTTTCAAGCAACCCATAAAACTACACAATATGCTAATGTGAAATGCCGTCGGTAAAACAGCAAATGAGCCAAGTTGTTTTGGCATATGCGTGCTTGCATACAATCAAAATTGACTCAATGCTATCATTTACATATTTAAATAAACCAAATGTCTCGTTAAATATGAAAATATAACTATTTCAATTTTTCCTTTAATTCATATATATCATTGCGAAATCTAAAATTGGTACAAGAGCGATCAACTTTTATTTGAATTTATTCTCTGTTAAAAGAAATATTGTCTCTGCTCAGCTCTGTTAACTTGCCGCTCTCAACGTGGTGTATTTTCATAAGTGGGTCTATTGAAAATTTTTCGACTTTTGACAATTCACACTGAAATTCGGTCATGAAGCTTCTCATTTAATATACGTTCTCTGGGAATACCTAATTCCAATCGATGCGGAGCGGAATGCGGGAACGTAATAGAAATGCAGAATAGGGCTGATTAAAAATGTTACTGGTATATTCCTTACCATTATCACTTCGGATTTGTTTAATTTTCTTTTGCGTTTGGAATTCTACCATACTTTTAAATAATTTAAATTTTTCGAATACCTCACTCTTTTCTTTGATAAGGTATATAAAAATCATACGTGAAAAATCGTCAATAAAAGTTAGAAAATAACGCGCTCCACCAACTGACTTAACGTTTATCGGACCACACACATCCGTGTGTATGAGGTCGAGTATTTGACTTGATACAATTTTAGTTTTCTTCGGAAATGACACCGCACATATTTTCGTTTGATTGCATGTATCGCAGTTTGTTTTTATTTTTACATTCTTTATGTCTAGACCGCGAACTAGACCATTTTCAGGAATATTTTTGTTCAATACAAATGCCGTATTTTGCTCTTTCATGTTGAACATAAACGAGTTATTTACCAATTTAGCTTTAATTAATGCCAACCCGTTCGGGTGTTTAACCTCGGCTTTTTGATCGTCATGATCCCAACTTTGCTTCTTCATAGTCTTCACTGACTATGCGCCACTGGTCTGTATTCACCAGTATGCTGCGCATTTGCATGCACCACACGTCATAATTGTCTTCCCCCAGTTTCTCAATTTGATAATTGGAATCCATTTTAATTGCTACACTAGATTGTTTCTTTCACAAAACTCTTACGTAGACTGGGTTCATCAACTTTGTTAGCAATATCCTTTAAATACTTACGCAGCTATCCAAATTATTGAGAGAAACACACCTATATAGTTTAAACGTTTAATGACTAACTTGCTTCATGTCCATACATTTAGTTTAGGGGAAAAATATAAATTTTTATCGTACATCTATTTGTCTCATATGTGATATATGTACTTCTTATTCATTACAAAAATCTTCTCAGTAGGAAATACAATATTAAGCTTGTAACTACATTCTGTAATTTCAACATTCTCAAAAAAATTGCGGTATTCAGTCATTTAACCTGCTAACGGTTGCTTACCAAAGTGCAAACTCTATGTGACTAGACATTACCGTTCTTTTTGGTGATATTTTTTCTGACAAAACAGGTGTAAAAATTTGTTCAACTTCGAGAAAATTCAACAAATCTTACATAAAATTTTTAATTTGAATTTCTCTGTTAGCAATATCCTTTAAATACTTGCGCAGTTATCCAGATTATTGAGGAAACATCTATATATATAAAAGAAAGTCGTGTTAGTTACACCACTTATAACTCAAGAACTGCTGAACCGATTTGGCTGAAAATTGGTGGGGAGGTAGCTTAGAACCAGGGGCAGGTTATAGGATACTTTTTATCCCGTTACCGTGGGACGACAAAAAAACGGTAAATTTGATTTTTTTTCTTCGCCCTTCATATATGTATTTTGCTTTTGCTTTTTTGTATGAAAACTAAAATTTGCATGTACTCTGGCGGCGAAAGGTAATATCGATGTAAATTGTAGTGACATCTAGCGGAGAAGGGCAATATCCATGTAATTGGTGTGAATTGCCAATATTAACATGTATTTTGTTTACTTCTACGAATTTTGTTGGGTGAAAAATTGACAGTTAGAAATTTTGAAGTTTACCGGTTTTTGTGTTTATTTCGAGTGTCTATAAATATTGTGCCGATATTATTATCATTAAAATGCCGCGTCCAAGACGATCAAATCTTCCCCGAAAAAGCCGTAATGCAACTAGGATGCAAAACGTTGCGAATGAAAGGACTGAAGAAGTACAAGAAATTGCACGTGAACAGCGCCGCGATAACAGCTCGGTTGGCAATGCAGAATCGTCGAACGAACAACAGAGGTCAACAAATAGATAATTTGCGACGCAGAACAAGATATTTATCGAGTGTTTCCAAATGACCTCATTTGGGGCAGACATTAGCGAAGAACGAGGATTTAATCCGACATTCAAGGTTTTTATTTATTTGTTTTTTACTTACACACAATTCAATAGAAGAATACCATACTCTACTTATTCCTTTGTATTGTGTATGCTAATTCTAAAAAAATCTATATTGTGGTGCATTAAAGTTTTTCGGAGAAACGCCTGGATTATGCTGCCTTAACGGTAAAGTGAAATTGCCATTGTTGACTCCGCCACATGAGCCATTGTATTCATTGCTTTGTGGCGAAACACAAGAATCACGCCACTTTCTTGCAAATACTCAAAAATACAATAGTTGTTTCCAAATGACCTCATTTGGGGCAGAAGAACGAGGATTTAATCCGACATTCAAGGTTTTTATTTATTTGTTTTTTACTTACACACAATTCAATAGAAGAATACCATACTCTACTTATTCCTTTGTATTGTGTATGATAATTCTAAAAAAATCTATATCTATATATATAAAAGAAAGTCGTGTTAGTTACACCACTTATAACTCAAGAACGGCTGAACCGATTTGGCTGAAAATTGGTGGGGAGGTAGCTTAGAACCAGGGGCAGGTTAACTATAAGATAATTTTTATCCCGTTACCGTGGGACGACAAAAAAAACGGTAAATTTGATTTTTTCTTAGCCCTTCATATATTTTACATGTACTCTGGCGGCGAAAGGTAATATCGATGTAAATTGTAGTGACATCTAGCGGAGAAGGGCAATATCCATGTAGTTGGTGTGAATTGCCAATATTAACATGTATTTTGTTTACTTTTACGAATTTTGTTGCGTGAAAAATTTACAGTTAGAAATTTTGAAGTTTACCGGTTTTTGTGTTTGTTTCGAGTGTCTATAAATATTGTGCCGATATTATTATCATTAAAATGCCGCGTCCAAGACGATCAAATCTTCCCCGAAAAAGCCGTAATGCAACTAGGATGCAAAACGTTGCGAATGAAAGGACTGAAGAAGTACAAGAAATTGCACGTGAAGAGCGCCGCTTTAGTATGGCTCGACTTCGTGCTTCTCAATCACAAGAGCAAAGCGAGGCAGTCCGTGCAAAGGCTCGGTTGGCTATGAGAAATCATCGAGCAAACCTAAGAGATCAACATCTTGATAATTTTCGACGCACAAGGAGAAATTTATCAAGTACTGATTTGAATCGAGCAGCGTTTCGATATGATTGCAGCACTGATTACTGCTTGCATACTAGCGTTCGCATTGGGTCAATGGATGTGGTTTGCGAGTATTGAAGTTTACCGGAGAAACGCCAAGATTGTGCTGCCTTAATGGGAAAGTGAAATTGCCATTATTGACTCCCCCACGTGAGCCATTGCACTCATTGCTACTACATAATTCAGAATGAGGTCATTAGTACACTACATTCGTTCAAATCTATTGACTGTGCAACAAATGCAGAAGATGCCAACAACTATCCAATTGAATTTTTAAAGTCCTTGGATATGCCTGGCTTACCACCGCATAATTTACGACTAAAGGTTTGCTCCGTAATAATCATGCTTCGAAACATAAACCCAGCAAAACTGTGCAACGGAACGCGTTTGGTGGTAAGTAAATTGATGAACAATGTGATTTACGCGACGATACTCAAAGGAAAATTTGAAGGTGAGGAAGTTCTCATTCCGAGGATCCCGATGATCCCAACCGACATGCCGTTTGAGTTTAAACGACTTCAATTCACATTTTTCTTTGTTTGGAACAATTGTTCACTATATGTAGTAGTTGCTTTATTCAAGTATATATTTTGCCGCAATTGAGGGATGCGACCAACCTTTTCAACTGAGAGGTGGCAAATCGCCGATCCGTCTTGCATTCGCCATGACCATTAAGAAATCACAAGGCCAATCCTTGAAAGTTTGTGGTCGAAATCTAGAAAATCCATGTTTTTCCCATGGTCACTATGGGACTTCACTATTTTTATGTGCGTACCATCAATACACATGATGACTCCTGGGAAGCTAGCCTTCGCATAAAACTCTTGCTTCGCCTGCATTTTTTCCTCTTCACTCTGTTCAAATTTGATCCACTCAGGGCAAAGCTTTTGTTGCATGACATCGAGAAAATTAGAGAGTGACTTTGATACAGTTGACTGACCCATTCCGACATTATAATCTGCCCCAACTCCATGTTGGTAACTGCCTTCCGCAAAAAACCTCAATGCAGCCACTACGCGATTAAGCGGAGATAACGACGTCAAAGTACTTGCTTGAGTTTCTTCCGCAAAAGTATCTAGGACATACTTGAAAGCGTCCTTATTAAGTCTAAAGTTTTTTTTGAATCTAAATAAGTAAATCAATGAATTAAGTTCTATCACTTTCAAACTCAATTTCTTACAATTCGTCACTCATCTGAAATGGATCACACATATCTCGCAATCTTCTCCTTTCAACTTTTGTGTCAGCATTCTCGGATGCGTTGTCGTCCTCCTCAAGTAGTATCGCCGCGGCTATTGAATCCATTACGCGATTATATTTTTATTTATTTTATTTAAAAAGTAATAGTTTAGCCACGAATTTGTATCTGTTTGCTTTATTTTGTTTCAATTTCACACATTCCAAGGCACACAGCTGATTTCGAAAACGTTGCCGCTCTTCCTCTTTTTCTTTCGATTCCGTCGTAACTCGGAATACCAGAGAACGTATATTATAGAGAAGCCTCATCCCAGTCCATTCCGTAATTCGTTCCGCTGCCAGGGGGGTCTGCTGTACACACCACACTCATTTTTTTTCACCGCTAATACACAGCAGACCCACTTAACCCTGCTGTTAGGTTAAGACCATTTGGTCCAATTTTTTTTTGTTTTCTTTGTAACTTTGGAACGGTGATATATACTGTCTAAATTTTTCAGCTCAGGTGGTCTTTTTATAAAACAATATTATGTGCGAAAATTTAATTCTCTGACTTAAAACTGGACTAAGATAAATTGAAAATTACGAATCTTAGGTTAAGGGACCATTTGGTCCATAGTATATTTTCTTTGATTTTCTTTACATTAATTTTCCAAAAATAAGTATTTATTAGTTTGTTCGATATTTTTTGGCACTACATGATGAGCAAAAAAATGTTTTTCGGTTGGTTTTGCAAATAAACGCACTGCAAATGGAGCATTTTACATCAGACTTAGACTTGCAGCAACTACAAATTCCTCGCTTTCGAGCTCCTGAACTAGAAGCATTTTTAGAGCAGGCCACTGGTGCTGGGTTTTACCAGAGTTGAGTAAATAATAAAATAATAATATTTAGCAAGTATTGAACCAAACTAAATATAAAGACTAAGATTAAATTGTTATTTTGTATGAAAACTGCAGTATGGACCAAATGGTCCTCTAACCTAAGATTCGTAAGTTTTTTTTTAACCTAACAGCAGGGTTAATTTAACAGTAGAGACCCATATTAACAGTGCTAGAGCGTGAATTTGTAGTTAGAGAGAAAAATAATGTAACTTATCACTGGTGTTGCAGGTGATTATTTTGGTTTTAATAATATAAAAATTGGCTATTATCATGCAAAAAAATAAATATTTTATTTAAATTTCATTTTTATTTATAATGTAATATAAACGAATTTAATATAACGGATCTTTTTATTAAAATTTATGTCAAAATTTTCGTTTTCTAGTAACTGATGATGTGAAAAAATTCAAATTTAATTTTAATTAAGATAATTTTTTTAAACACTTTTTTCTAATATTAAATAATAATAAACATAATAGTTTAAAAAAATATTTTAATGCAATTTCTTTATATTGCACATCTTAAATTATTTAAATAAATGAAAACTTTTCAATAATTTTGTATACTCATTCGTAACGAAATGAATTCCAAAAATTTATGAAAGTTAATAAATATATCGTATTGAATTTAAAAAATGCATAAAAATTAGACATGGCGCGAAAAAAAAGCTAGGATTCGAACTATGGCGCAAAAGCTAAAACGTGCAATATGATAATGCGGCTGGCGACTAAACGCGCTAAGCCACAGCCGACATTATATCTAGCTTGCTTAAACGGCTATTTATGCAAATCATAGCAATGTGTGCGCAAAGAAGGAAATCAATTTACGAATCCAACTAAAACTGAAACAAAGAAGAAAAAGTAGTAACCCGAGAAAAAAACTGTTTTTTGCTTGCCAGCGGGGCAAGTTGAGACGGAAGAGGAGTTATGCAACAATTGTCGATAAGAGAAGGGTTGAAAGGGAAGGGGAACGGTAAGCAAAAGAATATTCTTTTCTGTTTTTCGGCAATTTTTGTGTCGATGCGCCAATTGCGCGTGCACGTGTACGCAAATGAATTGATGCGCATTTGGACAAAAGTTCTAGAATGTTCTAGAATATTCTAGAACATTCTAGAATGTCAGCAATTTGTCAGACTACGTTGGCAAATTGCATTATTGTCTGATATTGCGGTGTTGAAATTTTCAATGACCGTCGATCAGAGAACGTATATTAGACAGAGAAGCATTAAGTTAGGATGCCGGTGTGAATTGTCAAAATGCATCAATAATTCTCGTCCAGCTCACCATTCTAATGGCCGACAGGGGAAATTGTGAGAGTGGCGAGTTAACAGAGCTGAGCGAAGGCAAAATTTGTTTAACAGACTATGATTTCTGATCATTTTAATTGTTTTGGCTTGAATTTTAGATTTTGCCAATATATTAACAAATTGATATAAACGTCTAAATATTTTATTAGACGTGAAATTTGGCTTTGCTTAAATATGTGCATGATATTTTGGTAATATGCATGCATTATATAGATATGTTTTATAAGCCTAATAATCGTTATCATACTAAGTATACATATGTAAATACATATGTATATGGATAATATGTAGTACATATGTACATATATAAATATCCAAATATACGTACGTATGTATGTATATATATTAGCATGTTCATGCACATGTATGTATGTATGTACATACATATGTATGTACTAAAAAGTCAACAAGTGCACATGCATTCATATGCATTATATCTATCATCATCATATATTTATTTATTGTTATGTAAGTAAATATATGCAGCATTTGTTTCATCCCTCCGCCAGCGTGTCTGTTTTCAACCGCAGCGCAACTGCAGTACAGCAACAAAAAATTCATTCATAAACGCACTCGCATATTATTGAAAGCAAATTTCCGTTCATTCATAAATGCGAACATTTCATCTCCCCACAAACACATGCGCCCCTCATCCATCTCATTTTTCGCGACGAAGACAAAAATCTAAAAATCATAAATTGAAGATTTTTGTAATTTTGGTCCAAATGCTCACAACTTCAAATGGGAATATAGATATTATTTTGGCCCGCTTGTGCCCGTAAAATATTTCATGAAGAAATTCATCTTTTATTAATCTATTATGTTTGCTTAGGGGTCGTGCACATATTACGTAACGCGCTAGGGGGGCGGCGGGGGTTTGCGATTTGTGACGAAGTGTAACATGTGATTTCCCTTTGCCTAATATATAACATATATTAATTAACATTGTATTTTATTTTACGATTAATAAAAACAATTTTTCTGAAAGTGTGACATGATGAGGGGTCTGAAATGATCAAAAATTGCGTTACGTAATATATGCACGACCCCTTATCATTATAAACGTGTTTTGCGCGAAGTCCTGTTATATATGTCATTTAAAGCCCTATATATTCCAAATCGGCGCAACCAAACGCCTTACCGCTACGCCTACTTGCATACATATGTACATTACACATATGTATGTCAATATGTAGTCTATATTTTGGTCGCATTTGCTTCAGAGCTTTCGTCTTATCACAAATGTAGCACAAGTAGCAGAATAATATATTTAGGAGTCGAAAATCTACTACCTTTTAACATATTTTTCAACAATTGTCTAATTAAACGCAAACATTGCTATAATTAATTGTATTTTGTGAGACCTTTAATTAATTATACTACTTTTGCTTCTTCCTGAACCAACAATCTGGGTCAATGACCTATACAAAAGACTTTCAACCCGAAATTGCAAATAAACCGTACCATTTTTATTCTGAGAGGGTATAAAGTACCAGAATTTTAATTTAGAAATTTTATTCTGTGGCAAATAACTTAACATCTTATGTATGTATCTATATGTAAGTATTTTATTTCATATATTCCTCTATTCGATCTAGTATATCAATATTTGTATTATACTCCACTTTTTTCTTCTACCTTCCTCAAATACAAATTAATTCAACTAAACCCTGACTAATGATGGCGGCTTTGCGACGCAGCTTTTTCGTGTGAATTGCGGGCAGAAGCAACTATTTCTGTGGAGTTTTGACAAAAGAGCTTATTTGGCTTTCGAATTTTTATTTTCAAATCAATAAATTTCTATCTTTGACGTACAAATTTAATATTTAAATTAAACTCTTACCACGATAGCCTGTTGAACTATAGCTTTGTTTAACTATTTGTATAAATATTTCATTAGAACATTGTTATTTTTGACATGGTAAAAATTGAAGTCCAACTGGAGATAAGATATTTTGTCAAACTTTGCGCGCAGGCTTAGAGTTCGGTTGAATGTGCGCGCATGTGAACAAACATATGTACATACATAATTATTTCTATTCTATTTACATATCTACACATATGCTTATACGCGCCCTTTTGCATGGAAGTAATTCGATTAAATATGCATTGATAAATAAATGCATGCATGTGCATACATATGATAAACAATAAATGCAATTTCTTTAGTGTTTTTTGAAGATTTTGTTTAACTACTCAATATATTTATTGAAAGTTATATATGGAAAATATTAGTAGAAGAAAATAAAACACTAAAATTGAAATTATAGAAGAATACATATTTTTAATCTTTTTTTTTAAATGTTGGAAATAGAATTGCGAAAATTCCTTATCAAAACAATAGGAAAATTTTCGCCAAAAAACATCTGCAACCACACAATGTAGCTGATAACAGAGAACGTACATTAATTTTCTCTAAAATTGTTGTTTTCGCTCAACCGATGTTAAATTTTGCCCCTTGTAGGTGAAAAATTATTGGGTGGTGAGCTGGACGAAAAATAGACCTTTTCCCAAAAACGCGGAACGTCAACAGGAATGAAGTGGGATGCTACTTCTCTGTAAATATACGTTCTCTGCGTCGATGGTGTGCAAAATTGAAGATTTTATCATTTTTGTGTTCGTCGCGAAAAAGATCGTTGAGGGGAACATTTGCGTGCGCGGGGAGATGAAATTCTTGCGCTTATGAATGAACGACATTTGTTTGCACGAATACGCGCCTGCGTTTATGAATGAATTTTTTGTCGTTGTATGTAGTTTCAGATATTTTAGAATATTTGGCGCCGGCGCAGGCACAAGTGCAGCTGCGGTTGTGATTGCGCTGTGAATTGACTTTGATTTAGTGTAGGTCAAGGTTGAATTTATGCACATGTACGCAAGTACATATGTACATACATATGTGTGTATGTATGTACATGGATGCATATGAATTTATGTATTTATATATGTACATACATATGTACATAAATATGTATGTACATAGATATTAATATTTATGGATGTGTGCATATATGATTGTATACTTGATGACATTTTAGTTATATGCTAGTGCAAGAATTTACAAAAAAGTAAAAATTTAAATAAATTTTAAGTCAAAAGCGCGTGGCCGGTTCCGAACTCGCGCAAAACGAAAGCATAAAGAACATTGCGGTGCCTCTTGAAGCAACTGCACCACAGAAAACAATTGGTTTGCTTGAACTTAATCGCTACTTGATTCCGTTTCGCGTGAATATTTTTTGCCAAGACAAATTTTTGATACAAATGAACAAATTTGTAATATGTATATGTATGTAGATCGCATATTATTTCGCATCTACAGAAAAAGGAAATCAACATAGGAAACCAAATGAAATATTAAATTGGAAGCAAACTCTTTGTAATATTTATTATATTAAAAATTTTAAAAGAATGAATATGCTTGGATATTTTAATATTTCATAATTTTTCATTTTTTAATAAATTCAACAAATAATTTTAATTTAAGCCAAATTTTTCTCTTTTATTTTAAGTAATTTATTTTAAGAATTTCTTAAGCTTTTTCCTCTTACATTAAATTTTATACATACATACGTACATATATGTTTTCAAGCAACCCATAAAACTACACAATATGCTAATGTGAAATGCCGTCGGTAAAACAGCAAGTGAGCCAAGTTGTTTTGGCATATGCGTGCTTGCATACAATCAAAATTGACTCAATGCTATCATTTACATATTTAAATAAACCAAATGTCTCGTTAAATATGAAAATATAACTATTTCAATTTTTCCTTTAATTCATATATATCATTGCGAAATCTAAAATTGGTACAAGAGCGATCAACTTTTATTTGAATTTATTCTCTGTTAAAAGAAATATTGTCTCTGCTCAGCTCTGTTAACTTGCCGCTCTCAACGTGGTGTATTTTCATAAGTGGGTCTATTGAAAATTTTTCGACTTTTGACAATTCACACTGAAATTCGGTCATGAAGCTTCTCATTTAATATACGTTCTCTGGGAATACCTAATTCCAATCGATGCGGAGCGGAATGCGGGAACGTAATAGAAATGCAGAATAGGGCTGATTAAAAATGTTACTGGTATATTCCTTACCATTATCACTTCGGATTTGTTTAATTTTCTTTTGCGTTTGGAATTCTACCATACTTTTAAATAATTTAAATTTTTCGAATACCTCACTCTTTTCTTTGATAAGGTATATAAAAATCATACGTGAAAAATCGTCAATAAAAGTTAGAAAATAACGCGCTCCACCAACTGACTTAACGTTTATCGGACCACACACATCCGTGTGTATGAGGTCGAGTATTTGACTTGATACAATTTTAGTTTTCTTCGGAAATGACACCGCACATATTTTCGTTTGATTGCATGTATCGCAAGTTTGTTTTTATTTTTACATTCTTTATGTCTAGACCACGAACTAGACCATTTTCAGCAATATTTTTTAAACTTTCAAAATTTATATGTCCATATCGATTATGCCACATTACATTGTTCAATAAAAATGCCGTATTTTGCTCTTTCATGTTGAACATAAACAAGTTATTTACCAATTTAGCTTTAATTAATGTAAACCCGTTCGCGTTTTTAACCTCGGCAACATACTTTTTGAAAATCACAGTATGTTTATATTGCATTGCTTTATTGACCAAATAGAAGTTCATTTTAAGTGATGGTACATATAGAACGTCTCGCAATTCTATTACCATATGGTTCGTCTTTATCACTACCGTGCCTATACCAAGGGCGTATGTATATGTATATAATTGTCTGCTGCTAGCACGAGACGTACATATTTTTATCGCAACCCATATGTGTCGTTGCACCACTATCAACACACCATGTATAGTTGTTTATTTCAGCACGAACTGTCGCAGCATATACAGCGTACGAAAGTTCGTTATTCTTCGCACTCTGTTTCATATTTTGATCATTACTTTGTTTCGACTTTCTTCTACACTTGAGCGGCCGTATGCCCACGTACCCCACAGTTAAAACACTTGCATTTAAAGTTCGTATTTACTTTTTTGTATGGGGTTGTTTCATTTACTCGCGCATAAGCCGCCTGTGACGTAGTTTCGCGATTGTCTTGCTGTTCCCTTCTAGCACCTTCTTCTAGAAGTTTCACTTTCAGCACATTGAACGTCGGCAACTCATCTCGAGTCTCAATTGCTATACCAACATTTTTGTATTCAGCAGGCAAACTAGCTAAAAGTATTATAACTTTTAGCTCTTCATTGAGCTCAATGTGAACCTCTGCCAGCTTATCTACTATTTCGACGAACGAAATAAGATAACTGGACATGCTTTGATTTGCAGACGCACCACAATTCAGCAACCTTTTGTACAGAAACACTTTCTGTAATGGACCACTAGGCATGTGAACGTCTCGAAGCTTCTTCCACGCTTCTACCGAAGTTTTACACGCTTTTATATTAGTTAGCTGCGTCAGCTTAACACACAAAATTATATTTGCTAGCGCTTTTTGATCGTCATGATCCCAACTTTGCGAATTCTCACTGGTACGTTTAAGGTCTTCACTGACTATGCGCCACTGGTCTGTATTCACCAGTATGCTGCGCATTTGCATGCACCACACGTCATAATTGTCTTCCCCCAGTTTCTCAATTTGATAATTGGAATTCATTTTAATTGCTACACGAGATTGTTTCTTTCACAAAACTCTTACGTAGACTGGGTTCATCAACTTTGTTAGCAATATCCTTTAAATACTTGCGCAGTTATCCAAATTATTGAGAGAAACACATCTATATAGTTTAAACGTTTAATTATGACTAACTTGCTTCATGTTCATACATTTAGTTTAGCCCTTTCAACCCGGTCGGTACAATATATCCCAAAAAAATTTAAAAACACCTGTTGGTGATATTTACTCAAGAATATACATGGAACCCTATTTTTTTCGTTCTTTATGAGATTTAGTACATCTTTAGTACAAAATATTGCCGCTTGTTTGACATTTGACAGCTTCAGTTGCTTTTGATTAGTGAAGAAATGAGCACATGTTGCGAAAATTTGCAGAAAACTATAAAAATAACTACGAACAAAGAGGTAAGTTTTGCATTTTACTTTCTTTATCGTATGCTTATCATGCATTTGTGTCATTAATTTACAATCCAAATTTGGAAATACAGTAATTCTTGATATAACTAGGGTTTTCTAATCATGGGATTATATGTCCCAGTAGTTTTTTGACGCGGGATTATATATCCCAGGAGTACTCAAACTGCAAATAATTTCAATAAACTCAATTTCAAATTTTGGTACATAATAGGCATAATGAGCGGAAAGAGAGCTAAACTGACTGACGACGGCATCGAAAATGTAATCTGCGAGTCCTCAGATGACTCGGAGCCATTTGGAGACAGCGGCTCTGAGTATCTAGTGTCGGATGATGACGATTCATCTACTGTGAAATAAGATTGTCTAGATGTGGAACGTGATGGTATTAGTGATGAAGAGTCCAGTTGTGAAGAGGAGGTCGATCCCGACTACGTGGAGGAAGATTGCGCAATTGCAGTTACACCGTCTACGGAGAATATATGGACGGTCGACGGCAATTGCCATCCACGAAAAGAAATGCCTCCAGAATACATACCATCTGTGCTTTGCAATATAAATCGAGGCTCCAGTGAATTGGAAACTTTTTTGAAATTGTTTCCACGTAGCCTGCTTATATGGATAAGCCAGTGCACAAACGAAAGAATCAGTATCGGGAAGAAAATTCAAGGTGCATACAAAAAAAAACACTCGATCCATTCATAAAACAGACCAGCACGAAATGTTGGCAATGATAGGAATAATGCTTGTGACTTCCTACAATAGATTACCGAAAATGCCTATGTACTGGTCTAAGCGAAAGTCTGTTGGTAACGCTTTGATAAGAGATAGCATGTCTCGTGATCGATACCTCTTGCTTCACTCAAGATTTTATTGCAATTATCCAGAAAAGCCAAACGACTTTTCAAAAAGTTACTATATTGAGGAAGTTGTCAGTTGCCTAAAACAGACTTTCACTGCGTGCCGTGAAGACAGCTCATTTCAAGCCTTAGATGAATCAATGGTTAAGTTCAAAGGAAGATCTTCATTAAAGCAATATCTTCCAATGAAACCCATCAAACGTGGAATTAAAATATGGGAAAGATCTGACTCATCATCTGGCTATGTATATGACTTCAATATATATTGTGGAAAAGATGAATCGGGAAAAGAAGTCGACAACTCGACTTTAGGCGAGAGGGTAGTTTTAGCGTTGGTGAAAACTATAAAGCGAAGCAATGTGGCACTTTTCTTTGAAAGGTTTTTTTCCTCAGTGTACCTTTTTAACAGCTTACCATTCCCTGCTGTTGGGACTGTTATTTCTAATCGGAAGCAGCTTCCTTCGTGTTTACAGAAATTGAAGAGAGGAGAGAGAGTTTGCTATCAAAATCAATTTGTAACATCATGCGCGTTTTGGCAGGATACAAAATTGGTGACGGTAATTAGTAATTGTCTAGGCAGAGAGATGGGGTTGATTCAACGCAAACAGAAAAGTGGTGAAAAAATTAACTTGAATTGTCCAAAGTCCATTGTCGACTACAACAGACACATGGGTGGAGTCGATTTATCTGACCAAATGGCGCAACTTTATGACATAAACAGGAAGTCCACAAAGTGGTGGAAAAAGGTATTCTACAAACTTCTCCAAACTACCTGCGTCAACGCCTGGATAGTTTATAAAGAAACACATCACTTGCCCAATCTTCCATACATTGATTTTGTTATTGCATTGGCAGAGGATATTATAAAGTCTGGGCTAGAGAAAAGTAAGGTACCTAAGAAGAAAAGATCTGGAAGCCATATGAAGAATCGAGACGTCAATTATGGTGTAGTTGGCGATCACATGCCCATTGAAGGCAAAACGCGACGCCGATGCGTAAAGTGTTCAAACGATAAGAAAGGTGGAAAGAACGATAAGCGTACTTTTTTTATATGTCAGACATGCGAAGTTCCACTATGTTTCAAGTGTTTTGCGCCCTATCATATGTAAAAAACTTAACATGAATCAATAAAATATATACATGTTTACTGGTGAGTGTTTTAATTATGAGTACTGCTGGGACATTATATCCCAAATTTCAAACTAACACCACCGATTGGGACTAAATATCCTAGCGCCTCTAGTGGCGAAAACTGAAATTCTGACTCGGTACAAATATTCGCTTTTCCCTAGTATGTAAGGTCTACTTTGTGTAAATATTGTATACCCAGCAGTTTTTTTTCGGTTCGAAAGGGTTAGGGGAAAAATACAAATGTTTATCGTACATCTATTTGTCTCATATGTGATATACCTCTTATTCATTACAAAAATCTTCTCAGTAAGAAATACAATATTAAGCTTGTAACTACATTCTGTAATTTCAACATTCTCAAAAATTGCGGTATGCAGTTATTTAGCCCTCTAACTGCTGCTTAATAAAATGCAAATTTTGTATAGCGTGTAAATACCTTTCGTTTTTGGTGATAATTTTTCCTAACGAACCAAGTGTCAAACTTTGTCAAATTGGCGGCAAAAATTTAACAAATCTTAAACACAATTTTTAATTTGAATTTCTAAAAAAAATATCGGAATGCAGTTGTTTAGCCTTCTAACCGCTGTTTAATAGGGTGCAAATTGTGTAAGGCTTGAAGCTTCCTTTCATTTTTGGTGATATCTTTCCCTGACGAACCAAGTGTCAAACTTTTTCAAAATGGCCGCAAAAATTCAACAACTCTCTAATACAATTTTTAAATTGAATTTCTTAAAAAAATTGCCGTATGCAGTTGTTTAGCATTCTAACTGCTATTTAATAAAATTGACATTTTGTATGGCGTTCTATTTGGTGATATTTTTTTCTGACGAACCAGTTGTAAAAATTTGTTCAAAGGGCGGAAAAAATTCAACAAATCTCACATGTGAAATATTCACGTTGAACAGACTACTTACGAAAAATGGTAACGCATGGTTTCGCTGATCAATCTATAATGAATCTTTTTATTCTCTGCTTTTTGACACTTCTTCTTACAGCTAAGTGTTCGTAAAGGATGAAACACAGCAAAATAACTTACGGTCTAGACACATTGTGCTTAATCTATTACTTAGTCTATGCTTACATGCTATACCTAAAACTATTAAAACTCGGCCATCCTGATCAATAGAATCTCTTGATTCTCTTTAACACTGGTACCATGGCTTTAAATTTGTGACTGACCAAATGCCTTTGTATGGTATTTGCGATTGTTGAAACCCTTCTACATCCTCCACCGAGTATCGGTCATTTTCTAAGATCTTAGTTATTTTATATGGTCCCTTAAACTTTGGAATTAGTTTGCTGGACACTCCTACTTGCGAATTGGCGTTGGAAACTACTACGTAATGCCCTACTTTGAATTTGTGCGGACTTTGGCGTTTAGCATCTGCATAACCTTTATTATATTTCTGTGCTTTCCTTTGCTCATTTTCAACTTCACCTCTAATTTCTTTTATCGTACAAATTTTGTGAACGCATCTACTATCACTAATATATGCTTATACTTCGTATTTTTACTATTTATTGGGCCGTAGTGGTCAATATGTACCATTTCGAACGGTTCGTTCCCCTTAGGGATCATGTTTAAAAACCCTTCCTTTTTTCCGCTTTTGTTGGAAAACGCAATGCACTTTAAACAGTTCTGAACATGTACCAATGCTTTTTTCTTCACATTAGGAAACCAATAACTTTTGCCTGCGGTCTCAACAACCTTTTCTACGCCCATGTGTCCCATTTCATCGTGGTATTTATAAAAAAATATGTTGCTCCATGGAAGCAGGTACGTAGAACAACAAATCGCTACCTTTTTTCCTATAAACTATACCATTTCTCATTTCGTAAAGGCTGTTTTCCGTTGTTTCTAAATCACTTTTCAACTCGGTTATGCGTTCGTCTCTACTTTGGCATATTATCAAATTTTCCTCAAACGTATTCGTATGTATAACTAAAACATTGTTTACTCTGCTTAGCGCGTCAACGTGCTGCATCCTTTTAACTACTCTATGCTCAAGTTCGTAATCATAGTTTTGTAACTCTAACGCCCATCTGGCGATTCTTGGGTTCATATCCTTCTTATTAAGAGTAAGAGTCAACGAATTGCAATCGGTAACGATTTTAAACTTTGTACCTTGCAGGTATACTCGAAGCCGCTTGAGTGCATAGATTATTGCAAACGTTTCAAGTTCGAAGCTGTGGTACCTAGATTCAACATCTGCTGTTCGTTTAGAAAAGTAAAACACTGGATGTAATTTCCCGTCTTTTTTCTTTTGGAGTAGTATTGCTCCGAAACGTAAAGCACTGGCATGGCAATGCAGCTCTGTTGCGTCATTCGGCTCGTATATCGCTAACACAGGGGACTTGACCAACTTTTCTTTGAGACTGTTAAAGGTTTTGAGTTCTGTTTCACCGAACCGGAATTTCCTATCTTTCTTCGTATGGTTATAAAGGGGTTTGGCTATAGTAGAAAAATCCTTTATAAACCTTCGAAAATATGAGCGAAGGCCAAGAAAACTCTGAGCTTCCTGAACTTTAGTTGGGACAGAAAAATTTTCTATGGCTTTTAGTCCTTTCTCATCTGCTTTTATGCCTTCGCTCGTTATTAAATAGCCTAGGTACGATATCTTTGATTGTAAAAACTCACACTTGTCTAACCGCAGTTCTAAATTGTTTTGTATCAACCTTTGGAAAACCTGCACAATTCCTAAGTGCTCTTCCACACTATACGTTGCAATCATGATGTCGTCGAGGTATATAATTACTTCTCCATTTCTAATCATATCCGCGAAAATTTTATTAATAATTTTCTGAAACGTTGCTGGAGCATTCCTAAGCCCGAAAGGCATTCTTAAAAATTCATATTGTCCTAGTGGCGTTGTAAACGAGGTGTATTTAATAGAGTCTTCGCTTACGAAAACGTGGAAAAACCCATTCTTCAGATCTAGTTTGGTAAATATTTTCTTGTTTACTAACCTATCTAACATATCATCTATGAGAGGCATGGGATAATTATCTTTTGGCGTAGCTTTGTTTAACTTCCTGTAGTCGACGCATAACCGCAATTCCCCTGTCTTTTTCTTCACCAATACTATTGGCGACACAAACTCTGACTCGCTAGGTCGTATATATTCCTTTGCTAAATATTCATCAATAATTTTCTGTAGTTCTTGTTTCTCATTGTATGATAATCTCCTAGGGGTACAACTAAATGGCTTATCACTTTCTAGTACCAATCGCATTTCTTTCCTTACCATAGGCTTACTTGGTCTCTTGGCATTGAGGTAGGTTTCGTTGAAAATTTCACTAAAACGTTTTTCATCCCTAAACTTTACATTATCACCTATCTTGTAAACTACCTCCTCGCATGTTCTAGTATCGTTACATATATCTATCGAATAAATTTGTTTAACGACGTCATCCCATTCACAATTCTCATTTGTAATCGGCTTATTGTCATATTTCTCAACATTGCTAGCGTAGGTTCTACCCTCTACATTGCACACTCCTATTTCGTTGTCACTGTCATTGCACTTGAGCGTATACCCTTTCTCACGTTCGTTACCATTGTGTTTGCCTTTGGCTACATATGTATCCTCAACTTTGCTTACATTGTCATTGCCTTTATTCATACACAGCTTCTCAACTTCGTTAACATTTTCTTTAACAACCACCTTTACCGTCTTATTCATGAACTCTTCGTTTCCAATTTTTAGTTTTGCACCGCACTTATTTATAAAATTTCTTCCCAGTAATGCAGAATAACCAATTGACTCATTTGGAACCACTAGAAGTTCAACCAAAACTTGTTTATTCAAAACTTTTATAAAACATTTAATTTTTCCAATTACTTTTAAAAATTAATTTATTTAGACCAAAGTAGAAATTGTTTTCTTCTTGTAACCGCACTCTTGCTGGCACCATAGCTTCTTTAATTAAATTTATAGGGCTTCCGGAGTCAACTAGGCATTCTACAAACATATTTATATTGGATTCTGTTATAATACTTAAATTAAAATAACTTACAAATGAGTTTTTTGCTGCTGATTTTTTGTAGTGCTTACAGTCAGAAGCGAAGTGTCCTTGGTCACCACAAGCAAAACAGGATCCGACTTCTCTCTTGGGTTTCCGGCACTCCTTCGAATAGTGGCCCGTGCAGTTGCAGTTCTAACACCTCAACCTTTCAGTTACCCCTGCACTTGTGGTTGGCCGTTGTGGTAGTTCAATTGAACGAAAAGCTCTAGCAACTTCACTCGCCGTCGAAAAATTTTGCAGCTTGGCTTGGACGCGTAGTTGTTTGTCCGGAATTCCTTCGACCAAATAACATGCAATCTCGCCATCGCTAAGGTCCAACCCGCTTGCTAAAACGCACTTTTCGTTGAAATAGTTTGCGAAGCTTTCGTCCGACGACCAGATACGTTTTTCGAATTTGTTTTCGCAAGACGCAAACACCATCTTCATTTCGCGTAGTAGTTCATTAACGTCTTTCGCGAATGTCTTCTTAGCGTTGTACCAGGCCAATGCCGCGCCTCTTAACTTTAGATGGATAACGACTCCCATTGTTGCATCGTCTGCGTTGAAAATATCGCGGTAGTGAAGCAATTGCTTTTGCCAAGCGTTGAAATCGTTACCACCGTCGAAATTTCTGATGACCTCCTTAAGCATATCAAAAACGTTGTTCGTGCCTTTGTCACAACGTATACTTGCCGCCATTTGCTCTTTTTCGAGTAACTGCTTTTTCCACTGTAGTACCTCTACTTCTTTCTGGAGTAACTCTAACTTCAGTTTTTCCATCTCTTCGTTGTCTCGCTCACACAAGTGTTGATTCGCCTCACTGTGTGTTTTTCCGCTATGTTGGCTCGAGAGGTTCCCAAACGAACCGCTACTTATGCGCATCACGCCACTTTCTAAAAACACCACATCGCCACCATCGTTTCCAACCTCAATTGAACCACCGTTGTCTTTTCTTTGAGGCGCAACATTTTCATTGTCCGTATCATTTGTTCTGCCGTCGATCGCTCCATTGTCTCCAACATTCCTTCTTCCATCGCTCGCTCCATTGTTCGCAACGTTTGTTCTGCCACCAGTCGCTTCATTGTCCGCACCATTATCGTCGTCGTTTGTACCAGGACAAATGCCGCGTGCCTCCGCTGACAATTCGCTCAATCTAGCGGCAAGTGACGCTCCGCATTAACTCGTTCGGAATCCATTTTACGTAGGGGGTGGATCTGACGACCACTTCTGATGAAATATTCACGTTGAACAGTCTACTTACGAAAAATGGTAACGCGTGGTTTCGCTGATCAATCTATAATGAATCTTTTTATTCTCTGCTTTTTGACACTTCTTCTTACAGCTAAGTGTTCGTAAAGGACGAAACACAGCAAAATAACTTACGGTCTAGACACATTGTGCTTAATCTATTACTTAGTCTATGCTTACATGCTATACCTAAAACTATTACACATGCAATTTGTAATTTGAATTTCTTAAAAAAATTGCGGCATGCAGTTGTTTAGCGTTCTAACTTCTCTTTAATAAAATGCCCATTTTGTGTGGCTTGAAATTATCGTGCATTTTTGGTTGATAGTTTTTCCTTACGAACCAAGTGTTTAAATTGAAAAAAATGGCGGAAAAAATTCAACAAATCTCAGATAAAATTTTTAATTTGAATTTCTTAAAAAAATTGCGGTATGCAGTTGTTTAGCGTTCTAACTTCTGTTCAATAAAATGCAAATTTTGTATGGCGTTCTTTTTTGGTGATATTTGTTTCTAACGAACCAGGTGTAAAAATTTGTTCAAAGGGCGAAAAAAATTCAACAAACCTCACATACAATTTTAATTTGAATTTCTTAAAAAAATTGCGGCATGCAGTTGTTTAGCGATCTAACTTCTGTTTAACAAAATACACATTTTGTATGGCAAAAATTCAACAAATCTTAAACACAATTTTTAATTTGAATTTCTTAAAAAAATTGTGGTATGCAGTTGTTTAGCGTTTTAACTGCTGTTTAATAAAATGCACATTTTGCATGGCGTTCTCTTGTGGTGATATTTTTTTCTGACGAACCAGGTATAAAAATTTGTTAAAATAACGGAAAAAAATACACAAATCCTTCATAAAATTTTAAATTTGAATTTCCAGAAAAAATTGCGGTATGCAGTTGTTTAGCCTTTTAACCGCTGTTTAATAAGGTGCAAATCGTGTGTGACTTGAAATTACCGTACATTTTTGGTTGATATTTTGTCCTGACGAACCAAATATCAAATTTAAACGTTTAATTATTACTAACTTGCTTCATGTTCATACATTTAGTTTAGGGGAAAAATACAAATGCTTATCGTACATCTATTTGTCTCATATGTGATATACTTCTTATTCATTACAAAAATCTTCTCAGTAGGAAATACCATATTCTTCTCGACAGCTGAATGCACCAACATACTTCTAGCCATTTCGACGATAGTGCGGTTGACTCGTTCCGCCACCCCATTTTGTTGTGGAGTATAAGGCACAGTTAATTGTCTTTTTATGCCACACTGATTTAAATAATCATTAAAAATATTACTGGTATATTCCTTACCTTTATCACTTCGGATTTGTTTAATTTTATTTTGCGTTTGGAATTCTACCATACTTTTAAATAATTTAAATTTTTCGAATACCTCACTCTTTTCTTTGACAAGGTATATAAAAATCATACGTGAAAAATCGTCAATAAAAGTTAGAAAATAACGCGCTCCACCAACTGACTTAACGTTTATCGGACCACAAACATCCGTGTGTATGAGGTCGAGTATTTGACTTGATACAATTTCAGTTTTTTTCGGAAATGACACCGCACATATTTTCGTTTGATTGCATGTATCGCAAGTTTGTTTTTAGATATTTTTACATTCTTTATGTCTAGACCACGAACTAGACCATTTTCAGCAATATTTTTTAAACTTTCAAAATTTATATGTCCATATCGATTATGCCATATTACACTGTTCAATAAAAATGCCGTATTTTGCTCTTTCATGTTGAACATAAACAAGTTATTTACCAATTTAGCTTTAATTAATGTAAACCCGTTCGCGTTTTTAACCTCGGCAACATACTTTTTGAAAATCACAGTATGTTTACATTGCATTGCTTTATTGACCAAATAGAAGTTCATTTTAAGTGATGGTACATATAGAACGTCTCCAATTCTATTACCATATGGTTCGTCTTTATCACTACCGTGCCTATACCAAGGGCGTATATATAATTGTCTGCTGCTAGCACGAGACAAACATATTTTTACCGCAACTCATATGTGTCGTTGCACCACTACCAACACACCATGTATAGTTGATTATTTCAGCACGAACTGTCCCAGCATATACAGCGTACGAAAGTTCGTTATTCTTCGCACTCTGTTTCATATTTTGATCATTACTTTGTTTCGACTTTCTTCTACACTTGAGCGGCCGTTTTCCCACCTACCCCACAGTTAAAACACTTGCACAGTCTCCGACTATCACTCAGCGTGAACAGTTGTGTTTCTAACACAGTGCGTTTGTTTTCAATTCTGTTTATCTGCGCTATTCGTATTAAAACACGTGCATTTGTTCTTTACTTAACTAAGCGGCGCTTAAAAAGTCAGTGACACATATCAACTATTTGCCAATATGCCCCCCGGGGCTTCTAACCTCGGAGATAACAGGTTCGCCCTGCTTTCTCCGAGCTCCAGACCTAAACGAAAAAAAGCAGACACGACTCCACTGGATTTATACCCAGAGCTACCAATTACGAAAAAAGACGATCCTAAATTCAACATAATAAAAGCATTGGAAGGTAACAAGCCACTAACGAGCTAATCGTGTTTTGCCGTACATAAAGGTATACTAGCCATTAGCAAAGATGTTAACACTATATCCGAGCTTCGCGACGGCAGTTTACTTCTGCTTCTCAAAAACAAGAAAACTGCAGAAAAGTTTTTGTCAGCTAAATCTCTTCCGGGAGTGTGTGAAATCACTGCTAAACTTCACGATAACTTGAACAGCGTAAAAGGAACGATTTTTTCTCCATTCCTGGCTCATTTGCCAGAAAGCGACATTGTAGAGGGACTTAAGACTCACGGCGTTACTTCTATATATAAGTTTAATAGAATAATTGATGGTGTATCTAAGCCTACTGGCTCAATTCTTCTAACGTTTGATAAATATCATCTTCCTGAAAAAATTGAAGTCGCATGGAGAATCCTTTCTGTCCGTCCCTACATCCCAAATCCCATGAGATGCAAGTCGTGTCAAAAACTTGGCCATACAACAAAATACTGAAAAAATTTCCTAATGTGCAACAATTACAACCTCCCTCCCCACTCCCCTACCGAATGCATAAGAACAATGTGTGCTAATTGCTCTGGAGAGCATCCGTCCTCCTCTAGCGCTTGTCCAAAATTTCTACAAACTAAAGAAATACTACGTATTAAAACATTCGAAAAATGCACCATGCATGAAGCAATAAAAAAATACAAAAGTACAATCCCGGCTCCCCTTAACCCCTTATCATTTGCCAATGTGTTAAAGTCTCCCGAAATCAACAAAAACGAAAAACCACAAACAACTGCAGACTCAAACGAAAATAATGCTCCTTCCATCCCCGCCATTTCCCCATAAACCCTCAGTAACAACTCGTTACCTGCTATCAATACCTACTCAGCTAAACCATCATTCTCCACCAACAACATCTCGTCTCCACCTAACTCTCACACTGACCTTTATCCGCAATCATTTAACAAAAACCCAACAGAAACCAACACAATTGTTGATAATCCACTCTCTCAAAATAATGGCAATATTTATCTATCCGACTCTCCCAACTTAACAGACATACTCTCGCGCTATTGCACGTCCCTTTCCTCTCCCCATCCTATTCCTCTCTCCTCTCAACCTCCAACTAATAAACACGATGACTCGATCACGCTTTCCCCACCTTCGCAGCCAGCAGAAACCAATAACATGGACATTTCTAGCTTATAATATTTTTAACTATATACATACATGACAAAAACAAATACCAGTTTTCTCTTCTCTTTTGCGCATATGTTTGTTGCTTTACAGTGGAACATAAACGGATATTACAATAATTTCATCGATCTTGAAATATTAATTAAATCGCACAATCCCTCTGTTATTCTTTTAAATGAAACCCACCTCCCCTACATGGTCAATGCTCGTACCCCCTTGGCCTATGTCGGATACTTTCATAATTTGCCACATATTTTATCTAGTAAGCAAGGAATTGGTATCTTAGTGAAGAAAAATGTTCCACACAAATGTTATCCTCTTCAGTCCCGCATCTCTTCCTTGGTATTAGAAACTCTATCGCCCAATAAAATATCCATTATCACTCCCCTCCTGATCAAGCACTTTCAACCACTGACCTTAATAGTAATTTTCCTACAAATAATACTCCTTTTATTTTGGCAGGCGATTTCAACGCCTGGAGCCCTATGTAGGGTTCCACTTCACTTAATGCTAGGGGCCGTGTGATTGAAGATTCAATCCTTGCCTCCAACTCCTTTGTTCTTAATAATGGCTCTCCGACTCACTTCTCTACTCATAAATCCTTCACCCACCTTGACCTCACCATATGTTCGATTTCCCTTTTTACCAAATGCACCTGGCAAGTAATTGATGACCTCCATGGGAGTGACCGTTTCCCTATTGTTACCATACTTCCTTCAAACCATTTTCCCTCACTCCGGCCGAAGCTGAAATACCTGACTGACTCTGCTGATTGGTTAAAGTTCCAAGGTGCTTGTCTACATGGATGCAGCTCCTATCCCATTTCCCTCAACGTCAACCAAGAAGCATCCCGCATCCAAAAAATTATCAGAAGTGCGGCTAATCCGTCCATCCCACAATCAGGTAGCAAAACTTTTAAGTCGGCTCCATTGTGGTGGAGCGCTGAGCTTTCAACTTTAAGGCAAGCCAAACAAAATAAATGGCTTGAATATAAGCGTGATAGGTCCTCCTTCAATCTGCTTCAGTACAAAAAAGCTAATGCTCATTTTCGCCGTAAAGCCAAACTGTCTAAAGCTGCCTGCTTTGAAAAATTCACCAGCAACATTAACTCCTCATCCAACCCAAGAAGGATCTGGGCCGACATCAAAAGACTATCTGGGATGGCCTCATTTTCCACAATATCCGCCTTAAGTTCCGCTCGCGGCACTCTTCTATATCCTCTGGATATAGCTCAAGAGTTCGCCATCCACTTTTCTACTGCCTCCTCCGATCGCAACTTTCCCCCTGAATTTATTTCAAACAAGTACCAATCAATCTCATCCCGGTTTCAACCCAGTAATCTTTCGATCTCTGCGAAGTATTTAGAAAAGGACATAACGCATTTCGAGCTGGTCTCTGCCCTTTCTTCAGTAAAGGGCAAAACACCTGGCCACGATAGAATTTCTTACCCCATTATCAAGAACCTTCCTCTTCCTGTCCCATCCCGCCTTCTTAACCTCTATAATAATATTTTTGCTACAGGCATTTACCCCCAAGCTTGGAAAACCAGCTTGATAATTCCCATCCTCAAACCTGGTAAATCTCCCCTTGATGTCTGCAATTACCGCCCAATCTCCCTTCTCCCGTGTTTAGGCAAATTACTAGAAAAAATTATTGCTACCAGACTTTTCTGGTATGCCCGCAAGAATGATTTCATTCATCATAACCAAGTTGCACTCAAAAGAGGGCAGGGTACTATCGACTCACTTGTTCATCTTGACCACTACATCTCTAATGCTTTGTCAAATAAAAATCACATCTCCCTGATGTCTCTAGATTTTCAAAAAGCCTTCGATCGAATTGGTATTCATATCTTGCTAAGGCAACTAACTAAATGGAAGGTGGGTCCGCGAATCTTAAATTTTACAAAATCTTTTTTATCCCATCGTAGAATAAGCGTCCTTATCTCAAACTCCCGCTCCTCTATCCTTCCCCTAGAGAATGGCACTCCTCAAGGGTCACCCTTATCGGTGATCCTCTTTATTATAGCGTTTGATGAACTGAGTGAAATACTGTCAAAATTTTTCACTGTTGAGCACCAACTGTAAGCTGACGATGTTCTAGTATACTCCAAAAACACTGATCAAACAGCAGTTCAAAGAACCTTCTCTGATATCCTCTCCAAAATCTTCTCCTGGTCGCAAACTTCCGGCGCTTCAATTTCCGCTAGCAAATCTAAATTCTTGCACATTTGTAGAAAAAGAAACTGTACCACCCATACTATAACTTTTTCCGATGTAACTATAAATTCTACAAATAGCCTTAAGTTTTTAGGTATAATACTAGACTCTAGGTACTCTTTCGCACAACATTGTCAATATGTAAGAGATAGACTAATGTCCAAAATATTAATAGTTAAGTACCTCTCTGCAAAGCGCTCATTTATCGGTCCGGCTTTGTTGATTAACGTAACCAGGGCTCTCATCGTCTCAACTATACAACACGGTTTGGAAGTTTATGGACACCACGCAAAAAATAAGTTAAAAATGCTGGCTTCCCCTTACCACACTGCAATTCGAAGGTCGCTGCGCGCGTTTCCAACGACTCCCTTAAATAATTTATTTGCAGAGTCTGGGCTAAATACAATATTCGATGACGCCGAAGATTCAGTCCGAAAACTTTACGCTAAGCTCATGTTTTCACCAAACGCTCTTCTTAGAAAGGATCTACAACTAGCGATTTCGCGCAAACGGCCACCCAAAGTACAATCATCCGTTTTCTTATGCATCAAATTCGCTAAGGAGAACGGCCTTCCACTCCAAAGGCCTCATATTCGCAAAAGCACTCATCCGCCGTGGCTGGTTCAAAATGATTCCTTCATCAACGAACTTGTCCATCTGCGCAAGATGAATACTGCCAACGATGTATACAAGGCTAATTTCCTCGAAGTGATAGCTAAATACAAATCCAATGGATGGGATCTAATTTTTACCGACGGTTCAAAATCATCACAGACTTCATTTGCTGTCGTGAAAGAACATGGAGAAGTAATTACTTACGGTATTTTGTTTAATTTCTGCTCAATTTTCACAGCAGAAGCCGTGGCAATATTCAATGCGATGCTTTATTCCGCGCGAAATAAAGGAAAATTTATAATTTGCTCCGACAGTATGTCATGTTTCAAAGCTATAAAGGGATGTAACCAAACCAACCCCGTTATTGAGAGTATTCGAGACATCCTTATTTCACACCCCCGGAACATCAAAATCATGTGGATCCCCGGTCACGCGGATATAAAGGGCAACACGATTGCCGATAAGGTCGCTAAAGATAAGGCTGTTACACCTACCACAACTTCCAATGTTCTATTTAAAAGGGATATTTACAGGGTTATCAATAACGAGAGGCAAAAAACATTGCTATCCGAGTGGAGCCGATACAGCCATCATTACTCCTCAATCAATCCCAGTCGTACAAACCCCTGCTTCACTCCGACCATGCCGACAAACTACGTAACGCCATATACGCGTCTCCGGCTTGGCCACACAATTATTACAACCTCACATTTGCTTCAAGGCACTGCTCCTAGTTGCTGCCCGTTCTGTAACTTTTCACTCTGCATTAACCACCTCTTGGAAAGACTACACTATATCAATCCCTCACAGTTATTAAAAAACCCGACAGACAATAATATTAGCAGGATATATAATTTCCTCAGAGATGCCGACCTACTCCGACGTATTTGACACCGCCATAGTCAACATGGGTGTACCACATAATCCCCAAAATCAAAATCCCCAAATCAAAATCCCCAAATCAAAATCCCCAAAATCAAAATCCCCAAAATCAAAATCCCCAAAATCAGAATCCCCAAAATCAAAATCCCCAAAATCAAAATCCCCTTTTTCTGTGTGAAATACATTGAAATTAGGTTTAAGATCGCCGCGATTTAAAACCTAATTTCAATGTATTTCACACAGAAAAAGGGAATTCTATAGTCAATATTATATCTAAAGTTGAAGTTCACGAGATATTTTATGTTTAATGGTTTCACGAATATTTAATAGGTAAATTAAAGAAAATGCAATACATGTTATATCAATCAGTTTAACATATTTGTACAACATAAATAAATACAAACCTCACAATTTTTCGAATAGCTTATATACATTAACATAAACATATATTTATATACATACATATGTAAACCAATCTTTAGTGATGTAAATAAACAAAAAAGCAATAAATTCAAAACATTTACATAAATAAACCATGTATGGAAATTCTAATTACATAATGAAATACTGTGTGCTATCGATTTTAAATAAATAAGTTTATCTAAATCTAAACGACGTTTAACAACTTTTTTAATTTTCTTTACACGCTCGACATTCTTTTTGTTTTTTCGCACACCGATCCCTGAGTGTATTTTTTCTATGGTTGATTTGACTTCAATCATTTCTTTTTTTAAATGTTTTATGATTTCATATACACCACATTTTTTTCTCCCTACAATTACTTTAAGCCTACGGTGCCAAGCTTCGATTGAATTTTGAGTGCGTGGAAAATTATCCTTAAAAGAATCCGAAACGCACAAAAATTTGGATTATATATCATAGCACCCGCCTTCATATTTTCACTAATGTACTGGTTTTTAAACCAAGCACAAAATTTTTTAAAATCTCTGTCTGTCGAGCTACTCTTCAGTTCAGAAATAAAAAAATGGGGATTTTGTGTTTGGGGATTTTGTGACACTGCCTCAAAAAAAAGGTGGGGATTTCGTGTTAGGGGATTTTAATTTTGGGGATTTTGATTTTGGGGATTATGTGTTTGGGGATTTTTTTTCAGCTGGGGATTTTGTGTTTGGGGATTTATTTTTTGGGGATTTTGTGGCACTCCCAGTCAACATGCCAGCCGAAAGCCTCCGATGCTAGCGCTGCGTTATCTTTAGTTTATGTAATAATTTTATTGTTATGTAAACTTTTATAAAATTAAATAAAAAAATAAAAAATAAAACACTTGCATTTAAAGTTCGTATTTACTTTTTTGTATGGGGTTGTTTCATTTACTCGCGCATAAGCCGCCTGTGACGTAGTTTCGCGATTGTCTTGCTGTTCCCTTCTAGCACCTTCTTCAAGAAGTTTCACTTTCAGCACATTGAGTCTCAATAGCTACAAAAAAATTTTGGTATTCAGCAGGCAAACTAGATATAGTGTTATAACTTTTAGCTCTTCATTCAGCTCAATGTGAACCTCTGCCAGCTCATCTACTATTTCGACGAACGAAATAAGATAACTGGACATGCTTTGATTTGCAGACGCACCACAATTCATCAACCTTTTGTTCAGAAACACTTTCTGTAACGGACCACTAGGCATGTGAACGTCTCGAAGCTTCTTCCACGCTTCACCGAAGTTTTACACGCTTTTAAGTACATATATTAGTTAGCTGCGTCAGCTTAACACACAAAATTATATTTGCTAGCGCTTTTTGATCGTCATGATCCCAACTTTTCGCATTCTCACTGGTACGTTTAAGGTCTTCACTGACTATGCGCCACTGGTCTGTATTCACCAGTATGCTGCGCATTTGCATGCACCACACGTCATAATTGTCTTCCCCCAGTTTCTCAATTTGATAATTGGAATTCATTTTAATTGCTACACTAGATTGTTTCTTTCACAAAACTCTTACGTAGACTGGGTTCATCAACTTTGTTAGCAATATCCTTTAAATACTTGCGCAGTTATCCAAATTATTGAGAGAAACACATCTAGTATATAGTTTAAACGTTTAATTATGACTAACTTGCTTCATGATCATACATTTAGTTTAGGGGAAAAATACAAATTAATTAAAGTAATTAAAAATGTAAGTGCAATTATTGTTGTAAGCAAAAATATTGTTATTTTGTTAACACTTGTTTTTATGTTTTATGTACAATAAAATGCAGACTCCCTGATGAAGGCGCGGAAGACGCCGAAACGCATAGGAGAAAAAAAGAAAAAAAACTTTTTGTTTGCTTTTAATACATTACCGACCGAAAAGCTCCTAAAGCATCCCAATTGAAAAATACAAATGTTTATCGTACATCTATTTGTCTCATATGTGATATACTTCTTATTTATTACAAAAATCTTCTCAGTAGGTAATACAATATTTAGCTTGTAACTACATTCTGTAATTTCAACATTCTCAAAAAAATTGCGGTATGCAGTTATTTAGCCCTCTAACTGCTGCTTAATAAAATGCAAATTTTGTATAGCTTGAAACTACCTTTCGTTTTTGGTGATAATATTTCCTAACGAACCAAGTGTCAAACTTTGTCAAATTGGCGGCAAAAATTCAACAAATCTTAGACACAATTTTTAATTTGAATTTCTTAAAAAAATTGCGGTACGCATTTGTTTAGCGTTCTAACTTCTGTTTAACAAAATGCACATTTTGTATGGCTTGAAATTACCGTTCGTTTTTGGTTGATATTTTTTCCTGACGAACCAAGTGTCAAAATTTGTTGAAATGGCGGCAAAAATTCAACAAATCTTAAACACAATTTTTAATTTGAATTTCTTAAAAAAATTGTGGTATGCAGTTGTTTAGCCTTTTAACCGCTGTTTAATAGGGTGCAAATTGTGTGTGGCTTGAAATTATCGTACATTTTTGGTTGATATTTTGTCCTGACGAACCAAATATCAAATTTTGGCTGCGAAAATTCCACAAGTGTTACGTACAATTTTTAATTGGAATTTTTCTAACAAATTGCGGTATTCAGTTATTTAACCTGCTAACGGTTGCTTACCAAAGTGCAAACTCCATGTGACTAGACATTACCGATCTTTTCGGTGATATTTTTTCTGACAAACCAGGTGTAAAAATTTGTTCAACTTCGAAAAAATTCAACAAATCTTACATAAAATTTTTAATTTGAATTTCTCTGTTAGCAATATCCTTTAAATACTTGCGCAGTTATCCAAATTATTGAGGAAACACATCTATATACTTTACTTTAAACGTTAAATTATGACTAACTTGCTTCATGTTCATACATTTAGTTAAGGGGAAAAATACAAATGCTTATCGTACATCTATTTGTCTCATATGTGATATACTTCTTATTCATTACAAAAATCTTCTCAGTAGGAAATGCAATATTCTTCTCGACAGCTGCATGCACCAACATACTTCTAGCCATTTCGACGATAGTGCGGTTGACTCGTTCCGCCACCCCATTTTGTTGTGGAGTATAAGGCACAGTTAATTGTCTTTTTATGCCACACTGATTTAAATAATCATTAAAAATATTACTGGTATATTCCTTACCATTATCACTTCGGATTTGTTTAATTTTCTTTTGCGTTTGGAATTCTACCATACTTTTAAATAATTTAAATTTTTCGAATACCTCACTCTTTTCTTTGATAAGGTATATAAAAATCATACGTGAAAACCCGTCAATAAAAGTTAGAAAATAACGCGCTCCACCAACTGACTTAACGTTTATCGGACCACAGACATCCGTGTGTATGAGGTCGAGTATTTGACTTGATACAATTTCAGTTTTCTTCGGAAATGACACCGCACATATGTATTTTCGTTTGATTGCATGTATCGCAAGTTTGTTTTTATTTTTACATTCTTTATGTCTAGACCACGAACTAGACCATTTTCAGCAATATTTTTTAAACTTTCAAAATTTATATGTCCATATCGATTATGCCATATTACATTGTTCAATAAAAATGCCGTATTTTGCTCTTTCATGTTGAACATAAACAAGTTATTTACCAATTTAGCTTTAATTAATGTAAACCCGTTCGCGTTTTTAACCTCGGCAACATACATTTTGAAAATCACAGTATGTTTATATTGCATTGCTTTATTTACCAAATATAAGTTCATTTTAAGTGATGGTACATATAGAACGTCTCCAATTCTATTTATACCATGGGCGTATATATAATTGTCTGCTGCTAGCACGAGACAAAAATATTTTTACCGCAACTCATTTGTGTCGTTGCACCACTACCAACACACCATGTATAGTTGTTTATTTCAGCACGAACTGTCCCAGCATATACAGCGTACGAAAGTTCGTTATTCTTCGCACTCTGTTTCATATTTTGATCATTACTTTGTTTCGACTTTCTTCTAAACTTGAGCGGCCGTTTTCCCACCTACCCCACAGTTAAAACACTTGCACAGTCTCCGACTATCACTCAGCGTGAACAGTTGTGTTTCTAACACAGTGCGTTTGTTTTCAATTCTGTTTATCTGCGCTATTCGTATTAAAACACGTGCATTTGTTCTTTACTTGACTAAGCCGCGCTTAAAAAGTCAGTGACACAAATCAACTATTTGCCAATATGCCCCCGGGGCTTCTAACCTCGGAGATAACAGGTTCGCCCTGCTTTCTCCGAGCTCCAGACCTAAACGAAAAAAAGCAGACACGACTCCACTGGATTTATACCCAGAGCTACCAATTACGAAAAAAGACGATCCTAAATTCATCATAATAAAAGCATTGGAAGGTAACAAGCCACTAACGAGCTTATCGTGTTTTGCCGTACATAAAGGTATACTAGCCATTAGCAAAGATGTTAACACTATATCCGAGCTTCGCGACGGCATTTTACTTCTGCTTCTCAAAAACAATAAAACTGCAGAAAAGTTTTTGTCAGCTAAATCTCTTCCGGGAGTGTGTGAAATCACTGCTAAACTTCACGATAACTTGAACAGCGTAAAAGGAACGATTTTTGCTCCATTCCTGGCTCATTTGCCAGAAAGCGACATTGTAGAGGGACTTAAGACTCACGGCGTTACTTCTATATATAAGTTTAATAGAATAATTGATGGTGTATCTAAGCCTACTGGCTCAATTCTTCTAACATTTGATAAATATCATCTTCCTGAAAAAATTGAAGTCGCATGGAGAATCCTTTCTGTCCGTCCATACATCCCAAATCCCATGAGATGCAAGTCGTGTCAAAAACTTGGCCATACAACAAAATACTGCAAAAATTTCCCAATGTGCAACAATTGCAACCTCCCTCCCCACTCCCCTACCGAATGCATAAGAACAATGTGTGCTAATTGCTCTGGAGAGCATCCGTCCTCCTCTAGCGCTTGTCCAAAATTTCTACAAACTAAAGAAATACTACGTATTAAAACATTAGAAAAATGCACCATGCATGAAGCAATAAAAAAATACAGAAGTACAATCCCGGCTCCCCTTAACCCCTTATCATTTGCCAATGTGTTAAAGTCTCCCGAAATCAACAAAAACGAAAAACCACAAACAACTGCAGACTCAAACGAAAATAATGCTCCTTCCATCCCCGCCATTTCCCCATAAACCCTCAGTAACAACTCGTTACCTGCTATCAATACCTACTCAGCTAAACCATCATTCTCCACCAACAACATCTCGTCTCCACCTAACTCTCACACTGACCTTTATCCGCAATCATTTAACAAAAACCCAACAGAAACACAATTGTTGATAATCCACTCTCTCAAAATAATGGCAATATTTATCTATCCGACTCTCCCAACTTAACAGACATACTCTCGCGCTATTGCACGCCCCTTCCTATTTCTCTCTCCTCTCAACCTCCAACTAATAAACACGATGACTCGATCACGCTTTCCCCACCTTCGCAGCCAGCAGAAACCAATAACATGGGCATTTCTAGCTTATAATATTTTTAAATATATACATACATGACAAAAACAAATACCAGTTTTCTCTTCTCTTTTGCGCATATGTTTGTTGCTTTACAGTGGAACATAAACGGATATTACAATAATTTTATCGATCTTGAAATATTAATTAAATCGCACAATCCCTCTGTTATTCTTTTAAATGAAACCCACCTCCCCTACATGGTCAATGCTCGTACCCCCTTGGCCTATGTCGGATACTTTCATAATTTGCCACATATTTTATCTAGTAAGCAAGGAATTGGTATCTTAGTGAAGAAAAATGTTCCACACAAATGTTATCCTCTTCAGTCCCACATCTCTTCCTTGGTATTAGAAACTCTATCGCCCAATAAAATATCCATTATCTGCGCCTACTCCCCTCCTGATCAAGCACTTTCAACCACTGACCTTAATAGTATTTTTCCTACAACCAATACTCCTTTTATTTTGGCTGTCGATTTCAACGCCTGGAGCCCTATGTGGGGTTCCACTTCACTTAATGCTAGGGGCCGTGCGGTTGAAGATTCAATCCTTGCCTCCAACTCCTTTGTTCTTAATAATGGCTCTCCGACTCACTTCTCTACTCATAAATCCTTCACCCACCTTGACCTCACCATATGTTCGATTTCCCTTTCTACCAAATGCACCTGGCAAGTAATTGATGACATCCATGGGAGTGACCATTTCCCTATTGTTACCATACTTCCTTCAAACCATTTTCCCTCACTCCGGCTGAAGCTGAAATACCTGACTGACTCTGCTGATTGGTTAAAGTTCCAAGGTGCTTGTCTACATGGATGCAGCTCCTATCCCATTTCCCTCAACGTCAACCAAGAAGCATCCCGCATCCAAAAAATTATCAGAAGTGCGGCTAATCCGTCCATCCCACAATCAGGTAGCAAAACTTTTAAGTCGGCTCCATTGTGGTGGAGCGCTGAGCTTTCAACTTTAAGGCAAGCTAAACAAAATAAATGGCTTGAATATAAGCGTGATAGGTCCTCCTTCAATCTGCTTCAGTACAAAAAAGCTAATGCTCATTTTCGCCGTAAAGCCAAACTGTCTAAAGCTGCCTGCTTTGAAAAATTCACCAGCAACATTAACTCCTCATCCAACCCAAGAAGGATCTGGGCCGACATCAAAAGACTATCTGGGATGGCCTCATTTTCCACAAAATCCGCCTTAAGTTCCGCTCGCGGCACTCTTCTATATCCTCTGGATATAGCTCAAGAGTTCGCCATCCACTTTTCTACTGCCTCCTCCGATCGCAACTTTCCCCCTGAATTTATTTCAAACAAGTACCAATCAATCTCATCCCGGTTTCAACCCAGTAATCTTTCGATCTCTGCGAAGTATTTAGAAAAGGACATAACGCATTTCGAGCTGGTCTCTGCCCTTTCTTCAGTAAAGGGCAAAACACCTGGCCACGATAGAATTTCTTACCCCATTATCAAGAACCTTCCTCTTCCTGTCCCATCCCGCCTTCTTAACCTCTATAATAATATTTTTGCTGCAGGCATTTACCCCCAAGCTTGGAAAACCAGCTTGATAATTCCCATCCTCAAACCTGGTAAATCTCCCCTTGATGTCTGCAATTACCAACCAATCTCCCTTCTCCCGTGTTTAGGCAAATTACTAGAAAAAATTATTGCTACCAGACTTTTCTGGTATGCCCGCAAGAATGATTTCATTCATCATAACCAAGTTGCATTCAAAACAGGGCAGGGTACTATCGACTCACTTGTTCATCTTGACCACTACATCCCTAATGCTTTGTCAAATAAAAATCACATCTCCCTGATGTCTCTAGATTTTCAAAAAGCCTTCGATCGAATTGGTATTCATATCGTGCTAAGGCAACTAACTAAATGGAAAGTGGGTCCGCGAATCTTAAATTTTACAAAATCTTTTTTATCCCATCGTAGAATAAGCGTCCTTATCTCAAACTCCCGCTCCTCTATCCTTCCCCTAGAGAATGGCACTCCTCAAGGGTCACCCTTATCGGTGATCCTCTTTATTATAGCGTTTGATGAACTGAGTGAAATACTGTCAAAATGTTCCACTGTTGAGCACCAACTGTAAGCTGATGATGTTCTAGTATACTCCAAAAACACTGATCAAACAGCAGTTCAAAGAACCTTCTCTGATATCCTCTCCAAAATCTTCTCCTGGTCGCAAACTTCCGGCGCTTCAATTTCCGCTAGCAAATCTAAATTCTTGCACATTTGTAGAAAAAGAAACTGTACCACCCATACTATAACTTTTTCCGATGTAACTATAAATTCTACAAATAGCCTTAAGTTTTTACTTATAATACTAGACTCTAAGTACTCTTTCGCACCACATTGTCAATATGTAAGAGATAGACTAATGTCCAAAATATTAATAGTTAAGTACCTCTCTGCAAAGCGCTCATTTATCGGTCCGGCTTTGTTGATTAACGTAACCAGGGCTCTCATCGTCTCAACTATACAATACGGTTTGGAAGTTTATGGACACCACGCAAAAAATAAGTTGAAAATGCTGACTGCCCCTTACCACACTGCAATTCGAAGATCGCTGCGCGCGTTTCCAACGACTCCCTTAAATAATTTATTTGCAGAGTCTGGGCTAAATACAATATTCGATGCAGCCGAAGATTCAGTCCGAAAACTTTACGCTAAGCTCATGTTTTCACCAAACGCTCTTCTTAGAAAGGATCTACAACTAGCGATTTCGCGCAAACGGCCACCCAAAGTACAATCATCCGTTTTCTTATGCATCAAATTCGCTAAGGAGAACGGCCTTCCACTCCAAAGGCCTCATATTCGCAAAAGCACTCATCCGCCGTGGCTGGTTAAAAATGATTCCTTCATCAACGAACTTGTCCATCTGCGCAAGATGAATACTGCCAACGATGTATACAAGGCTAATTTCCTCGAAGTGATAGCTAAATACAAATCCAATGGATGGGATCTAATTTTTACCGACGGTTCAAAATCATCACAGACTTCATTTGCTGTCGTGAAAGAACATGGAGAAGTAATTACTTACGGTATTTTGTTTAATTTCTGCTCAATTTTCACAGCAGAAGCCGTGGCAATATTCAATGCTAGCGCTGCGGTATCTTTAGTTTATGTAATAATTTTATTGTTATGTAAACTTTTATAAAATAAAATAAAAAAATAGAAAATAAAACACTTGCATTTAAAGTTCGTATTTACTTTTTTGTATGAGGTTGTTTCATTTACTCGCGCATAAGCCGCCTGTGACGTAGTTTCGCGATTGTCTTGCTGTTCCCTTCTAGCACCTTCTTCTAGAAGTTTCACTTTCAGCACATTGAGTCTCAATTGCTACAACAAAATTTTGGTATTCAGCAGGCAAACTAGATATAGTATTATAACTTTTAGCTCTTCATTCAGCTCAATGTGAACCTCTGCCAGCTCATCTTCTATTTCGACGAACGAAATAAGATAACTGGGCATGCTTTGATTTGCAGACGCACCACAATTCAGCAACCTTTTGTACAGAAACACTTTCTGTAACGGACCACTAGGCATGTGAACGTCTCGAAGCTTCTTCCACGCTTCACCGAAGTTTTACACGCTTTTAAGTATATTAGTTAGCTGCGTCAGCTTAACACACAAAATTATATTTGCTAGCGCTTTTTGATCGTCATGATCCCAACTTTTCGCATTCTCACTGGTACGTTTAAGGTCTTCACTGACTATGCGCCACTGGTCTGTATTCACCAGTATGCTGCGCATTTGCATGCACCACACGTCATAATTGTCTTCCCCCAGTTTCTCAATTTGATAATTGGAATTCATTTTAATTGCTACACTAGATTGTTTCTTTCACAAAACTCTTACGTAGACTGGGTTCATAACCTTTGTTAGCAATATCCTTTAAATACTTGCGCAGTTATCCAAATTATTGAGAGAAACACATCTAGTATATAGTTTAAACGTTTAATTATGACTAACTTGCTTCATGATCATACATTTAGTTTAGGGGAAAAATACAAATTAATTAAAGTAATTAAAAATGTAAGTGCAATTATTGTTGTAAGCAAAAATATTGTTATTTTGTTAACACTTGCTTTATGTTTTATGTATAATAAAATGCAGACTCCCTGATGAAGGCGCGGAAGACGCCGAAACGCGTAGGAGAAAAAAATAAACTTTTTTTTTGCTTTTAATACATTACCGACCGAAAAGCTCCTAAAGCATCCCAATTGAAAAATACAAATGTTTATCGTACATTTATTTGTGTCATATGTGATATACTTCTTATTCATTACAAAAATCTTCTCAGTAGGTAATACAATATTTAGCTTGTAACTACCAGAGAACGTATATTAGACAGAGAAGCATTAAGTTAGGATGCTGGTGTGAATTGTCAAAATGCATCAATAATTCTCGTCCAGCTCACCATTCTAATGGCCGACAGGGGAAATTGTGAGAGTGGCGAGTTAACAGAGCTGAGCGAAGGCAAAATTTGTTTAACAGACTATGATTTCTGATCATTTTAATTGTTTTGGCTTGAATTTTAGATTTTGCCAATATATTAACAAATTGATATAAACGTCTAAATAGTTTATTAGACGTGAAATTTGGCTTTGCTTAAATATGTGCATGATATTTTGGTAATATGCATGCATTATATAGATATGTTTTATAAGCCTAATAATCGTTATCATACTAAGTATACATATGTAAATAAAATATGTATATGGATAATATGTAGTACATATGTACATATATAAATATCCAAATATACGTACGTATGTATGTATATATATTAACATGTTCATGCACATGTATGTATGTATGTACATACATATGTATGTACTAAAAAGTCAACAAGTGCACATGCATTCATATGCATTATATCTATCATCATCATATATTTATTTATTGTTATGTAAGTAAATATATGCAGCATTTGTTTCATCCCTCCGCCAGCGTGTCTGTTTTCAACCGCAGCGCAACTGCAGTACAGCAACAAAAAATTCATTCATAAACGCACTCGCATATTATTGAAAGCAAATTTCCGTTCATTCATAAATGCGAACATTTCATCTCCCCACAAACACATGCGCCCCTCATCCATCTCATTTTTCGCGACGAAGACAAAAATCTAAAAATCATAAATTGAAGATTTTTGTAATTTTGGTCCAAATGCTCACAACTTCAAATGGGAATATAGATATTATTTTGGCCCGCTTGTGCCCGTAAAATATTTCATGAAGAAATTCATCTTTTATTAATCTATTATGTTTGCTTAGGGGTCGTGCACATATTACGTAACGCGCTAGGGGGGCGGCGGGGGTTTGCGATTTGTGACGAAGTGTAACATGTGATTTCCCTTTGCCTAATATATAACATATATTAATTAACATTGTATTTTATTTTACGATTAATAAAAACAATTTTTCTGAAAGTGTGACATGATGAGGGGTCTGAAATGATCAAAAATTGCGTTACGTAATATATGCACGACCCCTTATCATTATAAACGTGTTTTGCGGGAAGTCCTGTTATATATGTCATTTAAAGCCCTATATATTCCAAATCGGCGCAACCAAACGCCTTACCGCTACGCCTACTTGCATACATATGTACATTACACATACATATGTATGTCAATATGTAGTCTATATTTTGGTCGCATTTGCTTCAGAGCTTTCGTCTTATCACAAATGTAGCGCAAGTAGCAGAATAATATATTTAGGAGTCGAAAATCTACTACCTTTTAACATATTTTTCAACAATTGTCTAATTAAACGCAAACATTGCTATAATTAATTGTATTTTGTGAGACCTTTAATTAATTATACTACTTTTGCTTCTTCCTGAACCAACAATCTGGGTCAATGACCTATACAAAAGACTTTCAACCCGAAATTGCAAATAAACCGTACCATTTTTATTCTGAGAGGGTATAAAGTACCAGAATTTTAATTTAGAAATTTTATTCTGTGGCAAATAACTTAACATCTTATGTATGTATCTATATGTAAGTATTTTATTTCATATATTCCTCTATTCGATCTAGTATATCAATATTTGTATTATACTCCACTTTTTTCTTCTACCTTCCTCAAATACAAATTAATTCAACTGAACCCTGACTAATGATGGCGGCTTTGCGACGCAGCTTTTTCGTGTGAATTGCGGGCAGAAGCAACTATTTCTGTGGAGTTTTGACAAAAGAGCTTATTTGGCTTTCGAATTTTTATTTTCAAATCAATAAATTTCTATCTTTGACGTACAAATTTAATATTTAAATTAAACTCTTACCACGATAGCCTGTTGAACTATAGCTTTGTTTAACTATTTGTATAAATATTTCATTAGAACATTGTTATTTTTGACATGGTAAAAATTGAAGTCCAACTGGAGATAAGATATTTTGTCAAACTTTGCGCGCAGGCTTAGAGTTCGGTTGAATGTGCGCGCATGTGAACAAACATATGTACATACATAATTATTTCTATTCTATTTACATATCTACACATATGCTTATACGCGCCCTTTTGCATGGAAGTAATTCGATTAAATATGCATTGATAAATAAATGCATGCATGTGCATACATATGATAAACAATAAATGCAATTTCTTTAGTGTTTTTTGAAGATTTTGTTTAACTACTCAATATATTTATTGAAAGTTATATATGGAAAATATTAGTAGAAGAAAATAAAACACTAAAATTGAAATTATAGAAGAATACATATTTTTAATATTTTTTTTTAAATGTTGGAAATAGAATTGCGAAAATTCCTTATCAAAACAATAGGAAAATTTTCGCCAAAAAACATCTGCAACCACACAATGTAGCTGATAACAGAGAACGTACATTAATTTTCTCTAAAATTGTTGTTTTCGCTCAACCGATGTTAAATTTTGCCCCTTGTTGGTGAAAAATTATTGGGTGGTGAGCTGGACGAAAAATAGACCTTTTCCCAAAAACGCGGAACGTCAACAGGAATGAAGTGGGATGCTACTTCTCTGTAAATATACGTTCTCTGGTAACTACATTCTGTAATTTCAACATTCTCAAAAAAATTGCGGTATGCAGTTATTTAGCCCTCTAACTGATGCTTAATAAAATGCAAATTTTGTATAGCTTGAAACTACCTTTCGTTTTTGGTGATAATATTTCCTAACGAACCAAGTGTCAAACTTTGTCAAATTGGCGGCAAAAATTCAACAAATCTTCGACACAATTTTTAATTTGAATTTCTTAAAAAAATTGCGGTATGCATTTGTTTAGCGTTCTAACTTCTGTTTAACAAAATGCACATTTTGCATGGCTTGAAATTACCGCTCGTTTTTGGTTGATATTTTTTCCAGACGAACCAAGTGTCAAAATTTGTTGAAATGGCGGCAAAAATTCAACAAATCTTAAACACAATTTTTAATTTGAATTTCTTAAAAAAATTGTGGTATGCAGTTGTTTAGCGTTTTAACTGCTGTTTAATAAAATGCCCATTTTGTATGGCGTTCTCTTGTGGTGATATTTTTTTCTGACGAACCAGGTATAAAAATTTGTTAAAATAACGGAAAAAAATCAACAAATCAACAAATCTTAATTACAATTTTTTGAATTTCCAGAAAAAATTGCGGTATGCAGTTGTTTAGCCTTTTAACCGCTGTTTAATAGGGTGCAAATTGTGTGTGGCTTGAAATTATCGTACATTTTTGGTTGATATTTTGTCCTGACGAACCAAATATCAAACTTTGGCTGCGAAAATTCCACATGTGTTACGTACAATTTTTAATTTGAATTTTTCTAACAAATTGCGGTATTCAGTTATTTAACCTGCTAACGGGTGCTTACCAAAGTGCAAACTCTATGTGACTAGACATTACCGATCTTTTTGGTGATATTTTTTCTGACAAACCAGGTGTAAAAATTTGTTCAACTTCGAAAAAACTCAACAAATCTTACATAAAATTTTTAATTTGAATTTCTCTGTTAGCAATATCCTTTAAATACTTGCGCAGTTATCCAAACTATTGAGGAAACACATCTATATACTTTACTTTAAACGTTAAATTATGACTAACTTGCTTCATGTTCATACATTTAGTTTAGGGGAAAAATACAAATGTTTATCGTACATCTATTTGTCTCATATGTGATATACTTCTTATTCATTACAAAAATCTTCTCAGTAGGAAATACAATATTAAGCTTGTAACTACATTCTGTAATTTCAACATTCTCAAAAAAATTGCGGTATTCAGTTATTTAACCTGCTAACGGTTGCTTACCAAAGTGCAATTTCTATGTGACTAGACATTACCGTTCTTTTTGGTGATATTTTTTCTGACAAAACAGGTGTAAAAATTTGTTCAACTTCGAGAAAATTCAACAAATCTTACATAAAATTTTTAATTTGAATTTCTCTGTTAGCAATATCCTTTAAATACTTGCGCAGTTATCCAGATTATTGAGGAAACACATCTATATACTTTAAACGTTAAATTATGACTAACTTGCTTCATGTTCATATCGGGTGTTTTTTTTAGGGGTATAGAACTTCGAATTGAAATAAAACACAAGAAAATCGTTTTAAGGTCCATCAATTTGGCTTTATTGGAAGGATAATTTTATGCCATTAATGTTTAAATATGATTTCGGGCATGTGGCCGCCGCGGCTGGCTCGAATAAAGCCAATTCTACAGGTCCAATTTTCAACCACTTTTTCGAGCATATGGGGCCGTATGTCGGCAATAACGCCACGAATGTTGGCTTCCAATTCCCCTAACGTTTCTGGTTTGTTGGCGTAGACGAGCGACTTCACATATTCCCAAAGAAAATAATCCAATGGTGTCAAATCACACGATCTTGGTGGCCAATTTACAGGTCCATTCCGCGAAATTATGCGCTCATCGAATGTTTCCTTCAATAAATCGATTGTGACGTGCGCTGTGTGGCATGTAGCGCCGTCTTGTTGGAACCACAACTCATCCACATTCATGCCATCCAATTCGGGAACAAAATAGTCGGTTATCATGGCTCTATACCGGTCTCCATTAACGGTAACTGCCTCTCCAGCATTATTGCGGAAGAAGTATGGCCCAATGACTCCACCAGCCCATAGAGCACACCAAACAGTCAGTTTTTGTGGATGTAATGGCGTTTCAAGGGTCTCATGTGGATTCTCTTCAATCGAAATGCGGCAATTTTGCTTGTTGACGTAGCCATTCAACCAAAAATGAGCCTCATCACTGAACAAAATTTTGCGATGAAAATCAGCATCGAGATCAATCTCATTTTCGGCCCATACACCAAAATCACGACGCATTGCATGGTCTCGCGGCTTTAATTCTTGCACAAGCTGGATCTTTTAAGGTCGCAAGCCAAGATCTTTGCGCAAAATCTTCCATAAAGTTGATGGACAAAGCTCCAATTGCTGTGCACGGTGGCGAATCGATTCATTCGGGTCCTCTTCAACACTTTGCTCTACAGCGGCAATTGTTTCTTCGGTGCGCACTGTTCGACGTCTCTGCGGATGCGTATTATCACATAGAGTAAACGTAGTGCGAAAACGATCCATGGTTAACCGAATTAATTGCTCTGATGGACGATTATGTCGACCATAAAATTGACGGAGCTCGCGGTAAACTTCGCGAACTGAACCATTATTTTCGAAATAAATTTGCACGATTTGCAAGCGTTGTTCTTTTGTCAACCTGTTCATGATGAAATGGCAAACCAAACTGAACATAAATGACATTAGAGTTGCCAGATTTGACCACAAAATGCCAGTTTTATCTCTATTCGAAAAACAAACCTGTAAAAGAAACACCCGATACATTTAGTTTAGGGGAAAAATACAAATGTTTATCGTACATCTATTTGTCTCATATGTGATATACTTCTTATTCATTACAAAAATCTTCTCAGTAGGAAATACAATATTCTTCTCGACAGCTGCATGCACCAACATACTTCTAGCCATTTCGACGATAGTGCGGTTGACTCGTTCCGCCACCCCATTTTGTTGTGGAGTATAAGGCACAGTTAATTGTCTTTTTACACACTGATTTAAATAATCATTAAAAATATTACTGGTATATTCCTTACCATTATCACTTCGGATTTGTTTAATTTTCTTTTGCGTTTGGAATTCTACCATACTTTTAAATAATTTAAATTTTTCGAATACCTCACTCTTTTCTTTGATAAGGTATATAAAAATCATACGTGAAAAATCGTCAATAAAAGTTAGAAAATAACGCGCTCCACCAACTGACTTAACGTTTATCGGACCACAGACATCCGTGTGTATGAGGTCGAGTATTTGACTTGATACAATTTCAGTTTTCTTCGGAAATGACACCGCACATATTTTCGTTTGATTGCATGTATCGCAAGTTTGTTTTTATATTTACATTCTTTATGTCTAGACCACGAAATAGACCATTTTCAGCAATATTTTTTAAACTTTCAAAATTTATATGTCCATATCGATTATGCCATATTACATTGTTCAATAAAAATGCCGTATTTTGCTCTTTCATGTTGAACATAAACAAGTTATTTACCAATTTAGCTTTAATTAATGCCAACCCGTTCGGGTGTTTAACCTCGGCTTTTTGATCGTCATGATCCCAACTTTGCTTCTTCATAGTCTTCACAGACTATGCGCCACTGGTCTGTATTCACTAGTATGCTGCGCATTTGCATGCACCACACGTCATAATTGTCTTCCCCCAGTTTCTCAATTTGATAATTGGAATTCATTTTAATTGCTACACTAGATTGTTTCTTTCACAAAACTCTTACGTAGACTGGGTTCATCAACTTTGTTAGCAATATCCTTTAAATACTTACGCAGCTATCCAAATTATTGAGAGAAACACATCTATATAGTTTAAACGTTTAATTATGACTAACTTGCTTCATGTTCATACATTTAGTTTAGGGGAAAAATACAAATTTTTATCGTACATCTATTTGTCTCATATGTGATATACTTCTTATTCATTACAAAAATCTTCTCAGTAGGAAATACAATATTAAGCTTGTAACTACATTCTGTAATTTCAACATTCTCAAAAAAATTGCGGTATTCAGTTATTTAACCTGCTAACGGTTGCTTACCAAAGTGCAAACTCTATGTGACTAGACATTACCGTTCTTTTTGGTGATATTTTTTCTGACAAAACAGGTGTAAAAATTTGTTCAACTTCGAGAAAATTCAACAAATCTTACATAAAATTTTTAATTTGAATTTCTCTGTTAGCAATATCCTTTAAATACTTGCGCAGTTATCCAGATTATTGAGGAAACACATCTATATACTTTAAACGTTAAATTATGTCCAACTTGCTTCATGTTCATACATTTAGTTTAGGGGAAAAATACAAATGTTTATCGTACATCTATTTGTCTCATATGTGATATACTTCTTATTCATTACAAAAATCTTCTCAGTAGGAAATACAATATTCTTCTCGACAGCTGCATGCACCAACATACTTCTAGCCATTTCGACGATAGTGCGGTTGACTCGTTCCGCCACCCCATTTTGTTGTGGAGTATAAGGCACAGTTAATTGTCTTTTTACACACTGATTTAAATAATCATTAAAAATATTACTGGTATATTCCTTACCATTATCACTTCGGATTTGTTTAATTTTCTTTTGCGTTTGGAATTCTACCATACTTTTAAATAATTTAAATTTTTCGAATACCTCACTCTTTTCTTTGATAAGGTATATAAAAATCATACGTGAAAAATCGTCAATAAAAGTTAGAAAATAACGCGCTCCACCAACTGACTTAACGTTTATCGGACCACAGACATCCGTGTGTATGAGGTCGAGTATTTGACTTGATACAATTTCAGTTTTCTTCGGAAATGACACCGCACATATTTTCGTTTGATTGCATGTATCGCAAGTTTGTTTTTATTTTTACATTCTTTATGTCTAGACCACGAACTAGACCATTTTCAGCAATATTTTTTAAACTTTCAAAATTTATACATATGTCCATATCGATTATGCCATATTACATTGTTCAATAAAAATGCCGTATTTTGCTCTTTCATGTTGAACATAAACAAGTTATTTACCAATTTAGCTTTAATTAAGTTCGCGTTTTTAACCTCGGCAACATACTTTTTGAAAATCACAGTATGTTTATATTGCATTGCTTTATTGACCAAATATAAGTTCATTTTAAGTGATGGTACATATAGAACGTCTCCAATTCTATTACCATATGGTTCGTCTTTATCACTACCGTGCCTATACCAAGGGCGTATATATAATTGTCTGCTGCTAGCACGAGACAAACATATTTTTACCGCAACTCATATGTGTCGTTGCACCACTACCAACACACCATGTATAGTTGTTTATTTCAGCACGAACTGTCGCAGCATATACAGCGTACGAAAGTTCGTTATTCTTCGCACTCTGTTTCATATTTTGATCATTACTTTGTTTCGACTTTCTTCTACACTTGAGCCAGAGAACGTATATTTGACAGAGAAGCCTTAAGTTAGGATGCCGGTGTGAATTGTAAAAATGCATCAATAATTCTCGTCCAGCTCACCATTCTAATGGCCGACAGGGGAAATCGTGAGAGTGGCGAGTTAACAGAGCTGAGCGAAGGCAAAATTTGTTTAACAGACTATGATTTCTGATAAATTTTAATTGTTTTGGCTCGAATTTTAGATTTTGCCAATATATTAACGAATTGATATAAACATCTAAATATTTAATTTGACGTGAAATTTGGCTTTACTTAAATATGTGCATGATAAGAGTGAGCCTATTTTGGTTATATGCATGCATTGTATACATATGCCATAAATAGCTTACTTCACTTGCTGTTTTGCCGACGGCATTTCATATGTAATATGCACAGTATTTTTATATTTTGGATGTAAAATTGTATGATGTTTATGAAATGATGAAAAAACTAGAAATTTTATCTATTAAGTAGAAAATGAAAAGAGTTAGACAAATTTCATTTTTATCACGATGGATAAGTATAATTATCGGAAAAGTAACCTGACTGGCTGTTTTGATGAGAGCATTTCATATGTGCATTTTCATACAAATTTATGATTTATAAAGCTTATTAATGAGTGAGTGTGAGGAGATTATAATATCCAAATAAATATGTATGAAAGTACGCACTTATGCACGTACATACGCACTTACATACGCACTTACATACATAACTATGCAAGTATGTATGTAGACGCATATGCATATAGACAAGGTACCTGTGGACTTACGTATTTTATAAACATAAAAATCGTTATCATATTTGAGTGCAAGTACATTCATATGTAATTCAAATGTATTTACATATGTATATCTATTTTTATTGATAAACATTTGCATATGGATGTACATATGTATGTACATTTATACTGCATACGTATGCACATACATACATACATATATACAACCGCGCAACAAGTGATACATACAACAACAAAAAATTCATTCATAAACACACGCGCACACTTCTGATAGTAAATTCTGTTCATTCATAAATACGAGCATTTCATCTCCTCGCGCACGCAGGTGCCCTTCACAACAATCCGCGACGATCACAAAAATACGAAAATCTTCAATTTTACAAACCATCGACCAGTTATTGAAAATACACAACATCGTAATATCAGACAATACTGCAATGTGGCGCCATAGCTCAGAAGCATTTGTCGCATTTTTCGTGAAGATTTTACAATTTTTGCGTAAGTGCCAATGTAAATATGTATGGCACATTTATGTATGTATGTATGTACATATGAATGTGAATCGCGCGCAGATGCAACTACTTGTGTGGAGTTTTGACAAAACGACTCATTTAGGTTTAGAATAATTGATTTAAAATCAATCAATTGCGATCTTCCACACAACAATTTAATATTTTTATTTCAGTTTTACCAAGATAACTTGCTAAACTATACATTAGCTTAACTATTCATTGGAATACTTGCTTGGAACATTGTAGTATTAAGCTTCTTAGGAAAAAACGGATAACTGAAATAATTTTGGTAGTGAAATTTCGCATTTAGCTTAGATGTTGTCTGTAAAGTGGACGGGGGGAAGTTGCATACATTTGTATTTATTTGTTATTTACATACTTATGTGTGTACATATCTTACCATTATTCAATTCTGAAATGCAATATATCTCTATGAATAAAAAGCAACATTTTTATTAAAAGTCATGGTTACTATTATTATTTTTTTTAATTTGTTTTTAATTTTGATTATTTCATTCTACATTTTTGAAAATTGTATTAACTTAAAATTTTCTGCAACGAAAAAAAAGAAGGTTGAAACGAAAAAAGAAAAGACATATTAAATATTAGATATGTTGTAAAAAAGGCACAACAAAATAAATATACATAATTTGAATCAGAGTTACGAAACTGTCATTTGTATAACAACATTTTCTCACACGACCTAATCAATAGGGGAATTCAGACCAGGCTCGGTAATGTAAACATTTATCGAACCGCCGAATTAGCGATATCGATTAGACTGATAATTTACTTGCTTTTTAAAACGTAACTAAATCCATCGTGATTAAGTTAAACGCTTTAAAAAGCTAGGCTCTGATGCTAAGGTATCTGTGGAGAAAAATTAAAAAAAAAGCTGGAAAAAAGGAGAAAAGCTGAAAAAGAGAAAAAACTGGAAAAAGAGAAAAGCTGAAAAAATAAAAATAAAAAGAGAAATACTGCAAACCCCTGAAATATATATTAAATAAGTGAATGAATACAAAAAGTTTTATTCAAAAGTTTTACAAACCTCAAGAAACGATGCCCCTCACGTGTTGGCCCCAAACATACAATTTACAATTTTTTTAATTTCTCGCCCCTCTTCTGACTTCTTACGGTATTCAATTCCTCGCGCAACAACCATTTTGAGTTTTTAAATAAAAGAACAGTTATTAAAAAATCTAAAAGTTTATATCTATGTTCCCTACACTCGCCAGAGACTTGGAACCAGTCGGGAAAGACTTTATCTGTTTTCTCTTTGATGGTGGACAACATTAGGCTTTTTACACCAGTTATGTGCGCGTACTTCTCGAAGAGATGACGGTACCAGATCATCTGGAGGCGACATACATCGAAAACCCTGTCTTCAGGATTGACAAGCCTTAAATCGCTGGCTGGATCTCCTTGTGCCTTCGTCATGATCTTGGCGCATTTTTCGCACTTCAGTTTACACAGAACTTTCTGGTAAATACCATAACCTGTGTAATACCGTTGCACCTGTACTTCAGCCCTTTCTTCTACTTCGGCAAAATTTTCGTCTGGTATTTCAATGTCGTCCAAGACAAGTCTTTCCGCTTCTGGTTCGCTAACTACCTGTTCAACATGACGATCTTCTGGGCCTAAGTTCCAATCTAAGTTTATATCTTCGTCATCTTCGCAATTACTAACTTTATTTTCGAATCTCTGGCGTAATATTTTCATAGATATTAAACGCGCTACTATATACTGCACGTCATGTGCTCAGGGGTGGGTGTTAATACCCTGACTCGCTCGGATTTTATAAAAAAAATTCTCTAACGCGTCTTGATTCAGTTTACCCGTTAAAATAAATTTTAGATTACAATTTTCGGCAAAAATATTTTCGGAAAGGAATTGAATAGAACGAACGGTAATGCAAAAGCCGTCAATACATTTAACACGCGAGTTATATACATACATATATACGTATATACATATGCATATAAAACATACAAACCAAACCTACATACTTTATTTGTTACACTTACCTGCTTACAAATTTACACAATTATGTACTTTCCTATTTTGTTATTAATTTGAATACTTACCATTTCGTGATACATATTTACATACGTACAAACATACATACATATATGCATAAGCTATTACCTGAAGACAAAATATCAATGCACAATAGTTGTACAAAAACAATAATAAGAACAAACCTGTTTACCAAAAAGTAGTAGACAAAATATGCAACAACAATTTAAAGAACAACAGTGATATCGCCTGATATTGCGGAACTGACTAGCGTTGCTGTTGTTGTAGCAGCAACTCTAGTCAAGTGATTAGCGATCATCAAAAGCTACCAACAAATGTAAAGGATAGCAATTGTTGTTTTGTTTGCCCAAAGTGGCGTGATGAATTTGTACCAACAAACATATAGGATAACAGTTATCAATATTTGTTTACTCATTACTATAAATAAGCAAACCACTGTAAAATAAGTTAGTTTTAAGCTTGAATGTCACAGAATAAAGACGTTTCCCTTTTTACTGAAATCACGGTGTAATAGTTTTTCTTTAACTGGCGCAGTCGGTTACTGCTATAGCCTAAAAGTGGTGATAACGAAGGTGTATTTAAATTTATACCGCAGAAACAACCCAAATAGTGCAAATAAATTAAAAAAAAAAAAAAGTTAAAAGTGAACAATATTGTGAAAAAGTGTTGAAAACGAAGGCATGCACATTTGTGTGCTGTAGAAACAACACAGACAGTACAGATTTTAAATAAAAAAAAAAAAAAGGAAACTATAAGAAAACTGTGAGAGTAAAATTAAGAAACGAAAAAGAAGTGGCAAGATTTTGAACTCTAGAATTTACTGACCCATTGGATCGTAAATAATATAAAAAAAAAAAAAAATTACAATTGTTTCATACAATTTGAATAAAAACAAATAACTTAAATATGGCTGAAGAAAATTTACCAGCAGATGCCACCATGGTTCAATGCCTTGGCGCAATTACAAGGCTTTTGTGCCAATGAGCAGCACAGCAATCAACATCTCTAAGAAACAAGATTGAAAGGGATCTAAAATACTTACCAGCATTTAACGGCGAAGCAAAAATGCTACCAGCCTTTATACATTCCGTGGATCGAGTTATGTTGGATTATAATACACAAAGAGACTTGACATACCAAATAGTGTTCGACTTAAAAATACAAGGAGATGCCAAAAATTTCCTGCAACTAGACCGGCCTGAAAGCTGGGAGCTTTGCCAAGAAAGGTTGAAGCAGCACTTTAAGTCATCAAAGGATCAAATGCAACTTACGAAAGAAATAATGTCGCTTAGAGTAAGTTCTATTAAGGATTTAAGTATTAAGTTAAAAAGTATTATTAATGACGTTTCAGAATTTTGTGCATTTGATGAGGGATATTTTCTCAGGAATCATAATTCAAAGAGTGAAACAGTTAGTTTCCGGAACATTAGCATACGCTATAAGAAATAAAACTAGTTTAGTCGATACAGAGGCAACTATCCATGAATTTGTAGGTATGGATGAAGGCAATTTAAATAATTTTCTACTAATAAAAAATAGTTTTAAAAATTATTCAACAAATAATACTAATAAATTTAATAGTCAAGTTCAAAATTACTCAAATAGTACTAACGCGATACCAATAAATAGCAGGTATCAACAAAACAATAGTAATTTTTCAAATCAGATAAGCACTAATCGGCCTCAGAGCCAAGCTGTAGTTCGTAATAGTAACTATTTTAATGGTAATGGTGGAAATTTTACTAATCAAGCAACCAATAGAGATTTCAACCAAATGAATAGTCAGTGGCAAAATCCTGGCAGTTCAAATATGCGTCGTAATAATAATCAAACCAATAAAACACAACAAACGAGACAGTCTAATGTTCCGATGGACATAGATGCAGTAAGTCATACTGAAGAAGCTATAACAAGCAACACAGATGAATTTTTTTTTTTTAAATTAGCCTCGGACTTTGCAAAAATATATTTAAAAATTACTCTTTTTGATAATGAATGGATAGCGTTAGTAGATACAGGGTCCACTTTAAGTATTCTCAAAGAAAGTAGTTTTAAAAAATTTGATTTACCTACACTAAATGAAAAAGAAAAAACTATATTAAATACAATTAATGGCGTGGTCAGTAATCCTAATAAAAAGGTAATTATCCCATGTCCAAAAGAATTTAGTGCTCCACAAAATGCCAGAATGAAGTGGGTATTATTAGATTTTAATAAACCTTTTGATTTAATATTAGGGATGGACTGGATAGTCAAAAATGTAACTAACATTGATATTCAAAATTTAGAGTTAAAACTTAATAATAACATATGCCTTCCGTTTTTAACAAAAATAATGCAAAAATATAAAGGCAAAGAATGCTCGCCTCGTCATCAACGATGGCTCTTAAAGTTACAAGAATTTAATTACGAAATTGAATACCTTAATGGCAAAGAAAATAGGGTGGCAGATTTTCTTAGTCGTATAGAAACATCGCCAAAAATTAACGAAATAATTCCAATGCTTCGAATTTTGAAATGTCGCAAACTATTCATTCGGCAGCAGAAGAGTTATTAGAGCACATTATAATAAAGTATGAAATAGTAAATAAGTATAAAGTTCAACTTATATTGACCTTTAGCCCATCATTTGGCGTAAAGTTAATGCATAAAAGAAAAATAATTGAAATAAATCCTCATGAGGATGAAAATGTTGTTAGAAACGTTTTAAAAAACAACATTAAAATCGGTCGCGTAGGAATTTTTTCTGAAGTACCAGACAAAGATTATCACAAAATTCAACTAATATTAATTTCGATGTTTTCGCTGGATAATAAAATAAAATTTGTTAAATGCACTCAACGTGTTACCGAAATAGAAGATGAAGAAACACTTCATAAACAAATAGCTTTGTATCACAACAATGAGTCTATGCACAGTGGTATAAATAAAACATACCAAACATTAAAAAACAAAATTTATTTTCCAAAATTAAAAGAGCAAATACAATTAATTATAAACAATTGCGAAAAATGCCAACAGATTAAGTATTCTAGGAAGCCGATTAAACCTTTGTTTCATTTTACTGAAACGGCTACAGACAAAAATCAGATTATTCATATAGATATATTTCATTTTAAAAAATTGTCATTTGTCACATTTATCGACAAATTAACTAAATTCGCTTCAGCTTATACTATTACTGACCGGAATTGGCGCTCGAAGAAAGCGATTATAGTTGAGCAAATTGCTAAATTCGGAAAGCCAAAAAAGGTCATTATGGACAATGAGTTCAGGGCTGAACAACTTATTGAGTATTTTAGACAGGAAGGTATTGAGGTACATTTAACGAAACCAAACAGTCATACCGGCAATGCGGATATTGAGAGGCTACACTCAACCCTGTTAGAAAAGCTAACGGGAATTGATGACCCAAGCCTCTCAACTGAAATGCGAATCCAATTTGCAATAGGTAACTACAATGACCGATACCATTCCACAATCAAATACTCTCCAAGAATGGCTCAAAACAATATCGATCCAAAAATTTTGCATGATAATATAAACAAAGTAAAACAAAGAGTAATAAATAAACGAAATAAAAATAGAGAATGTTATAAAGAAACTAGAGAAGTAGGTCCAATTAAAAACTATAAGCGAGTTCGACACAAAGACGAGCCTTATTTTAGAATAAATCCATTAAATAATGTGCATTTATCTAACATAAAAAGACCCTTAAAATTCCCATATAATAATAATTCTATTTCTGATGATAACTCAAGTATGATAGCAACAGCTGGCGATACTGATACAGAAACATAAAAAAAAAAAAATTTAAAACTACAAATAAATTTTTATTTTTAATATAATCAGTTTCATTCACTGATTATTCCCACCATTTACACCAATATCATTAAATACCTTTTTTTCACCACCTTTATATTTTAAAATAAATTACTGATGAATTAATTTGCGTTTCATGTTACATAGTACCTACACATTCTTTAATTTTCTCTCCTTTCTAAATTTAAAGATAAATAAATACAAGTATATTGATAAATAATCATAGGCGATAAGTTAAGTTTAAGTTAAGTATCCGATTTTGAAAATAAAAAAATAAAAAATAAGGGGAATTCTTTGAGCAGCCCTGGGGGAGTTATATACATACATATATACGTATATACATATGCATATAAAACATACAAACCAAACCTACATACTTTATTTGTTACACTTACCTGCTTACAAATTTACACAATTATGTACTTTCCTATTTTGTTATTAATTTGAATACTTACCATTTCGTGATACATATTTACATACGTACAAACATACATACATATATGCATAAGCTATTACCTGAAGACAAAATATCAATGCACAATAGTTGTACAAAAACAATAATAAGAACAAACCTGTTTACCAAAAAGTAGTAGACAAAATATGCAACAACAATTTAAAGAACAACAGTGATATCGCCTGATATTGCGGAACTGACTAGCGTTGCTGTTGTTGTAGCAGCAACTCTAGTCAAGTGATTAGCGATCATCAAAAGCTACCAACAAATGTAAAGGGTAGCAATTGTTGTTTTGTTTGCCCAAAGTGGCGTGATGAATTTGTACCAACAAACATATAGGATAACAGTTATCAATATTTGTTTACTCATTACTATAAATAAGCAAACCACTGTAAAATAAGTTAGTTTTAAGCTTGAATGTCACAGAATAAAGACGTTTCCCTTTTTACTGAAATCACGGTGTAATAGTTTTTCTTTAACTCGCGCACCGTTAGGAAGTTTTAAGGCCCTCAAAAATTCAACGTGGGCATTTAATCTATTAAATTTCTCAACATCTCCACGTTTAATAGGGCATCTGTGAGGGTTATTAGTTATGAAATTTTTGCAATCTAATTCATCGAATAGATCGTTCATAGTTTTGACGAAAATTTTAGTCGACTCAGCACAGTTTACCACGTATTCAGAATTGGCGAATAATCTTTGTTTGGATGCCATTTCGATACCAGCAGCTACCGAATTGCTCAGTACTTGTGTTGCGCGTGAAACGCTCATTTTTCCGAAAGAATGGGGTCGGACATGGGCCTCAGTTAATTTGGGCAGATTTTAAAATTGTGATTTAACTGGTCTATATCAAAAAATTTTTCGATAACTTTGAAACTAGCTATGCCATTGGGTGTCAGAATATCGTATTTTAACAAGGTATTACGAATGGACTTGATAAGATGACAATAGTCATACATGCAGAATATTTTTGTGTTATCATGAATAAAAAAAGGTGTGCTCTCTGAAATTTGTATCGTGTTGAAAATACCTGTGTTAGAGGGTCCTTGGTCGCAAACCAAGGCTTTGACGTTTAGTCCGATATTCTTAAGCGCTGCAATATTTTTTTTGACGATCGGTAGTAAGGTATTCGCATTGAGACCGCTTTTGGTAATATAGTACGAAAACACATATTTCCATTTCGAACATAAGCCTTTTACCATGAAAAAACAACATTTGTGTCCAATTTTTTTTTCGCGTTGGTCTTCTTCAAGGTCTTCAAATCCATCAACTATATCTCGAGCTTTATTGTACGTTAAGTCAGGTTTTACTATTATTTCGTCAAATAACAGTACGCAAAGACGTTCAGTCTGGGACATTTTGTGCACCACTTGGGCTAAATTTTCGATGACATTGGCGTCAAAACCTGGTACAACATACCGAATGGGGCGCCAACGCAATAGAGAAGTTTTATGTGGTAAGCAAAAACCAAGATCGTCACGCATAAACGTATATGCTTTTGAGGAAATATAATTAATATTTTGCGCCAATGTCTTCTCTTCTTCGCTATATGGGTACTGTTTAGTATTAACGATCATTTTGGCGAAATTAATAGCATCTCTGCTAGAAGTTTCATCCGCAATGATCGCACGAGAACACAAATTCTAATATTTTTTTTTTTAATTTTGGTTTTCTTGCTCGAGATCTTGAATTTTTTTATTTAATTTTAACGCGTTGCTCTGGTAATATCGAGCAGCCTGAGCAAATCGTTCGCGGCTGGTTGTGGCTTCAGAGTCATCGAAATTTTCGTCAACATTTTCGCGCCTACTTTCTTCTAAAATGGAAAATTTTTCAAACTCTTCTAAAGTTAGGTCTTCTTCATTTTTGGGTGCTTTTCATATATTTTAGTGACGGGCGGGCAAACCCATTCAGAGCCAACACTAGGAGAGCGACTTCTATGCAATAGCTCCAAATTTAAACAAGGAAAAGCCCCATTTAACAGTTTATACTTTGTGACAAATTTAATCTCGAAGTGGCGTTGGCAAATAAATAGCCTGTCAGTTTTTAAGGGCGGTTGTAATTTGCATGCCAGGGCCCAATTCTTGCGGGCATCCTCGCTCCGAGGAAATGCATATAAAATGCGCTTCGTTTCTGAAACGCAGCTCCTGACGCAGCATCTCCGCTCTGTGGTGGTGCCCAACTATTCGTGCTGCGGAGCTTCATCATATCCTAATTAATAAATTTGTGATGAAATATTATATATTTCAATATTTCGGAAACTATGTATGTACATATGTATATAAGCTGCTATGAAATTGAACCCAATAAGCCTATTATATAAAATTTGTATGTAAGTATATATAGCTTAACTCAAGGCCAATTCATACAAGGTGTAGTTACTATATCAGCTGATTTGACTTTTTTTTATTCAGCTATATGTATTTTGTTTTTGCTTTTGCGTATGAGCTCTCAAAAGCTGTAAAACCAAAAACAACTTTTACGCAGAAGCAAAAACAAAATACATAGGAGTTTTGTAGTTGTACTTATAACACCACCTTATATGAATTCGCCTTGGCTTAACTGGTTTCAGTACTCCTATTTAAAAGAAAAACTTGCGCCAGATATTTTATTTTACGCCCACCTACATATGCACATACATATGTAAGTTATGCCTACATCATGGAGTAAGCACCCTTTCGGTAATTAAATTAAATTTAAAGTACAGTCGAACTCCTCTATAACGAAAACCTCTCTCTAACGAATTTTTTTTTGAAACACTACGATTTTCACAATTTATTCATATATTTAGACCTCTTTATAACGAACTTCTCTATAGCGAATTCCTTTCTGTAACGAATTCTTTTGTTATACATAAATGGAATTTTCCATAGCAAATAACTCCACTATAACGAATTTAGCGAAGAGCTAAAAAGTAGTTGTTATAATACACAAAAATATATTAGAGTTCCATCATTCTCCGAAACGCGTGCAGCATTACAAACTCTATTAACATTTGTTGAATCACGGAGCGATGTACCCGACATTATATTTAATAAAATTAATTCCTTAGAAGCATTTATTGATAAGGAAACGGCTCAAACAGCTAAACAAACTACAGTCGACAATTTTTTCATACCTGAATAATCCTTATAATCTTTTTGTCTTTTTATTAAGGTCTTCTTTTTAAAATGTATGAAGTAAAAACAAATAAAACAAATAAAATGAATCAATGTTTCATTAAATATGCCTTGAACATAAAGACAGGAAGTTTCGTATGACCTCTCTATAACGAAGCCCTCTCTATAACGAACTTTTTCACCGGTCCCGACGACTTTGTTATAGAGGAGTTCGACTGTATTTTAAAACTACTTTTTTCAATGATTAATTAGCATTTCATACAACAAACTAAATTATTTATTATAATGGCGATTTCATAAGAAGCAGTCAATTACCCTATCTGGCATGTTTTCAATTAATTAATTTGTTTATATATTTATATTTAATCACTTAAAAATTTTTAATTTCAATTTAGCACGGTATATCTATATATATAAAATTAAGTGGCAAAACTTCCTGTTCGCATACTCCTCCTAGACGGCTTGCCCGATTCCAATGAAATTTTCAGGGGTGATTGGGGTCTGTTTGGAGGGTGCACATAAGAAATTTAATGTGTGTACTATTGCACGTTTTGCAAAAAAAAAAAAAATGATACATCCCGCCTATACAAATTCTCATGAAATGATGTTTTGCCGCAAGATTGGCAGTCCTGTCAAATGCCTTTTACTAATAAAAAGAAACAACTGACGGATGTTTACAATTAATAAAAAACATTGACATCGCATGTTGATCGTTTTTGCCTGTCATTCGTTCTTTCTATGGATGACTGTCAAGCTAACAAGACATACAGAACGTAAGTGTTCCGAATGCACTGAGTGTAGCAAAAAAAATGTTTCAACATTGTGTGTATTTTTCTCAGATTTCAACGTGATTAACATTCTGCGTACAACACAAAGCAAGTGAGTATTGTTGTTGTTTCGTATGTGATGCCATGCGGTTCGATTGTCGCTTGAAAATGCGCGGTGTGTGTAAAAAAAAGTGTTTCAACATTGTGTGTTTTTTCCAGATTTAATTCCATCGATTTGCTACATTTATTCGAACCGATTTTGTGTTTTTCTGCTGACCGTGCAACACACACAAAGCAAGTGAGTATTGTTATTGTTTCGTAAGTGCTTCCATGCGGTTTGCAAATACACTGTTGGTGGGTCTTATTGCATATGCGTGTGTGGGTAAAATACATAGTTTAAGATGTAGTTTTAGGTTAATTTTTCCATTTTTATTTATGTACTTCAAATATGCATACTCTAGAAAATGCCTCGACTACGCCAACGTAATACGGTTGGCAGGCATACGAGTGATTCACGTCGAATGTCAATATCAAGAAGAAGTCAAAGCGAAGAGCAACGCGCTGAAGTGAATGCCCGAGGTAGAGCGGTGTACAGAGAGCGGCGTGCACAGATTAGAGCTGAATTCGCCGACAATCACATTTTAAACGAGGTTCAAGGAGAAATGAAGGCATATTTGTCAATGGATACAATTATGGATACGGAACTAAGTACTTCATATCCTGTGGAGTTTTTAAATTCACTTGAACTATCGGGTGTACCGTCACATAAACTTCAATTGAAACTAAATGTACCAGTAATGCTTATGCGAAATCTAGATGCTCCTCGGCTATGTAATGGAACAAAGCTTCGGATAACAAAATTGGGACAGAACATACTTGGTGCTACTATTTTAACAGGTGTCGGTAGGGGAAATAGTGTTATAATACCTCGGATACCAATTATTCCCACTGACCTTCCATTCCAATTTAAAAGGGTTCAGTTTCCCGTCAACCTTAGCTTTGCTGTTACTATAAACAAGGCACAAGGACAAACATTACAGGTAGCAGGAGTGCATTTAGAAAACCCATGCTTCTCTCATGGTCAACTTTATGTAGCCTGTTCACGTGTATCTAATGCCCGGAATTTACACATATTTGCACCCGGCGGGAAAACTTATAACATTGTCTATAAAAATATCTTAAATTAATACTTTGTATTTTATTTTTTTAAATTGTTAGAATTCAGAATTATTTATTTTTGTTACGGTGAAATATATTTTAACATTTGTTGTTGCATTTCAAAAAGCATATATTAAGGTGTTGAAACTTCATTGTCTGTAGTAATTTTTAAAAATTGTTGATCTCACCCAAGCAATAAAATTTAGTTATCATATTGACTCATTTCTATTATTATACCCTTACACTTTATCTCTTATACTTATTTAATTGCTCCACTGCGGGCGAAAACGCGGGTAAAAAGCTAGTGTGAATATAAAAACGAAACTAGCTTACGCTACATTTGTATTAAATTAGTTTAAAATTTTTGGTTTCTCATGCAACTGACTTATTTTTCCGGCAAGGCATATTGTACGTGCATACATGCATTGACACTAAGGCGCATCACCAAAAAAAAAAGTTGCTGTTTTGCATCGGAATTATAAACTTCATTATATTTTCAGACACCCATCAAAATATTTCGCTATAATTTTAATATTTGGGTGAACTGGGTCGATTAGAAAATACCTCCAAGAATTTTTATAAATCCTATGTAAAAATAATATTTTTGGAGGTATTTTCTAAGCAATTACATCACAGGCGCATCATCAAAAAAAAAAAGTTGCTGTTTTGCAACGGAATTATAAAATTCATTATATTTTCAGACATCCATCAAAATATTTCGCTATAATTTTAATATTTGGTTGTGCTGGATTGATTACAAAATACCTCCAAGAATTTTTATAAATCCTATGTAAAAATAATATTTTTGGAGGTATTTTCTGAACCCTTTTAAATTGGAATGGAAGGTCAGTGGGAATAATTGGTATCCGAGGTATTATAACACTATTTCCCCTACCGACACCTGTTAAAATAGTAGCACCAAGTATGTTCTGTCCCAATTTTGTTATCCGAAGCTTTGTTCCATTACATAGCCGAGGAGCATCTAGATTTCGCATAAGCATTACTGGTACATTTAGTTTCAATTGAAGTTTATGTGACGGTACACCCGATAGTTCAAGTGAATTTAAAAACTCCACAGGATATGAAGTACTTAGTTCCGTATCCATAATTGTATCCATTGACAAATATGCCTTCATTTCTCCTTGAACCTCGTTTAAAATGTGATTGTCGGCGAATTCAGCTCTAATCTTTGCACGCCGCTCTCTGTACACCGCTCTACCTCGGGCATTCACTTCAGCGCGTTGCTCTTCGCTTTGACTTCTTCTTGATATTGACATTCGACGTGAATCACTCGTATGCCTGCCAACCGTATTACGTTGGCGTAGTCGAGGCATTTTCTAGAGTATGCATATTTGAAGTACATAAATAAAAATGGAAAAATTAACCTAAAACTACATCTTAAACTATGTATTTTACCCACACACGCATATGCAATAAGACCCACCAACAGTGTATTTAGAGAAATGTAACGAAGACGTTCGCTCTCTACTTTAATATACATATCTACCAAGAATTGATGAAAAAGTTGACTTGTACGCAGAAGAAGGTTGAAGTCATGCTCTCGAAGCATCATGTAATACGCATAAAAGTCCATGCAGGAAACTTTTTTATTTGGAATTGGTTGTCCCGTTGTTGGATTAGTGACTGGAATATTAAAATGATATCCAGATTCTCCTTTACTGAAAACTAATGGGTACTGCAAAGCATCATAGAATCTATGAGTATCAGCTACACGCTTTAGCGTATTATCATGTGCACGTAGAACTATGTCTCGTGGAGAGCTCGGGTCACCAGTAACCAAAACAGCTACTTCATTGACCATCGGCGCATTATAACGCCTTTCATGTTCGCCACGTGGAGTTCGATCAGCATGAATGATAACTTTGTAGTTGTCTGAAGGCCAGTTGTCTATGGCACTTTTAAAGATTTTTACCAAAACATTGTGACTGTGTAACATTCGTTGAATTTTCAATACCGTTTCTCTTTCTACTCCTTCAATATATTGGCAACGACGATTTACTTCATTTTGTTCATCACCTATAAAGTAGACCTGCAGAAATTTCTGTTGATCATCATCTTCTGGAAATAGTGATCCAATTTGATGATATATCTGTCCTTGTACAGTAAAAGTTGGTGAAAGCCCGGGCATTCTTATCACTTTATCAACTCCAAAGGATGTCATTTGAAAGCAAGAGTTATACTTTCTTATTTTGCTTAGAAATTGCTTTGACTCATCTGTAATATTTAATAATAAAGTTTTCAAAGGCTCTTTTGGTTCACCAAGTAATGGAAGTGAAACTTTACCACCGGAACAGCACATTCCAGCAGTTTCATCTTTCCACTTAAAAGCATCGCAGTACTGACATGTTTTATTCATTGAGCCAATAACAATCAATGGATTATTATGATATTCAATTGAAGGATCATATTGAAACCCAGTACCATTAAATACAGCCCAATCATTACGCATGAAATTTCGGCGGCGCGTGGTCTGCATGTCTGCATTATGAATTCTTCTCGCCTGCCATTATTCTGGTGTTTCTATCGCTCTTCTAGTTGTCTGCAGTGCAGCTTGTCTTTCTAAATGAACTCGTGCCTGAAGAGGCGTTTCAGCTGCTCTCAAAACTCTTTGTCGCTCAGCTTGTTGTTGTCTTCTCAGCTCTGCGTGAGCCGAAGTTTCTTGATTTCGTGCAACTTTTGCGGCACGGGCCCGCGATGAATTTTTGGATAGACCAGATTTCCGCTTCCGAGGCATTTTTTCAAATAAAAGCAGAGTAAGAATTAACATCAGCGAGTAAGATCTAAAATAATAAAGTAACAGCTAACCACAAAAATTACGGATAACCTCAAAAATTTAAATAGTTTTATACTGCATGTAACGACAGAAGAAAATAACAATAAATATAGAAAAATTAGAAACAGTTGAAACTATATTCAATTGAATTAGATATTGTCGTCACCGTCGGTGAAACTTCATTACTGTGATGCTAGATGGCGTATGCTAGATGGCGTTGAATTAGCTAAATTTGACGATATTTTGACAAACAATTTTCTTATTTTTCGTAAATTTTTTTATTTTTTTTTAATAAAAAGTATTCTATGTTACTTCTAATACCTTCAAGAGTATATGTGCAAAGTTTTATGATGATTGGTTAAGTAGTTTTTGCGTGAAAGCGTAACAAACAAACTTACATTCGCATTTATAATATTATAGGGATATCCAAAAGCTCATCTACTATAACAATACTTTGCCAATATTATAAGTATTTACTTTAAAGCTTACATTATATATCCAACTAATGTCGTTTAAAATTGCACAATGGAATATCAAAGGATATTTTAATAATTACAATGAGCTTGATCTTTTAGTCAGGGACACAAAACCTGGTGTGATATGCCTCCAAGAAACCCATATTCCCCTCAATACTAAACACATATGTAGTTACTCCAAAAAACTACTTAGGATACTTTAACAATAGCCATTGCAATAATACTTCCAAGCAAGGAGTGGCCATTCTCATTAAGAGTGATATACCCCACAAAATAGTATTCCAAAACTCAATCCCCTGGTCCATAGCCATCGAGTTCAACCTTTCCCCTTCATTTACAATAGTTAACACTTACATACCGCCTAACCAAAACTTTTCCGAAAGTGATGTTTTCTCTCTGTTATCCCACACCCACAATTCCACGCTACTTTTAGGGGACTTCAATGCCTGGAGTCCGTTATGGGGCTCACCAAAACCTAACGCCCGCGATACAATGATGGAAAATATTATTTTCACGAAAAATCTCGTCATCTTAAATGATGGATCTCATACACACTTCTCTACGCATAACACGTTTACACATATTGACCTTACATTAGTTGATGCAAATTTAAGCCCTAGGTGCAATTGGTATGTCCTCGACAATTTATATGGAAGCGACCATTATCCGGTATTTTGTGAGATTCAAACCAACTTAATTCCCTGCCGTCTAAAAAGATCACCAAATTTTAAGATGGATGCCGCCAACTGGCAACTCTATCAATCCATTTGTCAAAAAAACTTCAGAGATTGGAGCTTTACTAACACCCATCAACATGCATCCAAAATCACAAAAGCCATTAAATCGGCGGCCAATATAGCTATCCCCCAGAGTAACACTTCACATTTAAAAAAGAAATAAGCAACGTGGTGGAATAAAGACTTAAGCACTCTTCGTACAAATAAGCAAAGGCGTTGGCAAACATACAACTCCTTCCCGTCCCTTCCCAACCTAATAGAGTATAAAAAAGCGAATGCACTGTTCAAAAAATCCGTTAAGACCGCTAAAAGGACAGCAATCACTGAACTTACAGAAAAAATAAACCCAGCATCCACACCCAAGAAAATCTGGGCTTCTATAAAAACTATTACAGGTCTCCCACCAACTCCCATCACAGCCATCCACCTCCCAAACAACATACTAACCTGCTCTCCAGATATTGCCAACGACTTCGGAAATACCTGGTCAGATTACGCAATGGATTCCAACTTCCCGTCGAATTATATCACCAGCAAACGAGCATTACTGACCCAATCATATAACTCGCCTACACTAACTAATGATGCCCGAAGTCTAGAGGTTAACTTCACTCCGATAGAACTACAACTTTCCCTGCAACATGCTAAAGGAAAAACCCCTGGAAGAGACAGAATATCCTACCCTATGCTACGTAACCTTCCCAACTCCTGCAAAAGTTCCCTCTTATCCCTTTAGAACAGAATCCTACAAACCGGCAGCTACCCGCACACCTGGCTTTCAGCCACAGTTATTCCTATACCCAAACCTAACAAGCCAACAAACAAAATCGAGGGTTATAGACCCATTTCCCTTCTGTCGTGTGTAGGCAAAATTCTTGAAAGGATGATCGCCAAACGCCTAATGTGGTTCGTAACAAAAAACAATCTCGTCAGTCCCAACCAAGTGGCCTTTAAAAAACATCATGGCACTCTAGAAGGGCTCCTGCCCCTGCAGCACTATATTGCGGACTCACTAACAACAAAAAACCACGTAACAATCCTGTCAACGGATTTTGAAAAGGCCTTTGACCGCATTGGCGCTCATGTCGTTCTCGAACAGCTTGCATCCTGGGGAGTTGGACCAAGGGTGTATAAGCTAATAAAGTCTTTCCTCACCGGTCGTAGATTCCAGACTCGAGTAAATGGCTATTTTTCTTCCACATATTCGCTCGAAAACGGCATCCCGCAGGGTTCACCCCTTTCCGTAGTCCTTTTTGTTATAGCCTTTGAACAGCTTAATAAAGTCGCATCCGTGCACACAAGCTTAGACTTCAGAATATATGCCGATGATGCTTTCTTTTATACAAAAGAAAAAGATATAAACAAAGTACAAATAACCCTTTCGAAGTTCCTAGAAGATATTAACTCCTGGGGGCAATACTCAGGAGCAATTTTATCACACAGCAAATGCAAAATTTTACACATTTGCCGAAAAATGAACTGTCCTCAGTTGCAAGTAAATATAGCAAATGCAATTATAAAAAACGTAAGTTATTTGAAAGTATTTGGCATCATATTCGATTCCAAAAACACATTCAAAGAACACTGTCAGTACCTTAGAAAAAATCTTATGACGAGACTTAACATAATCAAATACCTGACTTCAAAACATCTACACATTCACACCAATACACTTGTGGATATAACTAGGGCATTAATTCTGTACAAAATAGACTATGGCCTCTCTATTAATGGAGGATGCGCAAATTCTCATCTTAAACTGCTTAACATGCCTTATCACACCGCAGTACGCAGAAGCGTGTACGCTTTTCCAACATCTCCAATTAAATGTGTCCTTGCCGAGGCCGGGCTGCCATCCATCCCCGAAAGATATAAAATGACCACTATTAAGCTCATTCCAAAGCTCTTAACTACCACTAATAGACCCCTGTTTGATATTTTGAAAAATGCTGCTCGGCACAAACGCACCTATAAAGTTAAGTCCACCATACGCCATTGCATATCAAATCTAAAAGATCTGGGTATCCAAATTCCTCCAACTTGTTCTATGGTAAGCCGCCAAGCATCTTGGCTCCTACTTCCCAGCTCAATTGATTCCAGCCTTCATTCCTTTCCAAAAGGTAGCACGAGCCCTGACACATTTAAACATCTCTTCCGGCAGGAAAGATTTAATCAATAGATCCCAAATATACACCGATGGTTCAAAAGTTGAATACAGTACCACGTTCGCTGCTGTTGATAGGGGCGGTAAATTGTTAACCGGAGGTCGACTCCCAAGCCACAGTTCTATCTTTTCATCCGAAGCTTTCGCGATTCTGAAGGCAGTAATACACGCATCCAATGCTAAAGGAAGGTTCGCAATTTTCACAGACAGCTATTCTGTCGTACAGGCTCTGGAAAATATTTACAACAGCAATCAAGTTATTTCCCAAATTCGTGACTGGTTAATAAAAAAAGCGGGTAAAATAAAAGTAATATGGATCCCTGGGCACAAAGGTATCACTGGAAACGAATATGCTGATTCTGCAGCCAAAAGTTTGCACCTCTCCCCAGTAATAACGTTTGACCCTCACATACCAAAGGATATCCGTCAGCTTACCACTAATTACCTCTCGCTACAACAACAAAACACATGGACTCACTTCAATCACCCCTACACCAACTTCAACCCTGAATGCATAAAATCAATCTTTCCATCTACCCTATCAAAAACGCAAACCAGTATCTTTACCCGTTTAAGGATTGGCCACTCAAAACTAACACACGAACATCTCCTTGTATCCACTCCTCCGCCCGTTTGTCCATTTTGCAGAAATAACCTAAACCTTCTACACATCCTTGATAACTGTTCAGTTTTATACACCAAAAGACTATCCCACTTTCCATCCATCCAACCTTCCGTACTCCTAAAAAACATCACCGTAGATAATGTACTTAAAATATTCAACTTCATAAAAGATATCGGCTTAATCAATAGCATATAAACAAATATTGACAAATCTAAAAATTTATTATTTTTGTACCTGCAAATAAAGTAGTATAATGTTAAAAAAACAGAAGCACTGAAGGCCTAAGTAGCTAGTGTGCTCCATTAATTAGTGTAATATTTTATATTGCTCTAATAAATAATAATAATAATAATAAAGTTCGTATTTACTTTTTTGTATGGGGTTGTTTCATTTACTCGCGCATAAGCCGCCTGTGACGTAGTTTCGCGATTGTCTTGCTGTTCCCTTCTAGCACCTTCTTCTAGAAGTTTCACTTTCAGCACATTGAGTCTCAATTGCTACAACAAAATTTTGGTATTCAGCAGGCAAACTTGATAAGAGTATTATAACTTTTAGCTCTTCATTCAGCTCAATGTGAACCTCTGCCAGCTCATCTACTATTTCGACGAACGAAATAAGATAACTGGACATGCTTTGATTTGCAGACGCACCACAATTCAGCAACCTTTTGTACAGAAACACTTTCTGTAATGGACCACTAGGCATGTGAACGTCTCTAAGCTTCTTCCACGCTTCACCGAAGTTTTACACGCTTTTAAGTATATTAGTTAGCTGCGTCAGCTTCAGAGAACGTATATTAACAGAGAAGTAGCATCCCACTTCATTCCTGTTGACGTTCCGCGTTTTTGGGAAAAGGTCTATTTTTCGTCCAGCTCACCACCCAATAATTTTTCACCTACAAGGGGCAAAATTTAACATCGGTTGAGCGAAAACAACAATTTTAGAGAAAATTAATGTACGTTCTCTGTTATCAGCTACATTGTGTGGTTGCAGATGTTTTTTGGCGAAAATTTTCCTATTGTTTTGATAAGGAATTTTCGCAATTCTATTTCCAACATTTAAAAAAAAATATTAAAAATATGTATTCTTCTATAATTTCAATTTTAGTGTTTTATTTTATTCTACTAATATTTTCCATATATAACTTTCAATAAATATTTTAAGTAGTTAAAAAAAATCTTCCAAAAACACTAAAGAAATTGCATTTATTGTTTATCATATGTATGTATGCACATGCATGCATTTATTTATCAATGCATATTTAATCGAATTACTTCCATGCAAAAGGTCGCGTATAAGCATATGTATGTGTAGATATGTAAATAGAATAGAAATAATTATCTATGTAAGTACATACATATGTTTGTTCACATGCGCGCACATTCAACCGAACTCTATGTCTGCGCGCAAAGTTTGACAAAATGTCCTATCTCCAGTTGGACTTCAATTTTTACCATGTCAAAAATAACAATGTTCTAATGAAATATTTATACAAATAGTTAAACAAAGCAATAGTTCAACAGGCTATCGTGGTGAAAGATTAATTTAAATATTAAATTTGTACGTCAAAGATAGAAATTTATTGATTTGAAAATAAAAACTCGAAAGCCAAATAAGCTGTTTTGTCAAAACTCCACAGAAATAGTTGCTTCTGCCCGCAATTCACACGAAAAAGCTGCGTCGCAAAGCCGCCATCATTAATCAGGGTTTAGTTGAATTAATTTGTATTTGAGATAGGCACAAGAAAAAAGTGGAGTATGATACAAATATGATTTACTAGATCGAATAGAGGAAGATCTGAAAGAAAATACTTACATATAGATACATACATAAGATGGCGTTAAGTTATACACCACAGAATTCAATTTACAACGAAAATTCTGGTCCTTTATACCCTCTTAGAATAAAAATGGTACGGTTTATTTGCAATTTCGGGTTGAAAATCTTTTGTATAGGTCATTGACCCAGATTGTTGGTTCAGGAAGAAGCAAAAGTAGTATAATTAATTAAAGGTCTCACAAAATACAATTAATTATAGCAATGTTTGCGTTTAATTAGACAATTGTAGAAAAATATGTTAAAAGGTAGTAGATTTTCGACTCCCAAATATATTATTCTGCTACTTGTGCTACATTTGAGATAACACGTAAGCCCTGACATAAATGCGACCAATATTTAGACTACATATTGACATACATATATGTAATGTACATATGTATGCAAGTAGGCGTAGCGGTAAGGCGTTTGGTTGCGCCGATTTCGAATAATTAGGGCTTTAAATGACATATATAACAGGATTTCGTGCAAAACACGTTTATAATGATAAGGGGTCGTGCAGATATTACGTAACGCAATTTTTGATCATTTAAAACCCCACACCATGTTACACTTTCAGAAAAATTGTTTTTATTAATCGTAAAATTAAATACAATGTTAATTGATATATGTTATATATTAGGCAAAGGGAAATCACATGTCACACTTCGTCACAAATCGCAAACCTCCGCCACCCCCCTATCGCATTACGTAATATGTGCACGACCCCTAAGCAAACATATTAGATTAATAATAGAGGAATTTCTTCATGAAATATTTTACGGGTACAAGCGGGCCAAAATAATACCTACATTCCCATTTGAAGTTGTGAGCATTTGGACCAAAATTACAAAAATCTTCAATTTATGATTTTTAGATTTTTGTCTTCGTCGCGAAAAATGTGATGGATGAGGGGCGCATGTGTTTGTGGGGAGATGAAATGTTCGCATTTATGAATGAACTGAAATTTGCTTTCAATAATATGCGAGTGCGTTTATGAATGAATTTTTTGTTGCTGTACTGCAGTTGCGCTGCGGTTGAAAACAGACACGCTGGCGGAGGGATGAAACAAATGCTGCATATATTTACTTACATAACAATAAATAAATATATGATGATGATAGATATAATGCATATGAATGCATGTGCACTTGTTGACATTTTTTAGTACATACATATGTATGTACGTACATACATGTGCATGAACATGTAAATATATATACATACATACATACATACATACGTACATATATTTGGTTATTTATATATGTACATATGTACTACATACATATTATCCATATATGTACATATTTACATATGTATACTTAGTATGATAACGATTATTAGGCTTATAATACATATCTACAAATGTATATAATGCATGCATATAACCAAAATAGGCTCACTCTTATCATGCACATATTTAAGCAAAGCCAAATTTCACGTCTAATTAAATATTTAGACGTTTATATCAATTTGTTAATATATTGGCAAAATCTAAAATTCGAGCCAAAACAATGAAAATTTATCAGAAATCATAGTCTGTTAAACAAATTTTGCCTTCGCTCAGCTCTGTTAACTCGCCACTCTCACAATTTCCCCTGTCGGCCATTAGAATGGTGAGCTGGACGAGAATTATTGATGCATTTTGACAATTCACACCGGCATCCTAACTTAATGCTTCTCTGTCTAATATACGTTCTCTGTCAGCTTAACACACAAAATTATATTTGCTAGCGCTTTTTGATCGTCATGATCCCCACTTTTCGCATTCTCACTGGTACGTTTAAGGTCTTCACTGACTATGCGCCACTGGTCTGTATTCACCAGTATGCTGCGCATTTGCATGCACCACACGTCATAATTGCAGAGAACGTATATTAGACAGAGAAGCATTAAGTTAGGATGCTGGTGTGAATTGTCAAAATGCATCAATAATTCTCGTCCAGCTCACCATTCTAATGGCCGACAGGGGAAATTGTGAGAGTGGCGAGTTAACAGAGCTGAGCGAAGGCAAAATTTGTTTAACAGACTATGATTTCTGATCATTTTAATTGTTTTGGCTTGAATTTTAGATTTTGCCAATATATTAACAAATTGATATAAACGTCTAAATATTTTATTAGACGTGAAATTTGGCTTTGCTTAAATATGTGCATGATATTTTGGTAATATGCATGCATTATATAGATATGTTTTATAAGCCTAATAATCGTTATCATACTAAGTATACATATGTAAATAAAATATGTATATGGATAATATGTAGTACATATGTACATATATAAATATCCAAATATACGTACGTATGTATGTATATATATTAACATGTTCATGCACATGTATGTATGTATGTACATACATATGTATGTACTAAAAAGTCAACAAGTGCACATGCATTCATATGCATTATATCTATCATCATCATATATTTATTTATTGTTATGTAAGTAAATATATGCAGCATTTGTTTCATCCCTCCGCCAGCGTGTCTGTTTTCAACCGCAGCGCAACTGCAGTACAGCAACAAAAAATTCATTCATAAACGCACTCGCATATTATTGAAAGCAAATTTCCGTTCATTCATAAATGCGAACATTTCATCTCCCCACAAACACATGCGCCCCTCATCCATCTCATTTTTCGCGACGAAGACAAAAATCTAAAAATCATAAATTGAAGATTTTTGTAATTTTGGTCCAAATGCTCACAACTTCAAATGGGAATATAGATATTATTTTGGCCCGCTTGTGCCCGTAAAATATTTCATGAAGAAATTCATCTTTTATTAATCTATTATGTTTGCTTAGGGGTCGTGCACATATTACGTAACGCGCTAGGGGGGCGGCGGGGGTTTGCGATTTGTGACGAAGTGTAACATGTGATTTCCCTTTGCCTAATATATAACATATATTAATTAACATTGTATTTTATTTTACGATTAATAAAAACAATTTTTCTGAAAGTGTGACATGATGAGGGGTCTGAAATGATCAAAAATTGCGTTACGTAATATATGCACGACCCCTTATCATTATAAACGTGTTTTGCGCGAAGTCCTGTTATATATGTCATTTAAAGCCCTATATATTCCAAATCGGCGCAACCAAACGCCTTACCGCTACGCCTACTTGCATACATATGTACATTACACATATGTATGTCAATATGTAGTCTATATTTTGGTCGCATTTGCTTCAGAGCTTTCGTCTTATCACAAATGTAGCACAAGTAGCAGAATAATATATTTAGGAGTCGAAAATCTACTACCTTTTAACATATTTTTCAACAATTGTCTAATTAAACGCAAACATTGCTATAATTAATTGTATTTTGTGAGACCTTTAATTAATTATACTACTTTTGCTTCTTCCTGAACCAACAATCTGGGTCAATGACCTATACAAAAGACTTTCAACCCGAAATTGCAAATAAACCGTACCATTTTTATTCTGAGAGGGTATAAAGTACCAGAATTTTAATTTAGAAATTTTATTCTGTGGCAAATAACTTAACACCTTATGTATGTATCTATATGTAAGTATTTTATTTCATATATTCCTCTATTCGATCTAGTATATCAATATTTGTATTATACTCCACTTTTTTCTTCTACCTTCCTCAAATACAAATTAATTCAACTAAACCCTGACTAATGATGGCGGCTTTGCGACGCAGCTTTTTCGTGTGAATTGCGGGCAGAAGCAACTATTTCTGTGGAGTTTTGACAAAAGAGCTTATTTGGCTTTCGAATTTTTATTTTCAAATCAATAAATTTCTATCTTTGACGTACAAATTTAATATTTAAATTAAACTCTTACCACGATAGCCTGTTGAACTATAGCTTTGTTTAACTATTTGTATAAATATTTCATTAGAACATTGTTATTTTTGACATGGTAAAAATTGAAGTCCAACTGGAGATAAGATATTTTGTCAAACTTTGCGCGCAGGCTTAGAGTTCGGTTGAATGTGCGCGCATGTGAACAAACATATGTACATACATAATTATTTCTATTCTATTTACATATCTACACATATGCTTATACGCGCCCTTTTGCATGGAAGTAATTCGATTAAATATGCATTGATAAATAAATGCATGCATGTGCATACATATGATAAACAATAAATGCAATTTCTTTAGTGTTTTTTGAAGATTTTGTTTAACTACTCAATATATTTATTGAAAGTTATATATGGAAAATATTAGTAGAAGAAAATAAAACACTAAAATTGAAATTATAGAAGAATACATATTTTTAATATTTTTTTTTAAATGTTGGAAATAGAATTGCGAAAATTCCTTATCAAAACAATAGGAAAATTTTCGCCAAAAAACATCTGCAACCACACAATGTAGCTGATAACAGAGAACGTACATTAATTTTCTCTAAAATTGTTGTTTTCGCTCAACCGATGTTAAATTTTGCCCCTTGTTGGTGAAAAATTATTGGGTGGTGAGCTGGACGAAAAATAGACCTTTTCCCAAAAACGCGGAACGTCAACAGGAATGAAGTGGGATGCTACTTCTCTGTAAATATACGTTCTCTGATAATTGTCTTCCCCCAGTTTCTCAATTTGATAATTGGAATTCATTTTAATTGCTACACTAGATTGTTTCTTTCACAAAACTCTTACGTAGACTGGGTTCATAACCTTTGTTTGCAATATCCTTTAAATACTTGCGCAGTAATCCAAATTATTGAGAGAAACACATCTAGTATATATGTAGTTTGAACGTTTAATTATGACTAACTTGCTTCATGTTCATACATTTAGTTTAGGGGAAAAATACAAATGTTTATCGTACATCTATTTGTCTCATATGTGATATACTTCTTATTCATTACAAAAATCTTCTCAGTAGGTAATACAATATTTAGCTTGTAACTAAATTCTGTAATTTCAACATTCTCAAAAAAATTGCGGTATGCAGTTATTTAGCCCTCTAACTGCTGCTTAATAAAATGCAAATTTTGTATAGCTTGAAACTACCTTTCGTTTTTGGTGATAATTTTTCCTAACGAACCAAGTGTCAAACTTTGTCAAATTGGCGGCAAAAATTCAACAAATCTTAGACACAATTTTTAATTTGAATTTCTTAAAAAAATTGCGGTATGCATTTGTTTAGCGTTCTTACTTCTGTTTAACAAAATGCACATTTTGTATGGCTTGAAATTACCGTTCGTTTTTGGTTGATATTTTTTCCTGACGAACCAAGTGTCAAAATTTGTTGAAATGGCGGCAAAAATTCAACAAATCTTAAACACAATTTTTAATTTGAATTTCTTAAAAAAATTGTGGTATGCAGTTGTTTAGCGTTCTAACTGCTGTTTAATAAAATGCACATTTTGCATGGCGTTCTCTTGTGGTGATATTTTTTTCTGACGAACCAGGTATAAAAATTTGTTAAAATAACGGAAAAAATCAACAAATCAACAAATCTTAATTACAATTTTTTGAATTTCCAGAAAAAATTGCGGTATGCAGTTGTTTAGCCTTTTAACCGCTGTTTAATAGGGTGCAAATTGTGTGTGGCTTGAAATTATCGTACATTTTTGGTTGATATTTTGTCCTGAGGAACCAAATATCAAATTTTGGCTGCGAAAATTCCACAAGTGTTACGTACAATTTTTAATTTGGATTTTTCTAACAAATTGCGGTATTCAGTTATTTAACCTGCTAACGGTTGCTTACCAAAGTGCAAACTCTATGTGACTAGACATTACCGTTCTTTTTGGTGATATTTTTTCTGACAAACCAGGTGTAAAAATTTGTTCAACTTCGAAAAAATTTAACAAATCTTACATAAAATTTTTAATTTGAATTTCTCTGTTAGCAATATCCTTTAAATACTTGCGCAGTTATCCAAATTATTGAGGAAACACATCTACATATATACTTTACTTTAAACGTTAAATTATGACTAACTTGCTTCATGTTCCTACATTTAGTTTAGGGGAAAAATACAAATGTTTATCGTACATCTATTTGTCTCATATGTGATATACTTCTCATTCATTACAAAAATCTTCTCAGTAGGAAATACAATATTAAGCTTGTAACTACAATCTGTAATTTCAACGTTCTCAAAAAAATTGCGGTATGCAGTTATTTAGCCCTCTTACTGCTGCTTAATAAAATACAAATTTTGTATAGCTTGAAACTATCTTTCGTTTTTCGTGATAATTTTCCTAACGAACCAAGTGTTGGCGGCAAAAATTCAACAAATCTTAAACACAATTTTTAATTTGAATTTCTTAAAAAAATTGCGGTATGCATTTGTTTAGCGTTCTAACTGCAATTTAATAAAATGCACATTTTGTATGGCGTTCTTTTTTGGTGATATTTTTTTCTAACGAACCAGGTGTAAAAATTTGTTCAAAGGGCGAAAAAAATTCAATAAACCTCGCATACAATTTTTAATTTGAATTTCTTAAAAAAATTGCGGCATGCAGTTGTTTAGCGATCTAACTTCTGTTTAATAAGGTGCAAATTGCGTGTGGCTTGAAATTGCCGTACATTTTTGGTTGATATTTTGTCCTGACGAACCAAGTGTCAAAATTTGTTGAAATGGCGGCAAAAATTCAACAAATCTTAAACACAATTTTTAATTTGAATTTCTTAACAAAATTGTGGTATGCAGTTGTTTAGCGTTTTAACTGCTGTTTAATAAAATGCACATTTTGCATGGCGTTCTCTTGTGGTGATATTTTTTTCTGACGAATCAGGTGTAAAAATTTGTTAAAATAACGGAAAAAATCAACAAATCTTACACACAATTTTTAATTTGAATTTCGAGAAAAAATTTCGGTATGCAGTTGTTTAGCCTGCTTACCGCTGCTTAACAAAATTAAAATGTTGTATGACTTCAAATTACCGTTCATTTTTGGTGATATTTGTTCCTGACGAACCAAATATCAAATTTTGGCGGCGAAAATTCCACAAGTGTTACGTACAATTTTTAATTTGAATTTCTTAAAAAAATTGCGGTATGCATTTGTTTAGCGTTCTTACTTCTGTTTAACAAAATGCACATTTTGTATGGCTTGAAATTACCGTTCGTTTTTGGTTGATATTTTTTCCTGACGAACCAAGTGTCAAAATTTGTTGAAATGGCGGCAAAAATTCAACAAATCTTAAACACAATTTTTAATTTGAATTTCTTAAAAAAATTGTGGTATGCAGTTGTTTAGCGTTCTAACTGCTGTTTAATAAAATGCACATTTTGCATGGCTTTCTCTTGTGGTGATATTTTTTTCTGACGAACCAGGTATAAAAATTTGTTAAAATAACGGAAAAAATCAACAAATCAACAAATCTTAATTACAATTTTTTGAATTTCCAGAAAAAATTGCGGTATGCAGTTGTTTAGCCTTTTAACCGCTGTTTAATAGGGTGCAAATTGTGTGTGGCTTGAAATTATCGTACATTTTTGGTTGATATTTTGTCCTGAGGAACCAAATATCAAATTTTGGCTGCGAAAATTCCACAAGTGTTACGTACAATTTTTAATTTGGATTTTTCTAACAAATTGCGGTATTCAGTTATTTAACCTGCTAACGGTTGCTTACCAAAGTGCAAACTCTATGTGACTAGACATTACCGTTCTTTTTGGTGATATTTTTTCTGACAAACCAGGTGTAAAAATTTGTTCAACTTCGAAAAAATTTAACAAATCTTACATAAAATTTTTAATTTGAATTTCTCTGTTAGCAATATCCTTTAAATACTTGCGCAGTTATCCAAATTATTGAGGAAACACATCTACATATATACTTTACTTTAAACGTTAAATTATGACTAACTTGCTTCATGTTCATACATTTAGTTTAGGGGAAAAATACAAATGTTTATCGTACATCTATTTGTCTCATATGTGATATACTTCTCATTCATTACAAAAATCTTCTCAGTAGGAAATACAATATTAAGCTTGTAACTACAATCTGTAATTTCAACGTTCTCAAAAAAATTGCGGTATGCAGTTATTTAGCCCTCTTACTGCTGCTTAATAAAATACAAATTTTGTATAGCTTGAAACTATCTTTCGTTTTTCGTGATAATTTTCCTAACGAACCAAGTGTTGGCGGCAAAAATTCAACAAATCTTAAACACAATTTTTAATTTGAATTTCTTAAAAAAATTGCGGTATGCATTTGTTTAGCGTTCTAACTGCAATTTAATAAAATGCACATTTTGTATGGCGTTCTTTTTTGGTGATATTTTTTTCTAACGAACCAGGTGTAAAAATTTGTTCAAAGGGCGAAAAAAATTCAATAAACCTCGCATACAATTTTTAATTTGAATTTCTTAAAAAAATTGCGGCATGCAGTTGTTTAGCGATCTAACTTCTGTTTAATAAGGTGCAAATTGCGTGTGGCTTGAAATTGCCGTACATTTTTGGTTGATATTTTGTCCTGACGAACCAAGTGTCAAAATTTGTTGAAATGGCGGCAAAAATTCAACAAATCTTAAACACAATTTTTAATTTGAATTTCTTAACAAAATTGTGGTATGCAGTTGTTTAGCGTTTTAACTGCTGTTTAATAAAATGCACATTTTGCATGGCGTTCTCTTGTGGTGATATTTTTTTCTGACGAATCAGGTATAAAAATTTGTTAAAATAACGGAAAAAATCAACAAATCTTACACACAATTTTTAATTTGAATTTCGAGAAAAAATTTCGGTATGCAGTTGTTTAGCCTGCTTACCGCTGCTTAACAAAATTAAAATGTTGTATGACTTCAAATTACCGTTCATTTTTGGTGATATTTGTTCCTGACGAACCAAATATCAAATTTTGGCGGCGAAAATTCCACAAGTGTTACGTACAATTTTTAATTTGAATTTTTCTAACAAATTGCGGTATTCAGTTTTTTTTTGTTTTTTTTTTATTATTACGGTCTTTCAGACCTAATTCAAGTAAATTAAATGTTACATAAATATTACATCTTTAACGTTTTACAGTATGAAAATAATTTTCCTTTAAACTTAACAATGTTTTCACAGTCTTTTATCTCAGTAGGTAATTCATTATACATTTTATAACCTATGTACGTATTCTAGAGTTTTCTTTGCGAATTCCGTTCTTACTTTAGGCAGTCTTATGTTTTTACTACTTCTAGTTCCATAATTATGAATCTCATAATTATAATGTATCCTATCACTTAAGTAATTTCTAATTTAATATTATGTATAAATTTCAGTGTATAATAGCTAATTGATTGCTTAGTATAAAAGCCAATTTAGCATATTTAAAATGGTACTCTTTGATGTTCGTGAAGGGCATTTTAAAATTAATCGCATTGCTTTGTTTTGTTGTATTTGTAGTCTCTTAATTTGTGAATCATTTGTTAGCAATATTATTGTTGGGCAGTATATAATGTGAGGCTCTATAATTGAACGATATACTAATATTTTAACCCTTAAATGCATCATGTTGCCAATTAGCAACAAACCATGCAAGTGCCGTAAATAGTAGATTTACGCTGTAATAATCATTTTCTGAGAAGTGCCAACGATTGAATATATAACATCTCCGTAGGCTTTGCAAAGTTTTACTTGAAATTTATGCCGACTGTTGAATTATTTCGTAGTTAATCAGTTCGTCAAATGAATTCGAGCGCTGCGGTAATGTGAAATTTCAAGTGTGTATTTTATTTATTTTAAAACTGAGATTCGATTATATAAAAATTACTGTGTTATTGGTTGAGGTATGCATTGAAAAATAGTGTAGCTACTTATATCAATAACTAATATAATAGCGGATATAACTGAATATTTCGCTTTGTTGCCATTTGGCTACATTATGAATTACAAGATAAATTGTGCGTAATTTCTCCGTAGAAATTGTCCGTTACATTTTTTGAAATTGCTTTGTGGTTTACTATGATACATTTATTTATATACGTATATTTACGTACTACATTTTCAGATGGGGTCTAAATTTTTATCAGACAGTGAGATAGAAAAGATTTTAGAACATTTCACAGGCTTTGAAAGTGAAGACGACGAAAACGGTTTTGATGAGGATAGCATGTGTAAGGTAACCCTATGTTGCACCTGCATAAGTTCCACTGAGTGGCAGCATCAACTATTCAAAAACCAAAACTACAAACGGTCGTTGCAGAAGAAGAGTCGAGTCATAACACAGTCACCGCCGCGGCAACATCATTCGTCGAAAACTCACGTTATATTTTATACTTACATTTTGACTTTATATTATAAGACTTTAAATAAACTTTATTACTTGAATTACTAAAAGAAACTCGGTTCCTTTCAAGTCAGAAGTGAGACGGTTCACGCGTACAAGACGACGAAATTTGTGCTAATACGTTTACCAGTGCATTTTTCTGAATAAAGTTGCGCGATTGAATACTTGTGTCGGAATTGATTAACAAAAGTGTGCTAAGCGTTTACCAGCGCATTTTGTAAGAAAATTGGTTCGACAGCAAACGGAAAGAAAGAAACGTATAAACGCAAAATATTAAATTGAGAAAAGTTGGCGTATTTCATTGTGCATATGTATGTACATATGTGGCGAAATTCTGCTAAGCGTATAACCTGCAAGTTTCATTAAAATAAATTAAACGCAACGTAAAAGTTAAAAGAAGTAAAAATTAAAGAAGTACATACATACATACATATGTTGCATGTTCATACATGTATAGTATGTTCTAATTTGTGGCGTAGCGTCTAGAACAAAAACTCAAATTAACGGCTATCGTGCGTGTGTATATACATATGTACATAGTACATGTGTACATATATTTGTGTAGTTGTGGCAGCGAAAAAGACAATTCGCGAAAATGAAAAAAATCAGATTGTTAACTGTCGTGCAGCTGAAGTGTTTGTTGCGAGAGAGAAATTCTCCAACAACAGGAACAAAAGCAACATTAATAAATCGGTTGAGTGAAGTGATCGGCTCTGATGAAATAGAATTCGACGAAATCGAATTTGAACAAGCGACGCGCGGGGAAGAGAGCGATGAGAGTAGCGAACATTGTGAAAACGGACAGCAAAAATCTGTGCAACAAGAAATGGACGAAATACGTGGTATGCTACAAAATGTATTGAGTTATATACAAAACAACCCTCAAAGTCAGGTTGAGCGAAACGAATATACAAGTAGTGTAGAAAATAGAAATTTTAATATTTCCCCATGTACTAATTCAAATATATCAGCAACGCGAAATAATTATTCGGTACGCGAAATAGCCGAAACTATTCCAGATTTCGATCCGACAAATGATATTTCACTGTCAGCGGAACAATTTATTGAGAGAGTGAACAGTGTTATTCGTGCATACGAATGGGACGAAAAGTGCCTGTTGCTTGCAATATACAGTCGCATGAAGGGAGTAGCGCGTTTGTGGCTCGACGCGACAGAGAAGCTACATTCCAATTGGAATGATTTCGCAAAAGACTTAAAATATGAATTCGGTAATTCCCCTGATGAAGCGGACATACATTTTCAAATGCAAAGTGCTGTGCGTAAACAAAACGAAAAAGTAGCTGATTATTGCTTTCGTATTTGTGCGCTCGGGCGACGCTATAAGTTGAGTGAAACAGCCATGGTGAAATACGCGAGAGAAGGACTACAAAATCGTGAACTTCAAGTGGCAATAGCTGCACAAAGAATAAATACCATGAGAGAGTTAAGAGAAACATTGAAAGAGTATGAAAAGAATGTACCAACAAGTTCGGTGCGAAACATAACAAAAATGGAAGTAAAATTACAAGAAAATAACAATGTAAACAAAAGTGATAATTCTAATAAGAAAACTGATACAAAATTTTCTAAAACTGTGAAGTGCTACAATTGTGATGAATTAGGACACATAGCCATAAATTGTCAAAAGCCTCAACGAAAACAAAGATGTGAAAAATGTAATAAAGTGCATTCCAAAGGCGATTTGCAGTGTAAACCTGTAGCAAAAGTACGAAACGCATTTTGTGTAAATGATGAACATTTTAAAGTTGACGCGATAATAAATGGAAAAACAATTAAAGCATTTATTGACACAGGTGCACAGTGTAGCATGATTAGAAAATCTTTGAGTGACGAAATTGACGGTATATACGAAAAGTGTAATATACAAATCACTGGACTATGTGGTGGCGTTCGAAAGGCTAAAGAGTTAGTGCGGTCAAGTTTAGTAATTGACGGCATTAATATACCGGTTGCTATGTATATCTTTGATGACGAATTGTTGCCTAGCGATATCTTATTGGGGCAAGATAATTTTACAAACAGTAAGTTGTGCTTAACTATTCAAAACGGGAATATTAGAATACAGCAAGAACGCGAACAAGATTTTAATAATAAAGAAATAAAATGTAACATAAATGATGATCAAATAAACTGCGGAATAAACGACAAATCGGCAAAATTAGACATAATAAAAATCATTAAGAACAATTGCGATTTATTTCCGAATAATTTAAATAAACTCGGTAAAACAGATATCGAAAAAATGAAAATTGAACTAAAATCAAATGAAATTGTGTTCAATCTCCGTATCGTGTGCCAGAACCAAAAAAACAAATTGTCGCGGAGATGGTAAATACGTTACTGCGAAACGATATAATACAACGTTCTGAGTCCGAGTATGCGAGTCCGGTTGTGCTCGTCAAGAAAAAGAATGGCAGTGATAGATTGTGCATAGACTATCGGCGATGAAATCAGATAATAACGAAAGAAATATTTCCACTTCCAAATATTGAAGAGTGTCTTCAGGAAGCGGCGCGATATAAATATTTCACTACGCTAGATTTAAATAGTGGATACTACCAAATTGAAATTGAACCAGACAGTCGTAAGTATACTGCTTTTGTAACTACTGATGGTTTATATGAATTTAAGAGAATGCCTTTTGGGCTTAAGAATGCGCCAATAGTATTCCAACGTTTAATGTCCAAAATTCAAGAACGAGCAACGAAAGAGAACATGATTCATTACATGGATGACATTCTCATTTGTAGTAATACGGTCGACGAAATGCTTCAAAAACTGAAGACAGTTTTGAAGATTTTAAAAGAAGCTAATTTGACGTTGAACATTTCAAAATGCAACTTTTTGCAAACAACAATCGATTTTCTTGGGCATTGTATAACACCGAATGGATTAACTCCTGGTTTAGCGAAAACAACAGCCATACGAAATTATGAACGACCAACGAATATAACTGAAATCCGAAGATTCTTAGGATTAAGCGGGTACTTTCGTAAGTTCATTCCTACTTACGCTATTATATCTGAACCTCTTCGAAAATTAATACGCAAAGATGAGATGTTTGTTTGGAGTGCTGAGCAAGACGAAGCTTTCAACAAGTTGAAACAGAAACTGACATCTGCACCTCTACTGGTTGCGTATCGAGTAGATGCAAAGCATGAAATTCACACCGATGCTAGTTCAATAGGTTTGGCGGGTGTGTTGTTGCAGAATGAATGTGACGGTTTAAAACCGGTTGCATATTACAGTAGATCGACCAGTGACACTGAAAGAAACTTTCACAGCTATGAACTTGAAACTTTAGCTGTAGTCGAATCGTTAGAACGATTTAGATACTATGTTGATGGTAAAACCGTCAGAATTGTGACAGACTGTAGCGCTGTTAAAACTGCTATGAGTAAACGAGAAATTATTCCACGAATTGCTCGATGGTGGTTAAGAGTGCAAAATTTCGATATCGATATTGTACATTGCCAAGGTAGTCGCATGGAACACGTCGATGCGTTAAGTAGATGCCCAAACGAAGATGCAAAAGAAACCGATGTCGCAACATTAAAAGTAGATAAAGTAGCAATCACACATGATGACTGGTTATTTAGTATGCAGATTCAAGACGACAACATAAAGCAAATAATCGAGAAGGTCAAGAATAAAGACAAGCAGTCCTCGAAAGAATTTTGTGCTGAGAAAGGTAGATTGTTTATAATCGAAAACACTAATAAATTATGGGTAGTTCCAAAAACGCTAAGATACAAAATGGTTGAAGAGTGTCACGATAAAAATGGTCATTTGGGTTTAGAAAAGACCATCAGCAAGATGAGAACGTATCTATGGTTCCCGCGAATGCGAAACTTTGTTAAGTCTTATTTGAAGGCATGCGTTGAATGTGCTTACAACAAAAGTCATGGTGGACAGACAGAAGGGCAGTATCATTTTAGTAATATTGATCCTACACCTTTCAAGACGCTACATATGGACCATATGGGCCCATTTATCAAAAGTACAAAAGGAAACGAACATATCTTCATTTTAGTCGACGCATTTACGAAGTATACTATTATCAAAGCAGTAAAGAGTACAGCGACGAGACATGTGTTAGCAACGTTACAAGAAGTCACAAGTTATTTTGGTGTGCCTGAACGTATCATCACTGATCGAGGTACGTCATTTACGTCGAAAGATTTTAAAATCTATTGCGCTAACAACGATATTAAACACGTATTAAATGCGGTACGTACTCCACGAGCGAACGGTCACGCTGAGCGAGCGAATCGTACACTTTTATCAATGTTACTTCCTAGCACAAATGTGGATAAAAGATGGGACGCTAATTTATCTAATATTCAATGGGCAATGAACACAATGAAAAACAAAACAACTGAGAGAAGTCCACACGAACTTTTATTTAGTTTTTCGCCGAGAGATATACTTCAAAATAAAGTTTTATTGGCATTACACGAAAATCATCTAACCAACGAAGAAGATATGCAGAAACTACGTATACAAGCAGCTGAAAAAGTAAACCAGCAACGACAACAAGCGAAACAGCGATACGACGAACGACATGCAAAACCTATTCAAAATTGATGATTTGGTGTTAGTAGAAAATGAACCCTGCAGCACTGGTACGTCGAGAAAGCTAGAACCTCGTTTCAAGGGTCCTTTTTTAATAAAGCAAGTAATTGGTAAAGATCGTTACTTAGTAGAAGATTTGCCAAGCAGCGAACGAACAACACGTCACTATACTTCAGTTTATTCATCTGATAAGTTGAAATTATGGTGTCAACTTCCTCCAAATTTTGAAAGCAACGATGATTTTGACGACGAAAACAACGAGTACAGCGAGGGCGCTATACATTGTCAGGATAGTCGACTGTAAGGTAACCCTATGTTGCACCTGCATAAGTTCCACTGAGTGGCAGCATCAACTATTCAAAAACACAAACTACAAACGGTCGTTGCAGAAGAAGAGTCGAGTCATAACACAGTCACCGCCGCGGCAACATCATTCGTCGAAAACTCACGTTATATTTTATACTTACATTTTGACTTTATATTATAAGACTTTAAATAAACTTTATTACTTGAATTACTAAAAGAAACTCGGTTCCTTTCACATGGAGGATCCGACATTTATGCCTGAAAATTTAGAAGATTACGACGAAAGTGATCATTCGGACGAAGGAGGAGATGACGACGATGAAATATCTTCAACTTCAATTTTAATTACGTCGGTTGGGGCCGTTTTACCAACAGTACCTGTTACTCAGAAAGAAAATATGAAAAATATTATTTGGAAAAAGAAAAACTTACAACTGAATGAACAGCAGCTACGTTTTCGGGGAAACTCTACAATTGATGGCGATTTAGTGATCTTACAAACTCCGTTTCAATTCTTTAATTACTTTTTTTCAGAAGATTTAATTGCTATGATAGTTGAACAAACTAATTTATACTATACTGAGAAACATCCGGAGAGACCAGGTACTTTCAGCGAATCTGACATATGTAAGACAGTATATTGGCATTGTTTTGTATATGTCCCTTGTTCATATGCCCAGCGTTAGATGTTATTGGAGTGATGAGCTACTCCAATCAAAAGCACAATGTCAGAAAACAGTTTTGAAAGATTGCGAGGGCATATTCATTTCAATGATAATTCCAAATTTATAGCAGTAAACGAAGAAGGTCACGATAGGCTGTATAAAATAAGACCTCTGATAGAGAAACTAAAGCTGAAATTTAATGGTATTCCTTTGGAAAAACATCTTTCCATAGATGAGCAAATGTGTTCGACGAAAGTTCGACACTACATGAAGCAATACATGCCGATGAAACCTCATAAGTGGGGGTTTACATTTTTTGTACTTGCCGGAGTCTCTGGATTTGCTTATAATTTTGAGATATACTCAGGGCAAGAGAATATGGCAACCCGGCCTGATGATGAGCCAAACCTCGGTACTACATCAAACGTAGTTCTTCGCTTATCTCGCATAATACCAAAAGATCAAAATTACCTTTTATAACATGGCAATTACTACACGGCCTTACCACTTGTGGTTTACCAAGCAAAAAATGGAGTTCTTTCATTAGGTACAATCCGCAGAAATAGACTACCTAATTGCAAGCTTCCTTCTGAAGCTGCTATGAAAAAGGAAGCGCGCAGTACTTCTTACGAGTTTGTATCTACAATAGATGGAATAGATGTGCCATCATTGGCTTGGAAAGACAACAAATATGTCACGCCTATATCAACATTTGCAGGAACTTATCCAGAAACGTTAGTCAAAAGATATGATCGTAAGCAGAAAAGAACTATAGATGTAATGTGTCCATATGTAGTCAGAGAATACAATTGGCATATGGGAGGAGTGGATTTATTGGACAGCCTAATGGGGCGATATAAAATCCTTCTTAAAAGTCGAAAATGGTATATGAGACTGTTTTACCAAATGATCGACTTGACGATGGTAAATGCTTGGTTAGCCTGTAAAAGGGTACATAAACAAAACGAAACCTGCGATTGTGACATTTTAAACCAAGCTAAGTTCCGGGCCGAGGTAGCTCAATGCTTGTGCAAAAACATAAAATCGACAAAGCGTGGAAAATCAAGTTTTCTTGAGCAGGAAATTCAGCTGAAGAAAAAGAAAGGACCGGCACAACATATCCCACCACAGGATATAAGGCAGGATCAGTTTGCTCATTGGCCTTCAAATATTGAGGCAAAAATTAGATGTAAGTACCCTACCTGCAAAGGTTTCTCAAGGGTAAAATGTGAAAAATGTGACGTTGCTCTGTGCTTTAACAAAACCAACAACTGTTTTAAAAACTTTCATATAAATTAATTCTATACATGTCTTACTTAATAAAAGCATGGTGTAGCCATATGGCAACACACCCTTTTTTATAATAAATATCTTTTTTCTAAATGCAACTGACTTTTTTTAGTATTCGTTTCGGAAATAACTCGCAATTTCACATCTTTTTAGCAATAAAACAATTGAAAAGAAAAAATCATGCATTTAAGGGTTTAGATGTTTATTAATATGTTTACATGTTCTATACATAAAACCTATTTTCTTTGCAATTTTGGTTTCTAAATAACATATGTATATGTTCTCCAAAATTCAGCCTTTCATCTATTATAACTCCTAAGTACTTCATTTTATCCACTTTTTGAATTTCATTGTTTTTTATCTTCAGACTTATATTGCATAATTCATTATTATCAATAATGTTGTGGTTCTTGCAGAATATCATAAGTATATCTAGTTTTATCTACATTTAGTTTCAGCTTTCTACGACATAGCCATTTGTATAAAGAATTTAAGTCCTCTTGAATTTTAGAAATGACACTATTTACAGTGTTTCCGCTAATGGTTACCAATGCGTCATCCGTAAACAGACGTATTTTACAATTTTTCAGGCAGGTTTTAATATCATTAATATAAATTATGAATAAGATCGGAGCCAATACTGAGCCTTGCGGTAGGCCAATATTTACATCAGCAACCGATGATACTGCATCTCCAATTACCGTTCTCTGCTTACTGTTACTCTAATAACTTCGGAACCATTCCAGCGATTTACCTCTGATACCAATCTTATACATGACGTCCAATAATACAACTCTATCAACTATTTTAAAAGCCCGCTTTAGGTCTAAAAAGCCAGATACCACCACCTTTTTGTCGGCTACATCTTCTTTCCATTCCGCGATTACCATGTTCAGTGCTGTCTCACATGAATGGCTCCTTCGGAACCCTGATTGTTCTGGTATTATTACATTCTGTTTTTCTAAGTATGCTAATAGTTGTTTTTTACCACTGTTTCCATAATTTTTTCATCTGCAGGTAGCGTATTTATTCGGCGTAGTTCTTCAGGCTTCATTGTACTTTTAACTTTTTCCACCGGTACTATTGTTGATATCTTCCAGCAATTAGGAACAATGCCCCTATTAAGAGATTCGTTTATAATGTCTTTATATAAGTGAGCAGTATACGTCATCGAGTCTTTGAAAACACCCTCGGACAGACGCTTTTTCCCACCATATTTGTTTTTAAATGCTTTAGTGATGTTCATTATACCTTCTAGTTCGATAACGGCGAATTCAAATGTTGCTAGCGGTCTATTTAGGGTTATTTCATCAGCATCAGTATTTTCTTCAATACTATCATTAATTTGAACTATGCTCTGCACAAAAAAGACGTTTAATACATTAGCTATATCGTTGTGATTCTCAAAGCATTCACCATTAAATACTATTTTCGTAATACAATCCCTGTTGTCTGTCAGTTCCGCAGCATCTTTCAAACATTTCCACATCAATTTCATGTTTCCCTCATTTTTGAGTACTTGAATTTCCATATATTTCTTCTTTTTAAATATTATAGTTTTTTATATATGTTTTTAATAGCATAATAATCACTCCTGTGTTTATCGCAGCACTGTAGAATTCAAATTTTCTCTTATTAGGTACTGTCAGCTCACGGTCATACCACTTATTTCTCAATTGTTTATGGATTCTCTTTTCATATGTTAACGTTTGCATGGCTTGGTTCAGTGTGTCATTCAGACCCTGGACTCTATTTTCTATTCCATTATTAGACATAGGGCTAAGATCATACGTTCGCAACAGGTTTATAAGATTCTCAGCGCTATAGTTCTCCCAACAAACTACAGATATATATGTTCTCATTTTGTAATATTTTGTAGTTGGCACTTTAAAATGAATTGTATCATGGTCGGAAATTCTATATTGACTTGCACATTCTGTTTTGATTTGATCATTATTGCTGAAAAACAAGTCAATTTTTGTAGCGGAATACTCTGCTATTCTCGTATTAAAATTAATTCTTTGTATCATAGCCATTTGCGCAAATAAGTTTGTTAGCTGGTTTGAGTATGTTGACGATATATTCATAATTATGTTAAAGTCTCCAATTATTAGATTATTATCTGATTCTTTGAGGTATTCATCAATGAGCTCATTTAAATGTATGATAAAGTCACCATCACTGCTACTTGGTGAATGATACAGCACTCCAATTCGCCATTTCAGCGCACATTTTTTAATTTTTATAATGATACACCAAATATTGGTATTGATAGATTTATTGCAAACTATGTTAAATTCTACATTATCGTGTATATACATTAGTACTCCACCCGTGTGTCTACTGTGAGAATCGCAACGGATTAGTTTGTATGTAGAAATGTTTAATTCAGTATCCATAATGTGTTCTGTTGTACACGTTTCAGAACACAATACAATGCAAAGTTTTTTTACTTCAATGAAACGTTCTAGTTCCTCTTTATTTGCTGTTATACTATTGATATTAAGATATATACACTCCAAGTTGCATCCCTTGTCCTTTCGTTTTATATATGTGCTAGATTTTTTTGTTGTATTCACAGGCTCTTTTATTGGTTGCTAGTAACCTATAATCCTTTTTCTTGCATTTAGCTTCTGCTGATATACAGAGCACATTCTATCCATGGAATCATGATTAATATCTAGTCCCAAATTTAGCTCTTTATTTGCCCTTATACAGTTAACGCATTTATTTATTTCTACCTTATTGCATTCTATAGATTTATGATCACCATGACATTTTGTGCATACTTCCTTCCCCTTACAGTCGCTTTATGATTGAAGCCTTTGCATTTAAAACAGCACAATACCTGCACTGCGTCATACACTTTACAACGTTCCCATCCTACATTGAGTCTTTCTTCAGCTAGTATGTTCGCAAACACCTCTATATTCACTTCCAGTACTGCATTGTAATAATTTTTTCCATTTTTCTTAACCTCGTATTGTTTTACAATTTTTACATCTATTTCGCTTAGACAATTATTTTGTCTTTTAATCCTCTGAGCGAGCTCATCATTTCCATATTTGTAATTTATACCAGTTACAATAACCGTTGGATTCGCTTTTATAGGAATCTTCACTTCGTAATTATTTCCAAGGTTATTTTCAATTACATTTTTGATTTTATCACGTTCTTGTGCATTAGCACTTTCAACAATTACTACTCCGCTTTGCCTGGCTACAATATTCATGATTTGTAACTCCTTAGGATCAACTTTTGAATTTAAATCATTTTTAGTTCTTTCTATATCTTGCTTACTATTCGGCTTTACTATTAGAGGAAGTACTTTTCTTAACTTTGTCAACGCTTCTCTATTGGTTTTGCTACTTTTTGTTACATTTGCGTATGATACTTTGGCATCACTGTTTACATTTTTCTTCATTTCAGCACACATTTTTTCATTCTGCTTACTAATTGTTTCAATCATTTTCTTATTATCTTCTTTGTTGCTCTTTATTTCACTGCATACCTGCCCGCTACTTTGTTTAAAACACTCAGCAATTTCACGAATCTTGTTTACTTCCTTCACACTTTTTTCACATGTCTCCTGAGCTTTCTGCATTGCTTTAATTCCTTCACCAAATGCTACTTCTACAGCTTGCAATAATTGTCTCATTTCAATCTCATTTTTCTTTAGTGCGTTATCAAATTCGCTTCTATAATCAGCTAACCGTTGACCGTTTTGTTTTAACACTACTTGCATGTCTTTAAGTATGTCATCTACATTATGTATGTATATATTGCACACAATCAGCACACATAAATCTCAGCATTTCCAATTCCTCTAGATTATCCACGCTATACCGGTCCAAGCCACAGCATTTTGTTGTTAAATGGTAATATTTTCCACATACCCCTTCACAACGAATTGTCGCCACTTCTCCTCGTATCGCACTTTTGCATTTGTCGCACCTTTTGTCCATTGTACGACAAATTCAACCACACACCTGCTCCGTTGAATAATAATAAATTTTGTTTTGTTTTCGCTTTGATTTGCAATAATTTCCGAATTTTTTGACCGTACTTAGTGTAGTAATTTTATTTATTTTGGCTGTTAAATATACAATCGTAGATTTTTCCACCCACTTGCTTTCAGTGTTGCCTGCTAACGGTTGCTTACCAAAGTGCAAACTCTATGTGACTAGACATTACCGTTCTTTTTGGTGATATTTTTTCTGACAAACCAGGTGTAAAAATTTGTTCAACTTCGGAAAAATTCAACAAATCTTACATAAAATTTTTAATTTGAATTTCTCTGTTAGCAATATCCTTTAAATACTTGCGCAGCTATCCAAATTATTGAGGAAACATATCTATATAGTTTAAACGTTTAATTATGGCTAACTTGCTTCATGCTCATACATTTAGTTTAGTGGAAAAATACAAATGTTTATCGTACATCCATTTGTCTCATATGTGATATATGTACTTCTTATTCATTACAAAAATGTTCTCAGTAGGAAATACAATATTAAGCTTGTAACTACCATTTGTAATTTCAACACTCTTTCTCAAGTTTAATATCTTCTTTTTTACATTATTATTGAAGACCAAGCATTCCTACAAATTTAAAATGTTTTTGTTTTTGTAAGTTGTTTGTAAAAATGTCAGATATATTGTCAGTAGTAGAAACATATTTTAATTGAATTTCTTTTCGTTCAACCACTTCTCGTATATAATGATATTTAATGTCTATGTGCTTAGTACGTTTATGAAAAAATGGATTTGTTTAAATCTGCAAGGCACTCATATTATCGCCGTTCAAAATAATTGGATCTTCTTGGTGACATCCGATTTCTCGAAGCAATCGACGAATATAAACTGCTTCTTTTACTGCTGTGCACAAAGCAATATTGTCTGCCTCAGTGCTGCTCAAGGCGATGACATCCTGCTTTTTGGATTGCCAAGAAAAAACGCTTCCGACTAAGAAAAACGAATAACCGGTGTATTACTTTCTGTCTAAGTTATTGCTGGCCCAGTCGGCATCTGCGAAGCCTTCTACCGATTTACTGCATTTGCGGTAACGTAATTTTAGGTCAATTGTTTTAGATAAATAATGCAAAATATGTTTTGCTCCAGTCATATGTTCAGAATGAGGCATTTGGTTCATTTGCGATAATACAAAAACTGCGTGCATTATGTCGGGACGTGTTGAGAAGGCCAAATACATCAATGACCTGATCAACGATTGATACCTTGTTACGTCTACTTTAGAACAATTTTCGTTTGTGCAACTTACTTGGAAACCTGGATCAAGTGGTGTGTTTACTGGACGGCATGAGCTTACTCCATATACGCTCAACAATTCTTTGGTGTATTTTCTTTGACTTACAGAAATTTCGCCTGTTTTGCCTTTGCGCTCTATTTCGAATCCAAGAAAAAACTTCATTATGCCGTCATCATGTAACTCGAACTTCGACGATAATTTACGTTTAATGAACTAAACCTCTTTTTCACTAGGGCATGCTAAAATCAGATCGTCGACGTAAACTGCTATATATCTATAACACCGTTTATATACTTGACGTACAAACACGGTTCACTTTTGCAGGGATTGAACGCCAAATCTTTCAACGCTTCTGTTAGTGTGCTATTCCACTGCCAACCTGATTGTTTTAAGCCATAAATAGCTTTATTTAACTTTAGAACTTTATTTGGATTTTTTTGATCAATAAAATCTTCGGGTTGTCGTATATGTATATACCTCTTCATTAAGCTTACTGTTAAGATATGCGTTCGATATGTCAAGTTGGTGTAAATGTAACTCGTAGCGAATTACTGGCGAAAATGTTTCCCAATAATTTACACCTCTCTGCTGACTACAGCCTTTTGCAACGAGTCTTGATTTAAACTTTCCAATGTTGCCATCCGTGTCTCTTTTCATCCGAAGTACCCACTTGGACCCGATCGCCTTTTGATTATTTGGAAAATCGACCGCTGACCATGTTTTGTTTGCTATAAGCGCCTCATACTCATGTTGCATTGATTTCTTCCACTCAAAAGAGTATTCGCTCGCCAATGCTTCTTTGACCGTTTGCGGCGTTTCGGCATCTTCACCATGCTGCCAGTAATCCAACGTTTGGTATCCCTTTCGGGGACGACCAACTTCCCCAGTTCGAATAAGCCGTGGTCTACCTCGACCATGTCGCTACTGCTTACTGCTATTCCGCAAACCGGAACTGTCTTCATTTTCTACAAATTTCACGTCGCGTCGTACAATTAATCCTCTAGTATGCCGATCATACAATCGATAGGCTGTAGCCACCTCGGAATACCCAACGAACACGTATTCCATGCCTTTTGCAGTAAACTTTTTACGATTCGTTTTATCTAAAGCAAGTGCACGCGAACCACAAACCCGTAAATGCTTTACCGACGGCTTCTTGTTATACAATACCTCATACGGAGTACATGATTTAAGAAGTTTTGTAGGGGCACGATTGCGTAGATATACTGCAGTGTGAACCGCTTCACCCCACAATTCATCTTCGATAGCTGCATGCACCAACATACTTTCAGCCATATCAGCCATATATGATTTAAATAATCACTAAAAATGTTACTGGTATATGCCTTACCATTATCACTTCGGATTTGTTTAATTTTCTTCTGTGTTTGGAATTCTACCATACTTTTAAATAATTTAAATTTTTCGAATAACTCACTCTTTTCTTCGATAAGGTATATAAAAATCATACGTGAAAAATCGTCAATAAAAGTTAGAAAATAACGCGCTCCACCAACTGACTTAACGTTTATCGGACCACACACATCCGTGTGTATGAGGTCGAGTATTTGACTTGATACAATTTCAGTTTTCTTCGGAAATGACACCGCACATATTTTCGTTTGATTGCATGTATCGCAGTTTGTTTTTATTTTTACATTCTTTATGTCTAGACCACGAACTAGACCATTTTCAGCAATATTTTTTAAATTTTCGAAATTTGTATGTCCGTATCGATTATGCCACATTACATTGTTCAATAAAAATGCCGTATTTTGCTCTTTCATGTTGAACATAACAAGTTATTTACCAATTTAGCTTTAATTAATGTCAACCCGTTCGCGCTTTTAACCTCGGTAACATCCTTTTTGAAAATCACAGTATGTTTATATTGCATTGCTTTATTGACCAAATAGAAGTTCATTTTAAGTGATGGTACATATAGAACGTCTCGCAATTCTATTCGTCTTTATCACTACCGTGCCTATACCAAGGGCGTATATATAATTGTCTGCTGCTAGCACGAGACAAACATATTTCTACCGCAACTCATATGTGTCGTTGCACCACTACCAACACACCATGTGTAGTTGTTTATTTCAGCACCAACTGTCGCAGCATATACAGAGTACGAAAGTTCGTTATTCTTCGCACTCTGTTTCATATTTTGATCATTACTTTGTTTCAACTTTCTTCTACACTGAGCGGCCGTATGCCCACGTACCCCACAGTTAAAACACTTGCCTTTAAAGTTCGTATTTACTTTTTTGTATGGGGTTGTTTCATTTACTCGCGCATAAGCCGCCTGTGACGTAGTTTCGCGATTGGCTTGGTGTTCCCTTCTAGCACCTTCTTCTAAAAGCAGGCAAACTTGATAAAAGTATTATAACTTTTAGCTCTTCATTTAGCTCAATGTGAACCTCTGCCAACTTATCTACTATTTCGACGAACGAAGTAAGATAACTGGGATGCTTTGATTTGCAGACATACATACTACAATTCAGCCACTTTTAGTACAGAGACACTTTCTGTAATGGACCACTAGGCATGTGAAGGTCTCGAAGCTTCTTCCACGCTTGTACCGAAGTTTTACACGCTTTTATATTAGTTAGTTGCGTCGGCTTAACACACAAAATTATATTTGCTAGCGCTTTTTGATCGTCATGATCCCAACTTTGCGTATTCTCACTGGTACGTTTAAGGTCTTCACTGACTATGCGCCACTGGTCTGTACTCACTAGTATGCTGCGCATTTGCATGCACCACACGTCATAATTGTCTTCCCCCAGTTTCTCAATTTGATAATTGGAATTGATTTTAATTAATACACTAGATTGTTTCTTTCACAAAACTCTTACGTAGACTGGGTTCATCACCTTTGTTAGCAATGCCCTTTAAATACTTGCGCAGTTATCCAAATTATTGAGAGAAACACATCTATATAGTTTAAACGTTTAATTATGACTAACTTGTTTCATGTTCATACATTTTGTTTAGGGGAAAAATACAAATGTTTATCGTACATCTATTTGTCTCATATGTGATATACTTCTTATTCATTACAAAAATCTTCTCAGTAGGAAATACAATATTAAGCTTGTAACTACATTCTGTAATTTCAACATTCTCAAAAAAATTGCGGTATGCAGTTAGTTAGCCCTCTAACTGCTGCATAATAAAATGCAAATTTTGTATGGCTTGAAACTACCGTTCATTTTTGGTGATATTTTTTCCTGACGAACCAATTGTCAAACTGTTTCAAAATGGTATCAGAAATTCAAAAAATCTTGCATACAATTTTTAATTTGAATTTCCAGAAAAAATTGCGGTATGCAGTTGTTTAGCCTTCTAACCGCTGTTTAATAGGGTGCAAATTGTGTATGGCTTGAAGCTACTTTTAATTTTTGGTGATATGCCAACATACCTCACAGTTAAAACACTTGCCTTTAAAGTTCGTATTTACTTTTTGGTATGGGGTTGTTTCATTTACTCGCGCATAAGCCGCCTGTGGCGTAGTTTCGCGATTGTCTTGCTGTTCCCTTCCCTTCTTCTAGATGTTTCACTTTCAGTACATTGAACGTCGGTAACTCATCTTGAGTCTCAATTGCTACAACAAAATTTCTATATTCAGCAGGCAAACTAGATAAAAGTATTATAACTTTTAGCTCTTCATTCAGCTCAATGTGAACCTCTGCCAGCTTATCTACTATTTCGACGAACGAAATAAGATAACTGGACATGCTTTGATTTGCAGACACACCACAAGTCAGCAACCTTTTGTACAGAGAGACTTTCTGTAATGGACCACTAGGCATGTGAACGACTCGAAGCTTCTTCCACGCTTCTACAGAAGTTTTACACGCTTTTATATTAGTTAGCTGCGTCGGCTTAACACACAAAATTATATTTGCTAGCGCTTTTTGATCGTCATGATCCCAACTTTGCTTCTTCATAGTCTTCACTGACTATGCGCCACTGGTGTGTATTCACCAGTATGCTGCGCATTTGCATGCACCACACGTCATAATTGTCTTCCCCCAGTTTCTCAATTTGATAATTGGAATTCATTTTAATTGCTACACTAGATTGTTTCTTTCACAAAACTCTTACGTAGACTGGGTGCATAACCTTTGTTAGCAATATCCTTTAAATACTTGCGCAGTTATCCAAATTATTGAGAGAAACACATCTAGTATATAGTTTGAACGTTTAATTATGACTAAGTTGCTTCATGTTCATACATTTAGTTTAGGGGAAAAATACAAATGTTTATCGTACATCTATTTGTCTCATACTTCTTATTCATTACAAAAATCTTCTCAGTAGGTAATACAATATTTAGCTTGTAACTACATTCTGTAATTTCAACATACTCAAAAAAATTGCGGTATGCAGTTATTTAGCCCTCTAACTGCTGCTTAATAAAATGCAAATTTTGTATAGCTTGAAACTACCTTTCGTTTTTGGTGATAATTTTTCCTAACGAACCAAGTGTCAAACTTTGTCAAATTGGCGGCAAAAATTCAACAAATCTTAGACACAATTTTTAATTTGAATTTCTTAAAAAATTGCGGTATGCAGTTGTTAAGCCTTCCACCTGTTGCTTAGAAATGAGCATGAATAGAAATTAATGTTGATTTTTGACTATTTGACTTCTGCGAAACTGGTGTCAAACTTTGTCTTTTTTAATTTGAATTTCTTAAAAAAATTGCGGTATGGTGTTGTTTAGCGTTCTGACTGCTGTTTAATAAAATGCACATTTTATATGGCGTTCTTTTTTGGTGATATTTTTTTCCGAAGAACCAGTTGTAAAAACTTGTACACACAATTTTTAGTTTGAATTTCGAAAAAAATACCGGTATGCAGTTGTTTAGCCTGCAAACGGCTGGTTTACAAAATAAAAATTTTGTATGGCATAAAATTACCGTTCATTTTTGGTGATATTTTAAAATTAAAATTTCTATTTAAGATTTGTTGAATTTTTTCCCTTATTTTAACAAATTTTGACACTTGGACAAAATATCAACCAGAAATGTACGGTAATTCCAAGCCACACACAATTTGCACCGTATTACACAGCGGTTAGAAGGCTAAACAACTGCATACAGCAATTGTTTTAAGAAACTCAAATTAAGAATGGTGTTTAAAATTTGTTGAATTTTTGCCGCTATTTTGACAAAGTTTGACACTCGGTTCGTCAGAAAAAAATTTCACCAAAAATGAACGGTAGTTTCAAGCCATACAAAATTTGCAGTTTATTAAGCAACAGTTAGAAGGCTTAACAACTGCATACCGCAATTTTTTTAGAGAAATTCAAATTAAAAATTGTTTGCAAGAGTTTTTGAATTTTTGCCGCCATTTTGACAAAGTTTGACACTTGGTTCGTCAGAAAAAAATATCCCCATTTGCATTTTATTAAGCAGCACTTAGAAGGCTAAACAACTGCATACCGCAATTTTTCATGGAAAATCAAATTTTAAATAATATGTAAGGTTTGTTGATTTTTTTCCGTTATTTTAACAAATTTTTACACCTGGTTCGTCAGAAAAAAATATCACCAAAAATGAACGGTAATTTTAAGCCACACAAAATTTTTATTTTGTAAACCAGCCCTTTACAGGCTAAACAACAGCATACCGCAATTTTTTTGAGAAATTTAAATTAAAAATTTTATGAAAGATTTGTTGAATTTTTTCCGTTATTTTAGCAAATTTTTACACCTGGTTCGTCAGAAAAAAATATCACCAAAAAAGAACGGTAATGTCAAGTCACAAAGAGTTTGCATTTGGCTAAGCAACCGTTAGCAGGCTAAATAACTGAATACCGCAATTCGTTGCAAAAGTTCAAATTAAAAATTGTACGAAAGATTTGTGGAATTTTCGCCGCCAAAATTTGATATTTGGTTCGTCAGGAAAAAATATCACCAAAAATTAACGGTAATTTTAAGCCATACAAAATTTGTATTTTGTTAAGCAGCCGTTAGCAGGCTAAACAACAGCATACCGCAATTTTTTTAAAAAATGCAAATTAAAAAAGGTGTTTAGGATTTGTGGAGTTTTTTCCGCCCTTTGACAACTGGTTCTTCAGAAAAAAATATCACCAAAAAAGAACGCCATACAAAATGTGCATTTTATTAAACAGCAGTTAGAACGCTAAATAACAGCATACCGCAATTTTTTTATGAAATTCAAATTAAAAAAGTGTTTAGGATTTGTTGACTTTTTGCCGCCATTTTGACAAAGTTCGACACTAGTTTCACGAAAATCAAATAGTCAAAATTCAACATTAATTTCTATTCATGCTCTTTTCTAAGAAACAGTTAGAAGGCTTATCCACTGCATACCGCAATTTTTTTAACAAATTCAAATTAAAAATTGTGTTAAAGATTTGTTGAATATTTGCCTCCATTTTCACAAAGCTTGACACTTGGTTCGTCAGGAAAAATATCACCAAAAACGAAAGGTAATTTCAAGCCATACAAAATTTGCATTTTATTAAGCAGCAGTCAATTTTTTTAAGAAATTAAAATTAAAATTTTTAAGAAAGATTTCTCGAATTTTTTCGAAGTTTGAACAAATTTTTACACCTGGTTTGCCAGAAAAAAATATCACCAAAAAAGAACGGTAATGCCTAGTCACATAGAGTTTGCATTTGGGTAAGCAACCGTTAGCAGGCTAAATAACTGAATACTGCAATTTGATAGAAAAATTCAAACTAAAATTGTACATCCATTTGTGGAATTTTCGCCACCAAAATTTGATATTTGGTTCGTTAGGAACAAATATCACCAAAAATGAATGGCAATTTTAAGCCTCACAAAATTTTAATTTTGTTAAGCAGCGGTTAGCAGGCTAAACAACTGCAAACCGAAATTTTTTCTCGAAACTCAAATCAAAAACTGTGTTTAAGATTTGTTGATTTTTTTCCGTTATTTTAACAAATTTTGACACCTGGTTCGTCAGGAAAAAATATCAACCAAAAATGGACGGTAATTTCATGCCACACAAAATTTGCATTTTATTAAGCAGCAGTTAGAAGGCATACTGCATACCGCAATTTTTTTAAGAATCAACAAAACCTTACATAATATATAAAATTTGAATTTCCATGAAAAATTGCGGTATGCAGTTGTTTAGGCTTCTAACTGCTGTTTAAAAAATTTCTTTCATTTTTTGGTGATATTTTTTTCCTGACGAACCAAGTGTCAAACTTTGTCAAAATGGCGGCGAAAATTCAAAAAATCTTGCAAACAATTTTTTAATTTGAATTTCTCTAAAAAACATTGCGGTATGGAGTTGTTTAGCCTTCTAATCGCTGTATAATAAAACGGACATTTTGTATGGCGTTTTTTTTGGTGATATTTTTTTTTTCTGACGAACCAGTAGTGCGATTCACTAACTTATTTTAAAGATATTCGTTTGGTTAACTCAACTTAACCAAAATTTTAGCGACCCTGCTATTCAGTAGCCATTTTTTAACGATTTTCGCATTCGCCGAATCAGCTGTTGATGTTAGCTAGTCGATAACCGACAACTAAACGACAACAAATTTTATGTTGTTAACTCAATCGAGAAAAGTGAAATTCGTGATTTCAGTTTAAATAAAAGAAAAATTTTAAATTCAGTGATTTGTTTTCTTGTAATTAAAAAAGGAACATTAAATAATGTCGTTTAAATATTTGGCATATGATTTATCACGAGGTGATGAAGAAGTAAGCGCTCCAACAGTGGATCGACGTTTACTCCCAGATGTGGACAATCCCTTTCATCTAAATGCAACAGACTTTCAAAAACTGTATCGGTTAGCTCCAGACTTGGCTGAATACCTAATTTATCAGCTTGATAACCAAATAAGAGGATCCAGAATAACAGCAATATCAACTGAGAAACAGGTAGCTCGTGTAATCTTTAAGCCTGTATGCAATTTTAAATTTTACTTTTATATTGGTAGGTTCTAGCGGCGTTAAGGTTCTTCGCAACTGGTTGCTATCAACGACTCGTAGGTGAACAATGGGGAATATCCATGAGCCAGTTTTCCGTAAGCCGGCATTCATCGGGTAACGGATGCAATCAATGATTCGTTGTTTTACCAGAAAGTGAGGTTTTCTATGACCCAAGTGGAACGCCATTCTGCTAAAGAAATGTTTGCTTCGGCGTCATCTCCCTTTGAAGGAGGCTGTATTGGAGCCGTCGATTCCACGCACATATCAATTTTGTTACCAAGGAATCATGATAAGGCTTATGCCAACCACCACATCTACTATTCAATTAATATGCAAATTGTAAAAGCAAACTTTTACAATGATCCATGTATAAAAACAAAAATATAGTTTGGTTTTAATATATAGATAAATGATTATAATTAAAAAAAATTAAATATATGTATGTAAATCCTAAATACGCTGGAGCACAACGCGAAGTTTGAAAACGATAACCATGGCATATTTTCAGATTATTCCGCATATTCCTTGGAGTCGAATTGATGACTATTCTAACAAAACACTCATAGAAGAGTCCGGAATTCTGCTACAATGGATCATTGCAATATACATATATAAAGAATTTTAAGTGTTTGTAGTGTGAAACAAACTAATATCTATTTCACTTTAATGAAATATAACAAAATCGCTCAAATTTATATTTGGCAGCAGGCATTCGTTTGTTTTTTTTCTATTCCTCTTTGTGCTTTTCGCTTATTTTGGCATTTAGTTTGACTGAGATGCCACTCTTTATCACTTTGAATAAATACAACGAAACAGCTGTTAAGTGTCGTTAAGAATAAGTTAGTGAATCGCACAATCGTTAGTGCAAACGGCAAATATTGCCGCTAAAAATAACAATTGTCGTACCGTTTAAAGTTAGTGAATCGCACTACAGGTGTAAAAATTTGTTCAAAGGGCGGGAAAAATTCCATAAATCTTACACACAGTTTTTAATTTGAATTTCCATGAAAAATTGCGGTATGCAGTTGTTTAGCCTGCTAACCGCTGCTTAACAAAATTAAAATTTTGTATGGCTTAAAATTACCGTCCTCATCATCGTTGGTCTCTTTGGCGTGGGGATGAGGCTTATGTGTTGGCATGGTTGCTCGTCGCGGTTTTCCATGACACCACGAACTTGGAGGTAAGCTCCATATATGAATCAATGTAGGACTTGAACTTGCACGGCTTCTTATGTGGAGATTACCGCACCAACATCTCTCAATGCCGCTTACCCTGCATCCCTCCTAGTATCTCCCAGCTCTCCTTCCCCCCTAGTCAATCCTCCCCCTAAGCCAGGGTGTTAAGCGTCACCGGGCCAATCGGTCGGTTTGCAGCCAGGGGGTCTAAATTGGGGCTGTATTTTAACGGCGCCTCCCTGACACCGGGCCACCTCAGGGAGTATGTCTGGCCTTATCGCGGCAAGGGTCGCTGTCGTGGTGTACCACCTTTTCCCCCTTATACTTTTCAGACCACTGCGCTTGCCTCGTCGAGCAGGTGGTCGTACGACCAAGATGAATGCAACTAAAATAGAAACACAAAAAAACTTATCTTCCCCATCTCGGGGTAAGGCTATGCAGGCGCGAGCGCCTAGCATAAAAACTTCTTCTTCCCCATCTCGGGGTAAGACTGCGCAGGCGTAAGCGCCTAATGCACCGCTTCGCTCCGATAGGGGCTTTTCCGGGCTGAAGGTGGGCGCTGCACGCCGGCCCGTGACTATGGGTGTTATGGCGGGGCCTAGCACCAGCAAAGCTGCGGGGATTGTGCTGGAGACGGCAGATCGTTCCGTGGCGGTGGGCACTAAGGGCCCGCCAAATACCGGCGTGGCTGCGAAGTCTAACCTTACGAAGGCAGGGATCTCACGGCCTAGCCCGAGCGGATTAAGGCGGCAGGCAGCTACACACGATAATATGGAGGGCATGGCAGCGATGGTAACTACGAGCCACGCCCCTCTAAAGTTGGAGTCGGAGTGGCTCAAATTCGCTGACAAGCGAAAGGCCACGAAGACGCTAAGGAAATTCGACGGGATCCCGTTGGAAACGCTTCCCCAGAGCGCGAAGGAAGCGGTGGAAAGGGCGAAAGCCCTGCTGCCTAACTTCCGGGTCACTGGGGCTTCAGTGGAAAACCGGGTGCCTTCGTCTAAACGACAGAGATCGGCGGAGGAACAAACTCTGGCGACGAAGAGAATCTGGCCGCACTCCTGGGTGGGCAGGCCAAGCTTTGCCAGGTTGCGAAGGACAGGATCCTTATTGGGATCCTGGACCGAGCCAACGAGCTCGGGTCCTTACCAGTGGAAGTGGGTGAAGGCAGCTCTGGCGAACGTCATCTTTGACGTTCTGCTGGAGAACCCCGGAACCCCCCCAGCCTGTAAGGACGCTGGCTGGTACCAGTTCCATATTAAGGTGGTAGCCTGTGAGGACCAGAGATCGGTGGCGCTGTATAAGGCCGCCGTTGCAAAGGTGGGCCCTGTCTACCCAGGGGCCAAGTTGGAGGTGGTGGACTGGAAGGACATTCCAGTCAGACCACGGGCAAGGGCATGGGTTCCGGTGACACCATCGGCACCGGAAAGCATCCTTGAGATGCTTCAGGTGAGGAACCCGGCCCTCCCGACAAGTGATTGGAGGGTCGTCCGGGTCGAGGACGCGGAAGGCCCTTCTAGACAAGTGGTATTGTCCCTTAATAAAGAGTCTAGTGGGCTTCTAGAGAAGAGGCAAGGCCGCGTTTCATATGGCCTCGATGAGGTCATTATAAAAGTGTACCTCGGACGTGCCTCTGGGTCGGGTGAAGCAATGGACGTGAACATTGAGGCACCTGAACCGGAGCCGGAACCGGAACTCTCTGAAGCTGAAGGCAGCGTCTCCTCCCAGACAAACCTTGCACCAACAATGCATAGGCTGTTTGCGGAGGAGGAGCTGCTTCTCAGTGATGGGGAGTGTGAAGCTCTAAATTATCTTCAACTGCTCTCCTAGGTCGCCTAAGCAAAGACTCAAGGGTATGTGGGTTGAGTGCCACTGGTTTAAGATCTTCGTGGAGCGCGGTAAAGGTAAAATTAGAGCCGGTATTCTGGCTAAAGCAGATCTAAATATCTTTCTTTTACCTAATTACAGTGATGGCGACGTCACGGCAATTCTGGCGGAGATAGGGGGTATGTCGATCGTGCTGGCATCGGCTTACATGGCGTACGAAGCCGAGTACCCTCCTCCCTCTATGGTTCGGAGCTTGGTGTCCAAGTATGAGAGCGGACGCATGTTGGTCGGCAGCGACACAAATGATCACCATGTCAACGGGGGAGCACGGACATCAATGATCGAGGTGAGTTACTTTTCAACTACTTTCTAACTACTAACCTACTTATATGCAACAAAGGTATGGATCCCACCTTCATTACTAGGAATCGTAAATAAGTTTTAGATATAAATCGATGTAGTGTTAGTCTATCTGAAGTGATCGAGAGTTGGCGGGTTCTAAACGAACACTCCATATCTGATCATCGTTATATTGAAATCGTATTGATCTTTTCTTTTACCAGCCCAAAAGTGCGTATAAAACACAGTCCGTAAAAAAAACAGATAGGAGCTCTTATTGAACCTAATTGCATCGGGGATCTAGAGAACATGGTGAACGTTTTTACGATGACCTGCTCAAATGCCCTAGATCAGGCTTGCCCTGAATCTAAACAATGGGGCAAACGTAAACCCCATCGGTCACGTGAGTTGGACTCCCTACGTAAATCTTGTAGGAAAAATTTCATCAAGGCCAAAAGACTTAATCTCGAACTGGCATGGCAAGAGTACAAAAAGTCTCTCCAGACCTATAAAAAAGATTTAAGGGCGGCAAAGAGATCTTCGTGGAGAAACTTCTGCGGCGGCATCGAGGGTGTTTCCGAGAGAGCCAGGCTAAGGATGGTTCTCCCAGGATCCTCTAACCCGATAGGTTTCTTGCAGAAGCAAAACGGTTCCTGGACCTCAACAGGAAAGGAAACCCTTGAACTCCTACTAGACACCCACTTCCCTGGGAACACAACTGCGGAGGAAAGAATTCCTCCGTTTATTTCTTCCAACCCCGTCAACATACCGGTTTCGAAAGAAAAGGTTAAATGGGCTATCCAAAGCTTTAAGCCATACAAATCTGCAGGGCCGGATGGGATAATACCTGCTCAGCTAATTAAGACAGTGGTGGTGTCTGCAAAATGGCTCTCTACTATTTTCAGGGCCTGTTTCAAACTAAATCACTTACCGTTGGCATGGAGAAATGTCACGGCTGTTTTTACTCCTAAAGCTGGTAAGGCCTCATACACTAATCCAAAGGATTTTAGGCCTATCAGTCTATCATCATTTGCTCTTAAGGCACTTGAAAGGATTGTTAGTAGCAACCTGTCCGATACCATCGACAGTCGACTACTCTCTAATGACCAACATCCCTCCCGCAAAGGCAAATCTACTGAGACTGCACTCCATAGCTTGGTCGGCTATATTGAGAAGTCTCTCAGTGTCAAGGAGTTCTGTCTTTTAGCCTTCCTGGACATTGAAGGCGCCTTCAATAACGTGCTTTCAGAAGCCATAACTGGCGACGTTAGGGATCTAGGAGCTGACTGCTCACTTGTTGAGTTTATCGGCCAGCTACTCAGTTGCAGAGTAGTAAGGAACGTGTCAAGGGGGACGCCACAAGGAGGTGTTCTATCCCTACTTCTGTGAAACCTCGCCGTTAATACGCTACTGCGAGATACGGTATGGGGTGGCGCAAAAGTTGTCGCGTACGCTGATGACGTCGCGATCGCACTCAGGGGAAGTTTCCACAGACATTATGCGAGCTGATGCAACTAGCCCTTCGGGAGGTATCCAAGTGGTCCACCCACTGCGGGCTCAGGGTCAACTCAAGTAAAGTGGAACTCATACTTTTCACGAGAAGGTATAAATTATCATTTCGGTGACTCCACCGGTACTAAATGGTATCCGGTTAAGTATTTCTACAAGTGCCAAATTTCTAGGCGTTGTTTTAGATAGGAAGTTGAACTGGAAAGATAACCTGGTTCAACGTCATGAAAAGGCTTCCATAGCCCTCTACACATGTAAGAGAGCCATAGGCAGGAAATGCGGTCTTAACCCCGGATCTGTCGGTGGATTTTCCCAGCGGTCGTCAGACCAATTCTCCTATATGGGGTGATCGTATGGTGGCCTGCATTAGACAAAGAGGTTAACCTCAGGCTACTCACCAAGTTGCAAAGATCTAGTATGATCTGCATAAGTGGGGCACTCAGAGCCACGCCAAATGAGGCTTCGAACGCCATTTTAGACCTTCTTCCTTTAGATTTGGTCGGACAACAGACGGCAGCGATGACTGCTTTGCGACTAAGAGAGACATCCCAGTGGCACCCTGAAAGCAGAGGACACTCTAGTATTTTGAACAAGTTCTGCTCTATTCCGAGCAGCACGGACCGGTGTGCTTGGACATCGGTAACTGAAAGTAACTTTATTACACGAACTCCAAGCAGGGAGGAGTGGAAACCTGAGTCTCATGCTCCACCTGCTAGCATTGTCATTTATACAGACGGCTCGAAACTCGATAATCAGGTAGGAGCGTCTTCCAGGCTGAGGTCTCAGCTATCATGGAAGCGGTGAAGAAGGTAGGGACCGGGATTATAGGAAGATACATTTTCATTTATAGTGACAGCCAGGCTGCAATCAGAGCTTTGTGCTCTTTCACGTTTAACTCGAATATCGCGCTGGACTGCCGCCGATCTCTACAGGAGATGGCTAAGCAGAACAGACTGTACCTCATTTGGGTCCCTGGTCACCGGAACATAGAGGGAAACTGCATGGCAGATGAACTTGCAATACAAGGTACGACCAAGCAGATTCTTCAGGATAAAGAACGCATTGGTATGCCGTTTGCCACTTGCAAACTGCTGCTCAGAGATTTGACATATAAACAAGCTGACAATAGATGGAAGCAAAATACGGCCTGTCGAACCTCAAGGCAGACGTGGCCCAAATGGGATCGGAAACGGTCGTGCAGCTGAAAGGCAGGGAGTGGCCTTCCGAAGATGCTGTAGGAGCTGCAAGAATGACGAGGAGGAGAAAACGATCTTGCATTTACTGTGTAAGTGCCCTGCACTGTGTAAAAGCAGAAGGCGATATCTGGGATCACCGTTTCTGGATGACCTTAGTAAGGTTTCAAGCACCGAGGTAAATTGTCTGTTGAAGTTTTTCAATGAGGCAAACTGGTTTAGTAAGGGGTAATTTCTTTTGGATGTTACAAAAACTTTTCTTTGTGGTAACACAATGGGGCTAATACTGGCCTAAGTAAGACGCTGCAGGCGGCTGCCACTCCAACCTAACCTAACCTAAAATTACCGTTCATTTTTGGTTGATATTTTTTCCTGACGAACCAAATATCAAATTTTGGCGGCAAAAATTTCACAAATCTTATGCACAATTTTTAATTTGAATTTTTCTAACAAATTGCGGTATTCAGTTATTTAGCCTGCTAACGGTTGCTTACCCAAATGAAAACTCTATGTGACTACACATTACCGTTCTTTTTGGTGATCTTTTTTTCTGACGAACCGGATGTAAACATTTGTTAAAATAACGGAAAAAAATTGACAAATCGTACATAATACTTAAATTTGAATGCACATTTTGTATGGCGTTCTTTTTTGGTGATATTTTTTTCCGACGAACCAGTTGTAAAAATTTGTTCAAAGGGCGGAAAAAATTCAACAAATCGCACATACAATTTTTAATTTGAATTTCTTAAAAAAATTGCGACATGCAGTTGTTTAGCGTTATAACTTCTGTTTAATAAAATGCAAATTTTGTAGGTCTTGAAATTACCTTTCATTTTTGGTGATATTTTTTTCTGACGATCCAAGTGTCAAACTTTGTCAAAATGGCGGCAAAAATTCAACAAATCGTATACCCAATTTTTAATTTGAATTTCTTAAAAATATTGCGGTATGCTGTTGTTTAGCATTCTAACTGCTGTTAAATAAAATGGACATTTTATATGGCGTTCCTTTTTGGTGATATTTTTTTCTGACGAACCAGGTGTCAAACTTTGTCAACATGGCGGCAGAAATTCAAAAAATCTTGCAAACCATTTTCAAATTGAATTTCTTAAAAAAATTGCGGTATGCTGTTGTTTAGCATTCTAACTGCTGTTAAAAAAAAAACACATTTCATATGGCGACCTTTTTTGGTGATATTTTTTTCCGACGAACAAATTGGAAAAATTTGTTCAAAGGGCGGAAAAAATTCAACAAATCCTACACACAAATTTTAATTTTAATTTCTTAAAAAATTGCGGTATGCAGTTGTTTAGCGTTCTTACTTCTGTTTAATAAGGTGCATATTTTGTATGGCTTGAAATTACCGCTCGTTTTTGGTTGATATTTTTTCCTGACGAACCTAGTGTCAAACTTTGTTCAAACTTCGGAAAAAATTCAACAAGTCTTACATAAAATTTTTAATTTGAATTTCGAGAAGAAATGTCGGTATGCAGTTGTTTAGCCTGCTAACCGCTCCTAACAAAATTAGAATTTTGTATGGCTTGAAATTACCGCTCCTTTTTGGTGATATTTTTTTCTGACGAAGCAAATGTCAAATTTTGCCGTCGAAAATTCCACAAATCTTCCGTACACATTTTAATTTGGATGTCTCTAATAAATTCTGGTATTCAGTTATTTAACCTGACACCGTTCTTTTCTGGTGATATTTTTTCTGGCAACCAGGTGTAAAAATTTGTTCAAACTTCGGAAAAAAGTCAACAAATCTTACATAAAATTTTTAATTTGAATTTCGTAAAAAAATTGCGGTAAGTAAACTTTATGTGGATAGAAATTACTGTTGATTTTTGACTGAACCCAGTCTACGTAAGAATGTTGTGAAAGAAACAATCTAGTGTAGTATTAAAAATGAATTCCAATTATCAAATTGAGAAACTGAGGGAAGACAATTATGACGTGTGGTGCATGCAAATGCGCAGCATACAGTGAAGACCTTAAACGTACCAGTGAGAATGCGCAAAGTTGGGATCATGACGATCAGAAAGCGCTAGCAAATATAATTTTGTGTGTTAAGCCGACGCAGCTAACTAATATAAAAGCGTGTAAAACTTCGGTAGAAGCGTGGAAGAAGCTTCGAGACGTTCACATGCCTAGTGGTCCATTATAGAAAGTGTCTCTGTAAAAAAAGTTGCTGAATTGTGGTATGTCTGCAACTCAAAGCATACCCAGTTATCTTACTTCGTTCGCCGAAATAGAAGATAAGCTGGCAGAGGTTCACATTGAGCTGAATGAAGAGCTAAAAGTTATAATACTCTTATCAAGTTTGCCTGCTGAATACGAAAATTTTGTTGTAGCAATTGAGACTCGAGATGAGTTACCGACGTTTTCTTGTGCTGAAAGTGAAACTTCTAGAAGAAGGTCTTAGAAGGAAACAACAACAAGACAATCGCGCAACTACGTCACAGACGGTTTATGCGCAAGTTAATGAAACAACCCCATACAAAAAAGTAAATATGAACTTTAAAGGCAAGTGTTTTAACTGTGCGGTAGGTGGGCATACGGCCGCTCAGTGTAAAAGAAAGTCGAAACAAAGTAATGATCAAAATATGAAACAGAGTGCGAAGAATAACGAGCTTTCGTACGCTGTATAAGTTAAACTAATCGATCGCGAATAGTTTTTAAAAAAATGTTTACCGGACGAGACTGGTCTTTATTCTTTCAGTTTCAACTTAAGACTAACTTTTACAATATTTCTTACTTCTATTCTTACTTCTAAGCCCGTGTCTCGGCGACGTGCTGGTTTTGCTGAATTGGCATTTCCCACGGGAAAGCCAGTCGCTGGTCTGTTGCGTTAGCAAATTTTTGGTTGCGCGTGTGGGGTGTTGGATTACCCGTCTGTATGTCAGCCTGGTCTGTTGGGTTGCGCGTGTGGGGTGTTGGATTGCCCGTCTGAATGTCAGCAGCGCAAGGTGTTGCGTTAGCTCCTCCCTCCTCAATCGCGGACGTCCCCGTTCGCCTTCTGATTACTGTTAGGGTGTTGCTATTTATTCCGTTGTCCTTTCTTGATCCCATCTTATCTGGGATTTTTAGAACGAGTAATATAACTGCTATTGCCAAAAATGTGATGAGTGCTATAGAGGACGTTAGACCAACTTTATTGACTTTGTTGATCATGTTAAGCTTCTTTATATTCTTTATATGAAGGTCCTTCATCATTTCCAAGGAAAGAATCTCTTCGAGGGGTGTTTTTGGGTTTTTCTGTTGTAAGACGGCTGGTAATGATTGTAAACTGCTAATTTCGCGCACGTAAAAATTTCGATTCTGTACCTTTATGGTGGAGTTATGATGCTTGTTAATAAATGTTCCAATAAGTTCAAGTGTTTGATCGTCTATTGTAAAAATTTGTTCAAACTTCGGAAAAAAGTCAACAAATCTTACATAAAATTTTTAATTTGAATTTCGTAAAAAAATTGCGGTAAGTAAACTTTATGTTGATAGAAATTACTGTTGATTTTTGACTGAACCCAGTCTACGTAAGAATGTTGTGAAAGAAACAATCTAGTGTAGTATTAAAAATGAATTCCAATTATCAAATTGAGAAACTGAGGGAAGACAATTATGACGTGTGGTGCATGCAAATGCGCAGCATACAGTGAAGACCTTAAACGTACCAGTGAGAATGCGCAAAGTTGGGATCATGACGATCAGAAAGCGCTAGCAAATATAATTTTGTGTGTTAAGCCGACGCAGCTAACTAATATAAAAGCGTGTAAAACTTCGGTAGAAGCGTGGAAGAAGCTTCGAGACGTTCACATGCCTAGTGGTCCATTATAGAAAGTGTCTCTGTAAAAAAAGTTGCTGAATTGTGGTATGTCTGCAACTCAAAGCATACCCAGTTATCTTACTTCGTTCGCCGAAATAGAAGATAAGCTGGCAGAGGTTCACATTGAGCTGAATGAAGAGCTAAAAGTTATAATACTCTTATCAAGTTTGCCTGCTGAATACGAAAATTTTGTTGTAGCAATTGAGACTCGAGATGAGTTACCGACGTTTTCTTGTGCTGAAAGTGAAACTTCTAGAAGAAGGTCTTAGAAGGAAACAACAACAAGACAATCGCGCAACTACGTCACAGACGGTTTATGCGCAAGTTAATGAAACAACCCCATACAAAAAAGTAAATATGAACTTTAAAGGCAAGTGTTTTAACTGTGCGGTAGGTGGGCATACGGCCGCTCAGTGTAAAAGAAAGTCGAAACAAAGTAATGATCAAAATATGAAACAGAGTGCGAAGAATAACGAGCTTTCGTACGCTGTATAAGTTAAACTAATCGATCGCGAATAGTTTTTAAAAAAATGTTTACCGGACGAGACTGGTCTTTATTCTTTCAGTTTCAACTTAAGACTAACTTTTACAATATTTCTTACTTCTATTCTTACTTCTAAGCCCGTGTCTCGGCGACGTGCTGGTTTTGCTGAATTGGCATTTCCCACGGGAAAGCCAGTCGCTGGTCTGTTGCGTTAGCAAATTTTTGGTTGCGCGTGTGGGGTGTTGGATTACCCGTCTGTATGTCAGCCTGGTCTGTTGGGTTGCGCGTGTGGGGTGTTGGATTGCCCGTCTGAATGTCAGCAGCGCAAGGTGTTGCGTTAGCTCCTCCCTCCTCAATCGCGGACGTCCCCGTTCGCCTTCTGATTACTGTTAGGGTGTTGCTATTTATTCCGTTGTCCTTTCTTGATCCCATCTTATCTGGGATTTTTAGAACGAGTAATATAACTGCTATTGCCAAAAATGTGATGAGTGCTATAGAGGACGTTAGACCAACTTTATTGACTTTGTTGATCATGTTAAGCTTCTTTATATTCTTTATATGAAGGTCCTTCATCATTTCCAAGGAAAGAATCTCTTCGAGGGGTGTTTTTGGGTTTTTCTGTTGTAAGACGGCTGGTAATGATTGTAAACTGCTAATTTCGCGCACGTAAAAATTTCGATTCTGTACCTTTATGGTGGAGTTATGATGCTTGTTAATAAATGTTCCAATAAGTTCAAGTGTTTGATCGTCTATTGTAATGGAGCCATTGTAGTCATTTAAGAATAAAGTTCCGGGTTGTAATTCTTCTATCATATTGATGTGGTCAGCGTTAGCCTGGACACAGTTTGGGCGTTTACTATTAATAAGACTGCTAATACAACTATTGTTACTAATATCAATAAGATTCTTTTCATTACAAATTGTTATTCGATTATAAGTTTTACATTCTTCATTTAATCCGTAAATTTTGTTCGTACACTTTATTACATTCTCAAAATCGATCTTATTTATTTTATTATCTTTCTTTACTCCTTTGAGTCTTAATTTTTCACAATTTTCTTTATTGGTAGTGGGCAAACTTAAAATATAAATAATAGTTGTGCCATTTGTGGCTATTTTTATATCCGTAAACTCTAATTCTTCTTCGATATTAATGTATGGAATCTCTTCCTTTTCAATAATTTTTTCGATTGTACTTATTTCTAAATTAGACAATATGAATGAATTTATAATGTTAGATTTTGCCCAGTGTAAGGCATATTCAATGTTAATAAGTTCTTCCTTTATCAATTGTAGTTTATATTTAATTTTTAAGCCAATTTCTAACTTCATGTTTTCGTTATCCTTAATATGTTTAAGTATCTCGTTACTTTTGTTGGTTATTTCATTAATTCTATCTAAAAAAAATTTATTTATTACTATCTGCCGATCATTATTTTCTAACAAGTTTTTAAAGTTTTCGCTTATTATCTCTAGGTCATGATGGTCAGGGCTACCGGCAATCCATTTCCATGCAGTGCCGATGAAATCTAGTGAACGTTTCTTTTTTATTTTAGGAGTTAATTTTGAAAAGAGTGACCAAATTTGAGCTAATTCGTGAGTAAGGAATGGATGCAGTGGGTGATTGGTTGGAATGTTTTGTACAATAGTCGTTTCAAGTTCTTTAATGAGTTTATCATATTGCGTCATGTCTATTATAGGAATTATTTTAAAGGTTCCCTCCTGTATTTTCGCATTTCCGTCTCTCAGTGTTATCAGCTGTGCGTTCGTATAGTCAAGAATTTGTGTTTCGGCGTAAGCCGTAAAGACAAATAAACTGTAAAAAAAATATTAAAGTTATAATTATGTAATTAAAATTATATAATCTAACTTTGTTTTTTTTTTCCTATATCGTTCGCCTATGGCATTTTAAACGATTTTATCTATCATCTATGAATCGAACGCCTATGGCATTTTAAACGATTTTATCTATCATCTATGAATCGAACGCCTATGGCATTTTAAACGATTTTAAATCCTTATTCGAAAACAACTTAAATGTAAATTTAATTAAAATTTGTCCCTAAAACAAAAAAAAATTATTAAACTGGTTAAATTTTTGTGTGTTACTTATGTTACTTTATCTCTCTTTTTATGTTTTCGGTTTTATATGTCTTTTTTTCTCTCTTTTTTTTTCTAATGTCAGGTAGGTCCTGAAATTATCAATTAGCTTCTGATATTACTTTTATGAACAATTCTGCCTGATCGCGTTTTAACTGTGGTCCTGTTGTTTTCTGCTACTATTTCTTTTTTGAACCTCGACGATAGTTTTGAACATAACCTTTTGTTAATTTTGACGAAAATTTCTTCGCCTACAGAATAGTCCTTTATTGCGTTTCTCTTTTTATTATGATATTCAAGGTCCTTTTGTTGCTTTTTTCCAAGTAAGTCTACATTCTGTTGCCTATTTCTTTCTAGCTCTTGAGGGTCTGTACTAAACCTAGTACAAAAAATGTCGCTATAGGTTTTTTCTTGGTGGTTGAATGTATTGTTGAATTATACTCCTGAACTGATTTAAAAAGAAGTTCTTCAAAAGTTAAGCTATTATTGTCAGATTTTAAGCATCTCATTATTTCGGAAAGGGTTGAGTGGAATCTCTCCACTTGTCCGTTTGTTGTACTTGCGTAAGGTGGTGTAACGTGTACTTCAATATTCATTTGGTCCTTCAATAGTGCTGAAATGGAGGCGGAGTTCAGGGATTTCTCATTATCAATTACAATTAATTTAGGGATTCCGAATGCAATCATGAGTTCACGTATTGGGTCTTTAATATGTTCTACTGCTCTTGAATGGATTATTTTTACCTTTGCATACTTAGAGTATTTATCGACGGAAGTTAGGATAAATCTTTTCTCTGTTGAGTAGATGTCGACATGAATAATTTCTCCGGGATTTTGTGGAATTGGAGTGGCTTGGATTTTTGGTCTTGGAGGGTGTCTGTCATATTTTTGCTGAAGACAAGTTGAACATTGTTTGACTTTTTTCTCTATTTTGGCAAACATGCTGGGGAAATAATATTTTTTCAGAATTTGGGTTTTATTTTCGCGGCTATTTCTGTGAGCACGTTGATGCTCTTTCAGTATTATTTCTTCTTGTTCGATTTCTCTTGTAATATCCTGTACAAGGGTTTGTGTGAAGCGGATTTTTATATTTCTGAAATGTAGCGGATAAATTTCTTGAATTCTACCCATTATGGCTTCTGTCGTGTACAGTCCATTAATTAGGGCTGGATCTAACCGTTGCTTAAAAATGTCAATTATGTCCTGGGACGAGTATTCTGTCCTAATAATATTGTGTCTGTGGTAACCGGGGAATGTCAGTTCAAAGGTATAACTATTTTCGTTGCCAAGTAGCAGAAATATTTGGTTCTTAAACGCGTTTATAGGGGCTTCTGTAGAAGGTATGAGGCTATGTGGAGAGCTTTCGTCACTATGGCAAGTTGTGGTAAGCACATTTGTTTCTGATTTTGGTGGGCGAGAAAGGGCGTCAGCGACGACGTTAGTTTTTCCCGGTTTATAGTAAAGTTCGTAGTTGTATTCTTCCAGCCTGCATTTCCATCTTTTCATCTTTGCATTATGGTTCTTGTTACTTAGGGCGAAGGCAAGTGGTTGATGGTCTGTGTAAATTATTACCTTGGCCGTACCGTACAGATAATTCCTGAGCGTATTTAATGCCCAAACTATCGCCAGCATTTCTTTCTCATTGGCGGCGTAGTTTTCCTCCGTCTTTGTTAATGATCTCGATATGTATGTGATAGGTTTGCCTGATTGTTCTAGGACTGCACCTAGAGCGTAATTTGATGCATCTGTAGTAAGTTGGAATTCTTTTTTGAAATCTGGATATGCTAATATGACTTCTTCAGAAATAAGGGAATTTTTAATTTGATGAAAAGCTTGTATGGCTTCGTCATTCAGTGTGATTGATTTTTTACTAGAAGCGGTTTTCGAAACTCGGCCGTCTTCTCCTCTAAGGAGTGAGGTCAGTGGTCGTGCTAATTTAGCATAGTCGCAAATGAATCGTCGGTAGTAGCCAGAGAGTCCGAGGAAGGATCTGAAGTCCTTCAAATGCCTTGGGTAAGGAAAGTCTTGGATTGCCCTAACTTTAGCGGGGTTTGTCTTTATACCAGTCCGTGATATTATAAAGCCAAGGAATTCAACTTCGTCCTTGAATAATTCACATTTGTCTAATTGTACTTTCATTTGAGCGGTTTCGAGTGTTTGGAAAATGGTTTCTAGGTTCTTCAGATGGCTGCGTTCGTCTTTACCGAGTACAATTATATCATCGATATAGACGTAGCAAATTTTTCCTATATGGTCTCTAAGGATATCGTCAAGAGCCCTTTGAAAAATCGCTGAAGCGTTCTTCAAGCCGAATGGGAGTCTCGTAAACTCGTACTTCCCATTGTTGACTGAGAAAGCGGTTTTCTCGACGTCAGATTCCTTCAATGGAATCTGATGGAATCCACTTTTCAGATCCAGAACCGAGAAATATTGACTATTTCCTAGTTGTGAGATGATTTCATTAATTTCGGGTATAGGATATTTATCTGCTCTGGTTACTGCGTTCAGTTTTCGGTAATCAATGACCAGTCTATATTTTTTCTGTCCGGAGGTGTCCAGTTTTTTGGGCACTACCCAAACTAGTGAGTTATAAGCTTATCGAGAGGGTCGAATTATTCCATCTCGTAATAGGGTTTCGATTTCTTGGGTTACGAATTCTCGCATTGCCAAAGGATATGGGTAATACTTGGTGTAAACGGGTGAGTCGGAAGTAGTGTTTATTTCGCCAACTACCGTAGTAGTATATGTGAGTTTCGCATTTGGTTCTGAAAATAAGTTGTAGTGCCTTTCCGTCAAGATGTTTATATTCTGTTTTTGGATCTTGGTCATGTGATCTGTCCTGATGTCAATTTTGTTAACGTCTGGTGAATTTTTTTGTTTTAGTTTAACTTTTACGTCATTGCCAACTATGAGGGTGTTGTCGTGTATGTTTATTATAGCGGATAGGTCCTTAAGGCTGTCGTTGCCAAGGATGCCGTCGAAAGATTTTAACGTGGGAAAAAGGAAAAATTTTAAATTCGTATCCGTTTTTCGAAAAAGATTAACTAGAGTGTGGTGCGTGATTTTCACTTGTCCGGCTATTGAGTTTGCAAAGAATGGTTGCTCGTTAGGAAGTGGTCTCGAAACATAATGTGGTTGAATATAGTTTTTACTCGAACCAGTGTCTATAAGTATTTTAAGGATACTTCCGTTCTTCGACTTACATTCTATGTATGGAAGCGAAGAACTTGTCATTCTAAAAAATGTATGTCTGTGAAATCTGAAAGTGGTTGATCATATTCTGGGTACGACTGTTCGTTGTCGTCGTACGCTGTCTGGTATTCGTCCATTGTTGGTGTTTGATTTTGATCATGGTCTTGTTGTTCGGTCGCGGTACTAATATGAAAATTCCTTTGATATTTGTGAGGTATTTGGTGCGAAGAATTCGATGTCCTTTTTTCTGCTGGCCTGCTTGGTCCTGGCCGGTTCATATAATTAATTGCCTTTGTTTGCATGGACTGGTCGACGTCCATAGGTTCTGGTTTAGCTAATGGTTTAGGCGCAACTGGGCGTGGAGGTGCACGGTTAACGTAGGGTTGAGGATAAGGTTGGGCAGTGCGTGCCTGCCAAGGAGGTTGAATGGATTGAGGAGTGGTCTGAACAGATTGCCTATTCCAAATAGGTGGAACATATTGCGCTCCTTGTTGGGTCCTGAAATCAGTCCTTGGTGGAGGTTGAACCTGTGAAGGAGGATATGATTGGTGGTAATAATGTGAGGGACGCACGTTTAATGGTGCGTTTTTCTGAATATTCTGTCGCTGGGAAGTTGGTGGAATACGTGAATTTATTCTATTATGAGGTGAATAATTTATTTGATTTTCTAGGATCTCGCACAGGTGGAGGGCGTGTGGAAGGTCCTTTGGTTCCCTTACCGCTAAAAGTCTCAGTAGATCGCCGTGAAGTCCATGGATAAATGCATCTCGAGCCTTTTCTCTGTACATCTGATATATTATATATATATTATATGATTCTAACACTTCGTCTGCGTGACCAACTATTTTATTCCTGATGGCCATAAGGATTCCGAAATATTTAGGCGTCCCTTGGAATTGGCCATAATAATCTAGAAGCCTTTCTACGCTTTTCCGCCAAGAGCTGAACTCGCTAGGGTTTCCAGAAAATTCCCTGATCGTCCTTGCTATTTCAGGGACACGGTCTGAGTCCGAATTGCCCTGAGCAACTAGCGGTTCGTCTTTTAAATTAAGGAATTCATGGTTTGGATTTATTATGTTATTTACTAATTTCTGTCCTTCAGTTTGAAATATTGTGGTTACTATATTTCTTATGGTCTCCTCTAACCGGGGAGTAGTAGTACTAGTAGTATTGGTGGTAAGTATAGAGGGTCTAATTATAGAAGGTATATCGTCAGGCATTCTGTCTATTTTGTACTGTAACTATTTTTCCTTTTTTTAAATTATTCACAAAAATTATTCTTATTATAGCTTGCTATGTTTCTTAATTCCTGAAAAGAATTTTAATTTTTCACAAAAAATTTTTTTCACTTAAATCTTAACACTTATTTATGTTCTATTTATTTATCAAAAACAAAATTTTTTTTTTCCTCAATTATTATCTTTTAAATTTCAATATTTAAATTTTTTCACTTATTTATTTTCATTTATTTAACAAAAGCAATTTGCCCACTTATTTTTTTTTATTTTTTTTTTTTTTGATATTTATAATTCCAGCGTTAATGCGTTTACGCGAATGCTTATTTTACTCTTTCAATTCTTTTTATTCTTTTATATTTTTTTTTTCACAATTATTCAATGGCTTAACAAGTAACTAAATAACTTACATAAGTAGAAAGCAGATAACCATTCCGATTGGTGACGGGTCCGGATTTGTCCTTTTTGTGCGCGTCCTGCGACTACTGCGGATCCTGGACTCCGCACACGCTCCTGTCCAACGATGAAAGCGTTCCTCCCAGAATTTCTGCTACCCGACCAGACGCGTAAGGACTTTGCTGCTTTTTTTTCGTAAAGCAGTCTCTGTCCAATGAAAGTACCGCACACGGATCCTGCTGCCTCTTTGGTACGTTTTCACTCGCGCTGGCGGTCCCTGCTCGGGCGCCAGTTAAACTAATCGATCGCGAATAGTTTTTAAAAAAATGTTCACCGGACGAGACCGGTCTTTATTCTTTCAGTTTCAACTTAAGACTAACTTTTACAATATTTCTTACTTCTATTCTTACTTCTAAGCCCGTGTCTCGGCGACGTGCTGGTTTTGCTGAATTGGCATTTCCCACGGGAAAGCCAGTCGCTGGTCTGTTGCGTTAGCCAATTTTTGGTTGCGCGTGTGGGGTGTTGGATTACCCGTCTGTATGTCAGCCTGGTCTGTTGGGTTGCGCGTGTGGGGTGTTGGATTGCCCGTCTGTATGTCAGCAGCGCAAGGTGTTGCGTTAGCTTATATGCTGCGACAGTTGGTGCTGAAATAAACAACTATACATGGTGTGTTGATAGTTATGCAACGACTCATATGTGTTGCGATAAAAATATGTTTGTCTCGTGTGTCGAAAAACAAGAAAAAATCATGCTAGCAGCAGACAATTATATATAAAAATATTGCTGAAAATGGTCTAGTTCGTGGTCTAGACATAAAGAGTGTAAAAATAAAAACAAACTGCGATACATGCAATCAAACGAAAATATGTGCAGTGCCATTTCCGAAGAAAACTGAAATTGTATCAAGTCAAATACTCCACTTCATACACACGGATGTGTATGGTCCGATAAACGTTAAGTCAGTTGGTGGAGCGCGTTATTTTCTAACTTTTATTGACGATTTTTCACATATGATTTTTAAATACCTTATCAAAGAAAAGAGTGAGGTATTCGGAAAATTTAAATTATTTAAAAGTATGGTAGAATTCCATTTTGAAAGTTCCAAACGTAATAGTGGCAGACCAAAATGACGAGCTTGAAAGCTGTACGGAGGATGAAGCAGAAGTTGCGGAGATAGAAATAATTGGCGAAATCCAAAATGACGTCACACGGGGTGAAGTAGTGGCATCAAATGACTCAGATAATGTCGAAGTTACACGCGACATGGTCGAGGTAGACCACGGCTTATTCGAATTGGGGAAGTTTGTCGTCCCCGAAAGGAATACCAAACGTTGCATTACTTGCAGCATGGCTAAGATGCCGAAACGCCGCAAACGGTCAAAGAAGCATTGGCGAGCGGATAATGAGACGCTTATAGCAAACAAAGCATGGTCAGCGGTCGATCTTCCAAACAATCAAAACGCTATCGGGTCCAAGTTGGTATTTTGGATAAAACGAGACACGGATGGCAACATTGAAAAGTTTAAATCAAGACTCGTTGCAAAAGGCTGTAGTCAGCAAAGAGGTGTGAGTTATTGGGAAATATTTTCGCCAGTAATTCGATACGAAACTATACGTATGTTACTTGCCATCGCAGTTGAGAAAGAGTTACATTTGCACCAACTTGACGTATCGAACGCATATCTTAACAGTATGCTTAATGAAGAGGTATACATACGACAACCCGAAGGTTTTATTGATCAAAAAAATCAAAATAAAGTTCTAAAGTTAAATAAAGCTATTTATGGCTAAAAACAATCAGGTCGGCAGTGGAATAGCATACTAACAGAAGCGTTAAAAGATTTGGCGTTCAATTCTTGCAAAAGTGAACCGTGTTTGTACGTCAAGCAGATTAACGGTGTTTATAGTTATATAGCAGTTTACGTCGACGATCTGATTTTAGCATGCCCTAGTGAAAAAGAGGTTGAATTCATTAAACGTAAATTATCGTCGAAGTTCGAGTTACATGATGACGGCATAATGAAGTTTTTTCTTGGATTCGAAATAGAGCGCAAAGGTAAATCAGGCGAAATTTCTGTAAGTCAAAGAAAATACATCAAATAATTGTTGAGTGTATATGGAGTAAGCTCATGTCGTCCAGTAAGAACACCACTTGATCCAGGTTTCCAAGTAAGTTGCACAAACGAAAATTGTTCTAAAGTAGACGTAACAAGCTATCAATCGTTGATCGGGTCATTGATGTATTTGGAATTCTCAACACGTCCCGACATAATGAACGCAGTTTGTGTATTATCGCAAATGAACCAAATGCCTCATTCTGAACATATGGCTGGAGTAAAACATATTTTGCATTATTTATCTAAAACAATTGACCTAAAATTACGTTAGCGCAAATGCATTAAATCGGTTGAAGGCTTCGCAGATGCCGACTGGGCCAGCAATAACTTAGACAGAAAGTCATACACCGGTTATTCGTTTTTCTTAGTCGGAAGCGTTTAAGTTTAAATCAAGACTCGTTGCAAAAGGCTGTAGTCAGCAAAGAGGTGTGAGTTATTGGGAAATATTTTCGCCAGTAATTCGATACGAAACTATACGTATGTTACTTGCCATCGCAGTTGAGAAAGAGTTACATTTGCACCAACTTGACGTATCGAACGCATATCTTAACAGTATGCTTAATGAAGAGGTATACATACGACAACCCGAAGGTTTTATTGATCAAAAAAATCAAAATAAAGTTCTAAAGTTAAATAAAGCTATTTATGGCTAAAAACAATCAGGTCGGCAGTGGAATAGCATACTAACAGAAGCGTTAAAAGATTTGGCGTTCAATTCTTGCAAAAGTGAACCGTGTTTGTACGTCAAGCAGATTAACGGTGTTTATAGTTATATAGCAGTTTACGTCGACGATCTGATTTTAGCATGCCCTAGTGAAAAAGAGGTTGAATTCATTAAACGTAAATTATCGTCGAAGTTCGAGTTACATGATGACGGCATAATGAAGTTTTTTCTTGGATTCGAAATAGAGCGCAAAGGTAAATCAGGCGAAATTTCTGTAAGTCAAAGAAAATACATCAAATAATTGTTGAGTGTATATGGAGTAAGCTCATGTCGTCCAGTAAGAACACCACTTGATCCAGGTTTCCAAGTAAGTTGCACAAACGAAAATTGTTCTAAAGTAGACGTAACAAGCTATCAATCGTTGATCGGGTCATTGATGTATTTGGAATTCTCAACACGTCCCGACATAATGAACGCAGTTTGTGTATTATCGCAAATGAACCAAATGCCTCATTCTGAACATATGGCTGGAGTAAAACATATTTTGCATTATTTATCTAAAACAATTGACCTAAAATTACGTTAGCGCAAATGCATTAAATCGGTTGAAGGCTTCGCAGATGCCGACTGGGCCAGCAATAACTTAGACAGAAAGTCATACACCGGTTATTCGTTTTTCTTAGTCGGAAGCGTTTTTTCTTGGCAATCCAAAAAGCAGGATGTCATCGCCTTGAGCAGCACTGAGGCAGAATATATTGCTTTGTGCACAGCAGTAAAAGAAGCAGTTTATATTCGTCGATTGCTTCGAGAAATCGGATGTCACCAAGAAGATCCAATTATTTTGAACGGCGATAATATGAGTGCCTTGCAGATTTAAACAAATCCAGTTTTTCATAAACGTACTAAGCACATAGACATTAAATATCATTATATACGAGAAGTGGTTGTACGAAAAGAAATTCAATTAAAATATGTTTCTACTACTGACAATATATCTGACATTTTTACAAACAACTTGCAAAAACAAAAACATTTTAAATTTGTAGGAATGCTTGGTCTTGAATAATAATGTAAAAAAGAAAATATTAAACTTGAGAAAAAGTGTTGAAATTACAGAATGTAGTTACAAGCTTAATATTGTAGTAGTTCCTACTGAGAACATCTTTGTCATGAATAAGAAGTATATCACATATGTCATTGCTACGTTTATATTCATTGGCATCCCTGTTTATCTATTTTATATTGTTTGTCTTTCATTTATTCTTTATGTTCACTTCTCTTTCATTTTGTTCATTCTCATTGTATGTGTCTTGAAATATTCATTTTGTTTATGCTGAATAAATGTCGAACGAGTCAGTCGTGGTGCAGGTTGGCGCACTTTGTGGTGCCGTGCGGATGCTAAGTGCACAGTTGCAGACGCTTCCTCCAGTAGGAGCGAATGTTCGGGAATCAGGTGCAGATACTAATTACAATGCTTCACTTGACGCTTCGTGTGGTGAGTCACCGCCTGCGGTCACACAAGCGCAGATGCTAGAAACAGCATCGGTAGCTGTACCAGCTTCACAAGCATTGCCTACTTCGTTTCAAATGCCAGTCGAACGGAATTTTCCACTTGCTTCGCAGTACGCTGGGATGATGCCGACGTCGCAGCAGCTAGTTTTATCGTATCCAACTTCGGGGCAGCCGTACTTGCCACGTACAATACAGCCGAGGCAGACTATGCCGACGTCGAGTCAAAGAGTGCCGTTCACTCAGGCGCATACAACAACACAGCAAGCAACAGAGGCAGCGTACAGTGGACTTGCAACGCCATTAGAATATTCAAACCGATCAGCACCTTGGTCTGATTCAGCATTTATGAGAGCCGGAGAGAGATGTGCATATGCAGCGAGAAACATGCACACGAATAAGCCGAGTGAAATAGCAGCGGTTCTGCCGGAATTCAACCCTACGGACAACACATACTCATCAACACAATTCATCGAGAGAGTGGAGCAGTTGAGAGCAATGTATAACTGGGAAGATACATTTGTAATATTTGCTGTTCTCAGTAGGTTGGGTGGGGTTGCTAAGCGATGGGCTGATGCTCAACCGGCATTCCGGGAATGGAATGAATTTGTGGTTGCGTTTCTAACAGATTTTCCGTATGTGAGAAATTCAGCGGATACTCACATGCGGATGATGAATACGAAAATTAATAAGGGTGAGAAATTAATTGAGTTTTACTATAAAATGTTAGCGATAGGTCGTCGAGATAATATCGATGACAGTTCGATTATACGATATATTGTAAACGGATTAGCCGATGATCATTTGCGTAAAACGTTAAGCGCGATGAAGTTTTCAAAATGTGCCGACTTGTTACAGTCACTTGTGAATTTATCTACTCATTTTGAAAATCGAAATAGGGTGAGTGAATACAATCAAAGACATACCATGCAACAAGCGACGGATGTTTTAGTGGACGTGAAGAAACTTAATTTGAATAAAAACGAATTCGGACCAATTTGCTACAATTGTAGGGAAAGGGGGCACATTGCTAGAAATTGTGCAAGACCTAAAAGGACGGGTGACATAAAACCAGTTGACCGTGTACATCAGATAGCAAGTGACGAATATGGGGAAAGTGTAGAAGGTGGAGACAGTGAAACATTAATAAATAAAATTGTTGATAAGAATGTGTGCATGGAATTGTGTAAGGAAATTACGATTATAGGTGTCACAGATTGTAAATGTAAAGCGCTCATAGATTCGGGTAGCAGCAAATCCTTAGTGAAGCGCTCGATTGCAGAGAAGTGTGGGTTATGCGTCGTTGCGTGTAAAGAAAAACTAATTGGGTTTGCTGGTGGCGAGGTTGTGTGCCACGGGAAAGTATCAGTGCACATTAGGTTAGATGATGTGTTACGCATTGTCGAGTTGCTAATTGTAAATGACTCCATGATGACGCATGACGCACTTATTGGAATCGACGTGCTAGCTAAAGGAAAAGTGGTAATTGAAGGTGGCACATGCACAGTTATGGCAGTTAGTAGAGGTGCTTTAGATATTGGGGGGTCACTGAAAGCGGATGTGGAGCAAAATCTGATCGATCTAGTGAATGCATATGCGTGCTGTTTCGGAGAAAAGTTGCCCGAATTGGGAAAGTCGAGAAATTTTAAGATAGGGATAAAGTTAACATCCCAGAGACCAATAGCGAGAAAACCTTACAATATTCCCATCCCGAAACAGCGCGTAGTTGAAGAAATAGTTGACGAATTGTTGCAGTTAGGCATCATTCGGAGATCAAATTCATTGTATGCATCACCTGTCGTTTTGGTACGTAAACAGAATGGCGAGGATAGGCTATGTGTAGATTTTCGCGGGCTAAATGCAATAACTGAAAAGCAGCCGTGGTTGATGCCTACAGTGGATGGGGTTTTGGCAACATTATCTGGAAAGAAATTTTGCACTACGTTAGACCTTATGTCTGGATATTATCAGATTGAAGTAGAAGAAGATTCCAAACCATTCACTGCGTTCGTAACGCCCAGTGGACATTTTGAGTTCAACCGGATGCCATTTGGCTTACGAAACGCACCGTGTGCTTTCCAGAGGATGATGTCTCAACTTATTGCGCCTTTGAAGAAAGCAGTCGTTAGTTACGTAGACGAAGTTATTATAGCGACTGATACCGAGGACGAAAATTTATTTTATTTAAGAGAATTTCTGAAGATCATTCAACAAGAGGGGCTGACGTTAAGGCTGTCGAAGTGTTCATTTTTGAGGAGCGAAGTTAGGTTCTTGGGGCATCAGGTTGATGTAAATGGCATTAGGCCGGGTATTTTGAAAACTTCCGCCATAGAGGCATATCCAAGGCCACAAAATCAATTAGAAGTTCGACGGTTCTTGGGGTTGACCGGCTTCTTCCGCAAATTTGTTCCCGGGTATGCTCAAATCGCAAAACCTCTAACCGATCTAACGAAGAAGAACGCAGATTTTACATGGGATTCGGAATGTGAAGAATCATTCCGACGATTGATCAAATTTATTATCAGAGCTCCAGTACTTACCGTATATGATGTCACGAAAGAGCACGAACTTCATACCGACGCATCGAGCGTTGGCATAGCAGCTATTTTGTTGCAAAAAGAGGGAACTGATTTGAAGCCCGTAGCATATTATAGTCGAACGTGTACACCGCAGGAAAAAAACTATCATGCGTACGAGTTAGAAGTGCTTGCAGTCGTAGAAGCTTGCGAAAGATTCCGGATGTTTTTACTGGGGAAATATTTTACTATTGCTACGGATTGCCAAGCAATCACAACAGCGAAGATGTCAAAACCAATGATACCAAGGGTAGCGCGTTGGCTTTTAAGACTTTTAGAGTATGACTGCAATATAGTACATCGTTCCGGGTTGTCGACGCTATGAGTCGCTCGCCAGTCGATGGGCCGCAGCAAGTCGAGGATGTTGGTGCCAAAGTTTTAACACTGTCAACCAACGATTGGGTGTGTACTATGCAAAGACAAGACAGTAAGTTAAACAATATTGTAGACGTGTTGCAGAATGGTGACACGGGCGGCCAACGAAGCGATATCAGTGCACATTATTGTTTGAAAAACAATCGATTGTTTCGGAAAGTTGAGCATGGCCGCCAATTGCTAGTTGTTCCAAAGGGTATGCGATGGCGGATACTCAAGCATTGCCATGATGATGTTGGGCACCCTGGTGTAGATGGCACGTTAAAGAGGATTCTCCAACATTTTTGGTTTCCACGGTTAAGAAATTTTGTCAAGGGTTTTGTGAAGTCATGCATCGATTGTTGCTACAACCGCGAACCGATGTGCAAGGAAGCTGAACTCTACGGAATGGATATACCACAGTTGCCATTCCAAACGCTGCATCTAGATTATCTCGGGCCGTTCATCAAAAGTCGCCGAGGGTATGAATATGTCCTTGTTATTGTCGATGCACTCACGAGATATTCAGTAGTCTTACCAACACGTTCGACGAAGACTAAGCCTGTAGTGGATGCACTTAACCAACTCACTCTTTATTTTGGTTTACCACAAAGAATTGTGTCGGACCGTGGTACTGCGTTCACGTCGGCTGCATTCAGTACTTTTTGCCAAACGTATGATATCCAACACATTAAGGTGGCAGTACGAACGCCGCGATCAAATGGCTTGGCAGAACGCGTAAACCAATCGGTATTGGTGTACTTAAGAACATCAACACATGACGCAAAGGACTGGGATACCCATATCCGCATGCTACAGTGGTCACTAAACACTAAAGTAAATGCAACAACGAAATTTGCACCGATCGACCTAGTTTATGATTTCCCGCTGCGCGATCTGGGTGGAAACAAGATATTGGCAGCTCTACAACCGGACGATGAGCAACTACATATGCAAGGACGGCGAAGTGAAGCTATCCGTAACATTGAGGCGGCCAGGGTTAAATGGAAGGCCAAATTCGACGCCAGACATAAAAAACCAGTGCCATATGAGGAAGGATCTTTGGTTCTCATAGAAGCTCCACCACCAAGTACAGGCGAATCCCGAAAGTTGCAGCCGAAGTACAGAGGTCCGTATGTCATCAAGAAGGTACTACGATTCGACCGATATGTCATCGAAGACATCGACGGTATGCAGCGCTCCCAACGAAGGTATAGTTCAATTGCAACATCGGACAAGATGAAGCCATGGTGTGCCTTGTTCCCTGAAATAGATGACGATGATGAAACCGAAGACGGTAACGAATTTGCCTAACTCGGGACGAGTTTCTGTCAGGAGAGGCCGAGCTGTCATTGCTACGTTTATATTCATTGGCATCCCTGTTTATCTATTTTATATTGTTTGTCTTTCATTTATTCTTTATGTTCACTTCTCTTTCATTTTGTTCATTCTCATTGTATGTGTCTTGAAATATTCATTTTGTTTATGCTGAATAAATGTCGAACGAGTCAGTCGTTAAATTGAACTTGAAAAAGCTGGTTGTCCTAAAACTGTCTGCGGCGACACATATGAGACAAATAGATGTACGATAAACATTTGTATTTTTCCACTAAACTAAATGTATGAACATGAAGCAAGTTAGTCATAATTAAACGTTTAAACTATTAAGATGTGTTTCTCTCAATAACTCGGATAACTGCGCAAGTATTTAAAGGATATTGCTAACAAATTTTACATACAATTTTTAATTTGAATTTCTCTATTCAATTTCCGGTATTCAATTAGTTCGCCAGTTAACGGTTGCTTACAAAAATACAATTTCTATGTGGCTAAACATAACCGTTCTTATTTGGTGATATTTTTTTCTAACAAACCAGGTGTAAACATTTGTTCAAAATTCGGAAAAAATTCAATAAATCTTACATAAAACGGTTGCTTACCCAAATGCAAACTCTATGTGACTAGACATTACCGTTCTTTTTTGGTGATATTTTTTTCTGGTGTAAAAATTTGTTCAAACTTCGGAAAGAACTCGACAAATCTTACATAAAATTTTTAATTTGAATTTTTAAAAAAAATTGCGGTATGCAGTTAGTTAGCCTTCTAACTGCAGTTTAATAAAACGCACATTTTGTATGGCGTTCTTTTTTGGTGATATTTTTTTCTGACGAACCAGGTGTAAAAATTTGTTAAAATAACGGAAAAAAATTAACAAATCTTACACACAAATTTTGATTTGAATTTCTCTAACAAATTGCGGTATTCATTTGTCTTCTAACTGTTGCTTAGAAAAGAGCAAACTTTATATGAATAGAAATTGCTGTTGATTTTTGACTATTTGATTTCCTGACGAACCAAGTGTCAGAATTTGTTAAAATGGCGGAAAAAATTCCACAAATCTTACATACAACTTTTAATTTCTACCTGCTGCTTATTACAGTGGAAATTCTGTACGGCTTGAAATTACCGCTCATTTTTGGTGATATTTTTTTCTGACGACCGAAATGTCAAATTTTGGCGGCGAAAATTCCACAAATCTTACGTACACATTTTAATTTGAATTTCTCTATTCAATTTCCGGTATTCAATTATTTAGCCTGCTAGCGGTTCCTTGCAAAAATGCAAACTCTATGTGACTAGACATTACCGTGCTTTTTTGGTGATATTTTTTTCTGACAAAACAGGTGTAAAAATTTGTTCAAACATCGGAAAAAATTCAACAAATCTTACATAAAATTTTTAATTTGAATTTCTTAAAAAATTGCGTTGCGCAGTTATTTAGCCTTCTAACTGCTGCTTAATAAAGTGCAAATTCTGTATGACTTGAAACTACCTTTCATTTTTGGTGATATTTTTTCCTGAAGAACTGTTGACGCAACGATGTAGTTTTGACTACCAATGTACATTTCTACTAATATATAATGGTAATACTATTCCATGCAACAATGCATTACACTTTGTTCTACAATCCACATATTTGCTATTCTTTACATTTTATTTTTCTCTCTGTTAGTCTTTGCAAGATTCCAACAAGTGAAGTTCATTAAAGCATCAAATACTTTGAAGCACAAAATGATCCTCGTTTTAATCTGAACAGGTTATGGCCCGGATTAATCGCAAGTGTTTTATATTCTAAACGTGAGTAAATTATATATCCCCCGCGACCTAAAAAAAAAAAAAAAAAAAAAAGGCCATCAAAAATTTTTCGCGAATGATGTTCGCCAGTACACTGGCAACTATTTTCCTTCGTCCGGCGCATTTTGCTGAACTGGAACAGTATTATTAATAAGCCCTGTCGGTTTATTGTGAACGTAAACAACACGAATCAGCTGCGCGTTACCAAGAACGAAAAAAGGAAATGTGAAAGAGAAGTATCTGACGTATTAAACAATGTAGCATTGAAGCAAAGGCAAGGAAGTACGGCTGATGAAATCGATAATACAGTGTCGGATTGACGGAATGCGTGGTGCTACATTGATAGACGCGTCTGGGTCTTGTTCTTTTTGATTTCGGAGATGACCTTTTTTTTTTTTTTTTTTTTTTTTGCTCTGCAAATTACAGGGCCCCCGGAAGGTTCGCCCCGGGGCCCCGCCGTCCACGCGACGGGCCTGGACACATGGAAGCTACATATGCGTGCGATTTTAATAAAAAATGATTTATGGGCATATGTGAATAGTAATAAAGAGTGCCCGGTAGAAGCAACAGCTGCAGATTTGTGGAAAACATACGACGAAAAAGTATGTGCTGATATAATGCTTTCAATAAGTTCAACAGAATTAAATCAAATTTCCAAGTGTACAAGTTCGCAAAAAATGTGGCAAAAATTGCAAGCGCCTTATGAGTCGAAAGGCCCTGCTCGAAAGGTGACATTGTTGAAGAGAGTTGCGCTCTCACGCATGAAAGAGGGTGACTTATTAAGAAACCATTTAAATGTATTTTTTTGATGCGGTCGCCAAATTGAAAGAAATCGGTGTCGAAATCGGTGACGAGTTGCTTGCAATTTTACTGTTGTACAGTTTACCAGACTCTTATGAAACATTCCGTTGTGCGCTTGAAGCTCGCGATGACTTGCCAAAGCCACCAGTGCTCCGTGTAAAAATCTTAGAAGAGTGGGAATCGCGAAAAGGAAAAAAATGAGCGAAGCGAGAGCGACGCCTTGTATGTAAAAACCACTCAAAAGACAAATACATGCATTAGAAATAAAAACAGTAACGATCAGTATAGCGGTGGAAAACGCGTAGAGACAAAACGAAATTTTTGTTGTTACAAGTGTGGAAAAAGCGGTCATTTCGCAAAAGAGTGTCGTTCAAAAATTCACAGTAAGCAAAGTGCCCACACAAGCGAAGAGAAAAATTCGTCGCTAAGAGCAACAGAATCCTTTTTTTTTGTGTCCAAATGGAAACGACAGCTGGTGTTTGGACAGTGGGTGCACTTCGCACATAAACTCTGACAAAAATAATTTTGTTGAGGTGGAAGAACTAAATCAAGTGTTAAATTTAGATAACAACAATTTCACAAAAATTACTGGTGCAGGTGACATAAAGGTAACAGTTAACGAAAAAGGTTATGACAAGAATTTAACTTTAAAAGATGTGGTTTACGTATCGGATTTGCGAACAAACTTGTTGTCGGTGTCGAAAATGACAGACAAAGGGTGTGAGGTACATTTTCGATAAAGCGATGCAATTGTTATCGATAAAGATGAGAATGTATTGTTCACTGCTGAACGAAATGGTAATGGTTGTACTTTATGAAAAACAATAAAAATAGTGCATTTGTGTCTCAAGCCAGAAATGAAATACTTTTATGGCACTGTCGAATGGGTCATTTGCACGAACGTGACCTAAAGGAAATGGCAAAAAACGGTGATGCACACTTGATGGACTTAAAATAAATGCCAAAGGAAACCTATCGGCTTGTGAATGTATGTGTGAGTGAAAATCAAACACGTATGGTATTTTCTAAAAATATCGGTTATAGAACCGAAGATTTATTAGAAATCGTGTATAGTGACGTATGCGATCCAATGCGTTGTTTCTCGAACGGTGGCAAAACCTATTTCGTAACGTTTATTGACGACAAATTGCGCTGGTGCGAAATGTACTTTATTAAGCGAAATTCAGAAGTGTTAGAAGCTTTCAAAAAATTTAAAAGCGTGGCAGAAACATTCCCGGGCAGACAAATAAAGGCGTTACAATCTGATAACGGGCGTGAATATTGCAATCGGGAGTTCGATTTATTTCTACAAAATAGCGGCATAAAACGACGTTTAACGACACCATACACTCCGCAGCAAAACGGAGTAGCTGAACGAATGAACAGAACATTGGTAGAGATGGCCCGATGCCTAATGAAACAAGCTGGCGTTCGTCCTTCGTTCTGGGCTGAAGCAATAGCTACTTCGTGCAACATACGAAATCGGTTATTACAAAATCCACAGGAGAGGTTCCTCACAAAATGTGGACTGGCAAAACCCCAACTGTGATTCACATGAAAGTGTTTGGCTCAAAAGCTTATGTGTTGAATAAATAAAAATTAAAGGAAAAATTCGAGTCTCGATCCGAGCAATGTGCATTTGTGGGTTATTCTTCTGAGTCCAAAGCTTACCTTTTATGGTCCAAAGACAAAAAAGACATAATAATTAGACGTGATGTGAAATTTATGGATGAGCCAGGCTTTAATAAGGAATACGAGGAAATATTTCAACTAGAAAGTGATATTGTCGAAATAGAAGCCAAACCTTATGAAAAACAGATACCATTGCCAGACAGCGACGAAACAGCAACTGAAGTTGCAAAATGCAACAGCGGAGATGACGAAACGAAAATTAAACGCGGTAAAGGCCGCCCGAAGAAGCTAAGGACGGGTATGCGAGGAAAACCAAAAAAGATTTACCAGCTTGCTAAAGACGTCATATCCAGCGAAAATGACAATGACGCTGAACATGAAGATGAAAAGTTAGAAGGGTATGAATTGGCAGGCGTTAGCATAGATGAAACTCCGACAAGTTGGTATGAAGCAAGTAATAGTGACAACGCAGAAGAATGGAAACAGGCTATAGAAGATGTGTATTTATCATTAATTTCAAACGAAACGTGGGACAACGTCGAATTGTCGGAAACCGTTTGGTACTTCGAACCAAAGAAAATGGCAAGAAGAAAGCTCGCCTTGTAGCCAAGAGTTATGCTCAACGTCAAGGAGAAGATTTCCATACCTACTCACCAGTGGCGCGCTCTACATCAATTCGTTTGCTTGCAGCTCTGGCAGCCGAAATGGACTCAAAAATTCATCAAATGGACGTGGTCACTGCGTATCTCAATGGAGAGCTCGAAGAAGCTGTATACATGGAAGTTCCAGAAATGCTGGTTGAAGTTTTAAACAAAATTAAATCGCATAAACCGATTGGGCATCAAGGCGTAACACAGCATAGTAAAAGGGTCGAAAACACGGTCGACAAATGGCTAGCATCGATGCAGAAGCAAAATCCTGCATGTTTACTGAAGAAAGCGTTATATGGACTACGACAGTCGGGTCTTATGTGGTACAATCATTTAACAACTAAATTGAATCAGCTTGGTTTGAAGGCTTTATCGCAAGATCCATGCCTTTTCATCAAACAAAAACGTTAACAAATACTACTAACTACAATATATGTATGTAGATGACTTGATACTAGCATCCAACGACAAAATATGGCTGAAAAGCCTAAAGAAGGCACTAAGCGAATCTCTTGAGATGAAGAATATCGGCCCGGTAAAACGTTGCGTAGGTATTGACTTTCAGCAAAACTTTTTTCGCAACAAGCTCATATTCAAACCATATTAAAACGTTTCAATATGGCCGAATGTAAACCAGCGAAAACACCCCTGGAAACAAATTTCAAAATTGAAAAACCAATTGAAGTCGATAAAGAAACCATGGCGAGGAATCCCTATCAGAGCCTGATAGGTGCTCTTATGTATCTATCTATTCAACACAAACTACAACGAGCCGCACTGGAAAGCTGCAAAGCGCATCCTGCGGTATTTAAACGGTACCAAAAATTATGGTCTGCTCTACACACAAAACAACAAATCAATTTACGGCGTGGTCGACGCAGACTGGGGTCCAAATTCGATCGATAAGCGGTCGTATAGCGGATATGCGTTCATATTGGCGGGCGCAGCAGTGAGCTGGGAGGCGCGGAAACAAGCACCGTTGCGCTCTCCAGCACCGAAGCCGAATACATGGCTATGACGGAGGCAACAAAAGAAGCGATTTATCTCCAAGGTATTTTAGAAGAATTGAACATATCGTGCAAAAGCGTAACACTATTCAACGATAGCAAAAGCGCACAGAAACTCATTCAGTGCGTAGGCTATAGCTCGCGCACGAAGCACATCGACGTACGTCATCATTTCGTCAAAGAATGTTACCAAAGTGGAAAGATCGCGCTTACCTACATGCCTACTGAAGATATGCCAGCGGACGTTTTAATGAAAAGTTTAAGCAGCGTTAAGCATTGCAGGTGTTCGGAAGCATTAGGCATGACAAGTAGCCTCACTAATACGATGTGTTGACGCAACGAAGTAGTTTTGACTGCCAATGTACATTTCTACTAATATGGTAATACAATTCCATGCAACAATGCATTGCACTTTGTTCTACAATCCACATATTTGCTATTCTTTACATCTTATTTTTCTCTCTGTTAGTCTTTGTAAGATTCCAACAAGTGAAGTTCATTAAAGCATTAAATACCTTGAAACACAAAATGATCCTGGTTTTAATCTGAACAAGAACCAAGTGTCAAACTTTGTCAAAATGGCGGCAAAAATTCAACAAGTCTTAAACACAATTTTCAATTTTAATTTCTTAAAAAAATTGCGGTATGCAGTTGTTTAGCATTCTGACTGCTGTTTAATAAAATGGACTTTTTGTATGGCGTTCTTTTTTGGTGATATTTTTTTCTGACGAACCAGGTGTAAAAATTTGTTAAAACAACGGAAAAAAATCAACAAATCTTACATAAAATTTTAAATTTGAATTTCCAGAAAAAATTGCGGTATGCAGTTATTTAGCCTTCTAACCACTGTTTAATTAGGTGCAAATTTTGTCTGGCTTGAAATTACCGTTTATTGTTGGTTGATATTTTTTCCTGACGAACCAAGTGTCAAACTTTGTTCAAACTTCGGAAAAAATTCAACAAATCTTACATAAAATCTTAAGTTTGAATTTCCAGAAAAAATTGCAGTATGCAGTTGTTTAGCCTTCCAACCGCTGTTAAATAAGGTGCACATTTTGTGTGGCGTGATATTACCGTTCATTTTTGGTTGATATTTTTTCCTGACGAACCAAGTGTCAAAATTTGTTAAAATAACAGAAAAAATTCCACACATCTTACACACAATTTTTTATTTGAAATTCTTAAAAAAACTGCCGTATTCAGTTGTATAGCGTTCTAACTGCTGTTGAATAAAATGCACATTTTGTATGGCGTTCTTTTTTGGTGATATTTCGTTTTAACGAACTAGTTGTATAAATTTGTTCAAGGTGCGGAAAAAATTCAGCAAATCTCTCATACAATTTTTAATTTGAATTTCTTAAAAAATTGCGGTATGCAGTTGTTTAGCGTTCTTACTTCTGTTTAATAAAGTGCATATTTTGTATGGCTTGAAATTACCGCTCGTTTTTGGTTGATATTTTTTCCTGACGAACTTAGTGTCAAACTTTGTTCAAACTTCGGAAAAAATTCAACAAATCTTACATAAAATTTTTAATTTGAATTTCGAGAAGAAATGTCGGTATGCAGTTGTTTAGCCTGCTAACCGCTCCTAACAAAATTAAAATTTTGTATGGCTTGAAATTACCGCTCATTTTTGGTGATATTTTTTTCTGACGAAGCAAATGTCAAATTTTGCCGTCGAAAATTCCACAAATCTTCCGTACACATTTTGATTTCGATGTCTCTAATAAGTTTCGGTATTCAGTTATTTAACCTGCTAACGGTTGCTTACAAAATTGCAAATTCTTTGTGACTAGACACCGTTCTTTTCTGGTGATATTTTTTCTGACAACCAGGTGTAAAAATTTGTTCAAACATCGGAAAAAATTCAACAAAGTGTAGTGAGTCACAACAAAACGCAACATAAGCATTACCGACTGACACACATTCCACCCTTGCTGACTAAACAAAAGCAGCATAGTGCATTGCTGCATTACTGAGACGCCGGCCCTGCGTAAGCAGAATATTTCGGCAACTCAGCATGCGCTACCAACTGCATGCACTCTTTAATTGGTTACGCTATTATTGGAAAGCGGAAAACCAAAAATCATTGGAAAAAGAGGTGGAGCTATGGAAATGACTTTCGGTGATATTTTAGTATAAATAGACTTAAGTTTTGTGAAATAAAGCAGAATCAAATCAAGCAGAACTCACACTGTTTTATTTCTTTCTCTACTTTTCGGCAACTCTCTAGCTGCTTACTTTTGGCAACTAGTCAGATGCCTAGTGATTGGCAGAATCCTCGCTGCCTTTACAAAGACGAGGACCATATATAACCATTAGGGCCAACACATGGCGATCCTGCCTAACCACTAGGACCATTTCATTCCAAACCCATAACGGGCCAACAATTATTTAAAGCAAAAGACAAATAAGTCAACAAATTCCAATTACAAACCGAAGATCTTTAGCAATTTCAAATGTCCGACTCAGATCAAACAGCCAGCAAAGCTGAGTTTGATAGGATATTCGACAAATATTTACGACTCATAGTAGAACCCTATTTACCAGAGGGACAAACAATTAGGAACCCACCAACCTACAAACCTACACCCGTCACAGCAGGCCCACGCAAAATAACGATTGAAGAGTACAAACAGAGACAGCAGAAAAGCCAGAACACCAAAAAGGTAGCCAAACCCCCAAAAAGGAAAAGAGGCGGCAAGCAATTTAACCAACGGAAGCAGAAGGCGATACTCTTCAAGGAATTCAATTTAGAAAGTAATAGAAATAAGAAAGCTAATATTTTACAGAAAATAAAAAATTTAAAATAAATGCAATGCATATATGTATTTAAATAGGAAAAATAGGATAAAAAAAAAAAAAAAAAAAAAATTATTTTTCAATAGTAAATAAGATAATTAACAATATGGGAGGCCAAGAATCAAAAATAAAAGATCCAAAGGCCAATGTAGTTAACGAAATAACAGTAGAAGAAAATAATAAACAAGGAAATCAATTAATAGAAGTACTATTATTCATCATAACAGCAATACTAGTAGCAGACTTCATTATAAAATTACATGCAATGTACAGAAACAAGCTAAAAAAAAGTCATTACCCACAATATTAAACAAGACCAAGTTTAGTAATTATGGAGCATTGGTCAAAAATTATTAAAAAAATTAATGAAGAAAAAGAAAATTTTAATAAAGCGTACAAATGTTTAAATAAAACAATAAAGGTCAAACAAGACACATTAATCAAGCATTTAAACACACTATTTACATCATTAGAAAATATTAGAAGCATACTAAACGTTTACATAAACGGGTTAACCAAAGAACATAAAGAAATCGGACTAGAACTATTCTGGTCACATAGGGACAAATTAATAAAAATCCTAGCAAACTACAATTTAGATATAAACATACCACATACAATCAATACACAAATAAGAATCCCAACTGAAATTTTTAGCATTGAGTCCAGCCAACAAATAATTACAATGTCTGAGTTTTGTTTACAAACAACTATGAAAGCTATTCCGAGCTTTTCCGGAAATCACAAAGATTTGGAATCGTTTCTAAAAATTATCGAAATAATTTATAACAGCCTATCGGAAACAGGCAAAATAGCACTAATAGATTTTGTGGTTTACGTGAAACTGAGTCAAACGGTGAAGACAAACGTGACTGCAATACAAATACCCAAGACATTACAAGAACTAAAAAATTCATTGACAAATAAATACAAATGCACAACTACTATACCCCACATACAAAACCAACTTGCCAACCTCACCCAAAGAAACTTAAGCATAACGAATTTCAAAAATAAAATTTTACAATTGATATCAGAACTAAATATACTGCAAATAGGACAGTTAGGAATAGACGTAACAACTGAACAAAAATCGTTGATCACTCAGCTCAATGAACAATACAGTCTGACAATATTTAAAATCGGACTAAATGACCAACTAAAGCAAACGGTATTTGCTGCACTACCTAAATCTTTTGATACCGCTGTTCAACTTGCTCTAGAAATAGAACAAGGAAATGAACACAATGGTAGAAATGTTATGTTTATCAGAAACAATAATAGGAACAACTACAATGCGAACTATCGCAACAACCCACACAGACAATATACGAATAACAATGGCAACAGGTACAATAATTATAATAAGAATAATTATAACAATACCAGACCATCTAACAACAATACAAGAAACAGTCCTGACCAAAGACAAAACAATAACCACCAAAATTATAACACAAATAGAAACTTAAATCAATGATACCAACAAGTAAAAATGAAAAAGAAGATAATAAAAACATTAACATTATAACAAGGAGCAAGGCCGCAAAATTAAAGAATACTAAAGAAAATGAATTAGCGCAAGAAAATATTAATACCGGTACACGCATTAACAAAGAAAACACATCTCTCAAGAAGCCTGATCAACTTCACATTTGGGAATGTACATCTTTTAATGACGTAAAGAAAATGAAGAAATTGAAATTTTATATTGAAAAAGATAGTAGTACTACAATGAAAGTAATTGATAATGAAGTGCACGTAACTTGTAGCGATGACCCTTTGAATCAAGATTCAATGTTGGAGAAACTACATAGTTTATTTAAAAAATCACATATAAAGGAGCTAGCCCTTTGTGAAAAAGATTTTATATTCAAAAATATTGATATGAATGCATTCAAAAAGAAATATAATGAGTTAGAAATGAATAAACGCGCGCCAATAAAAATACTAATATATAAAGCTCCAAAAGAAATAAAAAGTATGATACTCAAATACAAGTTGATAGACGAATTTCACTGCTCTAACATTGCAGGCCACTTAGGAATTCGAAAAACTATTTTAAAACTCAAACAGAGATATATTTGGAAAAATATGAGACAGATGGTAAAAGAATTTATAAACAACTGCAAAAAATGCACACAAAATAAAATAGTAAGACATACAAAAGAACCACTTGTAGTGACAGACACACCACTGACAACTTTCGACACCATAACAATTGACACTGTAGGCCCACTACGCATATCAAACGGCTACAGATATACATATATTAACAATGCAATGTGATTTATCAAAATTTGTAATAGCACACCCAATCGAAAATAAAGACGCAAAGACAATAGCAACTACTTTAGTTGAACAGCTCATTTTAAAATATGGTTTCATTAAAACACTAAAATCTAACAGAGGAACAGAATTTGTAAATGAACTCATGAGAAACGTATGCAATTTACTTAACACTAAGACAGTGTTCAAACGAGGAAACTTTTGTCGCGGCAACTCGTTACTTGTAGGTGAGAGAGGGACGGGGAAAGGGGAAGGGCACCGAGTTGATCGTGCTCGGGCGACACGCTTTGTGTTCCTATTCGTCTCAGTCGGCAGCTAAGAAATTTGACATTCCTTTTCATTTATAAATTCTTTCAGTGGGTGCAGTTTTGTTGAGTTTTAAGTGAATACATGCGGGAAGTTGGGAAAAGAAATTTTGTTCTTATTTTTTTGCGATTAAATATACACATGTGTATGCATATACTATACATATTAACGTAAATTATGTTAAAACTTCATTTTTCAACACCTTTTACTTATAATCACAAAATTTATCAGAATGTGTAAATGCCGCTTAAGCGAAGCGTACAGAAATTTGCGAAAATGATATAAAATGAAATGCCAGAAAATCGCCTGTACAGAGTTGCTCTGTGTGAACGTGACGAGCAACACCAAAAGGGAAATCGCCGATAATAAGCAACAAAAGTTTCCTCGTTTGAACACTGTCTAAACAAATATTTTCCACACCATATCACCATCAGACAATAGGCGCACTTGAGAAAAACCACAGAACACTTAACGAATATTTACTTTCATTTGCCGACGATTACGAATGGGACAAGTGGATATCATATTACACTTTTGCATACAACACTACCCCACACGTAGACACTTTGTATTCACCATATGAATTAGTATTTGGTAAATTACCAACTCTACCAAGCGACAATATAAACAAAGAAAACAAAATTTATGACCTTGACAATTATGCTAATGAGTTAAAAATGAGACTCCAAACCTCAATAAAAAATGCCAGAAATATAATAAACATTGTAAAAAGTAAACGAAAAAAAAATACGACAATAATGTAAACATAAGTAATTTTGAAATAGGAGATTTAGTTTATGTAAGAGTAGAAAATAGAAAGAAAAACCAAAGCCCATACCACGGCCCTTATGAAATTGTAAACACAAGCGGAGTAAACTCCACTATAGAAATTAATGGTAAACATAAAGAATTACACAACAACTTATTAAAAAAGTACTCAGAAATAAGTTAAGAAAAAAACAAATAATTATAGCTATATACAATAAGAATATACTAATAAGCAAAATATTATCATACACATACACACGTAAAGCATTTGCATATTTCCACTATCTTCAAAATTATTTCACTGTTCCACAGAAATAATTTTTCACTTGAGGGTAAGGGTGTAGTGAGTCACAACAAAACGCAACATAAGCATTACCGACTGACACACATTCCACCCTTGCTGACTAAACAAAAGCAGCATAGTGCATTGCTGCATTACTGAGACGCCGGCCCTGCGTAAGCAGAATATTTCGGCAACTCAGCATGCGCTACCAACTGCATGCACTCTTTAATTGGTTACGCTATTATTGGAAAGCGGAAAACCAAAAATCATTGGAAAAAGAGGTGGAGCTATGGAAATGACTTTCGGTGATATTTTAGTATAAATAGACTTAAGTTTTGTGAAATAAAGCAGAATCAAATCAAGCAGAACTCACACTGTTTTATTTCTTTCTCTACTTTTCGGCAACTCTCTAGCTGCTTACTTTTGGCAACTAGTCAGATGCCTAGTGATTGGCAGAATCCTCGCTGCCTTTACAAAGACGAGGACCATATATAACCATTAGGGCCAACACAAAAGCTTACATACTTACAATTTTTAATTTGAATTTCTTAAAAAAATTGCGGTAAGCAAACTTTATGTGGATAGAAATTACTGTTGATTTTTGATTGACCCCTTTCTACGTAAGAATGTTGTGAAAGAAACAATCTAGTGTAGTATTAAAAATGAACTCCAATTATCAAATTGAGAAACTGAGGGAAGACAATTATGACGTGTGGTGCATGCAAATGCGCAGCATACAGTGAAGACCTTAAACGTACCAGTGAGAATGCGCAAAGTTGGGATCATGACGATCAGAAAGCGCTGGCAAATGTAATTTTGTGTGTTAAGCCGACGCAGCTAACTAATATAAAAGCGTGTAAAACTTCGGTAGAAGCGTGGAAGAAGCTTCGAGACGTTCACATGCCTAGTGGTCCATTACAGAAAGTGTCTCTGTAAAAAAGTTGCTGAATTGTGGTATGTCTGCAAATCAAAGCATACCCAGTTATCTTACTTCGTTCGCCGAAATACAAGATAAGCTGGCAGAGGTTCACATTGAGCTGAATGAAGAGCTAAAAGTTATAATACTCTTATCAAGTTTGCCTGCTGAATACGAAAATTTTGTTGTAGCAATTGAGACTCGAGATGAGTTACCGACGTTTTCTTGTGCTGAAAGTGAAACTTCTAGAAGAAGGTCTTAGAAGGAAACAACAACAAGACAATCGCGCAACTACGTCACAGACGGTTTATGCGCAAGTTAATGAAACAACCCCATACAAAAAAGTAAATATGAACTTTAAAGGCAAGTATTTTAACTGTGCGGTACGTGGGCATACGCCGCTCAGTGTAAAAGAAAGTCGAAACAAAGTAATGATCAAAATATGAAACAGAGTGCGAAGAATAACGAGCTTTCGTACGCTGTATATGCTGCGACAGTTGGTGCTGAAATAAACAACTATTCATGGTGTGTTGATAGTTATGCAACGACTCATATGTGTTGCGATAAAAATATGTTTGTCTCGTGTGTCGAAAAACAAGAAAAAATCATGCTAGCAGCAGACAATTATATATAAAAATATTGCTGAAAATGGTCTAGTTCGTGGTCTAGACATAAAGAGTGTAAAAATAAAAACAAACTGCGATACATGCAATCAAACGAAAATATGTGCAGTGCCATTTCCGAAGAAAACTGAAATTGTATCAAGTCAAATACTCCACTTCATACACACGGATGTGTATGGTCCGATAAACGTTAAGTCAGTTGGTGGAGCGCGTTATTTTCTAACTTTTATTGACGATTTTTCACATATGATTTTTAAATACCTTATCAAAGAAAAGAGTGAGGTATTCGGAAAATTTAAATTATTTAAAAGTATGGTAGAATTCCATTTTGAAAGTTCCAAACGTAATAGTGGCAGACCAAAATGACGAGTTTGAAAGCTGTACGGAGGATGAAGCAGAAGTTGCGGAGACAGAAATAATTGGCGAAATCCACAATGACGTCACACAGGGTGAAGTAGTGTCATCAAGTGACTCAGATAATGTCGAAGTTACACGCGACATGGTCGAGGTAGACCACGGCTTATTCGAATTGGGGAAGTTTGTCGTCCCCGAAAGGAATACCAAACGTTGCATTACTTGCAGCATGGCTAAGATGCCGAAACGCCGCAAACGGTCAAAGAAGCATTGGCGAGCGGATAATGAGGCGCTTATAGCAAACAAAGCATGGTCAGCGGGCGATCTTCCAAACAATCAAAACGCTATCGGGTCCAAGTTGGTATTTTGGATAACACGAGACACGGATGGCAACATTGAAAAGTTTAAATCAAGACTCGTTGCAAAAGGATGTAGTCAGCAAAGAGGTGTGAGTTATTGGGATATATTTTCGCCAGTAACTCGATACGAAACTATACGTATGTTACTTGCCATCGCAGTTGAGAAAAAGTTACATTTGCACCAACTTGACGTATCGAACGCATATCTTAACAGTATGCTTAATGAAGAGGTATACATCCGACAACCCGAAGGTTTTATCGATCGAAAAAATCAAAATAAAGTTCTAAAGTTAAATAAAGCTATTTATGGCTAAAAACAATCAGGTCGGCAGTGGAATAGCACACTAACAGAAGCGTTAAAAGATTTGGCGTTCAATTCTTGCAAAAGTGAACCGTGTTTGTACGTCAAGCAGATTAACGGTGTTTATAGTTATATAGCAGTTTACGTCGACGATCTGATTTTAGCATGCCCTAGTGAAAAAGAGGTTGAATTCATTAAACGTAAATTATCGTCGAAGTTCGAGTTACATGATGACGGCATAATGAAGTTTTTTCTTGGATTCGAAATAGAGCGCAAAGGTAAATCAGGCGAAATTTCTGTAAGTCAAAGAAAATACATCAAATAATTGTTGAGTGTATATGGAGTAAGCTCATGTCGTCCAGTAAGAACACCACTTGATCCAGGTTTCCAAGTAAGTTGCACAAACGAAAATTGTTCTAAAGTAGACGTAACAAGCTATCAATCGTTGATCGGGTCATTGATGTATTTGGCCTTCTCAACACGTCCCGACATAATGAACGCAGTTTGTGTATTATCGCAAATGAACCAAATGCCTCATTCTGAACATATGGCTGGAGTAAAACATATTTTTCGTTATTTATCTAAAACAATTGACCTAAAATTACGTTAGCGCAAATGCATTAAATCGGTTGAAGGCTTCGCAGGTGCCGACTGGGCCAGCAATAACTTAGACAGAAAGTCATACACCGGTTATTCGTTTTTCTTAGTCGGAAGCGGTTTTTCTTGGCAATCCAAAAAGCAGGATGTCATCGCCTTGAGCAGCACTGAGGCAGAATATATTGCTTTGTGCACAGCAGTAAAAGAAGCAGTTTATATTCGTCGATTGCTTCGAGAAATCGGATGTCACCAAGAAGATCCAATTATTTTGAACGGCGATAATATGAGTGCCTTGCAGATTTAAACAAATCCAGTTTTTCATAAACGTACTAAGCACATAGACATTAAATATCATTATATACGAGAAGTGGTTGTACGAAAAGAAATTCAGTTAAAATATGTTTCTACTACTGACAATATATCTGACATTTTTACAAACAACTTGCAAAAACAAAAACAGTTTAAATTTGTAGGAATGCTTGGTCTTGAATAATAATGTAAAAAAGAAAATATTAAACTTGAGAAAAAGTGTTGAAATTACAGAATGTAGTTACAAGCTTAATATTGTAGTTCCTACTGAGAACATCTTTGTCATGAATAAGAAGTATATCACATATGAGACAAATAGATGTACGATAACCATTTGTATTTTTCCACTAAACTAAATGTATGAACATGAAGCAAGTTAGTCATAATTAAACGTTTAAACTATTAAGATGTGTTTCTCTCAATAATTCGGATAACTGCGCAAGTATTTAAAGGATATTGCTAACAAATTTTACATACAATTTTTAATTTGAATTTCTCTATTCAATTTCCGGTATTCAATTAGTTCGCCAGTTAACGGTTGCTTACAAAAATACAATTTCTATGTGGCTAAACATAACCGTTCTTATTTGGTGATATTTTTTTCTGACAAACCAGGTGTAAACATTTGTTCAAACTTCGGAAAAAATTCAATAAATCTTACATACAATTTTTAATTTGAATTTCTTAAAATATTGCGGTATGCAGTTTATTAACCTTCTAACTGCTGCTTAATAAAGTGCAAATTCTGTATGGCTTGAAACTACCTTGCATTTTTGGTGATAATTTTTCCTGACGAACCAGGTGTAAAAACTTGTTCACGCTTCGGAAATAATTCAACAATTCTTACATAAAATTTTTAATTTGAATTTCTTTAAAAAATTGCGGTATGCAGCTGTTTAGCCTTCTAACCGCTGCTTAACACAATTAAGATTTTGTATGGCTTGAAATTGCCGTTCATTGTTGGTTGATATTTTTGCCTGACGAACCAAGTGTCAAACTTTGTTAAAATAATGGAAAAAGTTTAACAAATCTTACACAAAATTTTTAATTTGAATTTCGCGAAAAAAATTGCGGTATGCAGTTATTTAGCCTTCTAACCGCTGTCTAATGAGGTGCACATTTTGTATGGCGTTCTTTTTTGGTGATATTTTTTTCTGACGAACCAGGTGTAAGAATTTGTTAAAATAACGGAAAAAATCAACAAATCTTACATAAAATTTTTAATTTGAATTTCGAGAAAAAATTTCGGTTTGCAGTTGTTTAGCCTGCTAACCGCAGCTTAACAAAATTAAAATTTTGTATGTCTTGAAATTACCATTCATTTTTGGTGATACCTTTTCCTGACGAACCAAGTATCAAATTTAGGCGGCGAAAATTACACAAATCTTACGTACAATTTTAAATTTGAATTTTTCTTACAAATATACTATTCCATGCAACAATGCATTACACTTTGTTCTACAATCCACATATTTGCTATTCTTTACATCTTATTTTTCTCTCTGTTAGTCTTTGTAAGATTCCAACAAGTGAAGTTCATTAAAGCATCAAATACTTTGAAGCACAAAATGATCCTCGATTTAATCTGAACAGGTTATGGCCCGGATTAATCGCAAGTGTTTTATATTCTAAACGTGAATAAATTATATATCCCGTGGCGTGAAACCAAAAGTAAAACGAAAAGTTGTACGGTAACACGTGAAATATAACCTCGAAAAGAAATTTCGCGAATTTGCAAACATGGCGGGAGTCGTTCGTATCGAGCCGCTAAACGCGGAGAACTACGACATATGGAAGCTACATATGCGTGCGATTTTAATAAAAAATGATTTATGGGCATATGTGAATGGTAATAAAGAGTGCCCGGTAGAAACAACAGCTGCAGATTTGTCGAAAACATATGTACGACGAAAAAGTATGTGCTGATATAATGCTTTCAATAAGTTCAACAGAATTAAATCAAATTTCCAAGTGTACAAGTTCGCAAAAAATGTGGCAAAAATTGCAAGCGACTTATGAGTCGAAAGGCCCTGCTCGAAAGGTGACATTGTTGAAGAGAGTTGCGCTCTTACGCATGAAAGAGGGTGACTTATTAAGAAACCATTTAAATGTATTTTTTTGATGCGGTCGCCAAATTGAAAGAAATCGGTGTCGAAATCGGTGACGAGTTGCTTGCAATTTTACTGTTGTACAGTTTACCAGACTCTTATGAAACATTCCGTTGTGCGCTTGAAGCTCGCGATGACTTGCCAAAGCCACCAGTGCTCCGTGTAAAAATCTTAGAAGAGTGGGAATCGCGAAAAGGAAAAAATGAGCGAAGCGAGAGCGACGCCTTGTATGTAAAAACCACTCAAAAGACAAATACATGCATTAGAAATAAAAACAGTAACGATCAGTATAGCGGTGGAAAACGCGTAGAGACAAAACGAAATTTTTGTTGTTACAAGTGTGGAAAAAGCGGTCATTTCGCAAAAGAGTGTCGTTCAAAAATTCACAGTAAGCATAGTGCCCACACAAGCGAAGAGAAAAATTCGTCGCTAAGAGCAACAGTACTCTTTTTTTTTGTGTCCAAATGGAAACGACAGCTGGTGTTTGGACAGTGGGTGCACTTCGCACATAAACTCTGACAAAAATAATTTTGTTGAGGTGGAAGAACTAAATCAAGTGTTAAATTTAGCTAACAACAATTTCACAAAAATTACTGGTGCAGGTGACATAAAGGTAACAGTTAACGAAAAAGGTTATGACAAGAATTTAACTTTAAAAGATGTGGTTTACGTATCGGATTTGCGAACAAACTTGTTGTCGGTGTCGAAAATGACAGACAAAGGGTGTGAGGTACATTTTCGATAAAGCGATGCAATTGTTATCGATAAAGATGAGAATGTATTGTGAATTGAACATATCGTGCAAAAGCGTAACACTATTCAACGATAGCAAAAGCGCACAGAATCTCATTCAGTGCGTAGGCTATAGCTCGCGCACGAAGCACATCGACGTACGTCATCATTTCGTGAAAGAATGTTACCAAAGTGGAAAGATCGCGCTTACCTACATGCCTACTGAAGATATGCCAGCGGACGTTTTAATGAAAAGTTTAAGCAGCGTTAGGCATTGCAGGTGTTCGGAAGCATTAGGCATGACAAGTAGCCTCACTAATACGAGGGGATGTGTTGACGCAACGAAGTAGTTTTGACTGCCAATGTACATTTCTACTGATATGGTAATACAATTCCATGCAACAATGCATTGCACTTTGTTCTACAATCCACATATTTGCTATTCTTTACATCTTATTTTTCTCTCTGTTAGTCTTTGTAAGATTCCAACAAGTGAAGTTCATTAAAGCATTAAATACCTTAAAACACAAAATGATCCTGGTTTTAATCTGAACAAGAACCAAGTGTCAAACTTTGTCAAAATGGCGGCAAAAATTCAACAAATCTTAAACACAATTTTCAATTTTAATTTCTTAAAAAAATTGCGGTATGCAGTTATTTATCCTTCTAACTGCTGCTTAATAAAGGGCAAATTCTGTATGGCTTGAAACTACCTTTCATTTTTGGTGATATTTTTTCCTGACGAACCAAGTGTCAAACTTTGTCAAAATGACGGCAAAAATTCAACATATGTATCTTAAACACAATTTTTAATTTGAATTTCTTAAAAAAATTGTGGTATGCAGTTGTTCAGCATTCTGACTGCTGTTTAATAAAATGCACAAGGTGTAAAAATTTGTTAAAATAACGGAAAAAATTCAACAAATCTTACAAAAAATTTTAAATTTGAAATTCCAGAAAAAATTGCGGTATGCAGTTATTTAGCCTTCTAACCACTGTTTAATTAGGTGCAAATTTTGTCTGGCTTGAAATTACCGTTCATTGTTGGTTGATATTTTTTTCTGACGAACCAAATGTCAAATTTTGGCGTCGAAAATTCCACATATCTTCCGTACACATTTTAATTTGAATGTCTCTAATAAATTCCGGTATTCAGTTATTTAACCTGCTAACGGTTGCTTACAAAATTGCAAATTCTTTGTGACTAGACACCGTTCTTTTCTGGTGATATTTTTTCTGACAACCAGGTGTAAAAATTTGTTCAAACATCGGAAAAAATTCAACAAAGCTTACATACTTACAATTTTTAATTTGAATTTCTTAAAAAAATTGCGGTAAGCAAACTTTATGTGGATAGAAATTACTGTTGATTTTTGACTGAACCCAGTCTACGTAAGAATGTTGTGAAAGAAACAATCTAGTGTAGTATTAAAAATGAACTCCAATTATCAAATTGAGAAACTGAGGGAAGACAATTATGACGTGTGGTGCATGCAAATGCGCAGCATACAGTGAAGACCTTAAACGTACCAGTGAGAATGCGCAAAGTTGGGATCATGACGATCAGAAAGCGCTGGCAAATGTAATTTTGTGTGTTAAGCCGACGCAGCTAACTAATATAAAAGCGTGTAAAACTTCGGTAGAAGCGTGGAAGAAGCTTCGAGACGTTCACATGCCTAGTGGTCCATTACAGAAAGTGTCTCTGTAAAAAAGTTCCTGAATTGTGGTATGTCTGCAAATCAAAGCATACCCAGTTATCTTACTTCGTTCGCCGAAATACAAGATAAGCTGGCAGAGGTTCACATTGAGCTGAATGAAGAGCTAAAAGTTATAATACTCTTATCAAGTTTGCCTGCTGAATAAGAAAATTTTGTTGTAGCAATTGAGACTCGAGATGAGTTACCGACGTTTTCTTGTGCTGAAAGTGAAACTTCTAGAAGAAGGTCTTAGAAGGAAACAACAACAAGACAATCGCGCAACTACGTTACAGGCGGTTTATGCGCAAGTTAATGAAACAACCCCATACAAAAAAGTAAATATGAACTTTAAAGGCAAGTGTTTTAACTGTGGGGTACGTGGGCATACGGCCGCTCAGTGTAAAAGAAAGTCGAAACAAAGTAATGATCAAAATATGAAACAGAGTGCGAAGAATAACAAGCTTTCGTACGCTGTATATGCTGCGACAGTTGGTGCTGAAATAAACAACTATACATACATGGTGTGTTGATAGTTATGCAACGACTCATATGTGTTGCGATAAAAATACATATGTTTGTCTCGTGTGTCGAAAAACAAGAAAAAATCATGCTAGCAGCAGACAATTATATATAAAAATATTGCTGAAAATGGTCTAGTTCGTGGTCTAGACATAAAGAGTGTAAAAATAAAAACAAACTGCGATACATGCAATCAAACGAAAATATGTGCAGTGCCATTTCCGAAGATAACTGGAATTGTATCAAGTCAATTACTCCAGTGTCATCAAGTGACTCAGATAATGTCGAAGTTACACGCGACATGGTCGAGGTAGACCACGGCTTATTCGAATTGGGGAAGTTTGTCGTCCCCGAAAGGAATACCAAACGTTGCATTACTTGCAGCATGGCTAAGATGCCGAAACGCCGCAAACGGTCAAAGAAGCATTGGCGAGCGAATAATGAGGCGCTTATAGCAAACAAAGCATGGTCAGCGGTCGATCTTCCAAGGAATCAAAACGCGATCGGGTCCAAGTTGGTATTTTGGATAAAACGAGACACGGATGGCAACATTGAAAAGTTTAAATCAAGACTCGTTGCAAAAGGCTGTAGTCAGCAGAGAGGTGTGAGTTATTGGGAAATATTTTCGCCAGTAATTCGATACGAAACTATACGTATGTTACTTGCCATCGCAGTTGAGAAAGAGTATGCTTAATGAAGAGGTATACATGTTAGCACGTCACACATACAACACTCTTTAAGTTGACAACAAATTCCTATGTGCACGTGCCGGTAAACAAAATTCCATAACGGAATATAACACCAGACAAATAACCAAGAATGCAGGTGGGAACCGCACCATCAGCAATAGTAAGCAGACAAATAACAAGGAATGCAGCAAACGGTGGGAACCACCCCGTCAGCAGAAAACAACGAATGCGGCGGCAGAGCGAAGCGGCAGAATTAAGTTAGGTTTAAGAAAAATCAGTTTTGTAAATTCAGTTCTAAGTTTGAGTTCAACTAATAAAGGAGCATAGCTCTGTAAAAAATATATTTTTTTAATTAATCCAACCGAATAAAAATTAACTGGCGCCCGAGCAGGAACCAGCGCGCGAACGAAGTAAAACGGTAACAAAAGTACTAAATGTGTTAGAATCCGAAACCTTTCGCACGGCAAAGTGGAATACCCCAGTGACGAAGAAGGACCCAAGTACCACAAGGAAAAAGGAAGCACCCGGAACGTCCAACAACCCCAACGATGCCACGCTGGCCATTAATGTAAGAAATAATAGCATAGAATTAAGAAATATATGTCCATATTGTTAAAGAAAAAAATTTATAAGTGAAGTATAGAAAAAAAAGAAAGTCAAAAATATATAAAGTGTTAAGAAAAGAAATATATGTCCGTATTGTTAAAGTGGGGAAAATTTTTTTTATAAGTGAAGTATAGAAGAAAAAGAAAGTAAAAATATATAAAGAAAATTTTTGAATCAATAACAAAAAACAGAACAGATAAAGACGCTCATAGAGCCACCCGTGAAACTGTTTAAGCAAGGGAAAGTGAAGTAGAAAAAAAAGAGATTTATAAAAAAAATAAATATTTATAAAAAAAAAAAAGAAAAAAAAAAAAAAATATTTTTTATAATTTATAAAGAAACAATTTTTGTTAAGAAGAAGGAAAACTGATAAACTGATAGTTAAATTCTCTAAATAAAAGAAAAAGCATTGAATAATTAAAACCTAAATAAACTTTTAGTGTTAATTAAGATTCTGTTAGCTAGGAAAAAAACATTAGGAAAAATGCCAGGATCCGCAACAGAATTAGTAGACCAGCTGAACCAGCTCCGGCTTGAGTACGGAGGATCCAATCCCGAAAATCCACCTAATCCTCCTACCCCCAATCCCACTGCTGTGGAAGTAATAGTGCGCGAGGTGCTCGACCGGATGAGCACATCTAACGTGACAGACTTTAGTGGACAGGATTGTAGCGTAGCTCTAAATGCAATAAATATAAACGATTTGGACAGAATCCCCGACATGGTCAAATGTCTACGGGAATTCGCAGGTAAACCGGGAGAATTTAGCTCCTGGCGGAAAAGCGTAGATAGAATCATGGGAGCATACGAAGCTCTGAAAAACACTCCTAAATACTTCGCTATTCTGCATACTATACGACATAAAATTTCGGGGATGCCGACACTGCATTGGAGTCCTACAGCACTCCACTTGACTGGGCTCAGATCCGCAAATGCTTAATGATGCATTATTCGGATAAAAGGGACATTGGTACCAGCGACATGACGACATTCCGACCTTCTACCAAAGAGTGTATCAGCATCTCTCGCTTATTCTGGACAAGATCGCATGCTTAGATCTCGGCGACGAGTCCATAAGGACCATGACAAACTCATACCGTGACAAAGCACTCGATACATTTATCAGGGGACTAAACGGCGACTTACCCCGACTACTCAGTATCCGCGAGCCGGCAACCCTGCCACAAGCCCTTCACTTGTGTCAAAAGTTGGACAACATGTCCTTCCGCATGAACCATGCGCATAACGTACATAAATCATTAAACCAACCACCTCCGCGACCTCCCCGGCAGAACATAGTAGGTAACAGACCCTTTTATCCCGAACTTACATATTCGGTACCCCCACAGCGATATAATTATCCTGCAAGACATGCGAACTATAATAACAATAGATCTTTCAACGCAGCACCTCGAATGCAAATAAATCAGGGTAATCCAATGAATTTCAATAATCGCCCAAATTATAATTTCCAACCTAATACTAATTTCGGAGAGCGTCCTCAACAGCAATACAATTCAGGATTCAACAGTCGTCCTAATGTACCCCCAAAACCACCAGTACCAATGGACGTGGACCGTTCTTTGTACTCTAGACAGGTTAATTACCAAAATAGGCCCAGTCCTAACAATAACACTCAGCCGCAAAAGCGTCCACTCTCCTCGCAACATACTCGCCCTCCAAACAAAATGCAACGTAACTTCCATGCGAATGCAGGGTCACCAAATATAAACACATATCAAGCAGATCCGGACCCAAATCAAATTTATGATTCCAATCCTCATGATGATTATTACGGGGTAGCGCAGCAGGTAGATGGGCTGGCCGGGAGAGAAGTTAACTTTGCTACCGCTGAGCAAAACCACTCTGAATCGGATCTAATTAATTTTTTAGACTAACGCCGTCCTCGCTCCCTTACTACGAATTTACATCTAGGCGCGGGGACACATTGGATTTCCTAATAGATACAGGGTCCAATAAGAATTATATTCAATCTACTAGGATAAGAAACCCCATACCAAATAAACCATTTAAAGTGGAATCAGTCGCAGGTACTATCGAAATAACTCATCATGCATTCATAGACGTATTCGGACCGAATATTGAAAAAATTAAATTTTTATCCTGCCACCACTTAACTCATTCCATGGGATTATAGGCAACGACACGTTGAAGAAACTGAAGGCTATCATAGATACAGAAAAAAGCATCATGTCTATATTTCCGGGTATAGTCATCCCACTCAAACAGCGAGTATCCCGACAGGTAAATAATGTCGGATTAGAAATCCCACATCTCTCTGTAGAACAACAGCGAAAGATAAACGGTATCATCGCAAAATGTCCAAATTTGTTTTCCGATCCGGATGAAAAACTCACCTTCACCACCCTAGTGAAAGGTGAAATCAGAACTATTAACGACAATCCCGTGTATTCCAAACCTTATCCCTATCCCATGGCACTTAAGGAGGAAATCGAGAAACAGGTAGAAGAACTCCTCGACAATGGCATCATAAGAAAATCCAAATCTCCATATAATTCACCCGTATGGATAGTTAACAAAAAGGCAGACGCATCCGGCAAAAAGAAATACCGTATGGTTATTGACTACCGGAAACTTAACTCAGTAACTATCCCAGACAAGTACCCCATTCCCGAAATTAACGAGGTCCTATCAAATCTCGGAAGTAATAAATTTTTCACTGTAATAGACCTAAAAAGCGGATTCCATCAAATACCATTACGCGAGGTGGACATAGAAAAAACCGCCTTCTCCGTTAACAACGGAAAATACGAATTCCTCCGTTTACCCTTCGGGCTGAAAAATGCCCCAGCAGCGTTCCAAAGAGCTTTAGACGATATTCTCCGCCAACATATAGGATCACGATGCTACGTTTACATCGATGACGTGATAATATTTGGCAGGAACGAAAAAGAGCACCTAGAAAACCTGGAAATGGTATTTAAAACGTTGGAAACCGCCAACATGAAAGTCCAGCTGGATAAATGCGAATTCGCCAAACAAGAGGTAGAGTTCTTGGGATACGTTGTCAGCTCAGAAGGTATAAAAACCAACCCTAAGAAGGTTGAGGCTGTCGCGAATTTCCCAGTTCCCCGTAATCTGAAAGAATTAAGATCCTTTTTAGGCATGTCAGGTTATTATCGGAGATTCATTAGGGACTATTCGAAAATCGCTAAGCCTTTAACAGCACTCCTAAGGGGAGATGCCGGTAACGTTTCAAAAAGAAATTCTAGGAAATTGAAAATTCAACTAAACAACGAAGCAATGGAAGCGTTTAATAATATTAAGAGTACCTTAATATCAAAGGACATAGTCCTAGCCCATCCAAATTTTGAGAAGGACTTTGAACTCACGACAGACGCATCCGACTTTGCGATAGGAGCAGTCCTATCGCAGGACAATCGCCCTATAACCTTTATCTCCAGGACACTTAACAAGACAGAAGAGAATTACGCGACCAATGAGAAGGAAATGCTTTCCATAATTTGGTCCCTAAACACTCTAAGAAGTTATTTGTACGGATCGAAGAAAGTAAAAATTATCACTGACCACCAACCCCTAACTTATGCCCTTAGCCATAGAAACGCAAACAGTAAAATGAAACGATGGAAGGCAATATTGGAAAAGTATAATCACGAACTAGTCTATAAGCCGGGTAAATCAAATGTAGTAGCGGATGCATTGTCAAGGATACCGAACGAAATTAATTCGCTCACACCCACTACTCATAGCGACGTTAGTTCAAATCACAATCTTATACCCTGCACGGAGGTACCCGTGAATGTTTTTAAGAATCAGGTTTTCCTTAAAAATGCAGAAACATCATCCTACCAATTCAAAATTGTCTTCCCTACCGTTCATCGACATATAATCGAGGAACCACAGTTTAATGAACGGAATTTAATAGAACTCTTAAAAAGATATCTGAATCCTTCGGTGGTTAATGGAATCCACACAAGTGAAAGCACAATGGGAATAATTCAGAATATTTACCCACAACATTTTAGCAACTACAAGTGCAGATATACCCAGAAAATTGTCGATGATATTAATAGCGAACAGGAGCAGGAAGAAGTTATCCTCAGGGAACACCTGAGAGCCCATAGGAGCGCAAAAGAGAACAAGATTCAGGTCCTTGAAAAAAGCTATTTTCCAGGAATGATAACCAAAATTAAACGACTCATAGCAAACTGCACGGTGTGCAAAGAGAATAAATATGAAAGGCACCCCAATAAACCGAAACTGGCAGCAACCCCATTACCTACTTTTCCGGGGCATACAGTACATATAGATATTTTTTTGACCGAGGGAAAACGAGTGATGACCGCTTTAGACAAATTCACGAAGTATGCCGTTACAAAAATGTTAAATAGCAGAGCAATAGAGGATGTTAGGAGACCCTTAAGGGACATTCTGTTCTCCTTCGGCGTTCCAAAGATAGTGGTGATCGATAACGAGCCATCATTCAACTCCCATTCGATTATGTTCATGATGAAGGACGAATTAGGAATCCAAGTCTACACCACACCACCCTACAAAAGTCAGGCGAACGGACAAGTGGAGAGATTCCACTCCACACTAACGGAAATAATGCGCTGCATCAAGGAAAACGGCGGACATAGGAACTTCGAAGAGTTACTAGAAAGATCGGTATCGGAATATAACCATACCGTTCATACAGTTACAGGGAAGAGACCGGTAGACTTATTTTTTTGCAGAAACGTGACTTTTACACCAGAAGACATAGAAAGGACACGACAAAACAATTTACAAAGACTCGCCCAGAAACAAAGAAAGGATATTGAATTCCACAACAAGAGTAAACATGATATTAAAACATACTTGCCAGGACAGACAATTTATGTTAGGAATAATAAAAGATTAGGTACTAAGCTTAGCAAACCATATAGTAAGGAGATAGTTAGGGAAGATAGAAATAGTACAGTTATAACAGAGAAAGGTCGAGTTATACACAAAAGCAGGATACGAAACTAACCCTTTGGGATAAATTTTATTTCAGATTACTATTGCTGCAATTATGCCTCGCCGAGGTAAAGATTCTTGATTACTCTAACGCTCAATTAGTTACGATAGAAAAAGGGACAGCCAAGCTACAGACCGGAACGTTTAGAATAATACACGAAATCGACATTGACAAGTACAACGATATCCTGGAAAACATCGAATCCAAAGCACAGACAGAAAAACTCTCCAGAAATCGTAACTATCCATTCATATCCCTCCTTATATCTCAAATACGGACCCACTTAAATAACTTGAAAATAGAAGGGCGATCAAAACGATCACTTAATTTCATAGGCAGTGCGTGGAAATGGATAGCAGGAAATCCAGACCACGAGGACCACGAAATAGTTGTAAATAAATTAAACGATGTCCTTGAAAATAATAACAATCAAGTCCTTATCAATAGGCTTTCAATAGAAAAAATCAACGAAATTACGAATATTACAAACAACATTACTAAGGAATTACAAAATGACAAAAACAAAGAAGTAGAAGCATTTCTTAGGTTAAAGTATAAATTGGAGGTTTTAAAAGAAGAAATTGTTAATATCGCTTATGCGATACATTGGGCAAAAGCTAATATAATCAACTCCTACATTATGTCGAGTGAAGAAATAGATATTGCAAAAAAAATTTTTGATAAAGACGAAATTCCGTTTGTTAATTTAGACGAGGCCCTAGAATTTTCTGAAGTTAAGATAGCAACTAATGGCAAAATAATAATTTACATCATAAATTTACCCACAGTAGGAACCCAAATATGTAAAACAATAGACATAAGAGCAGTTAAGAAAAATAATACTATCAATAAAATAAATTTTAATACAATACTTGATTGTGAAGAAACCCTTTATGGCATACTAAAAACCTGTAAACAGTATAACTCACTCCAAATATGTTCTAGAAGTAGTGTATTAGATATAAGTAAGGATAATTGTATAAGTAATCTGCTAAGAAGCCGCCCGCCAAACTGCACAGTAACCAACAGTCAACATATTCCCGAAATTGAAGAGATAGCATCAGACATCATATTTCTGAATAATTTTAAAGGAAAAATACTAATTAATGAAGATCTCACACCCCTGAATGGTACGTTTATAATCCATTACAATAACGATACAATTAAAATTAATGGAAACAAATTCAACAATGCGGAAAGACTTACGAGCAAACCCCTGCCAACTACACTTCAGCCCTTTTCGAAATCAAACAATATAGAAGAAATACTCTCTCTACAAATGCTAAAACAACTCAACGTGAACAATACAAAAGAAATCGGCTATGCGGAGTCGGCAAGTCATTTAAAGCATGCCGTTAACATCAGCCTTATCACAATTTTAGTAATCATAAGCATAATAATATTGCGAAAAATATGGTTGAAGACAAATCTCGACCAAAAACCATCTATCGAATTAACCGAAGCTGCAATAGAAGGAATTAACCAAATATTTTCAAAGCCCAGCACTTCAAACGCGGACGTTTGAATTTCAGATGGGGAGCTGTTAGCACGTCACACATACAACACTCTTTAAGTTGACAACAAATTCCTATGTGCACGTGCCGGTAAACAAAATTCCATAACGGAATATAACACCAGACAAATAACCAAGAATGCAGGTGGGAACCGCACCATCAGCAATAGTAAGCAGACAAATAACAAGGAATGCAGCAAACGGTGGGAACCACCCCGTCAGCAGAAAACAACGAATGCGGCGGCAGAGCGAAGCGGCAGAATTAAGTTAGGTTTAAGAAAAATCAGTTTTGTAAATTCAGTTCTAAGTTTGAGTTCAACTAATAAAGGAGCATAGCTCTGTAAAAAATATATTTTTTTAATTAATCCAACCGAATAAAAATTAACTGGCGCCCGAGCAGGGACCAGCGCGCGAACGAAGTAAAACGGTAACAAAAGTACTAAATGTGTTAGAATCCGAAACCTTTCGCACGGCAAAGTGGAATACCCCAGTGACGAAGAAGGACCCAAGTACCACAAGGAAAAAGGAAGCACCCGGAACGTCCAACAACCCCAACGATGCCACGCTGGCCATTAATGTAAGAAATAATAGCATAGAATTAAGAAATATATGTCCATATTGTTAAAGAAAAAAATTTATAAGTGAAGTATAGAAAAAAAAGAAAGTCAAAAATATATAAAGTGTTAAGAAAAGAAATATATGTCCGTATTGTTAAAGTGGGAAAAATTTTTTTTATAAGTGAAGTATAGAAGAAAAAGAAAGTAAAAATATATAAAGAAAATTTTTGAATCAATAACAAAAAACAGAACAGATAAAGACGCTCATAGGGCCACCCGTGAAACTGTTTAAGCAAGGGAAAGTGAAGTAGAAAAAAAGAGATTTATAAAAAAAATAAATATTTATAAAAAAAAAAAAGAAAAAAAAAAAAAATATTTTTTATAATTTATAAAGAAACAATTTTTGTTAAGAAGAAGGAAAACTGATAAACTGATAGTTAAATTCTCTAAATAAAAGAAAAAGCATTGAATAATTAAAACCTAAATAAACTTTTAGTGTTAATTAAGATTCTGTTAGCTAGGAAAAAAACATTAGGAAAAATGCCAGGATCCGCAACAGAATTAGTAGACCAGCTGAACCAGCTCCGGCTTGAGTACGGAGGATCCAATCCCGAAAATCCACCTAATCCTCCTACCCCCAATCCCACTGCTGTGGAAGTAATAGTGCGCGAGGTGCTCGACCGGATGAGCACATCTAACGTGACAGACTTTAGTGGACAGGATTGTAGCGTAGCTCTAAATGCAATAAATATAAACGATTTGGACAGAATCCCCGACATGGTCAAATGTCTACGGGAATTCGCAGGTAAACCGGGAGAATTTAGCTCCTGGCGGAAAAGCGTAGATAGAATCATGGGAGCATACGAAGCTCTGAAAAACACTCCTAAATACTTCGCTATTCTGCATACTATACGACATAAAATTTCGGGGATGCCGACACTGCATTGGAGTCCTACAGCACTCCACTTGACTGGGCTCAGATCCGCAAATGCTTAATGATGCATTATTCGGATAAAAGGGACATTGGTACCCTCGAATACCAAATGACGACGCTAGCCCAGCGACATGACGACATTCCGACCTTCTACGAAAGAGTGTATCAGCATCTCTCGCTTATTCTGGACAAGATCGCATGCTTAGATCTCGGCGACGAGTCCATAAGGACCATGACAAACTCATACCGTGACAAAGCACTCGATACATTTATCAGGGGACTAAACGGCGACTTACCCCGACTACTCAGTATCCGCGAGCCGGCAACCCTGCCACAAGCCCTTCACTTGTGTCAAAAGTTGGACAACATGTCCTTCCGCATGAGCCATGCGCATAACGTACATAAATCATTAAACCAACCACCTCCGCGACCTCCCCGGCAGAACATAGTAGGTAACAGACCCTTTTATCCCGAACTTACATATTCGGTACCCCCACAGCGATATAATTATCCTGCAAGACATGCGAACTATAATAACAATAGATCTTTCAACGCAGCACCTCGAATGCAAATAAATCAGGGTATCCCGACAGGTAAATAATGTCGGATTAGAAATCCCACATCTCTCTGTAGAACAACAGCGAAAGATAAACGGTATCATCGCAAAATGTCCAAATTTGTTTTCCGATCCGGATGAAAAACTCACCTTCACCACCCTAGTGAAAGGTGAAATCAGAACTATTAACGACAATCCCGTGTATTCCAAACCTTATCCCTATCCCATGGCACTTAAGGAGGAAATCGAGAAACAGGTAGAAGAACTCCTCGACAATGGCATCATAAGAAAATCCAAATCTCCATATAATTCACCCGTATGGATAGTTAACAAAAAGGCAGACGCATCCGGCAAAAAGAAATACCGTATGGTTATTGACTACCGGAAACTTAACTCAGTAACTATCCCAGACAAGTACCCCATTCCCGAAATTAACGAGGTCCTATCAAATCTCGGAAGTAATAAATTTTTCACTGTAATAGACCTAAAAAGCGGATTCCATCAAATACCATTACGCGAGGTGGACATAGAAAAAACCGCCTTCTCCGTTAACAACGGAAAATACGAATTCCTCCGTTTACCCTTCGGGCTGAAAAATGCCCCAGCAGCGTTCCAAAGAGCTTTAGACGATATTCTCCGCCAACATATAGGATCACGATGCTACGTTTACATCGATGACGTGATAATATTTGGCAGGAACGAAAAAGAGCACCTAGAAAACCTGGAAATGGTATTTAAATTGTTGGAAACCGCCAACATGAAAGTCCAGCTGGATAAATGCGAATTCGCCAAACAAGAGGTAGAGTTCTTGGGATACGTTGTCAGCTCAGAAGGTATAAAAACCAACCCTAAGAAGGTTGAGGCTGTCGCGAATTTCCCAGTTCCCCGTAATCTGAAAGAATTAAGATCCTTTTTAGGCATGTCAGGTTATTATCGGAGATTCATTAGGGACTATTCGAAAATCGCTAAGCCTTTAACAGCACTCCTAAGGGGAGATGCCGGTAACGTTTCAAAAAGAAATTCTAGGAAATTGAAAATTCAACTAAACAACGAAGCAATGGAAGCGTTTAATAATATTAAGAGTACCTTAATATCAAAGGACATAGTCCTAGCCCATCCAAATTTTGAGAAGGACTTTGAACTCACGACAGACGCATCCGACTTTGCGATAGGAGCAGTCCTATCGCAGGAAAATCGCCCTATAACCTTTATCTCCAGGACACTTAACAAGACAGAAGAGAATTACGCGACCAATGAGAAGGAAATGCTTTCCATAATTTGGTCCCTAAACACTCTAAGAAGTTATTTGTACGGATCGAAGAAAGTAAAAATTATCACTGACCACCAACCCCTAACTTATGCCCTTAGCCCAAGAATGATAGAATACAAGATTGCGCCTTCCCGCGGTGAAATGACAGATCTCGCCTTTAGTAAACAAGAATACGGGAGAGAGAAAATTGAACAACTTCCAATATTTCATTGAAAAACGTGTTCTAATTGTTCTAAAGTGTAAAAGTATGAATTATAGGCAGACATTTAATAAATAAATTCGCAAAATACTAAAAAAAAGTGTCTCTTTTTCTTAATTTGTGAAAAAAGCTTTGTCTAGTTGAAGTTGAGAATTGTCAAACCCGGCAAAACCAAAGTAGCGGTACTTCTAAAGGCGTCACCTTCAGTATTCAGTACACCGTGCCCTTAGCCATAGAAACGCAAACAGTAAAATGAAACGATGGAAGGCAATACTGGAAAAGTATAATCACGAACTAGTCTATAAGCCGGGTAAATCAAATGTAGTAGCGGATGCATTGTCAAGGATACCGAACGAAATTAATTCGCTCACACCCACTACTCATAGCGACGATAGTTCAAATCACAATCTTATACCCTGCACGGAGGTACCCGTGAATGTTTTTAAGAATCAGGTTTTCCTTAAAAATGCAGAAACATCATCCTACCAATTCAAAATTGTCTTCCCTACCGTTCATCGACATATAATCGAGGAACCACAGTTTAATGAACGGAATTTAATAGAACTCTTAAAAAGATATCTGAATCCTTCGGTGGTTAATGGAATCCACACAAGTGAAAGCACAATGGGAATAATTCAGAATATTTACCCACAACATTTTAGCAACTACAAGTGCAGATATACCCAGAAAATTGTCGATGATATTAATAGCGAACAGGAGCAGGAAGAAGTTATCCTCAGGGAACACCTGAGAGCCCATAGGAGCGCAAAAGAGAACAAGATTCAGGTCCTTGAAAAAAGCTATTTTCCAGGAATGATAACCAAAATTAAACGACTCATAGCAAACTGCACGGTGTGCAAAGAGAATAAATATGAAAGGCACCCCAATAAACCGAAACTGGCAGCAACCCCATTACCTACTTTTCCGGGGCATACAGTACATATAGATATTTTTTTGACCGAGGGAAAACGAGTGATGACCGCTTTAGACAAATTCACGAAGTATGCCGTTACAAAAATGTTAAATAGCAGAGCAATAGAGGATGTTAGGAGACCCTTAAGGGACATTCTGTTCTCCTTCGGCGTTCCAAAGATAGTGGTGATCGATAACGAGCCATCATTCAACTCCCATTCGATTATGTTCATGATGAAGGACGAATTAGGAATCCAAGTCTACACCACACCACCCTACAAAAGTCAGGCGAACGGACAAGTGGAGAGATTCCACTCCACACTAACGGAAATAATGCGCTGCATCAAGGAAAACGGCGGACATAGGAACTTCGAAGAGTTACTAGAAAGATCGGTATCGGAATATAACCATACCGTTCATACAGTTACAGGGAAGAGACCGGTAGACTTATTTTTTTGCAGAAACGTGACTTTTACACCAGAAGACATAGAAAGGACACGACAAAACAATTTACAAAGACTCGCCCAGAAACAAAGAAAGGATATTGAATTCCACAACAAGAGTAAACATGATATTAAAACATACTTGCCAGGACAGACAATTTATGTTAGGAATAATAAAAGATTAGGTACTAAGCTTAGCAAACCATATAGTAAGGAGATAGTTAGGGAAGATAGAAATAGTACAGTTATAACAGAGAAAGGTCGAGTTATACACAAAAGCAGGATACGAAACTAACCCTTTGGGATAAATTTTATTTCAGATTACTATTGCTGCAATTATGCCTCGCCGAGGTAAAGATTCTTGATTACTCTAACGCTCAATTAGTTACGATAGAAAAAGGGACAGCCAAGCTACAGACCGGAACGTTTAGAATAATACACGAAATCGACATTGACAAGTACAACGATATCCTGGAAAACATCGAATCCAAAGCACAGACAGAAAAACTCTCCAGAAATCCTAACTATCCATTCATATCCCTCCTTATATCTCAAATACGGACCCACTTAAATAACTTGAAAATAGAAGGGCGATCAAAACGATCACTTAATTTCATAGGCAGTGCGTGGAAATGGATAGCAGGAAATCCAGACCACGAGGACCACGAAATAGTTGTAAATAAATTAAACGATGTCCTTGAAAATAATAACAATCAAGTCCTTATCAATAGGCTTACAATAGAAAAAATCAACGAAATTACGAATATTACAAACAACATTACTAAGGAATTACAAAATGACAAAAACAAAGAAGTAGAAGCATTTCTTAGGTTAAAGTATAAATTGGAGGTTTTAAAAGAAGAAATTGTTAATATCGCTTATGCGATACATTGGGCAAAAGCTAATATAATCAACTCCTACATTATGTCGAGTGAAGAAATAGATATTGCAAAAACAATTTTTGATAAAGACGAAATTCCGTTTGTTAATTTAGACGAGGCCCTAGAATTTTCTGAAGTTAAGATAGCAACTAATGGCAAAATAATAATTTACATCATAAATTTACCCACAGTAGGAACCCAAATATGTAAAACAATAGACATAAGAGCAGTTAAGAAAAATAATACTATCAATAAAATAAATTTTAATACAATACTTGATTGTGAAGAAACCCTTTATGGCATACTAAAAACCTGTAAACAGTATAACTCACTCCAAATATGTTCTAGAAGTAGTGTATTAGATATAAGTAAGGATAATTGTATAAGTAATCTGCTAAGAAGCCGCCCGCCAAACTGCACAGTAACCAACAGTCAACATATTCCCGAAATTGAAGAGATAGCATCAGACATCATATTTCTGAATAATTTTAAAGGAAAAATACTAATTAATGAAGATCTCACACCCCTGAATGGTACGTTTATAATCCATTACAATAACGATACAATTAAAATTAATGGAAACAAATTCAACAATGCGGAAAGACTTACGAGCAAACCCCTGCCAACTATACTTCAGCCCTTTTCGAAATCAAACAATATAGAAGAAATACTCTCTCTACAAATGCTAAAACAACTCAACGTGAACAATACAAAAGAAATCGGCTATGCGGAGTCGGCAAGTAATTTAAAGCATGCCGTTAACATCAGCCTTATCACAATTTTAGTAATCATAAGCATAATAATATTGCGAAAAATATGGTTGAAGACAAATCTCGACCAAAAACCATCTATCGAATTAACCGAAGCTGCAATAGAAGGAATTAACCAAATATTTTCAAAGCCCAGCACTTCAAACGCGGACGTTTGAATTTCAGATGGGGAGCTGTTAGCACGTCACACATACAACACTCTTTAAGTTGACAACAAATTCCTATGTGCACGTGCCGGTAAACAAAATTCCATAACGGAATATAACACCAGACAAATAACCAAGAATGCAGGTGGGAACCGCACCATCAGCAATAGTAAGCAGACAAATAACAAGGAATGCAGCAAACGGTGGGAACCACCCCGTCAGCAGAAAACAACGAATGCGGCGGCAGAGCGAAGCGGCAGAATTAAGTTAGGTTTAAGAAAAATCAGTTTTGTAAATTCAGTTCTAAGTTTGAGTTCAACTAATAAAGGAGCATAGCTCTGTAAAAAATATATTTTTTTAATTAATCCAACCGAATAAAAATTAACTTACATACGACAACCCGAAGGTTTTATTGATCAAAAAAATCAAAATAAAGTTCTAAAGTTAAATAAAGCTATTTATGGCTTAAAACAATCAGGTCGGCAGTGGAATAGCACACTAACAGAAGCGTTAAAAGATTTGGCGTTCAATTCATGCAAAAGTGAACCGTGTTTGTACGTCAAGCAGATTAACGGTGTTTATAGTTATATAGCAGTTTACGTCGACGATCTGATTTTAGCATGCCCTAGTGAAAAAGAGGTTGAATTCATTAAGCGTAAATTATCGTCGAAGTTCGAGTTACATGATGACGGCATAATGAAGTTTTTTCTTGGATTCGAAATAGAGCGCAAAGGTAAATCAGGCGAAATTTCTGTAAGTCAAAGAAAATACATCAAATAATTGTTGAGTGTATATGGAATAAGCTCATGTCGTCCAGTAAGAACACGACTTGATCCAGGTTTCCAAGTAAGTTGCACAAACGAAAATTGTTCTAAAGTAGACGTAACAATCTATCAATCGTTGATCGGGTCATTGATGTATTTGGCCTTCTCAACACGTCCCGACATAATGGACGCAGTTTGTGTATTATCGCAAATGAACCAAATGCCTCATTCTGAACATATGGCTGGAGTAAAACATATTTTTCGTTATTTATCTAAAACAATAGACCTAAAATTACGTTAGCGCAAATGCATTAAATCGGTTGAAGGCTCCGCAGATGCCGACTGGGCCAGCAATAACTTAGACAGAAAGTCATACACCGGTTATTCGTTTTTCTTAGTGGGAAGCGTTTTTTCTTGGCAATCCAAAAAGCAGGATGTCATCGCCTTGAGCAGCACTGAGGCAGAATATATTGCTTTGTGCACAGCAGTAAAAGAAGCAGTTTATATTCGTCGATTGCTTCGAGAAATCGGATGTCACCAAGAAGATCCAATTATTTTGAACGGCGATAATATGAGTGCCTTGCAGATTTAAACAAATCCAGTTTTTCATAAACGTACTAAGCACATAGACATTAAATATCATTATATACGAGAAGTGGTTGTACGAAAAGAAATTCAATTAAAATATGTTTCTACTACTGACAATATATCTGACATTTTTACAAACAACTTGCAAAAACAAAAACATTTTAAATTTGTAGGAATGCTTGGTCTTGAATAATAATGTAAAAAAGAAAATATTAAACTTGAGAAAAAGTGTTGAAATTACAGAATGTAGTTACAAGCTTAATATTGTAGTTCCTACTCAGAACATCTTTGTAATGAATAAGAAGTATGTCACATATGAGACAAATATATGTACGATAAACATTTGTATTTTTCCACTAAACTAAATGTATGAACATGAAGCAAGTTAGTCATAATTAAACGTTTAAACTATATAGATGTGTTTCTCTCAATAATTCGGATAACTGCGCAAGTATTTAAAGGATATTGCTAACAAATTCAATTAGTTCGCCAGTTAACGGTTGCTTACAAAAATACAATTTCTATGTGGCTAAACATAACCGTTCTTATTTGGTGATATTTTTTTCTGACAAACCAGGTGTAAACATTTGTTCAAACTTCGGAAAAAATCCAATAAATCTTGTTTAGCCTTCTAACCCTTGCCTAATAAAGTGCAAATTCTGTATAAGTTGAAATTAGCGTTTATTTTTGGTTGATATTTTTTCCTAACTAAAAAAGTGACAAACTTTTTCAAAATGGCGGCAAAAATTCAATCGTAAACACAATTTTTAATTTGAATTTCTTAAAAAAGTTGTGGTAAGCAGTTGTTTAGCGTTTTAACTGCTGTTTAATAAAATGCACATTTTGTATGGCGTTCTCTTGTGGTGATATTTTTTTCTGACGAACCAGGTGTAAAAATTTGTTAAAATAACGGAAAAAATCAACAAATCTTACACACAATTTTCAATTTGAATTTCGAGAAAAAATTTCGGTATGCAGTTGTTTAGCCTGCTAACCGCAGCTTAACAAAATTAAAATTTTGTATGGCTTGAAATTACCGCTCATTTTTGGTGATATTTTTTTCTGACGAACCAAATGTCAAATTTTGGCGGCGAAAATTCCACAAATCTTTCGTACACGTTTTAATTTGAATTTCTCTATTCAATTTCCGGTATTCAATTACTTAGCCTGCTAGCGGTTATTTGCAAAAATGCAAACTCTATCTGACTAGACATTACCGTACTTTTTTGGTGACATTTTTTTCTGACAAACCAGTTGTAAAAATTTGTTCAAACTTCGGAAAAAAATTCAACAAACCTTACACACAATTTTTAATTTGAATTTCCAGAAAAAATTGCGGTATGCAGTTGTTTAGCGTTCTAGCGTTTGTTCCATTAGGTGGACATTTTGAATGGCTTGAAATTACGCAGTTGTTTGGCCTTCCAACTGTTGCGTAGAAAAGAGTAAACTTTATGTGAGTGGGAATTACTGTTTATTTTTGACTATTCCATTTCTTGGCAAACCTAGTGTCAAACGTCGTTAAAATTGCGGAAAAAATTCCACAAATCTTACATACAACTTTTAATTTGAATTTCGAGAAAATCTTTCGGTATGCAGTTGTTTAGCCTGCTAATCGTTGCTTAACAAAATTAAAACTTTGTGTGGCTCGAAATTACCGCTCGTTTTTGGTGATATTTTTTCCTGACGAACCAAATGTCAAATTTTGGCGGCGAAAATTCCAAAAATTTTACGTACACAAATTAATTTGAGTTTCTTTAACAAATTCCGGTATTCAGTTATTTAGCCTGCTAATGGTTGCTTACAAAAATGCAAACTGTATGTGACTAGACATTACCGTTCTTTTTTGGTGATATTCTTTTCTGACAAACCAGGTGTAAAAATTTGTTCAAACTTCGGAAAAAATTCAACAAATCTCACATACAATTTTTAATTTGAATTTCTTAAAAAAATTGTGGTGTGCAGTTGTTTAGCACTCTAACTGGTGTTTAATGAAATGCACATTTTGTATGGCGTTCTTTTTTAGTGATATTGTTTTCTGACGAACCAAGTGTAAAAATTTGTTCAAAGGGCGAAAAAAATTAAACAAACCTCACATACAATTTTTAATTTGAATTTCGAGAAGAAATTGTGGTATGCAGTTGTTTAGCGTTCTAACTTCTGTTCAATAAATTGCACATTTTGTATGGCTTGAAATTACCGTTCATTTTTGGTTAATAATTTGTCTCGAAGAACCAAGTGTCAGAATTTGTTGAAATGGCGGAAAAAATTCAAAAAATCTCACATACAATTTTTAATTTGAATTTCGCTAAAAAATTGCGGTACGCAGTTGTTTGACCCGCTAACTGTTGCAAATAAAATAGTAAACTTTATGCGAATAGGAATTACTGTTTATTTTTGACTATTTCATTTCTTGGCGAACCTAGTGTCAAACTTTGTTAAAAAGGCGGAAAGAATTCAACTAATCTTACATAAAATTTTAAATTTGAATTTCCAGAAAAAATTGCGATATGCAGTTGTTTAGCACTTTAACTGGTGTTTAATAAAATTCACATTTTGTATGGCGTTCTTTTTTGGTGATATTTTTTTCTGACAGACCAGTTGTAAAAATTTGTTCAAACTTCGGAAAAAATTCAGCAAATCGTGCCTAAAATTTATAATTTGAATTTTCAGAAAAAACTGCGGTATGCAGTTGTTTAGCGTTCTATTTTTTGTTTAATAAATTGCACATTTTGTATGGCTTGAAATTACCGTCCATTTTTGGTTGATATTTTTTACTGAAGAATCAAGTGTCAAAATTTGTTGAAGTGGCGGAAAAAATTCAAAAAATCTTACATAAAATTTTTAGTTTGAATTTCTCTAAAAAATTGCGGTACGCAGATGTTTGGCCTTCTATCTGTTGCTTAGAAAAGAGTACACTTTATGTGAATAGAAATTACTGTTGATTTTTGACTATTTGATTTCCGGACGAACCAAGTGTCAAAATTGGTTAAAATGGCGGAACAAATTCAACAAATCTTAAACACAATTTTTAATTTGAATTTCTTAAAAAAGTTGCTTCAAGCAGTTGTTTAGCGATCGAACTTCTGTTTAAGAAAATGCATATTTTGTATGGCTTGAAATTGCCGTTCATTTTTGGTTGATACTTTTTCCTGACGAACCAAGTGTCAAAATTTGTTGAAATGGCGGCAAAAATTCAACAAATCGTAAACACAATTTTTAATTTGAATTTTAAAAAAGTTGTGGTAAGCAGTTGTTAAGCGTTTTAAGTGCTGTTTAATAAAATGCACATTTTGTATGGCGTTCTCTTGTGGTGATATTTTTTCTGACGAACCAGGTGTAAAAATTTGTTAAAATAACGGAAAAAATTCAACAAATCTTACAAACAGTTTTTAATTTGAATTTCGAGAAAAAATTGTGGTATGCAGTTATTTAGCATTCTAACCGCTCTTTAATAAGTTGTAAACCTTGTGTGGGTTGAAATTACCGTTCGTTTTTGGTTAATAACTTGTCCTGATGAACCAAGTGTCAAAATTTGTTAAAATAACGGAAAAAATTCAACAAATCATGCACACAGTTTTTAATTTGAATTTCTCTAAAAAAATTGCGGTACGCAGTTGTTTGGCCTTCTAACTGTTGCTTAGAAAAGAGTAACCTTTATGTGAATAGGAATTACTGTTTATTCTTGACAATTTGATATTCGCCAGGACCTAGTGTCCAGTGTCAAACGTTGTTAAAATTGCGGAAAAAATTCAACAAATCTTACATACAATTTTTAATTTGAGTTTTTTAAAAAATTTAGGTAAACAGTTATTTAGCCTTCTATTCGCTGCTTAATAGAGTGCAAATTCCGTATGGGCTGAAATTACCGTTCATTTTTGGTTGATATTTTTTCCTGAAGAACCAAGTGTCAAAATTGGTTAAAATGGCGGAAAAAATTCAACTAATCTTACATAAAATTTTAAATTTGAATTTCCAGAAAAAAGTGCGTTATGCAGGGTTTTAGCCTGCTAACCGCTGCTTAAAAAAATTAAAATTCTGTATGGGTTGAAATTACCGTTCATTTTAGGTTGATATTTTTTCCTGACGAACCAGGTGTATAAATTTGTTCAAAGGGCGGACAAAATTCAGCAAATCTTACACACAATTTTTAATTTGAGTTTCGAGAAAAAATTTTGGTATGCAGTTGTTTAGCATTCTAACCGCTGTTGAATAGGGTTTAAACTTTGTGTGGCTTGAAATTACCGTTTATTTTTATTTGATATTTTGTCCTCACGAACCAAGGGTCAAAATTTGCTAAAATAACGGAAAAAATTCAACAAATCTTACATGCAACTTTTAATTTGAATTTCGAGATAATCTTTCGGTATGCAGTTGTTTAGCCTTCTAACCGCTGCTTAACGAAATGCAAATTCTGTATGGGTTGAAATTACCGTTCATTTTTGGTTGATATTTTGCCCTGACGAACCAAATGTCAAATTTTGGCGGCGAAAATTCCACAAATCTTACACACAATTTTTAATTTGAGTTTCTTAAAAAATTGCAGTACGCAGTTGTTTAACCTTGTAACTGCTGTTTAATAAGGTGCCAATTTTGTGTGGGTTAAAATTACCGTTCATTTTTGGTTATAATTTTTTCCTGACGAACCAAGTGCCAAACTTTGTCAAAATGCCGGCAAAAATTCAACAAATGTTAAACACAATTTTTAATGTGAATTTCTTAAAAAAATTGCGGTATTGTAAGCATTTCGACATAGATTAATGTAAATAGTCCTTAAGTAAACATGTTATTGTTAGCATTAAGTTATGTTAGCTGTAAGTACTAATATGAATAGCTCTTAGGTTTAGATGATATTAATATTTAAGAGTTGACCAGAGTCTGTTTAGACCAGTTGAATTGTACTTAGCAGACACACTCTGTCTACACCCTAATGAGTATGTAAATGACCGCATATATGTATAACTGCGCGTAGGTCAGAAACTCCATTTTGCTAAAATAAAAGTCATTCGATTTTGTGATTTTTCCACGAACGGTTGCGTTTTATTTTATACCACGAAGAACTGATAAATTACATAAGAAGTGGTCCGCGAAACCATTCCTATATATATATATATATCCAGCAAAAATACCGACAGTTTTGAGCATAATAAAATGGAAAATGAAAATATAAGCGCTGAAAGATTTTCGCTGTTGCAGTTAAGGCCTGGTGCACGGCCGTTGGGCTAAACGCCAGTGGCCAAAGGCCACGCTAGCTGCAAGACTCAGCAAACTATCAGAGGAATCACAAAGGTGCGAACAACGGAGCGAACAACGGAACGAACAAGGGAGCGAACGACGACGGAAGTTTAAGAAGCAACAATATGCAACGGCAGTGTGGTAGGGACATAATTATCGACGATGACAACGTTGGAGTATGTGTGCGAAGCGGCGTAGCTTGCGTACGTAGCGGAACCTTTAGGCGTCGTCCAGCAGGGCACGGCGAAGACAGCGATAGCGTGAGTAGCCTAGCAGCAGAACAGTTATCCGTTATCCGCAACAACGACATTGGCGAAGCAGCAGCCCTTAAAATCGAACTGCTGCAAAAAGAGATAGAAAAGAGATCGAGTTCCTTAAACTACAAAAGGCTCTGCTTGAAAAAGATAAGCAAATGGCGGGTACATACAAAGACAGCGACAATATCCCGTTCGAAACAGTGAAAGAAATTATACCGGTGTACGATGGCGGCGATTGTTTCAACACTTGGTATAACCAAGTGATGCATTACCGCGAAATACTCAAAGTCAATGATGCGATGATGAAGGGTGTGGCTCTTTCTTGGTACAACGCCCAGCCAACGTTTGCCGACAACGTAGATGTATTGCTGAACGAAATGAAAGCGGTGTTTACATCCGGCGAAAGAAAACTTGAACACCGTCGTCGGTTCGAAAGTCGATTGTGGGTGCCGGAAGAAAGTTTCACGAATTACTATAACGACAAATTCGCCCTAAAATGAGATTTAAATCTAAGCGATGAAGAATTCGCTGATTACCTTGTTGAAGGAATTCCGGATAAGCAACTCCGTAATCAAGCAAGGCTGCACAATTTTACCTCACCAAACGATGTCGTGAAAGCATTCCGCTCAATTACGCTGCCGGAACGCCCACCAGCAAGGCAACGCACCGATGAACGTCTGAGGTGTTACAATTGTAATTGTTCCGGCCACTATGCCAAAGACTGCAGGAAGCCGAAACGAGAAGCCGGGTCGTGCTATGCCTGCGGACAGCAAGGCCACTTCGCAACAAATTGCAACCAATATAAGAAGGAGAAAAATTCTTTTGTAAGTTATTTTAGAGTATATATATTATCACACGTTCATACTTATATGTTTGTAGAGTGCTTAGTTGACTCGGGCAGTCCGGTTAGCTTAATGGAACAGGTTATGGTGCCGTCAGGGGTGATCCTAGAGGAAGTGGAAGAAACATACTATGGATTAAATAAATCAATTTTGAAAATTATCGGAAAAATGAAGTGTAGTATCAAAGTTCTGAATAAAGATGTGTTAGTTGAAATTTTAGTGGTTCCTAATGGGTGTGTTGGTTACTCTGTAATACTAGGTAGAGATTTTATTGAAGCAAGCGACGCAAAGTTGAAAATTGGAAATGTAGAATTTATGGATAAGGTAGTGCAAGTCGAAGAAGAAAACGTGGTGAAAAAAGTGGAGAATAAGAACAAAGTTGGGAAAGCGCGCGAAGTTGAGGATATTTATGATTCAGAAGTAACAAAGGAAAGTATATGTAGGTGGGAATAGGAGCAAGGTCAAAGAAGTGAACGATGATATGACTAATAAAAGAAGTAACATTAGTGAAGCCATTAATGAATTATTAGCAATAGATATGCAAGATGTGAGTGAAGTAGAGTGTGAAATTGGATGTAACGTTAGTTATAAGAACAGAAAATATTTCCAAGAGATGTTTCGCAGAGAATATGTAAATGTAAAAAGACCAGACGAGCCTAGAGTCAAAAAAAAATACGGCTAGTTTTAGAAAATGCGAAACCGTTTGGGTGCGCCCCTAGAAGATTATCGTACGGTGAAAAAGCAGAATTACAAAAGATATTAGAATATCTAGCGAAAGGATACATTCGTGCTAGTGACTCAGATTTTGTTTCCCCGATAGTGTTGGTGAAAAAGAAGACAGGCGAACTACGAATGTGCATCGATTATAGAAAACTGAACAAAATTACGGCTAAAGACAACTACCCTATACCGTTGATAGACGACTTGCTAGACAGACTACTAAATAAGAGATGATTTACAAAGTTAGATCTCAAAAATGGATTTTCCATGTTTTCGTTGAAGAAAAATCGGTAAAATATACTTCTTTTACGACGCCTTTAGGGCAGTTTGAGTTTCTCAGGATGCCGTTTGGATTAAGAAACGCTCCTGCAACTTTTCAAAAGTTCATAAATAGAGTTTTTGCGGAAATGATACGCAGTGGCGAAGTGATAATATATCTTGATGATATTATGGTAGCAACAGAAACGTTTGAAGAGCACATGCGTATATTACAGAAAGTTTTCCTATGTTTAGTCCAAAACAAATTAGAGTTACGGTTAGATAAATGCGAATTTCTTCAATCAGAAATTTCTTACTTGGGGTATTCGATAACAGGTGATGACATAAAGGCAGACAAGAAGGGATTAAAGACAGTGGAAAATTTTGCTATTCCAACAAAAGTGCAGGAAGTGCAAAGTTTTTTAGGACTCTGTTCATACTTCCGTAGGTTCATAAGAGATTTTTCGATAATAGCTAAGCCACTTTATGATCTACTAAGAAAAGATGAAAAATTTCAGTTCGGTCAAAAAGAAATAAAAACTTTCGACACACTTAAAAGAAAATTGTTGGAACCACCTCTGCTGGCGATATATGACCCGAACGATGTTACAGAGTTGCATTGTGACGCCAGCTCAGTAGGATTCGGCGCAATATTATTTCAAAAGAAAAAGGATAAAAAAACTACACCCCATTTTCTATTTTTCCAAACGTACGACGGACATCGAATCGAGATACCATAGTTTTGAGTTGGAGACGTTGGCAATAATATATGCGTTAAAAAGGTTTAGGGTGTATTTACAAGGTATAAACTTCAAGATTGTTACTGATTGCAACTCGTTAACTCTAACTCTCAATAAAAAGATATAAATCCTCGAATCGCGAGGTGGGCCCTCGAACTTCAAAATTATGATTATGAACTAGAACATAGAGCTGGTAAAAGAATGCAACACGTCGACGCGTTGAGCAGAATAAATAACGTTTTAACGATCCATACAAATACACTGGAGGAAAACTTAATTATATGTCAGAATAGAGACGAAAACATAAGAAATATCAGAAAAAGGTTGGAAGATGCAAAAGACAGCCATTATGAAATGAGGAACGGGGTTGTATATATAAAGAAGGATGGTTATTTATTTTTTTATGTGCCGGAGTCGATGGAAGAACATGTTTTGTACAAATACCATGATGAGTTGACAAGGTAATAGACACTATAAGTAAAAGCTACTGGTTCCCAAATATTAGAAAGAAAGCAGCTAGGCATATCGAAATTTTTTTAAAATGTATAGCATTCTCCACGAAACACGGGAAAAAAGAAGGGCTTCTTAATATGATTCCTAAAGAAAATAAACCTTTTGAAATGATACATATCGACCACTATGGACCAATTCACAGTAGTAATACAAAATACAAGCACATAGTTTGTTCGGCTGTATCCAGCTAAAACTACGATGTCAAAAGAAGCGGTAATATCACTAGAAGATTATTTTAGAGCCTACAGTAGACCAAAATATTTAGTGTCGGACAGGGGAACCTGTTTCACCTCCAATGAATTTGAGGAGTTCTTAGAAATTAATAATGTTCAGCATATAAAGGTTGCAACAAACTCTCCACAAGCCAATGGACAGGCTGAGATTGTTAATAAGACGCTAGGCCCGATGTTAGCGAAAATGGTAGATTCGGAGAGTGGCACTAGTTGGCAAAAAGTATTAGAACCCATAGAGTATGCAATACATTACACAAAGCGATCAATGAAATACCTAGCGTAATGCATTCTGGGGTGAGGCAAAGAGGGAAAATATTAGATACACTGCAGGAAAACCTTTTAGATTTTATAAAGGTGTCCGAAGCTAGATCAGTACAAGATGTAAGACAGCAAGCTGAAATAGTACAGCAAAAAGCATAGAAGATGTAGAAGGTTTTCAGCAAACCCAAATACCGTATAAGGGTATATGGTCCATTACAAACTTAAAGCCTTGGTTCGAACGTAAAACGACAAGAAGTATGACCAGTCGCAATAAATAACTGATAGGTATAAGAATCAGGAGATTCTAGTCATCAGGATGGCCGAGTTGTAAGCATTTCTACATAGATTAATGTAAATAGTCCTTAAGTAAACATGTTATTGTTAGCATTAAGTTATGTTAGCTGTAAGCACTAATATCAGAGAACTTGTAAGTAATGAGAAGGCGCAAATGTTAAAACAGCTTTTTCATCAACAAAATTTCTACGTGCCGTCGGGAGAATTCAACATAGCAATTTAATTCTACCATACGAATAAAAACCAATTTCACCATATTTTGCTATATTTAGAGCAGAGGGGCTCTTTTGCGGAGGCGAGCGGCTGCATGTGTACAAAAAGAAGATAAATAATAAATCAAAACAAAAACCATAGAAGGAAAATAAGTAAACAAAAAAACCAGTTTCTGGATAGCGAAACGCAACTTGAGACGGCAGATGAGTTATTCAACAGTTGAGGATAAGAGAAGGGTTGAAAGGGATAGAAGGAATCGTCAAAAGAATATTCTTTCGAGTTTTCGGCAATTTTTGTGTCAATCGCCATCAGCGCGTGCACATGTACGCAAATGAGTTGATGCGCGCATGAATTGCTTAATAAATGCATCCATGTATGTATGTACGTATGTATGTAGTTTCAGATATTTTAGAATATTTAGCGCTGGTGCAGGCACAATTGCAGCTGCGGTTGCGATGCGCTGTGATGTGATTAAGATTTAGCGTAGGTCAAGGTTGAAGTTATACACATGCACATTGTATGTACATATTTACCTACATACATATGTATATGCACCTATCAACTAATCTTTATTTACTAATTTTCTAAGTCAAAAATAAGTTTAATAAAAACATGACAAAATTATATTTTTTAATGAAAAATCAACTATGGTTCATTATACATACTTATGTATGTACTTACATAAGTGGAATCAAGAAAAGATTCATTCACACATGCGCAATTTTTCAGCGCAAGTGCACAGCGAAACATTGTATAAACATTGTATATGCATATCTACATATTTACGTATGTACATACCTACAACAACAAAAAATTCATTCATAAGCGCTCGCGTGTATTTCCGAAAACAAAATATGTATGTATGTATGTTCATTCATAAGCGCAAGCATTTCATTTCCCCGCGCACGCAAATGTTCCCCGCAACAATCATTTTTACGACGAACACAAAGATGCTAAAATCTTCAATTTTACGAACCATTGACGGTCATTGAAAGATTCAACATCGCAATATCAGACAATAATCTAATTGGCCAACGTAGTCTGACAAATTGCTGGCATTCTAGAATATTCTGGAACATTCTAGAACATTCTAGAACATTCTAGAACTTTTGTCCAAATGCGCGCATCAACCCATTTGCGTACAAGTGCACGCGCTGATGGCGATTGACACAAAAATTGCCGAAAACTCGAAAGAATATTCTTTTGACGATTCCCCCTATCCCTTTCAACCCTTCTCTTATCCTCAACTGTTGAATAACTCATCTGCCGTCTCATGTTGCGTTTCGCTATCCAGAAACTGGTTTTTTTGTTTACTTATTTTCCTTCTATGGTTTTTGTTTTGATTTATTATTTATCTTCTTTTTGTACACATGCAGCCGCTCGCCTCCGCAAAAGAGCCCCTCTGCTCTAAATATAGCAAAATATGGTGAAATTGGTTTTTATTCGTATGGTAGAATTAAATTGCTATGTTGAATTCTCCCGACGGCACGTAGAAATTTTGTTGATGAAAAAGCTGTTTTAACATTTGCGCCTTCTCATTACTTACAAGTTCTCTGCTAATATGAATAGCTCTTAAGTTTAGATGATATTAATATTTAAGAGTTGACCAGAGTCTGTTTAGACCATTAGGATTGTACTTAGCAGACACACTCTGTCTACACCCTAATGAGTATGTTCAGTAAATGACCGCATATATGTATAACTGCGTGTAGGTCAGAAACTCCATTTTGCTAAAATAAAAGTCATTCGATTTTGTGATTTTTCCACGAACGGTTGAGTTTTATTTTATGATAAATTACAGTATGCAGTTGTTTAGCGTTCTAACTTCTCTTTAATAAAATGCATTATTTGTATGGTTTGAAGTTACCGGTCGTTATTCAACAAATCTTAAGCACAATTTTTAATTGGAATTTCGAGAAGAAACGTCGGTATGCAGTTGGTTAACCTGCTAACCGTTGCTTATCAAAATTAAAATTTTGTATTTCTTGAAATTACCGCTGATTTTTGATGATATCTTTTCCCGACGAACCAAATGTCAAATATTGGCGGCGAAAATGCCACAAATCTTACGTACACATTTTAGTTTGAATTTCTCTAACAAATTCCGGTATTCAGTTATTTAACCTGGTAACGGTTGCTTACAAAAATGCAAACTCTATGTGACTAGACACCGTTCTTATCTGGTAATGTTTTTTTCTGACAAACCAGGTGTAAAAATTTGTTCAAACTTCGGCAAAAATTCAGCAAATCTTAGAAAAATTTTTAATTTGAGTTTCTTAAAAAATTGCGGTATGCTGTTTTTTAGCCTTCTAACTGTTGCTTAATAAAATGCAAATTGTATGGCTTGAAACTACCTTTCATTTTTGGTGATATTTTTTCCTAACGAACCAAGTGCCAAACTTTGTCAAAATGGCGACAAAGGTTCAACAAATCTTAAACACAATTTTTACTTTGAATTTCTTAAAAAATTGCGATACGCAGTTATTTAGCGTTCTAAATGTTGCTTAGGAAAGAGCAAACTTTATGTAAATAGAAATTACTGTATATTTTTGACAATTTGATTTCCTGGCGAACTTAGTGTCAAACATTGTTAAAATGGCGAAAAAAATTCAACTAATCTTACATAAAATTTTAAATTTGAGTTTCCAGAAAAATTGCGGTATGCAGTTGTTTAGCCTTCTACCCGCTGCTTATTAAAGGGCAAATTCTTTATTGGTTGAAATTACCGTTCATTTTTGGTTGATATTTTTTCCTGACGAACCAAGTGCCAAACTTTGTTCAAACTTCGGAAAAAATTCAATAAATCTTACATACAATTTTAAATTTGAATTTCCAGAAAAAATTGCGGTATGCAGTTGTTTAGCCTTCTAACTGTTGCTTAGAAAAAAGTTTATGTAAATAGAAATTATTGTTTATTTTTGACTATTTGATATTCGCCAGGACCTAGTGACCTAGTGGCAAACGTTGTTAAAATTGCGAAAAAAATTCAACAAATCTTACATACAATTTTTAATTTGAGTTTTTTAAAAAATTTAGGTAAGCAGTTATTTAGCCTTCTATTTGCTGCTTAATAGAGTGCAAGTTCTGTATGGGTTGAAATTACCGTTCATTTTGGGTTGATATTTTTTCCTGACGAACCAAGTGTCAAACTTGGTTCAAACTTCGGAAAAAATTCAGGCCCCTATTATGAGCGAAATTCGATATTCGATCTTCGCTGGTTATCGAAAATCGAAGATCGAATTTCAATTTCTTATTATGAGTGCGCATCCCTGTCGAAAATTTCGCTGTGTATCTAATTTTTCATCGAACAAGATTTTGCTTTCGACGCCGTATCGAATTGTGTGAAAATTACATAATAAAAATTTAAGTTTTTTGGGATTATTTTCTACTTTTTTGCTATTTAACATAAAATTTAAACTATTTGTGTTAATTTTATGCAGGTCAAAGGTTGTGAGTACCAAACAGCAACTGGAACGACTGGTTTCATTAATGGAGAGAAATCCTCAAGTAGCAAAGGGAGTTTGCACAAAGATCCAAGCTGCAAAAAAATGGGAGGACATTACTTTGGAGCTTAATTGTATTGGACCACCCGTTAGAACGTCAGCAAAGTGGATCAAGGTAGTTTAAACAACTTTACATATGTTTTTAGCAGAAATAGTTTAAAGTTTTTGTTATTTTCAGGTGTGGGCCGACATGAAGTCGAAAAGAAAAAAGAAAATGTCGGAAAACAAAGCGGAATATTGCGCAACTGGCGGTGGGCCAAATAGGCTAAATATGTTCACAAATATTGAAGAGGCCATTATTGCATTGTTGGAGTTCGATACGAGTGTGAATCCACCAGGACAAGAACACGGTTTAGGAGTTGTTATAGAGGATCCGTGCCAAGTAGTGATAGGAGTGAGTCCCGCAATTGAAATCTCTGACGGAAATGAAAATTTGGATACAAATAATGTGCCTGCCGTTTGTGATGTATCTGGCGAAGAAAGACCACGCGGTAATTATAGAAAAAAAAGTGGCAAGACGGACAGGATTACATTATTAGAAGCGCAAACGAATGCCCAGAAGGCATTTTACGAATCCATGATCTCAACGTTGAAGCAAATTAAAAAAAGTGCCATAGAAACAGAAAAGTACACGAGAAGAATGTATTATTTAAAAAAAGAAACGACAGAAGAACTTTTAAGGCTGAAAAGGGAAAAGCTGGAGTTGTATAAAAGGCAAATGAATTTAATGCCGATGAATACTAAATTACTATACCTGAATTAATTTTTATTTTGTGATATTTCTATACTAGTAATAAGAAACGTTTTTTAGCTTTTAAGTATTATAAATGAATTTATGTGATATTTTTTTTATATGTACATTGTACACATATGAAATGAATTTTAAAGTGTTTTAAAAAGGACTGACTATAATGCTCTTAATATTCGGTTTCTAATTTCTTCTGCTTCTGAGTTTTCGGTGAGTTCAATTTCGTTTACTGTGATGTCACCGTTGTGCTCCTCATTACAAAGTTCTTCAACAGGAACTTGGACTTTGTAAAACATACAAATATTGTGCAAAGCCGCACCCTCGTTTATAATTTGTGTTGCTTTTTTTGGTGTATCGTGAAGGACTCTTGCTTGCAACGGGCATCTGAACCTATTTTTCATAACTCCTATTGTTCGCTCAATAATATTTCTTCCTTTTGCATGTTGCGTGTTATACACACTTTGTGGAGACCCTTCCTCAGGATTTCTAAACAGTGTCAGTAAGTATGGCTTTAAAGCATATCCAGCATCACCTAAAGGGGAAAATATTTGAGCTCATTTATACGTTTCTTTTATATTTACGTTGTTGGCTTTGTAAAAATACTTACCAAGAAGCCATGTATTACGAAGACCACTTTGGTATTGCTCTTCGAGATGAGATTTCAACGCTGACATATTGAAAACCATAGAATCATGTGTTGCTCCAGGATTTTTTGCATTTATGTACCGTATGGTCATAGCATCATCACAAACCTTAAAAATATATATGCATATGTATTTTACAAATGAAATTAATTAAACATGGGAATACTCACAACCATGGCATTAATGCTAAAGAATCCAATTCTTGGGAGCAACAATTTTAATATGGGTCCCATCGACACAGCCAATTATCCCTGGAATTCTACTGACATTATAAAAATGCGATTTTGCTTTTTGCAGTTCAGCCTCTTGGTATTGGAATTTTACCCACTTTTCACAAATAACGCTTTCCAAAACATCTAGTACCTCTGATAGTACTACAGACACAGTGGGCTGTGCAAGTCCAAGCGTATTCTCGTTCCCAATGCTCAATTATTATGATCCTGGAGCACAAAATCGTAGAACAGTTGCCAATTTTAAAATATTCGGAATTGATTTGGCTCTTGCGCATTGCTGTAACTGCACATCTGTTGTGGACAGCAAGTCCACAAACGCCTCCTTAGACAGTCGGAAGTTTTTTATAAATCTGTAAAAAAAATTTATAATTGTTACAAAAAGTTTAACTTATTTTAAGAGCTGACCTCACGCAGTAGAATTCATTTCCAAGGGATTGGAAGCATCTCTCAAACGCTTTCTATTTCTGGCTAGTTCCAGCAATCTTTCCTCTTCATCTGAAGAATCTTCGAACCAAAATTGTGTGCTAGTCATATTTTCCTTTTTCTTTTATTTGGATTATCAATATTTTCACTTTATTATCAATATTTTTCACTTTAATTTTTTCGTTTACAATGCCGACACACAAGTATATATTTTATTCTTAATCACAACTGACAGAAGAGTGTCATTGTGAATAGTCAAAATATCGAAATTTATCGAAATTCAACGAATGGGCGTCATAATACCAAACGAAAATTCGTTCGATCAGCTCTTTCGACTACAGTCGAAGATCGAATGCAACTCATAATAAGGGCCGCAACTAATCTTACACAAAATTTTTAATTTGAATTTCGCGAAAGAAATTGCGGTATGCAGTTGTTTAGCCTTCTACCCGCTGCTTATTAAAATGCAAATTCTGTATGGGTTGAAATTACCGTTCATTTTTGGTTGATATTTTTTCCTGACGAACCAAGTGTCAAACTTTGTTCAAACTTCGGAAAAAAATCAACAAATCTTACATAAAATTTGAAATTTGAATTTCTAGAAAAAATTTCGGTGTGCAGTTGTTTTATTAACCGCTGTTTAATAAAATGCATATTTTGTATGTCGTTCTTTTTTGGTGATATTTTTTTCTGACGTACCAGGCGTAAAAATTTGTTGAAATAACGGAAAAAGTCAACAAATCTTACACACAATTAATTTGAATTTCCAGAAAAAATTGTGGTATGCAGTTGTTTAGCATTCTAACCGCTCTTTAATAAGTTGTAAACTTTGTGTGGCTTGAAATTACCGTTCGTTTTTGGTTAATAATTTGTCCTGATGAACCAAGTGTAAAAATTTGCTAAAATGCCGGCAAAAATTCAACAAATGTTAAACACAATTTTTAATTTGATTTTCGAGAAAAAGTTGTGGTATGCAGTTGTTAAGCATCTAAACCGCTGTTTAATAAGCTGTAAACTTTGTGTGGCTTGATATTACCGTTCTTTTTGGTTAATAATTTGTCCTGACGAACAAAGTGTAAAAATTTGTTAAAATAACGGAAAAATTCAACAAATCTTACACAAAATTTTTAATTTGAATTTCGAGAAAAAATTGTGGAATGCAGTTATTTAGCACTCTAACTGGTGTTTAATAAAATGCACATTTTGTATGACGTTCTCTTTTGGTGATATTTTTTTCTGACGAACCAGGTGTAAAAATTTGTTCAAAGGTCGGAAAAAATTAAACAAACCTCACATAAAATTCTTAATTTTAATTTCTTAGAAACATTGCGGTATGCAGTTGTTTAGCCTTCTAACCGCTGCTTAACAAAGTGCAAATTCTGTATGGGTTGAAATTACCGTTCATTTTGGGTTGATATTTTTTCCTGAAGAACCAAGTGTCAAAATTTGTTGAAATGGCGGAAAAAATTCAAAAAATCTTACATACAACTTTTAATTTGAGTTTCTTAAAAAAATTGCACTATGCAGTTGTTTAACCTTCTAACTGCTGTTTAACAAAGTGCCAATTTTGTGTGGCTTCAAATTACCGTTAATTTTTGGTTGCTATTTCTTCCTGGCGAACCAAGGGTCAAAATTTGTTAAAATAACGGAAAAAATCAACAAATCTTACACACAATTTTTATTTGAATTTCGAGAAAAATTGTGGAATGCAGTTATTTAGCACTCTAACTGGTGTTTAATAAATTGCACATTTTGTATGGCGTTCTCTTTTGGTGATATTTTTCTCTAATGAACCAGGTGTCAAAATTTGTTAAAATAACGGAAAAAATTCAACAAATCTTACATAAAATTCTTAATTTTAATTTCTTAAACACTTTGCGAAATGCAGTTGTTTAGCCTTCTAACCGCTGCTTAACAAAGTGCAAATTCTGTATGGGTTGAAATTACCGTTCATTTTTAGTTGATATTTTTTCCTGAAGAACCAAGTGTCAAAATTTGTTGAAATGGCTGAAAAATTCAAAAAATCTTACATGCAATTTTTAATTTGAGTGTCTTAAAAAAATTGCACTATGCAGTTGTTTAACCTTCTAACTGCTGTTTAACAAAGTGCCAATTTTGTGTGGCTTCAAATTACCGTTCATTTTTGGTTGCTATTTCTTCCTGGCGAACCAAGGGTCAAAATTTGGTAAAATAACGGGAAAAATTCCACAAATCTTACACACAATTTTTAGTTTGAATTTCGAGAAAATTTTGCAGTCTTACGTACACAATTTAATTTGAGTGTCTTTAACAAATTCCGATATGGTGATATTTTATCTGAAAAACCAGGTGTAAAAATTTGTTCAAACTGCGGAAAAAATTAAAAAAATCTTACATAAAATTTTTAATTTGAATTTCTTAAAAAAATTTTGGTATGCAGTTGTTTAGCCTTCTAACTGTTGCTTAAAAAAATGTAAACTTTATGTGAATAGAAACTACTGTTGATTTTTGACTATTTGATTTCCTGACGAACCTAGTGTCAAACTTTGTTAAAATGGTGGAAAAAATTCAACTAATCTTACATAAAATTTTAAATTTGAATTTCGAGAAAATCTGTCGGTATGCAGTTGCTTAGCCCGCTTAGAGCTGCTTAACAAAATTAAAATTTTGTATGCCTTGAAATAACCGCTCATTTTTGGTGAAATTTTTTCCTGACGAACCAAATGTCAATTTTTGTCAAAATGGCGGCAAAAATTCAGCAAATGCTTAACACAACTTTTCATTTGACTTTCCAAAAAAAATTGTGGTATGCGGTTGTTTAGCGTTCTAACTTCTGTTTAGTAAAATGCATTATTTGTATGGCTTGAATTTACCTCTCGTTTTTGGTTGATATTTTTCCTGAAGAACCAAGTGTCAAAATTTGTTGAAACGGCGGAAAAAATTCAAAAAATCTTACATAGAATTTTTAATTTGAATTTCTCTAAAAAATTGCGGTACGCCGTTATTTGGCCTTCTAACTGTTGCTCAGAACAGAGTAAACTTTATGTGAATATCAATTACTGTATATTTTTGACTATTTGATTTCCGGACGAACCGAGTGTCAAAATTGGTTAAAATGGCGGAAAAAATTCAACTAATCTTACATAAAACTTTAAATTTGAATTTCCAGGAAAAATTGCGTTATGCAGAGTTTTAGCCTGCTAACCGCTGCCTAAAAAAATTAAAATTCTTCAGTATGGGTTGAAATTACCGTTCATTTTAGGTGGTATTTTTTCCTGACGAACCAAATGTCAAATTTTGGCGGCGAAAATTCCACAAATCTTACGTACACAATCTAATTTGAGTTTCTTTAACAAATTCCAGACGTCAGTTATTTAGCCTGCTAACGGTTGCTTACAAAAATGCGAACTCTATGTGACTAGACATTACCGTTCTTTTTTGGTGACATTTTTTTCTGACAAACCAGGTGTAAAAATTTGTTCAAATTTCGGAAAAAATTCAACAAATCTCACATACAATTTTTAATTTGAATTTCTTAAAAAAATTGCGGTATGCAGTTGCTTAGCGTTCTAACTTCTGTTTAATAAAATGCTTAGTTTGTATGGCGTTCTTTTTTGGTGATATTTTTTTCTGACGAACCAGGAGTAAAAATTTGCTAAAGTAACGGAAAAAATTCAACAAATCCTACACAAAATTGTTGATTTGAATTTCCAGAAAAAGTTGTGGTATGCAGTTGTCAAGCATGCTAACCGCTGTTTAATAAGCTGTAAACTTGGTGTGGCTTGAAGTTACCGTTCATTTTTGGTTAATAATTTGCCCTGACGAACCAAGGATCAAAATTTGGTAAAATATCAGAAAATCTTTCGGTATGCAGTTGTTTAGTCTGCTAACCGCTGCTTATCAAAATTAAAATTCTGTATGGCTTGAGATTACCGCTCATTTTTGGTGATATTTTTTCCTGATGAACCAAGTGTCAAACTTTGTCAGAATGGCGGCAAAAGCTCAACAAATTTTTAACACAGTTTTTAATTTGAATTTCTGAAAAAAATTGCCGTATGCAGTTGTTTAGTATTCTAACTGCTGTTTAATAAAATGCACATTTTGTTCTTTTTAGGTGATATTTTTTTCTGACGAGCCAGGTGTAAAAATTTGTTCAAATTTCGGAAAAAATTAAACAAACCTCATAAAATTCTTAATTTTAATTTCCTAAAAAAGTTGCGTTATGCAGTTGCTTAGCGTTTTAACTTCTCTTTAATAAAATGCACATTTTGTATGGCTTGAAAATACCGTTAATTTTTGGTTGATATTTCTTCCTGACGAACCAAGTGTCAAAATTTGTTCAAAGTTCGGAAAAAGTTCAATAAATCTTACACACAATATTAAATTTGAATTTCAAGAAAAAATTGCGATATGCAGTTGTTTAGTTTTCTAACTGCTGCTTAAAAAAGAGTTGCAGTTGTTAAGCCTTCGAACTGTTGCTTAGAAAAAAGTTAACTTTGTGTGAATAGAAATTACTGTTGATTTTTGACTATTTGATATCCTGACGAACCAAGTGTCAAACTTCGGAAAAAATTCAATAAATCTTACATAAAATTTTGAATTTGAATTTCCAAAAAAAATTGTGGTATGCAGTTGTTTAGCGTTCTAACTTCTGTTTAGTAAAATGCATTATTTATTTGTATGGCTTGAATTTACCGCTCGTTTTCGGTTGATATTTTTCCTGAAGAACCAAGGATCAAAATTTGGTAAAATAACGGGAAAAATTCAACAAATCTTACACATAATTTTTAATTTGATTTTTGAGAAAAAATTTCGGTATGCAGCTGTTTAGCATTCTAATCGCTGGTTAACAAAATTAAAATTTTGTATCGCTTGAAATTAATTTTAATTTTTGGTGAACTATGTATGGCTTGAAATTACCGTTCATTTTTGGTTAATAATTTGTCCTGAAGAGCCAAGTGTCAGAATTTGTTGAAATGGCGGAAAAAATTGAAAAAATCTTACATACAATTTTTAATTTAAATTTCTCTAAAAAATTGCGGTACGCCGTTATTTGGCCTTCTAACTATTGCTCAGAAAAGAGTAAACTTTATGTGAATATCAATTACTGTTGATTTTTGACTATTTGATTTCCTGACGAACCAAGTGTCAAACTTTGTTCAAACTTCGGAAAAAATTCAATAAATCTTACATACAACTTTTAATTTGAGTTTCGAGAAAATCTTTGGGTATGCAGTTGTTTAGCCTGCTAACCGCTGCTTAATAAAATTAAAATTTTGTATGGCTTGAAATTACCGCTCATTTTTTGGTGATATTTTTTCCTGACGAACCAAATGTCAAATTTTGGCGGCGAAAATTCCACAAATCTTACGTACACAATCTAATTTGAGTTTCTTTAACAAATTCCACTATTCAGTTATTTAGCCTGCTAACGGTTGCTTACAAAAATGCGAACTCTATGTGACTAGACATTACCGTTCTTTTTTGGTGACATTTTTTTCTGACAAACCAGGTGTAAAAATTTGTTAAAATTTCGGAAAAAATTCAACAAATCTCACATACAATTTTTAATTTGAATTTCTTAAAAAAATTGCGGTATGCAGTTGTTTAGCGTTCTAACTTCTGTTTAATAAAATGCTTATTTTGTATGGCGTTCTTTTTTGGTGATATTTTTTTCTGACGAACAAGGAGTAAAAATTTGCTAAAGTAACGGAAAAAATTCAACAAATCCTACACAAAATTTTTGATTTGAATTTCCAGAAAAAATTGTGGTATGCAGTTGTTAAGCATTCTAACCGCTGTTTAATAAGCTGTAAACTTTGTGTGGCTTGAAGTTACCGTTCATTTTTGGTTAATAATTTGTCCTGACGAACCAAGGATCAAAATTTGGTAAAATAACGGGAAAAATTCCACAAATCTTACACACAATTTTTAATTTGAATTTCCAGAAAATCTTTCGGTATGCAGTTGTTTAGTCTGCTAACCGCTGCTTATCAAAATTAAAATTCTGTATGGCTTGAAATTACCGCTCATTTTTGGTGATATTTTTTCCTGATGAACCAAGTGTCAAACTTTGTCAGAATGGCGGCAAAAGCTCAACAAATTTTTAACACAGTTTTTAATTTGAATTTCTGAAAAAAATTGCCGTATGCAGTTGTTTAGTATTCTAACTGCTGTTTAATAAAATGCACATTTTGTTCTTTTTAGGTGATATTTTTTTCTGACGAGCCAGGTGTAAAAATTTGTTCAAAGGTCGGAAAAAATTAAACAAACCTCACATAAAATTCTTAATTTTAATTTCATAAAAAAATTACGTAATGCAGTTGCTTAGCGTTTTAACTTCTCTTTAATAAAATGCACATTTTGTGTGGCTTGAAATTACCACTCATTTTTGGTTGATATTTTTGCTCGACGAACCAAGTGTCAAACTTTGCTCAAGCTTCGGAAAAAGTTCAACAAATCTTACATAAAATTTTAAGTTTGAGTTTCCAGAAAAAATTGCAGTATACAGTTGTTTAGCCTTCTAACTGTTGCCTAAAAAAAAGCAAGTTTTATGTGAATAGAAATTACTGTTGATTTTTGACTATTTGATTTCCTGGCGAACCTTGTGTCAAACTTTGTTAAAATGGTGGAAAAAATTCAACTAATCTTACATAAAATTTTAAATTTGAATTTCCAGAAAAAACTGCGGTATGCAGTTGTTTAGCCTTCTACCCGCTGCTTATTAAAGGGCAAAATCTGTATGGGTTGGAATTACTGTTAATTTTTGGTTGATATTTTTTCCTGATGAACCAAGTGTCAAACTTTGTCAGAATGGCGGCAAAAGCTCAACAAATTTTTAACACAGTTTTTAATTTGAATTTCTGAAAAAAATTGCCGTATGCAGTTGTTTAGTATTCTAACTGCTGTTTAATAAAATGCACATTTTGTTCTTTTTAGGTTATATTTTTTTCTGACGAGCCAGGTGTAAAAATTTGTTCAAAGGTCGGAAAAAATTAAACAAACCTCACATAAAATTCTTAATTTTAATTTCCTAAAAAAATTACGTTATGCAAATTCAACAAATCTTACATACTTTTAATTTTAATTTCGAGAAAATCTTTCGGTATGCAGTTGTTTAGCGTGCTTAGAGCTGCTTAACAAAATTAAAATTTTGACCGCTAATTTTTCGTGAAATTTTTTCCTGACGAACCAAATGTCAATTTTTGTCAAAATGGCGGCAAAAATTCAGCAAATGTTAAACACAACTTTTCATTTGAATTTCCAAAAAAAATTGAGGTATGCAGTTGTTTAGCGTTCTAACTTCTGTTTAGTAAAATGCATTATTTGTATGGCTTGAATTTACCGCTCGTTTTTGGTTGATATTTTTCCTGATGATCCAAGTATCAAAAATTGTTAAAACGGCGGAAAAAATTCAACAAATCTTACACACAATTTTTAATTTGAATTTCGAGTAAAAATGTCGGTATGCAGCTGTTTAGAATTCTAAGCGCTGCTTAACAAAATTAAATTTTGTATCGCTTGAAATTACTTTCCATTTTTGGTGAACTATGTATGGCTTGAAATTACCGTTCATTTTTGGTTAATAATTTGTCCTGAAGAACCAAGTGTCAGAATTTGTTGAAATGGCGGAAAAAATTCAAAAAATCTTACATACAATTTTTAATTTAAATTTCTCTAAAAAATTGCGGTACGCCGTTATTTGGCCTTCTAACTGTTGCTCAGCCTCTGCTAGGGCAGGCACCTTGACGTGGTGCTGGGGCTTAATCGAATCACAAATCGGATCTGATCAGGAAGAGGGTGCACTACCCAAATAGTGCACCACCTTGATGATCGGAACCGCTTGAGAACGATGACCAAGAACTGCCACCTCCTAATCCAGGGTGTTATGCGACACCGTGCCCATTAAACGATTTGCAGCCAGGAGGACAATCGGCTGTAGTAGTACGGCGCCTTCTCGACACCGGGCCGCCTCGAGGAGTAACGTGGCCTCACCGCGACAAGGGGCGCTGGCGCGGCGAATTTTTTGAGACCCCCACTCAAATAGATAGACCGTGAGTATCGCCTTGGCGAGAAAGCGGTCGTACGAAAAAGATGAAGACAACTACCAACAACAAAAACAAAAATGAGGAAGAAAAGAAGGAAGACCAGGGGAGAACAGGGAGACGAGGCACTGCCCTCCCAGTTGACCTTTCCCCCGCAGAGGCAGCCCTCTTCGCCGAGCACGCTCGATAAGATAGTGACGGGCTCTCCACGAGCAGAGAAGCAGCACGCCGCCGAAAAACAACGGGCAACGGGAGTGACAAACCTGTCGAGGCAAGATCAGAGGGATCAATCTCCAGGCATCGCTCCAGATCACCGGCCTCGTCTACCACGACCATTGAGACACGATCGGACGGATCGGTCTCCGGGCATCCAGGTAGATCGGCACACACCAGTCACCGTTCACCGGAATCCGGCCCAGGCAGAGTGCAAAGCTCCAAAGGTAAGCGCAAGCGAAGGAGGGGCAAACCTCCACTTCTACCTACCCGAGGAAGACCAGGAGCCCTAGATGACCGCAGAAGAGTAGGGCTGTCTGGCTCAGGTGTAAAGTGGTACCTACGCTACCTGGAACCGGGCAAATCTCCGGAGACCACCAGAGAGATGGCGGTACTGAGAGCGCGAATATACCAAACACCCGCACCCGTCGAAGAACGGAAAGGCGGGGGGCCTAGTGCCCAATATAGGCGAAATACAATTGTACCCGCACCCGCACTAGAGCGGTCGAGCGGGAAAGGAGTAGCAGACAGGCCCGCGCCCGCTGTAAAGCGGAGAAGCGGGCATACCACCATCCAAGACATATCTGCACCCGCTGATAAGCGGAGGAGCGGGCAGATCACCCCACAGGCACCGAGCTCAAAACGGGAACCGGCGGGTGGAACAGGGCAGCCTATTAGCTACTCGGACGCTCTCAAAGGCATCCGGCTGGCAGTACTGCCCGAAGGCTACCCGGCGGCAACGCTGAGCTCCGAAGACCTTACTGATCTGCAAGAGGCGATTATGGATGAGGTCTTTAAAGGGTGGACCTACCCGCTCGCCTTTTGTGGCGTGTACTTTCGTCCAAGACTACTCCTTGTAGACTGCAAGGACGAAAAAACTGCGACATGGCTTATGGAGGCGGCACCGCGACTCGGGGCTTGGAAAGGACCGAAACTCTGTACGAAGAGGGGGGATGAGATACCTCCAACGCATACGGTTATGGTGTTCCTCCCGAGGAGTGCGGATAAATCCGTAGAACATGCCATAGGGCTGATAAGCGCGCAAAATGAGGGCATGCACACCTCAGCATGGCGCATCATCAGCAGCAGTATCGAGGACAATGGTATCAGGCTGACACTAGGTATGGATGAAGGGTCGTTCAGCAGACTGAAGCGAGACAGCTTCAGGTTGAACTATAGGTTCAGCTTCGTCACCGTCAGGCCCTGGCGACCAAAGATCGCGGGCGAACCAGATGCGGCGTCGGGAAAAGTACAAGACGAAGAGGTGTCTACGGAAATGGCCCAACCATCCGAAGCACCGGCCAAGTCTCTGGCATTCCCGGCTAGTTTCCTGGAACCGGCAAGGACGGTCATCGAAGCAGCGGAAGTTCCCACGACGCAGGAACTGATTGACCTAGATAGGCTCGAGCTAGACAGAGGCAGCGAGAGCGATTTAAGGCTCTAGGTGATCGACGAGCCACAACTATGACCCCGTCCGTGACAGTAACCCAGATCAACCTCCACCACGCGAGAGCAGCTTCAGCTGTTATAGCTAGGAGGTCCGCCTCGGAGGATCTGGGTATAATACTGGCCCAGGAGCCGTGGGTCTACAAGGGCCAAGTAAGGGGCCTGCAGGAGTCAAATAGTAAGGTAATTTGGGATCTCTCATCTGAAAGACCCAGAGCATTTGTAGAGCTTAAGAGCAATATTGATTACTTTTGCATTACAGAGCACCTAACTCGGGACTTGGTAGCAGTTCAGGCAAGACTGGAGGTGGATGGAGTATCCAAAGATATAGTACTTGCCGCTGCATATTTCCCAGGGGACACTAACACCATCCCCCCGCCCGAGGTTCAACAGCTAATAAGGTACTGTGAGGATGCAAAGCTACCCCTTATCATCGGATGTGACGCGAATGCACATAGCGAAGAGTGGGGCAGCACCGACACCAATAAGAGGGGTGAGTCTTTATTAGAATATATACTAAGTAATGATCTGTACATATGTAACGTCGGACATACACCGACGTTTGTCACCAGAACCAGAGAAGAGGTACTAGACATTACTCTCAGTAATAAACTGGCGGATAATCTGGTCTCGAAATGGGAGGTTTCCACGGAACCTTCTCTGTCGGATCATAGAATCATCCAGTTTGATCTGAAGGTTAAGTCTATGGCGGGCAAATGCATGAGAAATCCCAGGAGGGCTGACTGGGAGAAATATAGTAACCTAATTAGCCTAAACTTATCTAGCATAGGACACACTCGCAGGGGAACGAACTGTATGGAGTTAGAAAGCAGGGTAACAAGGCTTAATGACATAGTCACGGATGCCTTCAACTGCAGCTGCCCCGAGACAAAACCAAAGGGCAAAACAAAAACACCCTGGTGGTCTGAGTACCTCTCTTCCCTTAGGAAAACGGTGCGGAAGCTATTCAACAAAGCAAAACGCACCGGATTCTGGGAGGAATACGCAGCAAATCTAACGAAGTACAGTAAGCAGATAAGAAAAGCAAAAAGAGACAGCTCCAGACGCTTCTGTGAGGACATTGCTTCCACTCCAGTTGCAGCAAGACTTCACAGAGCTCTAGCAAAAGAGAAAATAGAGACAAAACTAGCCATTAAACTACCGAACGGTACGTATACCGCTAGCGAAGAGGAAAGGGCGCTAGCTCTGCTGTCGACTCACTTCCCGGATGCATCCGCAATTGACATGGAGCCTTGGTCACGGAAATCGAGACCATCACAAACTGACTGGATGATGGCTCAAAGTATATTTACCCACCATTCAGTGAGGTGGGTCATGAGTTCGTTTGAACGGTATAAGTCTCCGGGAGTTGATGGCATGCTGCCAGTGATGTTACAGCAGGGCGGCGAAGGTATAAATTCGCACCTTGTGAATGTTATGAGGGATTCGTTTGCTCTTGCCTACATTCCAATGGTGTGGAGGAGAGCTAAGGTAATTTTTATACCAAAGGTAGGAAAAAGGGATTACTCACTAGCGAAGTCCTTTAGACCAATCAGTCTAACCTCCTTTGTACTCAAAACAATGGAGAAGATCATCGATAATGAGATAAGGTCAAAAACTCTGCGAAGAAAACCTCTTCACCCAAGTCAACATGCATACAGAGCGGGACGATCTACGGATACTGCTCTGTACCAACTGACGACGGAGATACAGAGTGCATTCGACTTCGAGGAGACCGTTATATGCGCTTTTCTGGATATAGAGGGAGCTTTCGACAACGCCACGCATACAGGGGTATGCCAAGCGCTAACGAAAAGGAACGTGCACTCATCCATATGCAATTGGATAGAGGCACTACTTAGGACCAGAACAGCGGAAACAACTGTAGCGGGCAGCGTTGTGCAGCTAAACCCCAGTAAGGGCTGCCCACAAGGGGGAGTAATCTCCCCTCTTCTGTGGAGCCTGGTAGTGGATGAACTGCTACAGTTGCTAACTGACAACGGAATTCGCTGCCAGGGATACGCGGATGACATTGTCATTATAGCTAGAGGAAAATACGAGAACACATTATGCGACATCGTACAAAGAGCTCTTAATCTTACAAAGGCATGGTGCGCCGGGGTGGGGCTCAATATCAACCCACACAGGACGGCCATCGTACCATTTAGCAGAAAAAGGAAACTACCAGGGATGACAACTATCACCCTGGCAGGGATCGAAGTCAGCATGGTGAGCAAGGTGAAATACCTAGGTATCACAATAGACTCCAAATTACTCTGGAGAGAACATGTCGATGTGACAATATCCAAAGCAACCAAAGCAATAATGGTGTGCAGACGTCTAGCGGGAAAGTCCTGGGGCTGCAACCCAAACATGCTTAGATGGAAGTACATTATGATTGTTGGGCCGATAGTAACCTATGGGGCGGTGGCGTGGGTATCAAGAACCTCCCTTTCAACAGTGAGGAAATCACTAATAAGGCTCCAACGGCTAGCGTGTGTGTGCATTACAGGAGCCATGCGCACGTGTCCGAATAAGGCACTAGAGGTGATTCTGGACCTAACGCCACTCCACATAGTTATAGAACAGACAGCGAAAAGAACCCTACTGAACATTGCTAAAGAAGGGTATGGAAAAGGGAAAGTCATATCGTCTAAGGAAATGGAGGCGCTCAGCACACGGCTACCACTAGCCCAATTCCCCAGGGACGATATCATCAAAGTAACCAATTTTGAAAGGAAATTTAAAATTGAGTTAGGAAGCAAAGTAACATGGAGCGTGTCCGCACTAGAACGACACCTCCAAGCTAGCAACCTGCACTGGTACACTGACGGTTCTAAAACACCAAGCGGAGGTGTATGCCATCCTGATATGTGCAGAGATCAACCAGAAGAGAAACTATCGCAATGATCGTATAATCATTCTGAGCGATTGCCAGGCAGCACTCAAGGCGCTAGCCTCATATGAGGTGAAATCCTCACTAGTGCTTGAATGCATAGAGAGACTCAACACACTAGCAATACAAAATCATATTCAGCTCCTCTGGATCCCTGGCCATCAAGGTATAGAAGGTAACGAGGAAGCTGATAGATTAGCAAGAGAGGCGGCTCAAAAAACGCCTATAAGACCTGAGCCTTTCCTAGCGATAGGACAACACACTATCAAGGAAGAGCTTAGGATAGACGAAAACAACTTGAAGGAGGATCACTGGCAGTTTGAGCCGGGGTTACGTCAGGCGAAGTGTCTACTGGGAGGTTACAACCATAAACGCTTCAAGCAGTTTATGCACCTCTCGAAGAATAATCTGAGGATGTTGACAGGCTTTCTCACAGGACACTGCAGGCTGAGAGGTCATCTGCACAGGCTCGGAATATGGTCGAACGAGTACTGTCGTTTCTGCGACTTAGCTCTGGAGACCCCGATGCACCTGTTGCTTTAGTGTGACGCCATCTCGAGAAGACGACAAAGCTACCTGGGTACACATAGCCCAGCTGAGGAGCAAGTACGCTCGTTGCCACCAACTATTATATTAGACTTTATAAAGGAGTTGGGTTTAGACGAGGTACTATAAAGAGCAGAGGGCACAATGGATCTTTAAGGTCGAAGAGCAATCCTCTAATATATATCTATCTATCTATCTAACTGTTGCTTAGAAAAGAGTAAACTTTATGTGAATATCAATTATCGTTGATTTTTGACTATTTGATTTCCGGACGAACCAAGTGTCAAAATTGGTTAAAATGGCGGAAAAAATTCAACTAATCTTACATAAAATTTTAAATTTGAATTTCCCGAAAAAATTGCGTTATGCAGAGTTTTAGCCTGCTAATCGCTGCTTAAAAAAATTAAAATTCTGTAAGGGTTGAAATTAACGTTCATTTTAGGTTGATATTTTTTCCTGACGAACCAAGTGTCAAACTTTGTTCAAACTTCGGAAAAAATTCAATAAATCTTACATACAATTTTTAATTTAAATTTCTCTAAAAAATTGAGATACGCAGTTGTTTAGCATTCTAACTTTTGCTTAGAAAAGAGCAAACTTTATGTGAATAGAAATTACTGTTGATTTTTGACTAATTGATTTCCGGACGAACCAAGTGTCAAAATTGGTTAAAATGGCGGAAAAAATTCAACTAATCTTACATAAAATTTTAAATTTGAATTTCCAGAAAAAATTGCGTCATGCAGAGTTTTAGCCTGCTAACCGCTGCTTAAAAAAATTAAAATTCTGTATGGCTTGAAATTACCGCTCATTTTTGGTGATATTTTTTCCTGATGAACCAAGTGTCAAACTTCGGAAAAAAATTCAATAAATCTTACATAAAATTTTAAATTTGAATTTCCAGAAAAAACTGCGGTATGCAGTTGTTTAGCCTTCTACCCGCTGCTTATTAAAGGGCAAAATCTGGATGAGTTGGAATTATCGTTCATTTTTGGTTAATATTTTTTTCTGACGAACGAAGTGTCAAACTTCGGAAAAAATTTAATAAATCTTACATAAAATTTTAAATTTGAATTTCCAGAAAAAATTGCGGTATGCAGTTGTTTAGCCTTTTACTCGCTGCTTAACAAAGCGCAAATTCTGTATGGGGTGAAATTACAGTACATTTTTGGTTGATATTTTGTCCTGACGAACCAAGGGTCAAAATTTGTTAAAATAACGGAAAAAATTCAATAAATCTTACATAAAGCTTTTAATTTTAATTTCCAGAAAAAATTGCGGTATGCAGTTGTTTAGCCCTCTAACCGCTGCTTAACAAAGTGTATATTTTGTAGGGCTTGAAATTACCGTTCATTTTTGGTGATATTTTTTCCTGACGAACCAAGTGTCAAACTTCGGAAAAAATTCAATAAATCTTACATAAAATTTTAAATTTCAATTTTCAGAAAAAACTGCGGTATGCAGTTATTTAGCCTTCTACCCGCTGCTTATTAAAGGGCAAAATCTGGATGGGTTGGAATTATCGTTCATTTTTGGTTGATATTTTTTTCTGACGAACCAAGTGTCAAACTTCGGAAAAAATTCAATAAATCTTACATAAAATTTTAAATTTGAATTTCCAGAAAAAACTGCGGTATGCAGTTGTTTAGTCTTCTACCCGCTGCTTATTAAAGGGCAAAATCTGGATGGGTTGGAATTATCGTTCATTTTTGGTTGATATTTTTTTCTGACGAACCAAGTGTCAAACTTCGGAAAAAATTCAATAAATCTTACATAAAATTTTAAATTTGAATTTCCAAAAAAATTGCGGTATGCAGTTGTTTAGCCTTCGAACTGTTGCTTAGAAAAAAGTAAACTTTATGTGAATAGAAATTACTGTTGATTTTTGACTATTTGATATCCTGGCGAACCAAGTGTCAAACGTCGTTAAAATTGCGGAAAAAATTCAACAAATCTTACATACTTTTAATTTTAATTTCGAGAAAATCTTTCGGTATGCAGTTGTTTAGCATTCTAACTTTTGCTTAGAAAAGAGCAAACTTTATGTGAATAGAAATTACTGTTGATTTTTGACTATTTGATTTCCTGACGAGCCATTTGTAAAACTTTGTCAAAATGGCGGAAAAAATTCAACAAATCTTAAACACAATTTTAAATTTAAATTACTTAAAAAAATTGCGGCATGAAGTTGTTTAGCGTTTTAACTTCTGTTTAATAAACTGCACATTTTATATGGCGTTCTTTTTGGGGATATTTTTTTCTGACGAACCAGGTGTAAAAATTTGTTAAAAAAAAATCAACAAACCTCACATAAACTTTTTAATTTTAATTTCTTAAAAAAATTGCGGTATGAAGCATGCCTTCTAACTGCTGCTTAATAAAGTGCACATTTTGTAGGGCTTGAAATTACCGTTCATTTTTGGTTGATATTTTTTCCTGAAGAACCAAGTGTCAAAACTTGTCGAAATGGCGGAAAAAATTCAAAAAATCTTGCATACAATTTATAATTTGAATTTCTCTAAAAACCAGGTGTAAAAATTTGTTCAAACTTCGGAAAAAATTCGACAAATCTCACATACAATTTTTAATTTGAATTTCTTAAAAAACTTGCGGTACGCAGTTGTTTCGCATTCTAACTTTTGCTTAGAAAAGAGCAAACTTTATGTGAATAGAAATTACTGTTGATTTTTGACTATTTGATTTCCGGACGAACCAAGTGTCAAAATTGGTTAAAATGGCGGAAAAAATTCAACTAATCTTACATAAAATTTTAAATTTGAATTTTCAGAAAAAATTGTGTTATGCAGAGTTTTAGCCTGCTAACCGCTGCTTAAAAAAATTAAAATTCTGTATGGCTTGAAATTACCGCTCATTTTTGGTGATATTTTTTCCTGACGAACCAAGTGTCAAACTTCGGAAAAAATTCAACAAATCTTACATAAAATTTTAAATTTGAATTTCCAGAAAAAACTGCGGTATGCAGTTGTTTAGCCTTTTACTCGCTGCTTAACAAAGCGCAAATTCTGTATGGGGTGAAATTACAGTACATTTTTGGTTGATATTTTGTCCTGACGAACCAAGGGTCAAAATTTGTTAAAATAACGGAAAAAATTCAATAAATCTTACATAAAGCTTTTAATTTTAATTTCCAGAAAAAATTGCGGTATGCAGTTGTTTAGCCTTCTAACCGCTGCTTAATAAAGTGCAAATTCTGTATGAGTTGAAATTACCGTTCATTTTTGGTTGATAACACTACTCGACAAAAAAAATCTCCAAGAATAAAATAGGCCTTTCCTAAAGTGAAATTTTCTCCTGATTCCGAATATGACCTTCATTTTCTTGTGGCAGATCTAGTTTCCGAGATATCGGCGAAAATATGAAAATTCCCATTTTTGCAGAACACTACTTCATATAGGTACGGCAAAAATTTGTATTTTTCATTTTTTCGTTTTAAACTGTTGAATTATGCATTATACTAATTCCCATAAAAATGTCTTGCCTTCACCTCCCTCAAGTATCTTCAGTAGTTTGGCCACTATGCCAAAAAACGTTCAAAAAATGTTGAAAAAAAAACGAAATTTTTTACACAATTTCAGATTTAACCACTTTAAAATCGGAAAAATTCTATTGACGAAAAAAAGTTAGCCCTCCTATGTTGTAGGTAATTTAACTACGAAAATTTTAAGCATATCAGCACAACAATCGGACGTGCCATTGAAACTATAGCCCCGTTAACTTGCAAGCGTCTATCCTACAATTTTTTTATAGAGAAAATTTTTATTCAAACTAGGTTTTTATTTTTTTATAACGTTTTATTATAGACATATGTTTGCACGTTAAACTGTATTCAATTGAGTAATATGAGTATAAATCAGCAATTCAGTAAAAAACAACAACGACAACAACATTAAATACATACATATCTACATCTAAAAAAGTCAAATTGAGCGATTTTACCGTGGTGGTCAATAGTGAGAGACGTGGGTACTTCTAACTACCCGTTTATAATTTTCTGGGTTTGTCTCCCGTATTATTGTCCAGCAATAATCTCCCATCATTTCTTCATTCCAAAAACCTTGGTAACGCTTTTCAAAAATCATGAGGTCTTGGTGAAACCTTTCACCCTGTTCATCACTTTCAGCACCTAGGTTTGCGGGAAAATTATCCAAATGTGAATGCAAAAAATGCATTTTGAGGGACATGTTGCATTTCATAGCACTGTAGTTTTTCAACAAGGCTTTGACCATCTCTCTATAGTTGGGATCTTTGTTGTTGCCAAGAAACCCACTAACGACTTGCTTAAAGCTGTCCCAAGCCGCTGCTTCTACTGATGATAAATGATTCGCAAAATTTTCGTCTTTCAGCAACTTTCTAATTTGCGGACCAACAAATATACCTTCTTTTAATTTGGCTTGAGTTATTTTAGGGAAAAATTTCGTTAGGTACTGGAAGGATGGCGCGTCCTTATTAAAAGCCTTTACAAAATTTTTCATTAATCCTAATTTGATGTGAAGTGCTGGCAAAATAACTCGTTCGGGATTTACTAAAGGCGGGTTTGCGATATTGAAGGCACCTGGTTCGTACTCAGCTCTTGGTGGCCAGTTTTCCTGAATATAATGGGTTTCTCTAGCACGGCTGTCCCAAAGACAGAGAAAACAGCAATATTTAGTGAAACCTCCTTGAAGTCCGAGAACTATAGCTACAACCTAGGATGTATTTCATATACTATTTATTTTAAACTGTACCACCGAAACTGCTTACCTTTAAGTCCGCACAAATTTTCCAATTAAATTGTTTATATTGAATGAGCTCAAGTAAATTTGATATGCTTAAATAAGTTTCTTTAGTATTCTCAGAATGTGCCACTGGTATTGACGGTAACGAATTTCCTTTATGGAGTAATGCTGCTTTTAAACTATGCTTTGAACTGTCTATAAACAAGCGCCAATCATCCACTTTATTTTCTAATTTTAGTGCTTCAAATAAACCTTGAACATCATTGCAGTAGCAAATATTTTCACTTTTAGTAAAAAAAGAAGAGAAAGTCTTGTGTCTATTTCGAAATTTGGAAGTACTTGTCGAAGGGCCCAGGCTGCCCCATTGCTGCAAACGAGATCCTAGAACTTCGCTATCAAATTTCGATAATTTCAAATCTCTGACCAAGTCTTTAAGTTCGGCTTGTGAGACTCGATGTGGGATCTCTCCTTCTTGTCCACTTTCTGAATTATCTGCTTCGGAGTCACTTTCGCTTGAGGCTTCAAAACTTATAGGCGGTCTAGGTATGGGTAAGGTATGGTCATGTAGTTTTGGTTTTTTAGCTGATGCCACATTTGGATAACTTATTAATTTCCTCTTTTTTCTCGTTTTACCTTTAAGGTCTATCACGCAAAAATAGCACTGGTCGTGGTTAAAGGGTTCAGTCCACATTATTGGAACACCAAACTTCATGTTATGACCTTTACCCGATACCCATCTCATTAAAGTTAATCTACAGGAGGCGCAAATAAAATTAGGTGTCCAATATTTATCGAGATTTTTTACACGGAAACCGAAATAATGAAAGTATGCATCTCTGACAGAATTAGTTATTTTCCGAGCTGAGTTTCCGAAAATATAATGTCCGCAAATAAAGCAAAAATCATCCGGATTATTTTTACATTTAAAATCTCTTTTGCAACAAGCCATTTCGTAAACACATCTACCGATATAGTATGTATAAATTTGCACTACAATTTGCAAAACAAAATTTACAACAAACAGTAGTGACAATTAAATACTTGATGTCTTTTTAAATTTATTAGACCCTAAGGTAGAGTGACCAAATGAAATGTCTCGCCAATTTTATCAGAGTAATACTAAAATTGTAGGATAGACGCTTGCAAGTTAACGGGGCTATAGTTTCAATGGCACGTCCGATTGTTGTGCTGGTATGCTTAAAATTTTCGTAGTTAAATTACCTACAACATAGGAGGGCTAACTTTTTTTCGTCAATAGAATTTTTCCGATTTTAAAGTGGTTAAATCTGAAATTGTGTAAAAAATTTCGTTTTTTTTTCAACATTTTTTGAACGTTTTTTGGCATAGTGGCCAAACTACTGAAGATACTTGAGGGCGAAGAAGGCAAGAAATTTTTATGGGAATTAGTATAATGCATAATTCAACAGTTAAAAACGAAAAAATGAAAAATGCAAATTTTTGCCGTACCTATATGAAGTAGTGTTCTGCAAAAATGGGAATTTTCATAGATCTGCCACAAGAAAATGGAAGTCATATTCGGAATCAGGAGAAAATTTCACTTTAGGAAAGGACTATTTTATTCTTGGAGACTAAAGTTGATCAAAATTTGTCGAGTAGTGTAATTTGTCCTGACGAACCAAGCGTCAAAATTTGTTGAAGTGGCGGACCAAATTCAAGAAATCTTACACACAATTTTTAATATGAATTTCGAGAAAAAATGTCGGTATGCAGCTGCTTGACAAAATTCAAATTTTGTATCGCTTCAAATTACTTTTCATTTTTGGTGATATTTTTTCCTGACGAACCATGTGTAAAACTTTGTCAAAATGGCGGCAAAAATTCAACAAATCTTAAACACAATTTTTAATTTGAATTACTTAAAAAAATTGCGGTATGCAGTTGTTTAGCGTTCTAACTGCCAAGAGACTTGGGCTCGAGCTGGTATGGCTAGAGTACAAAAAATCTCTTCAGTCTTATAAAAAAGCTTTAAGGGCGGCAAAGAGATCCTCGTGGAGAAACTTCTGCGGCGGCATCGAGGGTGCTTCCGAGACAGCCAGGCTAAGGAAAATTCTCTCAGGATCCTCCCGGTAGGTTTCTTGCAAAAGCAAAACGGTTCCTGGACCTCAACGGGAAAGGAACCCCTTGAATTGCTATTAGATACCCATTTCCCTGGTAGTACAACTGCGGGGTAAGGAACTCCTCCGTTCATCTCTTCCAACCCCGTTAACATACCGGTTTCGGAAAAAAAGATTAAATGGGCCATCCAAAGCTTTAAACCATACAAATCTGCAGGGCCGGATGGAATAATACCTGCCCAGCTAATTAAGACACAGGAGCTGTCTGCAAAATGGCTCTCTACTATTTTCAGGGCCTGTTTCAAACTAAATCACATACCGTTGGCATGGAGAAATGTCACGGCTGTTTATATTCCTAAAGCTGGTAAGGCCTCATACACTAATCTAAAGGATCTTAGGCCTATCAGTCTATCATCATTTGCTCTTAAGGCACTTGAAAGGATTGTTAGTAGCTACCTGTCCGATACCATTGACAGTCGACTACTGTCTAATGACCAACATCCCTCCCGCAAAGGCAAATCTACTGAGACTGCACTCCATAGCTTGGTCGGCTATATTGAGAAGTCTCTCAGCGTCAAGGAATTCTGTCTTGTAGCCTTCCTGGACATTGAAGTCGCCTTTAATAACGTATTCCCAGAAGCTATAACTGGCGCCGTTAGGGAGCTAGGGGTTGAACACTCACTGGTTGTCTTTATCGGCCAGCTACTCTGTTGCAGAGTAGTAAGGGCTAAGCTGGGTGCGAGCGAATTGTCACGGCACGTGTCGAGGGGGACGCCACAAGGAGGTGTCCTATCCCCACTCCTATGGAACCTCACCGTAAATACGCTACTGCGAGATACGGCATGGGGTGGCGCAAAAGTCGTCGCGTACGCTGATGACGTCCCGATTGCACTCAGGGGAAAGTTTCCGCAGACATTATGCGAGCTGATGCAACGAGCGCTTCGGGAGGTATCCAAGTGGTCCACCCACTGCGGGCTCAGGGTCAGCTCAAGTAAGGTGGTACTTGTACTTTTCACGAGAAGGTATAAAGTGCCTTCGGTGACTCCACCGATACTAAACGGTACCCGGTTAAGTCTTTCTACAAGTGCCAAATTGTTAGGCGTTATTTTAGATTGGAATTTGAGCTGGAAGGAGAATCTTGTTCAACGTCATGAGAAGGCTTCCGTAGCCCTCTACACATGTAAGAGAGCCATAGGCAGGAAATGCGGTCTTAATCCCCGGATCTGTCGATGGATTTTCATAGCGGTCGTCAGAGCAATACTCCTATATGGGGTGATCGTGTGGTGGCCTGCATTAGAAAAAGAGGTTAACCTTAGACTACTCACCAAGGTGCAAAGATCTAGTATGATCTGCATAAGTGGGGCGCTCAGAACAACTCCAAATGAGGCCTTGGACGTCATTTTAGACCTTATTCCTTTAGATTTGGTTGGACAACAAATGGCAGAGATGACTGCTTTGCGACTAAGAGAGGCATCCCAGTGGCACCCTGAAAGCCAAGGGCACTCTTGTATTTTGAATAAGTTCTGTTCTATTCCGAGCAGCACGGCTCGGTGCGCCTTGACATCGGTTTCTGAAAGTAAGTTCATTACACGTATTCCAAGCAGGGAGGAGTAGAAACTTGAGTTTCATACTCCACCTGATAGCATTGCCATCTATACAGATGGCCCGAAACTCGATAATCAGGTAGGAGGAGGCGTTTTCTCACGAAACCCTCTCCTGCACATTTCCTTTAGGTTACCAGATCACTGCAGCGTCTTCCAGGCTGAGGTCACAGCTTTCATGGAGGCGGTAGAAAAGATTGGGGCCGGGATTATAGGAAGAGACATCTTCATTTTTAGTGACAGCCAGGCTGCAATCAGAGCTCTGAGCTCTTTCACTTTTAACTCGAACATCGCGCAGGACTGCCGCCTATCTCTGCAGGAGATGACCAAGCAGAACAGGCTGTACCTCATTTGGGTCCCTGGTCATCGGGACATAGAGGGAAACTGCATGGCAGACGAACTTGCAAGACAAGGTACGACCAAGCAGATTCTTCAAGATAAAGAACGCATTGGTATGCCGTTTGCCAGTTGCAAACTGCTACTCAGAGATTGTACATATAAACAAGCTGACAATAGATGGAGGCAAAATACGACCTGTCGAACCTCAAGGCAGATGTGGCCTAAATGGGATCGGAAACGGTCGCGCAGCGTTCTCTCTCTAAGAAGGGAAAACATTTCCAACGTCATCGGGGCTCTAACAGGGCACTGTCTGATAGGTATACATGCTGAAAGGTTGGGATTACCCTTCCGAAGATGCTGTAGGAGCTGCAAGAACGACGAGGAGGAGGAAACGATCTTGCATTTACTGTGTAAGTGTCCTGCACTGTGTAAAAGCAGAAGGCGATATCTGGGATCACCGTTTTTGGATGACCTTAGTGAGGTTTCAAGCACCGAGGTAAATTGTCTGTTGAGGTTCATCAGCGAGGCAAACTGGTTTGGTGAGGGGTAATTTTCCTCTTGGATGGTACAAATTTTTCCTTGTGGTAACACAATGGGCCTCCTAATATTGGCCCAAGTGAGCCGCTGTAGGCGGCTGCCACTCCAACCTACCTACCTACCTAACTGCTGTTAAATAAAATGCACATTTTGTACGGCGTTCTTTTTTGATGATATTTTTTTCTGACGAACCAGGTTTAAAAATTTGTTCAAAGGGCGGAAAAAATTCAACAAACCTCACATACAATTTTTAATTTGAATTTCTTAAAAAAATTGCGGTATGCAGTTACTTAGCGTTCTAACTTCTGTTTAATTAAGTGCACATTTTGTATGGCTTGAAATTACCGTTAATTTTTGGTTGATATTTTTTCCTGACGAACCAAGTTCAAATTTTGTCAAAATGGGGGAAAAAATTCAGCAAATTTTTAACACAATTTTTAATTTGAATTACTTAATAAAATTGCCGCTTGCAGTTGTTAAGCATTCTAACTGCTGTTTAAGAAAATGCACATTTTGTATGGCTTTCTTTTTTGGTGATATTTTTTTCTGACAAACCAGGTGTGAAAATTTGTTCAAACTGCGGAAAAAAATCAACAAATCTTACATAAAATTTTTAATTTGAATTTCTCTAAAAAAAATTGCGGTATGCAGTTTTTAGCCCTCTAACTGCTGCTTAATAAAATGCAAATTTTGTATGGCTTGAAATTATCGCTCTTTTTTGGTGATATTTGTTTCTGACGAACCAACTGTCAAATTTTGGCGGCGAAAATTCCACAAATATTACGTACACATTTTAGTTTGAAGTTCTCTAACAAATTCCGGTATGCAGTTGTTAAGCATTCTAACTGCTGTTTAAGAAAATGCACATTTTGTATGGCTTTCTTTTTTGGTGATATTTTTTCCTGACGAACCAAGTGTCAAACTTCGGAAAAAATTCAATAAATCTTACATAAAATTTTAAATTTGAATTTCCAAAAAAAAATTGCGGTATGCATTTGTTTAGCCTTCGAACTGTTGCTTAGAAAAAAGTAAACTTTATGTGAATAGAAATTACTGTTGATTTTTGACGTTGTTAAAATGGCTGAAAAATTTCAACAAATCTTACATAAAATTTTTAATTTAAATTTTTTTAAAAATTGCGGTATGCAGTTTTTTAGCCTTCTAACTGCTGCTTAATAAAGTGCAAATTAAAATTTTGTATGGCTTGAAATTACCGTTCATTGTTGGTTAATATTTTTTCCTGACGAACCAAGTGTCAAGCTTTGTTCAAACTTGCGAAAAAAAAGTTGAGTTTCGTAAAAAAAATTGCAGTATGCAGTTGTTTAGTCTTCTAACCGCTGTTTATTAAGGTGAAAATTTTGTGTGGCTTGAAATTACCGTTCATTTTTGGTTGATATTTTTTCCTGAAAAACCAAGTGTTAAAATTTGTTGAATTGGCGAAAAAAATTAAAAAATCTTTCATACAGTGGTTTAGCCTTCCAATTGTTGCTTAAAAAAGAGCAAACTTAATGTGAATAGAAAGTTCTGTCGATTTTTGACTATTTGAATTCCTGGCGTACCCAATGTCAAACATTGTTAAAATGGCGAAAAAAATTCAACAAATCTTACATAAAATTTTTTATTTGAATTTTTTTTTTAAATTGCGGTATGCAGTTATTTAGCCTTCTAACTGTTGCTTAATAAAGTGCAAATTAAAATTTTGTATGGCTTGAAATTACCGTTCATTTTTGGTTAATATTTTTTCCTGACGAACCAAGTGTCAAACTTTGTTCAAACTTTCGAAAAAAAAATTTGAATTTCGTAAAAAAAATTGCAGTATGCAGTTGTTTAGTCTTCTAACCGCTGTTTAATAAGGTGAAAATTTTGTGTGGCTTGAAATTACCGTTCATTTTTGGTTGATACTTTTTCCTGACGAACCAAGTGCAAAATTTGTTCAAAGGGCGCAAAAAATTCAACAAACCTCACATACAATTTATAATTTGAATTTCTTAAAAAATTGCGGTATGCAGTTGTTTAGCGTTCTAACTTCTGTTTAATAAAATGCACATTTTGTATGACTTGAAATTACCGTTCATTTCTGGTTGATATTTTTTCCTGACGAACCAAGTGTCAAACTTTGTCAAAATGGCGGCAAGAATTCAACAATTCGTAAACACAATTTTTAATTTGAATTTCTTAAAAAAATTGCCGTATGCAGTTGTCTAGCGTTCTAACTTCTGTTTAATGCACATTTTGTATGGCGTTCATTTCTGGTTGATATTTTTTCCTGACGAACCAAGTGTCAAAATTTTTTTAAATGGGGAAAAAAAATCAACAAAACTTACGAACAATTTTTAATTTGAATTTATCTAAAAAAAATTGCGGTATGCAGTTGTTTAGCCTTCTAACTGTTGCTTAGAAAATACCAAACTTTATGTGAACAGAGGTTACTGTTGATTTCCTGGCGAACCTAGTGTCAAACGTTTTTAAACTGGCTAAAAAATTCAACAAATCTTACATAAAATTTGTAATTTGAATTTTTTGAAAATTGCGGTATGCATTTGTTAAGCCTTCTAACTGTTGCTTAGAAAAGACCAAACTTTATGTGAACAGAGGTTTCTGTTGATTTTTGACTATTTGATTTCCTGGCGAACCTTGTGTCAAACGTTGTTAAAATGGCGGAAACAATTCAACAAATCTAACATACAAGTTTTAATTTGAGTTTCGAGAAAAACTTTCGGTATGCACTTGTTTCGCCTGCTTACCGCTGCTTCACAAAATTAAAATTTTGTATGGCTTGAAATTACCGCTCATTTTTGGTGTTGGATCTTGATTAAGTAAAATGCGCTGTGGATGTTAACAGTTGAACGGTTTGTTGAGAAGTAAGTGAAATAGAAAATTATGTATCTACATTTCGAACCTGAACATATGCATTGCATTGTTGCTTTTTAAAGTAACATTTCAACAGCCCTCCTCAATGCAGATGTTATTTCAGAAAACATTCATTTTATTTAAGGCTTAACAATTTCAAAAATTCATGGTGCTTCCTTTTTGGTAGATGCTTCGTTAAGACATCTGCTATCATTTCATTAGTTGGCACATAAGTAGTCCAATTAAATGTCACCTCTACCGACAACATCTCTCACGAAGTGATATCGTATGTCTATATGTTTCGTCCTTGCATGATGGACAAGATTCTTTGCAAGGTGTTGATCACTAAGATTATCGCCGTATAACACAGTTGCTGTGTTCGCATCGCCACAACCAATTTCGATTATAATTCGTCTTAGATGCAATGCCTCTTTAGCTGCGGATGACTTAGAGAGATATTCCGCCTCGGTGCTACCTAAAGCTACGCAGTCTTGTTTTTCAGACTTCCAGGAGATCGCTCCTCCAGCCAAAAAGAACACGTAACCAGTATAGGACCTACGGCCAATTCTATCACCGCCCCAGTCTGCAAGTGCATATCCTATCAATGGTTGGTTGCATGCACGATAATGCAGCTTCATGTCTGCCGTAGTTGCTAAGTATCGCAGCACATGAGTGATACCCGCCATATGCTCACTATGCGGGTCTTTGTTACGCTGCGCTAATTTTGCTACTGAGTGAAATACATATGTCTTGCCTCGTTGAAAGCGCTAACCACATCAACGCCCCAATTGTAGACTGATAGGATGTTTGATCCACCCTCTTACAAAAATCGCTGTCACACGCCACCTGGAACCCAGTATCTAGTGGTGTTGATGCCGATCTGCACTCACCAATGCGATGCTGGCGCAATAAATCTTTAGCATACTGTGACTGCCCAACTGATATTTCACCCAATTCGCCATCTCGCTCTATTTGCATGCCGAAAAACATCTGCACTACGCCTTTGTGAACGCATTCGAATTTCTCGCAAATCTTTGCTTTGACTTTTACCATAATCTCCTTTGACTGAGACGCTAGAAGAAGATCGTCAACATATACATACAAGGATTAGGAAAAGTTTACCTTCTATATATTTCTTAAATAGACAACGCTCGCTTTAGCACTGACTGAAGCCCAACTCACGCAGCGCTGCATCTAGTTTAGAATTCCATTCTCTACCACTTTGTTTCAGCCCGTAAATATGTAATGGTTGTCCATTGGTTTTTCTCAGTGTACACATTTCTTGTAGATAAACTAAGCTTTATTGCTTTCACTTAGCAATAAAAGCTGTCGCCAGACGAAAGAATGCTGTAAGCTCTTGCTTATACTGTAAGCTCTTGCTTATACTGTATGTATGTTGATCTTGCACATTCCCATTTAGCTACGTTGCTATGTCTAACTGCTTTGCACGCACATTGCCTTATATCCCGATTTCCAAAAGAAAAGCTCTAGTAGTTGGAAATCAGGAGTATAAAACCGAACACGCTGTTGTAAACGCTCTTTTCTGCTGTTCGGACTACGCCTCTATTTACAACACCCACGCACGCAACTATTTCTTTAAGTCGTGGAAGGTTAGTTTTAAAATAAAATTAAATTGAGGTTGTACCTAAAAGGATATAGCGAGCTTCACCCCGGAAGTAAGGTAGGTTTCGATCGTTCGTTCGAATCGTTTTTACAAGTTGCTAAATCCCTAGAGAAATCCCCACCAAAAAACCAAAAACGTCTTTTGACTTTCAGAGCGTCTGGTTAAGCAGAGTGCAGCCAACCCAGTCCAATCCCACACCAGCACATCTTCGAAAGCATTCAGTGACCCATCCATTGCGTCTGGTGTGGATGTTAAAATATTGCATCATATTCATTTTGGAGATTAATTTTCAACGTGCTGTAGCTTTTGCAAGTACCAGCCGGAGCACCGAAAAAGCACAAAAGCCTTGACAATACAATAGTCCCGCTTAAGTCCAGATAACCTCTTCCCCGCCGCTTAGTGCGAGTGATCAGCAGTTAGGAAAAGCCAGCGATTTCAGCAAGGAAATCATAGCTGCCTCGAAGCCAGAACATAACCTGGCCAAGCCGCATCGACTTGCATGCATACATCGCATCCCAGTGGTGATAGTGAATTAGTGGTGTTGTTGTATAAAATTTAAAATTTGTCATTGGAAATTTAAAGAAAAAAGAAAAAACGTAACTAAAGAAAAATAATAGAAATAATTAGTTTATCTAGTTTTATATCGTAAAGTGAAAAAATTTTAACTTAAGACTGTCATTCTTGACTAAGACCATATCGCGAAACGGAAAAAAAGAAATTAATTTAATTTAAACATTCCGATTGGTACACCCATATTACATTCGCAAAGCAGCTACAACGCGAGAAGGCCTTCAACGCTGGAGCTGGGAGAAGTCATGTAAATATGTAAGTAAGTTTCGCTAAACAAAAAACAAAAAAAACGCATGTACATACATATATACATATGTTAGCAAAATGCACGCAGATATGTATGCAGGTATATTCCTATGCTCAGCATATGTATGTACATAAATCGTGTGCATATTTGAGCGTATATATGTAGGTATGTCCATATGCACATATATCTGCATTGAAAGCTATAATTTTTGCCAACGGTTTCTTTTCGCTATTTGAAGATATACATATGTACTTATGTATGCATATATCGACAGGTGCGTAAATGAAAGAGATAATAAGAATTCTCAACATAATTAGCTTAACGTAACGTAAAGAAATACAAAAAAAAAAGAAAACTGAACAACAACAACCCCATTGATTAGCTTAAACTCTTTCGATCAGTGTAAAGCTCGAACGCTAGTACGCAGAGATCGGCACAGTGGCCGACATAATTTTTCGTTCCATTTACTTACTATTGATTTAAACATTATTACGTTATAGAAATGTTAAATTAGCTCACACCACGTATATAAAATAATGCTATAAGATCATAAGATCATGAGCATGTCGCCTTCCAACTTAGACATCGCCACCAATGAGCCTTTACTGGCATGAGACTATCTAATAATGTTTTCGCTGAATAGTAGTAGTTTTTTGAAGTTGTATTGATTCGTTTTATTATTAATCTTTTCGTTTTTTTTATTCGCGGAGTAAATTTCAAATTTAGCTTCAGTCAGGGATCCTTAATTAAAGTTTATGTGGACACGGTTAAAGAACGGCAAAAACCCACCCCACGCCGAAAGAGCTAAGGCACCAGAGGATTCCGCCCGCCTTCTTCTTTAACTGAATTGTGGTAAGGTTGTACGCTGATTCTCTGTTAGCAAAAGTATAACCATCAACTCCCCACTGCCACGCCCAACCCTTGCGGTTGGAGATACAAATCCATCAGCCATGTATTGTTACATAAATTTTTGGCGCCCAACGTGGGGCAACTAACGTTTTGAGCTCACGCAATTATCATATATTTAAAGGGTTTGCATTGCCAAGCCACAAAACTTTTTTGAAGTGTTTTATCAATTCGTAGTTGCTGCACAACCCCGATTTGTGTAGAGAGTAACAAAATTCTTTTGGTTAGTATCGCACCAGCTGAAGAGGTGTAATTAGATGTTCTTAGTCTAACCTCCGCAAGTGAAGATGCTTGACTTCCTAGCGAGTTGTAAGTCTACAATGCTGGCCATTCCGTTTGGATACCAAGACGTGAAACTTATTGCACGCATTGAATGCAAGAGATAAATAAAATTTATGAGTAGCATTCCAGCCGCTACATTTCCAATTAAACTCACACAATTTTTGCTCGTTTTTTTTTTGTGATTTTGAAGCAGCCTAATTTTGTTAAGTCTAAGTTTTGAGATACATATGTACTAATACCATTCCAGACTATTACTTTTTTGGCTAAGACCGAATACCAATACTGATGGTCGCTGAGATACGGTTTTCTTAGCTCAATTTTTCGATTTTAGATACAGCTAATTGTCATAATTTGGATCGGATTTCTGGTAATCTGATTGATGCGATGTATGGACAAGTTGTTTTCGGGAACCTGTGATTATGCTACACAGGCGTACACTTGCCGAATAATTTGAACTATATCATCCTCAGTCAAATGATCGAGTACCATCCCATTAGTAGTTTCAATAGTCCAGTATATAAAATTCACCTCTCATTCAGTTGATAGTGTCTTATTTAGAGTCTGCCCTGCCTTTTTCGATTATCCCATCCCAGAAACACTGTTTAAATTTATTATGCCTATGCAACATAGCCCCCGACAGGTTCATCAAAGTCTATAACCACTAACCAGTGCGCTATATGCGCGCAAGAGAATCATTTTCTTCATTTTACGACGCTGTGGCCTCTTTGATAGACAAATCTTGTATTAGAATAGAGGAAGAAGAGGTAAGGGAAATCTTAAAGAATAATCTGCTTCCTGAAACCTGTCAGAAACTTTTATATCAGCCTGTCCACTCTGTTGGTCATTTACGTAGTCTAGTGCAGATGAGTGAAAATTTGACAAAAGAGCTCAGCTGTCGCGATAATATTATTTCAAAAACAAAACCAGTCGCCAATCGAAGACAAATATATGCCCTTGATGAAGCTAGTTCAGATCAAGCTGGAGATTCAGAGATAGACGTAGAAGTAGCAACACTTTGCAGCTCTCATTCTAAAATGAAATGCTGGAATTGCGACGAACTAGGTCATATTTGGGAAAATTGCTTAGCAGAACGTCGTATTTTTTGTTATGGTTGTGGCGCTTCTAATATTTATAAGCCACAATGTCAAACCTGCCAAAGAAGACTGTCGGAAAACCGCCAAACGGGTGCATCCAACACCAACCGGATGGGCCCGAAAGCATAAACGAACCAGATATTAAAATAAACCAGATTACTCCACCACACTGCAGAAGTTCAATGCGGAAAGAAAGCGTTCGTAAATCTATGCCACAAAATTATGTAAAGTGTGAAACCGTATATTTAACAATACAAAACACAAACTTAGTAAACGTACTTTACGTTTGCGACCATTCTATGAAAATGTCAAGAGAAACCAAAAGTTGTTAGTTTCTATGATTTTTAGCGTTCAAACCGATGTGCGAAGCTATGCCGAAGTTTCATTTCTGAATCATACAGAACATGATCTGTTAGATACAGGAGCGAATATTAGCTGCGTAGGCTCAGCTCTCGCAACAGAAGATTTTTCAAAATTTCCTGAATTTAAACCCATAAGATCCTATGCTAGAACCGCTGATGGTGAGAATCAACAAATCGTAGGAATGTTGGAAGTCTTGATAACATATAAATCTAAAAAGATGCCAATGAAACTATATATAATTCCTTCCATCAAGCAAAAGCTTATTTTGGGACATGATTTTTGGAGAACTTTTGAACTTGCTCCTAATGTCATTTGCACTTTAGATTAAAATTCTCATTTGACACGAGCAATAGATAATAATATATATCCGTTAACGCAGCAACAAATTCGACAACTTGAAGTTGTGAAATCATTGTTTCCTAGTGTCACAGAAAGGTTAGGTCGCACCACTGTAATACAACATCACATCAATGTGGGCGATACAAAGCCTGTCAAACAACGTTTTTACCCCGTGAGTCCGGCTATTGAAAAATTGCTTTATCAGGAAATAGATTGCATGCTTCAACTTGACGTTTTTGAACCCTCGGTTAGCGCTTGGAGTTCACCTATGCGTCTTGTTGTGAAGCCCAACAAAGTTCGGCTTTGCCTTGATGCTCGCAAGCTAAACGCTGCCACGGTAAAAGACGCTTATCCCTTACCGAGTATTGATGGAATTTTCTCCAGATTACCAAAAGCGAATATTATTTCTAAGTTAGATTTAAAGGATGATTTTTGGCAAATCGAGTTGAGTCCTGAGTCGAAGCCCTTGACTGCATTTACAGTGCCAGGGAGACCGCTTTACCAGTTTAAAGTTATGCCGTTTCGCCTGTGTAATGCCCCAGCAACTATGTGTCGTCTTATGGATGTGATTATTCCGCCAGATCTCAGAAACTGTGTATTCGGATATCTCGATGGTCTTTGCATCGTTTCTGAAGATTTTTCTACCCATTTATCAGTTTTAGTTCGCATTGCGGAGCAATTCCGCAAAACCAACCTAACTCTGAATCTAGCAAAAAGCCAGTTTTGCGTTACAAGCATTAATAATTTCGATACATCATTGGTAGTGGAGGTATTCGCACAGACCCAACCAAAGTAGCTTGTATTATTAATTGGCCTCCGCCTAAAAATTTGAAGCAAGTTCGAGGCTTCTTAGGTGTCTGTGGATGGTACCGTCGCTTCATTCATAATTTCGCGGAGCTAACGTACCCAATTACAGAAGTGTTATCCACAAAGAAAAAGTTTTTATGGACCCCAGAAGCTCAAGCAGCAATGGACCAATTAAAGCAAATTTTAACAACTGCCCGCGTCTTAACTAATCCTAATTTCGAGAAAAAGTTTTATTTGCACTGTAACGCCAGCGATTTCGGCATTGGCGCGGTGCTCGTACAATTGTCCGAGGATAGAGAAACCAATAGCATTTATGTCAAAGAAGTTGAGTCGAGCTCAACGGAACTATAGCGTCACTGAACGTGAGTGCTTGGCTGTTATACTTGCCGTTGAAAAGTTTCGATGCTATTTAGAGCTTCAAGAGTTTGAGGTGGTCACCGACCATTCAAGCCTTCTTTGGCTTATACGCCAGCAAAATGTTTCTGGCAGACTAGCTCGTTGGATTTTCCGCTTGCAGCCATTTAAGTTTCCTATTTCCCATCGGAAAGGAAAATACCATATTGGTCCGGATGCTTTATCTCGGCTACATGAGAACGAAGTGTCAGAGCTTGACATGAAACCGATTATAGATTTTAGTTCGAATGCATTTTTAGATGATTCATATCAAACACTAAAGAGAAAGTTCAGTGAAAGCCAATCAAAACTGCCTGATATTAAAATTGTTGATAAATTCTTGTACATCCGTACCGAACACGCTGTTGGTAACGATATACAAGAGAGGAATTCTTGGAAATTGTGGGTTCCAGAGAGACTACGAAGTGATGTCCTTAGACAAGCCCATGATAGTCGCACGTCCGCGCATGGCATACAAAAGACGATCGAAAAACTGCGTCGACACGTATTCTGGCCTGGCTTAGCAAAAGATGTTCGCGATTATGTACGACTGTGCGATACCTGCAAACAGACTAAGGCTCCAAACGTCACTTTACGTCCCCTCATGGGTGCTCATAACCCTACTTGTCGCCCTTTCCAGAAGCTTTATATAGATTTACTTGGACCATATCCTCGTAGTAAAAGCGGACATATAGGCTTATTGATAGTACTCGACCATTTCAGTAAGTATCATTGGTTACAGCCGCTGAAAAAGTTTACGTCGATAGCGATTCAGGAATTTCTTTTGAAAAATATTTTTCACAGTTTCGGAGTGCCAGAAACTATCATCAGTGATAATGGTACACAGTTTAAGTCGAAAGATTTCAACGCGTTTCTTACCGAGTTAGGTATTAATCACTTGTATACCGGGGAGTGTATAGTAATCTCGCCGAGCGCGTCAACCGCTCACTGTTAGCCGCGATTCGCTCGTATTTGAAAAACGATCAGACAGAGTGGGACTTGCATCTTTCGACCATTTCATCAGAGAACTTACAACAATGAGAAGGTGCAAGATTTGGCTCGATCCAAATGAATTTTGAAAGGTTTTGTCTAAGGAATCGACATGTTAAATTTTTTATTTCGCCGCCGACTTAACAGGCATGAAAAATGTGAATTAACATTTCCACTGTTTAAATTGTTGCTGAAATGTTGATTAGTGGCAGATGTTTATGGGAATATTGTTACAAATGTGTTTATTACTATTAATCCATTTGAAATCTTGTTCCCAAAAAAAAAAATTGTGTCGGGAAAAATTATTAAAAAATTATTTCTAAAATTTTCCATAAACCTTATTAAAGTTGCAAATTAAAAAAAAATATATTAACAAATAATTAAAATTAAATTGCATATGAATGTTTTTATGTACTGTACATATGCACAATATGTAGTATTTTTACTTGCAAGTCATTATGAATATTTTTGAAAAACAAAGCTGAAATTCAAAGTATTGATAATGTTGCAAGTGTTTGGGACATTCTTTTTTACAAAATATGAAATTAAAACATAACTAACTCTTTTTTAAACTTTTCAAAAAAAAATTCAGGATAAATTACTTAAAATAAGAGAAGAAAAGTTGGCTTAAATTAAAATTATATGTTGAATTTTTACGAAAAAATCATAATATGGTATTTTTATCATGCCTTCATGAATATTTAAAAAAATGAAAAAATGTGAAATATAAAATATCCAAGCATATTTATATTTTTACTTACAAACATGAATTTAAAATATTTTTATGTTCGTTTAATTTAAAAAATTGTTAAAAATGATTTTTTATAATATAATAAAAATTACTATGAGTTTGCTTCCAATCTAATATTTGATTTGGTTTCCTATGTTGATTTCCTTTTTCTGTAGATGCGAAATAATATGCGATCTACATATGTATATGTATGTATGTATTATAAATTTGTTCATTTGTATCAAAAATTTGTCTTGGCAAACAATATTCACGGGAAACTGAATCAAGTAGCGATTTAGATCAAATAATTTAATTGCGTTCTGTGGTGCAGTTGCTTTAAGAGACGTCGCAATATTCTTTATGCTTTCGTTTTGCGCGAGTTCGGAACCGGGCCACGCGCTTTTGGTTTAAAATTTATTTAGATTTTTACTTTTTTGCAAATTCTTGCACTAGCATACATACATACGTACATACATACATATGTATGTATATATGTTGATATAAATATGTATACTTCCAGAGAATATTACATGCATAACTTCATTTGACTTCAGTCATAAATAACTAAACTGCCATCAAATATATGTATATAAACATGTACACATCCATATTAATGCATATCTATGTACATATGTACATATATCTAAATACATAAATTCATATGCAAGTTAACTTAGGGTAAGTTAATACCACCCAAGCTGCCTGACATATGACTCGCCGTCATATACATATCAAACACTTCAAGCCAACACGTTAGGACCACTCACAAGGACCACATAAAGTAAAACTCGAAACCAACCACTTCTACAAGATGTCGTAAATTACAATAGACCCGCATTCCAGAGGATCAAATAACGCATTCATATTCCGTTATTTGATCACTAATCATAAACTGGCTACACTAAGTTGACCCACGTCAAAACATTTAATGGTCAACTTAATAAAAGTCAATACTGCACATGTTGCCCGAAATATGATTACCCATCATAAATTCGGCCGTATTAACAAACGCATAGCAAGACGACAATGCTAAGTGGCACACAGCTACATACATATGTGGAACGGAAATCAGCAAACAACCGACTCAGCCGAACTGCACTTGTAAAACCAAGTGCAATTATAAACATGACCCGCTCAACAAACAAACATGTGGGCCACAGTCGGAGTCAGCATAACTGTGACCGAAATTAATGTTGTAAACATTATCAGTACAACAACACATGGGAGCCGCCCGCTAAACTCAACGTCAGCGTGCAGTCGCAGCGAAGCAGCATGAATTTATCACGCAGCAGAATACAGACGCTACGCAGCAAAATGCAGTTGCAGCGCAGGCATAGCTAAGTATAAATATTAAGATTATCGTAACTTAGCTTTAGATTCAATTTTCATATTAATAAACGCGGTTATGCTGTCTTCTATACAGCCCGCAACAAATAAAATATAATTTGTTTCATTTAATTAACGCGGAGTTGCTGTCTTCTATACAGCCCGCTTAAGAAATAAACTTACATTTATTTAACTTGCATACACATATGGATGTATATGTATGTACTTACGTGCATGTGCATAAATTCATAACCGCAGCTGCATTTGTGCCTGCGCCGGCGCCAAATATTCTAAAATATCTGAAACTACATACAACAACAAAAAATTCATTCATAAACGCGTATTCCTAAACACAAATGCCGTTCATTCATAAGCGCAATCTTTTCATCTCTCCGCGCACGCAAATGTTCCCCTCAACGATCTTTTTCGCGACGAACACAAAAATGCTAAAATCTTCAATTTTACAAACCATCGCCGGTCATTGAAAATTTCAACACCGCAATATCAGACAATAATGCAATTTGCCAACGTAGTCTGACAAATTGCTGGCATTCTAGAATGTTCTAGAACATTCTAGAGCATTCTGGAACTTTTGTCCAAAAGCGCATCAATTCATTTGCGTACACGTGCACGCGCAATTGGCGAATGGACACAAAAATTGCCGAAAAACAGAAAAGAATATTCTTTTGCTTACCGTTCCCTTTCTCTTTCAACCCTTCTCTTATCCACAATTGTTGCATAACTCCTCTTCCGTCTCTACTTGCCCCGCTGGAGAGCAAAAAAAAGTTTATTTTCGCTGACTACTACTTTCTCTTCTTTGTTTCATTTTTATTTAGATTCGTAAATTGTTCTTCTTCTTTGCGCACACAATGCTATAATTTGCATAATTAGCCGTATAAGCGAACTCCATGAAGTGTCTGCTGTGGATTAGTGCGTATAGTCGCTTGCCACATTATCATATTGCATGTTTTTAGCTCTTGCCCCATAGTTCGAATCCCAGCTTTTTTCGTGCCATGTCTAAGTTTCATGCATTTTTTTTAAATTAAATACAATATATTTATTAACTTTCATAAATTTTTGGAAATCTTGTTTCAATTACATTTATCTTCTAATTTTATTGCGTTTCAAATGAATTTACGAAATTATCAAAATATATTTCAGATAATAGATATAGATTTTTATTTATAAACATTGGTATAATAATCAAAATAAAACCATATCCAAATGTATATTTTAACCAATTTACATAATTTTTGCAAATTAAAATAAAACTATTCAAGTTTTCTTGATGCCACTTGCAACAAATATCTATCAACCCGAAAATGTTCCTGCAACATTGATTTTCTGCATTTGTCTGCTTTTTTAACATGCATTTTACCATTTCGCAGCATTCTAACATTGGCAAAAAATGTTAATCTAAAATTCCGCAGCGAAAACGTTTCAACTCTGTTAAGAAATAAATAAAAATGATCGACCTGAGTCGTTTGCACCTTCACATTGTTGTAAGTTCTCTGTTGAAATTACCATTCATTTTTGGTGATATTTCTTTCTGACGAACCAAATGTCAAATTTTTGGCGGCGAAACTTCCACAAATCTTACGTACACATTTTAATTTGAATTTCTCTAACAAATTCCGGTATTCAGGTATTTAGCCTGCTAACGGTTGCTTACAAAATTGCAAACTCTACGTGACTAGACATTACCGTTCTTTTTTGGTGATATTTTTTTCTGACAAACCAAATGTCAAACTTTGTTCAAACTTCGGAAAGAATTCAATAAATCTTACATAAAATTTTAAATTTGAATTTTCAATTGCGGCCAAAAATTCAACAAATCTTACACAAAATTTTTAATTTAAATTTCGAGAAACTCTTTCAATATACAGTTATTTATTCTGCTAACCGCTGCTAAACAAAATTAAATTATTGTTTAGCTTGAAATTACCGCTCCTTTTTGGTGATATTTTTTCCTAGCGAACCAAAAATGGTGGCAAAAGTTCAACAAATCTTAAACACAATTTTTAATTTGAATTTCTTAAACAAATTACCGTATGCAGTTGTTTAGCATTCTAACTGCTATTTAATAAAATGCACATTTTGTACGGCGTTCTCTTTAGGTGATATTTTTTTCTGACGAACAACTTGGAAAATTTTTTTCAAAGAGCGGAAGAAATTCAACATATCTTACACACAATTTTTAATTTGAATTTCCAAAAAAAAAATACAGTTTGCAGTTGTCTAGCCTTTTAACTGTTGCTTAGAAAAGAGCAAACTTTGTGTGAATTGAAATAACTGTTGCCTTTGGACTGTTCGATTTAGTGACGAACCAAGCGTCAAACTTCGTTAAAATAACGGAAAAAATTCCACAAATCTTATACAGAATTTTTAATTTAAATTTCGAGAAAATCTTTCGATACGCAGTTGTTTATCCTGCTAACCGCTGCTTAACAAAATTAAAATTTTGTGTGGCTTGAAATTACCGCTCATTTTTGGTGATATTTTTTTCTGACGAACTAAATGTCAAATTTTGGTTTCGACAGATTCTACGTACACATTTTAATTTGAATTTCTTAAAAAAATGCGGTATTCAGTTATTTAGCCTGCTAACGGTTGCTTACAAAAATGTAAACTCTATGTGATTAGACATTACCGTTATTTTTTGGTGATATTTTTTTCTGACAAACCAGGTGTAAAAATTTTTTCAAACTGCGGAATAAATTCGACAAATCTTACATAAGATTTTTAATTAGAGTTTCTTAAAAAAATTGCAGTATGCAGTTATTTAGCCTTCTAACTGCTGCTTAATAAAATGCAAATTTTTTTATGGCTGGAAACTACCTTTCATTTTTGGTGATATTTTTTCCTGACGAACCAAGTGTCAAACTTTGTCAAAATGCCGGCAAAAAGTCAACAAATCTTAAACACAGTTTTAAATTTGAATTTCTTAAAACAATTGCCGTATGCAGTTGCTTAGCGTTCTAACTGCTGTTTAATAAAATGCACATTTCGTATGGCTCGAAATTACCGTTCATTTTTGGTTGATATTTTTTGCTGACGAACCAAGTGTCAAAATTTGTTGAAGTGGCGGAAAGAATTCAAAAATCTTATATACAATTTTAAATTTGAATTTCTCTAAAAAAAATTGCGGTATGCAGTTGTTTAACGTTCGTACTGCTGTTTAATAAAATGCACATTTTGTATGGGGTTCTTTTTTGGTGATATTTTTTTTTGACGAACCAGCTGTCAAACTTTGTCAAAATGGCGGCAAAAATTCATCAAATCTTACATAAAATTTTTAATTTGAATTTCGTTAAAAATTGCCGTAAGCCGTTTTTTAGCCTATTAGCTGCTGCTTAATAAAAATAAAATTTTGTATGGCTTGAAATTACCTTTAATTTTTGGTGATATTTTTTCCTGGCGAACCAAGTGTCAAAATTTGTTAAAATAACGGAAAAAATTCCACAAATCTTACACACAATTTTTAATTCAAATTTCGAGAAACTCTTTCGGTATACAGTTATTTAGCCTGCTAACCGCTGCTTAACAAAATTAAAGTTTTGTATAGCGTGAAATTACCGCTCCTTTTTGGTGATATTTTTTTCTGACGAACAAGTTGGAAAAATTTGTTCAAACTTGGGAAAAAATTCAACAAATCTCACATACAATTTTTAATTTGAATTTCTTAAAAAAATTGCGGTATGCAGTTGTTTAGCGTTCGAACTGCTGTTTAATAAAATGCATATTTTGTATGAGGTTCTGTTGCGAATATTACCTTTATTATTTCGGGTTCCAAGTAAAACGCTTTGTATTGCTTTTTACATTAGTTAATCAGAACAGTCTTTATTCATTTAAGGTTAAAAAGGAAGTGAAGTGAAGTAAACATGTGTAGTCTCAGAAGAGAATATAGAGTTGCGTGAATATGTGAGTTGACGACAGGGTTGTATTTCAACACGCCTCCTCAATGAACATATTCAGGCATTACAAAAATTTCATATTTAATTTAAACCCAACAATTTAGTAAACTTCTCATGTGAAGATCTAGCTAGATTTTTCGTAAGTATGTCGGCAATCATATTGCTGATATTACAAAATATTAGCTCGATTTCGCCTGCGCGATAGACATCTCTTATGTAGTGATATTTGATGTCAATATGTTTGCTGCGGGAATGATATACGGGATTCTTCACCAAATTCATCGCGCTCAAATTATCCCCATGTATAGTCATAGCTTCAGGACATTCAAGTTCCATTTCGCTTAACAACTGCTTCAAGTATACAGCTTCCTTTACAACACATGTTAAGGCCACATACTCAGCCTCGGTGCTGCTGAGTGCTACTGTCGGCTGCTTCTTTGATTCATAAGAAAAAACTCCCTCACCGCCCCAGTCTGCATCCACAAAACATTCGATTGGTTTACCCGTCTTATAATATTTTAACTGCTTATCTTGCGTTGCGCACAAGTACTTCAATATGCGTTTTGCCGCCGCTAAGTGCTCTGCATGTGGATCAGTATTTCGTTGAGCAAGCTTACACACTGAGTGCAAGATATCTGGTCGCGTACACACCGCTAAATACATTAGCGAACCGATTAAGGATTGGTATTGAACCTGGTCAGCTTTCTTGCAAGTTTCGTCAAGGCAACTTACTTTATGCCCAGGATCCAAAGGAATAGAGATGGGTCGAAAATTTTCCATACTATGCTCACGTAGTAATTTTCTGATATGCCCCTTTTGGCTTACGGAAATTGCCCCAGTTCTGCCCTCTCTTTCGACTTCCATGCTTAAGAAATGCTGAACTTCGCCCTTATCCACCACTTCAAATTCGTTTGCAATCATAGCTTTAACACGTTGCATATGATTGTAGTCAGAACACGCAATCAGTAGATCATCAACATATACTGCTATTATATTCATCTGCCCGTCATGATGTTCAACGTATACGCATGGCTCACTCTCACACTGCTTAAAACCAATTTGTTTCAATATGGAGTCCAATTTTATGTTCCATTGCCGACCTGATTGCTTAAGGCCGTACAGGGCCTTCTTCAACTTTAAACAATAATTTTGGTGACGCTGGTCTACAAACATTTCTGGTTGGCACATAAAAACATCGTCGTTCAAGTCACTGTTTAGGTAGGCGGTAGAAACATCCATTTGATGAAGATGTAAACCGTATTCTGCCACAATAGCAAATATCATTCTTATAGTACTATAGCGAACGACAGGGGAGAACGTTTCTGCATAGTTGACGCCATAAACTTGCGAGCGACCCTTCGCTACTAACTTTGCTTTAAAACGCTCTATATTTCCCTCTTTATCTCTCTTTACAGTTTAAGTTTTTTAAAAACAATAAATAAAATAAATAGCAAAATACTGCTAGAATTTACTATATTTGTTTTTTATTTATAAAAAAAATATATAATTTATTATCTCTGTCATTTGTTTAAATAAAATTAACTATAAAATAATGATATTTTTAATTAAAACATTAACTATTATTCCTTACTTATAATAACGGAGTAAATCTAAAGGTAAGTCAATGATACGCGGCAGCGCGCTATACCGGCAGCGCTGACCGCCCGTCATAAAAAAATTTTTTTTGCTTAATCTAATCGCTCAGTCGATCAGTCAATTTTTTTCTGCGGATTTCGTTACTTAAATGTTTATTGCAAAATACTGAAAAAAAAAATTTATTTTTTGAGGGAGAAGTCATTAAAATTTTCATTTGTTAACTTAAAAGTTAATAAACAATATGAAAAAATAAAAATAATTAAAATTCATGCATATTTTCTCAAAGTACAAGTATTGAACTATAACTCCTGAAAATTTTATCAAAAAATCACCTATAGTTTTTTAATTATTAATTTTTTAACTAAAAGTAGTAAACATTTTCAATTAAAAACAAATTGTTGTTAAAATTAAAATTTAAAAAAACTGAGCGGGGGATTATTTGTTCATGGTGACTACTTTATGAAAAAATACTCACATTCAAATTCGATGATCAAGTGGAAAATGGGGGGTCCACTTGACGTGTTTTTACTCTAATGGCAAATGGTATTATGCGACAATTGACGGTACCCTATACGCCACAACAGAACGGAGTAGCGGAGAGGTTCAATCGTACGCTCATCGAAATGGCAAGGTGCATGCTGCTTAGTGCAGGTGTGGAAGAATCGTTGTGGGCTGAGGCAGTGCATACAGCGGCATATTTGAGAAACCGTTCCCCGACTAAGATATTGGGCACGGTAACACCATACAAAGCTTGGCATGGTCGTAAGCCAACGGTAGCGCATTTACGAAAATTTGGGTCATATGCCGTGGCTCTCGATAAACGTCATCGTAGTAAATTCAAACCAAGGGGAAAAGAGTATATCATGGTTGGGTACTCCGACACTGCGAAAGCATACAGATTGTATGACCGCGTAACAAAACAATTAATTGTAAGCAGAGACGTGTACTTCATCGAAAATGTAGAATGCAAGCAGTATTCTAAGTTAACAAATGCAGCGAACAAAGGTGGTATAGCGGATGTTGCAAAAAGTTCAAACGAAGTCAGTATCGAGGTTGATAGCAATGTGCAGCACGATGAAGGTGTTTTTGAAACTGTTCAAGGCGAAGTTTTTTCTAGTGGCTCGCAGTCTGACAAAAGCGACGATGATTTTGAATCGGCAGAAGAGGAGCCAGTTGCAGCGAAACGTGGTCCAGGTAGACCGAAGCTGGTTCGTTCTGGAGGGTGTGGTAGACTAAAAAAGGTATACAATTATTTAAGCCTGATGCAAACAGATGACGTAAAGATACCTGAGACGGTAAATGAAGCTTTATCGAGTAAGTCGGCACAAGAGTGGTACAACGCAATGCAGGTCGAGTATGAATCATTAATAAAAAATAAAACATGGGAGCTCGTGGAGATTCCTAAAGGGCAAAAGGTGGTTCGCAATAAATGGGTGTTTTCTGTTAATTTAAAAAAAAAAACAAAATATGTTACTAGTTACCCAAAGTTGGAAAAAAATAGCGTTTAGTTATTTTATTCATTTGTTATTCCCTTGCGTATACGTGAAAAACAAAAGAACAATGAGCCATGTCAGTTCATGTCAGTATTGTTCTAAATTTAATTTGTTTCTTCCGAATTAGTTTGAAATTTTATTACTGTATTGAACTTTATTGGTGTTCTTATTTTCGTTAAAAATGAAAGATGAGCCGCGTAAATAAATGCTGCAATCCATTTAACAAAAAAAATCATAAAAAAGTCATTAAAAACTTAGTTTTAATAACAAAAAATCGCGCTCATGTTTTCAAAGATTTTATTGGCAATTATATGTGCAATTCATGTGAACGGACTATTTATTTTGGTCGAAACCCTGAAATTCTTGGTGAATTATCGGTGAATGCATGTCCTGAAGTCAACAATGCTGAAGAGTCGAATGATCGAAGATGACGAAGAAAATGATCCCACTTTTCAATGCAAACCGGTAGATAACAAATTAAAAATTGATAAGGTTAATAAATTATTAACGGAAATTGATGAACCTCCAATCAAAATCAAGAGAGTCTCGAGTGATAAAGAATGTCAAAAAGTTTTAACAAATGTTTTGAGGAAATTTACAGATAATATTAACAATATAAATAATGAAATAGATCCAAAAGAGCTTTTGCTTAATAACTTTAAATCTGCTTTTAATGATAAAACTAGTAGAGCTGATAAAATTCAGGTTTTGACTACGCTTCCTACAGATTGGTCGATGAAAATGATAAGAAGAGAGTTTAAAGTTTCCAAACGCATGGTGACAACAGCAAAAAAATAAGACAAGAATGAGGGTTCGCATCGCAGCCTAAAAGTAAAAAAGGAAAATCTTTAAACACTGAAACCTTCGATCGTATTGAAGCTTTCTATCTATCAGATGACGTCAGCCGCGTAATGCCTGGTATGAAGGATTATGTTTCAGTAATTGAGAATGGGAAGAAAATCCAGAAACAAAAACGATTATTATTATATAATGTTCATGAAATACACAAAAAATTTACTGACGCTTATCCTGACGAAAAATTTGGACTATCAAAATTTCAAAAACTCCGACCTCGAGAATGTATATCTGCCGGCAAAAGTGGGACTCATAATGTGTGTGTGTGTAAAATCCATCAAAATTTTAAATTGCAATTAACTGGATTTAAAAATGAATTAAAAAAAAGGGGATAATTTTTTCAGAAAGCTCAAATGACTTAATTAAAAGCTCTGTTTGCCCAGAGTCTGCATCATTGTGTTACTTTTCTGAGTGTACTAAGTTTCCAGGAGCTGAGAATATTATAAATAAATTGGAACTATTGCTCAACGAACATGAAGTAAATGAAATTACATACAGCCAATGGAAAAGTACTGATAGGTAAAAAAATTTTCAGTCAAATGTTCTTCTTTTCTTTTAAAATTTTTGTAATTATTCTTATCAAATAAGTTTATATTTACTTGACTGAGTAATTAATAATTAATATTATTTTTATATTTTCTAACCGCCCTAATACGCGGGTATGTACGCATACACAGGCAACTGCGAATTACTCCGTATTTCCCGCCGGATAATTCCTTTTGCTAACATTTCCATTAATTGCTTTCCAATAAAACTGCGGTTGACGGCAACCGTACGTTTTTTCATAATAGCACTCGATCACAGGATTTCAAGAGCGACACAGGTCTACCACGGATTCACACCACAGGTAAAGCAACATTCATGTATATCTCCATATATACCTTTGAATAAATTTCAATTACATTCAAAACTAAACACAATCTTTTTAATTTCTATTTTCAAATATCCAACCGTGCCTCTGGACATTTGTACATGGTCCTTCTGCGCCGAGATAAAGATACAGTCCACTTAATTATCATAAAAGCAAAGCAAAGCCCGAGAAAAATCAAAAATTTAAAACAAAGCCGCACAAGACAAAAAGCCGCACAATCAACCACCCAAACAAGGCAATCACACATTTACCAGCTGCGCACATATACACAAGCTGCACACATATACCAGCTGCATACACACCACCAGCAAACCCAATCAATTGCCATCACCACAAATCACAGACATTACGGTACGTGTTATATTTTCCAATAGCATTTTATAACACGTTAATCAATTTTTTGGTGAAACAACGCCTTACAAGGCAAGTGATTTTTTTTTTTAGTGAAAACGAAATAGTGTTACAATTCAAGTAAAATTATGACAGTGCTAATTCCGTTTGTCCGCGAGCGACAACAACAAACACTAACGGTCGTACACACACACGCACAACAGTGAACAGTGGTACGGTATTGCAACAGTTCAATCCATCGAATTTTAATTTAAAGTTTTATTTTGGATTTTTCACTTTTATTTACTTTAAAGTAAATCGGCATAATTTCCTTGTTCAATACTTTTCATTGGCTTAGCACAATTGGTTATTTGCAAGTCACTATTTCACTGACTCGAGAAACACTATTTCTATTGCACTATGGCGTTTTCACATAATCACTTTTGAGCCTTTGTTGTAATTTTGTATATATACATAACTAACAAGTAAATCAACAATAACACTGGTACATGATTAAGTACCCACTTTACTTGTTAAAACACAGTTATATATATACGTCGACACATTTTGGATGGCAAGTGTTTTTTTCTTTTGCATCAAGTGCCATTTTCACACATTAGGGTGGCAGCGTTCTTTTTACATCACATTTAAAAAAAAAAAATAAATAAATTAACCACTTGACTGAAATTAAAAGAAAATCATTAAATAAAGATACAAACATATAAAAATTTAATGGTGATTGTCATTTTGTGGGACTTTTTTAACAATATCAGATTTAGGTTACTTCAGTAAATCCTTCTTAGCTTTCACTATGGATTCATACATCCGTTTAGCAGAATCTGTCGCAGAGTTCGATGCTGACTTCAACAGCACTCCCGCCTCCGAACAAAATAAGCACGGTCTTGCTATCCAGCAAGACGAATTAAAAGTGTTATGGGAGAAAACGAAGGCAGCGTACGATACGCTAACGAGCTCAGAAGGTTTAAGTAAGGAAGATGTTAGGGCGATAAAAAAGAAATATAGAATATGTTTTTCGACATATGTGAAATGCATGTCTGCTATGGCTACTCAAGCAGAAGCATTAACTAACAAAAGGATGTAGCGGAGCAGTCCGTCCGCGAACACAATATCCACCTTCCACCGTGCGATACAGACGTGTTCAAGGGCGACTATCTTTCATGGCCAACATTCCGTGATATGTTCACGGCCATCTACATCCTCAATAAGCGCCTCACCCCGGTTGAGAAACTTTTTCATCTCAACCACAAGACACAAGGGGAGGCCAAAGAAATAGTAAGAAAGTGCCCCCTAGCGAATGAAGGCTTTACTACAGCGTGGAAAAACCTGTGCGAACGCTATGAAAACAAGCGTATTCTAGTCAACACGCAACTAAAACTATTGTTCAGCTTAAAGGCAATAGAGTTTGAGTGTGGTAGCTCAATAAAAAGATTGCAGCGGGAGATAAACAATTGCTTATCAGCCCTAAAGAGTCATCAAATTGACATATCGAACTGGGACGCAATTGTCGTTTATCTCTGCTCGACGAAGCTGCCTGACAGTACATTGGCTCTATGGGAACAAACCATAGACCATAAAAACGACATACCCAAGTGGGACGATATGGACAAGTTCCTGTCCAATCGTTTTCAGACCCTTGAGACATTGTCAGGGTTGAAGGATGGTAGAGCTGTGAGAGTGCCAAAGCCGCCACAAATCACACGTCATCCTTTCGAAATCCCAACAAAAAGAGTTGGCACCTTCCAAGTAAGCGTGACCAATTTTACTTGTAAAATGTGCCATACAAACGAGCACAAATTGCGCAGCTGTTCCCGATTCCTACAGCTAACACCTACAAATAGATTGAATTTTGTAAAGGAAAATAATTGTTGCCTGAATTGCCTTAGTTCCGGACATACTGTGTCAAGATGCACTAGTGCTTACAATTGCAATACGTGTCACTCGCGACATCACACGCTCCTGCATCTAAATGTAATTCAGCCAAAGGCAATGACGCGTTGGACGTCTTCAAGGCCTGCCGATGATTCTCCATCGACATCTAGGCAGGCGCAAGCACAACGTGATTCCGATAAAGCAACAGAAAACGCAAACAAAAATTTTAAGTCCTGCTTAGCGAATACAAGTTCAGGTGTGCTATTAGGAACAGCTCGCGTAAATATACGTCTCAGTGACACAGATTTTGCTGCACGAACACTGATTGATTCTGGTTCTGAGTGCTCCTTTATAACAGAGAGGCTCAAACGCAGAATCAATCTATCTGCAAAAAAGATGCATGCCCAAGTTTCGGGCATCACAAACTCGGTATATGCCCAGGTTAAAGAAGCATGCAACATACAATTGCGGTCCCCCGTCGACCCATTGTTTAGCTTGACTGCAACTGTCCTGGTTTTACCACAACTAACCGGAAATCTGCCTACAACAAATATAAGCGCGACAACGAGGCAAGAATTTCCGGACCTGGTATTAACGGATAAAAGGTTTTTTGTTAATGAACAAAAAGACCTCATTCTTGGTGGAGACATTTATCCACAAATCATATTAAGTGGGATAAAGAAAAACGTCTTGAGGACACTTCTAGCCCAAGAAACCGTATTCGGCTGGATTGTAACTGGTAGTACGGATACTACAAATACAAACAGAAATATAGTTTCGTGCTTCAGCGAAGTTGCGCTGGATAAGCAACTTACGGCATTCTGGGAGTTAGAAGGTTTACCCAAAACCAAAAGCCTCAATGAAGATGATAAATATTGCGAAGAGCTTTATAAAAAGACCACTATCAGAACTAATGAGGGAAAATACATAGTCTCGTTAACATTCCGACAGGAATTTCCAGTAACCATACAACTAGGCCCTTCTCTTAAAAAAGCCTGCTCTCAATTCTTCCGGAATGAGACACGGATAGCCAAGGATCCCGTCCTACAAAAAGAGTATAACAGGGTGTTAGCAGAGTATGAGACACTAGGAAACATGACGAGAATAAATTGTAACATTTCAGCGGACTCATGTGAAAATTACTTCCTGCCTCATCACGCCGTTACAAAGGCAGAGAGTACCTCAACTAAAGTTCGCGTGGTTTTCAATGCCTCAAGTGCAACCGCTAATGGAAAAAGCTTAAATGACGTCCTCCTACCAGGTCCAGTACTGCAATCAGATCTTCCGATACTGATTCTACGCTGGAGATTATACCGATATGTTTTCAACAGTGACATTGAGAAAATGTACAGACAAATCTGGATAAACGATAACCAGTCGAAATATCAGCGCATCGTCTTTCGGGCAAACCCGAACGAATCAACGAGCCTATATGAATTAAAGACGGTTACGTTTGGAATAAACTGTGCTCCTTACCTGGCGATAAGAACACTGTTGCAGTTGGCCGATGACGTAGAAAGCTCGCATCCAATAGCAGCTAATATTCTGCGAAAATGCATATACGTAGATGACGTACTTGCAGGAGGACACAGCATCGAATCTACCATAAAGGCAAGGGACGAAATTTCTACGGTACTGCGGTCAGCAGGTTTTCCCTTACGAAAATGGGCGGCCAACTGCGAGGATGTAATAGCAGACATTCCAAAGAAGGATCTACTAAGCGAAGATTTTTTGGAATTCGAAGACACCAGCACAGTTAAGGCTCTTGGAATAAGATGGAACGCCCATTCGGATTATTTTTACTTCCTAACAAGACCAATGGAGCATAGTGACACAATCACAAAAAGGTCGATATTGTCTTCCATCGCCAAGCTGTTCGATCCGCTAGGATGGCTTGCGCCCATTGTAATAGTAGCCAAAATATTGATGCAAAACATTTGGCTGGAAGGCACAGAGTGGGATGAACCTGTGTCTTCAACTACTTTAGAAAAATGGCAAAATTTTACCAAACACTACCGCGAGATAGAGAGGATTAAGATACCGCGTTGGGTCTATTTTTCTCCCGCCCATGACGTTGAAGTACATGGCTTCTGCGATGCTTCAGAAAAAGCGTATGCAGCCACGGTATACTTACGGGTTAAGCAGGGTAGTGAAGTTCTAGTGAATCTGATGGTAGCAAAAACAAAAGTTGCTCCAGCTAAAACTATTTCCCTGCCCCGATTAGAACTCTGCGGCGCGGTATTGCTCGCCGAAAGTATTGAGTCGGTACTTGGCAACCTACCACTAGGACAGGTACAAGTACACTTATGGACAGATTCCACAATTGTGTTTGCATGGATACGTAAACCTCCATGTTCGTGGTCAACGTTCGTAGCACATCGTATAACCAAAATTGTCGACAAAGTCGGAAATACTGACTGGCTTCATGTGGAGTCGGCATCAAATCCAGCAGATATGGCAAGCAGAGGAGTTCTCGCCTACGAATTAGTCGATAACACTCTGTGGTGGCATGGCCCTTCTTGGTTGCAAGAATACAAGGAAAATTGGCCAAGACAAGAGACAAGCTATAACACCAACATCGAAGAAAAAAGGGCGCATTTATGTGCAACAGTAAGAATAAAAAATTTTGATGACATTCTCGATAGGTTTTCAGATTTACCGAGAGCTTTGAGAATCTTGTCATATATCATGAGATTCTACCAAAGCACTCATCCGAACAAAAAAGCTTCCTTTCGAGAAGAGTCTTGTTTAATTTCATCCGATGAAATTAAGGCAACGACACAACGCTTAATAATCCTTTATCAGAAGCAATACTACAGTGATGAATATTCGAACCTAGAGTCAAAGAAACCCGTCGATAGAAAAAGCGAAGTGCTACCCCTTAACCCTTTCTTAGATAAAAATGGGATTATGAGGACTGGAGGTCGTCTTGGCGCATCGCTAGATTTAGCGTACAACGAGCGTCACCCAATAATCCTTCCTTATAAGTGCCGATTGGCCCGTCTTGTTGTCCAATTTATCCATAAAATCTCCCTGCATGGCGAGAACCAATTAATGCTGCGTCTCATTCGAACTCAATACTGGATTCCCCGAGTCAAAAATATGGTAGAGGCTGTCATCCATAATTGTAAGGTCTGCACAATCCACAGAAAACAAACCCAAACGCAGCTTATGGGAGTGCTCCCTCAGGAACGCACCTCCTATTCGCGTGCATTTACAAACGCGGGTGTAGATTTCGCAGGACCTTTCGATATCAAAAACTTCCGCGGCAGAGGTTGTCGCATCTCAAAAGGTTACGTCTGCCTGTTTGTGTGTTTCGCCACTAAGGCTATACACTTGGAAGCCACCAATGACCTTAGCATTGCATCTTTTTTGGCAGCTTTTGCTAGGTTCATAGCCAGGAGAGGATGCCCAAAAAATGTTTACTCCGACAATGGCACCAACTTTGTCGGAGCTTCGCGATCTCTACGATCAGAATTCAAAGCATTTATAACTGAAGCGCGAAATAATACAATGATTAAATATAGCCATCAGGTAATCACATGGCATTTCTTACCCACTGCAGCGCCTCATATGGGCGGATTGTGGGAAGCAGGGGTAAAAAGTTTTAAAACCCATTTTAAAAAGATCGCTTCCGGCTTCAGTTATACATTCGAAGAGTTCACAACTCTTTTATGCCGAATCGAGTCATGCCTTAACTCCCGTCCGTTAAGCCCCTCTTCGAATGAGCCTTCCGACTTGGAGCCTCTTACCTAGAAATTGGTTTTGCTGCCCTCCATCGAAAGTACCGCTACTTCCGCTACCCAAGGATAAGTACTTACAAAAAAAAAAAAAAAAAAAAAAAAAAAATCATAAACAGTACAAGAAAATAAAGAAATCTGCACTGCCATTGTTTCTAATAATATAAGTACTTAACTTGAACATGTTCCGATGGATTACATACGACGATGGCGTCCAGAAATAAATAAATCTGCGAAATCATGTTTTCTACTTACATCAAGTAGTGGTTATTTGGTACCCGATACCCGTACAAAATTAACTGACAAACTAAACAATATTTGAGTTAATTTTGAAAAGTGGTCATTTAATACCCGAAACTATTTCAAAACTAATCGACAAACTAACCAATAGTTTCAGTTAACTTTGAAAAGTGGTCATTTTGATATTCGAAACTATTTCGAAATTAACCGACAACTAACCAATAGCTCGAGTTAATTTTCCGAAATTTATGACCGATTGTCAAAAATCAGCCCGGTTCAACCCTAACATAAGTGGTGAAAACCCTAAACCCTAAAAACCCTATCCACTAACTAAATTTCAGAGCGTAAAGAAAATTTGGAAAACGTAAAGACGCAAGAAGCGGAGAAAACGTAAAGACGCAAGAAGCGGAGAGAACGTAAAACTAATGAGAAGTTGCAAGTTTTTTTTATATATGTATTTTAAATATTTTGATATAGTATTTAAACATTTTGTATATTTAAATATTTTATCATTTTTCAAATTTTAATAACTTTTATCATAACTTTATATTTTTTGGATCAACTCAATAATTTCCAATCATTTTTTATCCAACTTGCAAATTCTTGCTAGTACTTAGATCTTTCCAATTTATCCGTTAAAAAAAAAAAAAAAATTTTTGGAAACATCTAAGTACTAGTGTTTACCCTATACACATAAAAATTGTAAATATATATATACATATACGTATAAAAACAAAACAGTTACTTGTTGGTTATGAACAGCTCCACTGGTGTGCTGCTCCTCACACCGTGAAAATCATTTAATTGTTCACCTGTTGGGAAAGAAAACAAATTAGTTCAGTGTACAAAATTATTAAAAACAAAAAAAAAAAAAAAATTTCGATCCACATTAACACTTTACAAACTCCTTTTTTGTTTTTCCGGTCATCGCCATCTTCGCATGGCATACCCCTCCTCCCTCCGACTGTGCCCTCGCAATCGAACGCATCACGCCACCATGTGCATGTAGATATATATCGATATACATACATACATGCACATGTACCTACTTATGTACGTAAAAAACTCAAAAATTTATGAACAAAAAATTATTATATTATTATTAGTATAAATATATAAATACCACTTACCTGATCATCGCCGCCGTACACATGCATGCGTCCACCATCGCCATGAATGCGATGTACGCATATGTACGGCAGGCACTGTTGGCCAGCTGCACATGGCGACATGTACGCCAACCTCAAAAATGACATGTTCCAGGCACGTACTTTTGCCAAGAAGCGTGTGCATGGAATCTTCCGAGTTTTCGTCGTCGGGACCCAGAAACATGCTTGTATTTTTCCTGGTGGTTCCGTCGTATGAGCAACTCAGTTCAGTTGGCAAATCTTCAAACCACTGCTGCGGCTCAGTGACACATTAATCCCCAGCTTATTACTACTGCAGTTATTTACTATACACACACATCACAATTAAACACTTCCACTTTTTCACTTGTTTTTATTTAATTAATAACTTTAACTTTAATTTAATTAATTTAATTTAATTTAAATTATGCACAAAAAAAATTGCCACTACCACTCGCGTCAAAAATTTACGTGTAAATAATTTTTTTTGGAACAGCCCTGTGATCAGCAAATTAAGCACAGTGGCATACAAACTGTTTGTGGGTGGTAGGCCAGATTGCTGGATGCCAGATTGCTGACCTACCTCACCACAATCAAATATCTAATGCACATAAACCACAAAAAACAGAATGTTGAGCCATTTCATGGTGGGGGGCACTTTCCGCGATTACCGAATTACAGGAATAGGTGTTCATATCAGTTTTTTATTTCATTTCAATATATGTATTGCAAATTTCATATGCAGCCAGGTGTTAGGTCACTACACTGACCAGTCCATCAGGTGCATTTACGATATATGCAAATATATCGTAATGCCATATACGTTCGCAACTGCGGAACATAGCCAAGTCCACCACCCTCAAGAGCAACTGGAGTTAGGCACCATCTACCGATGGGGGGCGCAAGTGTACCGATACGATCACACCCAAATACCATTTTTACAGTGGGTGATGAAAGTTTTTGGACACTTGGGGCATATATACACCATATGTATAATAAATAGATACATACATATAGAAATCCATAAATACATCCAATTTATAATAAAATACATACATATATGCATAAATTTCATAAAACAAAATAATTTTTTTTCTTTGGTTATTTGTTTTCTATATCACTTGCCACCCAATATTACGACCACTTTCAACGGGTGGCGGCTCGGAAACCTGTACTTTCCAACCGTCACTGCAGCATGAACGGCGAAGGCGCGGCTCGGAAACCAGTCCTTTCCGACGGCCCAGGCAGCGCGGCTTTGGATCCCGTCCTTTCAGACCGTCTGCTCAGGAAAAAGAAACGACGAGCGACTGGCGTGGGAACTCGTCCTTCTCGACCAGCTCAGCATCAGCGAACGGATGGCTCGGGAACATGTTCTTTCCGACCATCTGATATCCAAAAGAATTGGCGGCGAGTTGACTCGGGAACACGTCCTTCCCGATCACTACGACGAAACGCCCCATATAATTACCGCAACTAGCGCGACAACACACGTATGTTCAGCCTTAATATTTTTTTTATTACCGTCCTTCCTAGTAGAGAACAGGAGACGATGACGGAGGAACACGGAGCGGCTCAAGGAAACAACAAGCAAGCGGCTCAACAAACAAACAAACAAAATAATATTTTTTAATCAAATATGTGATGTGGTGTGAACTGGTAGTAGACTGTTGTCAACGCTCAGGATTTTTGCTTACCGCAAGGGGGCCGGCATGTTTACGCCGCAGCGTAAATATTTTCTAACCGCCCTAATACGCGGGTATGTACGCATACACATGCAACTGCGAATTACTCCGTATTTCCCGCCGGATAATTCCTTTTGCTAACATTTCCATTAATTGCTTTCCAATAAAATTGCGGTTGACGGCAACCGTACGTTTTTTCATAATAGCACTCGATCACAGGATTTCAAGAGCGACACAGGTCTACCACGGATTCACACCACAGGTAAAGCAACATTCATGTATATCTCCATATATACCTTTGAATAAATTTCAATTACTTTCAAAACTAAACACAATCTTTTTAATTTCTATTTTCAAATATCCAACCGTGCGTCTGGACATTTGTACAATCAAATTATTAGATTTTGTATGTTGTTAATGTTTTTGATTATCCTTCTTTGTATTATTATTCAATTCAGTTAATTCATTTTTCATTTTTTAGAACTGAAAATGATTTCAGAAGAAACGAAGACAAAAGAAGATTTTTTAATTGATTTAAGACAAAAATAGCCTGAATTATTAAGACATGATTTTCTTGCCCGATCTCAAGCGTCATATTTTACTGACAAGAAGGAATCTGTTGAGGATGGAGAATTTATCTTTTGCCTCGATTTTTCTGAAAATTATACATTTTCTGTTCAAAATGCCATCCAGTCTCATCATTGGAATAACAGTCAGGCTGTGTATTATAGAGAAAATGGAGAAATGAAACATATAAACTACGTCGTTATTTCGGAAAAAGTTAGTCACGACGCGAGCTCTGTTCACCTTTTTAATTTTAAACTTATTGAATTTCTAAAAAATAAGTTTGGAGCAGATAAGATAAAAAAAATTTCCTACTTTTCGGACGGAGCTGCTTCTCAGTACAAAAATAAATATAATTTCGTAAATTTAATAAATCATAAAAAGGACTTTAACGTGAACGCAGAATGGAATGGCATGTGATGGTTTGGCAGGAAGTTTTAAAAGGCAAGCTTTTCGTGCAAGTCTTCAACGGGAAAGCGATAATTATATAACCAATGCAACTTCATTATTTGAATGGGGTAAGAATGCATTTAAAAAAATTAACTTTGGTTTTTGCTCCCAAGAAGATCACGACTCCCATGGGTAACTAGTAACATATTTTGTTTTTTTTTTTTTAATTAACAATATACTTAAAAAAACTAATACAATTACGATTCGTAAAGTTTTTTAAAAACAATAAATAAAATAAATAGCAAAATACTGCTAGAATTTACTATATTTGTTTTTTATTTATAAAAAAAATATATGATTTATTATCTCTGTCATTTGTTTAAATAAAATTAACTATAAAATAATGATATAATAACGGAGTAAATCTAAAGGTAAGTCAATGATACGCGGCAGCGCGCTATACCGGCAGCGCTGACCGCCCGTCATAAAAAAATCTTAATCTAATCGCGATCAGTCAAATTTTTTTGCGGATTTCGTTACTTAAATGTTTATTGCAAAATACTGAAAAAAAAAATTTTATTTTTTGAGGGAGAAGTCATTAAAATTTTCATTTGTTAACTTAAAATTTAATAAACAATATGAAAAAAAAAATAATTAAAATTCATGCATATTTTCTCAAAGTACAAGTATTGAACTATAACTCCTGAAAATTTTATCAAAAAATCACCAATAGTTTTTTAATTATTAATTTTTTAACCAAAAGTAGTAAAAATATTCAATTAAAAAAAAATTGTTGTTAAAATTAAAATTTAAAAAAACTGGGCGGGGGATTATTTGTTCATGGTGACTACTTTATGAAAAAATACTCACATTCAAATTCGATGATCAAGTGGAAAATGGGGGGTCCACTTGTTGTGTTTTTACTCATTACTTTAAACTCTTTGTATATATCAAACACCTCGTCTTTGTGTTTCAAAAAATAAACAAAAGTATAACGTGTCTTATCATCAGTAAATGTTAATATGTATCGAGCACCGCCAATAGATGCTTTGTTTATGGGACCGCATACATCGGACTACTATACGGACGCTGACTGCATTTGCTGGTCATGCACAAAGCACAATTTACATCTGCTGGTACGCTTATGGTGCCCACAGTCACCGACGCAAACGTACGTTACGTGTCAGCTGACACGATCAAACTTATGGGAACGCCATGTAAATGAAAACTCATCAACGTGTACGTGTGACGGGTACGCGCAACGTGTACGTGTGTAATCAGAGAAATTTAGATTTTTGCCGTGAAGCCGTGTCAGCTGAGTGCTCTCTCACCGCACAGTGTTGTCAAGCAGAACTTTTTAAAATCATTAACAAAATAACCTTATAAAAATTTAAATTTTTATTAAATTAATTTAAAATCGATGTTTAATAATGTTAATTATAGATAAATGAACTATTTGCATTTGTTGGTTTTTGGCTTTGGTTTATTATACAATGAAAAATTGTAATTGACAACGCGGATGTGTGTAAAAGTATGTATGCAAACAAAGGAATGGCAACATTGTGTTGATGCATACAGACACAGTTTTATGTACGCAAAGTTTGTTTACAAAACATACGCACGGGCACAAGTTTTGCTCAATTTTGTGTATCTCCCGACAAACAGACACGGCATATGTACATACGTACACGTCGGTGACTGTGGGCACCATTAGTGTTAACCCAAACACCATTTGCTTGCTACTCAGCTCCCGGAGACTGGAAAAATTTAAATGCCCCAAACGCGCATGCCATTTCATTACGCCATCAATTGTTTTCCTCGAAAAATACAATTTGTTTTTATTTGATTGAAATAAATACAGATCACTGACCTTGCTAGCACGTAAAATAGTTCCATCGTGCTTATCCATGATCGTTGCCTTATTCGCTGTGAATTTTACAACATATCCATTGTTTACTGCCTTTGCAACAGACATAAAGTTGCACTGCAACCCTGCCACGTACAAAACGTTGACAAGTGTGACGTCGAACTCGTCAGTTTTCAATCGAACGACACCTTTTCCTTTTGCTGTTATTTTATTTTCGCCAGCAAGCATTATTGTCTCCTCACATTCCTCGAACTTATCGAACATGTTGCGGTCGCAACACAAGTGTGACGAAGCTTCGCTGTCGACGCACCAATCATCGGTACTTAAAACTCTGTCGCCGATTGTCGCAAATAAACCGTTTTTCTTTGCGTTTTGTTGTACAGAATATTCTCGTTGTCTTTCTTTGCACTGAGCAGCAAAGTGACCCTTCTTGCCACAGTTGAAGCATTGATGCACCAGGACACTTTGGAGCTGCAAACTCCATGAGTCATAATTATACACGTCCAATTTCTCAATATTAAAAAGCGATGAACTCATTGCAACACACAGTTAATTATACGTTTGACTTGGTACTCAGGAATTTGCACCTTTACCCATAACCTGTTGCGAATATTAGCTTTATTATTTCGGGTTCCAAGTAAAACGCTTTGTGTTGCTTCTTACAATAGTTAATCAGAACAGTCTTTATTCATTTAAGGTTAAAAAGGAAGTGAAGTGAAGTAAACATGTGTAGTCTCAGAAGAGAATATAGAGTTGCGTGAATATGTGAGTTGACGACAGGGTTGTATTTCAACAGGCTCTTTTATGGTGATATTTTTTTTCGACGAACCAGCTGTCAAACTTTGTCAAAATGGCGGCAAAAATTCAAAGAATCTTACCTAAAATTTTTAATTTGAATTTCGTAAAAAATTGCCGTAAGCCGTTTTTTAGCCTTTTGTATGGCTTGAAATTACCTTAAAAAAATTACGGTATGGAGTTTTTTAGAGTTTAAGTTTTAAATTTGAATTTCCAGGAAAAATTGCAGCATGCAGTTGTTTAGCCTCCTAACCGCTGTTTAATAAGGTGCAAATTTTGTGTGGCTTGAAATTACTGTTCATTTTTGGTTGATATTTTTTCCTGACGAACCAAGTGTCAAACTTTGTCAAAATGGCGGCAAAAGTTCAACAAATCTTAAACACAATTTTTAATTGGAATTTCTTAAAAAGAATGCGGTATGCAGTTTTTTAGTGTTTTAACTTCTGTTTAATAAAATCCACATTTTGTATGCCTTGAAACTATCTTTCAGGTCTAATGATATTTTTTCCTGACGAACCAAGTGTCAAACTTTGTCAAAATGGTGGCGAAAGTTCAACAAATCTTAAATACAATTTTTAAATTGAATTTCTTAAAAAAATTGCCGTATTGAGTTATTTAGCCAGCTGACTCCTGTTTAATAAAATGCACATTTTGTATGGCGTTCTTTTTTGGTGATATTGGGTCAAAATTTGTTAAAATAACGGTAAAAATTCCACAAATCTTATACACAATTTTTAATTTAAATTTCGAGAAAATTTTTCGGTACGCAGTTGTTTATCCTGCTAATCGCTGCTTAACAAAATTAAAATTTTGTATGGCTTGAAATTACCGCTCATTTTTGGTGATATTTTTCTCTGACGAACTAAATGTCAAATTTTGGCTTCGAAAATTCCACAGATCTTACGCACACATTTTGATTTGATTTTCTTAAAAAATTGCGGTATGCAGTTTTTTAGCCTTCTAACTGCTGCTTAATAAAACGCAAATTTTGTATGACTTGAAACTACCTTTAGATTTTGGTGTTATTTTTTCCTGACGCACCAAGTGTCAAACTTTGTCAAAATGGCGGCAAAATTTCAACAAATCTTAAACAAAATTTTTAATTTGAATTTCTTAAAAAAATTGCCGTAATCAGTTGTTTAGCGTTCTAACTTCTTTTAAATAAAATGCACATTTTGTATGGCGTTCTTTTTTGGTGATATTTTTTTCTGACGAACCAGGTGTAAAAATGTGTTCAAATATCACATAAATTTTTTATTTGAATTAAAAAAAAAATTGCGGTATGTAGTTGTTTAGCGTTAAAGTTTTAAATTTGAATTTCCATAAAAAATTGCAGTATGAAGTTGTTGAGCCTCCTAACCGTTGTTTAATAAGGTGCAAATTTTGTGTGGCTTGAAATTACTGTTCATTTTTGGTTGATATTTTTTCCTGACGAACCAAGTGTCACACTTTGTCAAAATGGCGGCAAAAATTCAACTAATCTTAAACGCAGTTTTAAATTTGAATTTCTTAAAACAATTGCCTTATGCAGTTGTTTAGCATTCTAACTGCTTTTTAAAAAAATGCACATTTTGTATGGCGTTCTTTTTTGGAGATATTTTTTTCTGTCGAACCAAGTGTAAAAATTTGTGCAAATGCGGGACAAAATTCAACAAACATCACATTTAAGTTTTAAATTTGAATTTCTTAAAAAATTGCTGTATGCAGTTGTTTAGCATTCTAACTTCTGTTTAATAAAATGCACATTTTGTATGGCTTGAAATTACCGTTCATTTTTGGTTGATATTTTTTCCTGACGAACCAAGTGTCAAAAATTGTTGAAATGGCGGAAAAAATTCAAAAAATTTTACATACAATTTTTAATTTGAATTTCTCTAAAAAAATTGCGGTATGGAGTTGTTTAGCCTTCTAACTGTTGCTTAGAAAAGAGCAAACTTTATGTGAATAGAAGTTACCGTTGATTTGTGACTATTTGATTTCCTGGCGAACTTAGTGCCAAACGTTGCTAAAATGGCGGAAAAAATTCAACAAACCTTACATACAACTTTTAATTTGAATTTCGTGAAAAACTTTCCGTATGCAGTTGCTAAACTTGCTAGCCACTGCTTATCAAAATTAAAATTTTGTATGGCTTGAAACTACCTTTCATTTTTGGTGATATTTCTTTCTGACGAACCAAAGTTCAAATTTTTGCGGCGAAAATTCCACAAATTTTACGTACACATTTTCATTTGAATTTCTCTAACAAATTCCGGTATTCAGTTATTTAGCCTGCTAACGGTTGCTTACAAAAATGCAAACGCTACGTGACTACACATTACCTTTTTTTTTTGGTGATATTTTTTTCTGACAAACCAGGTGTAAAAATTTGGGCAAAGGGCGGAAAAAATTCAACAAACTTCACATACAATTTTTAATTTGAATTTCTTAAAAAAATTGCGGTATGCAGTTCTTTACTGTTTTAACTTCTGTTTAATAAAATGCACATTTTGTATGGCTTGAATCTACCTTTCATTTTTGGTGATATTTTTTCCTGACGAACAAATTGTCACACTTTTTAAAAATGGCGGCAAAAATTTAACAAACCTTAAACGCAGTTTTTAATTTGAATTTCTTAAAAAAATTGCCGTATGGAGTGGTTTAGCATTCTAACAGCTGTTATATAAAATGCACATTTTCTATGGCGTTCTTTTTTGGTGATATTGGGTCAAAATTTGTTAAAATAACGGAAAAAAATTCCACAAATCTAACACACAATTTTGAATTTGAATTTCGAGGAAATCTTTCGGTATGCAGTTGTTTATCCAGGTAACCGCTGCTTAACAAAATTAAAATTTTGTATCGCTTGAAATTACGGCTCATTTTTCGTGATATTTTTTTCTGACGAACTAAATGTCAAATTTTGGCTTCGAAAATTCAGCAGATCTTATGCACACATTTTAGTTTGAATTTCTAAAAAAATTGCGGCATGCAGTTTTTTAGCCTCCTAACCGCTGTTTAATAAGGTACAAATCTTACATACAATTTTTAATTTGAATTCCGAGAAAAAATTTCGGTATGCAATTATTTAGCCTTCTAACTGCTGCTTAATAAAATGCATTTTTGGTGATTTTTTTTCCTGACGAACCAAGTGTCACACTTTTTAAAAATGGCGGCAAAAGTTTAACAAATCTAAAACACAATTTTTAATTTGAATTACTTAAAAAAATTGCCGTAAGCAATTACTTAGCATTCTAACTGCTGTTAAATTAAATGCACATTTTATATGGCGTTCCTTGTTTGTGATATTTTTTTCTCACGAACCAGGTGTAAAAATCTGTTCAAATGGCGGAAAAAATTCAACAAACCTCACATACAATTTTTAATTTGAATTTCGAGAAAAAATTGCGGTATGCAGTTCTTCAGCGTTTAAGTTTTAAATTCGAATTTCCAGAAGAAATTGCAGTAAACAACCTCCTAACCGCTGTTTAATAAGGTGCAAATTTTGTGTGGTTTGAAATTAGTGTTCATTTTTGGTTGATATTTTTTCCTGACGAACCAGGTGTAAAAATTTGTTCAAATGGCGGAAAAAATTCAACAAATCTTACACACCATTTTTAGTTTGAGTTTCGAGAAAACTTTTGGTATGCAGTAGTTTAGCCAGCTAACTGCTGCTTAATAAAATGCAAATTTTGTATGGCTTGAAACTACCTTTAATTTTTGGTGATGTTTTATCCAACAAACTTCACATACAATTTTTAATTTGAATTTCTTAAAAAAATTGCGGTATGCAGTTCTTTAGCCTTCTACCTGCTGCTTAATAAAATGCAAATTTTGTATGGCTTGAAACTACCTTTCATTTTTGGTGTTATTTTTTCCTGACGAACCAAGTGCAAACTTTGTCAAAATGGCGGCAAAAGTTCAACAAATCTTTAACAAAATTTTTAACTTGCATTTCTTAAAAAAATTGCCGTATGCAATTGTTAAGCATTCTAACTGGTGTTAAATAAAATGCACCTATTGTATGGCGTCCTTCTTTGGTGATATTTTTTTCTGAAGAACCGGTGTAAAAATTTGTTCAAAGGGCGGAAAAAATTCACCAAATCTTACACACAATTTTTAGTTTGAGTTTCGAGAAAAATTTTGTTTAGCCTCCTAACCGCTGTTTTATAAGGTGCAAATGTTACATACAATTTTTAATTTGAATTCCGAGAAAAAATTTCGGTATGCAGCTGTTTAGCCTGCTAGCTGCTGCTTAATAAAATGCATTTTTGGTGATATTTTTTTCTGACGAACCAAATGTCAAATTTTAGCGGCGAAAATTCCACAAATCTTGCATAAAATTTTTAATTTGAATTTACAGAAAAAATTGCGGTATGCAGTTGTTTAGCCTCCTAACCGCTGTTTAATAAGGTGCAAATCTTACATACAATTTTTAATTTGAGTTTCGAGAAAAAATTTCGGTATGCAGTTGTTTAGCCTGCTAACTGCTGCTTAACAAAATTAAAATTTTGTATGGGTTGAAATTACCACTCATTTTTGGTGATATTTTTTTCTGACGAACTAAATGTCAAATTTTGGCTTTGAAAATTCAACAGATCTTACGCACACATTTTAGTTTGAATTTCTAAAAAAATTGCGGTATGCAGTTTTTTAGCCTCCTAACCGCTGTTTAATAAGGTACAAATCTTACATACAATTTTTAATTTGAATTCCGAGAAAAAATTTCGGTATGCAATTATTTAGCCTTCTAACTGCTGCTTAATAAAATGCATTTTTGGTGATATTTTTTCCTGACGAACCAAGTGTCACACTTTTTAAAAATGGCGGCAAAAGTTTAACAAATCTAAACACACAATTTTTAATTTGAATTATTTAAAAAAATTGCCGTAAGCAATTACTTAGCATTCTAACTGCTGTTAAATTAAATGCACATTTTATATGGCGTTCCTTGTTTGTGATATTTTTTATTTATTTATCGAATTATGTATACTTAAGTCTAAAACTAAAGCTACATACATAGAAGTAAGCCATGGCTGCTGAGGCCTTCAGCTTGATCAGTTATTTTATGTACTAATTAGTGAAATAAGCTTAGATTTACAAAAGTGACAGACATACATATAAATACAGTTGGAAAGTAAAGTTAATAAGTATAACAAAATTAAAAAGAATCCAGGTATTATATTTGATACAATAGTTTTGATATTTTAAGAAATTTTACTATTTTTAGCAAAGTTACAGGAGAACTATTAGATAGTATATTCAATGGATTATCGCTTTGAAAGACTAATTGGCGGATGTGGTTAAAGTATGAACAATGAACAAAAATATGTTTTAGAGACATCTGATTATTTGAGTTACAAAATTGGCAGAGACTTGAAGCAGATTTATCAATATAGTGTATATGTGTAAGGTTTGAGTGACCTATACGTAGGCGAATCAGTTTGGTTTCTTCATATCTTGACAAGTTGATATTTCGAGTATTAATATTGTAAATAGTGTATCTGTTATTATTTATATTTTGGTACCAGTTTGACGTTTTTTGAAAAACTCTCAAATTTTGATTGGCGAAAGAAAATTTAATAAAATTAGTAATATCAGATTTATTAAAGTTATTTGACCCAATCACTGGGTTCAAAGTTGCTTGTTTTGCAGCTTGGTCAGCAAATTCGTTCCCTCTTATTCCAATATGTGCTGGAATCCAGACAAGTTTTATTTTATGAGGATAATTAATAAGTAAATTTCTTATAGCTGCTGCGTAAAACGAATTATTTAAGAGATTAGAGATGGCATTGAGCGCTGACAATGAATCAGTGCATATGCAAAATTTTCCTCTTTTTTTAAGAGCTATCTGAATTCCTTCAAATATTGCTATTATTTCTGCAGAAAAAACAGACGAATATACAGGCAGTATAGACAACTTTAAAATTTCAGTTTCAGAGGTGACGGCGTAACCAGTTGCTTTTTGTTGTTGATACCCATCCGTATAAATAAAATTGTAGTCTTTGAACTGATTTTTAAGCAATGTAAAATTTCTAATAAAAACTTCGGATGGAGTAGTTATTTTTTTATGTTTGGCAAGACTGTAGTCAATTGTAGAAGTATCGAGAAGCCAAGGTGGGAATTTGCTCACTAGTTTCTTTGCTGGTCGAAAAGGTAGTTGAAGCTCCTGACAATAAGAAATTGCTTTATGAATTACAGAGTGACTTTTGCGCGGAACTTGTTTGGTCGCTTTTGAAATTATGTCTTTAAATAACGAGTTGGCGGAATCAATAAATATTCTTAGTAGTTTTGTGATTACAATTTTATATTTTACTTCTATCGGAATAATATTTGCTTCAAATAGAATATTGTTTATAGGAGATGTGCGAAAGGCACCTAGAGCTATTCTTATTCCAGAGTTCATTATACTTTTAATTTTTTTTAAATCTGTATAGGTGGCAGATCCATATAAAAACAGACCATAATCAATTTTTGATATCAGTATTGCTTTAAGAACATTAACAATAGACTGGGTACTACAATTAAGCTTCTTACTGGATAGGCATTTTATAACATTGAGCGCTTTTGTTAAGGATAATGATAGTTCTTTAATATGAAAATTCCATGAGTATTTATTGTTTAAATGAATACCAAGTATCTTTAAATTGTTAACAACTGGAAAATTTATCGAGTTAGTTGTTAAGGTACATTTACATTTCCTTTTTTTGCATATGTGAAGTTGTTTACACTTAGTAGGAGAGACAGACGCTCCCGAATAATTGCACCAATTTTGAATTTTTGTAAAGAGATCTGTTAAATCGAAATTAATATTTTTAGTTTTTTTAAGGTCTACAAGTAAATGAAAATCGTCAGCATATGCTGAAAACTTAATGCTTTTTGTTAGTGAAATAATATCGGAAAGTTTATTGAAAGCAATGAGGAATAATACTACGGAAATTGGTGATCCTTGTGGGATGCCATTACTTAGAGGATATTCTTGTGAGCAAGTAACACCTAGGCGTACTTTTATTTTACGGTGGGACATAAAATTTTTTACGTAATTGATAATCTTCGGTCCAAGCTTCCATTCTACTAGCTGGTCAATGATAGAGTGTAAACCAATTTTATCAAATGCTTTGACAAAATCCAGTGAAAGAATTGATAAATGTCTTTTTTTGCTGAGAGATTCAGTTATCAAGTAGTCTACATATAGTAGACTATTTGCAACTGATTTACCTTTAACAAAACCCACTTGATTTTTATTGATGTAACTATTATTTGTAATATACCACCATAATCGATTTGCTATTATTTTATCCATGACTTTGGCAAAGCATGGATTTAAGGAGATAGGTCTGTAATTTGTAATTTTAGTTTTGTCAGTAGTAGATTTGGGTATTGGAATAACAGTACTTATTTTATAAGATTGCGGTAAGTAGTTATTAAATATGTTATTATAATGATTAATTATACGATATTTTAAGTTTAACGAAGAATAATTTTTTATCATTGGGTAATTAATTTTGTCTTGACCTGGGGTGACACCTTTGAGACTATTTAAGGAATTGCTAAATTCAATAAAACTTATATCATTTTCTAATACTAAAGCTTTGGCATTGGGGGTATAGTTTGTTGAAATTTTCAGTGCTTGGTCTTTGGCTATACGAAACGATGGAGTGAAGTTAGAGTCGTCTGATTCATTCGACCAAGTTTTTGCAAATAATTTAACTATTTCATTTTTATCAGTAATATTTGTGGAATCATCTTTGATATTTATACAGTGAATATCATTTAGAGGGTTAAGGCCGCAATACCTTTTTATTTTAAACCATACTTTATTCAGTGGAGTAGTAGGTTCGATTTCAGAAGTAAATTCAAATGTTTTTTTACGTTTAGCTGCCTTAATCTCACGACGGAATATCGCATTGGCCCTCTTGAAATTAATTATGGATTCAGTCGATATGTTACGTTTGAGAATTTGCCAACACTTAAGTTTTTCTTTCCGAAGGATATCAAGATCCTTACTCCACCAAGGGACATTATGCTTGCTATAAGTACGTTTAGTACGAGGTATTGACCTGTAAGCGCTTTGTAGTATTATTTTATTTAAGTTTGCAGCTTCTTTATTTATGTTGGAGCTGGGTAGTATGGAGTTGTTAAAGAAATCTGAGTATTTTTCAAAAACAGGCCATTTTGCTGATTTGGTTTTAAATTTCGGCAAGAACTTAAGTTCGTTCTGGTGATTGGTGTCGAACAATTTAATTTGAATTGGATGATGATCACTGCCATGCAAATTTTTCTTTAGGAGCAATGTATGTATTAATTAAATTGAATTTAAATTTCGAATTAATTTCGGCACCGATGGCCGCAAAATCTTGGTTTAGTTGCAGTGGTTTAAACTGAATTGAATTATGTATCAGTAAAGTAACACCTTTAGAAGCACTACTGAAACTAGTGGAAAGCTGTTGATAATTGTTGGGTATAGGAAAATTGGAGTTGTGTAATAGATGTGTCTCTTGTAATGCAATAATCTTAGGTTTATATTTATTTATTAGCAAAGAAAGTGAAATATAGTTATTAAAATAGCCATTTATGTTCCATTGAATAATACTCAAACTCATAGAAAAAAGTTAAATGTTTGAAAAACTAAATGATTCATCGTCCATATTCATTAAATTAACGATTTCTTCATTTGAATCTTTTATTATTAGACTTAGGTTTCCTGTTCTTAAGTTTTTCTGAAAATTTTAGTTGTGTTTTTTGTCTACTAGTTAAATTTCTAGGATAAATAATAGATTTTTTAGTAACCGGGTTTCTTAACGAACTTGTTGAAGCGTGCATTGCAATTGCACTGGTGTCATCACTGTTAGGATCCACATCAATGGAGTCCACAAGAGTGTCATCATAGGTAACAATCTTTCTCTCTGTACTGTGTTTTGTTGTTTGTATGTCAGAGCTAGTAGCAATGGAATTGTTGTTAACCGTGGGCGTTGGCTGGAATTTAAGAGTGGCGGAGTATAGTTGATCACTATGTTGATGGTTGTTATTGTAAATGGTGATTGCAGTTTTATGGTCACATTTATTGAGCGTTTTAATAGTTTGCAGCTCTTTTTGTTTTATAAATACTGGGCAAGATTTTTCATATGCACTGTGCTGCTGATGTCCGAGTATTTTAAAATTCTTACAATTAATGCACGATTTGCTTAATACGCAGTTTTCTTTTTTCTCTGGGTCTAGATGATAATCTTCACCACAATTACCGCATAGTTTTTTATTAGCACATGTTTTAGATATGTGTCCGAAATGGAAGCAATTATTACAGCGTAGTGGAAGTGGGATGTAAGGTCTCACTTTTGTTTTCTCATAACCTATGTTTATACTTTCAGGTAAATTATGCGAGACAAAGGTAAGAATAACCAGGCCGGTTTCCTTCAAATCGTTGTCAACTTTCTTCAATATTTTCTTAACTTCATGTACATTTTGGTTTTTAAGTTCACTGAGAATAATTTCTTCACTTATGTTACGTAATTCATTGGAGTAAATAACTCCTTTAGTGAAGTTTAGCTGTTTGTGTTCCGAGACACTAATAGAGGTAGTCGTTTCTGCACATGTTGGCATTGAAGTGAGTTTAAGAAGGTTATTGGTTTGTAAAGAGTTTTTAGTTTGCACCAGAAGTGAGCCATCACGTAGTTTTTTAACTAGCACAACTTCACCATTACAGGCATAATCTATTGACTTCTTTATTATGAACGGAGACACATGGGTAAATTTTTGATTATCATTTCTAGATATAACAAGAAACTTTGATTGATCAATTTTTCAACTCCAAATGTCGGGAGGCTTAGCCATAGTGAAAAAGTGTATATTTCAAACAAAACAAGGTGAAGAATTTATTAAGGTTTACTAATTACACCAATAAGAATTTGCTAAATTAGAGGTCACTGGAAAAACTTGCGGTACTTTTGATACAAGTACGTTTAATTAGTTATTGTGTAAATGGTAACCAACCAGTAAATAAGAGCACTTTGTTTTTGTTTTCGCAGTCAAATATTTGTTGTTTTTGTAGTCGTAGACTACAAGTCACTTAAACAAAAACAATATCCGGCAGATCACGGGAAATTAGCACACACGTCTGAACAGCGCGAGTGGTAATCGTGGACTGTGTGATATTTTTTTCTCACGAACCAGGTGTAAAAATCTGTTCAAAGGGCGGAAAAAATTCAACAAACCTCACATACAATTTTTAATTTGAATTTCGAGAAAAAATTGCGGTATGCAGTTCTTCAGCGTTTAAGTTTTAAATTCGAATTTCCAGAAGAAATTGCAGTAAACAACCTCCTAACCGCTGTTTAATAAGGTGCAAATTTTGTGTGGTTTGAAATTAGTGTTCATTTTTGGTTGATATTTTTTCCTGACGAACCAGGTGTAAAAATTTGTTCAAATGGCGGAAAAAATTCAACAAATCTTACACACCATTTTTAGTTTGAGTTTCGAGAAAACTTTTGGTATGCAGTAGTTTAGCCAGCTAACTGCTGCTTAATAAAATGCAAATTTTGTATGGCTTGAAACTACCTTTAATTTTTGGTGATATTTTATCCAACAAACTTCACATACAATTTTTAATTTGAATTTCTTAAAAAAATTGCGGTATGCACTTGTTTAGCCTGCTAACCGCTGCTTAACAAAATTAAAATTTTGTATGGCTTGAAACTACCTTTCATTTTTGGTGATATTTTTTCCTGACGAACCAAGTGTTAAAATTTGTTAAAATAACGGAAAAAATTCCACATATCTTACACACAATTTCTAATTTGAATTTCGAGAAAAAATTTCGGTATGCAGTTCTTTAGCCTTCTACCTGCTGCTTAATAAAATGCAAATTTTGTATGGCTTGAAACTACCTTTCATTTTTGGTGTTATTTTTTCCTGACGAACCAAGTGCAAACTTTGTCAAAATGGCGGCAAAAGTTCAACAAATCTTTAACAAAATTTTTAACTTGCATTTCTTAAAAAAATTGCCGTATGCAATTGTTAAGCATTCTAACTGGTGTTAAATAAAATGCACCTATGGTATGGCGTCCTTCTTTGGTGATATTTTTTTCTGAAGAACCGGTGTAAAAATTTGTTCAAAGGGCGGAAAAAATTCATCAAATCTTACACACAATTTTTAATTTGAGTTTTGAGAAAATTTTTCGGTATGCAGTTGTTTAGCCTGCTAACTGCTGCTTAACAAAATTAAAACTTTGTATGGCTTGAAATTACCGCCCATTTTTGGTGATATTTTTTTCTGACGAACTAAATGTCAAATTTTGGCTTCGAAAATTCCACAGACCTTACGTACACATTTTAATTTGCATTTCTTAAAAAATTGCTGTATGCGGTTTTTAGCCTTCTAACTGCTGCTTAATAGAATGCAAATTTTGTATGGCTTGAAACTACCTTTTTCTACTTAAAAAAAAATTGCGGTATGCAGTTGTTTAGCATTCTAACTGCTGTTTAATAAAATACACATTTTGTATGGCGTTCTATTTTGGTGATGTTTTTTTCTGACGAACCAAGTGTAAAAAATTGTTCAAAGGGGGGGAAAAATTCCACTAATCTTACACACAATTTTTAATTTGAATTTCGAGAAAACCTTTCGGTGTGGATTTATTTAGCCTGCTAACCCCTGTTAATCAAAATTAAAAGCTTGTATGGCGTGAAATTACCGCTCATTTTTGGTGATATTTTTTTCTGACGAACTAAGTATCAAAATTTGTTAAAATAACAGAAAAAGTTCAACAAATCTTACACACAATTTTTAATTTGAAGTTCTTAAAAAAATTGCGGTATGCAGCTGTTTAGCATTCTAACTGCTGTTTAATAAAATACACATTTTGTATGGCGTTCTATTTTGGTGTTTTTTTTTCTGACGAACCAAGTGTAAAAAATGGTTCAAAGGGGGGGAAAATTTTCACAAATCTTATACACAATTTTTAATTTGAATTTCGAGAAAACCTCTCGGTGTGGATTTATTTAGCCTACTAGCCGCTGCTTATCAAACTTAAAATTTTGTATGGCTTCAAATTAGTCCTCATTTTTGGTGATATTTTTTTCTGACGAACTAATTATCAAATTTTGTTAAAATAACGGAAAAAATTCCACAAATCTTACACACAATTTTTAATTTGAATTTCTTAAAAAAATTGCCGTATGCAGTTGTTTAGCCTGCTAACTGCCGCTTAACAAAATTAAAAGCTTGTATGGCGTGAAATTACCGCTCATTTTTGGTGATATTTTTTTCTGACGAACCAAATGTCAAATTTTAGCGGCGAAAATTCCACAAATCTTACATAAAATTTTTAATTTGAATTTACAGAAAAAATTGCGGTATGCAGTTGTTTAGCCTCCTAACCGCTGTTTAATAAGGTGCAAATCTTACATACAATTTTTAATTTGAGTTTCGAGAAAAAATTTCGGTATGCAGTTGTTTAGCCTGCTAACTGCTGCTTAACAAAATTAAAATTTTGTATGGGTTGAAATTACCGCTCATTTTTGGTGATATTTTTTTCTGACGAACCAAATGCCAAATTTTAGCGGCGAAAATTCCACATATCATACATAAAATTTTTAATTTGAATTTACAGAAGAAATTGCGATATTCAGTTATTTAGCCTCCTAACCGCTGTTTTATAAGGTGCAAATGTTACATACAATTTTTAATTTGAATTCCGAGAAAAAATTTCGGTATGCAGTTGTTTAGCCTGCTAGCTGCTGCTTAAAAAACTTAAAATTTTGTATGGGTTGAAATTACTTCTCGATTTTGGTGATATTTTTTTCTGACGAACCAAATGTCAAATTTTAGCGGCGAAAATTCCACAAATCTTACATACAATTTTTAATTTGAATTCCGAGAAAAAATTTCGGTATGCAGTTGTTTAGCCTGCTAACCGTTGCTTAACAAAATTAAAATTTTGTATGGTTTGAAATCACCGTTCATTTTTGGTGATATTTTTTTCTGACGAACCAAATGTCAAATTTTAGCGGCGAAAATTCCACAAATCTTACATAAAATTTTTAATTTGAATTTACAGAAAAAATTGCGGTATGCAGTTGTTTAGCCTCCTAACCGCTGTTTAATAAGGTGCAACTCTTACATACAATTTTTAATTTGATTTTCGAGAAAAAATTTCGGGATGCAGTTGTTTAGCCTGCTAACTGCTGCTTAACAAAATTAAAACTTTGTATGGCTTGAAATTACCGCCCATTTTTTGGGATATTTTTTTCTGACGAACTAAATGTCAAATTTTGGCTTCGAAAATTCCACAGACCTTACGTACACATTTTAATTTGCATTTCTTAAAAAATTGCTGTATGCGGTTTTTAGCCTTCTAACTGCTGCTTAATAAAATGCAAATTTTGTATGGCTTGAAACTACCTTTCATTTTTGGTGATATTTTTTCCTAACAAACCAAGTGTCAAACTTTGTCAAAATGGGGCAAAAGTTCAACTAACCTTAAACGCAATTTTTAATTTGAATTTCTTAAAAAAATTGCGGTATGCAATTGTTTAGCATTCTTACTGATGTTTAATAAAATACACATTTTGTATGGCGTTCTATTTTGGTGATGTTTTTTTCTGACGAACCAGGTGTAAAAAATTGCTCAAAGGGCGGAAAAAGTTCAACAAACCTCACATACACCTTTAAGTTTGAATTTCTGAAAAAAATTACGGTATCCAGTTCTTTAGCTTTTTAACTTCTGTTTAATAAAATGCACATTTTGTATGGCTTGAAACTGCGTTTCATTTTTGGTGATATTTTTTCTTGACGAACCAAGTATCAAAATTTGTTAAAATATTGGAAAAAGTTCAACAAATCTTACACACAATTTTTAATTTGAAGTTCTTAAAAAAATTGCGGTATGCAGTTGTTTAGCATTCTAACTGCTGTTTAATAAAATACACATTTTGTATGGCGTTCTATTTTGGTGATGTTTTTCTCTGACGAACCAAGTGTAAAAAATTGTTCAAAGGGGGGGAAAAATTCCACTAATCTTACACACAATTTTAAATTTGAATTTCGAGAAAACCTTTCGGTGTGGATTTATTTAGCCTGCTAACCCCTGTTAATCAAAATTAAAAGCTTGTATGGCGTGAAATTACCGCTCATTTTTGGTGATATTTTTTTCTGACGAACTAAGTATCAAAATTTGTTAAAATAACGGAAAAAGTTCAACTAATCTTACACACAATTTTTAATTTGAATTTCTTAAAAAAATTGCGGTATGCAGCTGTTTAGCATTCTAACTGCTGTTTAATAAAATACACATTTTGTATGGCGTTCTATTTTGGTGTTGTTTTTTTCTGACGAACCAAGTGTAAAAAATGGTTCAAAGGGGGGGAAAATTTTCACAAATCTTACACACAATTTTTAATTTGAATTTCGAGAAAACCTCTCGGTGTGGATTTATTTAGCCTACTAGCCGCTGCTTATCAAACTTAAAATTTTGTATGGCTTCAAATTAGTCCTCATTTTTGGTGATATTTTTTTCTGACGAACTAATTATCAAATTTTGTTAAAATAACGGAAAAAATTCCACAAATCTTACACACAATTTTTAATTTGAATTTCTTAAAAAAATTGCCGAATGCAGTTGTTTAGCCTGCTAACTGCTGCTTAACAAAATTAAAATTTTGTATGGGTTGAAATTACCGCTCATTTTTGGTGATATTTTTTTCTGACGAACCAAATGTCAAATTTTAGCGGCGAAAATTCCACAAATCTTACATAAAATTTTTTATTTGAATTTACAGAAAAAATTGCGGTATGCAGTTGTTTAGCCCCCTAACCGCTGTTTAATAAGGTGCAAATCTTACATACAATTTTTAATTTCATTTTCGAGAAAAAATTTCGGTATGCAGTTGTTTAGCCTGCTAACTGCTGCTTAACAAAATTAAAATTTTGTATGGCTTGAAATTACCGCTCATTTTTGTTGATATTTTTTTCTGACGAACCAGGTGTAAAAATTTGTTCAAAGGGCGGAAAAAATTCAACAAACCTCACATACACTTTTTAGTTTCAATTTCTTAAAAAAATTGCGGTATGCAGCTCTTTAGCTTTTTAACTTCTGTTTAATAAAATGCACACTTTGTATGGCTTGAAACTGCGTTTCATTTGTGATACTTTTTCCTGACGAACTAAGTATGTAATTTGTTAAAATAACGGAAAAAAGCCAACAAATCTTACACACAATTTTAAATTTGAGTTTCGGGAAAAACTTTCGGTATGCAGTTGTTTAGCCTGCTAACCGCTACTTAACAGAATAAAAATTTTGTATGGTTTGAAATTACCGCTCATTTTTGTTGATATTTTTATCTGACGAACCAGGTGTAAAAATTTGTTCAAAGGGCGGAAAAAATTCAACAAACCTCACATACACTTTTTAGTTTGAATTTTTTAAAAAAATTGCGGTATGCAGTTCTTTAGCTTGTTAACTTCTGTTTAATTAAATGCACATTTTGTTTGGCTTGAAACTGCGTTTCATTTTTGGTGATATTTTTTCCTGACGAACCAAGTATCAAAATTTGTTAAAATAACGGAAAAAAGTCAACAAATTTTACACAGAATTTTTAATTTGAATTTCGGGAAAAACTTTCGGTATGCAGTTGTTTAGCATGCTAACCCCTGTTTATCAAAATTAAAAGCTTGTATGGCGTGAAATTACCGCCCATTTTTGGTGATATTTTTTTCTGACGAACTAAGTATCAAAATTTGTTAAAATAACGGAAAAAGTTCAACAAATCTTCAAAGGCGGAAAAAATTCCACAAATCTTACTTACAATTTTTAATTTGAATTTTTTAAAAAAATTGCCGTATGCATCTGTTTAGCATTCTAACTGCTGTTTAATAAAATACACATTTTGTATGGCGTTCTATTTTGGTGATATTTTTTTCTGACGAACCAGGTGTAAAAATTTGTTCAAAGGGGGGAAAATCCCACAAATCTTACACACAATTTTTAATTTGAATTTCGAGAAAAACTCTCGGTATGCAGTTGTTCAGTATGCTAACCGCTGTTTATCAAAATTAAAAGCTTGTATGGCGTGAAATTACCGCCCATTTTTGGTGATATTTTTTTCTGACGAACTAAGTGTCAAAATTTGTTAAAATAACGGAAAAAGTTCAACAAATCTTCAAAGGCGGAAAAAATTCCACAAATCTTACACACAATTTTTAATTTGAATTTCTTAAAAAAATTGCCGTATGCATCTGTTTAGCATTCTAACTGCTGTTTAATAAAATACACATTTTGTATGGCGTTCTATTTTGGTGATATTTTTTTCTGACGAACCAGGTGTAAAAATTTGTTCAAAGGGGGGAAAGAATCCCACAAATCTTACACACAATTTTTAATTGGAATTTCGAGAAAACCTTTCGGTATGGAGTTATTTAGCCTGCTAGCCGCTGCTTATCAAACTTAAGATTTTGTATGGCTTCAAATTACTCCTCATTTTTGGTGATATTTTTTTCTGACGAACTAGCTGTCAAATTTTGTTAAAATAACGGAAAAAATTCCACAAATCTTACACACAATTTTTGATTTGAATTTTTTGCAGTTGTTAGCCTGCTAACCGCTGCTTAACAAAATTAAAATTTTGTATGGCTTGAAATTACCGCCCATTTTTGGTGATATTTTTTTCTGACGAACTAAGTATCAAAATATGTTAAAATAACGGAAAAAGTTCAACAAATCTTCAAAGGCGGAAACGATTCCACAAATCTTACACACAATTTTTAATTTGAATTTCGAGAAAACCTTTCGGTATGCAGTTGTTTAGCCTGCTAACTGCTGCTTAACAAACTTAAAATTTTGTATGGCTTGAAATTACCGCTCATTTTTGGTGATATTTTTTTCTGACGAACCAGGTGTAAAAATTTGTTCAAAGGGCGGAAAAAATTCATCAAACCTCACATACCCTTTTTAGTTTGAATTTCTTAAAAAAATTGCGGTATGCAGTTCTTTAGCTTGTTAACTTCTGTTTAATAAAATGCACATTTTGTATGGCTTGAAACTGCGTTTCATTTTTGGTGATATTTTTTCCTGACGAACCAAGTATCAAAATTTGTTAAAATGACGGAAAAAAGCCAACAAATCTTACACACAATTTTAAATTTGAATTTCGGGAAAAACTTTCGGTATGCAGTTGTTTAGCCTGCTAACCGCTGCTTAACAAAATAAAAATTTTGTATGGTTTGAAATTACCGCTCATTTTTGTTGATATTTTTTTCTGACGAACCAGGAGTAAAAATTTGCTCAAAGGGCGGAAAAAATTCAACAAACCTCACATACACTTTTTAGTTTGAATATCTTCAAAAAATTGCGGTATGCAGTTCTTTAGCTTTTTAACTTCTGTTAAATAAAATGCACATTTTGTGTGACTTGAAACTGCGCTTCATTTTTGGTGATATTTTTTCCTGACGAACCAAGTATCCAAATTTGTTAAAATAACGGAAAAAAGTCAACAAATCTTGCACACAATTTTAAATTTGAATTTCGGGAAAAACTCTCGGTATGCAGTTGTTTAGTATGCTAACCGCTGTTTATCAAAATTAAAAGCTTGTATGGCGTGAAATTACCGCCCATTTTTGGTGATATTTTTTTCTGACGAACTAAGTATCAAAATTTGTTAAAATAACGGAAAAAGTTCAACAAATCTTCAAAGGCGGAAAAAATTCCACAAATCTTACACACAATTTTTAATTTGAATTTCTTAAAAAAATTGCGGTATGCTGTTGTTTAGCATTCTAACTGCTGTTTAATAAAATACACATTTTGTATGGCGTTCTATTTTGGTGATATTTTTTTCTGACGAACCAGGTGTAAAAATTTGTTCAATGGGGGGAAAGAATCCCACAAATCTTACACACAATTTGTAATTGGAATTTCGAGAAAACCTTTCGGTATGGAGTTATTTAGCCTGCTAGCCGCTGCTTATCAAACTTAAGATTTTGTATGGCTTCAAATTACTCCTCATTTTTGGTGATATTTTTTTCTGACGAACTAGCTGTCAAATTTTGTTAAAATAACGGAAAAAAATTCCACAAATCTTACACACATATTTTGATTTGAATTTTTTAAAAAAAATTGCCGTATGCAGTTGTTTAGCCTGCTAACCGCTGCTTAGCGTATGGCGTTCTATTTTGGTGATATTTTTTTCTGACGAACCAGGTGTAAAAATTTGTTCAAAGGGGGGAAAGAATCCCACAAATCTTACACACAATTTTTAATTGGAATTTCGAGAAAACCTTTCGGTATGGAGTTATTTAGCCTGCTAGCCGCTGCTTATCAAACTTAAGATTTTGTATGGCTTCAAATTACTCCTCATTTTTGGTGATATTTTTTTCTGCCGAACTAGCTGTCAAATTTTGTTAAAATAACGGAAAAAATTCCACAAATCTTACACACAATATTTGATTTGAATTTTTTGCAGTTGTTAGCCTGCTAACCGCTGCTTAACAAAATTAAAATTTTGTATGGCTTGAAATTACCGCCCATTTTTGGTGATATTTTTTTCTGACGAACTAAGTATCAAAATATGTTAAAATAACGGAAAAAGTTCAACAAATCTTCAAAGGCGGAAACGATTCCACAAATCTTACACACAATTTTTAATTTGAATTTCGAGAAAACCTTTCGGCATGCAGTTGTTTAGCCTGCTAACTGCTGCTTAACAAACTTAAAATTTTGTATGGCTTGAAATTACCGCTCATTTTTGGTGATATTTTTTTCTGACGAACCAGGTGTAAAAATTTGTTCAAAGGGCGGAAAAAATTCATCAAACCTCACATACCCTTTTTAGTTTGAATTTCTTAAAAAAATTGCGGTATGCAGTTCTTTAGCTTGTTAACTTCTGTTTAATAAAATGCACATTTTGTATGGCTTGAAACTGCGTTTCATTTTTGGTGATATTTTTTCCTGACGAACCAAGTATCAAAATTTGTTAAAATGACGGAAAAAAGCCAACAAATCTTACACACAATTTTAAATTTGAATTTCGGGAAAAACTTTCGGTATGCAGTTGTTTAGCCTGCTAACCGCAGGTGTAAAACATTGTTCAAAGGGGGGAACAAATTCCACAAATCTTACACACAATTTTTAATTTGAATTTCGAGAAAACCTTTCGGTGTGGAGTTATTTAGCCTGCTAGCCGCTGCTTATCAAACTTAAAATTTTGTATGGCTTCAAATTACTCCTCATTTTTGGTGATATTTTTTTCTGACGAACTAATTGTCAAATTTTGTTAAAATAACGGAAAAAATTCCACAAATCTTACACACAATTTTTAATTTGAATTTCTTAAAAAAATTGCCGTATGCAGTTGTTTAGCCTGCTAACCGCTGCTGAACAAAATTAAAATTTTGTATGGCTTGAAATTACCGCTCATTTTTGGTGATATTTTGTTCAGACGAACCAAGTGTCAAAATGTGTTCAAAGGGCGGAAAAAATTCAACAAACCTCACATACACTTTTAAGTTTGAATTTCTTAAAAAAATTGCGGTATGCAGTTCTTTAGCTTTTTAATTTTAGTTTAATAAAATGCGCATTTTGTATGGCTTGAAACTGCGTTTCGTTTCTGGTGATATTTTTTCCTGACGAACCAAGTATCAAAATTTGTTAAAATAACGGAAAAAAGCCAACAAATCTTACACACAATTTTAAATTTGAATTTCGGGAAAAACTTTCGGTGTGCAGTTGTTTAGCCTGCTAACCGCTGTTTATCAAAATTAAAAGCTTGTATGGCGTGAAATTACCGCTCATTTTTGGTGATATTTTTTTCTGACGAACTAAGTATATAATTTGTTAAAATAACGGAAAAAGTTCAACAAATCTTCAAAGCCGGAAAAAATTCCACAAATCTTACACACAATTTTTAATTTGAATTTCGAGAAAATCTTTCGGTATGCAGTTGTTTAGCCTGCTAACCGCTGCTTAACAAAATAAAAATTTTGTGTGGTTTGAAATTACCGCTCATTTTTGTTGATATTTTTTTCTGACGAACCAGGTGTAAAAATTTATTCAAAGGGCGGAAAAAATTCAACAAACCTCACATACACCTTACGTACACATTTTAATTTGCATTTCTTAAAAAATTTCTGTATGCAGTTTTCAGCCTTCTAACTGCTGCTTAATAAAATGCAAATTTTGTATGGCTTGAAACTACCTTTCATTTTTGGTGATATTTTTTCCTAACGAACCATGTGTCAAGCTTTGTCAAAATGGCGGCAAAAGTTCAACAAATCTTAACCACCATTTTTAATTTGAATTTCTTAAACAAATTGTGGTGTGCAGTTGTTTAGCATTCTAATTGCTGTTTAATAAAATACACATTTTGTATGGCGTTCTTTTTTGGTCATTTTAATTTGAATTTCTTTAAAAAAATTGCCGTATGCAGTTGTTTAGCCTGCTAACCGCTGCTCAACAAAATTAAAATTTTGTATGGCTTGAAATTACCGCTCATTTTTGGTGATATTTTTTCCTGACGAACCAAATGTCAAAATTTGTTCAAAGAGCGGAAAAAATTTCACAAATCTTACACACAATTTTTAATTTGAATTTCGAGAAAACCTTTCGGTATGCAGTTCTTTAGCGTTTTAACTTCTGTTTAATAAAATGCACATTTTGTATGGATTGAAACTGAGTTTCATTCTTGGTGATATTTTTCCCTGACGAACCAAGCATCAAAATTTGTTAAAATAACGGAAAAAATCTTACGCAAAATTTTTAATTTGAATTTCGAAAAAAACTTTCGGTTTGCAGTTGTTTAGCCTGCTAACCGCTGCTTAACAAAATCAAAATTTTGTATGGCTTGAAATTACCGTTCATTTTTGGTGATATTTTTTTCTGACGAACCAAGTGTCAAAATTTGTTAAAATAACGGAAAAAATCTTACACACAGTTGAAATCAGAATTGTGTAAGTAAGCTTAATATGTATTATATTGGTATAAGCTGGCAATGCCATATTGAATTGTATTCATTTTGTTCTCTCGTTACGTTGCATATTCTGCTTTCAGTTGAATAGAAGCAGTTGATTATATATGTAAGTTGTAGTCCATGTCTATGAAAGACAATACGTGTACAAATATTTTAAGTTTAATAAATCCGTTTCAATATTCACTCGCAAACGGCTCGCATACTTTTATTCCAACAAACCAGCCCATCGCGAAATCTAAACTAAAAATTTAAAAAACGTTATTTTCGGTGAATAAATATTTTTGCAAAGCAAAATGAGTGTGTTGCACCAAATAGAGAAGCTTGGTGATAATAATTATGACGTGTGGTGCATGACCATGCGCAGTGTGTTAATAACGGCTGAATTGTGGCAGGTGGTGACTGCGACAAAGCCTGAGGCAGCAACTGAAGCACAATCAACGAAATGGGACACAACAGATCAAAAGGCGTTAGCGTTCCTTATTTTGAACGTTCAACCAACGCAGTTAATGCATATCAAAATGTGCGCAACTGCAGCAGACGCATGGAAAAAATTGCGCGAGGTTCATCTGCCGATTGGACCAATAAGAAGAGTACAGCTTTACCATACACTTCTGCGGCTGAGAATGCAGCCAGGAGACAGTGCTACGCAGTACGTGAAAACATTTGTCGAAACAGTAGACAAATTGGCTGAGCTAGACATAAAAATACATGAGGAGCTCAAAGTAATTATGCTTCTAACTAGCCTGCCAAGTTCATTTGAAAATTTTGTAGTTTCGATTGAAACGCGCGACAACTTGCCGCCGTTCGAAACGGTAAAATTGAAACTGCGCGAAAAGAAGAAATAAATGAACGGGACAATGTAGCTGCGTCGGTATATGCGCATACGCAAACACAAATTGGTGCGCAAACCAGCAAACGGTATTGAATGTACCAAAAAGACAATAAAGAAAAGCGACAAAAAACTGTCGTTCAAGGGCAAGTGCTTTTATTGAGACAAAGTAGGTCATCGTGCCAGTGAATGCCGCAAAAAAGCGACAGCGCAAGAACAACATCGAAGGAACGATGAAATGTCTAATTGTTTATTACAAGTGGGTATCGCGAAACAAACAAAAAATATGTGGTGTATTGACAGTTTTTTTTTTTTTTTTTTTGTATACAAGGAGAACGCATCGAAAGCCTGATCCCCGTAGAGTAGGACTTTAACCCAAACTAAAACTCCTTGTGTGTCCTGTACCGTATATTATCCCCCCGGTACTACCGTCAGGTATTTCGTCGGGAGGCGGTATTGAGCACTAAGCTCTATCGTCTGTTTCTGTCCTGGTACAGTTCGTCAAAAGCTGCACCCGCTTGGCACCACCCACTGTTGGTATTTTCTAGCCCACCCTCTGAATTACTGACCGAGCAGGATGCTTAAAATCTGGCCTGCCTCTGAAGTCTGCGCCTTGCCTGTTCGCTATTTCTTAGTTGTTGCATCACTTCGGCAGCCATACGTGTCTTGCTTCCACTCTCTTCTTTAAGCTTTAAAGCAACCGTGCCCACTTAGTATTTGCGTCAGGTAAAAGTCCACTTCTCCATGCTTTCTCCGGAGCCATATTTCAACTTTGGGAATAAGCCGGTACGTCCACCGTCCTTTTGGTGTCGTGGCCCAACGTGCCTGCCACTGGGCTATGCTGCGACGCTCAAGCGTTTTTCGTTGCAAATTGGGATTGCTTTGACGATGGTTGCGCGTAATGTTTCGCGCTTCGCATATCTGCTGGACTTCCAGGTTCAATGGGAAGAGTCCAGCTATGATGAGCGCCGCGTCTTCCGATACCGTTCTGAACGCAGAACACACTCTGAGAGCACACAAGCGGTATGTGGAGTTTGCACTTCGTGTGTATGAGATATACTTAAATGCGTCATGCCAGACTGCCGCGCCGTAAAGGAGGATAGACTTCACTACCCCAGCAAGAAGTTGTCTGGCCTGCTGCCTTGGTCCGCCGATGTTTGCCATTATTCTGGACAGGGCAACCGTTGCAATCGCAGCTTTTTTGCTAGCGTACTCCAAGTGGTCCCGGAAGTTAAGTCGGTGATAACCAATACCCCTAGGTACTTCACATGCGGTTTGGATTCTATGGCGATATCGCCAACTTTAAGCACCACCTTTTCTACTTTCTTGCGACTGCTGATAAGTACGGCTTCCGTCTTATGGGCTGCTAAGCTTAAGTTTCTTGCGCTGAGCCATTCTTGTGCTGCTGCTACCGCCTTTTCCGCAATGTTTTCCAAATCCTTGAGCGTTTTTGAGGTTGCAACGATTGAAACGTCGTCCGCAAAGCCAATGAAGGTAGCCTTCTCGTGTACTTTAAGCCGTAAAATGCCATCGTACATGACGTTCCACAATAGTGGTCCTAGTACGGATCCTTGGGGTACACCGGCTGTGACTTCATAGTCGCTGGCTCCGAAGTCGCTATCATACCGCAATACCCTATCTGGCAGATAGCTGGAAATGATGCGTTGAAGATATCCAGGGACATGCAGAGTGCGGAGAGCGTGGAGTATTTCCTTCCAGCTGGCACTGTTGAACGCATTTTTTACATCTAACGTGACCATTAGGCAGTACTCTTTAGTGCCCCCTAGCCATCGCTTGCCACTGATGGACTTTTCGGCCAATTCCTTTACGGCTTCTAGCGCATCGATGGTTGACCGTTTTTTCCTGAACCCGAACTGATTTTCTGATAGGAGCTCATCTACATGCTCCTCCAGCCGGTTTTTGATAATTTGCTCGAACAGCTTTCCGGTGGAGTCCAACATACACAGCGGTCGATATCCAGTGGGAAGACCAGCACCTGTACTTTTTGGTATGAGTACCAACTTTTGTAGCTTCCAGCTTCTTGGGAAGACACCCTCCTGCAGGTAAACGTTAAATACGCTTGCAAAGATACCCGGGTTTTGTGACACCGCTTTCCTCAGCGCAATATTTGGTATGCCGTCTGGTCCTGGCGCCTTTTAAGGCAATAGTTAACAGCTGGCTTGTAGTACTTCGTCCACTGTAACCGTTGGTATGTTGCCAAGGTTTTCATTAGGCGGGCTCCTACCGAAGTCGGGATTTGCAGGGAAAAGATCTTGTACGGTTTGTGCTAAAAGAATTGGGCATGTTGGCTGCACCGTTTTCTTGAGCTTTTTACGCACTATTCTATAGGCCGAGCCCCCAGGGTTGTTGTTAGCATCCTCGCATAGTTCCTTAAACATGCTGCGTTTACTGTCACGAATGGCATTTTTAAGTAATCTCCGCTTTTCTTTGTACCTCAGTCTAAGCTCCGTGGCATTTTCTGCATTTCGTGATCGCTGGCACAGTCTTCTGGCCCCATTGTATTGCACTCGCAGCTCCGCGATCACGCTATTCCACCAGTACGCTGGCTTACGGGCTTTGCGCCCTCCTTGCCGAGCCATGGCCATGTCACATGCCTTGACTATTGCTGTGATAAGCTTAGGGGCAGCAGTTTCCACCGTAAGTGATACTTCGATGTCCTCAAAGGCTACTTCGAAAAGTTTCTCGTCGAAAGATTTTATATTCCAGCCATTTGTCTTGTAAAGTTTGGGCCGCATCCTCGTAATTTGTCAATACTGATAACTATCGCTCGGTGGTCGCTATGTGTATAGCAATCGCTTATGTACCAACTTGTTGCTCTATTAGTCCCCTGGATATGAAGGAGAGGTCAATGACGGAGCCAGCACCGTTTATACTGTAGGTATTTTGACTTCCGCTATTTAGTAATACCAGATCCAGCGCTGCGAGTGCATTAAGAAGTTCCCTTCCCTTGGGGTTTGTTCTTTTGCATCCCCACTCTAATGCCCACGCATTGAAATCGCCCGCTATGATTGCCGCACCTCTTTGTTTAGCATCCCTAATTAGGTTGTCGACAATGCCAGTAAACCTAGGCAAGTCAGCACTGGGTGGAATATAGCAGCTGTAGATGAACACGCTGTTTATATCAATACACACGAAACCATTTGCAGATACGGCTTTCCCCAAATGGATTGGATCTCTTCCGCAGCTCCATATGGCGCATTTTCCTGTTGCATCGCTTACCCATGACGCTTCTGGCCTATTTTTATACTGCTCACTTAGTATTGCTACATCTACACCCAGCTCGTAAACCGTTTGGTTAAGCAGGCTTTGTGCTGCTTCGCAGTGGTTGAGGTTGAGTTGCAGTAGCTTCATTTTCGATATCCAGGTTTGGTCGCGTATTTCGCTTTTGCCCTCTGGAATGCTGGACACATTCGCCCGCCTGGTATATGGTTGGGATCGCGCTCGCCATTCTTTGCGCATACCTCGCACCTCGGCGCATTTGTGCAGCCTTTTGCCTTATGGTCTTGCCCGCCACATCTGAAGCAATGCGCTGTGCGATCTTCTTCGTTCGGACACTTCCTGGCCAGGTGGCCGAAATCGTGGCATTTGTAGCACCGTGTTATGGCTATTTTCTCCCTTATCCGGCAGCTAACCCATCCAATGCGGATTTTGGAGATGTTTATCAGCCTTTGTGCAGACACTGGCGGCAGGCTAGTTATACAGGTCTGTGTGCCTCCATATGCAGCGCGTATTGAGCAAATTGCTGCTAGCGACACTTTACAATCGGGAATGCTAATCCGTATAGCATCTATGATTTCCTCTCTGGTAGTGACCTCGTCCATGTCTTTTATCTCAATTATAGCTTCTTGAGTTAAGGAACGAACTGACGCATTTTCGCCGAGAACAGTTTCTACAGCTGCCTTGAGTTTTTCAGTGGCAGGATCAGCCTCCGCGCCTTGTTTGCTTATAGTAGCCTCCCTCTCACCTTTTGATTGGCTGTGGCCTCGTGTTTGCTGTTTATCTTTCGCACTTATTGGCCCTTTTGGTGAGGCCAAACGAGTGCGCTTTGATTTCTGCTGCGGCGAATTGGATGCATCCCGCATCTACGCATATGTGTTGCAACAAAGATAACTTCGTGTCGCTCAACAAAAATAAGACGTCGGTAAAATTAGCAGCGGACAAATACATACGTAGAATCACCCGGTTAAGGCACAGTTGTGTTGAAAGTGAACAATGTATGTATATATCGAAATGCGCGATGTGTTGTATGTGCCATCGTTGCAAATGAATTTTATATCGGTTAGCAAGGCTACACAAAACAAAAACTTTCTAACATTTTGTGACAAAGAAGCTCGAATAAAAAACAGCAAAGGCGAAATTGTGTTGTCTGCAAAGCAAGTAGGAAACTTGTATATATGTATATGAAAACCACTCAGAAAAAGTGCGGTTAATTTGTTGAAGCACAGTTCAAACGCGGTAATGTGGCACAATCGGTTTGGCCACCTAAATTTCCAAAGTTTAAAGCAATTAAGTGAGAAAAAGCTTGTTGCAGGCATGAACATTGAAAGTGTACCTACGGACATAAATTGTGATACGTGCAATCGTGCAAAACTCTGTGCACTATCATTTCCGAGCAAAGCAAAGCGCATGACGAAGAGTGTACTTGAACTTGTCCATAGTGATGTGTGCGGACCAATGAATGTAAAGACCATAGCTGGAAATCGCTATTTCGTTACATTTATTGATGACTATTCACGCAAGATATACGTTTATTTTATGCGCGCTAAGAACATAAAATGTTTGCATAGTGACAACGGCACTGAATACGTAAACAACGACTTTAAATCTTTTTTAAACAAATGCGGCATAAAAAAGCAAAATACGGTTCCGTACACACCTCAGCAAAATGGTGTAGCTGAGCGTGCCAATCGCACAATTATAGAAATGGCAAAATGTTTGCTAATTCACGCTGAATTAGAAAAATTTTTATGGGCTGAAGCTGTTCAGACGGCTGTGTATCTGCGCAACAGATTTCCCACAAAAGCATTAAATGGATGCACACCTTTCGAAGTATGGAAAGATCGCAAAGCGTCGGTAAAGCATCTTCGAGTTTTCGGTTCACGTGTGTTTGCCTTAGACAAATGTAGTACGGGCAAGTTCAAGGCAAAATCGAAAGAATATATTTTCGTCGGCTATTCTACTTCAGCAAAAGCTTATCGCTTGTACAATCGAGAAAAACGTTCAGTGATAGAGCGCAGGGATGTAAAATTCGTTGAAGGTGAGTTTGACACAATAACTTCAGAAAAGTGCAACATATCAGATCGCAATGATGATTACGCGACAAATATAATTCGTCTTGAGTCACATAAATCTTCAGAAAAAGAGATTGCAACGTCCAATCAGACTGGGCATGAGGCTGAGCAGGGTGCTAAGCTGGATGATGTTCGCGAAATTAATCGCGACAAACCGCAAAACGAGTGTAGTGACTGCGACGAAGAGGAGGAGGAATTTGTCAGCGCAAGTGACGATAATGCAGATAATGTTGTTCAACGAGGTCCAAGGCGGCCAAAAATTTTACGTACTGGCCTGCCAGGTAGACCTAAAAAAGCGTACAACGTACTAAATAATCTGACTTTTTCGGACGACATCGAAACACCACAAACAGTAGCAGAAGCATTGCAAGGTCAATATGTTGAAAATTGGCAAGATTCAATGCAGTCGGAGTACAACGCACTTCTAGCAAACGACACTTGGCAATTGGTCGATTTGCCTGCTGGTTCAAAAACGATTGGGTCGTTGCAAAAGATTGCGGGCAAGAATTGGGAATCAACTACTGGGAGACTTTTTCTCCTGCTATACGCTACGAAACCATCCGAATGCTGTTCGCTATAGCTGCAGAAAAACAGTTGTACATGCATCAAGTCGACATCTCGAACGCATGCCTGAACACCAGACTAGATGCAGACGTATACATGAAGCAGCCACAAAATTTCGTAAACGCGGTACATCATAACAAAGTTCTTAAGCTTAACAAGGCCATTTACGCCTGGCCTTTGCTCGCTGACATTTTGCACGCAGTTTACAAATTATCGCAGCGAAACACAAACCCGCATGCTGAGCACGAGGCTGCAGCAAAACACGTTCTACGATACCTTTCCGGCACTACAAATCTGAGTATCGTATATCCAGGCCCGTCGCGAGGACGGCGGGGGCCCCGGGGCGAACCTTCCGGGGGCCCCTGTAATTTGAAGAGCAAAAAAAAAAAAAAAAAAAAAAACAAGGTCATCTCCGAAATCAAAAAGAACAACACCCAGACGCGTCTATAAATGTAGTGCCACGCATTCCTTTGTTCGTTCTTGATAACGCGCAGCTGATTCGTGTTGTTTACGTTCACAATAAACCGACAGGGCTTATTAATAATACTGTTCCAATTCAGCAAAATGCGCCGGACGAAGGAAAATAGTTGCAAGTGCACTGGCGAACATCATTCGCGAAAAATTTTTGATGACCTTTTTGTTTTTTTTTTTTTTTTTAGGTAGCGGGGGCCCCGGGGCGGTGCCCCGCCTGCCCCACCCTCACTACGGCCCTGCCGATTGGGCAAATGATCAGCTAGATAGAAAATCCTACTCTGGCTACGGTTTCTTTCTGGGAGGCAGCGTTTTTTCCTGGTCTTCAGCAAAGCAGACTGTTGTTGCTTTGAGCAGCACAGACGCGGAGTACGTCGCTCTCTCCGCAGCCGCTAAGGAAGCGGTATACCTACGCAGTTTATTAATCGAAATAGGCTGGTCAAAGCAAGAGCCTTTAGTTATATGGGGTGACAATATAAGTGCCCAGCATATTTCTAAAAATCCTGTTCATCATAAACGAACAAAGCACATAGACATAAAATTTCATTTTATACGAGAAAAAGTTGCAGGTAACGAAATTGATGTAAAATATTTTTCCACAGACAAAAATATTGCTGATTTATTGTGTAAACAAAAGCATTGCAGCTTTGCGAAATTACTTGGTTTGAATTAAAATGTATTAGTAGTATTACTTGCATACATATCAGCTTAAGAAGAAGTGTTGAAATCAGAATTGTGTAAGTAAGCTTAATATGTATAATATTGGTATAAGCTGGCAACACCATATTGAATTGTATTCATTTTGTTCTCTCGTTACGTTGCAAATTCTGCGTTCAGTTGAATAGAAGCAATAGATTATATAAGTTGTTGTCCATGCCTATGAAAGACAATACGTGTACAAATATGTTAAGTTTCATAAATCCGTTTGAATATTCACTCGCAAACGGCTCGCATACTTTTATTCCAACACACACAATTTTTATTTTGAATTTCGAAAAAAAGGCCGGTATGCAGTTGTTTAGCCTGCTAACCGCTGCTTTACAAAATTAAAATTTTGTATGGCTTGAAATTACCGCTCATTTTTGGTGATATTTTTTTCAGACGAGTCAAGTGTCAAAATTTGTTAAAATAACGGAAAATATCTTACACACAATTTTTAATTTGAATTTCGAAAAAACCTTTCGGTTTGCAGTTGTTTAGCCTGCTAACCGCTGCTTAACAAAATTAAAATTTTGTATGGCTTGAAATTACCGCTCATTTTTGGTGATATTTTTTTCAGACGAACCAAGTGTCAAATTTTGTTAAAATAACGGAAAAAATTCCACAAATCTTACACACAATTTTTAATTTGAGTTTCGAGAAAATTTTTCGGTATGCAGTTGTTTAGCCTGCTAACTGCTGCTGAACAAAATTGAAATTTTGTATGGCTTGAAATTACCGCTCAGTTTTGGTGATATTTTTTTCTGACGAACTAAATGTCAAATTTTGTTAAAATAACGGAAAAAATTCAATCTTACACACAATTTTTAATTTGAATTTCTTAAAAAAATTGCCGTAAGCAATTGTTTAGCCTGCTATCCGCTGCTTAACAAAATTAAAATTTTGTATGGCTTGAAATTAACGCTCATTTTTGGTGATATTTTTTTCTGACGAACTAAGTGTCAAAATTTGTTAAAATAACGGAAAAAATCTTACACAGAATTTTTAATTTGAATTTCGAAAAAAAACTTTCGGTATACAGTTGTTTAGCCTGCTAACCGCTGCTTAACAACGCTAAAAATTTTTATGGCTTGAAATTACGGCTCATTTTTGGTGATATTTTTTCCTGACGAACCAAGTGTCAAAATTTGTGCAAAGGGCGGAAAAAATTGCATAAATCTTACACACAATTTTTAATTTGAATTTCGAGAAAATCTTTCGGTATGCAGTTGTTTAGCCTGCTACTCGCTGCTTATCAAAATTAAATTTTGTATGGCTTGAAATTACCGCTCATTTTTGTTGATATTTATTTCTGACGAACTAAGTGTAAAAATTTGTTAAAATAACGGAAAAAATCTTACACAGAATTTTTAATTTGAATTTCGAGAAAATTTTTCGGTATGCAGTTGTTTAGCCTGCTAACCGCTGCTGCACAAAATTTAAATTTTGTATGGCTTGAAACTACCGCTCATTTTTGGTGATATTTTTTCCTGACGAACTAAGTATCAAAATTTGTTAAAATAACGGAAAAAATCTTACACACAGTTTTTATTTTGAATTTCGAAAAAAACTTTCGGTATGCAGTTGTTTAGCCTGCTAGCCGCTGCTTAACAAAATAAAAATTTTGTATGGTTTGAAATTACCGCTCATTTTTGTTGATATTTTTTTCTGACGAACTAAATGTCAAATTTTGTTAAAATAACGGAAAAAATTCCACCAATCTTACACACAATTTTTAATTTGAATTTCTTAAAAAAATTGCCGTATGCAGTTGTTTAGCCTGCTAACAGCTGCTTAACAAAATAGAAATTTTGTATGGTTTGAAATTACCGCTCAGTTTTGTTGAAATTTTTTTCTGACGAACCAGGAGTAAAAATTTGCTCAAAGGGCGGAAAAAATTCAACAAACCTCACATACACTTTTTAGTTTGAATATCTTAAAAAAATTGCGGTATGCATTTGTTTAGCATTCTAACTGCTGTTTAATAAAATACACATTTTGTATGGCGTTCTATTTTGGTGATATTTTTTTCTGACGAACCAGGTGTAAAAATTTGTTCAATGGGGGGAAAGAATCCCACAAATCTTACACACAATTTTTAATTGGAATTTCGAGAAAACCTTTCGGTATGGAGTTATTTAGCCTGCTAGCCGCTGCTTAACCAAATAAAAATGTTTTATGGCTTGAAATTACCGCTCATTTTTGTTGATATTTTTTTCTGACGAACCAGGTGTCAAAATGTTTTATCGTTTTAACTTCTGTTTAATAAAATGCACATTTTGTATGACTTGAAACTGCGTTTCATTTTTGGTGATATTTTTTTCTGACGAACTAAATGTCAAATTTTGTTAAAATAACGGAAAAAATTCCACCAATCTTACACACAATTTTTAATTTGAATTTCGAGAAAATCTTCCGGTAAGCAGTTGTTTAGCCTGCTAACTGCTGCTTAGCAATTCAAATTTTGTATGGCTTGAAACTACCTTTCATTTTTGGTGATATTTTTTCCTAACGAACCAAGTGTAAAACTTTGTCAAAATGGCGGCAAAAGTTCAACAAACCTTGAACACAATTTTTAATTTGAATTTCGAAAAAAAACTTTCGGTATGCAGTTGTTTAGCCTGCTATCCGCTGCTTATCAAAATTAAAATTTTGTATGGCTTGAAATTACCGCTCATTTTTGGTGATTTTTTTTCCTGACGAACCAAGTGTCAAAATTTGTTCAAAGGGCGGAAAAAATTCCATAAATCTTACACACAATTTTTATTTTGAATTTCGAAAAAAAATTTCGGTATGCAATTATTTAGCCTGCTAGCCGCTGCTTATCTGCTTGTATGGCTTGAAATTACTCCTCATTTTTGGTGATATTTTTTTCTGCCGAACAAAATGTCAAATTTTGTTAAAATAACGGAAAAAATTCCACAAATCTTACACACAATTTTTAATTTGAATTTCTTAAAAAAATTGTCGTATGCAATAGTTTAGCCTGCTATCCGCTGCTTAACTAAATTAAAATTTTGTATGGCTTGAAATTACCGATCATTTTTGGTGATATTTTTTTCTGACGAACTAAATGTCAAATTTTGGCTTCGCAAATTGCACAGATCTACGTACGCATTTTAATTTGAATTTCTTAAAAAAATTGCCGTATGCAGTTGTTTAGCTTGCTAACCGCTGGTGATATTTTTTTCTGACGAACCATGTGTCAAAATTTGGTAAAATAACGGAAAAAATCTTACTTACAATTTTTAATTTGAATTTCGAAAAAAACTTTCCGAACGCAGTAGTTTAGCCTGCTAACCGCTGCTTAACAAAATTAAAATTCTGTATGGCTTGAAATTACCGCTCATTTTTGGTGATATTTTTTCCTGACGAACCAAGTGTCAAAATTTGTTCAAAGGGCGGAAAAAATTCCACAAATCTTACACACAATTTTTAATTTGAATTTTGACAAAATCTTTCGGTATGCAGTTGTTTAGCCTGCTAACCGCTTCTTATCAAAATTAGAATTTTTTATGGCTTGAAATTACCGCTCGTTTTTGTTGATATTTTTTGCTGACGAACTAAATGTCAAATTTTGTTAAAATAACGGAAAAAATTCCACCAATCTTACACACAATTTTTAATTTGAATTTCGAGAAAATGTTTCGGTATGCAGTTGTTTAGCCTGCTAACCGCTGCTGAACAAAATTAAAATTTTGTATGGCTTGAAATTACCGCTCATTTTTGGTGATATTTTTTCCTGACGTACCAAGTGTCAAAATTTGTTCAAAGGGCGGAAAAAATTCCACAAATCTTACACACAGTTTTTAATTTGAATTTCGAGATAATCTTATGGCTTGAAATTACCGCTCGATTTTGCTGATATTTTTTTCTGACGAACCAGGTTTCAAAATTTGTTTAAAGGGCGGAGAAAATTCCACAAATCTTACACACAATTTTTAATTTGAATTTCGAGAAAACCTTTCGGTATGCAGTTATTTAGCCTGTTAGCCGCTGCTTATCTGCTTGTATGGCTTGAAATTACTCCTCATTTTTGGTGATATTTTTTTCTGACGAACTAAATGTCAAATTTTGTTAAAATAAGGGAAAAAATCCCACAAATCTTACACACAATTTTTAATTAGGATTTCGGGGAAAACTTTCGGTATGCAGTTATCTTATCTTATCAAAATTAAAATTTTGTATAGCTTGGAATTACTGCTCATTTTTGGTGATATATTTTTCTGACGAACTAGATATCAAATTTTGTTAAAATAACGGAAAAAATTCCACCAGTCTTACACACAATTTTTAATTTGAATTTCGGGAAAAACTTTCGGTATGCACTTATCTTATATTATCAAAATTTAAATTTTTTATGGGTTGAAATTACCGCTCATTTTTGGTGATATTTTTTTCTGACGAACTAAATGTCAAATTTTGTTAAAATAACGGAAAAAATTCCACCAATCTTACACACAATTTTTATTTTGAATTTCGAGAAAATGTTTCGGTATGCAGCTGTTTAGCCTGCTAACCGCTGCTGAACAAAATAAAAAAAATTTATGGCTTGAAATTACCGCTCGATTTTGCTGATATTTTTTTCTGACGAACCAGGTGTCAAAATTTGTTTAAAGGGCGGAAAAAATTCAGCAACCTCACATACACTTTTTAGTTTGAATTTCTTAAAAAAATTGCGGTATGCAGTTCTTTAGCTTTTTCACTTCTGTTTACTAAAATGCACACTTTGTATGGCTTGAAACTGCGTTTCCTTTTTGGTGATATTTTTTTCTGACGAACCAGGTGTCAAAATTTGAAAAAATTCAAGCAATCTTACACACAATTTTTAATTTGAATTTCGAGAAAATGTTTCGGTATGCAGTTGTTTAGCCTGCTAACCGCTGCTGAACAAAATTAAAATTTTGTATGGCTTGAAATTACCGCTCATTTTTGGTGATATTTTTTCCTGACGAACCAAATATCAAAATTTGTTAAAATAACGGAAAAAATCTTACACACAGTTTTTATTTTGAATTTCGAAAAAAACTTTCGGTATGCAGTTGTTTAGCCTGCTAGCCGCTGCTTAACAAAATTAAAAGTTTGTATGGCTTGAAATTACCGCTCATTTTTGGTGATATTTTTTTCTGACGAACCAAGTGTCAAAATTTGTTCAAAGGGCGGAAAAAATTCAACAAATCTTACACACAATTTTTAATTTGAATTTCGAGAAAACCTTTCGGTATGCAGTTCTTTAGCGTTTTAACTTCTGTTTAATAAAATGCACATTTTGTATGGCTTAAAACTGCGTTTCATTTTTGGTGATATTTTTTCCTGACGAACCAAGTGTCAAAATTTGTTAAAATAACGGAAAAAATCTTACACACAATTTTTATTTTGAATTTCGAAAAAAACTTTCGGTATGCGGTTGTTTAGCCTGCTAACCGCTGTTTATCAAAATTAAAAGTTTGTATGGGTTGAAATTACCGCTCATTTTTGGTGATATTTTTTCCTGACGAACCAAGTGTCAAAATTTGTTAAAATAAAGGAAAAAATCTTACACACAATTTTTAATTTGAATTTCGAGAAAAACTTTCGGTATGCGGTTGTTTAGCCTGCTAACCGCTGTTTATCAAAATTAAAAGTTTATATGGGTTGAAATTACCGCTCATTTTTGGTGATATTTTTTTCTGACGAACTAAGTATCAAAATTTGTTAAAATAACGGAAAAAGTTCAACAAATCTTACACACAATTTTTAATTTGAAGTTCTTAAAAAAATTGCGGTATGCAGCTGTTTAGCATTCTAACTGCTGTTTAATAAAATTAAAATTTTGTATGGCTTGAAATTACCGCTCATTTTTGGTGATATTTTTTTCTGACGAACCAAATATCAAAATTTGTTAAAATAACGGAAAAAATCTTACACACAGTTTTTATTTTGAATTTCGAAAAAAAACTTTCGGTATGCGGTTGTTTAGCCTGCTAACCGCTGTTTATCAAAATTAAAAGTTTGTATGGGTTGAAATTACCGCTCATTTTTGGTGATATTTTTTTCTGACGAACTAAGTATCAAAATTTGTTAAAATAAAGGAAAAAATCTTACACACAATTTTTAATTTGAATTTCGAGAAAAACTTTCGGTATGCGGTTGTTTAGCCTGCTAACCGCTGTTTATCAAAATTAAAAGTTTATATGGGTTGAAATTACCGCTCATTTTTGGTGATATTTTTTTCTGACGAACTAAGTATCAAAATTTGTTAAAATAACGGAAAAAGTTCAACAAATCTTACACACAATTTTTAATTTGAAGTTCTTAAAAAAATTGCGGTATGCAGCTGTTTAGCATTCTAACTGCTGTTTAATAAAATTAAAATTTTGTATGGCTTGAAATTACCGCTCATTTTTGGTGATATTTTTTTCTGACGAACCAAATATCAAAATTTGTTAAAATAACGGAAAAAATCTTACACACAGTTTTTATTTTGAATTTCGAAAAAAAACTTTCGGTATGCGGTTGTTTAGCCTGCTAACCGCTGTTTATCAAAATTAAAAGTTTGTATGGGTTGAAATTACCGCTCATTTTTGGTGATATTTTTTTCTGACGAACTAAGTATCAAAATTTGTTAAAATAACGGAAAAAGTTCAACAAATCTTACACACAATTTTTAATTTGAATTTCTTAAAAAAAGTGCCGTATGCAGTTGTTTAGCCTGCTAACCGCTGCTGAACAAAATTAAAATTTTTTATGGCTTGAAATTACCGCTCATTTTTGGTGATATTTTTTTCTGACGAACTAATTGTCAAATTTTGTTAAAATAACGGAAAAAATTCCACAAATCTTACACACAATTTTTAATTTGAGTTTTGAGAAAATTTTTCGGTATGCAGTTGTTTAGCCTGCTAACTGCTGCTTAACAAAATTAAAATTTTGTATGGTTTGAAATTACCGCTCATTTTTGGTGATATTTTTTTCTGACGAACTAATTGTCAAATTTTGTTAAAATAACGGAAAAAATTCCACAAATCTTACACACAATTTTTAATTTGAGTTTTGAGAAAATCTTCCGGTAAGCAGTTGTTTAGCCTGCTAACTGCTGCTTAACAAAATTAAAATTTTGTATGGCTTAAAATTACCGCTCATTTTTGGCGATATTTTTTTCTGACGAACTAAATGTCAAATTTTGGCTTCGAAAATTCCACAGACCTTACGTACACATTTTAATTTGCATTTCTTAAAAAATTGCTGTATGCGGTTTTTAGCCTTCTAACTGCTGCTTAATAGAATGCAAATTTTGTATGGCTTGAAACTACCTTTCATTTTTGGTGATATTTTTTCCTAACGAACCAAGTGTCAAACTTTATCAAAATGGCGGTAAAAGTTCAACAAACCTTAAACACAATTTTTAATTTGAATTTCTTAAAAAAATTGCGGTATGCAGTTGTTTAGCATTCTAACTGCTGTTTAATAAAATACACATTTTGTATGGCGTTCTTTTTTGGTGATATTTTTTTCTGACGAACCAGGTGTAAAAATTTGTTCAAAGGGGGGGGGGGGTTGTGGAAATACCACAAATCTTACACACCATTTTTAATTTAAATTTCGAGAAAACCTTTCGGTATGCAGTTATTTAGCCTGCTAGCCGCTGCTTATCTGCTTGTATGGCTTGAAATTACCGCTCATTTTTGGTGATATTTTTTTCTGACGAACTAAGTATCAAAATTTGTTAAAATAAGGGAAAAAGTTCAACAAATCTTACACAAAATTTTTAGTTTGAGTTTCTTAAAAAAAATGCCGTATGCTGTTGTTTAGCCTGCTAACCGCTGCTTAAAAAAATTAAAATGTTGTATGGCTTGAAATTACCGCTCATTTTTGGTGATATTTTTTTCTGACGAACTAATTGTCAAATTTTGTTCAAAGGGCGGAAAAAGTTCCACAAATTTTACACACAATTTTTAATTTGAATTTCCAGAAAATTTTTGGTATGCGGTTGTTTAGCCCGATAACCGCAGTTTATCAAAATTAAAAGTTTGTATGGCTTGAAATTACTGCTCATTTTTTGTGATATTTTTTCCTGACGAACCAAGTGTCAAAATTTGTTCAAATAACGGAAAAATCTTACACAAAATTTTTAATTTGAATTTCAAAAAAAACTTTCGGTACGCAGTTGTTTAGCCTGTTAACCGCTGCTGAACAAAATTAAAATTTTGTATGGCTTGAAATTACCACTCATTTTTGGTGATATTTTTTTCTGACGAACCAGGTGTAAAAATTTGTTTAAAGGGCGGAAAAAATTCAACAAACCTCACTTCCTTTTTTTAGTTTGAATTTCTAAAAAAAATTGCGGTATGCAGTTGTTTAGCCTGCTAACCGCTGCTGAACAAAATTAAAATTTTGTATGGCTTGAAATTACTGCTCATTTTTGGTGATGTTTTTTCCTGACGAACCAAGTGTCAAAATTTGTTCAAAGGGCGGAAAAAATTCCACAAATTTTACACACAATTTTTAATTTGAATTTCCAGAAAATTTTTCGGTATGCGGTTGTTTAGCCCGATAACCTCAGTTTATCAAAATTAAAAGTTTGTATGGCTTGAAATTACTGCTCATTTTTGGTGATATTTTTTCCTGACGAACCAAGTGTCAAAATTTGTTAAAATAACGGAAAAAATCTAAGACACAATTTTTAATTTGAATTTCAAAAAAAACTTTCGGTATGCAGTTGTTTAGCCTGCTAACTGCTGCTTAACAAAATAAAAATTTTGTATGGCGATATTTTTGGTGATATTTTTTTCTGACGAACTAGGTGTAAAAATTTGTTTAAAGGGCGGAAAAAATTCAACAAACCTCACTTCCTTTTTTTAGTTTGAATTTCTAAAAAAAATTGCGGTATGCAGTTGTTTAGCCTGCTAACCGCTGCTGAACAAAATTAAAATCTTGAACGACTTGAAATTACCGCTCATTTTTGGTGATATTTTTTTCTGACGAACTAATTGTCAAATTTTGTTAAAATAACGGAAAAAATCTAAGACACAATTTTTAATTTTAATTTCAAAAAAAACTTTCGGTATGCAGTTGTTTAGCCTGCTAACCGCTGCTGAACAAAATTAAAATTTTGTATGGCTTGAAATTACTGCTCATTTTTGGTGATATTTTTTCCTGACGAACCAAGTGTCAAAATTTGTTAAAATAACGGAAAAAATCTAAGACACAATTTTTAATTTGAATTTCAAAAAAAACTTTCTGTATGCAGTTGTTTAGCCTGCTAAATGCTGCTTAACAAAATAAAAATTTTGTATGGCTTGAAATTACCGCTCATTTTTGTTGATATTTTTTTATGACGAAGTAAATGTCAAATTGTGTTAAAATAACGGAAAATATTCCACCAATCTTACACACAATTTTAAATTTGAATTTCGAGAAAATCTTCCGGTATGCAGTTGTTTAGCCTGCTAACCGCTGCTTAAAAAAATTAAAATGTTGTATGGCTTGAAATTACCGCTCATTTTTGGTGATATTTTTTTCTGACGAACTAATTGTCAAATTTTGTTCAAAGGGCGGAAAAAATTCCACAAATTTTACACACAATTTTTAATTTGAATTTCCAGAAAATTTTTGGTATGCGGTTGTTTAGCCCGATAACCGCAGTTTATCAAAATTAAAAGTTTGTATGGCTTGAAATTACTGCTCATTTTTTGTGATATTTTTTCCTGACGAACCAAGTGTCAAAATTTGTTCAAATAACGGAAAAAATCTTACACAAAATTTTTAATTTGAATTTCAAAAAAAACTTTCGGTACGCAGTTGTTTAGCCTGTTAACCGCTGCTGAACAAAATTAAAATTTTGTATGGCTTGAAATTACCACTCATTTTTGGTGATATTTTTTTCTGACGAACCAGGTGTAAAAATTTGTTTAAAGGGCGGAAAAAATTCAACAAACCTCACTTCCTTTTTTTAGTTTGAATTTCTAAAAAAAATTGCGGTATGCAGTTGTTTAGCCTGCTAACCGCTGCTGAACAAAATTAAAATTTTGTATGGCTTGAAATTACTGCTCATTTTTGGTGATATTTTTTCCTGACGAACCAAGTGTCAAAATTTGTTAAAATAACGGAAAAAATCTAAGACACAATTTTTAATTTGAATTTCAAAAAAAACTTTCTGTATGCAGTTGTTTAGCCTGCTAAATGCTGCTTAACAAAATAAAAATTTTGTATGGCTTGAAATTACCGCTCATTTTTGTTGATATTTTTTTATGACGAAGTAAATGTCAAATTGTGTTAAAATAACGGAAAATATTCCACCAATCTTACACACAATTTTAAATTTGAATTTCGAGAAAATCTTCCGGTATGCAGTTGTTTAGCCTGCTAACCGCTGCTTAACAAAATTAAAATTTTGTATGACTTGAAATTACCGCCCATTTTTGGTGATATTTTTTTCAGACGAACCAAGTGTCAAAATTTGTTAAAATAACGGAAAAAGTTCAACAAATCTTACACAAAATTTTTAATTTGAGTTTCTTAAAAAAACTTTCGGTATGCAGTTGTTTAGCCTGCTAACCGCTGCTTAACAAAATTAAAATTTTGTATGGCTTGAAATTACCGCCCATTTTTGGTGATATTTTTTTCAGACGAACCAAGTGTCAAAATTTGTTAAAATAACGGAAAATCGTACACACAATTTTTAATTTGAATTTCGAAAAAAACTTTCGGTTTGCAGTTGTTTAGCATTCTAACTGCTGTTTAATAAAATACACATTTTGTATGGCGTTCTTTTTTGGTGATATTTTTTTCTGACGAACCAGGTGTAAAAATTTGTTCAAAGGGGGGAAAAATACCACAAATCTTACACACAATTTTTAATTTGAATTTCCAGAAAACCTTTCGGTATGCAGTTATTTAGCCTGCTAGCCGCTGCTTATCTGCTTGTATGGCTTGAAATTACTACTCATTTTTGGTGATATTTTTTTCTGACGAACTAAGTGTCAAATTTTGTTAAAATAACGAAAAATATTCCACCAATCTTACACACAATTTTTAATTTGAATTTCGAGAAAATGTTTCGGTATGCGGTTGTTTAGCCTGCTAACCGCTGCTAAACAAAATTAAAATTTTGTATGGGTTGAAATTACCGCTCATTTTTGGTGATATTTTTTTCTGACGAACTAATTGTCAAATTTTGTTAAAATAACGGAAAAAATCTAAGACACAATTTTTAATTTTAATTTCAAAAAAAACTTTCGGTATGCAGTTGTTTAGCCTGCTAACCGCTGTTGAACAAAATTAAAATTTTGTATGACTTGAAATTACCGCTCATTTTTGGTGATATTTTTTCCTGACGAACCAAGTATCAAAATTTGTTAAAATAACGGAAAAAATCTTACACACAATTTTTATTTTGAACTTCGAAAAAAACTCTCGGTATGCAGTTGCTTAGCCTGCTAACCGCTGCTTATCAAAATAAAAATTTTGTATGGCTTGAAATTACCGCTCATTTTTGTTGATATTTTTTTCTGACGAAGTAAATGTCAAATTTTGTTAAAATAACGGAAAAAATCTTACACACAATTTTTGATTTGAATTTCGAAAAAAACTTTCGGTATGCAGTTGTTTAGCCTGCTAACCGCTGCTTATCAAAATAAAAATTTTAAATGGCTTGAAATTACCGCTCATTTTTGTTGATATTTTTTTCTGACGAAGTAAATGTCAAATTTTGTTAAAATAACGGAAAATATTCCACCAATCTTACACACAATTTTTAATTTGAATTTCGAGAAAATGTTTCGGTATGCAGTTGCTTAGCCTGCTAACTGCTGCTTAACAATTCAAATTTTGTATCACTTGAAATTACCGCTCATTTTTGGTGATATTTTTTCCTGACTAAACAAGTATCAAAATTTGTTAAAATAACGGAAAAAATCTTACACACAATTTTTATTTTGAATTTCGAAAAAAACTTTCGGTATGCAGTTGTTTAGCCTGCTAACCGCTGCTTAACAAACTTAAAAGTTTGTATGGCTTGAAATTACCGCTCATTTTTGGTGATATTTTTTTCTGACGAACTAAATGTCGAATTTTGTTAAAATAACGGAAAAAATTCAACCAATCTTACACAAAATTTTTAATTTGAATTTCGAGAAAATCTTCCGGTAAGCAGTTGTTTAGCCTGCTAACTGCTGCTTAACAATTCAAATTTTGTATCACTTGAAATTACCGCTCATTTTTGGTGATATTTTTTCCTGACTAACCAAGTATCAAAATTTGTTAAAATAACGGAAAAAATCTTACACACAATTTTTAGTTTGAATTTCGAAAAAAACTTTCGGTATGCAGTTGCTTAGCCTGCTAACCGCTGCTTATCAAAATAAAAATTTTGTATGGCTTGAAAATACCGCTCATTTTTGGTGATATTTTTTTCTGACGAACTAAATGACAAATTTTGTTAAAATAACGGAAAAAATTCAACCAATCTTACACACAATTTTTAATTTGAATTTCGAGAAAATCTTCCGGTAAGCAGTTGTTTAGCCTGCTAACTGCTGCTTAACAAAATTAAAATTTTGTATGGGTTGAAATTACCGCTCATTTTTGGTGATTTTTTTTTCTGACGAACTAAATGTCAAATTTTGGCTTCGAAAATTCCACAGACCTTACGTACACATTTTAATTTGCATTTCTTAAAAAATTGCTGTATGCGGTTTTTAGCCTTCTAACTGCTGCTTAATAGAATGCAAATTTTGTATGGCTTGAAACTACCTTTCATTTTTGGTGATATTTTTTCCTAACGAACCAAGTGTCAAACTTTATCAAAATGGCGACAAAAGTTCAACAAACCTTAAACACAATTTTTAATTTGAATTTCTTAAAAAAATTGCGGTATGCAGTTGTTTAGCATTCTAACTGCTGTTTAATAAAATACACATTTTCTATGGCGTTCTTTTTTGGTGATATTTTTTTCTGACGAACCAGGTGTAAAAATTTGTTCTTACACACAATTTTTAATTTGAATTTCCAGAAAACCTTTCGGTATGCAGTTATTTAGCCTGCTAGCCGCTGCTTATCTGCTTGTGTGGCTTGAAATTACTACTCATTTTTGGTGATATTTTTTTCTGACGAACTAAGTGTCAAATTTTGTTAAAATAACGGAAAAAATCTTACACACAATTTTTGATTTGAATTTCGAAAAAAACTTTCGGTTTGCAGTTGTTTAGCCTGCTAACCGCTGCTTAACAAAATTAAAATTTTGTATGGCTTGAAATTACCGCTCATTTTTGGTGATATTTTTTTCTGACGAACTAATTGTCAAATTTTGTTAAAAAAACGTAAAAAATTCCACAAATCTTACACACAATTTTTAATTTGAGTTTTGAGAAAATTTTTCGGTATGCAAATGTTTAGCCTGCTAACTGCTGCTTAACAAACTTAAAAGTTTGTATGGCTTGAAATTACCGCTCATTTTTGGTGATATTTTTTTCTGACGAACTAAATGTCGAATTTTGTAACGAAATAACGGAAAATATTCCACCAATCTTACACACAATTTTAAATTTGAATTTCGAGAGAATCTTCCGGTATGCAGTTGCTTAGCCTGCTAACCGCTGCTGAACAAAATTAAAATTTTGTATGGCTTGAAATTACCGCTCATTTTTGGTGATATTTTTTCCTGACTAACCAAGTATCAAAATTTGTTAAAATAACGGAAAAAATCTTACACACAATTTTTAGTTTGAATTTCGAAAAAAACTTTCGGTATGCAGTTGCTTAGCCTGCTAACCGCTGCTTATCAAAATAAAAATTTTGTATGGCTTGAAATTACCGCTCATTTTTGGTGATATTTTTTTCTGACGAACTAAATGACAAATTTTGTTAAAATAACGGAAAAAATTCAACCAATCTTACACACAATTTTTAATTTGAATTTCGAGAAAATCTTCCGGTAAGCAGTTGTTTAGCCTGCTAACTGCTGCTTAACAAAATTAAAATTTTGTATGGGTTGAAATTACCGCTCATTTTTGGTGATTTTTTTTTCTGACGAACTAAATGTCAAATTTTGGCTTCGAAAATTCCACAGACTTTACGTACACATTTTAATTTGCATTTCTTAAAAAATTGCTGTATGCGGTTTTTAGCCTTCTAACTGCTGCTTAATAGAATGCAAATTTTGTATGGCTTGAAACTACCTTTCATTTTTGGTGATATTTTTTCCTAACGAACCAAGTGTCAAACTTTATCAAAATGGCGGCAAAAGTTCAACAAACCTTAAACACAATTTTTAATTTGAATTTCTTAAAAAAATTGCGGTATGCAGTTGTTTAGCATTCTAACTGCTGTTTAATAAAATACACATTTTCTATGGCGTTCTTTTTTGGTGATATTTTTTTCTGACGAACCAGGTGTAAAAATTTGTTCAAAGGGGGGAAAAATACCACAAATCTTACACACAATTTTTAATTTGAATTTCCAGAAAACCTTTCGGTATGCAGTTATTTAGCCTGCTAGCCGCTGCTTATCTGCTTGTGTGGCTTGAAATTACTACTCATTTTTGGTGATATTTTTTTCTGACGAACTAAGTGTCAAATTTTGTTAAAATAACGGAAAAAATCTTACACACAATTTTTGATTTGAATTTCGAAAAAAACTTTCGGTTTGCAGTTGTTTAGCCTGCTAACCGCTGCTTAACAAAATTAAAATTTTGTATGGCTTGAAATTACCGCTCATTTTTGGTGATATTTTTTTCTGACGAACTAATTGTCAAATTTTGTTAAAAAAACGTAAAAAATTCCACAAATCTTACACACAATTTTTAATTTGAGTTTTGAGAAAATTTTTCGGTATGCAAATGTTTAGCCTGCTAACTGCTGCTTAACAAACTTAAAAGTTTGTATGGCTTGAAATTACCGCTCATTTTTGGTGATATTTTTTTCTGACGAACTAAATGTCGAATTTTGTTAAAATAACGGAAAAAATTCAACCAATCTTACACACAATTTTTAATTTGAATTTCGAGAAAATCTTCCGGTAAGCAGTTGTTTAGCCTGCTAACTGCTGCTTAACAATTCAAATTTTGTATCACTTGAAATTACCGCTCATTTTTGGTGATATTTTTTCCTGACTAACCAAGTATCAAAATTTGTTAAAATAACGGAAAAAATCTTACACACAATTTTTAGTTTGAATTTCGAAAAAAACTTTCGGTATGCAGTTGCTTAGCCTGCTAACCGCTGCTTATCAAAATAAAAATTTTGTATGGCTTGAAATTACCGCTCATTTTTGGTGATATTTTTTTCTGACGAACTAAATGACAAATTTTGTTAAAATAACAGAAAAAATTCAACCAATCTTACACACAATTTTTAATTTGAATTTCGAGAAAATCTTCCGGTAAGCAGTTGTTTAGCCTGCTAACTGCTGCTTAACAAAATTAAAATTTTGTATGGGTTGAAATTACCGCTCATTTTTGGTGATTTTTTTTTCTGACGAACTAAATGTCAAATTTTGGCTTCGAAAATTCCACAGACCTTACGTACACATTTTAATTTGCATTTCTTAAAAAATTGCTGTATGCGGTTTTTAGCCTTCTAACTGCTGCTTAATAGAATGCAAATTTTGTATGGCTTGAAACTACCTTTCATTTTTGGTGATATTTTTTCCTAACGAACCAAGTGTCAAACTTTATCAAAATGGCGGCAAAAGTTCAACAAACCTTAAACACAATTTTTAATTTGAATTTCTTAAAAAAATTGCGGTATGCAGTTGTTTAGCATTCTAACTGCTGTTTAATAAAATACACATTTTCTATGGCGTTCTTTTTTGGTGATATTTTTTTCTGACGAACCAGGTGTAAAAATTTGTTCAAAGGGGGGAAAAATACCACAAATCTTACACACAATTTTTAATTTGAATTTCCAGAAAACCTTTCGGTATGCAGTTATTTAGCCTGCTAGCCGCTGCTTATCTGCTTGTGTGGCTTGAAATTACTACTCATTTTTGGTGATATTTTTTTCTGACGAACTAAGTGTCAAATTTTGTTAAAATAACGGAAAAAATCTTACACACAATTTTTGATTTGAATTTCGAAAAAAACTTTCGGTTTGCAGTTGTTTAGCCTGCTAACCGCTGCTTAACAAAATTAAAATTTTGTATGGCTTGAAATTACCGCTCATTTTTGGTGATATTTTTTTCTGACGAACTAATTGTCAAATTTTGTTAAAATAACGGAAAAAATTCCACAAATCTTACACACAATTTTTAATTTGAGTTTTGAGAAAATTTTTCGGTATGCAAATGTTTAGCCTGCTAACTGCTGCTTAACAAACTTAAAAGTTTGTATGGCTTGAAATTACCGCTCATTTTTGGTGATATTTTTTTCTGACGAACTAAATGTCGAATTTTGTTAAAATAACGGAAAAAATTCAACCAATCTTACACACAATTTTTAATTTGAATTTCGAGAAAATCTTCCGGTAAGCAGTTGTTTAGCCTGCTAACTGCTGCTTAACAAAATTAAAATTTTGTATGGGTTGAAATTACCACTCATTTTTGGTGATATTTTTTTCTGACGAACTAAATGTCAAATTTTGGCTTCGAAAATTCCACAGACCTTACGTACACATTTTAATTTGCATTTCTTAAAAAATTGCTGTATGCGGTTTTTAGCCTTCTAACTGCTGCTTAATAGAATGCAAATTTTGTATGGCTTGAAACTACCTTTCATTTTTGGTGATATTTTTTTCTAACGAACCAAGTGTCAAACTTTATCAAAATGGCGGCAAAAGTTCAACAAACCTTAAACACAATTTTTAATTTGAATTTCTTAAAAAAAATTCGGTATGCAGTTGTTTAGCATTCTAACTGCTGTTTAATAAAATACACATCTTGTATGGCGTTCTTTTTGGTGATATTTTTTTCTGACGAACCAGGTGTAAAAATTTGTTCAAAGGGGGGAAAAATACCACAAATCTTACACACAATTTTTAATTTGAATTTCCAGAAAACCTTTCGGTATGCAGTTATTTAGCCTGCTAGCCGCTGCTTATCTGCTTGTATGGCTTGAAATTACTACTCATTTTTGGTGATATTTTTTTCTGACGAACTAAGTGTCAAATTTTGTTAAAATAACGGAAAAAATCTTACACACAATTTTTGATTTGAATTTCGAAAAAAACTTTCGGTATGCAGTTGTTTAGCCTGCTAACCGCTGCTTATCAAAATAAAAATTTTAAATGGCTTGAAATTACCGCTCATTTTTGTTGATATTTTTTTCTGACGAAGTAAATGTCAAATTTTGTTAAAATAACGGAAAATATTCCACCAATCTTACACACAATTTTTAATTTGAATTTCGAGAAAATGTTTCGGTATGCAGTTGTTTAGCCTGCTAACCGCTGCTGAACAAAATTGAAATTTTGTATGGCTTGAAATTACCGCTCATTTTTTGTGATATTTTTTCCTGACGAACCAAGTGTCAAAATTTGTTCAAAGGGCGGAAAAAATTCCACAAATTCTACACACAATTTTTAATTTGAGTTTCGAGAAAATTTTTCGGTATGCAGTTGTTTAGCCTTCTAACTGCTACTTAACAAAATAAAAATTTTGTATGGCTTGAAATTACGGCTCATTTTTGTTGATATTTATTTTCTGACAAAGTAAATGTAAAATTTTGTTAAAATAACGAAAAATATTCCACCAATCTTACACACAATTTTTAATTTGAATTTCGAGAAAATGTTTCGGTATGCGGTTGTTTAGCCTGCTAACCGCTGCTGAACAAAATTAAAATTTTGTATGGGTTGAAATTACCGCTCATTTTTGGTGATATTTTTTTCTGACGAACTAATTGTCAAATTTTGTTAAAATAACGGAAAAAATCTAAGACGCAATTTTTAATTTTAATTTCAAAAAAAACTTTCGGTATGCAGTTGTTTAACCTGCTAACCGCTGCTGAACAAAATTAAAATTTTGTATGGCTTGAAATTACCGCTCATTTTTGGTGATATTTTTTCCTGACGAACCAAACGTCAAAATTTGTTCAAAGGGCGGAAAAAATTAAACCAATCTTACACACAATTTTTATTTTGAATTTCGAGAAAATCTTCCGGTAAGCAGTTGTTTAGCCTGCTAACTAACTGCTGCTTAACAATTCAAATTTTGTATGGGTTGAAATTACCGCTCATTTTTGGTGATATTTTTTTCTGACGAACTAATTGTGAAATTTTGTTAAAATAACGGAAAAAATCTAAGACGCAATTTTTAATTAGAATTTCAGAAAAAACTTTCGGTATGCAGTTGTTTAGCCTGCTAACCGCTGTTGAACAAAATTAAAATTTTTTATGACTTGAAATTACCGCTCATTTTTGGTGATATTTTTTCCTGACGAACCAAGTATCAAAATTTGTTAAAATAACGGAAAAAATCTTACACACAATTTTTATTTTGAACTTCGAAAAAAACTCTCGGTATGCAGTTGCTTAGCCTGCTAACCGCTGCTTATCAAAATAAAAATTTTGTATGGCTTGAAATTACCGCTCATTTTTGTTGATATTTTTTTCTGACGAAGTAAATGTCAAATTTTGTTAAAATAACGGAAAAAATTCCACCAATCTTACACACAATTTTTAATTTGAATTTCGAGAAAATGTTTCGGTATGCAGTTGTTTAGCCTGCTAACCGCTGCTGAACAAAATTAAAATTTTGTATCACTTGAAATTACCGCTCATTTTTGGTGATATTTTTTCCTGACTAACCAAGTATCAAAATTTGTTAAAATAACGGAAAAAATCTTACACACAATTTTTATTTTGAATTTCGAAAAAAACTTTCGGTATGCAGTTGTTTAGCCTGCTAACCGCTGCTTATCAAAATAAAAATTTTGTATGGCTTGAAATTACCGCTCATTTTTGTTGATATTTTTTTCTGACGAAGTAAATGTCTAATTTTGTTAAAATAACGGAAAATATTCCACCAATCTTACACACAATTTTAAATTTGAATTTCGAGAAAATCTTCCGGTATGCACTTGCTTAGCCTGCTAACCGCTGCTGAACAAAATTAAAATTTTGTATGGCTTGAAATTACCGCTCATTTTTGGTGATATTTTTTCCTGACTAACCAAGTATCAAAATTTGTTAAAATAACGGAAAAAATCTTACACACAATTTTTAGTTTGAATTTCGAAAAAAACTTTCGGTTTGCAGTTGTTTAGCCTGCTAACTGCTGCTTAACAAAATTAAAATTTTGTATGGCTTGAAACTACCTTTCATTTTTGGTGATATTTTTTTCTAACGAACCAAGTGTCAAACTTTATCAAAATGGCGGCAAAAGTTCAACAAACCTTAAACACAATTTTTAATTTGAATTTCTTAAAAAAAATTCGGTATGCAGTTGTTTAGCATTCTAACTGCTGTTTAATAAAATACACATCTTGTATGGCGTTCTTTTTGGTGATATTTTTTTCTGACGAACCAGGTGTAAAAATTTGTTCAAAGGGGGGAAAAATACCACAAATCTTACACACAATTTTTAATTTGAATTTCCAGAAAACCTTTCGGTATGCAGTTATTTAGCCTGCTAGCCGCTGCTTATCTGCTTGTATGGCTTGAAATTACTACTCATTTTTGGTGATATTTTTTTCTGACGAACTAAGTGTCAAATTTTGTTAAAATAACGGAAAAAATCTTACACACAATTTTTGATTTGAATTTCGAAAAAAACTTTCGGTATGCAGTTGTTTAGCCTGCTAACCGCTGCTTATCAAAATAAAAATTTTAAATGGCTTGAAATTACCGCTCATTTTTGTTGATATTTTTTTCTGACGAAGTAAATGTCAAATTTTGTTAAAATAACGGAAAATATTCCACCAATCTTACACACAATTTTTAATTTGAATTTCGAGAAAATGTTTCGGTATGCAGTTGTTTAGCCTGCTAACCGCTGCTGAACAAAATTGAAATTTTGTATGGCTTGAAATTACCGCTCATTTTTTGTGATATTTTTTCCTGACGAACCAAGTGTCAAAATTTGTTCAAAGGGCGGAAAAAATTCCACAAATTTTACACACAATTTTTAATTTGAGTTTCGAGAAAATTTTTCGGTATGCAGTTGTTTAGCCTTCTAACTGCTACTTAACAAAATAAAAATTTTGTATGGCTTGAAATTACGGCTCATTTTTGTTGATATTTATTTTCTGACAAAGTAAATGTAAAATTTTGTTAAAATAACGAAAAATATTCCACCAATCTTACACACAATTTTTAATTTGAATTTCGAGAAAATGTTTCGGTATGCGGTTGTTTAGCCTGCTAACCGCTGCTGAACAAAATTAAAATTTTGTATGGGTTGAAATTACCGCTCATTTTTGGTGATATTTTTTTCTGACGAACTAATTGTCAAATTTTGTTAAAATAACGGAAAAAATCTAAGACGCAATTTTTAATTTTAATTTCAAAAAAAACTTTCGGTATGCAGTTGTTTAGCCTGCTAACCGCTGCTGAACAAAATTAAAATTTTGTATGGCTTGAAATTACCGCTCATTTTTGGTGATATTTTTTCCTGACGAACCAAGTGTCAAAATTTGTTCAAAGGGCGGAAAAAATTAAACCAATCTTACACACAATTTTTATTTTGAATTTCGAGAAAATCTTCCGGTAAGCAGTTGTTTAGCCTGCTAACTAACTGCTGCTTAACAATTCAAATTTTGTATGGGTTGAAATTACCGCTCATTTTTGGTGATATTTTTTTCTGACGAACTAATTGTGAAATTTTGTAAAAATAACGGAAAAAATCTAAGACGCAATTTTTAATTTGAATTTCAGAAAAAACTTTCGGTATGCAGTTGTTTAGCCTGCTAACCGCTGTTGAACAAAATTAAAATTTTTTATGACTTGAAATTACCGCTCATTTTTTTTGATATTTTTTCCTGACGAACCAAGTATCAAAATTTGTTAAAATAACGGAAAAAATCTTACACACAATTTTTATTTTGAACTTCGAAAAAAACTCTCGGTATGCAGTTGCTTAGCCTGCTAACCGCTGCTTATCAAAATAAAAATTTTGTATGGCTTGAAATTACCGCTCATTTTTGTTGATATTTTTTTCTGACGAAGTAAATGTCAAATTTTGTTAAAATAACGGAAAAAATTCCACCAATCTTACACACAATTTTTAATTTGAATTTCGAGAAAATGTTTCGGTATGCAGTTGTTTAGCCTGCTAACCGCTGCTGAACAAAATTAAAATTTTGTATCACTTGAAATTACCGCTCATTTTTGGTGATATTTTTTCCTGACTAACCAAGTATCAAAATTTGTTAAAATAACGGAAAAAATCTTACACACAATTTTTATTTTGAATTTCGAAAAAAACTTTCGGTATGCAGTTGTTTAGCCTGCTAACCGCTGCTTATCAAAATAAAAATTTTGTATGGCTTGAAATTACCGCTCATTTTTGTTGATATTTTTTTCTGACGAAGTAAATGTCTAATTTTGTTAAAATAACGGAAAATATTCCACCAATCTTACACACAATTTTAAATTTGAATTTCGAGAAAATCTTCCGGTATGCACTTGCTTAGCCTGCTAACCGCTGCTGAACAAAATTAAAATTTTGTATGGCTTGAAATTACCGCTCATTTTTGGTGATATTTTTTCCTGACTAACCAAGTATCAAAATTTGTTAAAATAACGGAAAAAATCTTACACACAATTTTTAGTTTGAATTTCGAAAAAAACTTTCGGTTTGCAGTTGTTTAGCCTGCTAACTGCTGCTTAACAAAATTAAAATTTTGTATGGCTTGAAATTACCGCTCATTTTTGGTGATATTTTTTTCTGACGAACTAAATGTCAAATTTTGTTAAAATAACGGAAAAAATTCAACCAATCTTACACACAATTTTTAATTTGAATTTCGAAAAAACTTTCGGTATGCAGTTGTTTAGCCTGCTAACCGCTGCTTATCAAAATAAAAATTTTAAATGGCTTGAAACTACCGCTCATTTTTGTTGATATTTTTTTCTGACGAAGTAAATGTCAAATTTTGTTAAAATAACGGAAAATATTCCACCAATCTTACACACAATTTTTAATTTGAATTTCGAGAAAATGTTTCGGTATGCAGTTGTTTAGCCTGCTAACCGCTGCTGAACAAAATTAAAATTTTGTATGGGTTGAAATTACCGCTCATTTTTGGTGATATTTTTTTCTGACGAACTAATTGTCAAATTTTGTTAAAATAACGGAAAAAATCTAAGACGCAATTTTTAATTTTAATTTCAAAAAAAACTTTCGGTATGCAGTTGTTTAGCCTGCTAACCGCTGCTGAACAAAATTAAAATTTTGTATGGGTTGAAATTACCGCTCATTTTTGGTGATATTTTTTTCTGACGAACTAAATGTCAAATTTTGGCTTCGAAAATTCCACAGACCTTACGTACACATTTTAATTTGCATTTCTTAAAAAATTGCTGTATGCGGTTTTTAGCCTTCTAACTGCTGCTTAATAGAATGCAAATTTTGTATGGCTTGAAACTACCTTCATTTTTGGTGATATTTTTTCCTAACGAACCAAGTGTCAAACTTTATCAAAATGGCGGCAAAAGTTCAACAAACCTTAAACACAATTTTTAATTTGAATTTCTTAAAAAAATTGCGGTATGCAGTTGTTTAGCATTCTAACTGCCGCTGCTTATCTGCTTGTGTGGCTTGAAATTACTACTCATTTTTGGTGATATTTTTTTCTGACGAACTAAGTGTCAAATTTTGTTAAAATAACGGAAAAAATCTTACACACAATTTTTGATTTGAATTTCGAAAAAACTTTCGGTATGCAGTTGTTTAGCCTGCTAACCGCTGCTTATCAAAATAAAAATTTTAAATGGCTTGAAACTACCGCTCATTTTTGTTGATATTTTTTTCTGACGAAGTAAATGTCAAATTTTGTTAAAATAACGGAAAATATTCCACCAATCTTACACACAATTTTTAATTTGAATTTCGAGAAAATGTTTCGGTATGCAGTTGTTTAGCCTGCTAACCGCTGCTGAACAAAATTGAAATTTTGTATGGCTTGAAATTACCGCTCATTTTTTGTGATATTTTTTCCTGACGAACCAAGTGTCAAAATTTGTTCAAAGGGCGGAAAAAATTCCACAAATTTTACACACAATTTTTAGTGCTAACCGCTGCTGAACAAAATTAAAATTTTGTATGGCTTGAAATTACCGCTCATTTTTGGTGATATTTTTTCCTGACTAACCAAGTATCAAAATTTGTTAAAATAACGGAAAAAATCTTACACACAATTTTTAGTTTGAATTTCGAAAAAAACTTTCGGTTTGCAGTTGTTTAGCCTGCTAACCGCTGCTTAACAAAATTAAAATTTTGTATGGCTTGAAATTACCGCTCATTTTTGGTGATATTTTTTTCTGACGAACTAATTGTCAAATTTTGTTAAAAAAACGGAAAAAATTCCACAAATCTTGCACACAATTTTTAATTTGAGTTTTGAGAAAATTTTTCGGTATGCAAATGTTTAGCCTGCTAACTGCTGCTTAACAAACTTAAAAGCTTGTATGGCGTGAAATTACCGCTCATTTTTGGTGATATTTTTTTCTGACGAACTAAATGTCAAATTTTGTTAAAATAACGGAAAAAATTCAACCAATGTTACACACAATTTTTAATTTGAATTTCGAGAAAATCTTCCGGTAAGCAGTTGTTTAGCCTGCTAACTGCTGCTTAACAAAATTAAAATTTTGTATGGGTTGAAATTACCGCTCATTTTTGGTGATATTTTTTTCTGACGAACTAAATGTCAAATTTTGGCTTCGAAAATTCCACAGACCTTACGTACACATTTTAATTTGCATTTCTTAAAAAATTGCTGTATGCGGTTTTTAGCCTTCTAACTGCTGCTTAATAGAATGCAAATTTTGTATGGCTTGAAACTACCTTTCATTTTTGGTGATATTTTTTTCTAACGAACCAAGTGTCAAACTTTATCAAAATGGCGGCAAAAGTTCAACAAACCTTAAACACAATTTTTTATTTGAATTTCTTAAAAAAATTGCGGTATGCAGTTGTTTAGCATTCTAACTGCTGTTTAATAAAATACACATTTTGTATGGCGTTCTTTTTTGGTGATATTTTTTTCTGACGAACCAGGTGTAAAAATTTGTTCAAAGGGGGGAAAAATACCACAAATCTTACACACAATTTTTAATTTGAATTTCCAGAAAACCTTTCGGTATGCAGTTATTTAGCCTGCTAGCCGCTGCTTATCTGCTTGTATGGCTTGAAATTACTACTCATTTTTGGTGATATTTTTTTCTGACGGTTAGGTTAGGTTAGGTTACTGTGGTAGTTCCCCAAAGGGAACTCACTTAGACATAGTAGGAGTCCGTTGTGATACCACCTGATTTATGAACGGTAACGTGAATCGGAAAGTCAGGAACGATTAACCTGTGAAACGTTGCGTGCCCCGAATGAAGTCACGCAAACTACCAATCTCCACTCCAGAAAGGTCTTCTGGAGAGCTAAAGAAGTACGAGCCTAGGTACTTGAACCTCAGTCTCGCAAATGCAGGGCAGCTGAGCAGAAAATGACAAGATGAATCCACCTCATCCTCTTCCATACAGCTGCGGCAGAAAGGGTCAGAGACTATTTTCAGCCTAACCGCGTGAATACCTAACGGACAATGCCCAGTCAAAACACCAACCAGGGTCGAGAGTTGCCACTTAGTAAGCGACATCAGCTCCCTTGAGCGCCCACGATCCACTCTCGGCCAGAAGGACCTTGCAATTCTGCATGTCGTGGCAATTTCCCAGCGCTCGCTGAGACGACATAAAGCCCATCTGTCCAGGAGAAGCCCGTAGGCAGTCAAAGGAGCCCCAACCCCCTCCCTGCAAGGAGAAATGACTTCCAGGGTACCTTGCCGAGCAAGCTCATCAGCCATGCAGTTCCCTGCAATGTCGCTATGGCCCGGTACCCAAATTAGTCTAACGTCGAGATATTCCGAGGCGGCTGCGAGAGAAGTCAGGCATTCCCTGACCAGTTTTGATTTCACCATTAGCGATCCTAAGGCCTTAATAGCGGCCTGACTATCCGAATAAATGTTGGCCCGTCTAGAGGGCATTACATTGGTAAGTAGCCAATCGGCTGCCTCCTTTATTGCGGCCACCTCTGCTTGAAATACACTGCAATAGTCCGGAAGCCTAAATTTACGGCTGAGGGAAAACTCATCGCAGAATACCCCTCCCCCAACCTTACCATCCAGCTTCGAGCCGTCCGTGAAGAAGTTCACCGTCCCACCGCCCCACAGGCCACCCTCCTTCCACTCCTCCCTACGCGGGATGTAAGTGGAGAAGGAGCGACTCTGAGCTGGAGTCGGCAGACAGTAATCTGCTTCCGGAGGGACAAAGTCGAAACTGGCAAGAATCCTAGAATGCCCAAATGCCGAGCTCAATCTGTAACCATTGCACTCAAGCCGGGCTGCGGCATGGGCTGCCGCAACCCTGCCTGCAATGTCCACAGGTAGCACGTTAAGCATAACATTGAGCGCGAGAGTGGGTGTAGTCCTTAGCGCCCCACTGATCCCAATGAGCGCAGACCGCTGCACCCGCTCTAGCTGCTTAACCTTAGATGCCTTGTCTAGTGAGTTCCACCAGACCACCACTCCATAAAACATTATAGGCCTTATTATCGTCTCATAAAGCCAATAGTTTACCTTGGGAGAAAGGCCCCATCTCTTCCCAATTGCACCCCGACAACAGTACACCGCAACCGAAGCCTTTTTCACCCTTTCCTCAATATTTGGCCCCCAGGAGAGCTTCCTATCCAGGATCAAACCAAGATACTTGACCCGGTCAGAAAGCACCAATGGGACGCCACCTATTGAGGGAGGATGGGCGACCGGTACTTTGTACCTCCTGGTAAATAGTACCAGCTCCGTCTAGCTAGGATTAATCGCGAGCCCACACCCTGTAGACCACTTCACGATCAGATTAAGGTACCCCTGCATGATATCAAACAGGGTGCTCAGAAACTTACCCCTGACAATGAGAGCAACATCGTCAGCATAGGCAATAACCGTGCAGCCTTCCCTTTCCAGCTCCTTCAGTACGCCATTGATAGCAATGACCCAAAGGAGTGGCGAGAGAACTCCTCCTTGTGGAGTGCCTCTACTCACCTTTCGCTGGATGGAGGCGCTGCCCCATTCCGCCACGACAGTTCTGTCCCGGAGAAGGTGATTGATGAGCCTTACCAGACCCGGCTCAACCCCAAGTTCCGCCAGGGATCCGACTATTGCCTGTGGCTGAATGTTATTAAAGGCACCTTCTATATCTAGAAAAGCACCAACTGCAAAGTCCTTATGTTCAAGAGACTCCTCAATGACATTAACGACCGTATGCAGGGCCGTATCCACGGACCTGCCCTTCGAGTAGGCATGCTGAGCATGCGACAGCCGCTCCCGCGGAATTTCCTCTCTTATATGAAGATCAATCAGCCTCTCCAGGGTCTTCAAAAGAAAAGAGGAGAGGCTGATAGGCCTAAAGTCCTTTGGGGTAACATGAGAGCTCTTACCCGCCTTGGGAATAAATGTAACCCTCACATTCCTCCAAAGTCTAGGAATATAGCCCCTACTTATGCAGCTCGCGTAAATAGGCGCCAACCACCGACACGACACCCGTTCGGACATCTGCAACTGGGCAGGAATGATACCATCAGGTCCCGGCGATTTGAACGGTTTGAAAGAGCGTAACGCCCAGAGTAGGCGACGCTCTTCTAACATGTCATCAGGAGGGACATAGATGGCACCTGGTTCCATGCCTGTAATCTCACAAGGTTCAGGATTTCTGGGGAAATGGGAATCGAGGAGAAGTTTGAGCGACTCCTCACTGCTCAACGCCCAATTTCCTGCGTCGTCCCTGAGACATCCCAAGGGGACGGGAGCCCTCGCGAGCACCCGCCTAAGCCTGGAGGACTCGTGGCATCCCTCGACGTTTTCACAGAAACTTCTCCACGATTCCCGCTTAGCCTTCTTTATTTCGGACTTATATATTCCCAATCCGATCTTATAGAGTTCCCAATCCGAGGGTTTTTTGCTCTTCCTCGCCTGGTTAAAAAGTCTTCTACTCGAAGCCCTGAGCTCCGAAATTTCCAAAGTCCACCAGTACGGCTTAGATTTGCCCGAAGGCCTCCTCAGCGGACACGAAATTTTAATCGCTTTATTACAAGCTACGGTGAATTTTTCCACTAAGCTGTCGATCGAACTTTCCGACAGGAGTGAACTTCCCTGAGGTTCCTCAGGAAGAAACTCCTGCAGCTTTTTACAGTAAAGATCCCAATCTGTATTCCTCAGATTCCTAAAGGGACGATTTTGGGGACGCGTATCGCCCAAGGAGAATTGAATATACCTATGATCAGAGAAGGAGTGATCGTTAAGAACTCTCCAATTCGAGATACGGGATACCAATTCAGACGAAACCAGGGTAAGGTCCAGGACCTCCTCCCTTACCGAAGTTACAAACGTAGGGTCGCTCCCCCTATTACATATAGACAAGTTTTCGCTAAGTATAAAATCAAAGAGAGACTCACCTCTTGCGTTGATGTCCGAGCTACCCCAGCAGGAGTGCCTCGAATTGGCATCACAGCCCACAACGACGCCGGCCTTCCTGCGCCTCGCTTCCGCCAGAGCGTTCCTCAGCAGAACTGGAGGTGGTTCCACCTCATCCTCGTGAGCCATATACGCGGACATGAGCCAAAGTTCTTCGGCCCCGCCCTCGAGTCTCACCGTTACTACGTCTCCGTTGCTGAAATTGGACAGAAAATAAGTATTTATTTCACGCCTGACGAGCATACAAGCTCTAGGTTTACCTGCGTCCCTGGACACCAGAAGCTTGTATTTCTTCGCCCCGATACCAGAAACACCGTTACTGCTCAGCCACGGTTCCTGAATCAGGACTATATCTGCCCCACCTTGCTCAAGGTGGAGCATCAAATTGGCGGACGCGGCCTTAGAGTGCTGGAGATTGATCTGCAGGATAATCATCCTCAGTAATCTCCTCCAGCCCCCCGGCGGCCGCGTCCTCACCATCCGAGGCAAGTAGCCTCTCCTCCTCCACCCCATCGAACAGCCTGTTTAGGCTTAGGACGGACCCCGCTACCGAGGAGACTCCCCCAGCGCTCTCGGCGTCCGACCTAACGGAGTCAACCTCCATGCTCATGAAGGCCTCCATAACCTCCACCGCTTCCTCCGCGTCAGGTCCGCAGACCTCCGGCACCAGCTCTGGTTCAACCGGAAGGATGGCGTCACTACCCCTGGCATCGGATTGGTAGATTTTGAGGGCTACCTTCTCGAAGCCATAGGAAATGACTCCCTGCTGCTCGGCGAGAGGGCCGAGGGACTCCGCGTTGAGCAGAATCAGCGCTTGCCGATATGGTTCCTCGGACCCCTCAAACCGAACAACCTTCCAATTGTGCGCCGGAAGGTTCGGGTTACAGTAGCGGAGGATTTCCTCAATGTCACCCGGTGCGGAGGGCTCAGCAGGGAGCCAAACCCGAGCCCTCGGACGCAAAGGCAAATCCTTCTTATCCACGGCCTCGAGTCTGGCGCCCTTCCAGACCTCCCCCACCAGGGCAACCGCCGCCTTATAAAGCGTGGCCGACCGCTCGTCAGCGCACGATATCCTCTTGAAGAGGCCAGAGTGCCAACCCGCACTCTCACAGCGAGGAGGTGGACCAGGATTATCCCTGATCACCTTCATAAAGACGGCAGAGATCGCTGCCGCCACACGCCTCCAGTCCATCTTAGAGATGGCACCGTCCTCCTTGCTGCGGTCCACGACACCCAGGATAATGGAGCCCGCCTGTTTCGCGACCTCGCTGAACGTTTTTGGCGCAACCCCAGTCCTGGGCCGTTTGACTGAAGAGGTCTCCCCCTCCTGCGACCGCTGTCTCTTAGGGGCTGAGCTCTTCGAAGGCGCATTCGCGCTCTCCCTCAGCACCCCTTTGGCCCACTCGAGCGACTTCACATGTCTCTCAGATAACTGAGATCCCGTTTGGTCGCCATAGCGCTCCAGAATCTTGGAGGCCATTCGACGATCGGAGTGGGCCCTTCTACCCGTGCCCAAACGCCGCTTAGATCCCTCGGCGGGCTGACTTTGGGTCTCCTTCGCCCGCACCGGTGCGCTGCAGGATAAACCCTTGCTGGTACTGGCGATATCGTCCAGGGCCCCCCCTCCAGAGGCCGCGGGCGATCTCCCCTGCGACCCACCTGCGCGACCATCCGGAACAACGCCCCCAACTAACCTAGAGGATGCGGAGGTCGGCTTCGACTCTCCCCCTCCCACAGCGCGAGTGGCAGTGACTGTACCCCCCGGTCTAATCATGTCTTTGGATGTCGGTTCCGACGATCCCTCACCACCCTTAGTTTTGGCTACAGCAGCCATCCCCCGTACAGAGCCAACGGAGGGAGGCGGTTTCGCCCTCCCTACGCCAGCAGTAGCTGCCACCCGCAGCGATGAGCCAGTTTTGGGGATCGGTTTCGACGCCCCTCTACCGCTCGAAACTTTACTAATTATAATTTTTTTTGAGTTCATTTTTAGTTTCACTGGGTCCCAACTCAGAGCCGCTATCCAAAACCCGAAAGTGTAGTCGTCCTGATGAGAAAAAGGTCCCATGGTTATCTGTGCCGAAGCAGGGAGGCCATGCGAGGGTTGACGCACACCCTTATGAGGTGAACGTTCAGAGCCAGACCAGACGTAAAAACGGGAGTCCTCTCAACCGCACCTACACCACCAACCTAATGACGACGGGAATTGGAACGTACTCTGAGACTTGCCAGATTTTAACGGGACGGAGGCGGAGGTGGCATTAGCCTACCAGCCATTTCTGCTGAGTTTCACCTCAGCATACTAAGGTGACAGAATACCACGACCACCAGCCCAAAGCAAACAGAATCGCGAAGATAAAACAAAGAATAGTCCATGGACAAAACAGGGGTCGTTACCGTTCAGGTTAAGGCCGTCAAGGCCGCACGATCATTTAGCGTTACCCAGGATGCACCACGAGGAGGCGATCATGCACTACATCCCACATTTTCTGACGGACTAAGTGTCAAATTTTGTTAAAATAACGGAAAAAATCTTACACACAATTTTTGATTTGAATTTCGAAAAAAACTTTCGGTATGCAGTTGTTTAGCCTGCTAACCGCTGCTTATCAAAATAAAAATTTTAAATGGCTTGAAATTACCGCTCATTTTCGTTGATATTTTTTTCTGACGAAGTAAATGTCAAATTTTGTTAAAATAACGGAAAATATTCCACCAATCTTACACACAATTTTTAATTTGAATTTCGAGAAAATGTTTCGGTATGCAGTTGTTTAGCCTGCTAACCGCTGCTGAACAAAATTGAAATTTTGTATGGCTTGAAATTACCGCTCATTTTTGGTGATATTTTTTCCTGACTAACCAAGTATCAAAATTTGTTAAAATAACGGAAAAAATCTTACACACAATTTTTAGTTTGAATTTCGAAAAAAACTTTCGGTTTGCAGTTGTTTAGCCTGCTAACTGCTGCTTAACAAAATTAAAATTTTGTATGGCTTGAAATTACCGCTCATTTTTGGTGATATTTTTTTCTGACGAACTAAATGTCAAATTTTGTTAAAATAACGGAAAAAATTCAACCAATCTTACACACAATTTTTAATTTGAATTTCGAAAAAACTTTCGGTATGCAGTTGTTTAGCCTGCTAACCGCTGCTTATCAAAATAAAAATTTTAAATGGCTTGAAACTACCGCTCATTTTTGTTGATATTTTTTTCTGACGAAGTAAATGTCAAATTTTGTTAAAATAACGGAAAATATTCCACCAATCTTACACACAATTTTTAATTTGAATTTCGAGAAAATGTTTCGGTATGCAGTTGTTTAGCCTGCTAACCGCTGCTGAACAAAATTGAAATTTTGTATGGCTTGAAATTACAGCTCATTTTTGGTGATATTTTTTCCTGACGAACCAAGTGTCAAAATTTGTTCAAAGGGCGGAAAAAATTCCACAAATTTTACACACAATTTTAAATTTGAGTTTCGAGAAAATTTTTCGGTATGCAGTTGTTTAGCCTTCTAACTGCTACTTAACAAAATAAAAATTTTGTATGGCTTGAAATTACGGCTCATTTTTGTTGATATTTATTTTCTGACAAAGTAAATGTAAAATTTTGTTAAAATAACGAAAAATATTCCACCAATCTTTCACATAATTTTTAATTTGAATTTCGAGAAAATGTTTCGGTATGCGGTTGTTTAGCCTGCTAACCGCTGCTGAACAAAATTAAAATTTTGTATGGGTTGAAATTACCCCTCATTTTTGGTGATATTTTTTTCTGACGAACTAATTGTCAAATTTTGTTAAAATAACGGAAAAAAATCTAAGACGCAATTTTTAATTTTAATTTCAAAAAAAACTTTCGGTATGCAGTTGTTTAGCCTGCTAACCGCTGCTGAACAAAATTAAAATTTTGTATGGGTTGAAATTACCGCTCATTTTTGGTGATATTTTTTTCTGACGAACTAAATGTCAAATTTTGGCTTCGAAAATTCCACAGACCTTACGTACACATTTTAATTTGCATTTCTTAAAAAATTGCTGTATGCGGTTTTTAGCCTTCTAACTGCTGCTTAATAGAATGCAAATTTTGTATGGCTTGAAACTACCTTTCATTTTTGGTGATATTTTTTCCTAACGAACCAAGTGTCAAACTTTATCAAAATGGCGGCAAAAGTTCAACAAACCTTAAACACAATTTTTAATTTGAATTTCTTAAAAAAATTGCGGTATGCAGTTGTTTAGCATTCTAACTGCTGTTTAATAAAATACACATTTTGTATGGCGTTCTTTTTTGGTGATATTTTTTTCTGACGAACCAGGTGTAAAAATTTGTTCAAAGGGGGGAAAAATACCACAAATCTTACACACAATTTTTAATTTGAATTTCCAGAAAACCTTTCGGTATGCAGTTATTTAGCCTGCTAGCCGCTGCTTATCTGCTTGTGTGGCTTAAAATTACTACTCATTTTTGGTGATATTTTTTTCTGACGAACTAAGTGTCAAATTTTGTTAAAATAACGGAAAAAATCTTACACACAATTTTTGATTTGAATTTCGAAAAAACTTTCGGTATGCAGTTGTTTAGCCTGCTAACCGCTGCTTATCAAAATAAAAATTTTAAATGGCTTGAAACTACCGCTCATTTTTGTTGATATTTTTTTCTGACGAAGTAAATGTCAAATTTTGTTAAAATAACGGAAAATATTCCACCAATCTTACACACAATTTTTAATTTGAATTTCGAGAAAATGTTTCGGTATGCAGTTGTTTAGCCTGCTAACCGCTGCTGAACAAAATTGAAATTTTGTATGGCTTGAAATTACCGCTCATTTTTTGTGATATTTTTTCCTGACGAACCAAGTGTCAAAATTTGTTCAAAGGGCGGAAAAAATTCCACAAATTTTACACACAATTTTTAGTGCTAACCGCTGCTGAACAAAATTAAAATTTTGTATGGCTTGAAATTACCGCTCATTTTTGGTGATATTTTTTCCTGACTAACCAAGTATCAAAATTTGTTAAAATAACGGAAAAAATCTTACACACAATTTTTAGTTTGAATTTCGAAAAAAACTTTCGGTTTGCAGTTGTTTAGCCTGCTAACCGCTGCTTAACAAAATTAAAATTTTGTATGGCTTGAAATTACCGCTCATTTTTGGTGATATTTTTTTCTGACGAAGTAAATGTCAAATTTTGTTAAAATAACAGAAAAAATTCAACCAATCTTACACACAATTTTTAATTTGAATTTCGAGAAAATCTTCCGGTTTGCAGTTGTTTAGCCTGCTAACCGCTGCTTAACAAAATTAAAATTTTGTATGGCTTGAAATTACCGCTCATTTTTGGTGATATTTTTTTCTGACGAAGTAAATGTCAAATTTTGTTAAAATAACAGAAAAAATTCAACCAATCTTACACACAATTTTTAATTTGAATTTCGAGAAAATGTTTCGGTATGCAGTTGTTTAGCCTGCTAACTGCTGCTTAACAATTCAAATTTTGTATGGGTTGAAATTACCGCTCATTTTTGGTGATATTTTTTTCTGACGAACTAATTGTGAAATTTTGTTAAAATAACGGAAAAAATCTAAGACGCAATTTTTAATTTGAATTTCAAAAAAAACTTTCGGTATGCAGTTGTTTAGCCTGCTAGCCGCTGCTTATCTGCTTGTATGGCTTGAAATTACTACTCATTTTTGGTGATATTTTTTTCTGACGAACTAAGTGTCAAATTTTGTTAAAATAACGGAAAAAATCTTACACACAATTTTTGATTTGAATTTCGAAAAAAACTTTCGGTATGCAGTTGTTTAGCCTGCTAACCGCTGCTTATCAAAATAAAAATTTTAAATGGCTTGAAATTACCGCTCATTTTTGTTGATATTTTTTTCTGACGAAGTAAATGTCAAATTTTGTTAAAATAACGGAAAATATTCCACCAATCTTACACACAATTTTTAATTTGAATTTCGAGAAAATGTTTCGGTATGCAGTTGTTTAGCCTGCTAACTGCTGCTTAACAATTCAAATTTTGTATGGGTTGAAATTACCGCTCATTTTTGGTGATATTTTTTTCTGACGAACTAATTGTGAAATTTTGTTAAAATAACGGAAAAAATCTAAGACGCAATTTTTAATTTGAATTTCAAAAAAAACTTTCGGTATGCAGTTGTTTAGCCTGCTAACCGCTGCTGAATAAAATTAAAATTTTGTATGGCTTGAAATTACCGCTCATTTTTGGTGATATTTTTTCCTGAAGAACCAAGTATCAAAATTTGTTAAAATAACGGAAAAAATCTTACACACAATTTTTAGTTTGAACTTCGAAAAAAACTTTCGGTATGCAGTTGTTTAGCCTGCTAACCGCTGCTTATCAAAATAAAAATTTTGTATGGCTTGAAATTACCGCTCATTTTTGTTGATATTTTTTTCTGACGATGTAAATGTCAAACTTTGTTAAAATAACGGAAAAAATTCCACCAATCTTACACACAGTTTTTAATTTGAATTTCGAGAAAATGTTTCGGTATGCAGTTGTTTAGCCTGCTAACCGCTGCTGAACAAAATTAAAATTTTGTATCACTTGAAATTACCGCTCATTTTTGGTGATATTTTTTCCTGACTAACCAAGTATCAAAATTTGTTAAAATAACGGAAAAAATCTTACACACAATTTTTATTTTGAATTTCGAAAAAAACTTTCGGTATGCAGTTGCTTAGCCTGCTAACCGCTGCTTATCAAAAAAAAAATTTTGTATGGCTTGAAATTACCGCTCATTTTTGTTGATATTTTTTTCTGACGAAGTAAATGTCTAATTTTGTTAAAATAACGGAAAATATTCCACCAATCTTACACACAATTTTAAATTTGCATTTCCAGAAAACCTTTCGGTATGCAGTTATTTAGCCTGCTAGCCGCTGCTTATCTGCTTGTATGGCTTGAAATTACTCCTCATTTTTGGTGATATTTTTTTCTGACGAACTAAGTGTCAAATTTTGTTAAAATAACGGAAAAAATCTTACACACAATTTTTAATTTGAATTTCAAAAAAAACTTTCGGTATGCAGTTGTTTAGCCTGCTAACCGCTGCTTAACAAAATTAAAATTTTGTATGGGTTGAAATTACCGCTCATTTTTGGTGATATTTTTTTCTGACGAACTAAATGTCAAAATTTCTTAAAATAACGGAAAATATCTTACACAAAATTTTTAGTTTGAATTTCGAAAAAAACTTTCGGTTTGCAGTTGTTTAGCCTGCTAACCGCTGCTTAACAAAATTATAATTTTGTATGGCTTGAAATTACCGCTCATTTTTGGTGATATTTTTTTCTGACGAACTAATTGTCAAATTTTGGTAAAATACCGGCAAAAATTCCACAAATCTTACACACAATTTTTAATTTGAGTTTTGAGAAAATTTTTCGGTGTGCAGTGTTTAGTCTGCTAACTGCTGCTTAACAAACTTAAAATTTTGTATGGCTTGAAATTACCGCTCATTTTTGGTGATATTTTTTTCTGACGAACTAAATGTCGAATTTTGTTAAAATAACGGAAAAAATTCAACCAATCTTACTCACAATTTTTAATTTGAATTTCGAGAAAATCTTCCGGTAAGAAGTTGTTTAGCCTGCTAACTGCTGCTTAACAATTCAAATTTTATATGAGTTGAAATTACCGCTAATTTTTGGTGATATTTTTTTCTGACGAACCAAGTGTCAAATTTGTTAAAAGAACGGAAAAAATCTTACACACAATTTTTAATTTGAATTTCGTAAAAAAATTTCCGTATGAAATTGTTTAGCCTGCTAACCGCTGCTTAACAAAATTAAAATTTTGTATGGCTTGAAATTAACGCTCATTTTGGGAGATATTTTTTCCTGACGAACCAAGTTAAAATTTGTTAAAATAACGGAAAAAATTTTACACACAATTTTTAATTTGAATTTCAAAAAAAACTTTCGGTATGCAGTTGTTTAGCCTGCTAACCGCTGTTGAACAAAATTAAAATTTTGTATGGCTTGAAAGTACCGCTCATTTTTGGTGATATTTTTTTCAGACGAACCAAGTGTCAAAATTTGTTAAAATAACGGAAAATATCTTACACACAATTTTTAATTTGAATTTCGAAAAAAACTTTCGGTCTGCAGTTGTTTAACCTGCTAACCGCTGCTTAACAAAATTAAAATTTTACGTGGCTTGAAATTACCGCTCATTTTTGGTGATATTTTTTTCTGACGAACTAATTGTCAAATTTTGTTAAAATAACGGAAAAAATTCCACAAATCTTACACACAATTTTTAATTTGAGTTTCGAGGAAATGTTTTGGTATGCAGTTGTTTAGCCTGATAACCGCAGTTTATCAAAATTAAAAGTTTGTATGGCTTGAAATTACTGCTCATTTTTGGTGATATTTTTTTCAGACGAACCAAGTGTCAAAATTTGTTAAAATAACGGAAAAAATCTTACACACAATTTTTAATTTGAATTTCGAAAAAAACTTTCGGTTTGCAGTTGTTTAACCTGCTAACCGCTGCTTAACAAAATTAAAATTTTGTATGGCTTGAAATTACCGCTCATTTTTGGTGATATTTTTTTTAGACGAACCAAGTGTCAAAATTTGTTAAAATAACGGAAAAAATCTTACACACAATTTTTAATTTGAATTTCGAAAAAAACTTTCGGTATGCAGTTGTTTAGCCTGCTAACCGCTGCTGAACAAAATTAAAATTTTGTATGGCTTGAAATTACCGCTCATTTTCCGTGATATTTTTTCCTGACGAACCAAGTGTCAAAATTTGTTCAAAGGGCGGAAAAAATTCATCAAATTTTACACACAATTTTTAATTTGAATTTCCAGAAAATTTTTCGGTATGCGGTTGTTTAGCCTGATAACCGCAGTTTATCAAAATTAAAAGTTTGTATGGCTTGAAATTACTGCTCATTTTTGGTGATATTTTTTCAGACGAACCAAGTGTCAAAATTTGTTAAAATAACGGAAAAAATCTTACACACAATTTTTAATTTGAATTTCGAAAAAAACTTTCGGTTTGCAGTTGTTTAACCTGCTAACCGCTGCTTAACAAAATTAAAATTTTGTATGGCTTGAAATTACCGCTCATTTTGGTGATATTTTTTTCTGACGAACTAAATGTCAAATTTTGTTAAAATAACGGAAAAAATTCCACCAATCTTACACACAATTTTTAATTTGAATTTCGAGGAAATGTTTCGGTATGCAGTTGTTTAGCCTGCTAACCGCTGCTTAACAAAATTAAAATTTTGTATGGCTTGAAATTAGCGCTCATTTTTGGTGATATTTTTTCAGACGAACCAAGTGTCAAAATTTGTTAAAATAAAGGAAAAAATCTTACACACAATTTTTAATTTGAATTTCGAGAAAATCTTTCGGTATGCGGTTGTTTAGCCTGCTAACCGCTGTTTATCAAAATTAAAAGTGTGTATGGCTTGAAATTACCGCTCATTTTTGGTGATATTTTTTTCTGACGAACTAAGTATCAAAATTTGTAAAAATAACGGAAAAAGTTCAACAAATCTTACACAAAATTTTTAATTTGAGTTTCTTAAAAAAAATGCCGTATGCAGTTGTTTAGCCTGCTAACCGCTGCTTAACCAAATTAAAATTTTGTATGGCTTGAAATTACCGCTCATTTTTGGTGATATTTTTTTCTGACGAACCAAGTGTCAAATTTGTTAAAAGAACGGAAAAAATCTTACACACAATTTTTAATTTGAATTTCGAAAAAAACTTTCGGTATGCAGTTGTTTAGCCTGTTAACCGCTGCTTAACAAAATTAAAACTTGTATGGCTTGAAATTACCGCTCATTTTTGGTGATATTTTTTTCTGACGAACTAAGTATCAAAATTTGTTCAAAGGGCGGAAAAAATTCCACAAATCTTACACACAATTTTTAATTTGAGTTTCTAGAAAATCTTTCGGTATGCGGTTGTTTAGCCTGCTAACCGCTGCTTAACAAAATTAAAATTTTACGTGGCTTGAAATTACCGCTCATTTTTGGTGATATTTTTTTCTGACGAACTAATTGTCAAATTTTGTTAAAATAACGGAAAAAATTCCACAAATCTTACACACAATTTTTAATTTGAGTTTCTAGAAAATTTTTCGGTATGCAGTTGTTAAGCCTGCTAACCGCTGCTTAACAAAATTAAAATTTTGTATGGCTTGAAATTCCGCTAATTTTTGGTGATATTTTTTCTGACGAACTAATTGTCAAATTTTGTTAAAATAACGGAAAAAATTCCCCAAATCTTACACACAATTTTTAATTTGAGTTTCTAGAAAAACTTTCGGCTTGCAGTTGTTTAACCTGCTAACCGCTGCTTAACAAAATTAAAATTTTGTATGGCTTGAAATTACCGCTAATTTTTGGTGATATTTTTTCTGACGAACTAAATGTCAAATTTTGTTAAAATAATGGAAAAAATTCCACCAATCTTACACACAATTTTTAATTTGAATTTCGAGAAAATGTTTCGGTATGCAGTTGTTTAGCCTGCTAACCGCTGCTGAACAAAATTGAAATTTTGTATGGCTTGAAATTACCGCTCATTTTTTGTGATATTTTTTCCTGACGAACCAAGTGTCAAAATTTGTTCAAAGGGCGGAAAAAATTCCACAAATTTTACACACAATTTTTAATTTGAGTTTCGAGAAAATTTTTCGGTATGCAGTTGTTTAGCCTTCTAACTGCTACTTAACAAAATAAAAATTTTGTATGGCTTGAAATTACGGCTCATTTTTGTTGATATTTATTTTCTGACAAAGTAAATGTAAAATTTTGTTAAAATAACGAAAAATATTCCGCCAATCTTACACATAATTTTTAATTTGAATTTCGAGAAAATGTTTCGGTATGCGGTTGTTTAGCCTGCTAACCGCTGCTGAACACAATTAAAATTTTGTATGGGTTGTAATTACCGCTCATTTTTGGTGATATTTTTTTCTGACGAACTAATTGTCAAATTTTGTTAAAATAACGGAAAAAATCTAAGACGCAATTTTTAATTTTAATTTCACAAAAAACTTTCGGTATGCAGTTGTTTAGCCTGCTAACCGCTGCTGAACAAAATTAAAATTTTGTATGGGTTGAAATTACCTTTCATTTTTGGTGATATTTTTTCCTAACGAACCAAGTGTCAAACTTTATCAAAATGGCGGCAAAAGTTCAACAAACCTTAAACACAATTTTTAATTGGAATTTCTTAAAAAAATTGCGGTATGCAGTTGTTTAGCATTCTAACTGCTGTTTAATAAAATACACATTTTGTATGGCGTTCTTTTTTGGTGATATTTTTTTCTGACGAACCAGGTGTAAAAATTTGTTCAAAGGGGGGAAAAATACCACAAATCTTACACACAATTTTTAATTTGAATTTCCAGAAAACCTTTCGGTATGCAGTTATTTAGCCTGCTAGCCGCTGCTTATCTGCTTGTGTGGCTTGAAATTACTACTCATTTTTGGTGATATTTTTTTCTGACGAACTAAGTGTCAAATTTTGTTAAAATAACGGAAAAATCTTACACACAATTTTTGATTTGAATTTCGAAAAAACTTTCGGTATGCAGTTGTTTAGCCTGCTAACCGCTGCTTATCAAAATAAAAATTTTAAATGGCTTGAAACTACCGCTCATTTTTGTTGATATTTTTTTCTGACGAAGTAAATGTCAAATTTTGTTAAAATAACGGAAAATATTCCACCAATCTTACACACAATTTTTAATTTGAATTTCGAGAAAATGTTTCGGTATGCAGTTGTTTAGCCTGCTAACCGCTGCTGAACAAAATTGAAATTTTGTATGGTTGAAATTACCGCTCATTTTTTGTGATATTTTTTCCTGACGAACCAAGTGTCAAAATTTGTTCAAAGGGCGGAAAAAATTCCACAAATTTTACACACAATTTTTAATTTGAGTTTCGAGAAAATTTTTCGGTATGCAGTTGTTTAGCCTTCTAACTGCTACTTAACAAAATAAAAATTTTGTATGGCTTGAAATTACGGCTCATTTTTGTTGATATTTATTTTCTGACAAAGTAAATGTAAAATTTTGTTAAAATAACGAAAAATATTCCACCAATCTTACACATAATTTTTAATTTGAATTTCGAGAAAATGTTTCGGTATGCGGTTGTTTAGCCTGCTAACCGCTGCTGAACAAAATTAAAATTTTGTATGGGTTGAAATTACCGCTCATTTTTGGTGATATTTTTTTCTGACGAACTAATTGTCAAATTTTGTTAAAATAACGGAAAAAATCTAAGACGCAATTTTTAATTTTAATTTCAAAAAAAACTTTCGGTATGCAGTTGTTTAGCCTGCTAACCGCTGCTGAACAAAATTAAAATTTTGTATGGCTTGAAATTACCGCTCATTTTTGGTGATATTTTTTCCTGACAAACCAAGTGTCAAAATTTCTTCAAAGGGCGGAAAAAATTAAACCAATCTTACACACAATTTTTATTTTGAATTTCGAGAAAATCTTCCGGTAAGCAGTTGTTTAGCCTGCTAACTGCTGCTTAACAATTCAAATTTTGTATGGGTTGAAATTACCGCTCATTTTTGGTGATATTTTTTTCTGACGAACTAATTGTGAAATTTTGTTAAAATAACGGAAAAAATCTAAGACGCAATTTTTAATTTGAATTTCAAAAAAAACTTTCGGTATGCAGTTGTTTAGCCTGCTAACCGCTGCTGAACAAAATTAAAATTTTGTATGGCTTGAAATTACCGCTCATTTTTGGTGATATTTTTTCCTGAAGAACCAAGTATCAAAATTTGTTAAAATAACGGAAAAAATCTTACACACAATTTTTAGTTTGAACTTCGAAAAAAACTTTCGGTATGCAGTTGTTTAGCCTGCTAACCGCTGCTTATCAAAATAAAAATTTTGTATGGCTTGAAATTACCGCTCATTTTTGTTGATATTTTTTTCTGACGAAGTAAATGTCAAACTTTGTTAAAATAACGGAAAAAATTCCACCAATCTTACACACAGTTTTTAATTTGAATTTCGAGAAAATGTTTCGGTATGCAGTTGTTTAGCCTGCTAACCGCTGCTGAACAAAATTAAAATTTTGTATCACTTGAAATTACCGCTCATTTTTGGTGATATTTTTTCCTGACTAACCAAGTATCAAAATTTGTTAAAATAACGGAAAAAATCTTACACACAATTTTTATTTTGAATTTCGAAAAAAACTTTCGGTATGCAGTTTCTTAGCCTGCTAACCGCTGCTTATCTGCTTGTATGGCTTGAAATTACTCCTCATTTTTGGTGATATTTTTTTCTGACGAACTAAGTGTCAAATTTTGTTAAAATAACGGAAAAAATCTTACACACAATTTTTAATTTGAATTTCAAAAAAAACTTTCGGTATGCAGTTGTTTAGCCTGCTAACCGCTGCTGACCAAAATTAAAATTTTGTATGGCTTGAAATTACCGCTAATTTTTGGTGATATTTTTTTAAGACGAACCAAGTGTCAAAATTTCTTAAAATAACGGAAAATATCTTACACAAAATTTTTAGTTTGAACTTCGAAAAAAACTTTCGGTTTGCAGTTGTTTAGCCGGCTAACCGCTGCTTAACAAAATTATAATTTTGTATGGCTTGAAATTACCGCTCATTTTTGGTGATATTTTTTTCTGACGAACTAATTGTCAAATTTTGGTAAAATAACGGAAAAAATTCCGCAAATCTTACACACAATTTTTAATTTGAGTTTTGAGAAAATTTTTCGGTATGCAGTGTTTAGTCTGCTAACTGCTGCTTAACAAACTTAAAATTTTGTATGGCTTGAAATTACCGCTCATTTTTGGTGATATTTTTTTCTGACGAACTAAATGTCGAATTTTGTTAAAATAACGGAAAAAATTCAACCAATCTTACTCACAATTTTTAATTTGAATTTCGAGAAAATCTTCCGGTAAGCAGTTGTTTAGCCTGCTAACTGCTGCTTAACAATTCAAATTTTATATGGGTTGAAATTACCGCTAATTTTTGGTGATATTTTTTTCTGACGAACCAAGTGTCAAATTTGTTAAAAGAACGGAAAAAATCTTACACACAATTTTTAATTTGAATTTCGTAAAAAAATTTCCGTATGAAATTGTTTAGCCTGCTAACCGCTGCTTAACAAAATTAAAATTTTGTATGGCTTGAAATTAACGCTCATTTTGGGAGATATTTTTTCCTGACGAACCAAGTTAAAATTTGTTAAAATAACGGAAAAAATTTTACACACAATTTTTAATTTGAATTTCAAAAAAAACTTTCGGTATGCAGTTGTTTAGCCTGCTAACCGCTGCTTACCAAAATTAAAATTTTGTATGGCTTGAAAGTACCGCTCATTTTTGGTGATATTTTTTTCAGACGAACCAAGTGTCAAAATTTGTTAAAATAACGGAAAATATCTTACACACAATTTTTAATTTGAATTTCGAAAAAAACTTTCGGTCTGCAGTTGTTTAACCTGCTAACCGCTGCTTAACAAAATTAAAATTTTACGTGGCTTGAAATTACCGCTCATTTTTGGTGATATTTTTTTCTGACGAACTAATTGTCAAATTTTGTTAAAATAACGGAAAAAATTCCACAAATCTTACACACAATTTTTAATTTGAGTTTCGAGGAAATGTTTCGGTATGCAGTTGTTTAGCCTGATAACCGCAGTTTATCAAAATTAAAAGTTTGTATGGCTTGAAATTACTGCTCATTTTTGGTGATATTTTTTTCAGACGAACCAAGTGTCAAAATTTGTTAAAATAACGGAAAAAATCTTACACACAATTTTTAATTTGAATTTCGAAAAAAACTTTCGGTTTGCAGTTGTTTAACCTGCTAACCGCTGCTTAACAAAATTAAAATTTTGTATGGCTTGAAATTACCGCTCATTTTTGGTGATATTTTTTTCAGACGAACCAAGTGTCAAAATTTGTTAAAATAACGGAAAAAATCTTACACACAATTTTTAATTTGAATTTCGAAAAAAACTTTCGGTATGCAGTTGTTTAGCCTGCTAACCGCTGCTGAACAAAATTAAAATTTTGTATGGCTTGAAATTACCGCTCATTTTCCGTGATATTTTTTCCTGACGAACCAAGTGTCAAAATTTGTTCAAAGGGCGGAAAAAATTCATCAAATTTTACACACAATTTTTAATTTGAATTTCCAGAAAATTTTTCGGTATGCGGTTGTTTAGCCTGATAACCGCAGTTTATCAAAATTAAAAGTTTGTATGGCTTGAAATTACTGCTCATTTTTGGTGATATTTTTTCAGACGAACCAAGTGTCAAAATTTGTTAAAATAACGGAAAAAATCTTACACACAATTTTTAATTTGAATTTCGAAAAAAACTTTCGGTATGCAGTTGTTTAGCCTGCTAACCGCTGCTTAACAAAATTAAAACTTGTATGACTTGAAATTACCGCTCATTTTTGGTGATATTTTTTTCTGACGAACTAAGTATCAAAATTTGTTCAAAGGGCGGAAAAAATTCCACAAATCTTACACACAATTTTTAATTTGAGTTTCTAGAAAATCTTTCGGTATGCGGTTGTTTAGCCTGCTAACCGCTGCTTAACAAAATTAAAATTTTACGTGGCTTGAAATTACCGCTCATTTTTGGTGATATTTTTTTCTGACGAACTAATTGTCAAATTTTGTTAAAATAACGGAAAAAATTCCACATATCTTACACACAATTTTTAATTTGAGTTTCTAGAAAATTTTTCGGTATGCAGTTGTTAAGCCTGCTAACCGCTGCTTAACAAAATTAAAATTTTGTATGGCTTGAAATTACCGCTCATTTTTGGTGATATTTTTTTCTGACGAACTAAATGTCAAATTTTGTTAAAATAATGGAAAAAATTCCACCAATCTTACACACAATTTTTAATTTGAATTTCGAGGAAATGTTTCGGTATGCAGTTGTTTAGCCTGATAACCGCAGTTTATCAAAATTAAAAGTTTGTATGGCTTGAAATTACTGCTCATTTTTGGTGATATTTTTTTCAGACGAACCAAGTGTCAAAATTTGTTAAAATAACGGAAAAAATCTTACACACAATTTTTAATTTGAATTTCGAAAAAAACTTTCGGTTTGCAGTTGTTTAACCTGCTAACCGCTGCTTAACAAAATTAAAATTTTGTATGGCTTGAAATTACCGCTCATTTTTGGTGATATTTTTTTCAGACGAACCAAGTGTCAAAATTTGTTAAATAACGGAAAAAATCTTACACACAATTTTTAATTTGAATTTCGAAAAAAACTTTCGGTATGCAGTTGTTTAGCCTGCTAACCGCTGCTGAACAAAATTAAAATTTTGTATGGCTTGAAATTACCGCTCATTTTTCGTGATATTTTTTCCTGACGAACCAAGTGTCAAAATTTGTTCAAAGGGCGGAAAAAATGCATCAAATTTTACACACAATTTTTAATTTGAATTTCCAGAAAATTTTTCGGTATGCGGTTGTTTAGCCTGCTAACCGCTGCTTAACAAAATTAAAATTTTGTATGGCTTGAAATTAGCGCTCATTTTTGGTGATATTTTTTTCAGACGAACCAAGTGTCAAAATTTGTTAAAATAAAGGAAAAAATCTTACACACAATTTTTAATTTGAATTTCGAGAAAATCTTTCGGTATGCAGTTATTTAGCCTGCTAACCGCTGTTTATCAAAATTAAAAGTGTGTATGGCTTGAAATTACCGCTCATTTTTGGTGATATTTTTTTCTGACGAACTAAGTATCAAAATTTGTTAAAATAACGGAAAAATTCAACAAATCTTACACAAAATTTTTAATTTGAGTTTCTTAAAAAAAATGCCGTATGCAGTTGTTTAGCCTGCTAACCGCTGCTTAACCAAATTAAAATTTTGTATGGCTTGAAATTACCGCTCATTTTTGGTGATATTTTTTTCTGACGAACCAAGTGTCAAATTTGTTAAAAGAACGGAAAAAATCTTACACACAATTTTTAATTTGAATTTCGAAAAAAACTTTCGGTATGCAGTTGTTTAGCCTGCTAACCGCTGCTTAACAAAATTAAAACTTGTATGGCTTGAAATTACCGCTCATATTTGGTGATATTTTTTTCTAACGAACTAATTGTCAAATTTTGTTAAAATAACGGAAAAAATTCCACAAATCTTACACACAATTTTTAATTTGAGTTTTGAGAAAATTTTTCGGTATGCAGTTGTTTAGCCTGCTAACTCATGCTTAACAAACTCAAAATTTTGTATGGCTTGAAATTACCGCTCATTTTTGGTGATCTTTTTTTCTGACGAACTAAATGTCAATTTTTGTTAAAATAACGGAAAAAATTCAACCAATCTTACACACAATTTTTTATTTGAATTTCGAGAAAATCTTCCGGTAAGCAGTTGTTTAGCCTGCTAACTGCTGCTTAACAATTCAAATTTTGTATGGGTTGAAATTACCGCTCATTTTTGGTGATATTTTTTTCCGACGAACTAAATGTCAAATTTTGGCTTCGAAAATTCCACAGACCTTACGTACACATTTTAATTTGCATTTCTTAAAAAATTACTGTATGCGGTTTTTAGCCTTCTAACTGCTGCTTAATAGAATGCAAATTTTGTATGGCTTGAAACTACCTTTCATTTTTGGTGATATTTTTTCCTAACGAACCAAGTGTCAAACTTTATCAAAATGGCGGCAAAAGTTCAACAAACCTTAAACACAATTTTTAATTTGAATTTCTTAAAAAAATTGCGGTATGCAGTTGTTTAGCATTCTAACTGCTGTTTAATAAAATACACATTTTGTATGGCGTTCTTTTTTGGTGATATTTTTTTCTGACGAACCAGGTGTAAAAATTTGTTCAAAGGGGGGAAAAATACCACAAATCTTACGCACAATTTTTAATTTGAATTTCCAGAAAACCTTTCGGTATGCAGTTATTTAGCCTGCTAGCCGCTGCTTATCTGCTTGTATGGCTTGAAATTACTCCTCATTTTTGGTGATATTTTTTTCTGACGAACTAATTGTCAAATTTTGTTAAAATAACGGAAAAAATTCCACAAATCTTACACAAAATTCTTAATTTGAGTTTTTAGAAAATTTTTCGGTATGCAGTTGTTAAGCCTGCTAACCGCTGCTTGACAAAATTAAAATTTTGTATGGCTTGAAATTACCGCTCATTTTTGGTGAATTTTTTTTCTGACGAACTAAATGTCAAATTTTGTTAAAATAACGGAAAAAATTCCACAAATCTTACACACAATTTTTAATTTGAATTTCGAGGAAATGTTTCGGTATGCAGTTGTTTAGCCTGCTAACCGCTGCTGAACAAAATTAAAATTTTGTATGGCTTGAAATTACCGCTCATTTTTGGTGATATTTTTTTCTGACGAACTAAGTGTCAAATTTTATTAAAATAACGGAAAAAATTCAATCTTACACACAATTTTTAATTTGAATTTCTTGAAAAAATTGCCGTATGCAGTTGTTTAGCCTGCTAACCGCTGCTTAACAAAATTAAAATTTTGTATGGCTTGAAATTAACGCTCATTTTGGGAGATATTTTTTCCTGACGAACCAAGTGTCAAAATTTGTTAAAATAACGGAAAAAATCTTACACACAATTTTTAATTTGAATTTCAAAAAAAACTTTCGGTATGCAGTTGTTTAGCCTGCTAACCGCTGCTTAACAAAATTAAAATTTTGTATGGCTTGAAAGTACCGCTCATTTTTGGTGATATTTTTTTCAGACGAACCAAGTGTCAAAATTTGTTAAAATAACGGAAAATATCTTACACACAATTTTTAATTTGAATTTCGAAAAAAACTTTCGGTTTTCAGTTGTTTAACCTGCTAACCGCTGCTTAACAAAATTAAAATTTTGTATGGCTTGAAATTACCGCTCATTTTTGGTGATATTTTTTTCTGACGAACTAATTGTCAAATTTTGTTAAAATGACGGAAAAAATTCCACAAATCTTACACACAATTTTTAATTTGAGTTTCTAGAAAATTTTTCGGTATGCAGTTGTTAAGCCTGCTAACCGCTGCTTAACAAAATTAAAATTTTGTATGGCTTGAAATTACCGCTCATTTTTGGTGATATTTTTTTCTGACGAACTAAATGTCAAATTTTGTTAAAATAACGGAAAAAATTCCACCAATCTTACACACAATTTTTAATTTGAGTTTCTAGAAAATTTTTCGGTATGCAGTTGTTTAGCCTGCTAACCGCTGCTGAACAAAATTAAAATTTTGTATGGCTTGAAATTACCGCTCATTTTTGGTGATATTTTTTCCTGACGAACCAAGTGTCAAAATTTGTTCAAAGGGCGGAAAAAATTCATCAAATTTTACACACAATTTTTAATTTGAATTTCCAGAAAATTTTTCGGTATGCGGTTGTTTAGCCTGATAACCGCAGTTTATCAAAATTAAAAGTGTGTATGGCTTGAAATTACCGCTCATTTTTGGTGATATTTTTTTCTGACGAACTAAGTATCAAAATTTGTAAAAATAACGGAAAAAGTTCAACAAATCTTACACAAAATTTTTAATTTGAGTTTCTTAAAAAAAAATGCCGTATGCAGTTGTTTAGCCTGCTAACCGCTGCTTAACCAAATTAAAATTTTGTATGGCTTGAAATTACCGCTCATTTTTGGTGATATTTTTTTCTGACGAACCAAGTGTCAAATTTGTTAAAAGAACGGAAAAAATCTTACACACAATTTTTAATTTGAATTTCGAAAAAAACTTTCGGTATGCAGTTGTTTAGCCTGCTAACCGCTGCTTAACAAAATTAAAACTTGTATGACTTGAAATTACCGCTCATTTTTGGTGATATTTTTTTCTGACGAACTAAGTATCAAAATTTGTTCAAAGGGCGGAAAAAATTCCACAAATCTTACACACAATTTTTAATTTGAGTTTCTAGAAAATCTTTCGGTATGCGGTTGTTTAGCCTGCTAACCGCTGCTTAACAAAATTAAAATTTTACGTGGCTTGAAATTACCGCTCATTTTTGGTGATATTTTTTTCTGACGAACTAATTGTCAAATTTTGTTAAAATAACGGAAAAAATTCCACATATCTTACACACAATTTTTAATTTGAGTTTCTAGAAAATTTTTCGGTATGCAGTTGTTAAGCCTGCTAACCGCTGCTTAACAAAATTAAAATTTTGTATGGCTTGAAATTACCGCTCATTTTTGGTGATATTTTTTTCTGACGAACTAAATGTCAAATTTTGTTAAAATAATGGAAAAAATTCCACCAATCTTACACACAATTTTTAATTTGAATTTCGAGGAAATGTTTCGGTATGCAGTTGTTTAGCCTGATAACCGCAGTTTATCAAAATTAAAAGTTTGTATGGCTTGAAATTACTGCTCATTTTTGGTGATATTTTTTTCAGACGAACCAAGTGTCAAAATTTGTTAAAATAACGGAAAAAATCTTACACACAATTTTTAATTTGAATTTCGAAAAAAACTTTCGGTTTGCAGTTGTTTAACCTGCTAACCGCTGCTTAACAAAATTAAAATTTTGTATGGCTTGAAATTACCGCTCATTTTTGGTGATATTTTTTTCAGACGAACCAAGTGTCAAAATTTGTTAAATAACGGAAAAAATCTTACACACAATTTTTAATTTGAATTTCGAAAAAAACTTTCGGTATGCAGTTGTTTAGCCTGCTAACCGCTGCTGAACAAAATTAAAATTTTGTATGGCTTGAAATTACCGCTCATTTTTCGTGATATTTTTTCCTGACGAACCAAGTGTCAAAATTTGTTCAAAGGGCGGAAAAAATGCATCAAATTTTACACACAATTTTTAATTTGAATTTCCAGAAAATTTTTCGGTATGCGGTTGTTTAGCCTGCTAACCGCTGCTTAACAAAATTAAAATTTTGTATGGCTTGAAATTAGCGCTCATTTTTGGTGATATTTTTTTCAGACGAACCAAGTGTCAAAATTTGTTAAAATAAAGGAAAAAATCTTACACACAATTTTTAATTTGAATTTCGAGAAAATCTTTCGGTATGCAGTTATTTAGCCTGCTAACCGCTGTTTATCAAAATTAAAAGTGTGTATGGCTTGAAATTACCGCTCATTTTTGGTGATATTTTTTTCTGACGAACTAAGTATCAAAATTTGTTAAAATAACGGAAAAATTCAACAAATCTTACACAAAATTTTTAATTTGAGTTTCTTAAAAAAAATGCCGTATGCAGTTGTTTAGCCTGCTAACCGCTGCTTAACCAAATTAAAATTTTGTATGGCTTGAAATTACCGCTCATTTTTGGTGATATTTTTTTCTGACGAACCAAGTGTCAAATTTGTTAAAAGAACGGAAAAAATCTTACACACAATTTTTAATTTGAATTTCGAAAAAAACTTTCGGTATGCAGTTATTTAGCCTGCTAACCGCTGCTTAACAAAATTAAAACTTGTATGGCTTGAAATTACCGCTCATATTTGGTGATATTTTTTTCTAACGAACTAATTGTCAAATTTTGTTAAAATAACGGAAAAAATTCCACAAATCTTACACACAATTTTTAATTTGAGTTTTGAGAAAATTTTTCGGTATGCAGTTGTTTAGCCTGCTAACTCATGCTTAACAAACTCAAAATTTTGTATGGCTTGAAATTACCGCTCATTTTTGGTGATCTTTTTTTCTGACAAACTAAATGTCAATTTTTGTTAAAATAACGGAAAAAATTCAACCAATCTTACACACAATTTTTTATTTGAATTTCGAGAAAATCTTCCGGTAAGCAGTTGTTTAGCCTGCTAACTGCTGCTTAACAATTCAAATTTTGTATGGGTTGAAATTACCGCTCATTTTTGGTGATATTTTTTTCCGACGAACTAAATGTCAAATTTTGGCTTCGAAAATTCCACAGACCTTACGTACACATTTTAATTTGCATTTCTTAAAAAATTACTGTATGCGGTTTTTAGCCTTCTAACTGCTGCTTAATAGAATGCAAATTTTGTATGGCTTGAAACTACCTTTCATTTTTGGTGATATTTTTTCCTAACGAACCAAGTGTCAAACTTTATCAAAATGGCGGCAAAAGTTCAACAAACCTTAAACACAATTTTTAATTTGAATTTCTTAAAAAAATTGCGGTATGCAGTTGTTTAGCATTCTAACTGCTGTTTAATAAAATACACATTTTGTATGGCGTTCTTTTTTGGTGATATTTTTTTCTGACGAACCAGGTGTAAAAATTTGTTCAAAGGGGGGAAAAATACCACAAATCTTACACACAATTTTTAATTTGAATTTCCAGAAAACCTTTCGGTATGCAGTTATTTAGCCTGCTAGCCGCTGCTTATCTGCTTGTATGGCTTGAAATTACTACTCATTTTTGGTGATATTTTTTTCTGACGAACTAATTGTCAAATTTTGTTAAAATAACGGAAAAAATTCCACAAATCTTACACAAAATTCTTAATTTGAGTTTTTAGAAAATTTTTCGGTATGCAGTTGTTAAGCCTGCTAACCGCTGCTTGACAAAATTAAAATTTTGTATGGCTTGAAATTACCGCTCATTTTTGGTGAATTTTTTTTCTGACGAACTAAATGTCAAATTTTGTTAAAATAACGGAAAAATTTCCACAAATCTTACACACAATTTTTAATTTGAATTTCGAGGAAATGTTTCGGTATGCAGTTGTTTAGCCTGCTAACCGCTGCTGAACAAAATTAAAATTTTGTATGGCTTGAAATTACCGCTCATTTTTGGTGATATTTTTTTCTGACGAACTAATTGTCAAATTTTGTTAAAATGACGGAAAAAATTCCACAAATCTTACACACAATTTTTAATTTGAGTTTCTAGAAAATTTTTCGGTATGCAGTGTCAAATTTTATTAAAATAACGGAAAAAATTCAATCTTACACACAATTTTTAATTTGAATTTCTTGAAAAAATTGCCGTATGCAGTTGTTTAGCCTGCTAACCGCTGCTTAACAAAATTAAAATTTTGTATGGCTTGAAATTAACGCTCATTTTGGGAGATATTTTTTCCTGACGAACCAAGTGTCAAAATTTGTTAAAATAACGGAAAAAATCTTACACACAATTTTTAATTTGAATTTCAAAAAAAACTTTCGGTATGCAGTTGTTTAGCCTGCTAACCGCTGCTTAACAAAATTAAAATTTTGTATGGCTTGAAAGTACCGCTCATTTTTGGTGATATTTTTTTCAGACGAACCAAGTGTCAAAATTTGTTAAAATAACGGAAAATATCTTACACACAATTTTTAATTTGAATTTCGAAAAAAACTTTCGGTTTTCAGTTGTTTAACCTGCTAACCGCTGCTTAACAAAATTAAAATTTTGTATGGCTTGAAATTACCGCTCATTTTTGGTGATATTTTTTTCTGACGAACTAATTGTCAAATTTTGTTAAAATGACGGAAAAAATTCCACAAATCTTACACACAATTTTTAATTTGAGTTTCTAGAAAATTTTTCGGTATGCAGTTGTTAAGCCTGCTAACCGCTGCTTAACAAAATTAAAATTTTGTATGGCTTGAAATTACCGCTCATTTTTGGTGATATTTTTTTCTGACGAACTAAATGTCAAATTTTGTTAAAATAACGGAAAAAATTCCACCAATCTTACACACAATTTTTAATTTGAGTTTCTAGAAAATTTTTCGGTATGCAGTTGTTTAGCCTGCTAACCGCTGCTGAACAAAATTAAAATTTTGTATGGCTTGAAATTACCGCTCATTTTTGGTGATATTTTTTCCTGACGAACCAAGTGTCAAAATTTGTTCAAAGGGCGGAAAAAATTCATCAAATTTTACACACAATTTTTAATTTGAATTTCCAGAAAATTTTTCGGTATGCGGTTGTTTAGCCTGATAACCGCAGTTTATCAAAATTAAAAGCTTGTATGGCTTGAAATTACTGCTCATTTTTGTGATATTTTTTTCAGACGAACCAAGTGTCAAAATTTGTTAAAATAACGGAAAAAATCTTACACACAATTTTTAATTTGAATTTCGAAAATATCTTTCGGTACGCAGTTGTTTAGCCTGATAACCGCTGCTTAACAAAATTAAAATTTTGTATGGCTTGAAATTAGCGCTCATTTTTGGTGATATTTTTTTCAGACGAACCAAGTGTCAAAATTTGTTAAAATAAAGGAAAAAATCTTACACACAATATTTAATTTGAATTTCGAGAAAATCTTTCGGTATGCGGTTGTTTAGCCTGCTAACCGCTGTTTATCAAAATTAAAAGTGTGTATGGCTTGAAATTACCGCTCATTTTTGGTGATATTTTTTTCTGACGAACTAAGTATCAAAATTTGTTAAAATAACGGAAAAAGTTCAACAAATCTTACACAAAATTTTTAATTTGAGTTTCTTAAAAAAAATGCCGAGTGCAGTTGTTTAGCCTGCTAACCGCTGCTTAACAAAATTAAAATTTTGTATGGCTTGAAATTACCGCTCTTTTTTGGTGATATTTTTTTCTGACGAACCAAGTGTCAGATTTGTTAAAAGAACGGAAAAAATCTTACACACAATTTTTAATTTGAATTTCGAAAAAAACTTTCGGTATGCAGTTGTTTAGCCTGCTAACCGCTGCTTAACAAAATTAAAATTTTGTATGGCTTGAAATTACCGCCCATTATTGGTGATATTTTTTTCAGACGAACCAAGTGTCAAAATTTGTTAAAATAACGGAAAATCGTACACACAATTTTTAATTTGAATTTCGAAAAAACTTTTCGGTTTGCAGTTGTTTAGCCTGCTAACCGCTGCTTAACAAAATTAAAATTTTATATGGCTTGAAATTACCGCTCATTTTTGGTGATATTTTTTTCTGACGAACTAATTGTCAAATTTTGTTAAAATAACGGAAAAAATTCCACAAATCTTACACACAATTTTTAATTTGAGTTTCGAGACAATTTTTCGGTATGCAGTTGTTTAGCCTGCTAACTGCTGCTTAACAAAATAAAAATTTTGTATGGCTTGAAATTACCGCTCATTTTTGTTGATATTTTTTTCTGACGAAGTAAATGTCAAATTTTGTTACAATAACGGAAAATATTCCACCAATCTTACACACAATTTTTAATTTGAATTTCGAGAAAATCTTCCGGTAAGCAGTTGTTTAGCCTGCTAACTGCTGCTTAACAATTCAAATTTTGAATGGGTTGAAATTACCGCTCATTTTTGGTGATATTTTTTTCTGACGAACTAATTGTCAAATTTTGTTAAAATAACGGAAAAAATCTAAGACACAATTTTTAATTAACCGCTGCTTATCAAAATAAAAATTTTGTATGGCTTGAAATTACCGCTCATTTTTGTTGATATTTTTTTCTGACGAAGTAAATGTCAAATTTTGTTAAAATAACGGAAAAAATTCCACCAATTTTACACACAATTTTTAATTTGAATTTCGAGAAAATGTTTCGGTATGCAGTTGTTTAGCCTGCTAACCGCTGCTGAACAAAATTAAAATTTTGTATCACTTGAAATTACCGCTCATTTTTGGTGATACTTTTTCCTGACTAACCAAGTATCAAAACTTGTTAAAATAACGGAAAAAATCTTACACACAATTTTTGTTTTGAATTTCGAAAAAAACTTTCGGTATGCAGTTGTTTAGCCTGCTAACCGCTGCTTATCAAAATAAAAATTTTGTATGGCTTGAAATTACCGCTCATTTTTGTTGATATTTTTTTCTGACGAAGTAAATGTCAAATTTTGTTAAAATAACGGAAAATATTCCACCAATCTTACACACAATTTTTAATTTGAATTTCGAGAAACTGTTTCGGTATGCAGTTGTTTAGCCTGCTAACTGCTGCTTAACAAAATTAAAGTTTTGTATGGCTTGAAATTACCGCTCATTTTTGGTTATATTTTTTCAGACGAACCAAGTGTCAAAATTTCTTAAAATAACGGAAAATATCTTACACACAATTTTTAGTTTGAATTTCGAAAAAAACTTTCGGTTTGCAGTTGTTTAGCCTGCTAACCGCTGCTTAACAAAATTAAAATTTTGTATGGCTTGAAATTACCGCTCATTTTTGGTGATATTTTTTTCTGACGAACTAATTGTCAAATTTTGTTAAAATAACGGAAAAAATTCCACAAATCTTACACACAATTTTTAATTTGAGTTTTGAGAAAATTTTTCGGTATGCAGTTGTTTAGCCTGCTAACTGCTGCTTAACAAACTTAAAATTTTGTATGGCTTGAAATTACCGCTCATTTTTGGTGATATTTTTTTCTGACGAACTAAATGTCAAATTTTGTTAAAATAACGGAAAAAATTCAACCAATCTGACACACAATTTTTAATTTGAATTTCGAGAAAATCTTCCGGTAAGCAGTTGTTTAGCCTGCTAACTGCTGCTTAACAATTCAAATTTTGTGTGGGTTGAAATTACCGCTCATTTTTGGTGATATTTTTTTCTGACGAACTAAATGTCAAATTTTGGCTGCGAAAATTCCACACACCTTACGTACACATTTTAATTTGCATTTCTTAAAAAATTGCTGTATGCGGTTTTTAGCCTTCTAACTGCTGCTTAATAGAATGCAAATTTTGTATGGCTTGAAACTACCTTTCATTTTTGGTAATATTTTTTCCTAACGAACCAAGTGTCAAACTTTATCAAAATGGCGGCAAAAGTTCAACAAACCTTAAACACAATTTTTAATTTGAATTTCTTAAAAAAATCGCGGTATGCAGTTGTTTAGCATTCTAACTGCTGTTTAATAAAATACACATTTTGTATGGCGTTCTTTTTTGGTGATATTTTTTTCTGACGAACCAGGTGTAAAAATTTGTTCAAAGGGGGGAAAAATACCACAAATCTTACACACAATTTTTAATTTGAATTTCCAGAAAACCTTTCGGTATGCAGTTATTTAGCCTGCTAGCCGCTGCTTATCTGCTTGTATGGCTTGAAATTACCGCTCATTTTTGGTGATATTTTTTTCTGACGAACTAAGTGTCAAATTTTGTTAAAATAACGGAAAAAATTCAATCTTACACACAATTTTTAATTTGAATTTCTTAAAAAGATTGCCGTATGCAGTTGTTTAGCCTGCTAAGCGCTGCTTAACAAAATTAAAATTTTGTATGGCTTGAAATTACCGCTCATTTTTGGTGATATTTTTTTCAGACGAACCAAGTGTCAAAATTTGTTAAAATAACGGAAAATATCTTACACACAGTTTTTAATTTGAATTTCGAAAAAAACTTTCGGTTTGCAGTTGTTTAGCCTGCTAACCGCTGCTTAACAAAATTAAAATTTTGTATGGCTTGAAATTACCGCTCATTTTTGGTGATATTTCTTTCTGACGAACTAATTGTCAAATTTTGTTAAAATAACGGAAAAAAATCCTCAAATTCTACACACAATTTTTAATTTGAGTTTATAGGAAATTTTTCGGTATGCAGTTGTTAAGCCTGCTAACCGCTGCTTAACAAAATTAAAATTTTGTATGGCTTGAAATTACCGCTCATTTTTGGTGATATTTTTTTCTGAGGAACTAAATGTCAAATTTTGTTAAAATAACGGAAAAAATTCCACCAATCTTACACACAATTTTTAATTTGAATTTCCAGAAAATTTTTCGGTATGCGGTTGTTTAGCCTGATAACCGCAGTTTATCAAAATTAAAAGTTTGTATGGCTTGATATTACCGCTCATTTTTGGTGATATTTTTTTCTGACGAACCAAGTGTCAAAATTTGTTAAAATAACGGAAAGAATCTTACACACAATTATTAATTTGAATTTCGAAAATATCTTTCGGTACGCAGTTGTTTAGCCTGCTAACCGCTGCTTAACAAAATTAAAATTTTGTATGGCTTGAAATTACCGCTAATTTTTGGTGATATTTTTTCTGACGAACTAATTGTCAAATTTTGTTAAAATAACGGAAAAAATTCCACAAATCTTACACACAATTTTTAATTTGAGTTTCTAGAAAAACTTTCGGCTTGCAGTTGTTTAACCTGCTAACCGCTGCTTAACAAAATTAAAATTTTTTATGGCTTGATATTACCGCTCATTTTTGGTGATATTTTTTTGGACGAACCAAGTGTCAAAATTTGTTAAAATAACAGAAAAAATCTTACACACAATTTTTAATTTGAATTTCGAGAAAATCTTCCGGTATGCAGTTGTTTAGCCTGCTAATCGCTGCTGAACAAACTTAAAATTTTGTATGGCTTGAAATTACCGCTCATTTTTGGTGATATTTTTTTCTGACGAACTAAATGTCAAATTTTGTTAAAATAACGGAAAAAATTCAAGCAATCTTACACACAATTTTTAATTTGAATTTCGAGAAAATCTTCCGGTAAGCAGTTGTTTAGCCTGCTAACTGCTGCTTAACAATTCAAATTTTGTGTGGGTTGAAATTACCGCTCATTTTTGGTGATATTTTTTTCTGACGCACTAAATGTCAAATTTTGGCTTCGAAAATTCCACAGACCTTACGTACACATTTTAATTTGCATTTCTTAAAAAATTGCTGTATGCGGTTTTTAGCCTTCTAACTGCTGCTTAATAGAATGCAAATTTTGTATGGCTTGAAACTACCTTTCATTTTTGGTGATATTTTTTCCTAACGAACCAAGTGTCAAACTTTATCAAAATGGCGGCAAAAGTTCAACAAACCTTAAACACAATTTTTAATTTGAATTTCTTAAAAAAATTGCGGTATGCAGTTGTTTAGCATTCTAACTGCTGTTTAATAAAATACACATTTTGTATGGCGTTCTTTTTTGGTGATATTTTTTTCTGACGAACCAGGTGTAAAAATTTGTTCAATGGGTGGAAAAATACCTCAAATCTTACACACAATTTTTAATTTGAATTTCCAGAAAACCTTTCGGTATGCAGTTATTTAGCCTGCTAGCCGCTGCTTATCTGCTTGTATGGCTTGAAATTACTCCTCCTTTTTGGTGATATTTTTTTCTGACGAACTAAGTGTCAAATTTTGTTAAAATAACGGAAAAAGTTCAATCTTACACACAATTTTTAATTTGAATTTCTTACAAAAATTGGCGTATGAAGTTATTTAGCCTGCTAACCGCTGCTTAATAGAATGCAAAGTTTGTATGGCTTGAAACTACCTTTCATTTTGGGTGATATTTTTTCCTGACGAACTGAATGTCAAATTTTGTTAAAATAACGGAAACAATTCAACCAATCTTACACACAATTTTTAATTTGAATTTCGAGAAAATCTTCCGGTAAGCAGTTGTTTAGCCTGCTAACTGCTGCTTAACAAACTTAAAATTTTGTATGGCTTGAAATTACCGCTCATTTTTGGTGATATTTTTTTCTGACGAACTAAATGTCAAATTTTGTTAAAATAACGGAAAAAATTCAACCAATCTTACACACAATTTTTAATTTGAATTTCGAGAAAATCTTCCGGTAAGCAGGTGTTTAGCCTGCTAACTGCTGCTTAACAATTCAAATTTTGTGTGGGTTGAAATTACCGCTCATTTTTGGTGATATTTTTTTCTGACGAACTAAATGTCAAATTTTGGCTGCGAAAATTCCACAGACCTTACGTACACATTTTAATTTGCATTTCTTAAAAAATTGCTGTATTCGGTTTTTAGCCTTCTAACTGCTGCTTAATAGAATGCAAATTTTGTATGGCTTGAAACTACCTTTCATTTTGGGTGATATTTTTTCCTGACGAACCAAGTGTCAAAATTTGTTAAAATAACGGAAAAAATCTTACACACAATTTTTATTTTGAATTTCGAAAAAAACTTTCGGTTTGCAGTTGTTTAACCTGCTAACCGCTGCTTAACAAATTTAAAATTTTGTATGGCTTGAAATTACCGCTCATTTTTGCTGATATTTTTTTCTGACGAAGTAAATGTCAAATTTTGTTAAAATAACGGAAAATATTCCACCAATCTTACACACAATTTTTAATTTGAATTTCGAGAAACTGTTTCGGTATGCAGTTGTTTAGCCTGCTAACCGCTGCTGAACAAAATTCAAATTTTGTATGACTTGAAATTACCGCTCATTTGTGGTGATATTTTTTCCTGACGAACCAAGTATCAAAATTTGTTAAAATAACGGAAAAAATCTTACACACAATTTTTATTTTGAATTTCGAAAAAAACTTTCGGTATGCAGTTGTTTAGCCTGCTAACCGCAGCTGAACAAAATTAAAATTTAGTATGGCTTGAAATTAGCGCTCATTTTTGGTGATATTTTTTCCTGACGAACCAAGTGTCAAAAGTTGTTCAAAGGGCGGAAAAAATTCCACCAATCTTACACACAATTTTTAATTTGAATTTCGAGAAAATGTTTCGGTATGCAGTTGTTTAGCCTGCTAACCGCTGCTTAACAAAATTAAAAGTATGTATGGCTTGAAATTACCGCTCATTTTTGGTTATATTTTTTCAGACGAACCAAGTGTCAAAATTTCTTAAAATAACGGAAAATATCTTATCTTACACACAATTTTTAGTTTGAATTTCGAAAAAAACTTTCGGTTTGCAGTTGTTTAGCCTACTAACCGCTGCTTAACAAAATTAAAATTTTGTATGGCTTGAAATTACCGCTCATTTTTGGTGATATTTTTTTCTGACGAACTAATTGTCAAATTTTGTTAAAATAACGGAAAAAATTCCACAAATCTTACACACAATTTTTAATTTGAGTTTTGAGAAAATTTTTCGGTATGCAGTTGTTTAGCCTGCTAACTGCTGCTTAACAAACTTAAAATTTTGTATGGCTTGAAATTACCGCTCATTTTTGGTGATATTTTTTTCTGACGAACTAAATGTCAAATTTTGTTAAAATAACGGAAAAAATTCAACCAATCTTACACACAATTTTTAATTTGAATTTCGAGAAAATCTTCCGGTAAGCAGGTGTTTAGCCTGCTAACTGCTGCTTAACAATTCAAATTTTGTGTGGGTTGAAATTACCGCTCATTTTTGGTGATATTTTTTTCTGACGAACTAAATGTCAAATTTTGGCTGCGAAAATTCCACAGACCTTACGTACACATTTTAATTTGCATTTCTTAAAAAATTGCTGTATGCGGTTTTTAGCCTTCTAACTGCTGCTTAATAGAATGCAAATTTTGTATGGCTTGAAACTACCTTTCATTTTTGGTGATATTTTTTCCTAACGAACCAAGTGTCAAACTTTATCAAAATGGCGGCAAAAGTTCAACAAACCTTAAACACAATTTTTAATTTGAATTTCTTAAAAAAAATTGCGGTATGCAGTTGTTTAGCATTCTAACTGCTGTTTAATAAAATACACATTTTGTATGGCGTTCTTTTTTGGTGATATTTTTTTCTGACGAACCAGGTGTAAAAATTTGTTCAAAGGGGGGAAAAATACCACAAATCTTACACACAATTTTTAATTTGAATTTCCAGAAAACCTTTCGGTATGCAGTTATTTAGCCTGCTAGCCGCTGCTTATCTGCTTGTATGGCTTGAAATTACTACTCATTTTTGGTGATATTTTTTTCTGACGAACTAAGTGTCAAATTTTGTTAAAATAACGGAAAAAATCTTACACATAATTTTGGATTTGAATTTCGAAAAAAACTTTCGGTATGCAGTTGTTTAGCCTGCTAGCCGCTGCTTATCAAAATAAAAATTTTAAATGGCTTGAAATTACCGCTCATTTTTGTTGATATTTTTTTCTGACGAAGTAAATGTCAAATTTTGTTAAAATAACGGAAAATATTCAATCTTACACACAATTTTTAATTTGAATTTCTTAAAAAAATTGCCGTATGCAGTTATTTAGTCTGCTAACCGCTGCTTAACAAAATTAAAATTTTGTATGGCTTGAAATTACCGCTCATTTTTGGTGATATTTTTTCAGACGAACCAAGTATCAAAATTTGTTAAAATAACGGAAAAAATCTTACACACAATTTTTAATTTGAATTTCGAAAAAAACTTTCGGTTTGCAGTTGTTTAACCTGCTAACCGCTGCTTAACAAAATTTAAATTTTGTATGGCTTGAAATTACCGCTCATTTTTGGTGATATTTTTTCAGACGAACCAAGTGTCAAAATTTGTTAAAATAACGGAAAATATCTTACACACAATTTTTAATTTGAATTTCGAAAAAAACTTTCGGTTTGCAGTTGTTTAACCTGCTAACCGCTGCTTAACAAAATTTAAATTTTGTATGGCTTGAAATTACCGCTCATTTTTGCTGATATTTTTTTTCTGACGAAGTAAATGTCAAATTTTGTTAAAATAACGGAAAATATTCCACCAATCTTACACACAATTTTTAATTTGAATTTCGAGAAACTGTTTCGGTATGCAGTTGTTTAGCCTGCTAACCGCTGCTGAACAAAATTAAAATTTTGTATGACTTGAAATTACCGCTCATTTGTGGTGATATTTTTTCCTGACGAACCAAGTATCAAAATTTGTTAAAATAACGGAAAAAATCTTACACACAATTTTTATTTTGAATTTCGAAAAAAACTTTCGGTATGCAGTTGTTTAGCCTGCTAACCGCAGCTGAACAAAATTAAAATTTAGTATGGCTTGAAATTAGCGCTCATTTTTGGTGATATTTTTTCCTGACGAACCAAGTGTCAAAAGTTGTTCAAAGGGCGGAAAAAATTCCACCAATCTTACACACAATTTTTAATTTGAATTTCGAGAAAATGTTTCGGTATGCAGTTGTTTAGCCTGCTAACTGCTGCTTAACAAAATTAAAATTTTGTATGGCTTGAAATTACCGCCCATTTTTGGTTATATTTTTTCAGACGAACCAAGTGTCAAAATTTCTTAAAATAACGGAAAATATCTTATCTTACACACAATTTTTAGTTTGAATTACACACAATTTTTAGTTTGAATTTCGAAAAAAACTTTCGGTTTGCAGTTGTTTAGCCTACTAACCGCTGCTTAACAAAATTAAAATTTTGTATGGCTTGAAATTACCGCTCATTTTTGGTGATATTTTTTTCTGACGAACTAATTGTCAAATTTTGTTAAAATAACGGAAAAAATTCCACAAATCTTACACACAATTTTTAATTTGAGTTTTGAGAAAATTTTTCGGTATGCAGTTGTTTAGCCTGCTAACTGCTGCTTAACAAACTTAAAATTTTGTATGGCTTGAAATTACCGCTCATTTTTGGTGATATTTTTTTCTGACGAACTAAATGTCAAATTTTGTTAAAATAACGGAAAAAATTCAACCAATCTTACACACAATTTTTAATTTGAATTTCGAGAAAATCTTCCGGTAAGCAGGTGTTTAGCCTGCTAACTGCTGCTTAACAATTCAAATTTTGTGTGGGTTGAAATTACCGCTCATTTTTGGTGATATTTTTTTCTGACGAACTAAATGTCAAATTTTGGCTGCGAAAATTCCACAGACCTTACGTACACATTTTAATTTGCATTTCTTAAAAAATTGCTGTATGCGGTTTTTAGCCTTCTAACTGCTGCTTAATAGAATGCAAATTTTGTATGGCTTGAAACTACCTTTCATTTTTGGTGATATTTTTTCCTAACGAACCAAGTGTCAAACTTTATCAAAATGGCGGCAAAAGTTCAACAAACCTTAAACACAATTTTTAATTTGAATTTCTTAAAAAAATTGCGGTATGCAGTTGTTTAGCATTCTAACTGCTGTTTAAAAAAATACACATTTTGTATGGCGTTCTTTTTTGGTGATATTTTTTTCTGACGAACCAGGTGTAAAAATTTGTTCAAAGGGGGGAAAAATACCACAAATCTTACACACAATTTTTAATTTGAATTTCCAGAAAACCTTTCGGTATGCAGTTATTTAGCCTGCTAGCCGCTGCTTATCTGCTTGTATGGCTTGAAATTACTCCTCATTTTTGGTGATATTTTTTTCTGACGAACTAAGTGTCAAATTTTGTTAAAATAACGGAAAAAATTCAATCTTACACACAATTTTTAATTTGAATTTCTTAAAAAAATTGGCGTATGCAGTTATTTAGCCTGCTAACCGCTGCTTAACAAAATTAAAATTTTGTATGGCTTGAAATTACCGCTCATTTTGGGTGATATTTTTTCCTGACGAACCAAGTGTCAAAATTTGTTAAAATAACGGAAAAAATCTTACACACAATTTTTAATTTGAATTTCAAAAAAAACTTTCGGTATGCAGTTGTTTAGCCTGCTAACCGCTGCTTAACAAAATTAAAATTTTGTATGGTTTGAAATTACCGCTCATTTTTGGTGATATTTTTTCAGACGAACCAAGTGTCAAAATTTGTTAAAATAACGGAAAATATCTTACACACAATTTTTAATTTGAATTTCGAAAAAAACTTTCGGTTTGCAGTTGTTTAACCTGCTAACCGCTGCTTAACAAAATTAAAATTTTGTATGGCTTGAAATTACCGCTCATTTTTGCTGATATTTTTTTCTGACGAAGTAAATGTCAAATTTTGTTAAAATAACGGAAAATATTCCACCAATCTTACACACAATTTTTAATTTGAATTTCTAGAAACTGTTTCGGTATGCAGTTGTTTAGCCTGCTAACCGCTGCTGAACCAAATTAAAATTTTGTATGACTTGAAATTACCGCTCATTTGTGGTGATGTTTTTTCCTGACGAACCAAGTATCAAAATTTGTTAAAATAACGGAAAAAATCTTACACACAATTTTTAATTTGAGTTTCTAGAAAATTTTTCGGTATGCAGTTGTTAAGCCTGCTAACCGCTGCTTAACAAAATTAAAATTTTGTATGGCTTGAAATTACCGCTCATTTTTGGAGATATTTTGTTCAGACGAACCAAGTGTCAAAAGTTGTTCAAAGGGCGGAAAAAATTCCACCAATCTTACACACAATTTTTAATTTGAATTTCGAGAAAATGTTTCGGTATGCAGTTATTTAGCCTGCTAACTGCTGCTTAACAAAATTAAAATTTTGTATGGCTTGAAATTACCGCTCATTTTGGGTTATATTTTTTCAGACGAACCAAGTGTCAAAATTTGTTAAAATAACGGAAAATATCTTATCTTACACACAATTTTTAGTTTGAATTTCGAAAAAAACTTTCGGTTTGCAGTTGTTCAGCCTACTAACCGCTGCTTAACAAAATTAAAATTTTGTATGGCTTGAAATTGCCGCTCATTTTTGGTGATATTTTTTTCTGACGAACTAATTGGCAAATTTTGTTAAAATAACGGAAAAAATTCCACAAATCTTACACACAATTTTTAATTTGAGTTTTGAGAAAATTTTTCGGTATGCAGTTGTTTAGCCTGCTAACTGCTGCTTAACAAACTTAAAAGTTTGTATGGTTTGAAATTACCGCTCATTTTTGGTGATATTTTTTTCTGACGAACTAAATGTCAAATTTTGTTAAAATAACGGAAAAAATTCAACCAATCTTACACACAATTTTCAATTTGAATTTCGAGAAAATCTTCCGGTAAGCAGTTGTTTAGCCTGCTAACTGCTGCTTAACAATTCAAATTTTGTGTGGGTTGAAATTACCGCTCATTTTTGATGATATTTTTTTCTGACGAACTAAATGTCAAATTTTGGCTGCGAAAATTCCACAGACCTTACGTACACATTTTAATTTGCATTTCTTAAAAAATTGCTGTATGCGGTTTTTAGCCTTCTAACTGCTGCTTAATAGAATGCAAATTTTGTATGGCTTGAAACTACCTTTCATTTTTGGTGATATTTTTTCCTAACGAACCAAGTGTCAAACTTTATCAAAATGGCGGCAAAAGTTCAACAAACCTTAAACACAATTTTTAATTTGAATTTCTTAAAAAAATTGCGGTATGCAGTTGTTTAGCATTCTAACTGCTGTTTAATAAAATACACATTTTGTATGGCGTTCTTTTTTGGTGATATTTTTTTCTGACGAACCAGGTGTAAAAATTTGTTCAAAGGGGGGAAAAATACCACAAATCTTACACACAATTTTTAATTTGAATTTCCAGAAAACCTTTCGGTATGCAGTTATTTAGCCTGCTAGCCGCTGCTTATCTGCTTGTATGGCTTGAAATTACTCCTCATTTTTGGTGATATTTTTTTCTGACGAACTAAGTGTCAAATTTTGTTAAAATAACGGAAAAAATTCAATCTTACACACAATTTTTAGTTTGAATTTCTTAAAAAAATTGCCGTATGCAGTTATTTAGCCTGCTAACCGCTGCTTAAAAAAATTAAAATGTTGTATGGCTTGAAATTACCGCTCATTTTGGGTGATATTTTTTCCTGACGAACCAAGTGTCAAAATTTGTTAAAATAACGGAAAAAATCTTACACACAATTTTTAATTTGAATTTCAAAAAAAACTTTCGGTATGCAGTTGTTTAGCCTGCTAACCGCTGCTTAACAAAATTAAAATTTTGTATGGTTTGAAATTACCGCTCATTTTTGGTGATATTTTTTCAGACGAACCAAGTGTCAAAATTTGTTAAAATAACGGAAAATATCTTACACACAATTTTTAATTTGAATTTCGAAAAAAACTTTCGGTATGCAGTTGTTTAGCCTGCTAACCGCTGCTTAACAAAATTAAAATTTTAGTATGGCTTGCAATTACCGCCCATTTTTGGTGATATTTTTTTCAGACGAACCAAGTGTCAAATTTGTTAAAATAACGGAAAAAATTCCACAAATCTTACACACAATTTTTAATTTGAATTTCGAAAAAAACTTTCGGTCTGCAGTTGTTTAGCCTGCTAACCGCTGCTTAACAAAGTTAAAATTTTGTATGGCTTGAAATTACCGCTCATTTTTGGTGATATTTTTTTCTGACGAACTAATTGTCAAATTTTGTTAAAATAACGGAAAAAATTCCACAAATCTTACACAGAATTTTTAATTTGAGTTTCGAGAAAATTTTTCGGTATGCAGTTGTTTAGCCTGCTAACTGCTGCTTAACAAAATAAAAATTTTGTATGGCTTGAAATTACCGCTCATTTTTGTTGATATTTTTTTCTGACAAAGTAAATGTCAAATTTTGTTAAAATAACGAAAAATATTCCACCAATCTTACACACAATTTTTAATTTGAATTTCGAGAAAATCTTCCGGTAAGCAGTTGTTTAGCCTGCTAACTGCTGCTTAACAATTCAAATTTTGTATGGGTTGAAATTACCGCTCATTTTTGGTGATATTTTTTTCTGGCGAAGTAAATGTCAAATTTTGTTAAAATAACGGAAAATATTCCACCAATCTTACACACAATTTTTAATTTGAATTTCGAGAAACTGTTTCGGTATGCAGTTGTTGTTGTTGCTTGTATGGCTGCTTAACAAAATTAAAATTTTGTATGGCTTGAAATTACCGCTCATTTTGGGTGATATTTTTTCCTGACGAACCAAGTGTCAAAATTTGTTAAAATAACGGAAAATATCTAGCCTGCTAACCGCTGCTTAACAAAATTAAAATTTTGTATGGCTTGAAATTACCACTCATTTTTGGTGATATTTTTTTCTGAGGAACTAAATGTCAAATTTTGTTAAAATAACGGAGAAAATTCCACCAATCTTACACACAGTTTTTAATTTGAATTTCCAGAAAATTTTTCGGTATGCGGTTGTTTAGCCTGATAACCGCAGTTTATCAAAATTAAAAGTTTGTATGGCTTGAAATTACTGCTCATTTTTGGTGATATTTTTTTCAGACGAACCAAGTGTCAAAATTTGTTAAAATAACGGAAAAAATCTTACACACAATTTTTAATTTGAATTTCGAAAATATCTTTCGGTACGCAGTTGTTTAGCCTGCTAACCGCTGCTTAACAAAATTTAAATTTTGTATGGCTTGAAATTACCGCTCATTTTTGGTGATATTTTTTTCTGACGAACTAAATGTCAAATTTTGTTAAAATAACGGAAAAAATTCCACAAATCTTACACACAATTTTTAATTTGAGTTTTTAGAAAATTTTTCAGTATGCAGTTGTTTAGCCTGCTAACCGCTGCTTAACAAAATTAAAATTTTGTATGGCTTGAAATTACCGCTCATTTTTGGTGATATTTTTTTCTGACGAACTAAATGTCAAAATTTGTTAAAATAACGGAAAATATCTTACACACAATTTTTAATTTGAATTTCGAAAAAAACTTTCGGTTTGCAGTTGTTTAACCTGCTAACCGCTGCTTAACAAAATTCAAATTTTGTATCGCTTGAAATTACCGCTCATTTTTGGTGATATTTTTTTTGACGAACCAAGTGTCAAAATTTGTTAAAATAACGGAAAAAATCTTACACAAAATTTTTAATTTGAATTTCGAAAAAAAATTGCCGTATGCAGTTGTTTAGCCTGCTAACCGCTGCTTAACAAAATTAAAATTTTGTATGGCTTGAAATTACCGCTCATTTTGGGTGATATTTTTTCCTGACGAACCAAGTGTCAAAATTTGTTAAAATAACGGAAAAAATCTTACACACAATTTTTAATTTGAATTTCCAAAAAAACTTCCGGTAAGCAGTTGTTTAGCCTGCTAACTGCTGCTTAACAATTCAAATTTTGTGTGGGTTGAAATTACCGCTCATTTTTGGTGATATTTTTTTCTGACGAACTAAATGTCAAATTTTGGCTGCGAAAATTCCACAGACCTTACGTACACATTTTAATTTGCATTTCTTAAAAAATTGCTGTATGCGGTTTTTAGCCTTCTAACTGCTGCTTAATAGAATGCAAATTTTGTATGGCTTGAAACTACCTTTCATTTTTGGTGATATTTTTTCCTAACGAACCAAGTGTCAAACTTTATCAAAATGGCGGCAAAAGTTCAACAAACCTTAAACACAATTTTTAATTTGAATTTCTTAAAAAAATTGGGGTATGCAGTTGTTTAGCCTGCTAACCGCTGTTGAACAAAATTAAAATTTTGTATGACTTGAAATTAGCGCTCATTTTTGGCGATATTTTTTCAGACGAACCAAGTATCAAAATTTGTTAAAATAACGGAAAATATCTTACACACAATTTTTAATTTGAATTTCGAAAAAAAATTGCCGTATGCGGTTGTTTAGCCTGCTAACCGCTGCTTAACAAAATTAAAATTTTGTATGGCTTGAAATTACCGCTCATTTTGGGTGATATTTTTTCCTGACGAACCAAGTGTCAAAATTTGTTAAAATAACGGAAAAAATCTTACACACAATTTTTAATTTGAATTTCCAAAAAAACTTTCGGTATGCAGTTGTTTAGCCTGCTAACCGCTGCTTAACAAAATTAAAATTTTGTATGGCTTGAAATTACCGCTCATTTTGGGTGATATTTTTTCCTGACGAACCAAGTGTCAAAATTTGTTAAAATAACGGAAAATATCTTACACACAATTTTTAATTTGAATTTCGAAAAAAACTTTCGGTTTGCAGTTGTTTAACCTGCTAATCGCTGCTTAACAAAATTAAAATTTTGTATGGCTTGAAATTACCGCTCATTTTTGGTGATATTTTTTTCTGACGAACTAATTGTCAAATTTTGTTAAAATAACGGAAAAAATTCCTCAAATCTTACACACAATTTTTAATTTGAGTTTCTAGAAAATTTTTCGGTATGCAGTTGTTAAGCCTGCTAACCGCTGCTTAACAAAATTAAAATTTTGTATGGCTTGAAATTACCGCTCATTTTTGGTGATATTTTTTTCTGAGGAACTAAATGTCAAATTTTGTTAAAATAACGGAGAAAATTCCACCAATCTTACACACAATTTTTAATTTGAATTTCCAGAAAATTTTTCGGTATGCGGTTGTTTAGCCTGATAACCGCAGTTTATCAAAATTAAAAGTTTGTATGGCTTGAAAGTACTGCTCATTTTTGGTGATATTTTTTTCAGACGAACCAAGTGTCAAAATTTGTTAAAATAACGGAAAAAATCTTACACACAATTTTTAATTTGAATTTCGAAAATATCTTTCGGTACGTAGTTGTTTAGCCTGCTAACCGCTGCTTAACAAAATTTAAATTTTGTATGGCTTGAAATTACCGCTCATTTTTGGTGATATTTTTTTCTGACGAACTAATTGTCAAATTTTGTTAAAATAACGGAAAAAATTCCACAAATCTTACACACAATTTTTAATTTGAGTTTTTAGAAAATTTTTCGGTATGCAGTTGTTTAGCCTGCTAACCGCTGCTTAACAAAATGAAAATTTTGTATGGCTTGAAATTACCGCTCATTTTTGGTGATATTTTTTCTGACGAACTAAATGTCAAAATTTGTTAAAATAACGGAAAATATCTTACACACAATTTTTAATTTGAATTTCGAAAAAAACTTTCGGTTTGCAGTTGTTTACCCTGCTAACCGCTGCTTAACAAAATTAAAATTTTGTATCGCTTGAAATTACCGCTCATTTTTGGTGATATTTTTTTGGACGAACCAAGTGTCAAAATTTGTTAAAATAACGGAAAAAATCTTACACAAAATTTTTAATTTGAGTTTCTTAAAAAAAATGCCGTATGCAGTTGTTTAGCCTGCTAACCGTTGCTGAACAAAATTAAAAGTTTGTATGGCTTGAAATTACCGCTCATTTTTGGTGATATTTTTTCCTGACGAACCAAGTGTCAAATTTTGTTAAAATCACGGAAAAAATTCCACAAATTTTACACACAATTTTTAATTTGAATTTCCAGAAAATTTTTCGGTATGCGGTTGTTTAGCCTGATAACCGCAGTTTATCAAAATTAAAATTTTGTATGGCTTGAAATTACTGCTCATTTTTGGTGATATTTTTTTCAGACGAACCAAGTGTCAAAATTTGTTAAAATAACGGAAAAAATCTTACACACAATTTTTAATTTGAATTTCGAAAATATCTTTCGGTACGCAGTTGTTTAGCCTGCTGACCGCTGCTTAACAAAATTAAAATTTTGTTAAGCTTGAAATTAGCGCTCCTTTTTGGTGATATTTTTTTCAGACGAACCAAGTGTCAAAATTTGTTAAAATAACGGAAAAAATTCCACCAATCTTACACACAATTTTTAATTTGAATTTCGAGAATATGTTTCGGTATGCAGTTGTTTAGCCTGCTAACCGCTGCTGAACAAAATTAAAATTTTGTATGACTTGGAATTACCGCTCATTTTTGGTGATATTTTTTCCTGACTAACCAAGTATCAAAATTTGTTAAAATAACGGAAAAAATCTTACACACAATTTTTATTTTGAATTTCTAAAAAAAACTTTCGGTATGCAGTTGTTTAGCCTGCTAACCGCTGCTTATCAAAATAAAAATTTTGTATGGCTTGAAATTACCGCTCATTTTCGTTGATATTTTTTTCTGACGAAGTAAATGTCAAATTGTGTTAAAATAACGGAAAATATTCCACCAATCTTACATACAATTTTTAATTTGAATTTCGAGAAAATGTTTCGGTATGCAGTTGTTTAGCCTGCTAACCGCTGCTGAACAAAATTAAAATTTTGTATGGCTTGAAATTACCGCTCATTTTTGTTGATATTTTTTTCTGACGAACCAAGTGTCAAATTTGTTAAAATAACGGAAAAAATCTTACACACAATTTTTAATTTGAATTTCGAAAAAAACTTTCGGTATGCAGTTGTTTAGCCTGCTAACCGCTGCTTATCAAAATAAAAATTCTGTATGGCTTGAAATTACCGCTCATTTTTGTTGATATTTTTTTCTGACGAAGTAAATGTCAAATTGTGTTAAAATAACGGAAAATATTCCACCAATCTTACATACAATTTTTAATTTGAATTTCGAGAAAATGTTTCGGTATGCAGTTGTTTAGCCTGCTAACCGCTGCTGAACAAAATTAAAATTTTGTATGGCTTGAAATTACGGCTCATTTTTGGTGATATTTTTTTCTGACGAACCAAGTGTCAAATTTGTTAAAATAACGGAAAAAATCTTACACACAATTTTTAATTTGAATTTCGAAAAAAACTTTCGGTATGCAGTTGTTTAGCCTGCTAACCGCTGCTTAACAAAATTAAAATTTTAGTATGGCTTGCAATTACCGCCCATTTTTGGTGATATTTTTTTCAGACGAACCAAGTGTCAAATTTGTTAAAATAACGGAAAAAATCTTACACACAATTTTTAATTTGAATTTCGAAAAAAACTTTCGGTCTGCAGTTGTTTAGCCTGCTAACCGCTGCTTAACAAAATTAAAATTTTGTATGGCTTGAAATTACCGCTCATTTTTGGTGATATTTTTTTCTGACGAACTAATTGTCAAATTTTGTTAAAATAACGGAAAAAATTCCACAAATCTTACACACAATTTTTAATTTGAGTTTCGAGAAAATTTTTCGGTATGCAGTTGTTTAGCCTGCTAACTGCTGCTTAACAAAATAAAAATTTTGTATGGCTTGAAATTACCGCTCATTTTTGTTGATATTTTTTTCTGACAAAGTAAATGTCAAATTTTGTTAAAATAACGAAAAATATTCCACCAATCTTACACACAATTTTTAATTTGAATTTCGAGAAAATCTTCCGGTAAGCAGTTGTTTAGCCTGCTAACTGCTGCTTAACAATTCAAATTTTGTATGGGTTGAAATTACCGCTCATTTTTGGTGATATTTTTTTCTGGCGAACTAATTGTCAAATATTGTTAAAATAACGGAAAAAATCTAAGACACAATTTTTAATTTGAATTTCAAAAAAAATTTTCGGTATGCAGTTGTTTAGCCTGCTAACCGCTGCTGAACAAAATTAAAATTTTGTATGGCTTGAAATTACCGCTCATTTTTGCTGATATTTTTTCCTGACGAACCAAGTGTCAAAATTTGTTCAAAGGGCGGAAAAAATTAAACCAATCTTACACACAATTTTTATTTTGAATTTCGAGAAAAACTTTCGGTATGCAGTTGTTTAGCCTGCTAACCGCTGCTTATCAAACTAAAAATTTTGTATGGCTTGAAATTACCGCTCATTTTTGTTGATATTTTTTTCTGACGAAGTAAATGTCAAATTTTGTTAAAATAACGGAAAAAATTCCACCAATCTTACACACAATTTTTAATTTGAATTTCGAGAAAATGTTTCGGTATGCAGTTGTTTAGCCTGCTAACCGTTGCTGAACAAAATTAAAATTTTGTATGACTTGAAATTACCGCCCATTTTTGGTGATATTTTTTCCTGAGTAACCAAGTATCAAAATTTGTTAAAATAACGGCAAAAATCTTACACACAATTTTTATTTTGAATTCCGAAAAAAACTTTCGGTATGCAGTTGTTAAGCCTGCTAACCGCTGCTTAACAAAATTAAAATTTTGTATGGCTTGAAATTACCGCTCATTTTTGGTGATATTTTTTTCAGACGAACCAAGTGTCAAAAGTTGTTCAAAGGGCGGAAAAAATTCCACCAATCTTACACACAATTTTTAATTTGAATTTCGAGAAAATGTTTCGGTGTGCAGTTGTTTAGCCTCCTAACTGCTGCTTAACAAAATTAAAATTTTGTATGGCTTGAAATTACCGCTCATTTTTGGTTATATTTTTTCAGACGAACCAAGTGTCAAAATTTCTTAAAATAACGGAAAATATCTTATCTTACACACAATTTTTAGTTTGAATTTCGAAAAAAACTTTCGGTTTGCAGTTGTTCAGCCTGCTAACCGCTGCTTAACAAAATTAAAATTTTAGTATGGCTTGCAATTACCGCCCATTTTTGGTGATATTTTTTTCAGACGAACCAAGTGTCAAATTTGTTAAAATAACGGAAAAAATCTTACACACAATTTTTAATTTGAATTTCGAAAAAAACTTTCGGTCTGCAGTTGTTTAGCCTGCTAACCGCTGCTTAACAAAATTAAAATTTTGTATGGCTTGAAATTACCGCTCATTTTTGGTGATATTTTTTTCTGACGAACTAATTGTCAAATTTTGTTAAAATAACGGAAAAAATTCCACAAATCTTACACACAATTTTTAATTTGAGTTTCGAGAAAATTTTTCGGTATGCAGTTGTTTAGCCTGCTAACTGCTGCTTAACAAAATAAAAATTTTGTATGGCTTGAAATTACCGCTCATTTTTGTTGATATTTTTTTCTGACAAAGTAAATGTCAAATTTTGTTAAAATAACGAAAAATATTCCACCAATCTTACACACAATTTTTAATTTGAATTTCGAGAAAATCTTCCGGTAAGCAGTTGTTTAGCCTGCTAACTGCTGCTTAACAATTCAAATTTTGTATGGGTTGAAATTACCGCTCATTTTTGGTGATATTTTTTTCTGGCGAAGTAAATGTCAAATTTTGTTAAAATAACGGAAAATATTCCACCAATCTTACACACAATTTTTAATTTGAATTTTGAGAAACTGTTTCGGTATGCAGTTATTGTTGTTACTTGTATGGCTGCTTAACAAAATTAAAATTTTGTATGGCTTGAAATTACCGCTCATTTTGGTGATATTTTTTCCTGACGAACCAAGTGTCAAAATTTGTTAAAATAACGGAAAATATCTAGCCTGCTAACCGCTGCTTAACAAAATTAAAATTTTGTATGGCTTGAAATTACCTCTCATTTTTGGTGATATTTTTTTCTGAGGAACTAAATGTCAAATTTTGTTAAAATAACGGAGAAAATTCCACCAATCTTACACACAGTTTTTAATTTGAATTTCCAGAAAATTTTTCGGTATGCGGTTGTTTAGCCTGATAACCGCAGTTTATCAAAATTAAAAGTTTGTATGGCTTGAAATTACTGCTCATTTTTGGTGATATTTTTTTCAGACGAACCAAGTGTCAAAATTTGTTAAAATAACGGAAAAAATCTTACACACAATTTTTAATTTGAATTTCGAAAATATCTTTTGGTACGCAGTTGTTTAGCCTGCTAACCGCTGCTTAACAAAATTTAAATTTTGTATGGCTTGAAATTACCGCTCATTTTTGGTGATATTTTTTTCTGACGAACTAATTTTCAAATTTTGTTAAAATAACGGAAAAAATTCCACAAATCTTACACACAATTTTTAATTTGAGTTTTTAGAAAATTTTTCGGTATGCAGTTGTTTAGCCTGCTAACCGCTGCTTAACAAAATTAAAATTTTGTATGGCTTGAAATTACCGCTCATTTTTGGTGATATTTTTTTCTGACGAACTAAATGTCAAAATTTGTTAAAATAACGGAAAATATCTTACACACAATTTTTAATTTGAATTTCGAAAAAAACTTTCGGTTTGCAGTTGTTTAACCTGCTAACCGCTGCTTAACAAAATTAAAATTTTGTATCGCTTGAAATTACCGCTCATTTTTGGTGATATTTTTTTTGACGAACCAAGTGTCAAAATTTGTTAAAATAACGGAAAAAATCTTACACAAAATTTTTAATTTGAATTTCGAAAAAAAATTGCCGTATGCAGTTGTTTAGCCTGCTAACCGCTGCTGAACAAAATTAAAATTTTGTATGGCTTGAAATTACCGCTCATTTTGGGTGATATTTTTTCCTGACGAACCAAGTGTCAAAATTTGTTAAAATAACGGAAAAAATCTTACACACAATTTTTAATTTGAATTTCGAAAAAAACTTTCGGTATGCAGTTGTTAAGCCTGCTAACTGCTGCTTAATAAAATGCAAATTTTGTATGGCTTGAAACTACCTTTCATTTTTGGTGATATTTTTTCCTAACGACTCAAGTGTCAAACTTTATCAAAATGGCGGCAAAAGTTCAACAAACCTTAAACACAATTTTTAATTTGAATTTCTTAAAAAAATTGGGGTATGCAGTTGTTTAGCCTGCTAACCGCTGTTGAACAAAATTAAAATTTTGTATGACTTGAAATTAGCGCTCATTTTTGGCGATATTTTTTCAGACGAACCAAGTATCAAAATTTGTTAAAATAACGGAAAATATCTTACACACAATTTTTAATTTGAGTTTCTAGAAAATTTTTCGGTATGCAGTTGTTAAGCCTGCTGACCGCTGCTTAACAAAATTAAAATTTTGTATGGCTTGAAATTACCGCTCATTTTTGGTGATATTTTTTTCTGAGGAACTAAATGTCAAATTTTGTTAAAATAACGGAGAAAATTCCACCAATCTTACACACAATTTTTAATTTGAATTTCCAGAAAATTTTTCGGTATGCGGTTGCTTAGCCTGATAACCGCAGTTTATCAAAATTAAAAGTTTGTATGGCTTGAAATTACTGCTCATTTTTGGTGATATTTTTTTCAGACGAACCAAGTGTCAAAATTTGTTAAAATAACGGAAAAAATCTTACACACAATTTTTAATTTGAATTTCGAAAATATCTTTCGGTACGCAGTGGTTTAGCCTGCTAACCGCTGCTTAACAAAATTTAAATTTTGTATGGCTTGAAATTACCGCTCATTTTTGGTGATATTTTTTTCTGACGAACTAATTGTCAAATTTTGTTAAAATAACGGAAAAAATTCCACAAATCTTACACACAATTTTTAATTTGAGTTTTTAGAAAATTTTTCGGTATGCAGTTGTTTAGCCTGCTAACCGCTGCTTAACAAAATGAAAATTTTGTATGGCTTGATATTACCGCTCATTTTTGGTGATATTTTTTCTGACGAACTAAATGTCAAAATTTGTTAAAATAACGGAAAATATCTTACACACAATTTTTAATTTGAATTTCGAAAAAAACTTTCGGTTTGCAGTTGTTTAACCTGCTAACCGCTGCTTAACAAAATTAAAATTTTGTATCGCTTGAAATTACCGCTCATTTTTGGTGATATTTTTTTTGACGAACCAAGTGTCAAAATTTGTTAAAATAACGGAAAAAATCTTACACAAAATTTTTAATTTGAGTTTCTTAAAAAAAATGCCGTATGCAGTTGTTTAGCCTGCTAACCGTTGCTGAACAAAATTAAAATTTTGTATGGCTTGAAATTACCGCTCATTTTTGGTGATATTTTTTCCTGACGAACCAAGTGTCAAATTTTGTTAAAATAACGGAAAAAATTCCACAAATTTTACACACAATTTTTAATTTGAATTTCCAGAAAATTTTTCGGTATGCGGTTGTTTAGCCTGATAACCGCAGTTTATCAAAATTAAAATTTTGTATGGCTTGAAATTACTGCTCATTTTTGGTGATATTTTTTTCAGACGAACCAAGTGTCAAAATTTGTTAAAATAACGGAAAAAATCTTACACACAATTTTTAATTTGAATTTCGAAAATATCTTTCGGTACGCAGTTGTTTAGCCTGCTGACCGCTGCTTAACAAAATTAAAATTTTGTTAAGCTTGAAATTAGCGCTCCTTTTTGGTGATATTTTTTTCAGACGAACCAAGTGTCAAAATTTGTTAAAATAACGGAAAAAATTCCACCAATCTTACACACAATTTTTAATTTGAATTTCGAGAATATGTTTCGGTATGCAGTTGTTTAGCCTGCTAACCGCTGCTGAACAAAATTAAAATTTTGTATGACTTGGAATTACCGCTCATTTTTGGTGATATTTTTTCCTGACTAACCAAGTATCAAAATTTGTTAAAATAACGGAAAAAATCTTACACACAATTTTTATTTTGAATTTCGAAAAAAACTTTCGGTATGCAGTTGTTTAGCCTGCTAACCGCTGCTTATCAAAATAAAAATTTTGTATGGCTTGAAATTACCGCTCATTTTTGTTGATATTTTTTTCTGACGAAGTAAATGTCAAATTGTGTTAAAATAACGGAAAATATTCCACCAATCTTACATACAATTTTTAATTTGAATTTCGAGAAAATGTTTCGGTATGCAGTTGCTTAGCCTGCTAACCGCTGCTGAACAAAATTAAAATTTTGTATGGCTTGAAATTACGGCTCATTTTTGGTGATATTTTTTTCTGACGAACCAAGTGTCAAATTTGTTAAAATAACGGAAAAAATCTTACACACAATTTTTAATTTGAATTTCGAAAAAAACTTTCGGTATGCAGTTGTTTAGCCTGCTAACCGCTGCTTAACAAAATTAAAATTTTGTATGGCTTGAAATTACCGCTCATTTTTGTTGATATTTTTTTCTGACGAAGTAAATGTCAAATTGTGTTAAAATAACGGAAAATATTCCACCAATCTTACATACAATTTTTAATTTGAATTTCGAGAAAATGTTTCGGTATGCAGTTGTTTAGCCTGCTAACCGCTGCTGAACAAAATTAAAATTTTGTATGGCTTGAAATTACCGCTCATTTTTGTTGATATTTTTTTCTGACGAACCAAGTGTCAAATTTGTTAAAATAACGGAAAAAATCTTACACACAATTTTTAATTTGAATTTCGAAAAAAACTTTCGGTATGCAGTTGTTTAGACTGCTAACCGCTGCTTATCAAAATAAAAATTTTGTATGGCTTGAAATTACCGCTCATTTTTGTTGATATTTTTTTCTGACGAAGTAAATGTCAAATTGTGTTAAAATAACGGAAAATATTCCACCAATCTTACATACAATTTTTAATTTGAATTTCGAGAAAATGTTTCGGTATGCAGTTGTTTAGCCTGCTAACCGCTGCTGAACAAAATTAAAATTTTGTATGGCTTGAAATTACGGCTCATTTTTGGTGATATTTTTTTCTGACGAACCAAGTGTCAAATTTGTTAAAATAACGGAAAAAATCTTACACACAATTTTTAATTTGAATTTCGAAAAAAACTTTCGGTATGCAGTTGTTTAGCCTGCTAACCGCTGCTTAACAAAATTAAAATTTTAGTATGGCTTGCAATTACCGCCCATTTTTGGTGATATTTTTTTCAGACGAACCAAGTGTCAAATTTGTTAAAATAACGGAAAAAATCTTACACACAATTTTTAATTTGAATTTCGAAAAAAACTTTCGGTCTGCAGTTGTTTAGCCTGCTAACCGCTGCTTAACAAAATTAAAATTTTGTATGGCTTGAAATTACCGCTCATTTTTGGTGATATTTTTTTCTGACGAACTAATTGTCAAATTTTGTTAAAATAACGGAAAAAATTCCACAAATCTTACACACAATTTTTAATTTGAGTTTCGAGAAAATTTTTCGGTATGCAGTTGTTTAGCCTGCTAACTGCTGCTTAACAAAATAAAAATTTTGTATGGCTTGAAATTACCGCTCATTTTTGTTGATATTTTTTTCTGACAAAGTAAATGTCAAATTTTGTTAAAATAACGAAAAATATTCCACCAATCTTACACACAATTTTTAATTTGAATTTCGAGAAAATCTTCCGGTAAGCAGTTGTTTAGCCTGCTAACTGCTGCTTAACAATTCAAATTTTGTATGGGTTGAAATTACCGCTCATTTTTGGTGATATTTTTTTCTGGCGAACTAATTGTCAAATATTGTTAAAATAACGGAAAAAATCTAAGACACAATTTTTAATTTGAATTTCAAAAAAAATTTTCGGTATGCAGTTGTTTAGCCTGCTAACCGCTGCTGAACAAAATTAAAATTTTGTATGGCTTGAAATTACCGCTCATTTTTGCTGATATTTTTTCCTGACGAACCAAGTGTCAAAATTTGTTCAAAGGGCGGAAAAAATTAAACCAATCTTACACACAATTTTTATTTTGAATTTCGAGAAAAACTTTCGGTATGCAGTTGTTTAGCCTGCTAACCGCTGCTTATCAAAATAAAAATTTTGTATGGCTTGAAATTACCGCTCATTTTTGTTGATATTTTTTTCTGACGAAGTAAATGTCAAATTTTGTTAAAATAACGGAAAAAATTCCACCAATCTTACACACAATTTTTAATTTGAATTTCGAGAAAATGTTTCGGTATGCAGTTGTTTAGCCTGCTAACCGTTGCTGAACAAAATTAAAATTTTGTATGACTTGAAATTACCGCCCATTTTTGGTGATATTTTTTCCTGAGTAACCAAGTATCAAAATTTGTTAAAATAACGGCAAAAATCTTACACACAATTTTTATTTTGAATTTCGAAAAAAACTTTCGGTATGCAGTTGTTAAGCCTGCTAACCGCTGCTTAACAAAATTAAAATTTTGTATGGCTTGAAATTACCGCTCATTTTTGGTGATATTTTTTTCAGAAGAACCAAGTGTCAAAAGTTGTTCAAAGGGCGGAAAAAATTCCACCAATCTTACACACAATTTTTAATTTAAATTTCGAGAAAATGTTTCGGTGTGCAGTTGTTTAGCCTGATAACCGCAGTTTACCAAAATTAAAAGTTTGTATGGCTTGAAATTACTGCTCATTTTTTGGTGATATTTTTTTCAGACGAACCAAGTGTCAAATTTTGTTAAAATAACGGAAAAAATTCCACAAATCTTACACACAATTTTTAATTTGAGTTTTTTAGAAAATTTTTCGGTATGCAATTGTTTAGCCTGCTAACCGCTGCTTAACAAAATGAAAGTTTTGTATGGCTTGAAATTACCGCTCATTTTTGGTGATATTTTTTCTGACGAACCAAGTGTCAAAATTTGTTAAAATAACGGAAAAAATCTTACACACAATTTTTAATTTGAATTTCCAAAAAAACTTTCGGTATGCAGTTGTTTAGCCTGCTAACCGCTGCTTAACAAAATTAAAATTTTGTATGGCTTGAAATTACCGCTCATTTTTGGTGATATTTTTTCTGACGAACCAAGTGTCAAAATTTCTTAAAATAACGGAAAATATCTTATCTTACACACAATTTTTAATTTGAATTTCGAAAAAAAATTGCCGTATGCAGTTGTTTAGCCTGCTAACCGCTGCTTAACAAAATTAAAATTTTGTATGGCTTGAAATTACCGCTCATTTTGGGTGATATTTTTTCCTGACGAACCAAGTGTCAAAATTTGTTAAAATAACGGAAAAAATCTTACACACAATTTTTAATTTGAATTTCCAAAAAAACTTTCGGTATGCAGTTGTTTAGCCTGCTAACCGCTGCTTAACAAAATTAAAATTTTGTATGGCTTGAAATTACCGCTCATTTTGGGTGATATTTTTTCCTGACGAACCAAGTGTCAAAATTTGTTAAAATAACGGAAAATATCTTACACACAATTTTTAATTTAAATTTCGAAAAAAACTTTCGGTTTGCAGTTGTTTAACCTGCTAATCGCTGCTTAACAAAATTAAAATTTTGTATGGCTTGAAATTACCGCTCATTTTTGCTGATATTTTTTTCTGACGAACTAATTGTCAAATTTTGTTAAAATAACGGAAAAAATTCCTCAAATCTTACACACAATTTTTAATTTGAGTTTCTAGAAAATTTTTCGGTATGCAGTTGTTAAGCCTGCTAACCGCTGCTTAACAAAATTAAAATTTTGTATAGCTTGAAATTACCACTCATTTTTGGTGATATTTTTTTCTGAGGAACTAAATGTCAAATTTTGTTAAAATAACGGAGAAAATTCCACCAATCTTACACACAGTTTTTAATTTGAATTTCCAGAAAATTTTTCGGTATGCGGTTGTTTAGCCTGATAACCGCAGTTTACCAAAATTAAAAGTTTGTATGGCTTGAAATTACTGCTCATTTTTTGGTGATATTTTTTTCAGACGAACCAAGTGTCAAATTTTGTTAAAATAACGGAAAAAATTCCACAAATCTTACACACAATTTTTAATTTGAGTTTTTTAGAAAATTTTTCGGTATGCAATTGTTTAGCCTGCTAACCGCTGCTTAACAAAATGAAAGTTTTGTATGGCTTGAAATTACCGCTCATTTTTGGTGATATTTTTTCTGACGAACCAAGTGTCAAAATTTGTTAAAATAACGGAAAAAATCTTACACACAATTTTTAATTTGAATTTCCAAAAAAACTTTCGGTATGCAGTTGTTTAGCCTGCTAACCGCTGCTTAACAAAATTAAAATTTTGTATGGCTTGAAATTACCGCTCATTTTGGGTGATATTTTTTCCTGACGAACCAAGTGTCAAAATTTGTTAAAATAACGGAAAATATCTTACACACAATTTTTAATTTAAATTTCGAGAAAATGTTTCGGTGTGCAGTTGTTTAGCCTGATAACCGCAGTTTACCAAAATTAAAAGTTTGTATGGCTTGAAATTACTGCTCATTTTTTGGTGATATTTTTTTCAGACGAACCAAGTGTCAAATTTTGTTAAAATAACGGAAAAAATTCCACAAATCTTACACACAATTTTTAATTTGAGTTTTTTAGAAAATTTTTCGGTATGCAATTGTTTAGCCTGCTAACCGCTGCTTAACAAAATGAAAGTTTTGTATGGCTTGAAATTACCGCTCATTTTTGGTGATATTTTTTCTGACGAACCAAGTGTCAAAATTTCTTAAAATAACGGAAAATATCTTATCTTACACACAATTTTTAATTTGAATTTCGAAAAAAAATTGCCGTATGCAGTTGTTTAGCCTGCTAACCGCTGCTTAACAAAATTAAAATTTTGTATGGCTTGAAATTACCGCTCATTTTGGGTGATATTTTTTCCTGACGAACCAAGTGTCAAAATTTGTTAAAATAACGGAAAAAATCTTACACACAATTTTTAATTTGAATTTCCAAAAAAACTTTCGGTATGCAGTTGTTTAGCCTGCTAACCGCTGCTTAACAAAATTAAAATTTTGTATGGCTTGAAATTACCGCTCATTTTGGGTGATATTTTTTCCTGACGAACCAAGTGTCAAAATTTGTTAAAATAACGGAAAATATCTTACACACAATTTTTAATTTAAATTTCGAAAAAAACTTTCGGTTTGCAGTTGTTTAACCTGCTAATCGCTGCTTAACAAAATTAAAATTTTGTATGGCTTGAAATTACCGCTCATTTTTGCTGATATTTTTTTCTGACGAACTAATTGTCAAATTTTGTTAAAATAACGGAAAAAATTCCTCAAATCTTACACACAATTTTTAATTTGAGTTTCTAGAAAATTTTTCGGTATGCAGTTGTTAAGCCTGCTAACCGCTGCTTAACAAAATTAAAATTTTGTATAGCTTGAAATTACCACTCATTTTTGGTGATATTTTTTTCTGAGGAACTAAATGTCAAATTTTGTTAAAATAACGGAGAAAATTCCACCAATCTTACACACAGTTTTTAATTTGAATTTCCAGAAAATTTTTCGGTATGCGGTTGTTTAGCCTGATAACCGCAGTTTACCAAAATTAAAAGTTTGTATGGCTTGAAATTACTGCTCATTTTTTGGTGATATTTTTTTCAGACGAACCAAGTGTCAAATTTTGTTAAAATAACGGAAAAAATTCCACAAATCTTACACACAATTTTTAATTTGAGTTTTTTAGAAAATTTTTCGGTATGCAATTGTTTAGCCTGCTAACCGCTGCTTAACAAAATGAAAGTTTTGTATGGCTTGAAATTACCGCTCATTTTTGGTGATATTTTTTCTGACGAACCAAGTGTCAAAATTTGTTAAAATAACGGAAAAAATCTTACACACAATTTTTAATTTGAATTTCCAAAAAAACTTTCGGTATGCAGTTGTTTAGCCTGCTAACCGCTGCTTAACAAAATTAAAATTTTGTATGGCTTGAAATTACCGCTCATTTTGGGTGATATTTTTTCCTGACGAACCAAGTGTCAAAATTTGTTAAAATAACGGAAAATATCTTACACACAATTTTTAATTTAAATTTCGAAAAAAACTTTCGGTTTGCAGTTGTTTAACCTGCTAATCGCTGCTTAACAAAATTAAAATTTTGTATGGCTTGAAATTACCGCTCATTTTTGCTGATATTTTTTTCTGACGAACTAATTGTCAAATTTTGTTAAAATAACGGAAAAAATTCCTCAAATCTTACACACAATTTTTAATTTGAGTTTCTAGAAAATTTTTCGGTATGCAGTTGTTAAGCCTGCTAACCGCTGCTTATCAAAATTAAAATTTTGTATAGCTTGAAATTACCACTCATTTTTGGTGATATTTTTTTCTGAGGAACTAAATGTCAAATTTTGTTAAAATAACGGAGAAAATTCCACCAATCTTACACACAGTTTTTAATTTGAATTTCCAGAAAATTTTTCGGTATGCGGTTGTTTAGCCTGATAACCGCAGTTTACCAAAATTAAAAGTTTGTATGGCTTGAAATTACTGCTCATTTTTTGGTGATATTTTTTTCAGACGAACCAAGTATCAAAATTTGTTAAAATAACGGAAAATATTCCACCAATCTTACACACAATTTTTAATTTGAATTTCGAGAAAATCTTCCGGTAAGCAGTTGTTTAGCCTGCTAACTGCTGCTTAACAATTCAAATTTTGTATGGGTTGAAATTACCGCTCATTTTTGGTGATATTTTTTTCTGGCGAACTAATTGTCAAATATTGTTAAAATAACGGAAAAAATCTAAGACACAATTTTTAATTTGAATTTCAAAAAAAATTTTCGGTATGCAGTTGTTTAGCCTGCTAACCGCTGCTGAACAAAATTAAAATTTTGTATGGCTTGAAATTACCGCTCATTTTTGCTGATATTTTTTCCTGACGAACCAAGTGTCAAAATTTGTTCAAAGGGCGGAAAAAATTAAACCAATCTTACACACAATTTTTATTTTGAATTTCGAGAAAAACTTTCGGTATGCAGTTGTTTAGCCTGCTAACCGCTGCTTATCAAAATAAAAATTTTGTATGGCTTGAAATTACCGCTCATTTTTGTTGATATTTTTTTCTGACGAAGTAAATGTCAAATTTTGTTAAAATAACGGAAAAAATTCCACCAATCTTACACACAATTTTTAATTTGAATTTCGAGAAAATGTTTCGGTATGCAGTTGTTTAGCCTGCTAACCGTTGCTGAACAAAATTAAAATTTTGTATGACTTGAAATTACCGCCCATTTTTGGTGATATTTTTTCCTGAGTAACCAAGTATCAAAATTTGTTAAAATAACGGCAAAAATCTTACACACAATTTTTATTTTGAATTTCGAAAAAAACTTTCGGTATGCAGTTGTTAAGCCTGCTAACCGCTGCTTAACAAAATTAAAATTTTGTATGGCTTGAAATTACCGCTCATTTTTGGTGATATTTTTTTCAGAAGAACCAAGTGTCAAAAGTTGTTCAAAGGGCGGAAAAAATTCCACCAATCTTACACACAATTTTTAATTTAAATTTCGAGAAAATGTTTCGGTGTGCAGTTGTTTAGCCTGCTAACTGCTGCTTAACAAAATTAAAATTTTGTATGGCTTGAAATTACCGCTCATTTTTGGTTATATTTTTTCAGACGAACCAAGTGTCAAAATTTCTTAAAATAACGGAAAATATCTTATCTTACACACAATTTTTAATTTGAATTTCGAAAAAAAATTGCCGTATGCAGTTGTTTAGCCTGCTAACCGCTGCTTAACAAAATTAAAATTTTGTATGGCTTGAAATTACCGCTCATTTTGGGTGATATTTTTTCCTGACGAACCAAGTGTCAAAATTTGTTAAAATAACGGAAAAAATCTTACACACAATTTTTAATTTGAATTTCCAAAAAAACTTTCGGTATGCAGTTGTTTAGCCTGCTAACCGCTGCTTAACAAAATTAAAATTTTGTATGGCTTGAAATTACCGCTCATTTTGGGTGATATTTTTTCCTGACGAACCAAGTGTCAAAATTTGTTAAAATAACGGAAAATATCTTACACACAATTTTTAATTTAAATTTCGAAAAAAACTTTCGGTTTGCAGTTGTTTAACCTGCTAATCGCTGCTTAACAAAATTAAAATTTTGTATGGCTTGAAATTACCGCTCATTTTTGCTGATATTTTTTTCTGACGAACTAATTGTCAAATTTTGTTAAAATAACGGAAAAAATTCCTCAAATCTTACACACAATTTTTAATTTGAGTTTCTAGAAAATTTTTCGGTATGCAGTTGTTAAGCCTGCTAACCGCTGCTTAACAAAATTAAAATTTTGTATAGCTTGAAATTACCACTCATTTTTGGTGATATTTTTTTCTGAGGAACTAAATGTCAAATTTTGTTAAAATAACGGAGAAAATTCCACCAATCTTACACACAGTTTTTAATTTGAATTTCCAGAAAATTTTTCGGTATGCGGTTGTTTAGCCTGATAACCGCAGTTTACCAAAATTAAAAGTTTGTATGGCTTGAAATTACTGCTCATTTTTTGGTGATATTTTTTTCAGACGAACCAAGTGTCAAATTTTGTTAAAATAACGGAAAAAATTCCACAAATCTTACACACAATTTTTAATTTGAGTTTTTTAGAAAATTTTTCGGTATGCAATTGTTTAGCCTGCTAACCGCTGCTTAACAAAATGAAAGTTTTGTATGGCTTGAAATTACCGCTCATTTTTGGTGATATTTTTTCTGACGAACTAAATGTCAAAATTTGTTAAAATAACGGAAAATATCTTACACACAATTTTTAATTTGAATTTCGAAAAAAACTTTCGGTTTGCAGTTGTTTAACCTGCTAATCGCTGCTTAACAAAATTAAAATTTTGTATCGCTTGAAATTACCGCTCATTTTTGGTGATATTTTTTTTGACGAACCAAGTGTCAAAATTTGTTAAAATAACGGAAAAAATCTTACACAAAATTTTTAATTTGAGTTTCTTAAAAAAAATGCAGTATGCAGTTGTTTAGCCTGCTAACCGTTGCTGAACAAAATTAAAATTTTGTATGGCTTGAAATTACCGCTCATTTTTGGTGATATTTTTTCCTGACGAACCAAGTGTCAAATTTTGTTAAAATAACGGAAAAAATTCCACAAATTTTACACACAATTTTTAATTTGAATTTCCAGAAAATTTTTCGGTATGCGGTTGTTTAGCCTGATAACCGCAGTTTATCAAAATTAAAATTTTGTATGGCTTGAAATTACTGCTCATTTTTGGTGATATTTTTTTCAGACGAACCAAGTGTCAAATTTGTTAAAATAACGGAAAAAATCTTACACACAATTTATAATTTGAATTTCGAAAAAAACTTTCGGTATGCCGTTGTTTAGCCTGCTAACCGCTGCTTAACAAAATTAAAATTTTGTATGGTTGAAATTACCGCTAATTTTTGGTGATATTTTTTCCTGACGAACCAAGTATCAAAATTTGTTAAAATAACGGAAAATATTCCACCAATCTTACACACAATTTTTAATTTGAATTTCGAGAAAATGTTTCGGTATGCAGTTGTTTAGCCTGCTAACCGCTGCTGAACAAAATTAAAATTTTGTATGACTTGAAATTACCGCCCATTTTTGGTGATATTTTTTCCTGACTAACCAAGTATCAAAATTTGTTAAAATAACGGAAAATATCTTATCTTACACACAATTTTTATTTTGAATTTCGAAAAAAAACTTTCGGTATGCAGTTGTTTAGCCTGCTAACCGCTGCTTAACAAAATTAAAATTTTGTATGGTTGAAATTACCGCTAATTTTTGGTGATATTTTTTCCTGACGAACCAAGTATCAAAATTTGTTAAAATAACGGCAAAAATCTTACACACAATTTTTATTTTGAATTTCGAAAAAAACTTTCGGTATGCAGTTGTTTAGCCTGCTAACCGCTGCTTAACAAAATTAAAATTTTGTATGGCTTGAAATTACCGCTCATTTTTGGTGATATTTTTTTCTGACGAACTAATTGTCAAATTTTGTTAAAATAACGGAAAAAATTCCACAAATCTTACACACAATTTTTAATTTGAGGTTCGAGAAAATTTTTCGGTATGCAGTTGTTTAGCCTGCTAACTGCTGCTTAACAAAATAAAAATTTTGTATGGCTTGAAATTACCGCTAATTTTTGTTGATATTTTTTTCCGACAAAGTAAATGTCAAATTTGCTAACCGTTGCTGAACAAAATTAAAATTTTGTATGGCTTGAAATTACCGCTCATTTTTGGTGATATTTTTTCCTGACGAACCAAGTGTCAAATTTTGTTAAAATAGCGGAAAAAATTCCACAAATTTTACACACAATTTTTAATTTGAATTTCCAGAAAATTTTTCGGTATGCGGTTGTTTAGCCTGATAACCGCAGTTTATCAAAATTAAAATTTTGTATGGCTTGAAATTACTGCTCATTTTTGGTGATATTTTTTTCAGACGAACCAAGTGTCAAATTTGTTAAAATAACGGAAAAAATCTAACACACAATTTTTAATTTGAATTTCGAAAAAAACTTTCGGTATGCAGTTGTTTAGCCTGCTAACCGCTGCTTATCAAAATAAAAATTTTGTATGGCTTGAAATTACCGCTCATTTTTGTTGATATTTTTTTCTGACGAAGTAAATGTCAAATTGTGTTAAAATAACGGAAAATATTCCACCAATCTTACATACAATTTTTAATTTGAATTTCGAGAAAATGTTTCGGTATGCAGTTGCCTAGCCTGCTAACCGCTGCTTAACAAAATAAAAATTTTGTATGGCTTGAAATTACGGCTCATTTTTGGTGATATTTTTTTCTGACGAACCAAGTGTCAAATTTGTTAAAATAACGGAAAAAATCTTACACACAATTTTTAATTTGAATTTCGAAAAAAGCTTTCGGTATGCAGTTGTTTAGCCTGCTAACCGCTGCTTAACAATTCAAATTTTGTATGGGTTGAAATTACCGCTCATTTTTGGTGATATTTTTTTCTGGCGAACTAATTGTCAAATATTGTTAAAGTAACGGAAAAAATCTAAGACACAATTTTTAATTTGAATTTCAAAAAAAAATTTCGGTATGCAGTTGTTTAGCCTGCTAACCGCTGCTGAACAAAATTAAAATTTTGTATGGCTTGAAATTACCGCTCATTTTTGCTGATATTTTTTTCTGACGAAGTAAATGTCAAATTTTGTTAAAATAACGGAAAAAATTCCACCAATCTTACACACAATTTTTAATTTGAATTTCGAGAAAATGTTTCGGTATGCAGTTGTTTAGCCTGCTAACCGCTGCTGAACAAAATTAAAATTTTGTATGACTTTAAATTACCGCCCATTTTTGGTGATATTTTTTCCTGACTAACCAAGTATCAAAATTTGTTAAAATAACGGCAAAAATCTTACACACAATTTTTATTTTGAATTTCGAAAAAAACTTTCGGTATGCAGTTGTTTAGCCTGCTAACCGCTGCTGAACAAAATTAAAATTTTGTATGGCTTGAAATTACCGCTCATTTTTGCTGATATTTTTTCCTGACGAACCAAGTGTCAAAATTTGTTCAAAGGGCGGAAAAAATTAAACCAATCTTACACACAATTTTTATTTTGAATTTCGAGAAAAACTTTCGGTATGCAGTTGTTTAGCCTGCTAACCGCTGCTTATCAAAATAAAAATTTTGTATGGCTTGAAATTACCGCTCATTTTTGTTGATATTTTTTTCTGACGAAGTAAATGTCAAATTTTGTTAAAATAACGGAAAAAATTCCACCAATCTTACACACAATTTTTAATTTGAATTTCGAGAAAATGTTTCGGTATGCAGTTGTTTAGCCTGCTAACCGTTGCTGAACAAAATTAAAATTTTGTATAACTTGAAATTACCGCCCATTTTTGGTGATATTTTTTCCTGAGTAACCAAGTATCAAAATTTGTTAAAATAACGGCAAAAATCTTACACACAATTTTTATTTTGAATTTCGAAAAAAACTTTCGGTATGCAGTTGTTAAGCCTGCTAACCGCTGCTTAACAAAATTAAAATTTTGTATGGCTTGAAATTACCGCTCATTTTTGGTGATATTTTTTTCAGAAGAACCAAGTGTCAAAAGTTGTTCAAAGGGCGGAAAAAATTCCACCAATCTTACACACAATTTTTAATTTAAATTTCGAGAAAATGTTTCGGTGTGCAGTTGTTTAGCCTGCTAACTGCTGCTTAACAAAATTAAAATTTTGTATGGCTTGAAATTACCGCTCATTTTTGGTTATATTTTTTCAGACGAACCAAGTGTCAAAATTTCTTAAAATAACGGAAAATATCTTATCTTACACACAATTTTTAATTTGAATTTCGAAAAAAAATTGCCGTATGCAGTTGTTTAGCCTGCTAACCGCTGCTTAACAAAATTAAAATTTTGTATGGCTTGAAATTACCGCTCATTTTGGGTGATATTTTTTCCTGACGAACCAAGTGTCAAAATTTGTTAAAATAACGGAAAAAATCTTACACACAATTTTTAATTTGAATTTCCAAAAAAACTTTCGGTATGCAGTTGTTTAGCCTGCTAACCGCTGCTTAACAAAATTAAAATTTTGTATGGCTTGAAATTACCGCTCATTTTGGGTGATATTTTTTCCTGACGAACCAAGTGTCAAAATTTGTTAAAATAACGGAAAATATCTTACACACAATTTTTAATTTAAATTTCGAAAAAAACTTTCGGTTTGCAGTTGTTTAACCTGCTAATCGCTGCTTAACAAAATTAAAATTTTGTATGGCTTGAAATTACCGCTCATTTTTGCTGATATTTTTTTCTGACGAACTAATTTTCAAATTTTGTTAAAATAACGGAAAAAATTCCTCAAATCTTACACACAGTTTTTAATTTGAGTTTCTAGAAAATTTTTCGGTATGCAGTTGTTAAGCCTGCTAACCGCTGCTTAACAAAATTAAAATTTTGTATGGCTTGAAATTACCACTCATTTTTGGTGATATTTTTTTCTGAGGAACTAAATGTCAAATTTTGTTAAAATAACGGAGAAAATTCCACCAATCTTACACACAGTTTTTAATTTGAATTTCCAGAAAATTTTTCGGTATGCGGTTGTTTAGCCTGATAACCGCAGTTTACCAAAATTAAAAGTTTGTATGGCTTGAAATTACTGCTCATTTTTTGGTGATATTTTTTTCAGACGAACCAAGTGTCAAATTTTGTTAAAATAACGGAAAAAATTCCACAAATCTTACACACAATTTTTAATTTGAGTTTTTTAGAAAATTTTTCGGTATGCAATTGTTTAGCCTGCTAACCGCTGCTTAACAAAATGAAAATTTTGTATGGCTTGAAATTACCGCTCATTTTTGGTGATATTTTTTCTGACGAACTAAATGTCAAAATTTGTTAAAATAACGGAAAATATCTTACACACAATTTTTAATTTGAATTTCGAAAAAAACTTTCGGTTTGCAGTTGTTTAACCTGCTAATCGCTGCTTAACAAAATTAAAATTTTGTATCGCTTGAAATTACCGCTCATTTTTGGTGATATTTTTTTTGACGAACCAAGTGTCAAAATTTGTAAAAATAACGGAAAAAGTTCAACAAATCTTACACAAAATTTTTAATTTGAGTTTCTTAAAAAAAAATGCAGTATGCAGTTGTTTAGCCTGCTAACCGTTGCTGAACAAAATTAAAATTTTGTATGGCTTGAAATTACCGCTCATTTTTGGTGATATTTTTTCCTGACGAATCAAGTGTCAAATTTTGTTAAAATAACGGAAAAAATTCCACAAATTTTACACACAATTTTTAATTTGAATTTCCAGAAAATTTTTCGGTATGCGGTTGTTTAGCCTGATAACCGCAGTTTATCAAAATTAAAATTTTGTATGGCTTGAAATTACTGCTCATTTTTGGTGATATTTTTTTCAGACGAACCAAGTGTCAAATTTGTTAAAATAACGGAAAAAATCTTACACACAATTTTTAATTTGAATTTCGAAAAAAACTTTCGGTATGCAGTTGTTTAGCCTGCTAACCGCTGCTTAACAAAATTAAAATTTTGTATGGTTGAAATTACCGCTAATTTTTGGTGATATTTTTTCCTGACGAACCAAGTATCAAAATTTGTTAAAATAACGGCAAAAATCTTACACACAATTTTTATTTTGAATTTCGAAAAAAACTTTCGGTATGCAGTTGTTTAGCCTGCTAACCGCTGCTGAACAAAATTAAAATTTTGTATGGCTTGAAATTACCGCTCATTTTTGCTGATATTTTTTCCTGACGAACCAACTGTCAAAATTTGTTCAAAGGGCGGAAAAAATTAAACCAATCTTACACACAATTTTTATTTTGAATTTCGAGAAAAACTTTCGGTATGCAGTTGTTTAGCCTGCTAACCGCTGTTTATCAAAATAAAAATTTTGTATGGCTTGAAATTACCGCTCATTTTTGGTGATATTTTTTTCTGACGAAGTAAATGTCAAATTTTGTTAAAATAACGGAAAAAATTCCACCAATCTTACACACAATTTTTAATTTGAATTTCGAGAAAATGTTTCGGTATGCAGTTGTTTAGCCTGCTAACCGTTGCTGAACAAAATTAAAATTTTGTATGACTTGAAATTACCGCCCATTTTTGGTGATATTTTTTCCTGAGTAACCAAGTATCAAAATTTGTTAAAATAACGGCAAAAATCTTACACACAATTTTTATTTTGAATTTCGAAAAAAACTTTCGGTATGCAGTTGTTAAGCCTGCTAACCGCTGCTTAACAAAATTAAAATTTTGTATGGCTTGAAATTACCGCTCATTTTTGGTGATATTTTTTTCAGAAGAACCAAGTGTCAAAAGTTGTTCAAAGGGCGGAAAAAATTCCACCAATCTTACACACAATTTTTAATTTAAATTTCGAGAAAATGTTTCGGTGTGCAGTTGTTTAGCCTGCTAACTGCTGCTTAACAAAATTAAAATTTTGTATGGCTTGAAATTACCGCTCATTTTTGGTTATATTTTTTCAGACGAACCAAGTGTCAAAATTTCTTAAAATAACGGAAAATATCTTATCTTACACACAATTTTTAATTTGAATTTCGAAAAAAAATTGCCGTATGCAGTTGTTTAGCCTGCTAACCGCTGCTTAACAAAATTAAAATTTTGTATGGCTTGAAATTACCGCTCATTTTGGGTGATATTTTTTCCTGACGAACCAAGTGTCAAAATTTGTTAAAATAACGGAAAAAATCTTACACACAATTTTTAATTTGAATTTCCAAAAAAACTTTCGGTATGCAGTTGTTTAGCCTGCTAACCGCTGCTTAACAAAATTAAAATTTTGTATGGCTTGAAATTACCGCTCATTTTGGGTGATATTTTTTCCTGACGAACCAAGTGTCAAAATTTGTTAAAATAACGGAAAATATCTTACACACAATTTTTAATTTAAATTTCGAAAAAAACTTTCGGTTTGCAGTTGTTTAACCTGCTAATCGCTGCTTAACAAAATTAAAATTTTGTATGGCTTGAAATTACCGCTCATTTTTGCTGATATTTTTTTCTGACGAACTAATTGTCAAATTTTGTTAAAATAACGGAAAAAATTCCTCAAATCTTACACACAATTTTTAATTTGAGTTTCTAGAAAATTTTTCGGTATGCAGTTGTTAAGCCTGCTAACCGCTGCTTAACAAAATTAAAATTTTGTATGGCTTGAAATTACCACTCATTTTTGGTGATATTTTTTTCTGAGGAACTAAATGTCAAATTTTGTTAAAATAACGGAGAAAATTCCACCAATCTTACACACAGTTTTTAATTTGAATTTCCAGAAAATTTTTCGGTATGCGGTTGTTTAGCCTGATAACCGCAGTTTACCAAAATTAAAAGTTTGTATGGCTTGAAATTACTGCTCATTTTTTGGTGATATTTTTTTCAGACGAACCAAGTGTCAAATTTTGTTAAAATAACGGAAAAAATTCCACAAATCTTACACACAATTTTTAATTTGAGTTTTTTAGAAAATTTTTCGGTATGCAATTGTTTAGCCTGCTAACCGCTGCTTAACAAAATGAAAATTTTGTATGGCTTGAAATTACCGCTCATTTTTGGTGATATTTTTTCTGACGAACTAAATGTCAAAATTTGTTAAAATAACGGAAAATATCTTACACACAATTTTTAATTTGAATTTCGAAAAAAACTTTCGGTTTGCAGTTGTTTAACCTGCTAATCGCTGCTTAACAAAATTAAAATTTTGTATCGCTTGAAATTACCGCTCATTTTTGGTGATATTTTTTTTGACGAACCAAGTGTCAAAATTTGTTAAAATAACGGAAAAAATCTTACACAAAATTTTTAATTTGAGTTTCTTAAAAAAAAATGCAGTATGCAGTTGTTTAGCCTGCTAACCGTTGCTGAACAAAATTAAAATTTTGTATGGCTTGAAATTACCGCTCATTTTTGGTGATATTTTTTCCTGACGAACCAAGTGTCAAATTTTGTTAAAATAACGGAAAAAATTCCACAAATTTTACACACAATTTTTAATTTGAATTTCCAGAAAATTTTTCGGTATGCGGTTGTTTAGCCTGATAACCGCAGTTTATCAAAATTAAAATTTTGTATGGCTTGAAATTACTGCTCATTTTTGGTGATATTTTTTTCAGACGAACCAAGTGTCAAATTTGTTAAAATAACGGCAAAAATCTTACACACAATTTTTATTTTGAATTTCGAAAAAAACTTTCGGTATGCAGTTGTTAAGCCTGCTAACCGCTGCTTAACAAAATTAAAATTTTGTATGGCTTGAAATTACCGCTCATTTTTGGTGATATTTTTTTCAGAAGAACCAAGTGTCAAAAGTTGTTCAAAGGGCGGAAAAAATTCCACCAATCTTACACACAATTTTTAATTTAAATTTCGAGAAAATGTTTCGGTGTGCAGTTGTTTAGCCTGCTAACTGCTGCTTAGCAAAATTAAAATTTTGTATGGCTTGAAATTACCGCTCATTTTTGGTTATATTTTTTCAGACGAACCAAGTGTCAAAATTTCTTAAAATAACGGAAAATATCTTATCTTACACACAATTTTTAATTTAAATTTCGAAAAAAAATTGCCGTATGCAGTTGTTTAGCCTGCTAACCGCTGCTTAACAAAATTAAAATTTTGTATGGCTTGAAATTACCGCTCATTTTGGGTGATATTTTTTCCTGACGAACCAAGTGTCAAAATTTGTTAAAATAACGGAAAAAATCTTACACACAATTTTTAATTTGAATTTCCAAAAAAACTTTCGGTAAGCAGTTGTTTAGCCTGCTAACCGCTGCTTAACAAAATTAAAATTTTGTATGGCTTGAAATTACCGCTCATTTTGGGTGATATTTTTTCCTGACGAACCAAGTGTCAAAATTTGTTAAAATAACGGAAAATATCTTACACACAATTTTTAATTTAAATTTCGAAAAAAACTTTCGGTTTGCAGTTGTTTAACCTGCTAATCGCTGCTTAACAAAATTAAAATTTTGTATGGCTTGAAATTACCGCTCATTTTTGCTGATATTTTTTTCTGACGAACTAATTGTCAAATTTTGTTAAAATAACGGAAAAAATTCCTCAAATCTTACACACAATTTTTAATTTGAGTTTCTAGAAAATTTTTCGGTATGCAGTTGTTAAGCCTGCTAACCGCTGCTTAACAAAATTAAAATTTTGTATGGCTTGAAATTACCACTCATTTTTGGTGATATTTTTTTCTGAGGAACTAAATGTCAAATTTTGTTAAAATAACGGAGAAAATTCCACCAATCTTACACACAGTTTTTAATTTGAATTTCCAGAAAATTTTTCGGTATGCGGTTGTTTAGCCTGATAACCGCAGTTTACCAAAATTAAAAGTTTGTATGGCTTGAAATTACTGCTCATTTTTTGGTGATATTTTTTTCAGACGAACCAAGTGTCAAATTTTGTTAAAATAACGGAAAAAATTCCACAAATCTTACACACAATTTTTAATTTGAGTTTTTTAGAAAATTTTTCGGTATGCAATTGTTTAGCCTGCTAACCGCTGCTTAACAAAATGAAAATTTTGTATGGCTTGAAATTACCGCTCATTTTTGGTGATATTTTTTCTGACGAACTAAATGTCAAAATTTGTTAAAATAACGGAAAATATCTTACACACAATTTTTAATTTGAATTTCGAAAAAAACTTTCGGTTTGCAGTTGTTTAACCTGCTAATCGCTGCTTAACAAAATTAAAATTTTGTATCGCTTGAAATTACCGCTCATTTTTGGTGATATTTTTTTTGACGAACCAAGTGTCAAAATTTGTTAAAATAACGGAAAAAATCTTACACAAAATTTTTAATTTGAGTTTCTTAAAAAAAAATGCAGTATGCAGTTGTTTAGCCTGCTAACCGTTGCTGAACAAAATTAAAATTTTGTATGGCTTGAAATTACCGCTCATTTTTGGTGATATTTTTTCCTGACGAACCAAGTGTCAAATTTTGTTAAAATAACGGAAAAAATTCCACAAATTTTACACACAATTTTTAATTTGAATTTCCAGAAAATTTTTCGGTATGCGGTTGTTTAGCCTGATAACCGCAGTTTATCAAAATTAAAATTTTGTATGGCTTGAAATTACTGCTCATTTTTGGTGATATTTTTTTCAGACGAACCAAGTGTCAAATTTGTTAAAATAACGGAAAAAATCTTACACACAATTTTTAATTTGAATTTCGAAAAAAACTTTCGGTATGCAGTTGTTTAGCCTGCTAACCGCTGCTTAACAAAATTAAAATTTTGTATGGTTGAAATTACCGCTAATTTTTGGTGATATTTTTTCCTGACGAACCAAGTATCAAAATTTGTTAAAATAACGGCAAAAATCTTACACACAATTTTTATTTTGAATTTCGAAAAAAACTTTCGGTATGCAGTTGTTTAGCCTGCTAACCGCTGCTGAACAAAATTAAAATTTTGTATGGCTTGAAATTACCGCTCATTTTTGCTGATATTTTTTCCTGACGAACCAACTGTCAAAATTTGTTCAAAGGGCGGAAAAAATTAAACCAATCTTACACACAATTTTTATTTTGAATTTCGAGAAAAACTTTCGGTATGCAGTTGTTTAGCCTGCTAACCGCTGTTTATCAAAATAAAAATTTTGTATGGCTTGAAATTACCGCTCATTTTTGGTGATATTTTTTTCTGACGAAGTAAATGTCAAATTTTGTTAAAATAACGGAAAATATTCCACCAATCTTACACACAATTTTTAATTTGAATTTCGAGAAAATGTTTCGGTATGCAGTTGTTTAGCCTGCTAACCGCTGCTGAACAAAATTAAAATTTTGTATGACTTGAAATTACCGCCCATTTTTGGTGATATTTTTTCCTGACTAACCAAGTATCAAAATTTGTTAAAATAACGGCAAAAATCTTACACACAATTTTTATTTTGAATTTCGAAAAAAAACTTTCGGTATGCAGTTGTTTAGCCTGCTAACCGCTGCTTAACAAAATTAAAATTTTGTATGGTTGAAATTACCGCTAATTTTTGGTGATATTTTTTCCTGACGAACCAAGTATCAAAATTTGTTAAAATAACGGCAAAAATCTTACACACAATTTTTATTTTGAATTTCGAAAAAAACTTTCGGTATGCAGTTGTTTAGCCTGCTAACCGCTGCTTAACAAAATTAAAATTTTGTATGGCTTGAAATTACCGCTCATTTTTGGTGATATTTTTTTCTGACGAACTAATTGTCAAATTTTGTTAAAATAACGGAAAAAATTCCACAAATCTTACACACAATTTTTAATTTGAGGTTCGAGAAAATTTTTCGGTATGCAGTTGTTTAGCCTGCTAACTGCTGCTTAACAAAATAAAAATTTTGTATGGCTTGAAATTACCGCTAATTTTTGTTGATATTTTTTTCCGACAAAGTAAATGTCAAATTTGCTAACCGTTGCTGAACAAAATTAAAATTTTGTATGGCTTGAAATTACCGCTCATTTTTGGTGATATTTTTTCCTGACGAACCAAGTGTCAAATTTTGTTAAAATAGCGGAAAAAATTCCACAAATTTTACACACAATTTTTAATTTGAATTTCCAGAAAATTTTTCGGTATGCGGTTGTTTAGCCTGATAACCGCAGTTTATCAAAATTAAAATTTTGTATGGCTTGAAATTACTGCTCATTTTTGGTGATATTTTTTTCAGACGAACCAAGTGTCAAATTTGTTAAAATAACGGAAAAAATCTAACACACAATTTTTAATTTGAATTTCGAAAAAAACTTTCGGTATGCAGTTGTTTAGCCTGCTAACCGCTGCTTATCAAAATAAAAATTTTGTATGGCTTGAAATTACCGCTCATTTTTGTTGATATTTTTTTCTGACGAAGTAAATGTCAAATTGTGTTAAAATAACGGAAAATATTCCACCAATCTTACATACAATTTTTAATTTGAATTTCCAGAAAATGTTTCGGTATGCAGTTGCCTAGCCTGCTAACCGCTGCTTAACAAAATAAAAATTTTGTATGGCTTGAAATTACGGCTCATTTTTGGTGATATTTTTTTCTGACGAAGTAAATGTCAAATTTTGTTAAAATAACGGAAAAAATTCCACCAATCTTACACACAATTTTTAATTTGAATTTCGAGAAAATGTTTCGGTATGCAGTTGTTTATTTTTTGTGATATTTTTTTCTGGCGAACTAATTGTCAAATATTGTTAAAGTAACGGAAAAAATCTAAGACACAATTTTTAATTTGAATTTCAAAAAAAAATTTCGGTATGCAGTTGTTTAGCCTGCTAACCGCTGCTGAACAAAATTAAAATTTTGTATGGCTTGAAATTACCGCTCATTTTTGCTGATATTTTTTTCTGACGAAGTAAATGTCAAATTTTGTTAAAATAACGGAAAAAATTCCACCAATCTTACACACAATTTTTAATTTGAATTTCGAGAAAATGTTTCGGTATGCAGTTGTTTAGCCTGCTAACCGCTGCTGAACAAAATTAAAATTTTGTATGACTTTAAATTACCGCCCATTTTTGGTGATATTTTTTCCTGACTAACCAAGTATCAAAATTTGTTAAAATAACGGCAAAAATCTTACACACAATTTTTATTTTGAATTTCGAAAAAAACTTTCGGTATGCAGTTGTTTAGCCTGCTAACCGCTGCTTAACAAAATTAAAATTTTGTATGGTTGAAATTACCGCTAATTTTTGGTGATATTTTTTCCTGACGAACCAAGTATCAAAATTTGTTACAATACCGGCAAAAATCTTACACACAATTTTTATTTTGAATTTCGAAAAAAACTTTCGGTATGCAGTTGTTTAGCCTGCTAACCGCTGCTTGACAAAATTAAAATTTTGTACGGCTTGCAATTACCGCCCATTTTTGGTGATATTTTTTTCAGACGAACCAAGTGTCAAATTTGTTAAAATAACGGAAAAAATCTTACACACAATTTTTAATTTGAATTTCGAAAAAAACTTTCGGTCTGCAGTTGTTTAGCCTGCTAACCGCTGCTTAACAAAATTAAAATTTTGTATGGCTTGAAATTACCGCTCATTTTTGGTGATATTTTTTTCTGACGAACTAATTGTCAAATTTTGTTAAAATAACGGAACAAATTCCACAAATCTTACACACAATTTTTAATTTGAGTTTCGAGAAAATTTTTCGGTATGCAGTTGTTTAGCCTGCTAACTGCTGCTTAACAAATTTAAAATTTTGTATGGCTTGAAATTACCACTCATTTTTGTTGATATTTTTTTCCGACAAAGTAAATGTCAAATTTTGTTAAAATAACGAAAAATATTCCACGAATCTTACACACAATTTTTAATTTGAATTTCGAGAAAATCTTCCGGTAAGCAGTTGTTTAGCCTGCTAACTGCTGCTTAACAATTCAAATTTTGTATGGGTTGAAATTACCGCTCATTTTTGGTGATATTTTTTTCTGGCGAACTAATTGTCAAATATTGTTAAAATAACGGAAAAAATCTAAGACACAATTTTTAATTTGAATTTCAAAAAAAATTTTCGGTATGCAGTTGTTTAGCCTGCTAACCGCTGCTGAACAAAATTAAAATTTTGTATGGCTTGAAATTACCGCTCATTTTTGGTGATATTTTTTCCTGACGAACCAAGTGTCAAAATTTGTTCAAAGGGCGGAAAAAATTAAACCAATCTTACACACAATTTTTATTTTGAATTTCGAGAAAAACTTTCGGTATGCAGTTGTTTAGCCTGATAACCGCTGTTGAACAAAATTAAAATTTTGTATGACTTGAAATTACCGCTCATTTTTGGTGATATTTTTTCCTGACGAACCAAGTATCAAAATTTGTTAAAATAACGGAAAAAATCTTACACACAATTTTTAATTTGAACTTCGAAAAAAACTTTCGGTATGCAGTTGTTTAGCCTGCTAACCGCTGCTTATCAAAATAAAAATTTTGTACGGCTTGAAATTACCGCTCATTTTTGTTGATATTTTTTTCTGACGAAGTAAAGGTCAAATTTTGTTAAAATAACGGAAAAAATTCCACCAATCTTACACACAATTTTTAATTTGGATTTCGAGAAAATGTTTCGGTATGCAGTTGTTTAGCCTGCTAACCGCTGCTTAACAAAATTTAAATTTTGTATGGCTTGAAATTACCGCTCATTTTTGGTGATATTTTTTCCTGACGAACCAACAACCAAACAACTTTCGGTATGCAGTTGTTTAGCCTGCTAACCGCTGCTGAACAAAATTAAAATTTTGTATGGCTTGAAGTTACCGCTCATTTTTGGTGATATTTTTTCCTGACGAACCAACAACCAAACAACTTTCGGTATGCAGTTGTTTAGCCTGCTAACCGCTGCTTAACAAAATTAAAATTTTGTATGGTTGAAATTACCGCTAATTTTTGGTGATATTTTTTCCTGACGAACCAAGTATCAAAATTTGTTAAAATAACGGCAAAAATCTTACACACAATTTTTATTTTGAATTTCGAAAAAAACTTTCGGTATGCAGTTGTTTAGCCTGCTAACCGCTGCTTAACAAAATTAAAATTTTGTATGGCTTGAAATTACCGCTCATTTTTGGTGATATTTTTTTCTGACGAACTAATTGTCAAATTTTGTTAAAATAACGGAAAAAATTCCACAAATCTTACACACAATTTTTAATTTGAGGTTCGAGAAAATTTTTCGGTATGCAGTTGTTTAGCCTGCTAACTGCTGCTTAACAAAATAAAAATTTTGTATGGCTTGAAATTACCGCTCATTTTTGTTGATATTTTTTTCCGACAAAGTAAATGTCAAATTTGCTAACCGTTGCTGAACAAAATTAAAATTTTGTATGGCTTGAAATTACCGCTCATTTTTGCTGATATTTTTTCCTGACGAACCAAGTGTCAAAATTTGTTCAAAGGGCGGAAAAAATTAAACCAATCTTGCACACAATTTTTAATTTGAGGTTCGAGAAAATTTTTCGGTATGCAGTTGTTTAGCCTGCTAACTGCTGCTTAACAAAATAAAAATTTTGTATGGCTTGAAATTACCGCTCATTTTTGTTGATATTTTTTTCCGACAAAGTAAATGTCAAATTTGCTAACCGTTGCTGAACAAAATTAAAATTTTGTATGGCTTGAAATTACCGCTCATTTTTGGTGATATTTTTTCCTGACGAACCAAGTGTCAAATTTTGTTAAAATAGCGGAAAAAATTCCACAAATTTTACACACAATTTTTAATTTGAATTTCCAGAAAATTTTTCGGTATGCGGTTGTTTAGCCTGATAACCGCAGTTTATCAAAATTAAAATTTTGTATGGCTTGAAATTACTGCTCATTTTTGGTGATATTTTTTTCAGACGAACCAAGTGTCAAATTTGTTAAAATAACGGAAAAAATCTAACACACAATTTTTAATTTGAATTTCGAAAAAAACTTTCGGTATGCAGTTGTTTAGCCTGCTAACCGCTGCTTATCAAAATAAAAATTTTGTATGGCTTGAAATTACCGCTCATTTTTGTTGATATTTTTTTCTGACGAAGTAAATGTCAAATTGTGTTAAAATAACGGAAAATATTCCACCAATCTTACATACAATTTTTAATTTGAATTTCGAGAAAATGTTTCGGTATGCAGTTGCCTAGCCTGCTAACCGCTGCTTAACAAAATAAAAATTTTGTATGGCTTGAAATTACGGCTCATTTTTGGTGATATTTTTTTCTGACGAACCAAGTGTCAAATTTGTTAAAATAACGGAAAAAATTTCACAAATCTTACACACAATTTTTAATTTGAATTTCGAAAAAAGCTTTCGGTATGCAGTTGTTTAGCCTGCTAACCGCTGCTTAACAATTCAAATTTTGTATGGGTTGAAATTACCGCTCATTTTTGGTGATATTTTTTTCTGGCGAACTAATTGTCAAATATTGTTAAAGTAACGGAAAAAATCTAAGACACAATTTTTAATTTGAATTTCAAAAAAAAATTTCGGTATGCAGTTGTTTAGCCTGCTAACCGCTGCTGAACAAAATTAAAATTTTGTATGGCTTGAAATTACCGCTCATTTTTGCTGATATTTTTTTCTGACGAAGTAAATGTCAAATTTTGTTAAAATAACGGAAAAAATTCCACCAATCTTACACACAATTTTTAATTTGAATTTCGAGAAAATGTTTCGGTATGCAGTTGTTTAGCCTGCTAACCGCTGCTGAACAAAATTAAAATTTTGTATGACTTTAAATTACCGCCCATTTTTGGTGATATTTTTTCCTGACTAACCAAGTATCAAAATTTGTTAAAATAACGGCAAAAATCTTACACACAATTTTTATTTTGAATTTCGAAAAAAACTTTCGGTATGCAGTTGTTTAGCCTGCTAACCGCTGCTTAACAAAATTAAAATTTTGTATGGTTGAAATTACCGCTAATTTTTGGTGATATTTTTTCCTGACGAACCAAGTATCAAAATTTGTTACAATACCGGCAAAAATCTTACACACAATTTTTATTTTGAATTTCGAAAAAAACTTTCGGTATGCAGTTGTTTAGCCTGCTAACCGCTGCTTAACAAAATTAAAATTTTGTATGGCTTGCAATTACCGCCCATTTTTGGTGATATTTTTTTCAGACGAACCAAGTGTCAAATTTGTTAAAATAACGGAAAAAATCTTACACACAATTTTTAATTTGAATTTCGAAAAAAACTTTCGGTCTGCAGTTGTTTAGCCTGCTAACCGCTGCTTAACAAAATTAAAATGTTGTATGGCTTGAAATTACCGCTCATTTTTGGTGATATTTTTTTCTGACGAACTAATTGTCAAATTTTGTTAAAATAACGGAACAAATTCCACAAATCTTACACACAATTTTTAATTTGAGTTTCGAGAAAATTTTTCGGTATGCAGTTGTTTAGCCTGCTAACTGCTGCTTAACAAATTTAAAATTTTGTATGGCTTGAAATTACCGCTCATTTTTGTTGATATTTTTTTCCGACAAAGTAAATGTCAAATTTTGTTAAAATAACGAAAAATATTCCACCAATCTTACACACAATTTTTAATTTGAATTTCGAGAAAATCTTCCGGTAAGCAGTTGTTTAGCCTGCTAACTGCTGCTTAACAATTCAAATTTTGTATGGGTTGAAATTACCGCTCATTTTTGGTGATATTTTTTTCTGGCGAACTAATTGTCAAATATTGTTAAAATAACGGAAAAAATCTAAGACACAATTTTTAATTTGAATTTCGAGAAAATCTTCCGGTAAGCAGTTGTTTAGCCTGCTAACTGCTGCTGAACAAAATTAAAATTTTGTATGGCTTGAAATTACCGCTCATTTTTGGTGATATTTTTTCCTGACGAACCAAGTGTCAAAATTTGTTCAAAGGGCGGAAAAAATTAAACCAATCTTACACACAATTTTTATTTTGAATTTCGAGAAAAACTTTCGGTATGCAGTTGTTTAGCCTGATAACCGCTGTTGAACAAAATTAAAATTTTGTATGACTTGAAATTACCGCTCATTTTTGGTGATATTTTTTCCTGACGAACCAAGTATCAAAATTTGTTAAAATAACGGAAAAAATCTTACACACAATTTTTAATTTGAACTTCGAAAAAAACTTTCGGTATGCAATTGTTTAGCCTGCTAACCGCTGCTTATCAAAATAAAAATTTTGTACGGCTTGAAATTACCGCTCATTTTTGTTGATATTTTTTTCTGACGAAGTAAAGGTCAAATTTTGTTAAAATAACGGAAAAAATTCCACCAATCTTACACACAATTTTTAATTTGGATTTCGAGAAAATGTTTCGGTATGCAGTTGTTTAGCCTGCTAACCGCTGCTTAACAAAATTTAAATTTTGTATGGCTTGAAATTACCGCTCATTTTTGGTGATATTTTTTCCTGACGAACCAACAACCAAACAACTTTCGGTATGCAGTTGTTTAGCCTGCTAACCGCTGCTGAACAAAATTAAAATTTTGTATGGCTTGAAGTTACCGCTCATTTTTGGTGATATTTTTTCCTGACGAACCAACAACCAAACAACTTTCGGTATGCAGTTGTTTAGCCTGCTAACCGCTGCTTATCAAAATAAAAATTTTGTATGGCTTGAAATTACCGCTCATTTTTGTTGATATTTTTTTCTGACGAAGTAAATGTCAAATTTTGTTAAAATAACGGAAAAAATTCCACCAATCTTACACACAATTTTTAATTTGAATTTCGAGAAAATGTTTCGGTATGCAGTTGTTTAGCCTGCTAACCGCTGCTGAACAAAATTAAAATTTTGTATGACTTGAACTTACCGCCCATTTTTGGTGATATTTTTTCCTGACTAACCAAGTATCAAAATTTGTTAAAATAACGGCAAAAATCTTACACACAATTTTTATTTTGAATTTCGAAAAAAACTTTCGGTATGCAGTTGTTTAGCCTGCTAACCGCTGCTTAACAAAATTAAAATTTTGTATGGTTGAAATTACCGCTAATTTTTGGTGATATTTTTTCCTGACGAACCAAGTATTAAAATTTGTTAAAATAACGGAAAAAATCTTACACACAATTTTTAATTTGAATTTCAAAAAAAACTTTCGGTATGCAGTTGTTTAGCCTGCTAACGGCTGCTTAACAAAATTAAAATTTTGTATGGTTGAAATTACCGCTCATTTTTGGTGATATTTTTTTCAGACGAACCAAGTGTCAAAATTTCTTAAAATAACGGAAAATATCTTACACACAATTATTAATTTGAATTTCGAAAAAAACTTTCGGTTTGCAGTTGTTTAACCTGCTAACCGCTGCTTAACAAAATTAAAATTTTGTATGGCTTGAAATTACCGCTCATTTTTGGTGATATTTTTTTCTGACGAACCAAGTGTCAAAATTTGTTAAAATAACGGAAAAAATCTTACACACAATTTTTAATTTGAATTTCGAAAAAAACTTTCGGTATGCAGTTGTTTAGCCTGCTAACCGTTGCTGAACAAAATTAAAATTTTGTATGGCTTGAAATTACCGCTCCTTTTTGGTGATATTTTTTCCTGACGAACCAAGTGTCAAAATTTGTTCAAAGGGCGGAAAAAATTCCACAATTTTTACACATAATTTTTAATTTGAATTTCCAAAAAACGTTGCGGTATGCGGTTGTTTAGCCTGATAACCGCTGCTTAACAAATTTAAAATTTTGTATGGCTTGAAATTACCGCTCATTTTTGGTGATATTTTTTTCAGACGAACCAAGTGTCAAGATTTCTTAAAATAACGGAAAATATCTTACACACAATTTTTAATTTGAGTTTCGAGAAAATTTTTCGGTATGCAGTTGTTTAGCCTACTAACCGCTGCTTAACAAATTTAAAATTTTGTATGGCTTGAAATTACCGCTCAATTTTGGTGATATTTTTTCAGACGAACCAAGTGTCAAAATTTCTTAAAATAACGGAAAATATCTTACACACAATTTTTAATTTGAATTTCAAAAAAAAACTTTCGGTATGCAGTTGTTTAGCCTGCTAACCGCTGTTGAACAAAATTAAAATTTTGTATGACTCGAAATTACCGCTCATTTTTGGTGATATTTTTTCCTGACGAACCAAGTATCAAAATTTGTTAAAATAACGGAAAAAATCTTACACACAATTTTTATTTTGAACTTCGAAAAAAACTTTCGGTATGCAGTTGTTTAGCCTGCTAACCGCTGCTTATCAAAATAAAAATTTTGTATAGCTTGAAATTACCGCTCATTTTTGTTGATATTTTTTTCTGACGAAGTAAATGTCAAATTTTGTTAAAATAACGGAAAAAATTCCACCAATCTTACACACAATTTTTAATTTGAATTTCGAGAAAATGTTTCGGTATGCAGTTGCTTAGCATGCTAACCGCTGCTTAACAAAATTAAAATTTTGTATGGCTGGAAATTACCGCTCATTTTTGGTGATATTTTTTTCTGACGAACCAAGTGTCAAATTTGTTAAAATAACGGAAAAAATCTTACACACAATTTTTAATTTGAATTTCGAAAAAAACTTTCGGTATGCAGTTGTTTAGCCTGCTAACCACTGCTTAACAAAATTAAAATTTTGTATGGCTTGAAATTACCGCCCATTTTTGGTGATATTTTTTTCAGACGAAATAAGTGTCAAAATTTGTTAAAATAACGGAAAATCGTACACACAATTTTTAATTTGAATTTCGAAAAAAATGTTCGGTCTGCAGTTGTTTAGCCTGCTAACCGCTGCTTAACAAAATTAAAATTTTGTATAACTTGAAATTACCGCTCATTTTTGGTGATATTTTTTTCTGACGAACTAATTGTCAAATTTTTTTAAAATAACGGAAAAAATTCCACAAATCTTACACACAATTTTTAATTTGAGTTTCGAGAAAATTTTTCGGTATGCAGTTGTTTAGCCTGCTAACTGCTGCTTAACAAAATAAAAATTTTGTATGGCTTGAAATTTCCGCTCATTTTTGTTGATATTTTTTTCTGACAATGTAAATGTCAAATTTTGTTAAAATAACGAAAAATATTCCACCAATCTTACACACAATTTTTAATTTGCATTTCGAGAAAATCTTCCAGTAAGCAGTTGTTTAGCCTGCTAACTGCTGCTTAACAATTCAAATTTTGTATGGGTTGAAATTACCGCTCATTTTTGGTGATATTTTTTCCTGGCGAACTAATTGTGAAATTTTGTTAAAATAACGGAAAAAATCTAAGACGCAATTTTTAATTTGAATTTCAAAAAAAATTTTCGGTATGCAGTTGTTTAGCCTGCTAACCGCTGCTTAACAAAATTAAAATTTTGTATGGCTTGAAATTACCGCTCATTTTTGGTGATATTTTTTCCTGACGAACCAAGTGTCAAAATTTGTTCAAAGGGCGGAGAAAATTAAACCAATCTTACACACAATTTTTATTTTGAATTTCGAGAAAAACTTTCGGTATGCAGTTGTTTAGCCTGCTAACCGCTGTTGAACAAAATTAAAATTTTGTATGACTTGAAATTACCGCTCATTTTTGGTGATATTTTTTCCTGACGAACCAAGTATCAAAATTTGTTAAAATAACGGAAAAAATCTTACACACAATTTTTATTTTGAACTTCGAAAAAAACTTTCGGTATGCAGTTGTTTAGCCTGCTAACCGCTGCTTATCAAAATAAAAATTTTGTATGGCTTGAAATTACCGCTCATTTTTGTTGATATTTTTTTCTGACGAAGTAAATGTCAAATTTTGTTAAAATAACGGAAAAAATTCCACCAATCTTACACACAATTTTTAATTTGAATTTCGAGAAAATGTTTCGGTATGCAGTTGTTTAGCCTGCTAACCGCTGCTGAACAAAATTAAAATTTTGTATGACTTGAAATTACCGCCCATTTTTGGTGATATTTTTTCCTGACTAACCAAGTATCAAAATTTGTTAAAATAACGGCAAAAATCTTACACACAATTTTTATTTTGAATTTGGAAAAAAACTTTCGGTATGCAGTTGTTTAGCCTGCTAACCGCTGCTTATCAAAATAAAAATTTTGTATGGCTTGAAATTACCGCTCATTTTTGGTGATATTTTTTTCTGACGAAGTAAATGTCAAATTTTGTTAAAATAACGGAAAATATTCCACCAATCTTACACACAATTCTTAATTTGAATTTCGAGAAAATGCTTCGGTATGCAGTTGCTTAGCCTGTTAACCGCTGCTTAACAAAATTAAAATTTTGTATGGCTTCAAATTACCGCTCATTTTTGGTGATATTTTTTTCAGACTAACAGTTGTTTAGCCTGCTAACCGCTGCTTAACAAAATTAAAATTTTGTATGGCTTGAAATTACCGCTCATTTTTGGTGATATTTTTTTCTGAGGAACTAAATGTCAAATTTTGTTAAAATAACGGAAAAAATTCCACCAATCTTACACACAATTTTTAATTTGAATTTCGAGGAAATGTTTCGGTATGCAGTTGTTTAGCCTGCTAACCGCTGCTGAACAAAATTAAAATTTTGTATGGCTTGAAATTACCGCTCCTTTTTGGTGATATTTTTTCCTGACGAACCAAGTGTCAAAATTTGTTCAAAAGGCGGAAAAAATTCCACAAATTTTACACATAATTTTTAATTTGAATTTCCAAAAAACGTTTCGGTATGCGGTTGTTTAGCCGGATAACCGCAGTTTATCAAAATTAAAAGTTTGTATGGCTTGAAAATACTGCTCATTTTTGGTGATGTTTTTTTCAGACGAACCAAGTGTCAAAATTTGTTAAAATAACGGAAAAAATCTTACACACAATTTTTAATTTGAATTTCGAAAATATCTTTCGGTACGCAGTTGTTTAGCCTGCTAACCGTTGCTTAACAAAATTAAACTTTTGTATGGCTTGAAATTAGCGCTCATTTTTGGTGATATTTTTTTCAGACGAACCAAGTGTTAAAATTTGTTAAAATAAAGGAAAAAATCTTACACACAATTTTTAATTTGAATTTCGAGAAAATCTTTCGGTATGCAGTTGTTTAGCCTGCTAACCGCTGTTTATCAAAATTAAAATTTTGTATGGCTTGAAATTACCGCTCATTTTTGGTGATATTTTTTTCTGACGAACTAAGTATCAAAATTTGTTAAAATAACGGAAAAAGTTCAACAAATCTTACACAAAATTTTTAATTTGAGTTTCTTAAAAAAAATGCCGTATGCAGTTGTTTAGCCTGCTAACCGCTGCTTAACAAAATTAAACTTTTGTATGGCTTGAAATTAGCGCTCATTTTTGGTGATATTTTTTTCAGACGAACCAAGTGTCAAAATCTGTTAAAATAACGGAAAAAATCTTACACACAATTTTTAATTTGAATTTCGAAAATATCTTTCGGTACGCAGTTGTTTAGCCTGCTAACCGCTGCTTAACAAAATTAAACTTTTGTATGGCTTGAAATTAGCGCTCATTTTTGGTGAAATTTTTTTTCGGACGAACCAAGTGTCAAAATTTGTTAAAATAAAGGAACAAATCTTACACACAATTTTTAATTTGAATTTCGAGAAAATCTTTCGGTATGCAGTTGTTTAGCCTGCTAACCGCTGCTGAACAAAATTAAAATTTTGTATGGCTTGAAATTACCGCTCATTTTTGGTGATATTTTTTTCAGACGAACCAAGTGTCAAAATTTGTTAAAATAACGGAAAATATCTTACACACAATTTTTAATTTGAATTTCGAAAAAAACTTTCGGTTTGCAGTTGTTTAACCTGCTAACCGCTGCTTAACAAAATTAAAATTTTGTATGGCTTGAAATTACCGCTCATTTTTGGTGATATTTTTTTCTGACGAACTAATTGTCAAATTTTGTTAAAATAACGGAAAAAATTCCACAAATCTTACACACAATTTTTAATTTGAATTTCAAAACAAACTTTCGGTATGCAGTTGTTTAGCCTGCTAACCGCTGCTTAACAAAATTAAAATTTTGTATGGCTTGAAATTACCGCTCATTTTTGGTGATATTTTTTTCTGAGGAACTAAATGTCAAATTTTGTTAAAATAACGGAAAAAATTCCACCAATCTTACACACAATTTTTAATTTGAATTTCGAGGAAATGTTTCGGTATGCAGTTGTTTAGCCTGCTAACCGCTGCTGAACAAAATTAAAATTTTGTATGGCTTGAAATTACCGCTCATTTTTGGTGATATTTTTTTTGACGAACCAAGTGTCAAAATTTGTTAAAATAACGGAAAAAATCTTACACACAATTTTTAATTTGAATTTCGAAAAAAACTTTCGGTATGCAGTTGTTTAGCCTGCTAACCGCTGCTGAACAAAATTAAAATTTTGTATGGCTTGAAATTACCGCTCCTTTTTGGTGATATTTTTTCCTGACGAACTAAGTGTCAAAATTTGTTCAAAAGGCGGAAAAAATTCCACAAATTTTACACATAATTTTTAATTTGAATTTCCAAAAAACGTTTCGGTATGCGGTTGTTTAGCCTGATAACCGCAGTTTATCAAAATTAAAAGTTTGTATGGCTTGAAAATACTGCTCATTTTTGGTGATGTTTTTTTCAGACGAACCAAGTGTCAAAATTTGTTAAAATAACGGAAAAAATCTTACACACAATTTTTAATTTGAATTTCGAAAATATCTTTCGGTACGCAGTTGTTTAGCCTGCTAACCGTTGCTTAACAAAATTAAACTTTTGTATGGCTTGAAATTAGCGCTCATTTTTGGTGATATTTTTTTCAGACGAACCAAGTGTCAAAATTTGTTAAAATAAAGGAAAAAATCTTACACACAATTTTTAATTTGAATTTCGAGAAAATCTTTCGGTATGCAGTTGTTTAGCCTGCTAACCGCTGTTTATCAAAATTAAAATTTTGTATGGCTTGAAATTACCGCTCATTTTTGGTGATATTTTTTTCTGACGAACTAAGTATCAAAATTTGTTAAAATAACGGAAAAAGTTCAACAAATCTTACACAAAATTTTTAATTTGAGTTTCTTAAAAAAAATGCCGTATGCAGTTGTTTAGCCTGCTAACCGCTGCTTAACAAAATTAAACTTTTGTATGGCTTGAAATTAGCGCTCATTTTTGGTGATATTTTTTTCAGACGAACCAAGTGTCAAAATTTGTTAAAATAACGGAAAAAATCTTACACACAATTTTTAATTTGAATTTCGAAAATATCTTTCGGTACGCAGTTGTTTAGCCTGCTAACCGCTGCTTAACAAAATTAAACTTTTGTATGGCTTGAAATTAGCGCTCATTTTTGGTGATATTTTTTTCAGACGAACCAAGTGTCAAAATTTGTTAAAATAAAGGAACAAATCTTACACACAATTTTTAATTTGAATTTCGAGAAAATCTTTCGGTATGCAGTTGTTTAGCCTGCTAACCGCTGTTTATCAAAATTAAAATTTTGTATGGCTTGAAATTACCGCTCATTTTGGGTGATATTTTTTCCTGACGAACCAAGTGTCAAAATTTGTTAAAATAACGGAAAATATCTTACACACAATTTTTAATTTGAATTTCGAAAAAAACTTTCGGTTTGCAGTTGTTTAACCTGCTAATCGCTGCTTAACAAAATTAAAATTTTGTATGGCTTGAAATTACCGCTCATTTTTGGTGATATTTTTTTCTGACGAACTAATTGTCAAATTTTGTTAAAATAACGGAAAAAATTCCTCAAATCTTACACACAATTTTTAATTTGAGTTTCTAGAAAATTTTTCGGTATGCAGTTGTTAAGCCTGCTAACCGCTGCTTAACAAAATTAAAGTTTTGTATGGCTTGAAATTACCGCTCATTTTTAGTGATATTTTTTTCTGAGGAGGTAAATGTCAAATTTTGTTAAAATAACGGAGAAAATTCCACCAATCTTACACACAATTTTTAATTTGAATTTCCAGAAAATTTTTCGGTATGCGGTTATTTAGCCTGATAACCGCAGTTTATCAAAATTAAAAGTTTGTATGGCTTGAAATTACGGCTCATTTTTGGTGATATTTTTTTCAGACGAACCAAGTGTCAAAATTTGTTACAATAACGGAAAAAATCTTACACACAATTTTTAATTTGAATTTCGAGAAAATGTTTCGGTATGCAGTTGCTTAGCCTGTTAACCGCTGCTTAACAAAATTAAAATTTTGTATGGCTTCAAATTACCGCTCATTTTTGGTGATATTTTTTTCAGACGAACCAAGTGTCAAAATTTGTTAAAATAACGGAAAATATCTTACACACAATTTTTAATTTGAATTTCGAAAAAAACTTTCGGTTTGCAGTTGTTTAACCTGCCAACCGCTGCTTATCAAAATAAAAATTTTGTATGGCTTGAAATTACCGCTCATTTTTGTTGATATTTTTTTCTGACGAAGTAAATGTCAAATTTTGTTAAAATAACGGAAAAAATTCCACAAATCTTACACACAATTTTTAATTTGAATTTCAAAACAAACTTTCGGTATGCAGTTGTTTAGCCTGCTAACCGCTGCTTAACAAAATTAAAATTTTGTATGGCTTGAAATTACCGCTCATTTTTGGTGATATTTTTTTCTGAGGAACTAAATGTCAAATTTTGTTAAAATAACGGAAAAAATTCCACCAATCTTACACACAATTATTAATTTGAATTTCGAGGAAATGTTTCGGTATGCAGTTGTTTAGCCTGCTAACCGCTGCTGAACAAAATTAAAATTTTGTATGGCTTGAAATTACCGCTCATTTTTGGTGATATTTTTTTTGACGAACCAAGTGTCAAAATTTGTTAAAATAACGGAAAAAATCTTACACACAATTTTTAATTTGAATTTCGAAAAAAACTTTCGGTATGCAGTTGTTTAGCCTGCTAACCGCTGTTGAACAAAATTAAAATTTTGTATGGCTTGAAATTACCGCTCCTTTTTGGTGATATTTTTTCCTGACGAACCAAGTGTCAAAATTTGTTCAAAAGGCGGAAAAAATTCCACAAATTTTACACATAATTTTTAATTTGAATTTCCAAAAAACGTTTCGGTATGCGGTTGTTTAGCCTGATAACCGCAGTTTATCAAAATTAAAAGTTTGTATGGCTTGAAATTACTGCTCATTTTTGGTGATGTTTTTTTCAGACGAACCAAGTGTCAAAATTTGTTAAAATAACGGAAAAAGTTCAACAAATCTTACACAAAATTTTTAATTTGAGTTTCTTAAAAAAAATGCCGTATCCAGTTGTTTAGCCTGCTAACCGCTGCTTAACAAAATTAAACTTTTGTATGGCTTGAAATTAGCGCTCATTTTTGGTGATATTTTTTTCAGACGAACCAAGTGTCAAAATTTGTTAAAATAACGGAAAAAATCTTACACACAATTTTTAATTTGAATTTCGAAAATATCTTTCGGTACGCAGTTGTTTAGCCTGCTAACCGCTGCTTAACAAAGATAAACTTTTGTATGGCTTGAAATTAGCGCTCATTTTTGGTGATATTTTTTTCAGACGAACTAAGTATCAAAATTTGTTAAAATAACGGAAAAAGTTCAACAAATCTTACACAAAATTTTTAATTTGAGTTTCTTAAAAAAAATGCCGTATGCAGTTGTTTAGCCTGCTAACCGCTGCTTAACAAAATTAAACTTTTGTATGGCTTGAAATTAGCGCTCATTTTTGGTGATATTTTTTTCAGACGAACAAGTGTCAAAATTTGTTAAAATAACGGAAAAAATCTTACACACAATTTTTAATTTGAATTTCGAAAATATCTTTCGGTACGCAGTTGTTTAGCCTGCTAACCGCTGCTTAACAAAATTAAACTTTTGTATGGCTTGAAATTAGCGCTCATTTTTGGTGATATTTTTTTTAGACGAACCAAGTGTCAAAATTTGTTAAAATAACGGAAAAAATCTTACACACAATTTTTAATTTGAATTTCGAAAATATCTTTCGGTACGCAGTTGTTTAGCCTGCTAACCGCTGCTTAACAAAATTAAACTTTTGTATGGCTTGAAATTAGCGCTCATTTTTGGTGATATTTTTTTCAGACGAACCAAGTGTCAAAATTTGTTAAAATAAAGGAACAAATCTTACACACAATTTTTAATTTGAATTTCGAGAAAATCTTTCGGTATGCAGTTGTTTAGCCTGCTAACCGCTGTTTATCAAAATTAAAATTTTGTATGGCTTGAAATTACCGCTCATTTTGGGTGATATTTTTTCCTGACGAACCAAGTGTCAAAATTTGTTAAAATAACGGAAAATATCTTACACACAATTTTTAATTTGAATTTCGAAAAAAACTTTCGGTTTGCAGTTGTTTAACCTGCTAATCGCTGCTTAACAAAATTAAAATTTTGTATGGCTTGAAATTACCGCTCATTTTTGGTGATATTTTTTTCTGACGAACTAATTGTCAAATTTTGTTAAAATAACGGAAAAAATTCCTCAAATCTTACACACAATTTTTAATTTGAGTTTCTAGAAAATTTTTCGGTATGCAGTTGTTAAGCCTGCTAACCGCTGCTTAACAAAATTAAAGTTTTGTATGGCTTGAAATTACCGCTCATTTTTGGTGATATTTTTTTCTGAGGAGCTAAATGTCAAATTTTGTTAAAATAACGGAGAAAATTCCACCAATCTTACACACAATTTTTAATTTGAATTTCCAGAAAATTTTTCGGTATGCGGTTGTTTAGCCTTATAACCGCAGTTTATCAAAATTAAAAGTTTGTATGGCTTGAAATTACTGCTCATTTTTGGTGATATTTTTTTCAGACGAACCAAGTGTCAAAATTTGTTAAAATAACGGAAAAAATCTTACACACAATTTTTAATTTGAATTTCGAAAATATCTTTTTGTACGCAGTTGTTTAGAATGCTAACCGCGGCTTAACAAAATTTAAATTTTGTATGGCTTGAAATTACCGCTCATTTTTGGTGATATTTTTTCCTGACGAACCAAGTATCAAAATTTGTTAAAATAACGGAAAAAATCTTACACACAATTTTTATTTTGAACTTCGAAAAAAACTTTCGGTATGCAGTTGTTTAGCCTGCTAACCGCTGCTTATCAAAATAAAAATTTTGTATGGCTTGAAATTACCGCTCATTTTTGTTGATATTTTTTTCTGACGAAGTAAATGTCAAATTTTGTTAAAATAACGGAAAAAATTCCACCAATCTTACACACAATTTTTAATTTGAATTTCGAGAAAATGTTTCGGTATGCAGTTGTTTAGCCTGCTAACCGCTGCTGAACAAAATTAAAATTTTGTATGACTTGAAATTACCGCCCATTTTTGGTGATATTTTTTCCTGACTAACCAAGTATCAAAATTTGTTAAAATAACGGCAAAAATCTTACACACAATTTTTATTTTGAATTTGGAAAAAAACTTTCGGTATGCAGTTGTTTAGCCTGCTAACCGCTGCTTATCAAAATAAAAATTTTGTATGGCTTGAAATTACCGCTCATTTTTGGTGATATTTTTTTCTGACGAAGTAAATGTCAAATTTTGTTAAAATAACGGAAAATATTCCACCAATCTTACACACAATTCTTAATTTGAATTTCGAGAAAATGTTTCGGTATGCAGTTGCTTAGCCTGTTAACCGCTGCTGAACAAAATTAAAATTTTGTATGACTTGAAATTACCGCCCATTTTTGGTGATATTTTTTCCTGACTAACCAAGTATCAAAATTTGTTAAAATAACGGCAAAAATCTTACACACAATTTTTATTTTGAATTTGGAAAAAAACTTTCGGTATGCAGTTGTTTAGCCTGCTAACCGCTGCTTATCAAAATAAAAATTTTGTATGGCTTGAAATTACCGCTCATTTTTGGTGATATTTTTTCAGACGAACCAAGTGTCAAAATTTTTTAAAATAACGGAAAATATCTTACACACAATTTTTAATTTGAATTTCGAAAAAAACTTTCGGTTTGCAGTTGTTTAACCTGCTAACCGCTGCTTATCAAAATAAAAATTTTGTATGGCTTGAAATTACCGCTCATTTTTGTTGATATTTTTTTCTGACGAAGTAAATGTCAAATTTTGTTAAAATAACGGAAAAAATTCCACAAATCTTACACACAATTTTTAATTTGAATTTCAAAACAAACTTTCGGTATGCAGTTGTTTAGCCTGCTAACCGCTGCTTAACAAAATTAAAATTTTGTATGGCTTGAAATTACCGCTCATTTTTGGTGATATTTTTTTCTGAGGAACTAAATGTCAAATTTTGTTAAAATAACGGAAAAAATTCCACCAATCTTACACACAATTTTTAATTTGAATTTCGAGGAAATGTTTCGGTATGCAGTTGTTTAGCCTGCTAACCGCTGCTGAACAAAATTAAAATTTTGTATGGCTTGAAATTACCGCTCCTTTTTGGTGATATTTTTTCCTGACGAACCAAGAGTCAAAATTTGTTCAAAAGGCGGAAAAAATTCCACAAATTTTACACATAATTTTTAATTTGAATTTCCAAAAAACGTTTCGGTATGCGGTTGTTTAGCCTGATAACCGCAGTTTATCAAAATTAAAAGTTTGTATGGCTTGAAATTACTGCTCATTTTTGGTGATGTTTTTTTCAGACGAACCAAGTGTCAAAATTTGTTAAAATAACGGAAAAAATCTTACACACAATTTTTAATTTGAATTTCGAAAATATCTTTCGGTACGCAGTTGTTTAGCCTGCTAACCGTTGCTTAACAAAATTAAACTTTTGTATGGCTTGAAATTAGCGCTCATTTTTGGTGATATTTTTTTCAGACGAACCAAGTGTCAAAATTTGTTAAAATAAAGGAAAAAATCTTACACACAATTTTTAATTTGAATTTCGAGAAAATCTTTCGGTTTGCAGTTGTTTAACCTGCTAACCGCTGCTTATCAAAATAAAAATTTTGTATGGCTTGAAATTACCGCTCATTTTTGTTGATATTTTTTTCTGACGAAGTAAATGTCAAATTTTGTTAAAATAACAGAAAAAATTCCACAAATCTTACACACAATTTTTAATTTGAATTTCAAAACAAACTTTCGGTATGCAGTTGTTTAGCCTGCTAACCGCTGCTTAACAAAATTAAAATTTTGTATGGCTTGAAATTACCGCTCATTTTTGGTGATATTTTTTTCTGAGGAACTAAATGTCAAATTTTGTTAAAATAACGGAAAAAATTCCACCAATCTTACACACAATTTTTAATTTGAATTTCGAGGAAATGTTTCGGTATGCAGTTGTTTAGCCTGCTAACCGCTGCTGAACAAAATTAAAATTTTGTATGGCTTGAAATTACCGCTCATTTTTGGTGATATTTTTTTTGACGAACCAAGTGTCAAAATTTGTTAAAATAACAGAAAAAATCTTACACACAATTTTTAATTTGAATTTCGAAAAAAACTTTCGGTATGCAGTTGTTTAGCCTGCTAACCGCTGCTGAACAAAATTAAAATTTTGTATGGCTTGAAATTACCGCTCCTTTTTGGTGATATTTTTTCCTGACGAACCAAGTGTCAAAATTTGTTCAAAAGGCGGAAAAAATTCCACAAATTTTACACATAATTTTTAATTTGAATTTCCAAAAAACGTTTCGGTATGCGGTTGTTTAGCCTGATAACCGCAGTTTATCAAAATTAAAAGTTTGTATGGCTTGAAATTACTGCTCATTTTTGGTGATGTTTTTTTCAGACGAACCAAGTGTCAAAATTTGTTAAAATAACGGAAAAAATCTTACACACAATTTTTAATTTGAATTTCGAAAATATCTTTCGGTACGCAGTTGTTTAGCCTGCTAACCGTTGCTTAACAAAATTAAACTTTTGTATGGCTTGAAATTAGCGCTCATTTTTGGTGATATTTTTTTCAGACGAACCAAGTGTCAAAATTTGTTAAAATAAAGGAAAAAATCTTACACACAATTTTTAATTTGAATTTCGAGAAAATCTTTCGGTTTGCAGTTGTTTAACCTGCTAACCGCTGCTTATCAAAATAAAAATTTTGTATGGCTTGAAATTACCGCTCATTTTTGTTGATATTTTTTTCTGACGAAGTAAATGTCAAATTTTGTTAAAATAACAGAAAAAATTCCACAAATCTTACACACAATTTATAATTTGAATTTCAAAACAAACTTTCGGTATGCAGTTGTTTAGCCTGCTAACCGCTGCTTAACAAAATTAAAATTTTGTATGGCTTGAAATTACCGCTCATTTTTGGTGATATTTTTTTCTGAGGAACTAAATGTCAAATTTTGTTAAAATAACGGAAAAAATTCCACCAATCTTACACACAATTTTTAATTTGAATTTCGAGGAAATGTTTCGGTATGCAGTTGTTTAGCCTGCTAAACGCTGCTGAACAAAATTAAAATTTTGTATGGCTTGAAATTAGCGCTCATTTTTGGTGATATTTTTTTCTGACGAACCAAGTGTCAAAATTTGTTAAAATAAAGGAAAAAATCTTACACACAATTTTTAATTTGAATTTCGAGAAAATCTTTCGGTATGCAGTTGTTTAGCCTGCTAACCGCTGTTTATCAAAATTAAAATTTTGTATGGCTTGAAATTACCGCTCATTTTTGGTGATATTTTTTTCTGACGAACTAAGTATCAAAATTTGTTAAAATAACGGAAAAAGTTCAACAAATCTTACACAAAATTTTTAATTTGAGTTTCTTAAAAAAAATGCCGTATGCAGTTATTTAGCCTGCTAACCGCTGCTTAACAAAATTAAACTTTTGTATGGCTTGAAATTAGCGCTCATTTTTGGTGATATTTTTTTCAGACGAACCAAGTGTCAAAATTTGTTAAAATAACGGAAAAAATCTTACACACAATTTTTAATTTGAATTTCGAAAATATCTTTCGGTTCGCAGTTGTTTAGCCTGCTAACCGCTGCTTAACAAAATTAAACTTTTGTATGGCTTGAAATTAGCGCTCATTTTTGGTGATATTTTTTTCAGACGAACCAAGTGTCAAAATTTGTTAAAATAAAGGAACAAATCTTACACGCAATTTTTAATTTGAATTTCGAGAAAATGTTTCGGTATGCAGGTGTTTAGCCTGCTAACCGCTGTTTATCAAAATTAAAATTTTGTATGGCTTGAAATTACCGCTCATTTTGGGTGATATTTTTTCCTGACGAACCAAGTGTCAAAATTTGTTAAAATCACGGAAAATATCTTACACACAATTTTTAATTTGAATTTCGAAAAAAACTTTCGGTTTGCAGTTGTTTAACCTGCTAATCGCTGCTTAACAAAATTAAAATTTTGTATGGCTTGAAATTACCGCTCATTTTTGGTGATATTTTTTTCTGACGAACTAATTGTCAAATTTTGTTAAAATAACGGAAAAAATTCCTCAAATCTTACACACAATTTTTAATTTGAGTTTCTAGAAAATTTTTCGGTATGCAGTTGTTAAGCCTGCTAACCGCTGCTTAACAAAATTAAAGTTTTGTATGGCTTGAAATTACCGCTCATTTTTGGTGATATTTTTTTCTGAGGAGCTAATGTCAAATTTTGTTAAAATAACGGAGAAAATTCCACCAATCTTACACACAATTTTTAATTTGAATTTCTAGAAAGTTTTTCGGTATGCGGTTGTTTAGCCTGATAACCGCAGTTTATCAAAATTAAAAGTTTGTATGGCTTGAAATTACTGCTCATTTTTGGTGATATTTTTTTCAGACGAACCAAGTGTCAAAATTTGTTAAAATAACGGAAAAAATCTTACACACAATTTTTAATTTGAATTTCGAAAATATCTTTCGGTACGCAGTTGTTTAGCCTGCTAACCGCTGCTTAACAAAATTTAAATTTTGTATGGCTTGAAATTACCGCTCATTTTTGGTGATATTTTTTTCTGACGAACTAATTGTCAAATTTTGTTAAAATAACGGAAAAAATTCCAGAAATCTTACACACAATTTTTAATTTGAGTTTTTAGAAAATTTTTCGGTATGCAGTTGTTTAGCCTGCTAACCGCTGCTTAACAAAATTTAAATTTTGTATGGCTTGAAATTACCGCTCATTTTTGGTGATATTTTTTCTGACGAACTAAATGTCAAAATTTGTTAAAATAACGGAAAATATCTTACACACAATTTTTAATTTGAATTTCGAAAAAAACTTTCGGTTTGCAGTTGTTTAACCTGCTAACCGCTGCTTAACAAAATTAAAATTTTGTATCGCTTGAAATTACCGCTCATTTTTGGTGATATTTTTTTTGACGAACCAAGTGTCAAAATTTGTTAAAATAACGGAAAAAATCTTACACAAAATTTTTAATTTGAGTTTCTTAAAAAAAATGCCGTATGCAGTTGTTTAGCATGCTAACCGTTGCTGAACAAAATTAAAATTTTGTATGGCTTGAAATTACCGCTCATTTTTGGTGATATTTTTTCCTGACGAACCAAGTGTCAAATTTTGTTAAAATAACGGAAAAAATTCCACAAATTTTACACACAATTTTTAATTTGAATTTCCAGAAAATTTTTCGGTATGCGGTTGTTTAGCCTGATAACCGCTGCTGAACAAAATTAAAATTTTGTATGACTTGAAATTAGCGCTCCTTTTTGGTGATATTTTTTTCAGACGAACCAAGTGTCAAAATTTGTTAAAATAACGGAAAAAATCTTACACACAATTTTTAATTTGAATTTCGAAAATATCTTTCGGTACGCAGTTGTTTAGCCTGCTAACCGCTGCTTAACAAAATTAAACTTTTGTATGGCTTGAAATTAGCGCTCATTTTTGGTGATATTTTTTTCAGACGAACCAAGTGTCAAAATTTGTTAAAATAAAGGAACAAATCTTACACACAATTTTTAATTTGAATTTCGAGACAATCTTTCGGTATGCAGTTGTTTAGCCTGCTAACCGCTGTTTATCAAAATTAAAATTTTGTATGACTTGAAATTACCGCTCATTTTGGGTGATATTTTTTCCTGACGAACCAAGTGTCAAAATTTGTTAAAATAACGGAAAATATCTTACACACAATTTTTAATTTGAATTTCGAAAAAAACTTTCGGTTTGCAGTTGTTTAACCTGCTAATCGCTGCTTAACAAAATTAAAATTTTGTATGGCTTGAAATTACCGCTCATTTTTGGTGATATTTTTTTCTGACGAACTAATTGTCAAATTTTGTTAAAATAACGGAAAAAATTCCTCAAATCTTACACACAATTTTTAATTTGAGTTTCTAGAAAATTTTTCGGTATGCAGTTGTTAAGCCTGCTAACCGCTGCTTAACAAAATTAATGTTTTGTATGGCTTGAAATTACCGCTCATTTTTGGTCATATTTTTTTCTGAGGAGCTAAATGTCAAATTTTGTTAAAATAACGGAGAAAATTCCACCAATCTTACACACAATTTTTAATTTGCATTTCCAGAAAATTTTTCGGTATGCGGTTGTTTAGCCTGATAACCGCAGTTTATCAAAATTAAAAGTTTGTATGGCTTGAAATTACTGCTCATTTTTGGTGATATTTTTTTCAGACGAATCAAGTGTCAAAATTTGTTAAAATAACGGAAAAAATCTTACACACAATTTTTAATTTGAATTTCGAAAGTATCTTTCGGTACGCAGTTGTTTAGCCTGCTAACCGCTGCTTAACAAAATTTAAATTTTGTATGGCTTGAAATTACCGCTCATTTTTGGTGATATTTTTTCCTGACGAACCAAGTATCAAAATTTGTTAAAATAACGGAAAAAATCTTACACACAATTTTTATTTTGAACTTCGAAAAAAACTTTCGGTATGCGGTTGTTTAGCCTGCTAACCGCTGCTTATCAAAATAAAAATTTTGTATGGCTTGAAATTACCGCTAATTTTTGTAGATATTTTTTTCTGACGAAGTAAATGTCAAATTTTGTTAAAATAACGGAAAATATTCCACCAATCTTACACACAATTCTTAATTTGAATTTCGAGAAAATATTTCGGTATGCAGTTGCTTAGCCTGTTAACCGCTGCTTAACAAAATTAAAATTTTGTATGGCTTCAAATTACCGCTCATTTTTGGTGATATTTTTTTCAGACGAACCAAGTGTCAAAATTTGTTAAAATAACGGAAAATATCTTACACACAATTTTTAATTTGAATTTCGAAAAAAACTTTCGGTTTGCAGTTGTTTAACCTGCTAACCGCTGCTTAACAAAATTAAAATTTTGTACGGCTTGAAATTACCGCTCATTTTTGGTGATATTTTTTTCTGACGAACTAATTGTCAAATTTAGTTAAAATAACGGAAAAAATTCCACAAATCTTACACACAATTTTTAATTTGAATTTCAAAACAAACTTTCGGTATGCAGTTGTTTAGCCTGCTAACCGCTGCTTAACAAAATTAAAATTTTGTATGGCTTGAAATTACCGCTCATTTTTGGTGATATTTTTTTCTGAGGAACTAAATGTCAAATTTTGTTAAAATAACGGAAAAAATTCCACCAATCTTACACACAATTTTTAATTTGAATTTCGAGGAAATGTTTCGGTATGTAGTTGTTTAGCCTGCTAACCGCTGCTGAACAAAATTAAAATTTTGTATGGCTTGAAATTACCGCTCATTTTTGGTGATATTTTTTTTGACGAACCAAGTGTCAAAATTTGTTAAAATAACGGAAAAAATCTTACACACAATTTTTAATTTGAATTTCGAAAAAAACTTTCGGTATGCAGTTGTTTAGCCTGCTAACCGCTGCTGAACAAAATTAAAATTTTGTATGGCTTGAAATTACCGCTCCTTTTTGGTGATATTTTTTCCTGACGAACCAAGTGTCAAAATTTGTTCAAAAGGCGGAAAAAATTCCACAAATTTTACACATAATTTTTAATTTGAATTTCCAAAAAACGTTTCGGTATGCGGTTGTTTAGCCTGATAACCGCAGTTTATCAAAATTAAAAGTTTGTATGGCTTGAAATTACTGCTCATTTTTGGTGATGTTTTTTTCAGACGAACCAAGTGTCAAAATTTGTTAAAATAACGGAAAAAATCTTACACACAATTTTTAATTTGAATTTCGAAAGTATCTTTCGGTACGCAGTTGTTTAGCCTGCTAACCGTTGCTTAATAAAATTAAACTTTTGTATGGCTTGAAATTACCGCTCATTTTTGGTGATATTTTTTTCAGACGAACCAAGTGTCAAAATTTGTTAAAATAACGGAAAAAATCTTACACACAATTTTTATTTTGAACTTCGAAAAAAACTTTCGGTATGCAGTTGTTTAGCCTGCTAACCGCTGCTTATCAAAATAAAAATTTTGTATGGCTTGAAATTACCGCTAATTTTTGTTGATATTTTTTTCTGACAAAGTAAATGTCAAATTTTGTTAAAATAACGGAAAAAATTCCACCAATCTTACACACAATTTTTAATTTGAATTTCGAGAAAATGTTTCGGTATGCAGTTGTTTAGCCTGCTAACCGCTGCTGAACAAAATTAAAATTTTGTATGACTTGAAATTACCGCCCATTTTTGGTGATATTTTTTCCTGACTAACCAAGTATCAAAATTTGTTAAAATAACGGCAAAAATCTTACACACAATTTTTATTTTGAATTTGGAAAAAAACTTTCGGTATGCAGTTGTTTAGCCTGCTAACCGCTGCTTATCAAAATAAAAATTTTGTATGGCTCGAAATTACCGCTCATTTTTGGTGATATTTTTTTCTGACGAAGTAAATGTCAAATTTTGTTAAAATAACGGAAAATATTCCACCAATCTTACACACAATTCTTAATTTGAATTTCGAGAAAATGTTTCGGTATGCAGTTGCTTAGCCTGTTAACCGCTGCTTAACAAAATTAAAATTGTGTATGGCTTCAAATTACCGCTCATTTTTGGTGATATTTTTTTCAGACGAACCAAGTGTCAAAATTTGTTAAAATAACGGAAAATATCTTACACACAATTTTTAATTTGAATTTCGAAAATATCTTTCGGTACGCAGTTGTTTAGCCTGCTAACCGCTGCTTAACAAAATTTAAATTTTGTATGGCTTGAAATTACCGCTCATTTTTGGTGATATTTTTTCCTGACGAACCAAGTATCAAAATTTGTTAAAATAACGGAAAAAATCTTACACACAATTTTTATTTTGAACTTCGAAAAAAACTTTCGGTATGCAGTTGTTTAGCCTGCTAACCGCTGCTTATCAAAATAAAAATTTTGTATGGCTTGAAATTACCGCTAATTTTTGTAGATATTTTTTTCTGACGAAGTAAATGTCAAATTTTGTTAAAATAACGGAAAAAATTCCACCAATCTTACACACAATTTTTAATTTGAATTTCGAGAAAATGTTTCGGTATGCAGTTGTTTAGCCTGCTAACCGCTGCTGAACAAAATTAAAATTTTGTATGACTTGAAATTACCGCCCATTTTTGGTGATATTTTTTCCTGACTAACCAAGTATCAAAATTTGTTAAAATAACGGCAAAAATCTTACACACAATTTTTATTTTGAATTTGGAAAAAAACTTTCGGTATGCAGTTGTTTAGCCTGCTAACCGCTGCTTATCAAAATAAAAATTTTGTATGGCTTGAAATTACCGCTCATTTTTGGTGATATTTTTTTCTGACGAAGTAAATGTCAAATTTTGTTAAAATAACGGAAAATATTCCACCAATCTTACACACAATTCTTAATTTGAATTTCGAGAAAATGTTTCGGTATGCAGTTGCTTAGCCTGTTAACCGCTGCTTAACAAAATTAAAATTTTGTATGGCTTGAAATTACCGCTCATTTTTGGTGATATTTTTTTCAGACGAACCAAGTGTCAAAATTTGTTAAAATAACGGAAAATATCTTACACACAATTTTTAATTTGAATTTCGAAAAAAACTTTCGGTTTGCAGTTGTTTAACCTGCTAACCGCTGCTTAACAAAATTAAAATTTTGTATGGCTTGAAATTACCGCTCATTTTTGGTGATATTTTTTTCTGACGAACTAATTGTCAAATTTAGTTAAAATAACGGAAAAAATTCCACAAATCTTACACACAATTTTTAATTTGAATTTCAAAACAAACTTTCGGTATGCAGTTGTTTAGCCTGCTAACCGCTGCTTAACAAAATGAAAATTTTGTATGGCTTGAAATTACCGCTCATTTTTGGTGATATTTTTTTCTGAGGAACTAAATGTCAAATTTTGTTAAAATAACGGAAAAAATTCCACCAATCTTACACACAATTTTTAATTTGAATTTCGAGGAAATGTTTCGGTATGTAGTTGTTTAGCCTGCTAACCGCGGCTGAACAAAATTAAAATTTTGTATGGCTTGAAATTACCGCTCATTTTTGGTGATATTTTTTTTGACGAACCAAGTGTCAAAATTTGTTAAAATAACGGAAAAAATCTTACACACAATTTTTAATTTGAATTTCGAAAAAAACTTTCGGTACGCAGTTGTTTAGCCTGCTAACCGCTGCTTAACAAAATTAAAATTTTGTATGGCTTGAAATTACCGCTCCTTTTTGGTGATATTTTTTCCTGACGAACCAAGTGTCAAAATTTGTTCAAAAGGCGGAAAAAATTCCACAAATTTTACACATAATTTTTAATTTGAATTTCCAAAAAACGTTTCGGTATGCGGTTGTTTAGCCTGATAACCGCAGTTTATCAAAATTAAAAGTTTGTATGGCTTGAAATTACTGCTCATTTTTGGTGAGGTTTTTTTCAGACGAACCAAGTGTCAAAATTTGTTAAAATAACGGAAAAAATCTTACACACAATTTTTAATTTGAATTTCGAAAGTATCTTTCGGTACGCAGTTGTTTAGCCTGCTAACCGTTGCTTAACAAAATTAAACTTTTGTATGGCTTGAAATTAGCGCTCATTTTTGGTGATATTTTTTTCAGACGAACCAAGTGTCAAAATTTGTTAAAATAACGGAAAAAATCTTACACACAATTTTTATTTTGAACTTCGAAAAAAACTTTCGGTATGCAGTTGTTTAGCCTGCTAACCGCTGCTTATCAAAATAAAAATTTTGTATGGCTTGAAATTACCGCTAATTTTTGTTGATATTTTTTTCTGACAAAGTAAATGTCAAATTTTGTTAAAATAACGGAAAAAATTCCACCAATCTTACACACAATTTTTAATTTGAATTTCGAGAAAATGTTTCGGTATGCAGTTGTTTAGCCTGCTAACCGCTGCTGAACAAAATTAAAATTTTGTATGACTTGAAATTACCGCCCATTTTTGGTGATATTTTTTTCAGACGAACCAAGTGTCAAAATTTGTTAAAATAACGGAAAAAATCTTACACACAATTTTTATTTTGAACTTCGAAAAAAACTTTCGGTATGCAGTTGTTTAGCCTGCTAACCGCTGCTTAACAAAATTAAAATTTTGTATGGCTTGAAATTACCGCTCATTTTTGGTGATATTTTTTTCTGAGGAACTAAATGTCAAATTTTGTTAAAATAACGGAAAAAATTCCACCAATGTTACACACAATTTTTAATTTGAATTTCGAGGAAATGTTTCGGTATGTAGTTGTTTAGCCTGCTAACCGCTGCTGAACAAAATTAAAATTTTGTATGGCTTGAAATTACCGCTCATTTTTGGTGATATTTTTTTTGACGAACCAAGTGTCAAAATTTGTTAAAATAACGGAAAAAATCTTACACACAATTTTTAATTTGAATTTTGAAAAAAACTTTCGGTACGCAGTTGTTTAGCCTGCTAACCGCTGCTGAACAAAATTAAAATTTTGTATGGCTTGAAATTACCGCTCCTTTTTGGTGATATTTTTTCCTGACGAACCAAGTGTCAAAATTTGTTTAAAAGGTGGAAAAAATTCCACAAATTTTACACATAATTTTTAATTTGAATTTCCAAAAAACGTTTCGGTATGCGGTTGTTTAGCCTGCTAACCGCTGCTGAACAAAATTAAAATTTTGTATGACTTGAACTTACCGCCCATTTTTGGTGATATTTTTTCCTGACTAACCAAGTATCAAAATTTGTTAAAATAACGGAAAAAATCTTACACACAATTTTTAATTTGAATTTCGAAAGTATCTTTCGGTACGCAGTTGTTTAGCCTGCTAACCGTTGCTTAACAAAATTAAACTTTTGTATGGCTTGAAATTAGCGCTCATTTTTGGTGATATTTTTTTCAGACGAACCAAGTGTCAAAATTTGTTAAAATAACGGAAAAAATCTTACACACAATTTTTATTTTGAACTTCGAAAAAAACTTTCGGTATGCAGTTGTTTAGCCTGCTAACCGCTGCTTATCAAAATAAAAATTTTGTATGGCTTGAAATTACCGCTAATTTTTGTTGATATTTTTTTCTGACAAAGTAAATGTCAAATTTTGTTAAAATAACGGAAAAAATTCCACCAATCTTACACACAATTTTTAATTTGAATTTCGAGAAAATGTTTCGGTATGCAGTTGTTTAGCCTGCTAACCGCTGCTGAACAAAATTAAAATTTTGTATGACTTGAAATTACCGCCCATTTTTGGTGATATTTTTTAATGACTAACCAAGTATCAAAATTTGTTAAAATAACGGCAAAAATCTTACACACAATTTTTGTTTTGAATTTGGAAAAAAACTTTCGGTATGCAGTTGTTTAGCCTGCTAACCGCTGCTTATCAAAATAAAAATTTTGTATGGCTTGAAATTACCGCTCATTTTTGGTGATATTTTTTTCTGACGAAGTAAATGTCAAATTTTGTTAAAATAACGGAAAATATTCCACCAATCTTACACACAATTCTTAATTTGAATTTCGAAAATATCTTTCGGTACGCAGTTGTTTAGCCTGCTAACCGTTGCTTAACAAAATTAAACTTTTGTATGGCTTGAAATTAGCGCTCATTTGTGGTGATATTTTTTTCAGACGAACCAAGTGTCAAAATTTGTTAAAATAAAGGAAAAAATCTTACACACAATTTTTAATTTGAATTTCGAGAAAATCTTTCGGTATGCAGTTGTTTAGCCTGCTAACCGCTGTTTATCAAAATTAAAATTTTGTATGGCTTGAAATTACCGCTCATTTTTGGTGATATTTTTTTCTGACGAACTAAGTATCAAAATTTGTTAAAATAGCGGAAAAAGTTCAACAAATCTTACACAAAATTTTTAATTTGAGTTTTTTAAAAAAAATGCCGTATGCAGTTGTTTAGCCTGCTAACCGCTGCTTAACAAAATTAAACTTTTGTATGGCTTGAAATTAGCGCTCATTTTTGGTGATATTTTTTTCAGACGAACCAAGTGTCAAAATTTGTTAAAATAACGGAAAAAATCTTACACACAATTTTTAATTTGAATTTCGAAAATATCTTTCGGTACGCAGTTGTTTAGCCTGCTAACCGCTGCTTAACAAAATTAAACTTTTGTATGGCTTGAAATTAGCGCTCATTTTTGGTGATATTTTTTTCAGACGAACCAAGTGTCAAAATTTGTTAAAATAAAGGAACAAATCTTACACACAATTTTTAATTTGAATTTCGAGAAAATGTTTCGGTATGCAGTTGTTTAGCCCGCTAACCGCTGTTTATCAAAATTAAAATTTTGTATGGCTTGAAATTACCGCTCATTTTGGGTGATATTTTTTCCTGACGAACCAAGTGTCAAAATTTGTTAAAATAACGGAAAATATCTTACACACAATTTTTAATTTGAATTTCGAAAAAAACTTTCGGTTTGCAGTTTTTTAACCTGCTAACTGCTGCTTAACAATTCAAATTTTGTATGGGTTGAAATTACCGCTCATTTTTGGTGATATTTTTTTCTGACGAGCTAATTGTCAAATTTTGTTAAAATAACGGAAAAAATTCCTCAAATCTTACACACAATTTTTAATTTGAGTTTCTAGAAAATTTTTCGGTATGCAGTTGTTTAGCCTGCTAACCGCTGCTTAACAAAATTAAAGTTTTGTATGGCTTGAAATTACCGCTCATTTTTGGTGATATTTTTTTCTGAGGAGCTAAATGTCAAATTTTGTTAAAATAACGGAGAAAATTCCACCAATCTTACACACAATTTTTAATTTGAATTTCCAGAAAATTTTTCGGTATGCGGTTGTTTAGCCTGATAACCGCCGTTTATCAAAATTAAAAGTTTGTATGGCTTGAAATTACTGCTCATTTTTGGTGATATTTTTTTCAGACGAACCAAGGGTCAAAATTTGTTAAAATAACGGAAAAAATCTTACACACAATTTTTAATTTGAATTTCGAAGATATCTTTCGGTACGCAGTTGTTTAGCCTGCTAACCGCTGCTTAACAAAATTTAAATTTTGTATGGCTTGAAATTACCGCTCATTTTTGGTGATATTTTTTTCTGACGAACTAATTGTCAAATTTTGTTAAAATAACGGAAAAAATTCCACAAATCTTACACACAATTTTTAATTTGAGTTTTTAGAAAATTTTTCGGTATGCAGTTGTTTAGCCTGCTAACCGCTGCTTAACAAAATTTAAATTTTGTATGGCTTGAAATTACCGCTCATTTTTGGTGATATTTTTTCTGACGAATTAAATGTCAAAATTTGTTAAAATAACGGAAAATATCGTACACACAATTTTTAATTTGAATTTCGAAAAAAACTTTCGGTTTGCAGTTGTTTAACCTGCTAACCGCTGCTTAACAAAATTAAAATTTTGTATCGCTTGAAATTACCGCTCATTTTTGGTGATATTTTTTTTGACGAACCAAGTGTCAAAATTTGTTAAAATAACGGAAAAAATCTTACACAAAATTTTTAATTTGAGTTTCTTAAAAAAAATGCCGTATGCAGTTGTTTAGCCTGCTAACCGTTGCTGAACAAAATTAAAATTTTGTATGGCTTGAAATTACCGCTCATTTTTGGTGATATTTTTTCCTGACGAACCAAGTGTCAAATTTTGTTAAAATAACGGAAAAAATTCCACAAATTTTACACACAATTTTTAATTTGAATTTCCACAAAATTTTTCGGTATGCGGTTGTTTAGCCTGATAACCGCTGCTGAACAAAATTAAAATTTTGTATGACTTGAAATTAGCGCTCCTTTTTGGTGATATTTTTTTCAGACGAACCAAGTGTCAAAATTTGTTAAAATAAAGGAAAAAATCTTACACACAATTTTTAATTTGAATTTCGAGAAAATCTTTCGGTATGCAGTTGTTTAGCCTGCTAACCGCTGTTTATCAAAATTAAAACTTTGTATGGCTTGAAATTACCGCTCATTTTTGGTGATATTTTTTTCTGACGAACTAAGTATCAAAATTTGTTAAAATAACGGAAAAAGTTCAACAAATCTTACACAAAATTTTTAATTTGAGTTTTTTAAAAAAAATGCCGTATGCAGTTGTTTAGCCTGCTAACCGTTGCTGAACAAAATTAAAATTTTGTATGGCTTGAAATTACCGCTCATTTTTGGTGATATTTTTTCCTGACGAACCAAGTGTCAAATTTTGTTAAAATAACGGAAAAAATTCCACAAATTTTACACACAATTTTTAATTTGAATTTCCACAAAATTTTTCGGTATGCGGTTGTTTAGCCTGATAACCGCTGCTGAACAAAATTAAAATTTTGTATGACTTGAAATTAGCGCTCCTTTTTGGTGATATTTTTTTCAGACGAACCAAGTGTCAAAATTTGTTAAAATAAAGGAAAAAATCTTACACACAATTTTTAATTTGAATTTCGAGAAAATCTTTCGGTATGCAGTTGTTTAGCCTGCTAACCGCTGTTTATCAAAATTAAAATTTTGTATGGCTTGAAATTACCGCTCATTTTTGGTGATATTTTTTTCTGACGAACTAAGTATCAAAATTTGTTAAAATAACGGAAAAAGTTCAACAAATCTTACACAAAATTTTTAATTTGAGTTTTTTAAAAAAAATGCCGTATGCAGTTGTTTAGCCTGCTAACCGCTGCTTAACAAAATTAAACTTTTGTATGGCTTGAAATTAGCGCTCATTTTTGGTGATATTTTTTTCAGACGAACCAAGTGTCAAAATTTGTTAAAATAACGGAAAAAATCTTACACACAATTTTTAATTTGAATTTCGAAAATATCTTTCGGTACGCAGTTGTTTAGCCTGCTAACCGCTGCTTAACAAAATTAAACTTTTGTATGGCTTGAAATTAGCGCTCATTTTTGGTGATATTTTTTTCAGACGAACCAAGTGTCAAAATTTGTTAAAATAAAGGAACAAATCTTACACACAATTTTTAATTTGAATTTCGAGAAAATGTTTCGGTATGCAGTTGTTTAGCCCGCTAACCGCTGTTTATCAAAATTAAAATTTTGTATGGCTTGAAATTACCGCTCATTTTGGGTGATATTTTTTCCTGACGAACCAAGTGTCAAAATTTGTTAAAATAACGGAAAATATCTTACACACAATTTTTAATTTGAATTTCGAAAAAAACTTTCGGTTTGCAGTTTTTTAACCTGCTAACTGCTGCTTAACAATTCAAATTTTGTATGGGTTGAAATTACCGCTCATTTTTGGTGATATTTTTTTCTGACGAGCTAATTGTCAAATTTTGTTAAAATAACGGAAAAAATTCCTCAAATCTTACACACAATTTTTAATTTGAGTTTCTAGAAAATTTTTCGGTATGCAGTTGTTTAGCCTGCTAACCGCTGCTTAACAAAATTAAAGTTTTGTATGGCTTGAAATTACCGCTCATTTTTGGTGATATTTTTTTCTGAGGAGCTAAATGTCAAATTTTGTTAAAATAACGGAGAAAATTCCACCAATCTTACACACAATTTTTAATTTGAATTTCCAGAAAATTTTTCGGTATGCGGTTGTTTAGCCTGATAACCGCCGTTTATCAAAATTAAAAGTTTGTATGGCTTGAAATTACTGCTCATTTTTGGTGATATTTTTTTCAGACGAACCAAGGGTCAAAATTTGTTAAAATAACGGAAAAAATCTTACACACAATTTTTAATTTGAATTTCGAAGATATCTTTCGGTACGCAGTTGTTTAGCCTGCTAACCGCTGCTTAACAAAATTTAAATTTTGTATGGCTTGAAATTACCGCTCATTTTTGGTGATATTTTTTTCTGACGAACTAATTGTCAAATTTTGTTAAAATAACGGAAAAAATTCCACAAATCTTACACACAATTTTTAATTTGAGTTTTTAGAAAATTTTTCGGTATGCAGTTGTTTAGCCTGCTAACCGCTGCTTAACAAAATTTAAATTTTGTATGGCTTGAAATTACCGCTCATTTTTGGTGATATTTTTTCTGACGAATTAAATGTCAAAATTTGTTAAAATAACGGAAAATATCGTACACACAATTTTTAATTTGAATTTCGAAAAAAACTTTCGGTTTGCAGTTGTTTAACCTGCTAACCGCTGCTTAACAAAATTAAAATTTTGTATCGCTTGAAATTACCGCTCATTTTTGGTGATATTTTTTTTGACGAACCAAGTGTCAAAATTTGTTAAAATAACGGAAAAAATCTTACACAAAATTTTTAATTTGAGTTTCTTAAAAAAAATGCCGTATGCAGTTGTTTAGCCTGCTAACCGTTGCTGAACAAAATTAAAATTTTGTATGGCTTGAAATTACCGCTCATTTTTGGTGATATTTTTTCCTGACGAACCAAGTGTCAAATTTTGTTAAAATAACGGAAAAAATTCCACAAATTTTACACACAATTTTTAATTTGAATTTCCACAAAATTTTTCGGTATGCGGTTGTTTAGCCTGATAACCGCTGCTGAACAAAATTAAAATTTTGTATGACTTGAAATTAGCGCTCCTTTTTGGTGATATTTTTTTCAGACGAACCAAGTGTCAAAATTTGTTAAAATAAAGGAAAAAATCTTACACACAATTTTTAATTTGAATTTCGAGAAAATCTTTCGGTATGCAGTTGTTTAGCCTGCTAACCGCTGTTTATCAAAATTAAAATTTTGTATGGCTTGAAATTACCGCTCATTTTTGGTGATATTTTTTTCTGACGAACTAAGTATCAAAATTTGTTAAAATAACGGAAAAAGTTCAACAAATCTTACACAAAATTTTTAATTTGAGTTTTTTAAAAAAAATGCCGTATGCAGTTGTTTAGCCTGCTAACCGCTGCTTAACAAAATTAAACTTTTGTATGGCTTGAAATTAGCGCTCATTTTTGGTGATATTTTTTTCAGACGAACCAAGTGTCAAAATTTGTTAAAATAACGGAAAAAATCTTACACACAATTTTTAATTTGAATTTCGAAAATATCTTTCGGTACGCAGTTGTTTAGCCTGCTAACCGCTGCTTAACAAAATTAAACTTTTGTATGGCTTGAAATTAGCGCTCATTTTTGGTGAAATTTTTTCAGACGAACCAAGTGTCAAAATTTGTTAAAATAAAGGAACAAATCTTACACACAATTTTTAATTTGAATTTCGAGAAAATGTTTCGGTATGCAGTTGTTTAGCCTGCTAACCGCTGTTTATCAAAATTAAAATTTTGTATGGCTTGAAATTACCGCTCATTTTGGGTGATATTTTTTCCTGACGAACCAAGTGTCAAAATTTGTTAAAATAACGGAAAATATCTTACACACAATTTTTAATTTTAATTTCGAAAAAAACTTTCGGTTTGCAGTTTTTTAACCTGCTAATCGCTGCTTAACAAAATTAAAATTTTGTATGGCTTGAAATTACCGCTCATTTTTGGTGATATTTTTTTCTGACGAACTAATTGTCAAATTTTGTTAAAATAACGGAAAAAATTCCTCAAATCTTACACACAATTTTTAATTTGAGTTTCTAGAAAATTTTTCGGTATGCAGTTGTTAAGCCTGCTAACCGCTGCTTAACAAAATTAAAGTTTTGTATGGCTTGAAATTACCGCTCATTTTTGGTGATATTTTTTTCTGAGGAGCAAAATGTCAAATTTTGTTAAAATAACGGGGAAAATTCCACCAATCTTACACACAATTTTTAATTTGAATTTCCAGAAAATTTTTCGGTATGCGGTTGTTTAGCCTGATAACCGCCGTTTATCAAAATTAAAAGTTTGTATGGCTTGAAATTACTGCTCATTTTTGGTGATATTTTTTTCAGACGAACCAAGGGTCAAAATTTGTTAAAATAACGGAAAAAATCTTACACACAATTTTTAATTTGAATTTCGAAGATATCTTTCGGTACGCAGTTGTTTAGCCTGCTAACCGCTGCTTAACAAAATTTAAATTTTGTATGGCTTGAAATTACCGCTCATTTTTGGTGATATTTTTTTCTGACGAACTAATTGTCAAATTTTGTTAAAATAACGGAAAAAATTCCACAAATCTTACACACAATTTTTAATTTGAGTTTTTAGAAAATTTTTCGGTATGCAGTTGTTTAGCCTGCTAACCGCTGCTTAACAAAATTTAAATTTTGTATGGCTTGAAATTACCGCTCATTTTTGGTGATATTTTTTCTGACGAACTAAATGTCAAAATTTGTTAAAATAACGGAAAATATCTTACACACAATTTTTAATTTGAATTTCGAAAAAAACTTTCGGTTTGCAGTTGTTTAACCTGCTAACCGCTGCTTAACAAAATTAAAATTTTGTATCGCTTGAAATTACCGCTCATTTTTGGTGATATTTTTTTTGACGAACCAAGTGTCAAAATTTGTTAAAATAACGGAAAAAAACTTACACAAAATTTTTAATTTGAGTTTCTTAAAAAAAATGCCGTATGCAGTTGTTTAGCCTGCTAACCGTTGCTGAACAAAATTAAAATTTTGTATGGCTTGAAATTACCGCTCATTTTTGGTGATATTTTTTCCTGACGAACCAAGTGTCAAATTATGTTAAAATAACGGAAAAAATTCCACAAATTTTACACACAATTTTTAATTTGAATTTCCACAAAATTTTTCGGTATGCGGTTGTTTAGCCTGATAACCGCTGCTGAACAAAATTAAAATTTTGTATGACTTGAAATTAGCGCTCCTTTTTGGTGATATTTTTTTCAGACGAACCAAGTGTCAAAATTTGTTAAAATAACGGAAAAAATTCCATCAATCTTACACACAATTTTTAATTTGAATTTCGAGAATATGTTTCGGTATGCAGTTGTTTAGCCTGCTAACCGCTGCTGAACAAAATTAAAATTTTGTATGACTTGGAATTACCGCTCATTTTTGGTGATATTTTTTCCTGACTAACCAAGTATCAAAATTTGTTAAAATAACGGAAAAAATCTTACACACAATTTTTATTTTGAATTTCGAAAAAAACTTTCGGTATGCAGTTGTTTAGCCTGCTAACCGCTGCTTATCAAAATAAAAATTTTGTATGGCTTGAAATTACCGCTCATTTTTGTTGATATTTTTTTCTGACGAAGTAAATGTCAAATTGTGTTAAAATGACGGAAAATATTCCACCAATCTTACATACAATTTTTAATTTGAATTTCGAGAAAATGTTTCGGTATGCAGTTGCTTAGCCTGCTAACCGCTGCTTAACAAAATTAAAATTTTGTATGGCTTGAAATTACGGCTCATTTTTGGTGATATTTTTTTCTGACGAAGCAAGTGTCAAATTTGTTAAAATAACGGAAAAAATCTTACACACAATTTTTAATTTGAATTTCGAAAAAAACTTTCGGTATGCAGTTGTTTAGCCTGCTAACCGCTGCTTAACAAAATTAAAATTTTGTATGGCTTGCAATTACCGCCCATTTTTGGTGATATTTTTTTCAGACAAAGTAAATGTCAAATTTTGTTAAAATAACGAAAAATATTCCACCAATCTTACACACAATTTTTAATTTGAGTTTCGAGAAAATTTTTCGGTATGCAGTTGTTTAGCCTGCTAACTGCTACTTAACAAAATAAAAATTTTGTATGGCTTGAAATTACCGCTCATTTTTGTTGATATTTTTTTCTGACAAAGTAAATGTCAAATTTTGTTAAAATAACGAAAAATATGCCACCAATCTTACACACAATTTTTAATTTGAATTTCGAGAAAATCTTCCGGTAAGCAGTTGTTTAGCCTGCTAACTGCTGCTTAACAATTCAAATTTTGTATGGGTTGAAATTACCGCTCATTTTTGGTGATATTTTTTTCTGGCGAACTAATTGTCAAATATTGTTAAAATAACGGAAAAAATCTAAGACACAATTTTTAATTTGAATTTCAAAAAAAATTTTCGGTATGCAGTTGTTTAGTTTGCTAACCGCTGCTGAACAAAATTAAAATTTTGTATGGCTTGAAATTACCGCTCATTTTTGGTGATATTTTTTCCTGACGAACCAAGTGTCAAAATTTGTTCAAAAGGCGGAAAAAATTAAACCAATCTTACACACAATTTTTATTTTGAATTTCGAAAAAAACTTTCGGTATGCAGTTGTTTAGCCTGCTAACCGCTGCTTATCAAAATAAAAATTTTGTATGGCTTGAAATTACCGCTCATTTTTGGTGATATTTTTTTCTGACGAACTAATTGTCAAATTTTTTTAAAATAACGGAAAAAATTCCACAAATCTTACACACAATTTTTAATTTGAGTTTCGAGAAAATTTTTCGGTATGCAGCTGTTTAGCCTGCTAACTGCTGCTTAACAAAATAAAAATTTTGTATGGCTTGAAATTACCGCTCATTTTTGTTGATATTTTTTTCTGACAATGTAAATGTCAAATTTTGTTAAAATAACGAAAAATATTCCACCAATCTTGCACACAATTTTTAATTTGCATTTCGAGAAAATCTTCCAGTAAGCAGTTGTTTAGCCTGCTAACTGCTGCTTAACAATTCAAATTTTGTATGGGTTGAAATTACCGCTCATTTTTGGTGATATTTTTTTCTGGCGAACTAATTGTCAAATTTTGTTAAAATAACGGAAAAAATCTAAGACGCAATTTTTAATTTGAATTTCAAAAAAAATTTTCGGTATGCAGTTGTTTAGCCTGCTAACCGCTGCTTAACAAAATTAAAATTTTGTATGGCTTGAAATTACCGCTCATTTTTGGTGATATTTTTTCCTGACGAACCAAGTGTCAAAATTTGTTCAAAGGGCGGAAAAAATTAAACCAATCTTACACACAATTTTTATTTTGAATTTCGAGAAAAACTTTCGGTATGCAGTTGTTTAGCCTGCTAACCGCTGCTGAACAAAATTAAAATTTTGTATGGCTTGAAATTACCGCTCATTTTTGTTGATATTTTTTTCTGACGAAGTAAATGTCAAATTTTGTTAAAATAACGGAAAAAATTCCACCAATCTTACACAAAATTTTTAATTTGAATTTCGAGAATATGTTTCGGTATGCAGCTGTTTAGCCTGCTAACCGCTGCTTAACAAAATTAAAATTTTGTATGGGTTGAAATTACCGCTCATTTTTGGTGATATTTTTTTCTGGCGAACTAATTGTCAAATATTGTTAAAAAAACGGAAAAAATCTAAGACACAATTTTTAATTTGAATTTCAAAAAAAATTTTCGGTTTGCAGTTGTTTAACCTGCTAACCGCTGCTTAACAAAATTAAAATTTTGTATGGCTTGAAATTACCGCTCATTTTTGGTGATATTTTTTTGTGACGAACTAATTGTCAAATTTTGTTAAAATAACGGAAAAAATTCCACAAATCTTACACACAATTTTTAATTTGAATTTCAAAAAAAACTTTCGGTATGCAGTTGTTTAGCCTGCTAACCGCTGCTTATCAAAATAAAAATTTTGTATGGGTTGAAATTACCGCTCATTTTTGGTGATATTTTTTTCTGGCGAACTAATTGTCAAATATTGTTAAAATAACGGAAAAAATCTAAGACACAATTTTTAATTTGAATTTCAAAAAAAATTTTCGGTATGCAGTTGTTTAGCCTGCTAACCGCTGCTGAACAAAATTAAAATTTTGTATGGCTTGAAATTACCGCTCATTTTTGGTGATATTTTTTCCTGACGAACCAAGTATCAAAATTTGTTAAAATAACGGAAAAAATCTTACACACAATTTTTAATTTGAACTTCGAAAAAAACTTTCGGCATGCAGTTGTTTAGCCTGCTAACCGCTGCTTATCAAAATAAAAATTTTGTATGGCTTGAAATTACCGCTCATTTTTGTTGATATTTTTTTCTGACGAAGTAAATGTCAAATTTTGTTAAAATAACGGAAAAAATTCCACCAATCTTACATTTTTAATTTGAATTTCGAGAAAATGTTTCGGTATGCAGTTGTTTAGCCTGCTAACCGCTGCTGAACAAAATTAAAATTTTGTATGACTTGAAATTACCGCCCATTTTTGGTGATATTTTTTCCTGACTAACCAAGTATCAAAATTTGTTAAAATAACGGCAAAAATCTTACACACAATTTTTATTTTGAATTTCGAAAAAAACTTTCGGTATGCAATTAAAATTTTGTATGGTTGAAATTACCGCTAATTTTTGGTGATATTTTTTCCTGACGAACCAAGTATCAAAATTTGTTAAAATAACGGAAAAAATCTTACACACAATTTTTAATTTGAATTTCAAAAAAAAACTTTCGGTATGCAGTTGTTTAGCCTGCTAACCGCTGCTTAACAAAATTAAATTTTGTATGGTTGAAATTACCGCTCATTTTTGGTGATATTTTTTTCAGACGAACCAAGTGTCAAAATTTCTTAAAATAACGGAAAATATCTTACACACAATTATTAATTTGAATTTCGAAAAAAACTTTCGGTTTGCAGTTGTTTAACCTGCTAACCGCTGCTTAACAAAATTAAAATTTTGTATGGCTTGAAATTACCGCTCATTTTTGGTGATATTTTTTTGTGACGAACTAATTGTCAAATTTTGTTAAAATAACGGAAAAAATTCCACAAATCTTACACACAATTTTTAATTTGAATTTCAAAAAAAACTTTCGGTATGCAGTTGTTTAGCCTGCTAACCGCTGCTTAACAAAATTAAAATTTTGTATGGCTTGAAACTACCGCTCATTTTTGGTGATATTTTTTTCTGAGGAACTAAATGTCAAATTTTGTTAAAATAACGGAAAAAATTCCACCAATCTTACACACAATTTTTAATTTGAATTTCGAGGAAATGTTTCGGTATGCAGTTGTTTAGCCTGCTAACCGCTGCTGAACAAAATTAAAATTTTGTATGGCTTGAAATTACCGCTCATTTTTGGTGATATTTTTTTTTGACGAACCAAGTGTCAAAATTTGTTAAAATAACGGAAAAAATCTTACACACAATTTTCAATTTGAATTTCGAAAAAAACTTTCGGTATGCAGTTGTTTAGCCTGCTAACCGCTGCTGAACAAAATTAAAATTTTGTATGGCTTGAAATTACCGCTCCTTTTTGGTGATATTTTTTCCTGACGAACCAAGTGTCAAAATTTGTTCAAAGGGCGGAAAAAATTCCACAATTTTTACACATAATTTTTAATTTGAATTTCCAAAACACGTTTCGGTATGCGGTTGTTTAGCCTGATAACCGCTGCTTAACAAATTTAAAATTTTGTATGGCTTGAAATTACCGCTCATTTTTGGTGATATTTTTTTCAGACGAACCAAGTGTCAAGATTTCTTAAAATAACGGAAAATATCTTACACACAATTTTTAATTTGAGTTTCGAGAAAATTTTTCGGTATGCAGTTGTTTAGCCTACTAACCGCTGCTTAACAAATTTAAAATTATGTATGGCTTGAAATTAGCGCTCATTTTTGGTGATATTTTTTCAGACGAACCAAGTGTCAAAATTTCTTAAAATAACGGAAAATATCTTACACACAATTTTTAATTTGAATTTCAAAAAAAAACTTTCGGTATGCAGTTGTTTAGCCTGCTAACCGCTGTTGAACAAAATTAAAATTTTGTATGACTCGAAATTACCGCTCATTTTTGGTGATATTTTTTCCTGACGAACCAAGTATCAAAATTTGTTAAAATAACGGAAAAAATCTTACACACAATTTTTATTTTGAACTTCGAAAAAAACTTTCGGTATGCAGTTGTTTAGCCTGCTAACCGCTGCTTATCAAAATAAAAATTTTGTATGGCTTGAAATTACCGCTCATTTTTGTTGATATTTTTTTCTGACGAAGTAAATGTCAAATTTTGTTAAAATAACGGAAAAAATTCCACCAATCTTACACACAATTTTTAATTTGAATTTCGAGAATATGTTTCGGTATGCAGTTGTTTAGCCTGCTAACCGCTGCTGAACAAAATTAAAATTTTGTATGACTTGAAATTACCGCTCATTTTTGGTGATATTTTTTCCTGACTAACCAAGTATCAAAATTTGTTAAAATAACGGAAAAAATCTTACACACAATTTTTATTTTGAATTTCGAAAAAAACTTTCGGTATGCAGTTGTTTAGCCTGCTAACCGCTGCTTATCAAAATAAAAATTTTGTATGGCTAGAAATTACCGCTCATTTTTGTTGATATTTTTTTCTGACGAAGTAAATGTCAAATTTTGTTAAAATAACGGAAAAAATTCCACCAATCTTACACAAAATTTTTAATTTGAATTTCGAGAATATGTTTCGGTATGCAGCTGTTTAGCCTGCTAACCGCTGCTTAACAAAATTAAAATTTTGTATGGGTTGAAATTACCGCTCATTTTTGGTGATATTTTTTTCTGGCGAACTAATTGTCAAATATTGTTAAAAAAACGGAAAAAATCTAAGACACAATTTTTAATTTGAATTTCAAAAAAAATTTTCGGTTTGCAGTTGTTTAACCCGCTAACCGCTGCTTAACAAAATTAAAATTTTGTATGGCTTGAAATTACCGCTCATTTTTGGTGATATTTTTTTCTGACGAACTAATTGTCAAATTTTGTTAAAATAACGGAAAAAATTCCACAAATCTTACACACAATTTTTAATTTGAATTTCAAAAAAAACTTTCGGTATGCAGTTGTTTAGCCTGCTAACCGCTGCTTATCAAAATAAAAATTTTGTATGGCTTGAAATTACCGCTCATTTTTGGTGATATTTTTTTTTGACGAACCAAGTGTCAAAATTTGTTAAAATAACGGAAAAAATCTTACACACAATTTTTAATTTGAATTTCGAAAAAAACTTTCGGTATGCAGTTGTTTAGCCTGCTAACCGCTGCTGAACAAAATTAAAATTTTGTATGGCTTGAAATTACCGCTCCTTTTTGGTGATATTTTTTCCTGACGAACCAAGTGTCAAAATTTGTTCAAAGGGCGGAAAAAATTCCACAATTTTTACACATAATTTTTAATTTGAATTTCCAAAACACGTTTCGGTATGCGGTTGTTTAGCCTGATAACCGCTGCTTAACAAATTTAAAATTTTGTATGGCTTGAAATTACCGCTCATTTTTGGTGATATTTTTTTCAGACGAACCAAGTGTCAAGATTTCTTAAAATAACGGAAAATATCTTACACACAATTTTTAATTTGAGTTTCGAGAAAATTTTTCGGTATGCAGTTGTTTAGCCTACTAACCGCTGCTTAACAAATTTAAAATTATGTATGGCTTGAAATTAGCGCTCATTTTTGGTGATATTTTTTCAGACGAACCAAGTGTCAAAATTTCTTAAAATAACGGAAAATATCTTACACACAATTTTTAATTTGAATTTCAAAAAAAAACTTTCGGTATGCAGTTGTTTAGCCTGCTAACCGCTGTTGAACAAAATTAAAATTTTGTATGACTCGAAATTACCGCTCATTTTTGGTGATATTTTTTCCTGACGAACCAAGTATCAAAATTTGTTAAAATAACGGAAAAAATCTTACACACAATTTTTATTTTGAACTTCGAAAAAAACTTTCGGTATGCAGTTGTTTAGCCTGCTAACCGCTGCTTATCAAAATAAAAATTTTGTATGGCTTGAAATTACCGCTCATTTTTGTTGATATTTTTTTCTGACGAAGTAAATGTCAAATTTTGTTAAAATAACGGAAAAAATTCCACCAATCTTACACACAATTTTTAATTTGAATTTCGAGAATATGTTTCGGTATGCAGTTGTTTAGCCTGCTAACCGCTGCTGAACAAAATTAAAATTTTGTATGACTTGAAATTACCGCTCATTTTTGGTGATATTTTTTCCTGACTAACCAAGTATCAAAATTTGTTAAAATAACGGAAAAAATCTTACACACAATTTTTATTTTGAATTTCGAAAAAAACTTTCGGTATGCAGTTGTTTAGCCTGCTAACCGCTGCTTATCAAAATAAAAATTTTGTATGGCTAGAAATTACCGCTCATTTTTGTTGATATTTTTTTCTGACGAAGTAAATGTCAAATTTTGTTAAAATAACGGAAAATATTCCACCAATCTTACACACAATTTTTAATTTGAATTTCGAGAAAATGTTTCGGTATGCAGTTGCTTAGCCTGCTAACCGCTGCTTAACAAAATTAAAATTTTGTATGGCTGAAAATTACCGCTCATTTTTGGTGATATTTTTTTCTGACGAACCAAGTGTCAAATTTGTTAAAATAACGGAAAAAATCTTACACACAATTTTTAATTTGAATTTCGAAAAAAACTTTCGGTATGCAGTTGTTTAGCCTGCTAACCGCTGCTTAACAAAATTAAAATTTTGTATGGCTTGAAATTACCGCCCATTATTGGTGATATTTTTTTCAGACGAAATAAGTGTCAAAATTTGTTAAAATAACGGAAAATCGTACACACAATTTTTAATTTGAATTTCGAAAAAAAATTTCGGTCTGCAGTTGTTTAGCCTGCTAACCGCTGCTTAACAAAATTAAAATTTTGTATGGCTTGAAATTACCGCTCATTTTTGGTGATATTTTTTTCTGACGAACTTATTGTCAAATTTTGTTAAAATAACGGAAAAAATTCCACAAATCTTACACACAATTTTTAATTTGAATTTCAAAAAAAACTTTCGGTATGCAGTTGTTTAGCCTGCTAACTGCTGCTTAACAAAATAAAAATTTTGTATGGCTTGAAATTACCGCTCATTTTTGTTGATATTTTTTTCTGACAATGTAAATGTCAAATTTTGTTAAAATAACGAAAAATATTCCACCAATCTTGCACACAATTTTTAATTTGCATTTCGAGAAAATCTTCCAGTAAGCAGTTGTTTAGCCTGCTAACTGCTGCTTAACAATTCAAATTTTGTATGGGTTGAAATTACCGCTCATTTTTGGTGATATTTTTTTCTGGCGAACTAATTGTCAAATTTTGTTAAAATAACGGAAAAAATCTAAGACGCAATTTTTAATTTGAATTTCAAAAAAAATTTTCGGTATGCAGTTGTTTAGCCTGCTAACCGCTGCTTAACAAAATTAAAATTTTGTATGGCTTGAAATTACCGCTCATTTTTGGTGATATTTTTTCCTGACGAACCAAGTGTCAAAATTTGTTCAAAGGGCGGAAAAAATTAAACCAATCTTACACACAATTTTTATTTTGAATTTCGAGAAAAACTTTCGGTATGCAGTTGTTTAGCCTGCTAACCGCTGTTGAACAAAATTACAATTTTGTATGACTTGAAATTACCGCTCATTTTTGGTGATATTTTTTCCTGACGAACCAAGTATCAAAATTTGTTAAAATAACGGAAAAAATCTTACACACAATTTTTATTTTGAACTTCGAAAAAAACTTTCGGTATGCAGTTGTTAAGCCTGCTAACCGCTGCTGAACAAAATTAAAATTTTGTATGGCTTGAAATTACCGCTCCTTTTTGGTGATATTTTTTCCTGACGAACCAAGTGTCAAAATTTGTTCAAAGGGCGGAAAAAATTCCACAATTTTTACACATAATTTTTAATTTGAATTTCCAAAACACGTTTCGGTATGCGGTTGTTTAGCCTGCTAACCGCTGCTTAACAAAATTAAAATTTTGTATGGCTTGAAATTACCGCCCATTTTTGGTGATATTTTTTTCAGACGAACCAAGTGTCAAGATTTCTTAAAATAACGGAAAATATCTTACACACAATTTTTAATTTGAGTTTCGAGAAAATTTTTCGGTATGCAGTTGTTTAGCCTACTAACCGCTGCTTAACAAATTTAAAATTTTGTATGGCTTGAAATTAGCGCTCATTTTTGGTGATATTTTTTCAGACGAACCAAGTGTCAAAATTTCTTAAAATAACGGAAAATATCTTACACACAATTTTTAATTTGAATTTCAAAAAAAAACTTTCGGTATGCAGTTGTTTAGCCTGCTAACCGCTGTTGAACAAAATTAAAATTTTGTATGACTCGAAATTACCGCTCATTTTTGGTGATATTTTTTCCTGACGAACCAAGTATCAAAATTTGTTAAAATAACGGAAAAAATCTTACACACAATTTTTATTTTGAACTTCGATAAAAACTTTCGGTATGCAGTTGTTTAGCCTGCTAACCGCTGCTTATCAAAATAAAAATTTTGTATGGCTTGAAATTACCGCTCATTTTTGTTGATATTTTTTTCTGACGAAGTAAATGTCAAATTTTGTTAAAATAACGGAAAAAATTCCACCAATCTTACACACAATTTTTAATTTGAATTTCGAGAATATGTTTCGGTATGCAGTTGTTTAGCCTGCTAACCGCTGCTGAACAAAATTAAAATTTTGTATGACTTGAAATTACCGCTCATTTTTGGTGATATTTTTTCCTGACTAACCAAGTATCAAAATTTGTTAAAATAACGGAAAAAATCTTACACACAATTTTTATTTTGAATTTCGAAAAAAACTTTCGGTATGCAGTTGTTTAGCCTGCTAACCGCTGCTTATCAAAATAAAAATTTTGTATGGCTAGAAATTACCGCTCATTTTTGTTGATATTTTTTTCTGACGAAGTAAATGTCAAATTTTGTTAAAATAACGGAAAATATTCCACCAATCTTACACACAATTTTTAATTTGAATTTCGAGAAAATGTTTCGGTATGCAGTTGCTTAGCCTGCTAACCGCTGCTTAACAAAATTAAAATTTTGTATGGCTGAAAATTACCGCTCATTTTTGGTGATATTTTTTTCTGACGAACCAAGTGTCAAATTTGTTAAAATAACGGAAAAAATCTTACACACAATTTTTAATTTGAATTTCGAAAAAAACTTTCGGTATGCAGTTGTTTAGCCTGCTAACCGCTGCTTAACAAAATTAAAATTTTGTATGGCTTAAAATTAGCGCTCATTTTTGGTGATATTTTTTTCAGACGAACCAAGTGTCAAAATTTGTTAAAATAAAGGAACAAATCTTACACACAATTTTTAATTTGAATTTCAAAAAAAACTTTCGGTATGCAGTTGTTTAGCCTGCTAACCGCTGCTTAACAAAATTAAAATTTTGTATGGCTTGAAATTACCGCTCATTTTTGGTGATATTTTTTTCTGACGAACTAATTGTCAAATTTTTTTAAAATAACGGAAAAAATTCCACAAATCTTACACACAATTTTTAATTTGAGTTTCGAGAAAATTTTTCGGTATGCAGCTGTTTAGCCTGCTAACTGCTGCTTAACAAAATAAAAATTTTGTATGGCTTGAAATTACCGCTCATTTTTGTTGATATTTTTTTCTGACAATGTAAATGTCAAATTTTGTTAAAATAACGAAAAATATTCCACCAATCTTACACACAATTTTTAATTTGCATTTCGAGAAAATCTTCCAGTAAGCAGTTGTTTAGCCTGCTAACTGCTGCTTAACAATTCAAATTTTGTATGGGTTGAAATTACCGCTCATTTTTGGTGATATTTTTTTCTGGCGAACTAATTGTCAAATTTTGTTAAAATAACGGAAAAAATCTAAGACGCAATTTTTAATTTGAATTTCAAAAAAAATTTTCGGTATGCAGTTGTTTAGCCTGCTAACCGCTGCTTAACAAAATTAAAATTTTGTATGGCTTGAAATTACCGCTCATTTTTGGTGATATTTTTTCCTGACGAACCAAGTGTCAAAATTTGTTCAAAGGGCGGAAAAAATTAAACCAATCTTACACACAATTTTTATTTTGAATTTCGAGAAAAACTTTCGGTATGCAGTTGTTTAGCCTGCTAACCGCTGTTGAAGAAAATTACAATTTTGTATGACTTGAAATTACCGCTCATTTTTGGTGATATTTTTTCCTGACGAACCAAGTATCAAAATTTGTTAAAATAACGGAAAAAATCTTACACACAATTTTTATTTTGAACTTCGAAAAAAACTTTCGGTATGCAGTTGTTTAGCCTGCTAACCGCTGCTTATCAAAATAAAAATTTTGTATGGCTAGAAATTACCGCTCATTTTTGTTGATATTTTTTTCTGACGAAGTAAATGTCAAATTTTGTTAAAATAACGGAAAATATTCCACCAATCTTACACACAATTTTTAATTTGAATTTCGAGAAAATGTTTCGGTATGCAGTTGCTTAGCCTGCTAACCGCTGCTTAACAAAATTAAAATTTTGTATGGCTGAAAATTACCGCTCATTTTTGGTGATATTTTTTTCTGACGAACCAAGTGTCAAATTTGTTAAAATAACGGAAAAAATCTTACACACAATTTTTAATTTGAATTTCGAAAAAAACTTTCGGTATGCAGTTATTTAGCCTGCTAACCGCTGCTTAACAAAATTAAAATTTTGTATGGCTTGAAATTACCGCCCATTATTGGTGATATTTTTTTCAGACGAAATAAGTGTCAAAATTTGTTAAAATAACGGAAAATCGTACACACAATTTTTAATTTGAATTTCGAAAAAAAATTTCGGTCTGCAGTTGTTTAGCCTGCTAACCGCTGCTTAACAAAATTAAAATTTTGTATGGCTTGAAATTACCGCTCATTTTTGGTGATATTTTTTTCTGACGAACTTATTGTCAAATTTTGTTAAAATAACGGAAAAAATTCCACAAATCTTACACACAATTTTTAATTTGAATTTCAAAAAAAACTTTCGGTATGCAGTTGTTTAGCCTGCTAACCGCTGCTTAACAAAATTAAAATTTTGTATGGCTTGAAATTACCGCTCATTTTTGGTGATATTTTTTTCTGACGAACTAATTGTCAAATTTTTTTAAAATAACGGAAAAAATTCCACAAATCTTACACACAATTTTTAATTTGAGTTTCGAGAAAATTTTTCGGTATGCAGCTGTTTAGCCTGCTAACTGCTGCTTAACAAAATAAAAATTTTGTATGGCTTGAAATTACCGCTCATTTTTGTTGATATTTTTTTCTGACAATGTAAATGTCAAATTTTGTTAAAATAACGAAAAATATTCCACCAATCTTACACACAATTTTTAATTTGCATTTCGAGAAAATCTTCCAGTAAGCAGTTGTTTAGCCTGCTAACTGCTGCTTAACAATTCAAATTTTGTATGGGTTGAAATTACCGCTCATTTTTGGTGATATTTTTTCCTGGCGAACTAATTGTGAAATTTTGTTAAAATAACGGAAAAAATCTAAGACGCAATTTTTAATTTGAATTTCAAAAAAAATTTTCGGTATGCAGTTGTTTAGCCTGTTAACCGCTGCTTAACAAAATTAAAATTTTGTATGGCTTGAAATTACCGCTCATTTTTGGTGATATTTTTTCCTGACGAACCAAGTGTCAAAATTTGTTCAAAGGGCGAAAAAAATTAAACCAATCTTACACACAATTTTTATTTTGAATTTCGAGAAAAACTTTCGGTATGCAGTTGTTTAGCCTGCTAACCGCTGTTGAACAAAATTACAATTTTGTATGACTTGAAATTACCGCTCATTTTTGGTGATATTTTTTCCTGACGAACCAAGTATCAAAATTTGTTAAAATAACGGAAAAAATCTTACACACAATTTTTATTTTGAACTTCGAAAAAAACTTTCGGTATGCAGTTGTTTAGCCCGCTAACCGCTGCTTATCAAAATAAAAATTTTGTATGGCTTGAAATTACCGCTCATTTTTGTTGATATTTTTTTCTGACGAAGTAAATGTCAAATTTTGTTAAAATAACGGAAAAAATTCCACCAATCTTACACACAATTTTTAATTTGAATTTCGAGAAAATGTTTCGGTATGCAGTTGTTTAGCCTGCTAACCGCTGCTGAACAAAATTAAAATTTTGTATGACTTGAAATTACCGCCCATTTTTGGTGATATTTTTTCCTGACTAACCAAGCATCAAAATTTGTTAAAATAACGGCAAAAATCTTACACACAATTTTTATTTTGAATTTGGAAAAAAACTTTCGGTATGCAGTTGTTTAGCCTGCTAACCGCTGCTTATCAAAATAAAAATTTTGTATGGCTTGAAATTACCGCTCATTTTTGGTGATATTTTTTTCTAACGAAGTAAATGTCAAATTTTGTTAAAATAACGGAAAATATTCCACCAATCTTACACACAATTCTTAATTTGAATTTCGAGAAAATGTTTCGGTATGCAGTTGCTTAGCCTGTTAACCGCTGCTTAACAAAATTAAAATTTTGTATGGCTTGAAATTAGCGCTCATTTTTGGTGATATTTTTTTCAGACGAACCAAGTGTCAAAATTTGTTAAAATAAAGGAAAAAATCTTACACACAATTTTTAATTTGAATTTCGAGAAAATCTTTCGGTATGCAGTTGTTTAGCCTGCTAACCGCTGTTTATCAAAATTAAAATTTTGTATGGCTTGAAATTACCGCTCATTTTTGGTGATATTTTTTTCTGACGAACTAAGTATCAAAATTTGTTAAAATAACGGAAAAAGTTCAACAAATCTTACACAAAATTTTTAATTTGAGTTTCTTAAAAAAAATGCCGTATGCAGTTGTTTAGCCTGCTAACCGCTGCTTAACAAAATTAAACTTTTGTATGGCTTGAAATTAGCGCTCATTTTTGGTGATATTTTTTTCAGACGAACCAAGTGTCAAAATTTGTTAAAATAAAGGAAAAAATCTTACACACAATTTTTAATTTGAATTTCGAGAAAATCTTTCGGTATGCAGTTGTTTAGCCTGCTAACCGCTGTTTATCAAAATTAAAATTTTGTATGGCTTGAAATTACCGCTCATTTTTGGTGATATTTTTTTCTGACGAACTAAGTATCAAAATTTGTTAAAATAACGGAAAAAGTTCAACAAATCTTACACAAAATTTTTAATTTGAGTTTCTTAAAAAAAATGCCGTATGCAGTTGTTTAGCCTGCTAACCGCTGCTTAACAAAATTAAACTTTTGTATGGCTTGAAATTAGCGCTCATTTTTGGTGATATTTTTTTCAGACGAACCAAGTGTCAAAATTTGTTAAAATAACGGAAAATATCTTACACACAATTTTTAATTTGAATTTCGAAAAAAACTTTCGGTTTGCAGTTGTTTAACCTGCTAACCGCTGCTTAATAAAATTAAAATTTTGTATGGCTTCAAATTACCGCTCATTTTTGGTGATATTTTTTTCAGACGAACCAAGTGTCAAAATTTGTTAAAATAAAGGAAAAAATCTTACACACAATTTTTAATTTGAATTTCGAAAAAAACTTTCGGTATGCAGTTGTTTAGCCTGCTAACCGCTGTTTATCAAAATTAAAATTTTGTATGGCTTGAAATTACCGCTCATTTTTGGTGATATTTTTTTCTGACGAAGTAAATGTCAAATTTTGTTAAAATAACGGAAAAAATTCCACCAATCTTACACACAATTTTTAATTTGAATTTCGAGAAAATCTTCCGGTAAGCAGTTGTTTAGCCTGCTAACTGCTGCTTAACAATTCAAATTTTGTATGGGTTGAAATTACCGCTCATTTTTGGTGATATTTTTTTCTGGCGAAGTAAATGTCAAATTTTGTTAAAATAACGGAAAAAATTCCACCAATCTTACACACAATTTTTAATTTGAATTTCGAGAAAATGTTTCGGTATGCAGTTGTTTAGCCTGCTAACCGCTGCTTAACAAAATTAAAATTTTGTATGGCTTGAAATTACCGCTCATTTTTGGTGATATTTTTTCCTGACGAACCAAGTGTCAAAACTTGTTCAAAGGGCGGAAAAAATTAAACCAATCTTACACACAATTTTTATTTTGAATTTCGAGAAAATTTTTCGGTATGCAGTTGTTTAGCCTGCTAACCGCTGCTTATCAAAATAAAAATTTTGTATGGCTTGAAATTACCGCTCATTTTTGTTGATATTTTTTTCTGACGAAGTAAATGTCAAATTTTGTTAAAATAACGGAAAAAATTCCACCAATCTTACACACAATTTTTAATTTGAATTTCGAGAAAATGTTTCGGTATGCAGTTGTTTAGCCTGCTAACCGCTGCTGAACAAAATTAAAATTTTGTATGACTTGAAATTACCGCCCATTTTTGGTGATATTTTTTCCTGACTAACCAAGTATCAAAATTTGTTAAAATAACGGCAAAAATCTTACACACAATTTTTATTTTGAATTTGGAAAAAAACTTTCGGTATGCAGTTGTTTAGCCTGCTAACCGCTGCTTATCAAAATAAAAATTTTGTATGGCTTGAAATTACCGCTCATTTTTGGTGATATTTTTTTCTGACGAAGTAAATGTCAAATTTTGTTAAAATAACGGAAAATATTCCACCAATCTTACACACAATTCTTAATTTGAATTTCGAGAAAATGTTTCGGTATGCAGTTGCTTACCCTGTAACCGCTGCTTAACAAAATTAAAATTTTGTATGGCTTCAAATTACCGCTCATTTTTGGTGATATTTTTTTCAGACGAACCAAGTGTCAAAATTTGTTAAAATAACGGAAAATATCTTACACACAATTTTTAATTTGAATTTCGAAAAAAACTTTCGGTTTGCAGTTGTTTAACCTGCTAACCGCTGCTTAACAAAATTAAAATTTTGTATGGCTTGAAATTACCGCTCATTTTTGGTGATATTTTTTTCTGACGAACTAATTGTCAAAATTTGTTAAAATAAAGGAAAAAATCTTACACACAATTTTTAATTTGAATTTCGAGAAAATTTTTCGGTATGCAGTTGTTTAGCCTGCTAACCGCTGTTTACCAAAATTAAAATTTTGTATGGCTTCAAATTACCGCTCATTTTTGGTGATATTTTTTTCTGACGAAGTAAATGTCAAATTTTGTTAAAATAACGGAAAATATTCCACCAATCTTACACACAATTCTTAATTTGAATTTCGAGAAAATGTTTCGGTATGCAGCTGCTTAGCCTGTTAACCGCTGCTTAATAAAATTAAAATTTTGTATGGCTTCAAATTACCGCTCATTTTTGGTGATATTTTTTTCAGACGAACCAAGTGTCAAAATTTGTTAAAATAAAGGAAAAAATCTTACACACAATTTTTAATTTGAATTTCGAGAAAATCTTTCGGTATGCAGTTGTTTAGCCTGCTAACCGCTGTTTAACAAAATTAAAATTTTGTATGGCTTGAAATTACCGCTCATTTTTGGTGATATTTTTTTCTGACGAAGTAAATGTCAAATTTTGTTAAAATAACGGAAAATATTCCACCAATCTTACACACAATTATTAATTTGAATTTCGAGAAAATGTTTCGGTATGCAGTTGCTTAGCCTGTTAACCGCTGCTTAACAAAATTAAAATTTTGTATGGCTTCAAATTACCGCTCATTTTTGGTGATATTTTTTTCAGACGAACCAAGTGTCAAAATTTGTTAAAATAACGGAGAAAATATCTTACACACAATTTTTAATTTGAATTTCGAAAAAAACTTTCGGTATGCAGTTGTTTAGCCTGCTAACCGCTGCTTAACAAAATTAAAATTTTGTATGGCTTGAAAATACCGCCCATTATTGGTGATATTTTTTTCAGACGAAATAAGTGTCAAAATTTGTTAAAATAACGGAAAATCGTACACACAATTTTTAATTTGAATTTCGAAAAAAAATTTCGGTCTGCAGTTGTTTAGCCTGCTAACCGCTGCTTAACAAAATTAAAATTTTGTATGGCTTGAAATTACCGCTCATTTTTGGTGATATTTTTTTCTGACGAACTTATTGTCAAATTTTGTTAAAATAACGGAAAAAATTCCACAAATCTTACACACAATTTTTAATTTGAATTTCAAAAAAAACGTTCGGTATGCAGTTGTTTAGCCTGCTAACCGCTGCTTAACAATTCAAATTTTGTATGGCTTGAAATTACCGCTCATTTTTGGTGATATTTTTTTCTGACGAACTAATTGTCAAATTTTTTTAAAATAACGGAAAAAATTCCACAAATCTTACACACAATTTTTAATTTGAGTTTCGAGAAAATTTTTCGGTATGCAGCTGTTTAGCCTGCTAACTGCTGCTTAACAAAATAAAAATTTTGTATGGCTTGAAATTACCGCTCATTTTTGTTGATATTTTTTTCTGACAATGTAAATGTCAAATTTTGTTAAAATAACGAAAAATATTCCACCAATCTTACACACAATTTTTAATTTGCATTTCGAGAAAATCTTCCAGTAAGCAGTTGTTTAGCCTGCTAACTGCTGCTTAACAATTCAAATTTTGTATGGGTTGAAATTACCGCTCATTTTTGGTGATATTTTTTTCAGACGAACCAAGTGTCAAAATTTGTTAAAATAACGGAGAAAATATCTTACACACAATTTTTAATTTGAATTTCGAAAAAAACTTTCGGTATGCAGTTGTTTAGCCTGCTAACCGCTGCTTAACAAAATTAAAATTTTGTATGGCTTGAAAATACCGCCCATTATTGGTGATATTTTTTTCAGACGAAATAAGTGTCAAAATTTGTTAAAATAACGGAAAATCGTACACACAATTTTTAATTTGAATTTCGAAAAAAAATTTCGGTCTGCAGTTGTTTAGCCTGCTAACCGCTGCTTAACAAAATTAAAATTTTGTATGGCTTGAAATTACCGCTCATTTTTGGTGATATTTTTTTCTGACGAACTTATTGTCAAATTTTGTTAAAATAACGGAAAAAATTCCACAAATCTTACACACAATTTTTAATTTGAATTTCAAAAAAAACGTTCGGTATGCAGTTGTTTAGCCTGCTAACCGCTGCTTAACAATTCAAATTTTGTATGGCTTGAAATTACCGCTCATTTTTGGTGATATTTTTTTCTGACGAACTAAGTATCAAAATTTGTTAAAATAACGGAAAAAGTTCAACAAATCTTACACAAAATTTTTAATTTGAGTTTCTTAAAAAAAATGCCGTATGCAGTTGTTTAGCCTGCTAACCGCTGCTTAACAAAATTAAACTTTTGTATGGCTTGAAATTAGCGCTCATTTTTGGTGATATTTTTTTCAGACGAACCAAGTGTCAAAATTTGTTAAAATAACGGAAAATATCTTACACACAATTTTTAATTTGAATTTCGAAAAAAACTTTCGGTTTGCAGTTGTTTAACCTGCTAACCGCTGCTTAATAAAATTAAAATTTTGTATGGCTTCAAATTACCGCTCATTTTTGGTGATATTTTTTTCAGACGAACCAAGTGTCAAAATTTGTTAAAATAAAGGAAAAAATCTTACACACAATTTTTAATTTGAATTTCGAAAAAAACTTTCGGTATGCAGTTGTTTAGCCTGCTAACCGCTGTTTATCAAAATTAAAATTTTGTATGGCTTGAAATTACCGCTCATTTTTGGTGATATTTTTTTCTGACGAAGTAAATGTCAAATTTTGTTAAAATAACGGAAAAAATTCCACCAATCTTACACACAATTTTTAATTTGAATTTCGAGAAAATCTTCCGGTAAGCAGTTGTTTAGCCTGCTAACTGCTGCTTAACAATTCAAATTTTGTATGGGTTGAAATTACCGCTCATTTTTGGTGATATTTTTTCCTGACGAACCAAGTGTCAAAATTTGTTCAAAGGGCGAAAAAAATTAAACCAATCTTACACACAATTTTTATTTTGAATTTCGAGAAAAACTTTCGGTATGCAGTTGTTTAGCCTGCTAACCGCTGTTGAACAAAATTACAATTTTGTATGACTTGAAATTACCGCTCATTTTTGGTGATATTTTTTCCTGACGAACCAAGTATCAAAATTTGTTAAAATAACGGAAAAAATCTTACACACAATTTTTATTTTGAACTTCGAAAAAAACTTTCGGTATGCAGTTGTTTAGCCTGCTAACCGCTGCTTATCAAAATAAAAATTTTGTATGGCTTGAAATTACCGCTCATTTTTGTTGATATTTTTTTCTGACGAAGTAAATGTCAAATTTTGTTAAAATAACGGAAAATATTCCACCAATCTTACACACAATTCTTAATTTGAATTTCGAGAAAATGTTTCGGTATGCAGTTGCTTACCCTGTAACCGCTGCTTAACAAAATTAAAATTTTGTATGGCTTCAAATTACCGCTCATTTTTGGTGATATTTTTTTCAGACGAACCAAGTGTCAAAATTTGTTAAAATAACGGAAAATATCTTACACACAATTTTTAATTTGAATTTCGAAAAAAACTTTCGGTTTGCAGTTGTTTAACCTGCTAACCGCTGCTTAACAAAAGTAAAATTTTGTATGGCTTGAAATTACCGCTCATTTTTGGTGATATTTTTTTCTGACGAACTAATTGTCAAAATTTGTTAAAATAAAGGAAAAAATCTTACACACAATTTTTAATTTGAATTTCGAGAAAATTTTTCGGTATGCAGTTGTTTAGCCTGCTAACCGCTGTTTACCAAAATTAAAATTTTGTATGGCTTCAAATTACCGCTCATTTTTGGTGATATTTTTTTCTGACGAAGTAAATGTCAAATTTTGTTAAAATAACGGAAAATATTCCACCAATCTTACACACAATTCTTAATTTGAATTTCGAGAAAATGTTTCGGTATGCAGCTGCTTAGCCTGTTAACCGCTGCTTAATAAAATTAAAATTTTGTATGGCTTCAAATTACCGCTCATTTTTGGTGATATTTTTTTCAGACGAACCAAGTGTCAAAATTTGTTAAAATAAAGGAAAAAATCTTACACACAATTTTTAATTTGAATTTCGAGAAAATCTTTCGGTATGCAGTTGTTTAGCCTGCTAACCGCTGTTTAACAAAATTAAAATTTTGTATGGCTTGAAATTACCGCTCATTTTTGGTGATATTTTTTTCTGACGAAGTAAATGTCAAATTTTGTTAAAATAACGGAAAATATTCCACCAATCTTACACACAATTATTAATTTGAATTTCGAGAAAATGTTTCGGTATGCAGTTGCTTAGCCTGTTAACCGCTGCTTAACAAAATTAAAATTTTGTATGGCTTCAAATTACCGCTCATTTTTGGTGATATTTTTTTCAGACGAACCAAGTGTCAAAATTTGTTAAAATAACGGAGAAAATATCTTACACACAATTTTTAATTTGAATTTCGAGAAAATTTTTCGGTATGCAGTTGTTTAGCCTGCTAACCGCTGTTTACCAAAATTAAAATTTTGTATGGCTTCAAATTACCGCTCATTTTTGGTGATATTTTTTTCTGACGAACTAATTGTCAAAATTTGTTAAAATAAAGGAAAAAATCTTACACACAATTTTTAATTTGAATTTCGAGAAAATTTTTCGGTATGCAGTTGTTTAGCCTGCTAACCGCTGTTTACCAAAATTAAAATTTTGTATGGCTTCAAATTACCGCTCATTTTTGGTGATATTTTTTTCTGACGAAGTAAATGTCAAATTTTGTTAAAATAACGGAAAATATTCCACCAATCTTACACACAATTCTTAATTTGAATTTCGAGAAAATGTTTCGGTATGCAGCTGCTTAGCCTGTTAACCGCTGCTTAATAAAATTAAAATTTTGTATGGCTTCAAATTACCGCTCATTTTTGGTGATATTTTTTTCAGACGAACCAAGTGTCAAAATTTGTTAAAATAAAGGAAAAAATCTTACACACAATTTTTAATTTGAATTTCGAGAAAATCTTTCGGTATGCAGTTGTTTAGCCTGCTAACCGCTGTTTAACAAAATTAAAATTTTGTATGGCTTGAAATTACCGCTCATTTTTGGTGATATTTTTTTCTGACGAAGTAAATGTCAAATTTTGTTAAAATAACGGAAAATATTCCACCAATCTTACACACAATTATTAATTTGAATTTCGAGAAAATGTTTCGGTATGCAGTTGTTTAGCCTGCTAACCGCTGCTTAACAAAATTAAAATTTTGTATGGCTTGAAAATACCGCCCATTATTGGTGATATTTTTTTCAGACGAAATAAGTGTCAAAATTTGTTAAAATAACGGAAAATCGTACACACAATTTTTAATTTGAATTTCGAAAAAAAATTTCGGTCTGCAGTTGTTTAGCCTGCTAACCGCTGCTTAACAAAATTAAAATTTTGTATGGCTTGAAATTACCGCTCATTTTTGGTGATATTTTTTTCTGACGAACTTATTGTCAAATTTTGTTAAAATAACGGAAAAAATTCCACAAATCTTACACACAATTTTTAATTTGAATTTCAAAAAAAACGTTCGGTATGCAGTTGTTTAGCCTGCTAACCGCTGCTTAACAATTCAAATTTTGTATGGCTTGAAATTACCGCTCATTTTTGGTGATATTTTTTTCTGACGAACTAATTGTCAAATTTTTTTAAAATAACGGAAAAAATTCCACAAATCTTACACACAATTTTTAATTTGAGTTTCGAGAAAATTTTTCGGTATGCAGCTGTTTAGCCTGCTAACTGCTGCTTAACAAAATAAAAATTTTGTATGGCTTGAAATTACCGCTCATTTTTGTTGATATTTTTTTCTGACAATGTAAATGTCAAATTTTGTTAAAATAACGAAAAATATTCCACCAATCTTACACACAATTTTTAATTTGCATTTCGAGAAAATCTTCCAGTAAGCAGTTGTTTAGCCTGCTAACTGCTGCTTAACAATTCAAATTTTGTATGGGTTGAAATTACCGCTCATTTTTGGTGATATTTTTTTCTGGCGAACTAATTGTCAAATTTTGTTAAAATAACGGAAAAAATCTAAGACGCAATTTTTAATTTGAATTTCGAGAAAAACTTTCGGTATGCAGTTGTTTAGCCTGCTAACCGCTGTTGAACAAAATTACAATTTTGTATGACTTGAAATTACCGCTCATTTTTGGTGATATTTTTTCCTGACGAACCAAGTATCAAAATTTGTTAAAATAACGGAAAAAATCTTACACACATTTTTATTTTGAACTTCGAAAAAAACTTTCGGTATGCAGTTGTTTAGCCTGCTAACCGCTGCTTATCAAAATAAAAATTTTGTATGGCTTGAAATTACCGCTAATTTTTGTTGATATTTTTTTCTGACGAAGTAAATGTCAAATTTTGTTAAAATAACGGAAAAAATTCCACCAATCTTACACACAATTTTTAATTTGAATTTCGAGAAAATGTTTCGGTATGCAGTTGTTTAGCCTGCTAACCGCTGCTGAACAAAATTAAAATTTTGTATGACTTGAAATTACCGCCCATTTTTGGTGATATTTTTTCCTGACTAACCAAGTATCAAAATTTGTTAAAATAACGGCAAAAATCTTACACACAATTTTTATTTTGAATTTGGAAAAAAACTTTCGGTATGCAGTTGTTTAGCCTGCTAACCGCTGCTTATCAAAATAAAAATTTTGTATGGCTTGAAATTACCGCTCATTTTTGGTGATATTTTTTTCTGACGAAGTAAATGTCAAATTTTGTTAAAATAACGGAAAATATTCCACCAATCTTACACACAATTCTTAATTTGAATTTCGAGAAAATGTTTCGGTATGCAGTTGCTTAGCCTGTTAACCGCTGCTTAACAAAATTAAAATTTTGTATGGCTTCAAATTACCGCTCATTTTTGGTGATATTTTTTTCAGACGAACCAAGTGTCAAAATTTGTTAAAATAACGGAAAATATCTTACACACAATTTTTAATTTGAATTTCGAAAAAAACTTTCGGTATGCAGTTGTTTAATTTGCTAACCGCTGCTTAACAAAATTAAAATTTTGTATGGCTTGAAATTACCGCTCATTTTTGGTGATATTTTTTTCTGACGAACTTATTGTCAAATTTTGTTAAAATAACGGAAAAAATTCCACAAATCTTACACACAATTTTTAATTTGAATTTCAAAAAAACTTTCGGTATGCAGTTGTTTAGCCTGCTAACCGCTGCTTAACAAAATTAAACTTTTGTATGGCTTGAAATTAGCGCTCATTTTTGGTGATATTTTTTTCAGACGAACCAAGTGTCAAAATTTGTTAAAATAAAGGAAAAAATCTTACACACAATTTTTAATTTGAATTTCGAGAAAATCTTTCGGTATGCAGTTGTTTAGCCTGCTAACCGCTGTTTATCAAAATTAAAATTTTGTATGGCTTGAAATTACCGCTCATTTTTGGTGATATTTTTTTCTGACGAACTAAGTATCAAAATTTGTTAAAATAACGGAAAAAGTTCAACAAATCTTACACAAAATTTTTAATTTGAGTTTCTTAAAAAAAATGCCGTATGCAGTTGTTTAGCCTGCTAACCGCTGCTTAACAAAATTAAACTTTTGTATGGCTTGAAATTAGCGCTCATTTTTGGTGATATTTTTTTCAGACGAACCAAGTGTCAAAATTTGTTAAAATAAAGGAAAAAATCTTACACACAATTTTTAATTTGAATTTCGAGAAAATCTTTCGGTATGCAGTTGTTTAGCCTGCTAACCGCTGCTTAACAAAATTAAACTTTTGTATGGCTTGAAATTAGCGCTCATTTTTGGTGATATTTTTTTCAGACGAACCAAGTGTCAAAATTTGTTAAAATAAAGGAAAAAATCTTACACACAATTTTTAATTTGAATTTCGAGAAAATCTTTCGGTATGCAGTTGTTTAGCCTGCTAACCGCTGTTTATCAAAATTAAAAGTTTGTATGGCTTCAAATTACCGCTCATTTTTGGTGATATTTTTTTCAGACGAACCAAGTGTCAAAATTTGTTAAAATAACGGAAAATATCTTACACACAATTTTTAATTTGAATTTCGAAAAAAACTTTCGGTATGCAGTTGTTTAGCCTGCTAACCGCTGTTTATCAAAATTAAAATTTTGTATGGCTTGAAATTACCGCTCATTTTTGGTGATATTTTTTTCTGACGAACTAAGTATCAAAATTTGTTAAAATAACGGAAAAAGTTCAACAAATCTTACACAAAATTTTTAATTTGAGTTTCTTAAAAAAAATGCCGTATGCAGTTGTTTAGCCTGCTGAAAAAATTCCACAAATCTTACACACAATTTTTAATTTGAATTTCAAAAAAAGCTTTCGGTATGCAGTTGTTTAGCCTGCTAACCGCTGCTTAACAAAATTAAACTTTTGTATGGCTTGAAATTAGCGCTCATTTTTGGTGATATTTTTTTCAGACGAACCAAGTGTCAAAATTTGTTAAAATAAAGGAAAAAATCTTACACACAATTTTTAATTTGAATTTCGAGAAAATCTTTCGGTATGCAGTTGTTTAGCCTGCTAACCGCTGTTTATCAAAATTAAAATTTTGTATGGCTTGAAATTACCGCTCATTTTTGGTGATATTTTTTTCTGACGAACTAGCTGTCAAATTTTGTTAAAATAACGGAAAAAGTTCAACAAATCTTACACAAAATTTTTAATTTGAGTTTCTTAAAAAAAATGCCGTATGCAGTTGTTTAGCCTGCTAACCGCTGCTTAACAAAATTAAAATTTTGTATGGCTTGAAATTACCGCTCATTTTTGGTGATATTTTTTTCTGACGAAGTAAATGTCAAATTTTGTTAAAATAACGGAAAATATTCCACCAATCTTACACACAATTCTTAATTTGAATTTCGAGAAAATGTTTCGGTATGCAGTTGCTTAGCCTGTTAACCGCTGCTTAACAAAATTAAAATTTTGTATGGCTTCAAATTACCGCTCATTTTTGGTGATATTTTTTTCAGACGAACCAAGTGTCAAAATTTGTTAAAATAACGGAAAATATCTTACACACAATTTTTAATTTGAATTTCGAAAAAAACTTTCGGTATGCAGTTGTTTAATTTGCTAACCGCTGCTTAACAAAATTAAAATTTTGTATGGCTTGAAATTACCGCTCATTTTTGGTGATATTTTTTTCTGACGAACTTATTGTCAAATTTTGTTAAAATAACGGAAAAAATTCCACAAATCTTACACACAATTTTTAATTTGAATTTCAAAAAAACTTTCGGTATGCAGTTGTTTAGCCTGCTAACCGCTGCTTAACAAAATTAAACTTTTGTATGGCTTGAAATTAGCGCTCATTTTTGGTGATATTTTTTTCAGACGAACCAAGTGTCAAAATTTGTTAAAATAAAGGAAAAAATCTTACACACAATTTTTAATTTGAATTTCGAGAAAATCTTTCGGTATGCAGTTGTTTAGCCTGCTAACCGCTGTTTATCAAAATTAAAATTTTGTATGGCTTGAAATTACCGCTCATTTTTGGTGATATTTTTTTCTGACGAACTAAGTATCAAAATTTGTTAAAATAACGGAAAAAGTTCAACAAATCTTACACAAAATTTTTAATTTGAGTTTCTTAAAAAAAATGCCGTATGCAGTTGTTTAGCCTGCTAACCGCTGCTTAACAAAATTAAACTTTTGTATGGCTTGAAATTAGCGCTCATTTTTGGTGATATTTTTTTCAGACGAACCAAGTGTCAAAATTTGTTAAAATAAAGGAAAAAATCTTACACACAATTTTTAATTTGAATTTCGAGAAAATCTTTCGGTATGCAGTTGTTTAGCCTGTTAACCGCTGCTTAACAAAATTAAACTTTTGTATGGCTTGAAATTAGCGCTCATTTTTGGTGATATTTTTTTCAGACGAACCAAGTGTCAAAATTTGTTAAAATAAAGGAAAAAATCTTACACACAATTTTTAATTTGAATTTCGAGAAAATCTTTCGGTATGCAGTTGTTTAGCCTGCTAACCGCTGTTTATCAAAATTAAAAGTTTGTATGGCTTCAAATTACCGCTCATTTTTGGTGATATTTTTTTCAGACGAACCAAGTGTCAAAATTTGTTAAAATAACGGAAAATATCTTACACACAATTTTTAATTTGAATTTCGAAAAAAACTTTCGGCATGCAGTTGTTTAGCCTGCTAACCGCTGTTTATCAAAATTAAAATTTTGTATGGCTTGAAATTACCGCTCATTTTTGGTGATATTTTTTTCTGACGAACTAAGTATCAAAATTTGTTAAAATAACGGAAAAAGTTCAACAAATCTTACACAAAATTTTTAATTTGAGTTTCTTAAAAAAAATGCCGTATGCAGTTGTTTAGCCTGCTGAAAAAATTCCACAAATCTTACACACAATTTTTAATTTGAATTTCAAAAAAAGCTTTCGGTATGCAGTTGTTTAGCCTGCTAACCGCTGCTTAACAAAATTAAACTTTTGTATGGCTTGAAATTAGCGCTCATTTTTGGTGATATTTTTTTCAGACGAACCAAGTGTCAAAATTTGTTAAAATAAAGGAAAAAATCTTACACACAATTTTTAATTTGAATTTCGAGAAAATCTTTCGGTATGCAGTTGTTTAGCCTGCTAACCGCTGTTTATCAAAATTAAAATTTTGTATGGCTTGAAATTACCGCTCATTTTTGGTGATATTTTTTTCTGACGAACTAAGTATCAAAATTTGTTAAAATAACGGAAAAAGTTCAACAAATCTTACACAAAATTTTTAATTTGAGTTTCTTAAAAAAAATGCCGTATGCAGTTGTTTAGCCTGCTAACCGCTGCTTAACAAAATTAAACTTTTGTATGGCTTGAAATTAGCGCTCATTTTTGGTGATATTTTTTTCAGACGAACCAAGTGTCAAAATTTGTTAAAATAAAGGAAAAAATCTTACACACAATTTTTAATTTGAATTTCGAGAAAATCTTTCGGTATGCAGTTGTTTAGCCTGCTAACCGCTGTTTATCAAAATTAAAATTTTGTATGGCTTGAAATTACCGCTCATTTTTGGTGATATTTTTTTCTGACGAACTAAGTATCAAAATTTGTTAAAATAACGGAAAAAGTTCAACAAATCTTACACAAAATTTTCAATTTGAGTTTCTTAAAAAAAATGCCGTATGCAGTTGTTTAGCCTGCTAACCGCTGCTTAACAAAATTAAACTTTTGTATGGCTTGAAATTAGCGCTCATTTTTGGTGATATTTTTTTCAGACGAACCAAGTGTCAAAATTTGTTAAAATAAAGGAAAAAATCTTACACACAATTTTTAATTTGAATTTCGAGAAAATCTTTCGGTATGCAGTTGTTTAGCCTGCTAACCGCTGTTTATCAAAATTAAAAGTTTGTATGGCTTCAAATTACCGCTCATTTTTGGTGATATTTTTTTCAGACGAACCAAGTGTCAAAATTTGTTAAAATAACGGAAAATATCTTACACACAATTTTTAATTTGAATTTCGAAAAAAACTTTCGGTATGCAGTTGTTTAGCCTGCTAACCGCTGTTTATCAAAATTAAAATTTTGTATGGCTTGAAATTACCGCTCATTTTTGGTGATATTTTTTTCTGACGAAGTAAATGTCAAATTTTGTTAAAATAACGGAAAATATTCCACCAATCTTACACACAATTCTTAATTTGAATTTCGAGAAAATGTTTCGGTATGCAGTTGCTTAGCCTGTTAACCGCTGCTTAACAAAATTAAAATTTTGTATGGCTTCAAATTACCGCTCATTTTTGGTGATATTTTTTTCAGACGAACCAAGTGTCAAAATTTGTTAAAATAACGGAAAATATCTTACACACAATTTTTAATTTGAGTTTCGAAAAAAACTTTCGGTTTGCAGTTGTTTAACCTGCTAACCGCTGCTTAACAAAATTAAAATTTTGTATGGCTTGAAATTACCGCTCATTTTTGGTGATATTTTTTTCTGACGAACTAATTGTCAAATTTTGTTAAAAAAACGGAAAAAATTCCACCAATCTTACACACAATTTTTAATTTGAATTTCGAGGAAATGTTTCGGTATGCAGTTGTTTAGCCTGCTAACCGCTGCTTAACAAAATTAAAATTTTGTATGGCTTGAAATTACCGCTCATTTTTGGTGATATTTTTTTTGACGAACCAAGTGTCAAAATTTGTTAAAATAACGGGAAAAATCTTACACACAATTTTTAATTTGAATTTCGAAAAAAACTTTCGGTATGCAGTTGTTTAGCCTGCTAACCGCTGCTGAACAAAATTAAAATTTTGTATGGCTTGAAATTACCGCTCCTTTTTGGTGATATTTTTTCCTGACGAACCAAGTGTCAAAATTTGTTCAAAAGGCGGAAAAAATTCCACAAATTTTACACATAATTTTTAATTTGAATTTCCAAAAAACGTTTCGGTATGCGGTTGTTTAGCCTGATAACCGCAGTTTATCAAAATTAAAAGTTTGTATGGCTTGAAATTACTGCTCATTTTTGGTGATGTTTTTTTCAGACGAACCAAGTGTCAAAATTTGTTAAAATAAAGGAAAAAATCTTACACACAATTTTTAATTTGAATTTCGAGAAAATCTTTCGGTACGCAGTTGTTTAGCCTGCTAACCGCTGCTTAACAAAATTAAACTTTTGTATGGCTTGAAATTAGCGCTCATTTTTGGTGATATTTTTTTCTGACGAAATAATTGTCAAATTTTTTTAAAACAACGGAAAAAATTCCACAAATCTTACACACAATTTTTAAATTGAGTTTCGAGAAAATTTTTCGGTATGCAGTTGTTTAGCTGCTAACTGCTGCTTAACAAAATAAAAATTTTGTATGGCTTGAAATTACCGCTCATTTTTGTTGATATTTTTTTCTGACAATGTAAATGTCAAATTTTGTTAAAATAACGAAAAATATTCCACCAATCTTACACACAATTTTTAATTTGCACTTCGAGAAAATCTTCCAGTAAGCAGTTGTTTAGCCTGCTAACTGCTGCTTAACAATTCAAATTTTGTATGGGTTGAAATTACCGCTCATTTTTGGTGATATTTTTTTCTGGTGAACTAATTGTCAAATTTTGTTAAAATAACGGAAAAAATCTAAGACGCAATTTTTAATTTGAATTTCAAAAAAAATTTTCGGTATGCAGTTGTTTAGCCTGCTAACCGCTGCTTAACAAAATTAAAATTTTGTATGGCTTGAAATTACCGCTCATTTTTGGTGATATTTTTTCCTGACGAACCAAGTGTCAAAACTTGTTCAAAGGGCGGAAAAAATTAAACCAATCTTACACACAATTTTTATTTTGAATTTCGAGAAAATGTTTCGGTATGCAGTTGTTTAGCCTGCTAACCGCTGCTTAACAAAATTAAAATTTTGTATGGCTTGAAATTACCGCTCATTTTTGGTGATATTTTTTCCTGACGAACCAAGTGTCAAAATTTGTTCAAAGGGCGGAAAAAATTAAACCAATCTTACACACAATTTTTATTTTGAATTTCGAGAAAATGTTTCGGTATGCAGTTGTTTAGCCTGCTAACCGCTGCTTAACAAAATTAAAATTTTGTATGGCTTGAAATTACCGCTCATTTTTGGTGATATTTTTTCCTGACGAACCAAGTATCAAAATTTGTTAAAATAATGGAAAAAATCTTACACACAATTTTTATTTTGAACTTCGAAAAAAACTTTCGGTATGCAGTTGTTTAGCCTGCTAACCGCTGCTTATCAAAATAAAAATTTTGTATGGCTTGAAATTACCGCTCATTTTTGTTGATATTTTTTTCTGACGAAGTAAATGTCAAATTTTGTTAAAATAACGGAAAAAATTCCACCAATCTTACACACAATTTTTAATTTGAATTTCGAGAAAATCTTTCGGTATGCAGTTGTTTAGCCTGCTAACCGCTGCTGAACAAAATTAAAATTTTGTATGACTTGAAATTACCGCCCATTTTTGGTGATATTTTTTCCTGACTAACCAAGTATCAAAATTTGTTAAAATAACGGCAAAAATCTTACACACAATTTTTATTTTGAATTTGGAAAAAAACTTTCGGTATGCAGTTGTTTAGCCTGCTAACCGCTGCTTATCAAACTTAAAATTTTGTATGGCTTGAAATTACCGCTCATTTTTGGTGATATTTTTTTCTGACGAAGTAAATGTCAAATTTTGTTAAAATAACGGAAAATATTCCACCAATCTTACACACAATTCTTAATTTGAATTTCGAGAAAATGTTTCGGTATGCAGTTGCTTAGCCTGTTAACCGCTGCTTAACAAAATTAAAATTTTGTATGGCTTCAAATTACCGCTCATTTTTGGTGATATTTTTTTCAGACGAACCAAGTGTCAAAATTTGTTAAAATAACGGAAAATATCTTACACACAATTTTTAATTTGAATTTCGAAAAAAAACTTTCGGTTTGCAGTTGTTTAACCTGCTAACCGCTGCTTAACAAAAGTAAAATTTTGTATGGCTTGAAATTACCGCTCATTTTTGGTGATATTTTTTTCTGACGAACTAATTGTCAAAATTTGTTAAAATAAAGGAAAAAATCTTACACACAATTTTTAATTTGAATTTCGAGAAAATTTTTCGGTATGCAGTTGTTTAGCCTGCTAACCGCTGTTTACCAAAATTAAAATTTTGTATGGCTTGAAATTACCGCTAATTTTTGGTGATATTTTTTTCTGACGAAGTAAATGTCAAATTTTGTTAAAATAACGGAAAATATTCCACCAATCTTACACACAATTCTTAATTTGAATTTCGAGAAAATGTTTCGGTATGCAGCTGCTTAGCCTGTTAACCGCTGCTTAATAAAATTAAAATTTTGTATGGCTTCAAATTACCGCTCATTTTTGGTGATATTTTTTTCAGACGAACCAAGTGTCAAAATTTGTTAAAATAAAGGAAAAAATCTTACACACAATTTTTAATTTGAATTTCGAGAAAATCTTTCGGTATGCAGTTGTTTAGCCTGCTAACCGCTGTTTACCAAAATTAAAATTTTGTATGGCTTGAAATTACCGCTCATTTTTGGTGATATTTTTTTCTGACGAAGTAAATGTCAAATTTTGTTAAAATAACGGAAAATATTCCACCAATCTTACACACAATTATTAATTTGAATTTCGAGAAAATGTTTCGGTATGCAGTTGCTTAGCCTGTTAACCGCTGCTTAACAAAATTAAAATTTTGTATGGCTTCAAATTACCGCTCATTTTTGGTGATATTTTTTTCAGACGAACCAAGTGTCAAAATTTGTTAAAATAACGGAGAAAATATCTTACACACAATTTTTAATTTGAATTTCGAAAAAAACTTTCGGTTTGCAGTTGTTTAACCTGCTAACCGCTGCTTAACAAATTTAAAATTTTGTATGGCTTGAAATTACCGCTCATTTTTGGTGATATTTTTTTCTGACGAACTAATTGTCAAAATTTGTTAAAATAAAGGAAAAAATCTTACACACAATTTTTAATTTGAATTTCGAGAAAATCTTTCGGTATGCAGTTGTTTAGCCTGCTAACCGCTGTTTACCAAAAATAACCGCTGTTTACCAAAATTAAAATTTTGTATGGGTTGAAATTACCGCTCGTTTTTGGTGATATTTTTTTCCGACGAAGTAAATGTCAAATTTTGTTAAAATAACGGAAAATATTCCACCAATCTTACACACAATTCTTAATTTGAATTTCGAGAAAATGTTTCGGTATGCAGCTGCTTAGCCTGTTAACCGCTGCTTAACAAAATTAAAATTTTGTATGGCTTCAAATTACCGCTCATTTTTGGTGATATTTTTTTCTGACGAAGTAAATGTCAAATTTTGTTAAAATAACGGAAAATATTCTACCAATCTTACACACAATTCTTAATTTGAATTTCGAGAAAATGTTTCGGTATGCAGTTGCTTAGCCTGTTAACCGCTGCTTAACAAAATTAAAATTTTGTATGGCTTCAAATTACCGCTCATTTCTGGTGATATTTTTTTCAGACGAACCAAGTGTCAAAATTTGTTAAAATAACGGAAAATATCTTACACACAATTTTTAATTTGAATTTCGAAAAAAACTTGCGGTTTGCAGTTGTTTAACCTGCTAACCGCTGCTTAACAAAATTAAAATTTTGTATGGCTTGAAATTACCGCTCATTTTTGGTGATATTTTTTTCTGACGAACTAATTGTCAAATTTTGTTAAAATAATGGAAAAAATTCCACAAATCTTACACACAATTTTTAATTTGAATTTCAAAAAAACTTTCGGTATGCAGTTGTTTAGCCTGCTAACCGCTGCTTAACAAAATTAAAATTTTGTATGGCTTGAAATTACTGCTCATTTTGGGTGATGTTTTTTTCAGACGAACCAAGTGTCAAAATTTGTTAAAACAACGGAAAAAATCTTACACACAATTTTTAATTTGAATTTCGAAAATATCTTTCGGTACGCAGTTGTTTAGCCTGCTAACCGCTGCTTAACAAAATTAAACTTTTGTATGGCTTGAAATTAGCGCTCATTTTTGGTGATATTTTTTTCAGACGAACCAAGTGTCAAAATTTGTTGAAATAAAGGAAAAAATCTTACACACAATTTTTAATTTGAATTTCGAGAAAATCTTTCGGTATGCAGTTGTTAAAATAACGGAAAAAGTTCAACAAATCTTACACAAAATTTTTAATTTGAGTTTCTTAAAAAAAATGCCGTATGCAGTTGTTTAGCCTGCTAACCGCTGCTTAACAAAATTAAACTTTTGTATGGCTTGAAATTAGCGCTCATTTTTGGTGATATTTTTTTCAGACGAACCAAGTGTCAAAATTTGTTAAAATAAAGGAAAAAATCTTACACACAATTTTTAATTTGAATTTCGAGAAAATCTTTCGGTATGCAGTTGTTTAGCCCGCTAACCGCTGTTTATCAAAATTTAAAGTTTGTATGGCTTGAAATTACCGCTCCTTTTTGGTGATATTTTTTCCTGACGAACCAAGTGTCAAAATTTGTTCAAAAGGCGGAAAAAATTCAACAAATTTTACACATACTTTTTAATTTGAATTTCCAAAAAACGTTTTGGTATGCGGTTGTTTAGCCTGATAACCGCAGTTTATCAAAATTAAAATTTTGTATGGCTTGAAATTACCGCTCATTTTTGGTGATATTTTTTTCAGACGAACCAAGTGTCAAAATTTGTTAAAATAAAGGAAAAAATCTTACACACAATTTTTAATTTGAATTTCGAGAAAATCTTCCAGTAAGCAGTTGTTTAGCCTGCTAACTGCTGCTTAACAATTCAAATTTTGCATGGGTTGAAATTACCGCTCATTTTTGGTGATATTTTTTTCTGACGAACTAAGTATCAAAATTTGTTAAAATAACGGAAAAAATTCCACAAATCTTACACACAATTTTTAATTTGAGTTTCGAGAAAATTTTTCGGTATGCAGTTGTTTAGCCTGCTAACTGCTGCTTAACAAAATAAAAATTTTGTATGGCTTGAAATTACCGCTCATTTTTGTTGATATTTTTTTCTGACAAAGTAAATGTCAAATTTTGTTAAAATAACGAAAAATATTCCACCAATCTTACACACAATTTTTAATTTGAATTTCGAGAAAATCTTCCGTTAAGCAGTTGTTTAGCCTGCTAACTGCTGCTTAACAATTCAAATTTTGTATGGGTTGAAATTACCGCTCATTTTTGGTGATATTTTTTTCTGACGAACTAATTGTCAAATTTTGTTAAAATAACGGAAAAAATCTAAGACACAATTTTTAATTTGAATTTCAAAAAAAAAACTTTCGGTATGCAGTTGTTTAGCCTGCTAACCGCTGCTGAACAAAATTAAAATTTTGTATGGCTTGAAATTACCGCTCATTTTTGGTGATATTTTTTCCTGACGAACTAATTGTCAAAATTTGTTAAAATAAAGGAAAAAATCTTACACACAATTTTTGATTTGAATTTCGAGAAAATCTTTCGGTATGCAGTTGTTTAGCCTGCTAACCGCTGTTTATCAAAATTAAAATTTTGTATGGCTTGAAATTACCGCTCATTTTTGGTGATATTTTTTTCTGACGAAGTAAATGTCAAATTTTGTTAAAATAACGGAAAATATTCCACCAATCTTACACAAAATTCTTAATTTGAATTTCGAGAAAATGTTTCGGTATGCAGCTGCTTAGCCTGTTAACCGCTGCTTAACAAAATTAAAATTTTGTATGGCTTCAAATTACCGCTCATTTTTGGTGATATTTTTTTCAGACGAACCAAGTGTCAAAATTTGTTAAAATAACGGAAAATATCTTACACACAATTTTTAATTTGAATTTCGAAAAAAACTTTCGGTTTGCAGTTGTTTAACCTGCTAACCGCTGCTTAACAAAATTAAAATTTTGTATGGCGTGAAATTACCGCTCATTTTTGGTGATATTTTTTTCTGACGAACTAATTGTCAAATTTTGTTAAAATAACGGAAAAACTTCCACAAATCTTACACACAATTTTTTATTTGAATTTCAAAAAAAACTTTCGGTATGCAGTTGTTTAGCCTGCTAACCGCTGCTTAACAAAATTAAAATTTTGTATGGCTTGAAATTACCGCTCATTTTTGGTGATATTTTTTTCTGAGGAACTAAATGTCCAATTTTGTTAAAATAACGGAAAAAATTCCACCAATCTTACACACAATTTTTAATTTGAATTTCGAGGAAATGTTTCGGTATGCAGTTGTTTAGCCTGCTAACCGCTGCTGAACAAAATTAAAATTTTGTATGGCTTGAAATTACCGCTCATTTTTGGTGATATTTTTTTTGACGAACCAAGTGTCAAAATTTGTTAAAATAACGGAAAAAATCTTACACACAATTTTTAATTTGAATTTCGAAAAAAACTTTCGGTATGCAGTTGTTTAGCCTGCTAACCGCTGCTGAACAAAATTAAAATTTTGTATGGCTTGAAATTACCGCTCCTTTTTGGTGATATTTTTTCCTGACGAACCAAGTGTCAAAATTTGTTCAAAAGGCGGAAAAAATTCCACAAATTTTACACATAATTTTTAATTTGAATTTCCAAAAAACGTTTCGGTATGCGGTTGTTTAGCCTGATAACCGCAGTTTATCAAAATTAAAAGTTTGTATGGCTTGAAATTACTGCTTATTTTTGGTGATGCTTTTTTCAGACGAACCAAGTGTCAAAATTTGTTAAAATAACGGAAAAAATCTTACACACAATTTTTAATTTGAATTTCGAAAATATCTTTCGGTACGCAGTTATTTAGCCTGCTAACCGCTGCTTAACAAAATTAAACTTTTGTATGGCTTGAAATTAGCGCTCATTTTTGGTGATATTTTTTTCAGACGAACCAAGTGTCAAAATTTGTTAAAATAAAGGAAAAAATCTTACACACAATTTTTAATTTGAATTTCGAGAAAATCTTTCGGTACGCAGTTGTTTAGCCTGCTAACCGCTGTTTATCAAAATTAAAATTTTGTATGGCTTGAAATTACCGCTCATTTTTGGTGATATTTTTTTCTGACGAACTAAGTATCAAAATTTGTTAAAATAACGGAAAAAGTTCAACAAATCTTACACAAAATTTTTAATTTGAGTTTCTTAAAAAAAATGCCGTATGCAGTTGTTTAGCCTGCTAACCGCTGCTTAACAAAATTAAACTTTTGTATGGCTTGAAATTAGCGCTCATTTTTGGTGATATTTTTTTCAGACGAACCAAGTGTCAAAATTTGTTAAAATAAAGGAAAAAATCTTACACACAATTTTTAATTTGAATTTCGAGAAAATCTTTCGGTATGCAGTTGTTTAGCCTGTTAACCGCTGCTTAACAAAATTAAAATTTTGTATGGCTTCAAATTACCGCTCATTTTTGGTGATATTTTTTTCAGACGAACCAAGTGTCAAAATTTGTTAAAATAACGGAAAATATCTTACACACAATTTTTAATTTGAATTTCGAAAAAAACTTTCGGTTTGCAGTTGTTTAACCTGCTAACCGCTGCTTAACAAAATTAAAATTTTGTATGGCTTGAAATTACCGCTCATTTTTGTTGATATTTTTTTCTGACGAACTAATTGTCAAATTTTGTTAAAATAACGGAAAAAATTCCACAAATCTTACACACAATTTTTAATTTGAATTTCAAAAAAAACTTTCGGTATGCAGTTGTTTAGCCTGCTAACCGCTGCTTAACAAAATTAAAATTTTGTATGGCTTGAAATTACTGCTCATTTTTGGTGATGTTTTTTTCAGACGAACCAAGTGTCAAAATTTGTTAAAATAACGGAAAAAATCTTACACACAATTTTTAATTTGAATTTCGAAAATATCTTTCGGTACGCAGTTGTTTAGCCTGCTAACCGCTGCTTAACAAAATTAAACTTTTGTATGGCTTGAAATTAGCGCTCATTTTTGGTGATATTTTTTTCAGACGAACCAAGTGTCAAAATTTGTTAAAATAAAGGAAAAAATCTTACACACAATTTTTAATTTGAATTTCGAGAAAATCTTTCGGTATGCAGTTGTTTAGCCTGCTAACCGCTGTTTGTCAAAATTAAAATTTTGTATGGCTTGAAATTACCGCTCATTTTTGGTGATATTTTTTTCTGACGAACTAAGTATCAAAATTTGTTAAAAAAACGGAAAAAGTTCAACAAATCTTACACAAAATTTTTAATTTGAGTTTCTTAAAAATAATGCCGTATGCAGTTGTTTAGCCTGCTAACCGCTGCTTAACAAAATTAAACTTTTGTATGGCTTGAAATTAGCGCTCATTTTTGGGGATATTTTTTTCAGACGAACCAAGTGTCAAAATTTGTTAAAATAAAGGAAAAAATCTTACACACAATTTTTAATTTGAATTTCGAGAAAATCTTTCGGTATGCAGTTGTTTAGCCCGCTAACCGCTGTTTATCAAAATTAAAAGTTTGTATGGCTTGAAATTACCGCTCCTTTTTGGTGATATTTTTTCCTGACGAACCAAGTGTCAAAATTTGTTCAAAAGGCGGAAAAAATTCAACAAATTTTACACATACTTTTTAATTTGAATTTCCAAAAAACGTTTTGGTATGCGGTTGTTTAGCCTGATAACCGCAGTTTATCAAAATTAAAATTTTGTATGGCTTGAAATTACCGCTCATTTTTGGTGATATTTTTTTCAGACGAACCAAGCGTCAAAATTTGTTAAAATAAAGGAAAAAATCTTACACACAATTTTTAATTTGAATTTCGAGAAAATCTTCCAGTAAGCAGTTGTTTAGCCTGCTAACTGCTGCTTAACAATTCAAATTTTGTATGGGTTGAAATTACCGCTCATTTTTGGTGATATTTTTTTCTGACGAACTAAGTATCAAAATTTGTTAAAATAACGGAAAGAATTCCACAAATCTTACACACAATTTTTAATTTGAGTTTCGAGAAAATTTTTCGGTATGCAGTTGTTTAGCCTGCTAACTGCTGCTTAACAAAATAAAAATTTTGTATGGCTTGAAATTACCGCTCATTTTTGTTGATATTTTTTTCTGACAAAGTAAATGTCAAATTTTGTTAAAATAACGAAAAATATTCCACCAATCTTACACACAATTTTTAATTTGAATTTCGAGAAAATCTTCCGGTAAGCAGTTGTTTAGCCTGCTAACTGCTGCTTAACAATTCAAACTTTGTATGGGTTGAAATTACCGCTCATTTTTGGTGATATTTTTTTCTGACGAACTAATTGTCAAGTTTTATTAAAATAACGGAAAAAATCTAAGACACAATTTTTAATTTGAATTTCAAAAAAAAACTTTCGGTATGCAGTTGTTTAGCCTGCTAACCGCTGCTGAACAAAATTAAAATTTTGTATGGCTTGAAATTACCGCTCATTTTTGGTGATATTTTTTCCTGACGAACTAATTGTCAAAATTTGTTAAAATAAAGGAAAAAATCTTACACACAATTTTTAATTTGAATTTCGAGAAAATCTTTCGGTATGCAGTTGTTTAGCCTGCTAACCGCTGTTTATCAAAATTAAAATTTTGTATGGCTTGAAATTACCGCTCATTTTTGGTGATATTTTTTTCTGACGAAGTAAATGTCAAATTTTGTTAAAATAACGGAAAATATTCCACCAATCTTACACACAATTCTTAATTTGAATTTCGAGAATATGTTTCGGTATGCAGCTGCTTAGCCTGTTAACCGCTGCTTAACAAAATTAAAATTTTGTATGGCTTCAAATTACCGCTCATTTTTGGTGATATTTTTTTCAGACGAACCAAGTGTCAAAATTTGTTAAAATAACGGAAAATATCTTACACACAATTTTTAATTTGAATTTCGAAAAAAACTTTCGGTTTGCAGTTGTTTAACCTGCTAACCGCTGCTTAACAAAATTAAAATTTTGTATGGCGTGAAATTACCGCTCATTTTTGGTGATATTTTTTTCTGACGAACTAATTGTCAAATTTTGTTAAAATAACGGAAAAACTTCCACCAATCTTACACACAATTCTTAATTTGAATTTCGAGAAAATCTTCCAGTAAGCAGTTGTTTAGCCTGCTAACTGCTGCTTAACAATTCAAATTTTGTATGGGTTGAAATTACCGCTCATTTTTGGGGATATTTTTTTCAGACGAACCAAGTGTCAAAATTTGTTAAAATAAAGGAAAAAATCTTACACACAATTTTTAATTTGAATTTCGAGAAAATCTTTCGGTACGCAGTTGTTTAGCCTGCTAACCGCTGTTTATCAAAATTAAAATTTTGTATGGCTTGAAATTACCGCTCATTTTTGGTGATATTTTTTTCTGACGAACTAAGTATCAAAATTTGTTAAAATAACGGAAAAAGTTCAACAAATCTTACACAAAATTTTTAATTTGAGTTTCTTAAAAAAAATGCCGTATGCAGTTGTTTAGCCTGCTAACCGCTGCTTAACAAAATTAAACTTTTGTATGGCTTGAAATTAGCGCTCATTTTTGGTGATATTTTTTTCAGACGAACCAAGTGTCAAAATTTGTTAAAATAAAGGAAAAAATCTTACACACAATTTTTAATTTGAATTTCGAGAAAATCTTTCGGTATGCAGTTGTTTAGCCTGTTAACCGCTGCTTAACAAAATTAAAATTTTGTATGGCTTCAAATTACCGCTCATTTTTGGTGATATTTTTTTCAGACGAACCAAGTGTCAAAATTTGTTAAAATAACGGAAAATATCTTACACACAATTTTTAATTTGAATTTAGAAAAAAACTTTCGGTTTGCAGTTGTTTAACCTGCTAACCGCTGCTTAACAAAATTAAAATTTTGTATGGCTTGAAATTACCGCTCATTTTTGTTGATATTTTTTTCTGACGAACTAATTGTCAAATTTTGTTAAAATAACGGAAAAAATTCCACAAATCTTACACACAATTTTTAATTTGAATTTCAAAAAAAACTTTCGGTATGCAGTTGTTTAGCCTGCTAACCGCTGCTTAACAAAATTAAAATTTTGTATGGCTTGAAATTACCGCTCATTTTTGGTGATATTTTTTCCTGACGAACTAATTGTCAAAATTTGTTAAAATAAAGGAAAAAATCTTACACACAATTTTTGATTTGAATTTCGAGAAAATCTTTCGGTATGCAGTTGTTTAGCCTGCTAACCGCTGTTTATCAAAATTAAAATTTTGTATGGCTTGAAATTACCGCTCATTTTTGGTGATATTTTTTTCTGACGAAGTAAATGTCAAATTTTGTTAAAATAACGGAAAATATTCCACCAATCTTACACAAAATTCTTAATTTGAATTTCGAGAAAATGTTTCGGTATGCAGCTGCTTAGCCTGTTAACCGCTGCTTAACAAAATTAAAATTTTGTATGGCTTCAAATTACCGCTCATTTTTGGTGATATTTTTTTCAGACGAACCAAGTGTCAAAATTTGTTAAAATAACGGAAAATATCTTACACACAATTTTTAATTTGAATTTCGAAAAAAACTTTCGGTTTGCAGTTGTTTAACCTGCTAACCGCTGCTTAACAAAATTAAAATTTTGTATGGCGTGAAATTACCGCTCATTTTTGGTGATATTTTTTTCTGACGAACTAATTGTCAAATTTTGTTAAAATAACGGAAAAACTTCCACAAATCTTACACACAATTTTTTATTTGAATTTCAAAAAAAACTTTCGGTATGCAGTTGTTTAGCCTGCTAACCGCTGCTTAACAAAATTAAAATTTTGTATGGCTTGAAATTACCGCTCATTTTTGGTGATATTTTTTTCTGAGGAACTAAATGTCCAATTTTGTTAAAATAACGGAAAAAATTCCACCAATCTTACACACAATTTTTAATTTGAATTTCGAGGAAATGTTTCGGTATGCAGTTGTTTAGCCTGCTAACCGCTGCTGAACAAAATTAAAATTTTGTATGGCTTGAAATTACCGCTCATTTTTGGTGATATTTTTTTTGACGAACCAAGTGTCAAAATTTGTTAAAATAACGGAAAAAATCTTACACACAATTTTTAATTTGAATTTCGAAAAAAACTTTCGGTATGCAGTTGTTTAGCCTGCTAACCGCTGCTGAACAAAATTAAAATTTTGTATGGCTTGAAATTACCGCTCCTTTTTGGTGATATTTTTTCCTGACGAACCAAGTGTCAAAATTTGTTCAAAAGGCGGAAAAAATTCCACAAATTTTACACATAATTATTAATTTGAATTTCCAAAAAACGTTTCGGTATGCGGTTGTTTAGCCTGATAACCGCAGTTTATCAAAATTAAAAGTTTGTATGGCTTGAAATTACTGCTTATTTTTGGTGATGCTTTTTTCAGACGAACCAAGTGTCAAAATTTGTTAAAATAACGGAAAAAATCTTACACACAATTTTTAATTTGAGTTTCGAGAAAATTTTTCGGTATGCAGTTGTTTAGCCTGCTAACTGCTGCTTAACAAAATAAAAATTTTGTATGGCTTGAAATTACCGCTCATTTTTGTTGATATTTTTTTCTGACAAAGTAAATGTCAAATTTTGTTAAAATAACGAAAAATATTCCACCAATCTTACACACAATTTTTAATTTGAATTTCGAGAAAATCTTCCGGTAAGCAGTTGTTTAGCCTGCTAACTGCTGCTTAACAATTCAAACTTTGTATGGGTTGAAATTACCGCTCATTTTTGGTGATATTTTTTTCTGACGAACTAATTGTCAAGTTTTATTAAAATAACGGAAAAAATCTAAGACACAATTTTTAATTTGAATTTCAAAAAAAAACTTTCGGTATGCAGTTGTTTAGCCTGCTAACCGCTGCTGAACAAAATTAAAATTTTGTATGGCTTGAAATTACCGCTCATTTTTGGTGATATTTTTTCCTGACGAACTAATTGTCAAAATTTGTTAAAATAAAGGAAAAAATCTTACACACAATTTTTAATTTGAATTTCGAGAAAATCTTTCGGTATGCAGTTGTTTAGCCTGCTAACCGCTGTTTATCAAAATTAAAATTTTGTATGGCTTGAAATTACCGCTCATTTTTGGTGATATTTTTTTCTGACGAAGTAAATGTCAAATTTTGTTAAAATAACGGAAAATATTCCACCAATCTTACACACAATTCTTAATTTGAATTTCGAGAATATGTTTCGGTATGCAGCTGCTTAGCCTGTTAACCGCTGCTTAACAAAATTAAAATTTTGTATGGCTTCAAATTACCGCTCATTTTTGGTGATATTTTTTTCAGACGAACCAAGTGTCAAAATTTGTTAAAATAACGGAAAATATCTTACACACAATTTTTAATTTGAATTTCGAAAAAAACTTTCGGTTTGCAGTTGTTTAACCTGCTAACCGCTGCTTAACAAAATTAAAATTTTGTATGGCGTGAAATTACCGCTCATTTTTGGTGATATTTTTTTCTGACGAACTAATTGTCAAATTTTGTTAAAATAACGGAAAAACTTCCACCAATCTTACACACAATTCTTAATTTGAATTTCGAGAAAATCTTCCAGTAAGCAGTTGTTTAGCCTGCTAACTGCTGCTTAACAATTCAAATTTTGTATGGGTTGAAATTACCGCTCATTTTTGGGGATATTTTTTTCAGACGAACCAAGTGTCAAAATTTGTTAAAATAAAGGAAAAAATCTTACACACAATTTTTAATTTGAATTTCGAGAAAATCTTTCGGTACGCAGTTGTTTAGCCTGCTAACCGCTGTTTATCAAAATTAAAATTTTGTATGGCTTGAAATTACCGCTCATTTTTGGTGATATTTTTTTCTGACGAACTAAGTATCAAAATTTGTTAAAATAACGGAAAAAGTTCAACAAATCTTACACAAAATTTTTAATTTGAGTTTCTTAAAAAAAATGCCGTATGCAGTTGTTTAGCCTGCTAACCGCTGCTTAACAAAATTAAACTTTTGTATGGCTTGAAATTAGCGCTCATTTTTGGTGATATTTTTTTCAGACGAACCAAGTGTCAAAATTTGTTAAAATAAAGGAAAAAATCTTACACACAATTTTTAATTTGAATTTCGAGAAAATCTTTCGGTATGCAGTTGTTTAGCCTGTTAACCGCTGCTTAACAAAATTAAAATTTTGTATGGCTTCAAATTACCGCTCATTTTTGGTGATATTTTTTTCAGACGAACCAAGTGTCAAAATTTGTTAAAATAACGGAAAATATCTTACACACAATTTTTAATTTGAATTTAGAAAAAAACTTTCGGTTTGCAGTTGTTTAACCTGCTAACCGCTGCTTAACAAAATTAAAATTTTGTATGGCTTGAAATTACCGCTCATTTTTGTTGATATTTTTTTCTGACGAACTAATTGTCAAATTTTGTTAAAATAACGGAAAAAATTCCACAAATCTTACACACAATTTTTAATTTGAATTTCAAAAAAAACTTTCGGTATGCAGTTGTTTAGCCTGCTAACCGCTGCTTAACAAAATTAAAATTTTGTATGGCTTGAAATTACCGCTCATTTTTGGTGATATTTTTTCCTGACGAACTAATTGTCAAAATTTGTTAAAATAAAGGAAAAAATCTTACACACAATTTTTGATTTGAATTTCGAGAAAATCTTTCGGTATGCAGTTGTTTAGCCTGCTAACCGCTGTTTATCAAAATTAAAATTTTGTATGGCTTGAAATTACCGCTCATTTTTGGTGATATTTTTTTCTGACGAAGTAAATGTCAAATTTTGTTAAAATAACGGAAAATATTCCACCAATCTTACACAAAATTCTTAATTTGAATTTCGAGAAAATGTTTCGGTATGCAGCTGCTTAGCCTGTTAACCGCTGCTTAACAAAATTAAAATTTTGTATGGCTTCAAATTACCGCTCATTTTTGGTGATATTTTTTTCAGACGAACCAAGTGTCAAAATTTGTTAAAATAACGGAAAATATCTTACACACAATTTTTAATTTGAATTTCGAAAAAAACTTTCGGTTTGCAGTTGTTTAACCTGCTAACCGCTGCTTAACAAAATTAAAATTTTGTATGGCGTGAAATTACCGCTCATTTTTGGTGATATTTTTTTCTGACGAACTAATTGTCAAATTTTGTTAAAATAACGGAAAAACTTCCACAAATCTTACACACAATTTTTTATTTGAATTTCAAAAAAAACTTTCGGTATGCAGTTGTTTAGCCTGCTAACCGCTGCTTAACAAAATTAAAATTTTGTATGGCTTGAAATTACCGCTCATTTTTGGTGATATTTTTTTCTGAGGAACTAAATGTCCAATTTTGTTAAAATAACGGAAAAAATTCCACCAATCTTACACACAATTTTTAATTTGAATTTCGAGGAAATGTTTCGGTATGCAGTTGTTTAGCCTGCTAACCGCTGCTGAACAAAATTAAAATTTTGTATGGCTTGAAATTACCGCTCATTTTTGGTGATATTTTTTTTGACGAACCAAGTGTCAAAATTTGTTAAAATAACGGAAAAAATCTTACACACAATTTTTAATTTGAATTTCGAAAAAAACTTTCGGTATGCAGTTGTTTAGCCTGCTAACCGCTGCTGAACAAAATTAAAATTTTGTATGGCTTGAAATTACCGCTCCTTTTTGGTGATATTTTTTCCTGACGAACCAAGTGTCAAAATTTGTTCAAAAGGCGGAAAAAATTCCACAAATTTTACACATAATTATTAATTTGAATTTCCAAAAAACGTTTCGGTATGCGGTTGTTTAGCCTGATAACCGCAGTTTATCAAAATTAAAAGTTTGTATGGCTTGAAATTACTGCTTATTTTTGGTGATGCTTTTTTCAGACGAACCAAGTGTCAAAATTTGTTAAAATAACGGAAAAAATCTTACACACAATTTTTAATTTGAATTTCGAAAATATCTTTCGGTACGCAGTTATTTAGCCTGCTAACCGCTGCTTAACAAAATTAAACTTTTGTATGGCTTGAAATTAGCGCTCATTTTTGGTGATATTTTTTTCAGACGAACCAAGTGTCAAAATTTGTTAAAATAAAGGAAAAAATCTTACACACAATTTTTAATTTGAATTTCGAGAAAATCTTTCGGTACGCAGTTGTTTAGCCTGCTAACCGCTGTTTATCAAAATTAAAATTTTGTATGGCTTGAAATTACCGCTCATTTTTGGTGATACTTTTTTCTGACGAACTAAGTATCAAAATTTGTTAAAATAACGGAAAAAGTTCAACAAATCTTACACAAAATTTTTAATTTGAGTTTCTTAAAAAAAATGCCGTATGCAGTTGTTTAGCCTGCTAACCGCTGCTTAACAAAATTAAACTTTTGTATGGCTTGAAATTAGCGCTCATTTTTGGTGATATTTTTTTCAGACGAACCAAGTGTCAAAATTTGTTAAAATAAAGGAAAAAATCTTACACACAATTTTTAATTTGAATTTCGAGAAAATCTTTCGGTATGCAGTTGTTTAGCCTGTTAACCGCTGCTTAACAAAATTAAAATTTTGTATGGCTTCAAATTACCGCTCATTTTTGGTGATATTTTTTTCAGACGAACCAAGTGTCAAAATTTGTTAAAATAACGGAAAATATCTTACACACAATTTTTAATTTGAATTTCGAAAAAAACTTTCGGTTTGCAGTTGTTTAACCTGCTAACCGCTGCTTAACAAAATTAAAATTTTGTATGGCTTGAAATTACCGCTCATTTTTGTTGATATTTTTTTCTGACGAACTAATTGTCAAATTTTGTTAAAATAACGGAAAAAATTCCACAAATCTTACACACAATTTTTAATTTGAATTTCAAAAAAAACTTTCGGTATGCAGTTGTTTAGCCTGCTAACCGCTGCTTAACAAAATTAAAATTTTGTATGGCTTGAAATTACTGCTCATTTTTGGTGATGTTTTTTTCAGACGAACCAAGTGTCAAAATTTGTTAAAATAACGGAAAAAATCTTACACACAATTTTTAATTTGAATTTCGAAAATATCTTTCGGTACGCAGTTGTTTAGCCTGCTAACCGCTGCTTAACAAAATTAAACTTTTGTATGGCTTGAAATTAGCGCTCATTTTTGGTGATATTTTTTTCAGACGAACCAAGTGTCAAAATTTGTTAAAATAAAGGAAAAAATCTTACACACAATTTTTAATTTGAATTTCGAGAAAATCTTTCGGTATGCAGTTGTTTAGCCTGCTAACCGCTGTTTGTCAAAATTAAAATTTTGTATGGCTTGAAATTACCGCTCATTTTTGGTGATATTTTTTTCTGACGAACTAAGTATCAAAATTTGTTAAAAAAAACGGAAAAAGTTCAACAAATCTTACACAAAATTTTTAATTTGAGTTTCTTAAAAATAATGCCGTATGCAGTTGTTTAGCCTGCTAACCGCTGCTTAACAAAATTAAACTTTTGTATGGCTTGAAATTAGCGCTCATTTTTGGGGATATTTTTTTCAGACGAACCAAGTGTCAAAATTTGTTAAAATAAAGGAAAAAATCTTACACACAATTTTTAATTTGAATTTCGAGAAAATCTTTCGGTATGCAGTTGTTTAGCCCGCTAACCGCTGTTTATCAAAATTAAAAGTTTGTATGGCTTGAAATTACCGCTCCTTTTTGGTGATATTTTTTCCTGACGAACCAAGTGTCAAAATTTGTTCAAAAGGCGGAAAAAATTCAACAAATTTTACACATACTTTTTAATTTGAATTTCCAAAAAACGTTTTGGTATGCGGTTGTTTAGCCTGATAACCGCAGTTTATCAAAATTAAAATTTTGTATGGCTTGAAATTACCGCTCATTTTTGGTGATATTTTTTTCAGACGAACCAAGCGTCAAAATTTGTTAAAATAAAGGAAAAAATCTTACACACAATTTTTAATTTGAATTTCGAGAAAATCTTCCAGTAAGCAGTTGTTTAGCCTGCTAACTGCTGCTTAACAATTCAAATTTTGTATGGGTTGAAATTACCGCTCATTTTTGGTGATATTTTTTTCTGACGAACTAATTGTCAAATTTTGTTAAAATAACGGAAAAAATTCCACAAATCTTACACACAATTTTTAATTTGAATTTCAAAAAAAACTTTCGGTATGCAGTTGTTTAGCCTGCTAGCCGCTGCTGAACAAAATTAAAATTTTGTATGGCTTGAAATTACCGCTCATTTTTGGTGATATTTTTTTCTGACGAAGTAAATGTCAAATTTTGTTAAAATAACGGAAAATATTCCACCAATCTTACACACAATTCTTAATTTGAATTTCGAGAATATGTTTCGGTATGCAGCTGCTTAGCCTGTTAACCGCTGCTTAACAAAATTAAAATTTTGTATGGCTTCAAATTACCGCTCATTTTTGGTGATATTTTTTTCAGACGAACTAATTGTCAAGTTTTATTAAAATAACGGAAAAAATCTAAGACACAATTTTTAATTTGAATTTCAAAAAAAAACTTTCGGTATGCAGTTGTTTAGCCTGCTAGCCGCTGCTGAACAAAATTAAAATTTTGTATGGCTTGAAATTACCGCTCATTTTTGGTGATATTTTTTCCTGACGAACTAATTGTCAAAATTTGTTAAAATAAAGGAAAAAATCTTACACACAATTTTTAATTTGAATTTCGAGAAAATCTTTCGGTATGCAGTTGTTTAGCCTGCTAACCGCTGTTTATCAAAATTAAAATTTTGTATGGCTTGAAATTACCGCTCATTTTTGGTGATATTTTTTTCTGACGAAGTAAATGTCAAATTTTGTTAAAATAACGGAAAATATTCCACCAATCTTACACACAATTCTTAATTTGAATTTCGAGAATATGTTTCGGTATGCAGCTGCTTAGCCTGTTAACCGCTGCTTAACAAAATTAAAATTTTGTATGGCTTCAAATTACCGCTCATTTTTGGTGATATTTTTTTCAGACGAACCAAGTGTCAAAATTTGTTAAAATAACGGAAAATATCTTACACACAATTTTTAATTTGAATTTCGAAAAAAACTTTCGGTTTGCAGTTGTTTAACCTGCTAACCGCTGCTTGACAAAATTAAAATTTTGTATGGCGTGAAATTACCGCTCATTTTTGGTGATATTTTTTTCTGACGAACTAATTGTCAAATTTTGTTAAAATAACGGAAAAACTTCCACCAATCTTACACACAATTCTTAATTTGAATTTCGAGAAAATCTTCCAGTAAGCAGTTGTTTAGCCTGCTAACTGCTGCTTAACAATTCAAATTTTGTATGGGTTGAAATTACCGCTCATTTTTGGGGATATTTTTTTCAGACGAACCAAGTGTCAAAATTTGTTAAAATAAAGGAAAAAATCTTACACACAATTTTTAATTTGAATTTCGAGAAAATCTTTCGGTACGCAGTTGTTTAGCCTGCTAACCGCTGTTTATCAAAATTAAAATTTTGTATGGCTTGAAATTACCGCTCATTTTTGGTGATATTTTTTTCTGACGAACTAAGTATCAAAATTTGTTAAAATAACGGAAAAAGTTCAACAAATCTTACACAAAATTTTTAATTTGAGTTTCTTAAAAAAAATGCCGTATGCAGTTGTTTAGCCTGCTAACCGCTGCTTAACAAAATTAAACTTTTGTATGGCTTGAAATTAGCGCTCATTTTTGGTGATATTTTTTTCAGACGAACCAAGTGTCAAAATTTGTTAAAATAAAGGAAAAAATCTTACACACAATTTTTAATTTGAATTTCGAGAAAATCTTTCGGTATGCAGTTGTTTAGCCTGTTAACCGCTGCTTAACAAAATTAAAATTTTGTATGGCTTCAAATTACCGCTCATTTTTGGTGATATTTTTTTCAGACGAACCAAGTGTCAAAATTTGTTAAAATAACGGAAAATATCTTACACACAATTTTTAATTTGAATTTCGAAAAAAACTTTCGGTTTGCAGTTGTTTAACCTGCTAACCGCTGCTTAACAAAATTAAAATTTTGTATGGCTTGAAATTACCGCTCATTTTTGTTGATATTTTTTTCTGACGAACTAATTGTCAAATTTTGTTAAAATAACGGAAAAAATTCCACAAATCTTACACACAATTTTTAATTTGAATTTCAAAAAAAACTTTCGGTATGCAGTTGTTTAGCCTGCTAACCGCTGCTTAACAAAATTAAAATTTTGTATGGCTTGAAATTACTGCTCATTTTTGGTGATGTTTTTTTCAGACGAACCAAGTGTCAAAATTTGTTAAAATAACGGAAAAAATCTTACACACAATTTTTAATTTGAATTTCGAAAATATCTTTCGGTACGCAGTTGTTTAGCCTGCTAACCGCTGCTTAACAAAATTAAACTTTTGTATGGCTTGAAATTAGCGCTCATTTTTGGTGATATTTTTTTCAGACGAACCAAGTGTCAAAATTTGTTAAAATAAAGGAAAAAATCTTACACACAATTTTTAATTTGAATTTCGAGAAAATCTTTCGGTATGCAGTTGTTTAGCCTGCTAACCGCTGTTTGTCAAAATTAAAATTTTGTATGGCTTGAAATTACCGCTCATTTTTGGTGATATTTTTTCTGACGAACTAAGTATCAAAATTTGTTAAAAAAACGGAAAAAGTTCAACAAATCTTACACAAAATTTTTAATTTGAGTTTCTTAAAAATAATGCCGTATGCAGTTGTTTAGCCTGCTAACCGCTGCTTAACAAAATTAAACTTTTGTATGGCTTGAAATTAGCGCTCATTTTTGGGGATATTTTTTTCAGACGAACCAAGTGTCAAAATTTGTTAAAATAAAGGAAAAAATCTTACACACAATTTTTAATTTGAATTTCGAGAAAATCTTTCGGTATGCAGTTGTTTAGCCCGCTAACCGCTGTTTATCAAAATTAAAAGTTTGTATGGCTTGAAATTACCGCTCCTTTTTGGTGATATTTTTTCCTGACGAACCAAGTGTCAAAATTTGTTCAAAAGGCGGAAAAAATTCAACAAATTTTACACATACTTTTTAATTTGAATTTCCAAAAAACGTTTTGGTATGCGGTTGTTTAGCCTGATAACCGCAGTTTATCAAAATTAAAATTTTGTATGGCTTGAAATTACCGCTCATTTTTGGTGATATTTTTTTCAGACGAACCAAGCGTCAAAATTTGTTAAAATAAAGGAAAAAATCTTACACACAATTTTTAATTTGAATTTCGAGAAAATCTTCCAGTAAGCAGTTGTTTAGCCTGCTAACTGCTGCTTAACAATTCAAATTTTGTATGGGTTGAAATTACCGCTCATTTTTGGTGATATTTTTTTCTGACGAACTAAGTATCAAAATTTGTTAAAATAACGGAAAGAATTCCACAAATCTTACACACAATTTTTAATTTGAGTTTCGAGAAAATTTTTCGGTATGCAGTTGTTTAGCCTGCTAACTGCTGCTTAACAAAATAAAAATTTTGTATGGCTTGAAATTACCGCTCATTTTTGGTGATATTTTTTTCTGACGAACTAATTGTCAAGTTTTATTAAAATAACGGAAAAAATCTAAGACACAATTTTTAATTTGAATTTCAAAAAAAAACTTTCGGTATGCAGTTGTTTAGCCTGCTAGCCGCTGCTGAACAAAATTAAAATTTTGTATGGCTTGAAATTACCGCTCATTTTTGGTGATATTTTTTTCTGACGAAGTAAATGTCAAATTTTGTTAAAATAACGGAAAATATTCCACCAATCTTACACACAATTCTTAATTTGAATTTCGAGAATATGTTTCGGTATGCAGCTGCTTAGCCTGTTAACCGCTGCTTAACAAAATTAAAATTTTGTATGGCTTCAAATTACCGCTCATTTTTGGTGATATTTTTTTCAGACGAACTAATTGTCAAGTTTTATTAAAATAACGGAAAAAATCTAAGACACAATTTTTAATTTGAATTTCAAAAAAAAACTTTCGGTATGCAGTTGTTTAGCCTGCTAGCCGCTGCTGAACAAAATTAAAATTTTGTATGGCTTGAAATTACCGCTCATTTTTGGTGATATTTTTTCCTGACGAACTAATTGTCAAAATTTGTTAAAATAAAGGAAAAAATCTTACACACAATTTTTAATTTGAATTTCGAGAAAATCTTTCGGTATGCAGTTGTTTAGCCTGCTAACCGCTGTTTATCAAAATTAAAATTTTGTATGGCTTGAAATTACCGCTCATTTTTGGTGATATTTTTTTCTGACGAAGTAAATGTCAAATTTTGTTAAAATAACGGAAAATATTCCACCAATCTTACACACAATTCTTAATTTGAATTTCGAGAATATGTTTCGGTATGCAGCTGCTTAGCCTGTTAACCGCTGCTTAACAAAATTAAAATTTTGTATGGCTTCAAATTACCGCTCATTTTTGGTGATATTTTTTTCAGACGAACCAAGTGTCAAAATTTGTTAAAATAACGGAAAATATCTTACACACAATTTTTAATTTGAATTTCGAAAAAAACTTTCGGTTTGCAGTTGTTTAACCTGCTAACCGCTGCTTAACAAAATTAAAATTTTGTATGGCGTGAAATTACCGCTCATTTTTGGTGATATTTTTTTCTGACGAACTAATTGTCAAATTTTGTTAAAATAACGGAAAAACTTCCACCAATCTTACACACAATTCTTAATTTGAATTTCGAGAAAATCTTCCAGTAAGCAGTTGTTTAGCCTGCTAACTGCTGCTTAACAATTCAAATTTTGTATGGGTTGAAATTACCGCTCATTTTTGGGGATATTTTTTTCAGACGAACCAAGTGTCAAAATTTGTTAAAATAAAGGAAAAAATCTTACACACAATTTTTAATTTGAATTTCGAGAAAATCTTTCGGTACGCAGTTGTTTAGCCTGCTAACCGCTGTTTATCAAAATTAAAATTTTGTATGGCTTGAAATTACCGCTCATTTTTGGTGATATTTTTTTCTGACGAACTAAGTATCAAAATTTGTTAAAATAACGGAAAAAGTTCAACAAATCTTACACAAAATTTTTAATTTGAGTTTCTTAAAAAAAATGCCGTATGCAGTTGTTTAGCCTGCTAACCGCTGCTTAACAAAATTAAACTTTTGTATGGCTTGAAATTAGCGCTCATTTTTGGTGATATTTTTTTCAGACGAACCAAGTGTCAAAATTTGTTAAAATAAAGGAAAAAATCTTACACACAATTTTTAATTTGAATTTCGAGAAAATCTTTCGGTATGCAGTTGTTTAGCCTGTTAACCGCTGCTTAACAAAATTAAAATTTTGTATGGCTTCAAATTACCGCTCATTTTTGGTGATATTTTTTTCAGACGAACCAAGTGTCAAAATTTGTTAAAATAACGGAAAATATCTTACACACAATTTTTAATTTGAATTTCGAAAAAAACTTTCGGTTTTCAGTTGTTTAACCTGCTAACCGCTGCTTAACAAAATTAAAATTTTGTATGGCTTGAAATTACCGCTCATTTTTGTTGATATTTTTTTCTGACGAACTAATTGTCAAATTTTGTTAAAATAACGGAAAAAATTCCACAAATCTTACACACAATTTTTAATTTGAATTTCAAAAAAAACTTTCGGTATGCAGTTGTTTAGCCTGCTAACCGCTGCTTAACAAAATTAAAATTTTGTATGGCTTGAAATTACTGCTCATTTTTGGTGATGTTTTTTTCAGACGAACCAAGTGTCAAAATTTGTTAAAATAACGGAAAAAATCTTACACACAATTTTTAATTTGAATTTCGAAAATATCTTTCGGTACGCAGTTGTTTAGCCTGCTAACCGCTGCTTAACAAAATTAAACTTTTGTATGGCTTGAAATTAGCGCTCATTTTTGGTGATATTTTTTTCAGACGAACCAAGTGTCAAAATTTGTTAAAATAAAGGAAAAAATCTTACACACAATTTTTAATTTGAATTTCGAGAAAATCTTTCGGTATGCAGTTGTTTAGCCTGCTAACCGCTGTTTGTCAAAATTAAAATTTTGTATGGCTTGAAATTACCGCTCATTTTTGGTGATATTTTTTTCTGACGAACTAAGTATCAAATTTTGTTAAAATAACGGAAAAAATTCCACAAATCTTACACAAAATTTTTAATTTGAGTTTCTTAAAAAAAATGCCGTATGCAGTTGTTTAGCCTGCTAACCGCTGCTTAACAAAATTAAACTTTTGTATGGCTTGAAATTAGCGCTCATTTTTGGGGATATTTTTTTCAGACGAACCAAGTGTCAAAATTTGTTAAAATAAAGGAAAAAATCTTACACACAATTTTTAATTTTGAATTTCGAGAAAATCTTTCGAAATGCAGTTGTTTAGCCCGCTAACCGCTGTTTATCAAAATTAAAAGTTTGTATGGCTTGAAATTACCGCTCCTTTTTGGTGATATTTTTTCCTGACGAACCAAGTGTCAAAATTTGTTCAAAAGGCGGAAAAAATTCAACAAATTTTACACATACTTTTTAATTTGAATTTCCAAAAAACGTTTTGGTATGCGGTTGTTTAGCCTGATAACCGCAGTTTATCAAAATTAAAATTTTGTATGGCTTGAAATTACCGCTCATTTTTGGTGATATTTTTTTCAGACGAACCAAGCGTCAAAATTTGTTAAAATAAAGGAAAAAATCTTACACACAATTTTTAATTTGAATTTCGAGAAAATCTTCCAGTAAGCAGTTGTTTAGCCTGCTAACTGCTGCTTAACAATTCAAATTTTGTATGGGTTGAAATTACCGCTCATTTTTGGTGATATTTTTTTCTGACGAACTAAGTATCAAAATTTGTTAAAATAACGGAAAGAATTCCACAAATCTTACACACAATTTTTAATTTGAGTTTCGAGAAAATGTTTCGGTATGCAGTTGTTTAGCCTGCTAACTGCTGCTTAACAAAATAAAAATTTTGTATGGCTTGAAATTACCGCTCATTTTTGTTGATATTTTTTTCTGACAAAGTAAATGTCAAATTTTGTTAAAATAACGAAAAATATTCCACCAATCTTACACACAATTTTTAATTTGAATTTCGAGAAAATCTTCCGGTAAGCAGTTGTTTAGCCTGCTAACTGCTGCTTAACAATTCAAACTTTGTATGGGTTGAAATTACCGCTCATTTTTGGTGATATTTTTTTCTGACGAACTAATTGTCAAGTTTTATTAAAATAACGGAAAAAATCTAAGACACAATTTTTAATTTGAATTTCAAAAAAAAACTTTCGGTATGCAGTTGTTTAGCCTGCTAACCGCTGCTGAACAAAATTAAAATTTTGTATGGCTTGAAATTACCGCTCATTTTTGGTGATATTTTTTCCTGACGAACTAATTGTCAAAATTTGTTAAAATAAAGGAAAAAATCTTACACACAATTTTTAATTTGAATTTCGAGAAAATCTTTCGGTATGCAGTTGTTTAGCCTGCTAACCGCTGTTTATCAAAATTAAAATTTTGTATGGCTTGAAATTACCGCTCATTTTTGGTGATATTTTTTTCTGACGAAGTAAATGTCAAATTTTGTTAAAATAACGGAAAATATTCCACCAATCTTACACACAATTCTTAATTTGAATTTCGAGAATATGTTTCGGTATGCAGCTGCTTAGCCTGTTAACCGCTGCTTAACAAAATTAAAATTTTGTATGGCTTCAAATTACCGCTCATTTTTGGTGATATTTTTTTCAGACGAACCAAGTGTCAAAATTTGTTAAAATAACGGAAAATATCTTACACACAATTTTTAATTTGAATTTCGAAAAAAACTTTCGGTTTGCAGTTGTTTAACCTGCTAACCGCTGCTTAACAAAATTAAAATTTTGTATGGCGTGAAATTACCGCTCATTTTTGGTGATATTTTTTTCTGACGAACTAATTGTCAAATTTTGTTAAAATAACGGAAAAACTTCCACAAATCTTACACACAATTTTTAATTTGAATTTCAAAAAAAAACTTTCGGTATGCAGTTGTTTAGCCTGCTAACCGCTGCTTAACAAAATTAAAATTTTGTATGGCTTGAAATTACCGCTCATTTTTGGTGATATTTTTTTCTGAGGAACTAAATGTCAAATTTTGTTAAAATAACGGAAAAAATTCCACCAATCTTACACACAATTTTTAATTTGAATTTCGAGGAAATGTTTCGGTATGCAGTTGTTTAGCCTGCTAACCGCTGCTGAAAAAAATTAAAATTTTGTATGGCTTGAAATTACCGCTCCTTTTTGGTGATATTTTTTCCTGACGAACCAAGTGTCAAAATTTGTTCAAAAGGCGGAAAAAATTCCACAAATTTTACACATAATTTTTAATTTGAATTTCCAAAAAACGTTTCGGTATGCGGTTGTTTAGCCTGATAACCGCAGTTTATCAAAATTAAAAGTTTGTATGGCTTGAAATTACTGCTCATTTTTGGTGATGCTTTTTTCAGACGAACCAAGTGTCAAAATTTGTTAAAATAACGGAAAAAATCTTACACACAATTTTTAATTTGAATTTCGAAAATATCTTTCGGTACGCAGTTGTTTAGCCTGCTAACCGCTGCTTAACAAAATTAAACTTTTGTATGGCTTGAAATTAGCGCTCATTTTTGGTGATATTTTTTTCAGACGAACCAAGTGTCAAAATTTGTTAAAATAAAGGAAAAAATCTTACACACAATTTTTAATTTGAATTTCGAGAAAATCTTTCGGTACGCAGTTGTTTAGCCTGCTAACCGCTGCTTATCAAAATTAAAATTTTGTATGGCTTGAAATTACCGCTCATTTTTGGTGATATTTTTTTCTGACGAACTAAGTATCAAAATTTGTTAAAATAACGGAAAAAGTTCAACAAATCTTACACAAAATTTTTAATTTGAGTTTCTTAAAAAAAATGCCGTATGCAGTTGTTTAGCCTGCTAAAATAAAGGAAAAAATCTTACACACAATTTTTAATTTGAATTTCGAGAAAATCTTTCGGTATGCAGTTGTTTAGCCTGCTAACCGCTGTTTATTAAAATTAAAAGTTTGTATGGCTTGAAATTACCGCTCCTTTTTGGTGATATTTTTTCCTGACGAACCAAGTGTCAAAATTTGTTCAAAAGGCGGAAAAAATTCCACAAATTTTACACATACTTTTTAATTTGAATTTCCAAAAAACATTTTGGTATGCGGTTGTTTAGCCTGATAGCCGCAGTTTATCAAAATTAAAATTTTGTATGGCTTGAAATTACCGCTCATTTTTGGTGATATTTTTTTCAGACGAACCAAGTGTAAAATTTGTTAAAATAAAGGAAAAAATCTTACACACAATTTTTAATTTGAATTTCGAGAAAATCTTTCGGTATGCAGTTGTTTAGCCTGCTAACCGCTGTTTATCAAAATTAAAAGTTTATATGGCTTGAAATTACCGCTCATTTTTGGTGATATTTTTTTCTGACGAACTAAGTATCAAAATTTGTTAAAATAACGGAAAAAATTCCACAAATCTTACACACAATTTTTAATTTGAGTTTCGAGAAAATTTTTCGGTATGCAGTTGTTTAGCCTGTTAACTGCTGCTTAACAAAATTAAAATTTTGTATGGCTTGAAATTACCGCTCATTTTTGGTTATATTTTTTCCTGACGAACTAATTGTCAAATTTTGTTAAAATAACGGAAAAAATTTCACAAATCTTACACACAATTTTTAATTTGAATTTCAAAAAAAACTTTCGGTATGCAGTTGTTTAGCCTGCTAACCGCTGCTTAACAAAATTAAAATTTTGTATGGCTTGAAATTACCGCTCATTTTTGGTGATATTTTTTTCTGAGGAACTAAATGTCAAATTTTGTTAAAACAACGGAAAAAATTCCACCAATCTTACACACAATTTTTCATTTGAATTTCGAGGAAATGTTTCGGTATGCAGTTGTTTAGCCTGTTAACCGCTGCTGAACAAAATTAAAATTTTGTAGGGCTTGAAATTACCGCTCATTTTTGGTGATATTTTTTTTGACGAACCAAGTGTCAAAATTTGTTAAAATAACGGAAAAAATCTTACACACAATTTTTAATTTGAATTTCGAAAAAAACTTTCGGTATGCAGTTGTTTAGCCTGCTAACCGCTGCTGAACAAAATTAAAATTTTGTATGGCTTGAAATTACCGCTCCTTTTTGGTGATATTTTTTCCTGACGAACCAAGTGTCAAAATTTGTTCAAAAGGCGGAAAAAATTCCACAAATTTTACACATAATATTTAATTTGAATTTCCCAAAAACGTTTCGGTATGCGGTTGTTTAGCCTGATAACCGCAGTTTATCAAAATTAAAAGTTTGTATGGCTTGAAATTACTGCTCATTTTTGGTGATGTTTTTTTCAGACGAACCAAGTGTCAAAATTTGTTAAAATAACGGAAAAAATCTAACACACAGTTTTTAATTTGAATTTCGAAAATATCTTTCGGTACGCAGTTGTTTAGCCTGCTAACCGCTGCTTAACAAAATTAAACCTTTGTATGGCTTGAAATTAGCGCTCATTTTTGGTGATATTTTTTTCAGACGAACCAAGTGTCAAAATTTGTTAAAATAAAGGAAAAAATCTTACACACAATTTTTAATTTGAATTTCGAGAAAATCTTTCGGTATGCGGTTGTTTAGCCTGCTAACCGCTGTTTATCAAAATTAAAATTTTGTATGGCTTTAAATTACCGCTCATTTTTGGTGATATTTTTTTCTGACGAACTAAGTATCAAAATTTGTTAAAATAACGGAAAAAGTTCAACAAATCTTACACAAAATTTTTAATTTGAGTTTCTTAAAAAAAATGCCGTATGCAGTTGTTTAGCCTGCTAACCGCTGCTTATCAAAATAAAAATTTTGTATGGCTTGAAATTAGCGCTCATTTTTGGTGATATTTTTTTCAGACGAACCAAGTGTCAAAATTTGTTAAAATAAAGGAAAAAATCTTACACACAATTTTTAATTTGAATTTCGAGAAAATCTTTCGGTACGCAGTTGTTTAGCCTGCTAACCGCTGCTTATCAAAATTAAAATTTTGTATGGCTTGAAATTACCGCTCATTTTTGGTGATATTTTTTTCTGACGAACTAAGTATCAAAATTTGTTAAAATAACGGAAAAAGTTCAACAAATCTTACACAAAATTTTTAATTTGAGTTTCTTAAAAAAAATGCCGTATGCAGTTGTTTAGCCTGCTAAAATAAAGGAAAAAATCTTACACACAATTTTTAATTTGAATTTCGAGAAAATCTTTCGGTATGCAGTTGTTTAGCCTGCTAACCGCTGTTTATTAAAATTAAAAGTTTGTATGGCTTGAAATTACCGCTCCTTTTTGGTGATATTTTTTCCTGACGAACCAAGTGTCAAAATTTGTTCAAAAGGCGGAAAAAATTCCACAAATTTTACACATACTTTTTAATTTGAATTTCCAAAAAACATTTCGGTATGCAGTTGTTTAGCCTGTTAACTGCTGCTTAACAAAATTAAAATTTTGTATGGCTTGAAATTACCGCTCATTTTTGGTTATATTTTTTTCTGACGAACTAATTGTCAAATTTTGTTAAAATAACGGAAAAAATTTCACAAATCTTACACACAATTTTTAATTTGAATTTCAAAAAAAACTTTCGGTATGCAGTTGTTTAGCCTGCTAACCGCTGCTTAACAAAATTAAAATTTTGTATGGCTTGAAATTACCGCTCATTTTTGGTGATATTTTTTTCTGAGGAACTAAATGTCAAATTTTGTTAAAATAACGGAAAAAATTCCACCAATCTTACACACAATTTTTCATTTGAATTTCGAGGAAATGTTTCGGTATGCAGTTGTTTAGCCTGTTAACCGCTGCTGAACAAAATTAAAATTTTGTAGGGCTTGAAATTACCGCTCATTTTTGGTGATATTTTTTTTGACGAACCAAGTGTCAAAATTTGTTAAAATAACGGAAAAAATCTTACACACAATTTTTAATTTGAATTTCGAAAAAAACTTTCGGTATGCAGTTGTTTAGCCTGCTAACCGCTGCTGAACAAAATTAAAATTTTGTATGGCTTGAAATTACCGCTCCTTTTTGGTGATATTTTTTCCTGACGAACCAAGTGTCAAAATTTGTTCAAAAGGCGGAAAAAATTCCACAAATTTTACACATAATATTTAATTTGAATTTCCCAAAAACGTTTCGGTATGCGGTTGTTTAGCCTGATAACCGCAGTTTATCAAAATTAAAAGTTTGTATGGCTTGAAATTACTGCTCATTTTTGGTGATGTTTTTTTCAGACGAACCAAGTGTCAAAATTTGTTAAAATAACGGAAAAAATCTAACACACAGTTTTTAATTTGAATTTCGAAAATATCTTTCGGTACGCAGTTGTTTAGCCTGCTAACCGCTGCTTAACAAAATTAAACCTTTGTATGGCTTGAAATTAGCGCTCATTTTTGGTGATATTTTTTTCAGACGAACCAAGTGTCAAAATTTGTTAAAATAAAGGAAAAAATCTTACACACAATTTTTAATTTGAATTTCGAGAAAATCTTTCGGTATGCGGTTGTTTAGCCTGCTAACCGCTGTTTATCAAAATTAAAATTTTGTATGGCTTTAAATTACCGCTCATTTTTGGTGATATTTTTTTCTGACGAACTAAGTATCAAAATTTGTTAAAATAACGGAAAAAGTTCAACAAATCTTACACAAAATTTTTAATTTGAGTTTCTTAAAAAAAATGCCGTATGCAGTTGTTTAGCCTGCTAACCGCTGCTTAACAAAATTAAACTTTTGTATGGCTTGAAATTAGCGCTCATTTTTGGTGATATTTTTTTCAGACGAACCAAGTGTCAAAATTTGTTAAAATAAAGGAAAAAATCTTACACACAATTTTTAATTTGAATTTCGAGAAAATCTTTCGGTATGCAGTTGTTTAGCCTGCTAACCGCTGTTTATCAAAATTAAAAGTTTGTATGGCTTGAAATTACCGCTCCTTTTTGGTGATATTTTTTCCTGACGAACCAAGTGTCAAAATTTGTTCAAAAGGCGGAAAAAATTCAACAAATTTTGCACATACTTTTTAATTTGAATTTCCAAAAAACGTTTTGGTATGCGGTTGTTTAGCCTGATAACCGCAGTTTATCAAAATTAAAATTTTGTATGGCTTGAAATTACCGCTCATTTTTGGTGATATTTTTTTCAGACGAACCAAGTGTCAAAATTTGTTAAAATAAAGGAAAAAATCTTACACACAATTTTTAATTTGAATTTCGAGAAAATCTTTCGGTATGCAGTTGTTTAGCCTGCTAACCGCTGATTATCAAAATTAAAATTTTGTATGGCTTGAAATTACCGCTCATTTTTGGTGATATTTTTTTCTGACGAACTAAGTATCAAAATTTGTTAAAATAACTGAAAAAATTCCACAAATCTTACACACAATTTTTAATTTGAATTTCGAGAAAATTTTTCGGTATGCAGTTGTTTAGCCTGCTAACTGCTGCTTAACAAAATAAAAATTTTGTACGGCTTGAAATTACCGCTCATTTTTGTTGATATTTTTTTCTGACAAAGTAAATGTCAAATTTTGTTAAAACAACGAAAAATATTCCACCAATCTTACACACAATTTTTAATTTGAATTTCGAGAAAATCTTCCGGTAAGCAGTTGTTTAGCCTGCTAACTGCTGCTTAACAATTCAAATTTTGTATGGGTTGAAATTACCGCTCATTTTTGGTGATATTTTTTTCTGACGAACTAATTGTCAAATTTTGTTAAAATAACGGAAAAAATCTAAGACACAATTTTTAATTTGAATTTCAAAAAAAAACTTTCGGTATGCAGTTGTTTAGCCTGTTAACCGCTGCTGAACAAAATTAAAATTTTGTAGGGCTTGAAATTACCGCTCATTTTTGGTGATATTTTTTTTGACGAACCAAGTGTCAAAATTTGTTAAAATAACGGAAAAAATCTTACACACAATTTTTAATTTGAATTTCGAAAAAAACTTTCGGTATGCAGTTGTTTAGCCTGCTAACCGCTGCTGAACAAAATTAAAATTTTGTATGGCTTGAAATTACCGCTCCTTTTTGGTGATATTTTTTCCTGACGAACCAAGTGTCAAAATTTGTTCAAAAGGCGGAAAAAATTCCACAAATTTTACACATAATATTTAATTTGAATTTCCCAAAAACGTTCCGGTATGCGGTTGTTTAGCCTGATAACCGCAGTTTATCAAAATTAAAAGTTTGTATGGCTTGAAATTACTGCTCATTTTTGGTGATGTTTTTTTCAGACGAACCAAGTGTCAAAATTTGTTAAAATAACGGAAAAAATCTAACACACAGTTTTTAATTTGAATTTCGAAAATATCTTCCGGTACGCAGTTGTTTAGCCTGCTAACCGCTGCTTAACAAAATTAAACCTTTGTATGGCTTGAAATTAGCGCTCATTTTTGGTGATATTTTTTTCAGACGAACCAAGTGTCAAAATTTGTTAAAATAAAGGAAAAAATCTTACACACAATTTTTAATTTGAATTTCGAGAAAATCTTTCGGTATGCGGTTGTTTAGCCTGCTAACCGCTGTTTATCAAAATTAAAATTTTGTATGGCTTTAAATTACCGCTCATTTTTGGTGATATTTTTTTCTGACGAACTAAGTATCAAAATTTGTTAAAATAACGGAAAAAGTTCAACAAATCTTACACAAAATTTTTAATTTGAGTTTCTTAAAAAAAATGCCGTATGCAGTTGTTTAGCCTGCTAACCGCTGCTTAACAAAATTAAACTTTTGTATGGCTTGAAATTAGCGCTCATTTTGGTGATATTTTTTTCAGACGAACCAAGTGTCAAAATTTGTTAAAATAAAGGAAAAAATCTTACACACAATTTTTAATTTGAATTTCGAGAAAATCTTTCGGTATGCAGTTGTTTAGCCTGCTAACCGCTGTTTATCAAAATTAAAAGTTTGTATGGCTTGAAATTACCGCTCCTTTTTGGTGATATTTTTTCCTGACGAACCAAGTGTCAAAATTTGTTCAAAAGGCGGAAAAAATTCAACAAATTTTGCACATACTTTTTAATTTGAATTTCCAAAAAACGTTTTGGTATGCGGTTGTTTAGCCTGATAACCGCAGTTTATCAAAATTAAAATTTTGTATGGCTTGAAATTACCGCTCATTTTTGGTGATATTTTTTTCAGACGAACCAAGTGTCAAAATTTGTTAAAATAAAGGAAAAAATCTTACACACAATTTTTAATTTGAATTTCGAGAAAATCTTTCGGTATGCAGTTGTTTAGCCTGCTAACCGCTGATTATCAAAATTAAAATTTTGTATGGCTTGAAATTACCGCTCATTTTTGGTGATATTTTTTTCTGACGAACTAAGTATCAAAATTTGTTAAAATAACTGAAAAAATTCCACAAATCTTACACACAATTTTTAATTTGAATTTCGAGAAAATTTTTCGGTATGCAGTTGTTTAGCCTGCTAACTGCTGCTTAACAAAATAAAAATTTTGTACGGCTTGAAATTACCGCTCATTTTTGTTGATATTTTTTTCTGACAAAGTAAATGTCAAATTTTGTTAAAACAACGAAAAATATTCCACCAATCTTACACACAATTTTTAATTTGAATTTCGAGAAAATCTTCCGGTAAGCAGTTGTTTAGCCTGCTAACTGCTGCTTAACAATTCAAATTTTGTATGGGTTGAAATTACCGCTCATTTTTGGTGATATTTTTTTCTGACGAACTAATTGTCAAATTTTGTTAAAATAACGGAAAAAATCTAAGACACAATTTTTAATTTGAATTTCAAAAAAAAACTTTCGGTATGCAGTTGTTTAGCCTGCTAACCGCTGCTGAACAAAATTAAAATTTTGTATGGCTTGAAATTACCGCTCATTTTTGGTGATATTTTTTCCTGACGAACTAATTGTCAAAATTTGTTAAAATAAAGGAAAAAATCTTACACACAATTTTTAATTTGAATTTCGAGAAAATCTTTCGGTATGCAGTTGTTTAGCCTGCTAACCGCTGTTTATCAAAATTAAAATTTTGTATGGCTTGAAATTACCGCTCATTTTTGGTGATATTTTTTTCTGACGAAGTAAATGTCAAATTTTGTTAAAATAACGGAAAATATTCCACCAATCTTACACACAATTCTTAATTTGAATTTCGAGAAAATGTTTCGGTATGCAGCTGCTTAGCCTGTTAAGCGCTGCTTAACAAAATTAAAATTTTGTATGGCTTCAAATTACCGCTCATTTTTGGTGATATTTTTTTCAGACGAACCAAGTGTCAAAATTTGTTAAAATAACGGAAAATATCTTACACACAATTTTTAATTTGAATTTCGAAAAAAACTTTCGGTTTGCAGTTGTTTAACCTGCTAACCGCTGCTTAACAAAATTAAAATTTTGTATGGCGTGAAACTACCGCTCATTTTTGGTGATATTTTTTTCTGACGAACTAATTGTCAAATTTTGTTAAAATAACGGAAAAAATTCCACAAATCTTACACACAATTTTTAATTTGAATTTCAAAAAAAACTTTCGGTATGCAGTTGTTTAGCCTGCTAACCGCTGCTTAACAAAATTAAATTTTTGTATGGCTTGAAATTACCGCTCATTTTTGGTGATATTTTTTTCTGAGGAACTAAATGTCAAATTTTGTTAAAATAACGGAAAAAATTCCACCAATCTTACACACAATTTTTAATTTGAATTTCGAGGAAATGTTTCGGTATGCAGTTGTTTAGCCTGCTAACCGCTGCTGAACAAAATTAAAATTTTGTATGGCTTGAAATTACCGCTCATTTTTGGTGATATTTTTTTTGACGAACCAAGTGTCAAAATTTGTTAAAATAACGGAAAAAATCTTACACACAATTTTTAATTTGAATTTCAAAAAAAACTTTCGGTATGCAGTTGTTTAGCCTGCTAACCGCTGCTGAACAAAATTAAAATTTTGTATGGCTTGAAATTACCGCTCCTTTTTGGTGATATTTTTTCCTGACGAACCAAGTGTCAAAATTTGTTCAAAAGGCGGAAAAAATTCCACAAATTTTACACATAATTTTTAATTTGAATTTCCAAAACACGTTTCGGTATGCGGTTGTTTAGCCTGATAACCGCAGTTTATCAAAATTAAAAGTTTGTATGGCTTGAAATTACTGCTCATTTTTGGTGATGCTTTTTTCAGACGAACCAAGTGTCAAAATTTGTTAAAATAAAGGAAAAAATCTTACACACAATTTTTAATTTGAATTTCGAGAAAATCTTTCGGTATGCAGTTGTTTAGCCTGCTAACCGCTGTTTATCAAAATTAAAAGTTTGTATGGCTTGAAATTACCGCTCCTTTTTGGTGATATTTTTTCCTGACGAACCAAGTGTCAAAATTTGTTCAAAAGGCGGAAAAAATTCCACAAATTTTACACATAATTTTTAATTTGAGTTTCCAAAACACGTTTCGGTATGCGGTTGTTTAGCCTGATAACCGCAGTTTATCAAAATTAAAAGTTTGTATGGCTTGAAATTACTGCTCATTTTTGGTGATGCTTTTTTCAGACGAACCAAGTGTCAAAATTTGTTAAAATAAAGGAAAAAATCTTACACACAATTTTTAATTTGAATTTCGAGAAAATCTTTCGGTATGCAGTTGTTTAGCCTGCTAACCGCTGTTTATCAAAATTAAAAGTTTGTATGGCTTGAAATTACCGCTCCTTTTTGGTGATATTTTTTCCTGACGAACCAAGTGTCAAAATTTGTTCAAAAGGCGGAAAAAATTCCACAAATTTTACACATACTTTTTAATTTGAATTTCCAAAAAACGTTTTGGTATGCGGTTGTTTAGCCTGATAACCGCAGTTTATCAAAATTAAAATTTTGTATGGCTTGAAATTACCGCTCATTTTTGGTGATATTTTTTTCAGACGAACCAAGTGTCAAAATTTGTTAAAATAAAGGAAAAAATCTTACACACAATTTTTAATTTGAATTTCGAGAAAATCTTTCGGTATGCAATTGTTTAGCCTGCTAACCGCTGTTTATCAAAATTAAAAGTTTGTATGGCTTGAAATTACCGCTCCTTTTTGGTGATATTTTTTCCTGACGAACCAAGTGTCAAAATTTGTTCAAAAGGCGGAAAAAATTCCACAAATTTTACACATACTTTTTAATTTGAATTTCCAAAAAACGTTTTGGTATGCGGTTGTTTAGCCTGATAACCGCTGCTGAACAAAATTAAAATTTTGTATGGCTTGAAATTACCGCTCCTTTTTGGTGATATTTTTTCCTGACGAACCAAGTGTCAAAATTTGTTCAAAAGGCGGAAAAAATTCCACAAATTTTACACATACTTTTTAATTTGAATTTCCAAAAAACGTTTTGGTATGCGGTTGTTTAGCTTGATAACCGCAGTTTATCAAAATTAAACGTTTGTATGGCTTGAAATTACCGCTCATTTTTGGTGATATTTTTTTCTGACGAACTAAGTATCAAAATTTGTTAAAATAACGGAAAAAGTTCAACAAATCTTACACAAAATTTTTAATTTGAGTTTCTTAAAAAAAATGCCGTATGCAGTTGTTTAGCCTGCTAACCGCTGCTTAACAAAATTAAACGTTTGTATGGCTTGAAATTAGCGCTCATTTTTGGTGATATTTTTTTCAGACGAACCAAGTGTCAAAATTTGTTAAAATAAAGGAAAAAATCTTACACACAATTTTTAATTTGAATTTCGAGAAAATCTTTCGGTATGCAGTTGTTTAGCCTGCTAACCGCTGTTTATCAAAATTAAAAGTTTGTATGGCTTGAAATTACCGCTCCTTTTTGGTGATATTTTTTCCTGACGAACCAAGTGTCAAAATTTGTTCAAAAGGCGGAAAAAATTCCACAAATTTTACACATACTTTTTAATTTGAATTTCCAAAAAACGTTTTGGTATGCGGTTGTTTAGCCTGATAACCGCAGTTTATCAAAATTAAAATTTTGTATGGCTTGAAATTACCGCTCATTTTTGGTGATATTTTTTTCTGACGAACTAAGTATCAAAATTTGTTAAAATAACGGAAAAAATTCCACAAATCTTACACACAATTTTTAATTTGAGTTTCAAGAAAATGTTTCGGTATGCAGTTGTTTAGCCTGCTAACTGCTGCTTAACAAAATTAAAATTTTGTATGGCTTGAAATTACCGCTCATTTTTGGTGATATTTTTTTTGACGAACCAAGTGTCAAAATTTGTTAAAATAACGGAAAAAATCTTACACACAATTTTTAATTTGAATTTCGAAAAAAACTTTCGGTATGCAGTTGTTTAGCCTGCTAACCGCTGCTGAACAAAATTAAAATTTTGTATGGCTTGAAATTACCGCTCCTTTTTGGTGATATTTTTTCCTGACGAACCAAGTGTCAAAATTTGTTCAAAAGGCGGAAAAAATTCCACAAATTTTACACATAATTTTTAATTTGAATTTCCAAAAAACGTTTCGGTATGCGGTTGTTTAGCCTGATAACCGCAGTTTATCAAAATTAAAAGTTTGTATGGCTTGAAATTACTGCTCATTTTTGGTGATGTTTTTTTCAGACGAACCAAGTGTCAAAATTTGTTAAAATAACGGAAAAAATCTTACACACAATTTTTAATTTGAATTTCGAAAATATCTTTCGGTACGCAGTTGTTTAGCCTGCTAACCGCTGCTTAACAAAATTAAACTTTTGTATGGCTTGAAATTAGCGCTCATTTTTGGTGATATTTTTTTCAGACGAACCAAGTGTCAAAATTTGTTAAAATAAAGGAAAAAATCTTACACACAATTTTTAATTTGAATTTCGAGAAAATCTTTCGGTATGCAGTTGTTTAGCCTGCTAACCGCTGTTTATCAAAATTAAAATTTTGTATGGCTTGAAATTACCGCTCATTTTTGGTGATATTTTTTTCTGACGAACTAAGTATCAAAATTTGTTAAAATAACGGAAAAAGTTCAACAAATCTTACACAAAATTTTTAATTTGAGTTTCTTAAAAAAAATGCCGTATGCAGTTGTTTAGCCTACTAACCGCTGCTTAACAAAATTAAACTTTTGTATGGCTTGAAATTACCGCTCATTTTTGGTGATATTTTTTTCTGACGAACTAAGTATCAAAATTTGTTAAAATAACGGAAAAAGTTCAACAAATCTTACACAAAATTTTTAATTTGAGTTTCTTAAAAAAAATGCCGTATGCAGTTGTTTAGCCTGCTAACCGCTGCTTAACAAAATTAAACGTTTGTATGGCTTGAAATTAGCGCTCATTTTTGGTGATATTTTTTTCAGACGAACCAAGTGTCAAAATTTGTTAAAATAAAGGAAAAAATCTTACACACAATTTTTAATTTGAATTTCGAGAAAATCTTTCGGTATGCAGTTGTTTAGCCTGCTAACCGCTGTTTATCAAAATTAAAAGTTTGTATGGCTTGAAATTACCGCTCCTTTTTGGTGATATTTTTTCCTGACGAACCAAGTGTCAAAATTTGTTCAAAAGGCGGAAAAAATTCCACAAATTTTACACATACTTTTTAATTTGAATTTCCAAAAAACGTTTTGGTATGCGGTTGTTTAGCCTGATAACCGCAGTTTATCAAAATTAAAATTTTGTATGGCTTGAAATTACCGCTCATTTTTGGTGATATTTTTTTCTGACGAACTAAGTATCAAAATTTGTTAAAATAACGGAAAAAATTCCACAAATCTTACACACAATTTTTAATTTGAGTTTCAAGAAAATGTTTCGGTATGCAGTTGTTTAGCCTGCTAACTGCTGCTTAACAAAATTAAAATTTTGTATGGCTTGAAATTACCGCTCATTTTTGGTGATATTTTTTTTGACGAACCAAGTGTCAAAATTTGTTAAAATAACGGAAAAAATCTTACACACAATTTTTAATTTGAATTTCGAAAAAAACTTTCGGTATGCAGTTGTTTAGCCTGCTAACCGCTGCTGAACAAAATTAAAATTTTGTATGGCTTGAAATTACCGCTCCTTTTTGGTGATATTTTTTCCTGACGAACCAAGTGTCAAAATTTGTTCAAAAGGCGGAAAAAATTCCACAAATTTTACACATAATTTTTAATTTGAATTTCCAAAAAACGTTTCGGTATGCGGTTGTTTAGCCTGATAACCGCAGTTTATCAAAATTAAAAGTTTGTATGGCTTGAAATTACTGCTCATTTTTGGTGATGTTTTTTTCAGACGAACCAAGTGTCAAAATTTGTTAAAATAACGGAAAAAATCTTACACACAATTTTTAATTTGAATTTCGAAAATATCTTTCGGTACGCAGTTGTTTAGCCTGCTAACCGCTGCTTAACAAAATTAAACTTTTGTATGGCTTGAAATTAGCGCTCATTTTTGATGATATTTTTTTCAGACGAACCAAGTGTCAAAATTTGTTAAAATAAAGGAAAAAATCTTACACACAATTTTTAATTTGAATTTCGAGAAAATCTTTCGGTATGCAGTTGTTTAGCCTGCTAACCGCTGTTTATCAAAATTAAAATTTTGTATGGCTTGAAATTACCGCTCATTTTTGGTGATATTTTTTTCTGACGAACTAAGTATCAAAATTTGTTAAAATAACGGAAAAAGTTCAACAAATCTTACACAAAATTTTTAATTTGAGTTTCTTAAAAAAAATGCCGTATGCAGTTGTTTAGCCTGCTAACCGCTGCTTAACAAAATTAAACGTTTGTATGGCTTGAAATTAGCGCTCATTTTTGGTGATATTTTTTTCAGACGAACCAAGTGTCAAAATTTGTTAAAATAAAGGAAAAAATCTTACACACAATTTTTAATTTGAATTTCGAGAAAATCTTTCGGTATGCAGTTGTTTAGCCCGCTAACCGCTGTTTATCAAAATTAAAAGTTTGTATGGCTTGAAATTACCGCTCCTTTTTGGTGATATTTTTTCCTGACGAACCAAGTGTCAAAATTTGTTCAAAAGACGGAAAAAATTCCACAAATTTTACACATACTTTTTAATTTGAATTTCCAAAAAACGTTTTGGTATGCGGTTGTTTAGCCTGATAACCGCAGTTTATCAAAATTAAAATTTTGTATGGCTTGAAATTACCGCTCATTTTTGGTGATATTTTTTTCAGACGAACCAAGTGTCAAAATTTGTTAAAATAAAGGAAAAAATCTTACACACAATTTTTAATTTGAATTTCGAGAAAATCTTTCGGTATGCAGTTGTTTAGCCTGCTAACCGGTGATTATCAAAATTAAAATTTTGTATGGCTTGAAATTACCGCTCATTTTTGGTGATATTTTTTTCTGACGAACTAAGTATCAAAATTTGTTAAAATAATGGAAAAAATTCCACAAATCTTACACACAATTTTTAATTTGAGTTTCGAGAAAATCTTTCGGTATGCAGTTGTTTAGCCTGCTAACCGGTGATTATCAAAATTAAAAGTTTGTATGGCTTGAAATTACTGCTCATTTTTGGTGATGTTTTTTTCAGACGAACCAAGTGTCAAAATTTGTTAAAATAACGGAAAAAATCTTACACACAATTTTTAATTTGAATTTCGAAAATATCTTTCGGTACGCAGTTGTTTAGCCTGCTAACCGCTGCTTAACAAAATTAAACTTTTGTATGGCTTGAAATTAGCGCTCATTTTTGGTGATATTTTTTTCAGACGAACCAAGTGTCAAAATTTGTTAAAATAAAGGAAAAAATCTTACACACAATTTTTAATTTGAATTTCGAGAAAATCTTTCGGTATGCAGTTGTTTAGCCTGCTAACCGCTATTTATCAAAATTAAAATTTTGTATGGCTTGAAATTACCGCTCATTTTTGGCGATATTTTTTTCTGACGAACTAAGTATCAAAATTTGTTAAAATAACGGAAAAAGTTCAACAAATATTACACAAAATTTTTAATTTGAGTTTCATAAAAAAAATGCCGTATGCGGTTGTTTAGCCTGATAACCGCAGTTTATCAAAATTAAAATTTTGTATGGCTTGAAATTACCGCTCATTTTTGGTGATATTTTTTTCTGACGAACTAAGTATCAAAATTTGTTAAAATAATGGAAAAAATTCCACAAATCTTACACACAATTTTTAATTTGAGTTTCGAGAAAATCTTTCGGTATGCAGTTGTTTAGCCTGCTAACCGGTGATTATCAAAATTAAAAGTTTGTATGGCTTGAAATTACTGCTCATTTTTGGTGATGTTTTTTTCAGACGAACCAAGTGTCAAAATTTGTTAAAATAACGGAAAAAATCTTACACACAATTTTTAATTTGAATTTCGAAAATATCTTTCGGTACGCAGTTGTTTAGCCTGCTAACCGCTGCTTAACAAAATTAAACTTTTGTATGGCTTGAAATTAGCGCTCATTTTTGGTGATATTTTTTTCAGACGAACCAAGTGTCAAAATTTGTTAAAATAAAGGAAAAAATCTTACACACAATTTTTAATTTGAATTTCGAGAAAATCTTTCGGTATGCAGTTGTTTAGCCTTCTAACCGCTATTTATCAAAATTAAAATTTTGTATGGCTTGAAATTACCGCTCATTTTTGGCGATATTTTTTTCTGACGAACTAAGTATCAAAATTTGTTAAAATAACGGAAAAAGTTCAACAAATATTACACAAAATTTTTAATTTGAGTTTCATAAAAAAAATGCCGTATGCGGTTGTTTAGCCTGATAACCGCAGTTTATCAAAATTAAAATTTTGTATGGCTTGAAATTACCGCTCATTTTTGGTGATATTTTTTTCAGACGAACCAAGTGTCAAAATTTGTTAAAATAAAGGAAAAAATCTTACACACAATTTTTAATTTGAATTTCGAGAAAATCTTTCGGTATGCAGTTGTTTAGCCTGCTAACCGCTGTTTATCAAAATTAAAAGTTTGTATGGCTTGAAATTACCGCTCCTTTTTGGTGATATTTTTTCCTGACGAACCAAGTGTCAAAATTTGTTCAAAAGGCGGAAAAAATTCCACAAATTTTACACATACTTTTTAATTTGAATTTCCAAAAAACGTTTTGGTATGCGGTTGTTTAGCTTGATAACCGCAGTTTATCAAAATTAAACGTTTGTATGGCTTGAAATTACCGCTCATTTTTGGTGATATTTTTTTCAGACGAACCAAGTGTCAAAATTTGTTAAAATAAAGGAAAAAATCTTACACACAATTTTTAATTTGAATTTCGAGAAAATCTTTCGGTATGCAGTTGTTTAGCCTGCTAACCGCTGATTATCAAAATTAAAATTTTGTATGGCTTGAAATTACCGCTCATTTTTGGTGATATTTTTTTCTGACGAACTAAGTATCAAAATTTGTTAAAATAACGGAAAAAATTCCACAAATCTTACACACAATTTTTAATTTGAGTTTCGAGAAAATTTTTCGGTATGCAGTTGTTTAGCCTGCTAACTGCGGCTTAACAAAATAAAAATTTTGTGTGGCTTGAAATTACCGCTCATTTTTGTTGATATTTTTTTCTGACAAAGTAATTGTCAAATTTTGTTAAAATAACGAAAAATATTCCACCAATCTTACACACAATTTTTAATTTGAATTTCGAGAAAATCTTCCGGTAAGCAGTTGTTTAGCCTGCTAACTGCTGCTTAACAATTCAAATTTTGTATGGGTTGAAATTACCGCTCATTTTTGGTGATATTTTTTTCTGACGAACTAATTGTCAAATTTTGTTAAAATAACGGAAATAATCTAAGACACAATTTTTAATTTGAATTTCAAAAAAAAACTTTCGGTATGCAGTTGTTTAGCCTGCTAACCGCTGCTGAACAAAATTAAAATTTTGTATGGCTTGAAATTACCGCTCATTTTTGGTGATATTTTTTCCTGACGAACTAATTGTCAAAATTTGTTAAAATAAAGGAAAAAATCTTACACACAATTTTTAATTTGAATTTCGAGAAAATCTTTCGGTATGCAGTTGTTTAGCCTGCTAACCGCTGTTTATCAAAATTAAAATTTTGTATGGCTTGAAATTACCGCTCATTTTTGGTGATATTTTTTTCTGACGAAGTAAATGTCAAATTTTGTTAAAATAACGGAAAATATTCCACCAATCTTACACACAATTCTTAATTTGAATTTCGAGAAAATGTTTCGGTATGCTGCTGCTTAGCCAGTTAACCGCTGCTTAACAAAATTAAAATTTTGTATGGCTTCAAATTATCGCTCATTTTTGGTGATATTTTTTTCAGACGAACAAAGTGTCAAAATTTGTTAAAATAACGGAAAATATCTTACACACAATTTTTAATTTGAATTTCGAAAAAAACTTTCGGTTTGCAGTTGTTTAACCTGCTAACCGCTGCTTAACAAAATTAAAATTTTGTATGGCGTGAAATTACCGCTCATTTTTGGTGATATTTTTTTCTGACGAACTAATTGTCAAATTTTGTTAAAATAACGGAAAAAATTCCACAAATCTTACACACAATTTTTAATTTGAATTTCAAAAAAAACTTTCGGTATGCAGTTGTTTAGCCTGCTAACCGCTGCTTAACAAAATTAAAATTTTGTATGGCTTGAAATTACCGCTCATTTTTGGTGATATTTTTTTCTGAGGAACTAAATGTCAAATTTTGTTAAAATAACGGAAAAAATTCCACCAATCTTACACACAATTTTTAATTTGAATTTCGAGGAAATGTTTCGGTATGCAGTTGTTTAGCCTGCTAACCGCTGCTGAACAAAATTAAAATTTTGTATGGCTTGAAATTACCGCTCATTTTTGGTGATATTTTTTTTGACGAACCAAGTGTCAAAATTTGTTAAAATAACGGAAAAAATCTTACACACAATTTTTAATTTGAATTTCGAGAAAACTTTTCGGTATGCAGTTGTTTAGCCTGCTAACCGCTGCTGAACAAAGTTAAAATTTTGTATGGCGTGAAATTACCGCTCATTTTTGGTGATATTTTTTTCTGACGAACTAATTGTCAAATTTTGTTAAAATAACGGAAAAAATTCCACAAATCTTACACACAATTTTTAATTTGAATTTCAAAAAAAACTTTCGGTATGCAGTTGTTTAGCCTGCTAACCGCTGCTTAACAAAATTAAAATTTTGTATGGCTTGAAATTACCGCTCATTTTTGGTGATATTTTTTTCAGACGAACCAAGTGTCAAAATTTGTTAAAATAAAGGAAAAAATCTTACACACAATTTTTAATTTGAATTTCGAGAAAATCTTTCGGTATGCAGTTGTTTAGCCTGCTAACCGCTGTTTATCAAAATTAAAAGTTTGTATGGCTTGAAATTACCGCTCCTTTTTGGTGATATTTTTTCCTGACGAACCAAGTGTCAAAATTTGTTCAAAAGGCGGAAAAAATTCCACAAATTTTACACATACTTTTTAATTTGAATTTCCAAAAAACGTTTTGGTATGCGGTTGTTTAGCTTGATAACCGCAGTTTATCAAAATTAAACGTTTGTATGGCTTGAAATTACCGCTCATTTTTGGTGATATTTTTTTCAGACGAACCAAGTGTCAAAATTTGTTAAAATAAAGGAAAAAATCTTACACACAATTTTTAATTTGAATTTCGAGAAAATCTTTCGGTATGCAGTTGTTTAGCCTGCTAACCGCTGATTATCAAAATTAAAATTTTGTATGGCTTGAAATTACCGCTCATTTTTGGTGATATTTTTTTCTGACGAACTAAGTATCAAAATTTGTTAAAATAACGGAAAAAATTCCACAAATCTTACACACAATTTTTAATTTGAGTTTCGAGAAAATTTTTCGGTATGCAGTTGTTTAGCCTGCTAACTGTGGCTTAACAAAATAAAAATTTTGTGTGGCTTGAAATTACCGCTCATTTTTGTTGATATTTTTTTCTGACAAAGTAAATGTCAAATTTTGTTAAAATAACGAAAAATATTCCACCAATCTTACACACAATTTTTAATTTGAATTTCGAGAAAATCTTCCGGTAAGCAGTTGTTTAGCCTGCTAACTGCTGCTTAACAATTCAAATTTTGTATGGGTTGAAATTACCGCTCATTTTTGGTGATATTTTTTTCTGACGAACTAATTGTCAAATTTTGTTAAAATAACGGAAAAAATCTAAGACACAATTTTTAATTTGAATTTCAAAAAAAAACTTTCGGTATGCAGTTGTTTAGCCTGCTAACCGCTGCTGAACAAAATTAAAATTTTGTATGGCTTGAAATTACCGCTCATTTTTGGTGATATTTTTTCCTGACGAACTAATTGTCAAAATTTGTTAAAATAAAGGAAAAAATCTTACACACAATTTTTAATTTGAATTTCGAGAAAATCTTTCGGTATGCAGTTGTTTAGCCTGCTAACCGCTGTTTATCAAAATTAAAATTTTGTATGGCTTGAAATTACCGCTCATTTTTGGTGATATTTTTTTCTGACGAAGTAAATGTCAAATTTTGTTAAAATAACAGAAAATATTCCACCAATCTTACACACAATTCTTAATTTGAATTTCGAGAAAATGTTTCGGTATGCTGCTGCTTAGCCAGTTAACCGCTGCTTAACAAAATTAAAATTTTGTATGGCTTCAAATTATCGCTCATTTTTGGTGATATTTTTTTCAGACGAACAAAGTGTCAAAATTTGTTAAAATAACGGAAAATATCTTACACACAATTTTTAATTTGAATTTCGAAAAAAACTTTCGGTTTGCAGTTGTTTAACCTGCTAACCGCTGCTTAACAAAATTAAAATTTTGTATGGCGTGAAATTACCGCTCATTTTTGGTGATATTTTTTTCTGACGAACTAATTGTCAAATTTTGTTAAAATAACGGAAAAAATTCCACAAATCTTACACACAATTTTTAATTTGAATTTCAAAAAAAACTTTCGGTATGCAGTTGTTTAGCCTGCTAACCGCTGCTTAACAAAATTAAAATTTTGTATGGCTTGAAATTACCGCTCATTTTTGGTGATATTTTTTTCTGAGGAACTAAATGTCAAATTTTGTTAAAATAACGGAAAAAATTCCACCAATCTTACACACAATTTTTAATTTGAATTTCGAGGAAATGTTTCGGTATGCAGTTGTTTAGCCTGCTAACCGCTGCTGAACAAAATTAAAATTTTGTATGGCTTGAAATTACCGCTCCTTTTTGGTGATATTTTTTTTGACGAACCAAGTGTCAAAATTTGTTAAAATAACGGAAAAAATCTTACACACAATTTTTAATTTGAATTTCGAGAAAACTTTTCGGTATGCAGTTGTTTAGCCTGCTAACCGCTGCTGAACAAAATTAAAATTTTGTATGGCGTGAAATTACCGCTCATTTTTGGTGATATTTTTTTCTGACGAACTAATTGTCAAATTTTGTTAAAATAACGGAAAAAATTCCACAAATCTTACACACAATTTTTAATTTGAATTTCAAAAAAAACTTTCGGTATGCAGTTGTTTAGCCTGCTAACCGCAGCTTAACAAAATTTAAATTTTGTATGGCTTGAAATTACCGCTTATTTTTGGTGATATTTTTTTCTGACGAACTAATTGTCAAATTTTGTTAAAATAACGGAAAAAATTCCACAAATCTTACACACAATTTTTAATTTGAATTTCAAAAAAAACTTTCGGTATGCAGTTGTTTAGCCTGCTAACCGCTGCTTAACAAAATTAAAATTTTGTATGGCTTGAAATTACCGCTCATTTTTGGTGATATTTTTTTCTGAGGAACTAAATGTCAAATTTTGCTAAAATAATGGAAAAATTTCCAAAAATCTTACACACAATTTTTGATTTAAATTTCGAGAAAACTTTTCGGTATGCAGTTGTTTAGCCTGCTAACCGCTGCTGAACAAAATTAAAATTTTGTATGGCTTGAAATTACCGCTCCTTTTTGGTGATATTTTTTCCTGACGAACCAAGTGTCAAAATTTGTTCAAAAGGCGGAAAAAATTCCACAAATTTTACACATAATTTTTAATTTGAATTTCCAAAAAACGTTTCGGTATGCGGTTGTTTAGCCTGATAACCGCAGTTTATCAAAATTAAAAGTTTGTATGGCTTGAAATTACTGCTCATTTTTGGTGATGCTTTTTTCAGACGAACCAAGTGTCAAAATTTGTTAAAATAACGGAAAAAATCTTACACACAATTTTTAATTTGAATTTCCAAAAAACGTTTTGGTATGCGGTTGTTTAGCTTGATAACCGCAGTTTATCAAAATTAAACGTTTGTATGGCTTGAAATTACCGCTCATTTTTGGTGATATTTTTTTCTGACGAACTAAGTATCAAAATTTGTTAAAATAACGGAAAAAGTTCAACAAATCTTACACAAAATTTTTAATTTGAGTTTCTTAAAAAAAATGCCGTATGCAGTTGTTTAGCCTGCTAACCGCTGCTTAACAAAATTAAACGTTTGTATGGCTTGAAATTAGCGCTCATTTTTGGTGATATTTTTTTCAGACGAACCAAGTGTCAAAATTTGTTAAAATAAAGGAAAAAATCTTACACACAATTTTTAATTTGAATTTCGAGAAAATCTTTCGGTATGCAGTTGTTTAGCCTGCTAACCGCTGTTTATCAAAATTAAAAGTTTGTATGGCTTGAAATTACCGCTCCTTTTTGGTGATATTTTTTCCTGACGAACCAAGTGTCAAAATTTGTTCAAAAGGCGGAAAAAATTCCACAAATTTTACACATACTTTTTAATTTGAATTTCCAAAAAACGTTTTGGTATGCGGTTGTTTAGCCTGATAACCGCAGTTTATCAAAATTAAAATTTTGTATGGCTTGAAATTACCGCTCATTTTTGGTGATATTTTTTTCTGACGAACTAAGTATCAAAATTTGTTAAAATAACGGAAAAAATTCCACAAATCTTACACACAATTTTTAATTTGAGTTTCAAGAAAATGTTTCGGTATGCAGTTGTTTAGCCTGCTAACTGCTGCTTAACAAAATTAAAATTTTGTATGGCTTGAAATTACCGCTCATTTTTGGTGATATTTTTTTTGACGAACCAAGTGTCAAAATTTGTTAAAATAACGGAAAAAATCTTACACACAATTTTTAATTTGAATTTCGAAAAAAACTTTCGGTATGCAGTTGTTTAGCCTGCTAACCGCTGCTGAACAAAATTAAAATTTTGTATGGCTTGAAATTACCGCTCCTTTTTGGTGATATTTTTTCCTGACGAACCAAGTGTCGAAATTTGTTCAAAAGGCGGAAAAAATTCCACAAATTTTACACATAATTTTTAATTTGAATTTCCAAAAAACGTTTCGGTATGCGGTTGTTTAGCCTGATAACCGCAGTTTATCAAAATTAAAAGTTTGTATGGCTTGAAATTAGCGCTCATTTTTGGTGATATTTTTTTCAGACGAACCAAGTGTCAAAATTTGTTAAAATAAAGGAAAAAATCTTACACACAATTTTTAATTTGAATTTCGAGAAAATCTTTCGGTATGCAGTTGTTTAGCCTGCTAACCGCTGTTTATCAAAATTAAAATTTTGTATGGCTTGAAATTACCGCTCATTTTTGGTGATATTTTTTTCTGACGAACTAAGTATCAAAATTTGTTAAAATAACGGAAAAAGTTCAACAAATCTTACACAAAATTTTTAATTTGAGTTTCTTAAAAAAAATGCCGTATGCAGTTGTTTAGCCTGCTAACCGCTGCTTAACAAAATTAAACTTTTGTATGGCTTGAAATTACCGCTCATTTTTGGTGATATTTTTTTCTGACGAACTAAGTATCAAAATTTGTTAAAATAACGGAAAAAGTTCAACAAATCTTACACAAAATTTTTAATTTGAGTTTCTTAAAAAAAATGCCGTATGCAGTTGTTTAGCCTGCTAACCGCTGCTTAACAAAATTAAACGTTTGTATGGCTTGAAATTACCGCTTATTTTTGGTGATATTTTTTTCTGACGAACTAATTGTCAAATTTTGTTAAAATAACGGAAAAAATTCCACATATCTTACACACAATTTTTAATTTGAATTTCAAAAAAAACTTTCGGTATGCAGTTGTTTAGCCTGCTAACCGCTGCTTAACAAAATTAAAATTTTGTATGGCTTGAAATTACCGCTCATTTTTGGTGATATTTTTTTCTGAGGAACTAAATGTCAAATTTTGCTAAAATAATGGAAAAATTTCCAAAAATCTTACACACAATTTTTGATTTGAATTTCGAGAAAACTTTTCGGTATGCAGTTGTTTAGCCTGCTAACCGCTGCTGAACAAAATTAAAATTTTGTATGGCTTGAAATTACCGCTCCTTTTTGGTGATATTTTTTCCTGACGAACCAAGTGTCAAAATTTGTTCAAAAGGCGGAAAAAATTCCACAAATTTTACACATAATTTTTAATTTGAATTTCCAAAAAACGTTTCGGTATGCGGTTGTTTAGCCTGATAACCGCAGTTTATCAAAATTAAAAGTTTGTATGGCTTGAAATTACTGCTCATTTTTGGTGATGCTTTTTTCAGACGAACCAAGTGTCAAAATTTGTTAAAATAACGGAAAAAATCTTACACACAATTTTTAATTTGAATTTCCAAAAAACGTTTTGGTATGCGGTTGTTTAGCTTGATAACCGCAGTTTATCAAAGTTAAACGTTTGTATGGCTTGAAATTACCGCTCATTTTTGGTGATATTTTTTTCTGACGAACTAAGTATCAAAATTTGTTAAAATAACGGAAAAAGTTCAACAAATCTTACACAAAATTTTTAATTTGAGTTTCTTAAAAAAAATGCCGTATGCAGTTGTTTAGCCTGCTAACCGCTGCTTAACAAAATTAAACGTTTGTATGGCTTGAAATTAGCGCTCATTTTTGGTGATATTTTTTTCAGACGAACCAAGTGTCAAAATTTGTTAAAATAAAGGAAAAAATCTTACACACAATTTTTAATTTGAATTTCGAGAAAATCTTTCGGTATGCAGTTGTTTAGCCTGCTAACCGCTGTTTATCAAAATTAAAAGTTTGTATGGCTTGAAATTACCGCTCCTTTTTGGTGATATTTTTTCCTGACGAACCAAGTGTCAAAATTTGTTCAAAAGGCGGAAAAAATTCCACAAATTTTACACATACTTTTTAATTTGAATTTCCAAAAAACGTTTTGGTATGCGGTTGTTTAGCCTGATAACCGCAGTTTATCAAAATTAAAATTTTGTATGGCTTGAAATTACCGCTCATTTTTGGTGATATTTTTTTCTGACGAACTAAGTATCAAAATTTGTTAAAATAACGGAAAAAATTCCACAAATCTTACACACAATTTTTAATTTGAGTTTCAAGAAAATGTTTCGGTATGCAGTTGTTTAGCCTGCTAACTGCTGCTTAACAAAATTAAAATTTTGTATGGCTTGAAATTACCGCTCATTTTTGGTGATATTTTTTTTGACGAACCAAGTGTCAAAATTTGTTAAAATAACGGAAAAAATCTTACACACAATTTTTAATTTGAATTTCGAAAAAAACTTTCGGTATGCAGTTGTTTAGCCTGCTAACCGCTGCTGAACAAAATTAAAATTTTGTATGGCTTGAAATTACCGCTCCTTTTTGGTGATATTTTTTCCTGACGAACCAAGTGTCGAAATTTGTTCAAAAGGCGGAAAAAATTCCACAAATTTTACACATAATTTTTAATTTGAATTTCCAAAAAACGTTTCGGTATGCGGTTGTTTAGCCTGATAACCGCAGTTTATCAAAATTAAAAGTTTGTATGGCTTGAAATTAGCGCTCATTTTTGGTGATATTTTTTTCAGACGAACCAAGTGTCAAAATTTGTTAAAATAAAGGAAAAAATCTTACACACAATTTTTAATTTGAATTTCGAGAAAATCTTTCGGTATGCAGTTGTTTAGCCTGCTAACCGCTGTTTATCAAAATTAAAATTTTGTATGGCTTGAAATTACCGCTCATTTTTGGTGATATTTTTTTCTGACGAACTAAGTATCAAAATTTGTTAAAATAACGGAAAAAGTTCAACAAATCTTACACAAAATTTTTAATTTGAGTTTCTTAAAAAAAATGCCGTATGCAGTTGTTTAGCCTGCTAACCGCTGCTTAACAAAATTAAACTTTTGTATGGCTTGAAATTACCGCTCATTTTTGGTGATATTTTTTTCTGACGAACTAAGTATCAAAATTTGTTAAAATAACGGAAAAAGTTCAACAAATCTTACACAAAATTTTTAATTTGAGTTTCTTAAAAAAAATGCCGTATGCAGTTGTTTAGCCTGCTAACCGCTGCTTAACAAAATTAAACGTTTGTATGGCTTGAAATTAGCGCTCATTTTTGGTGATATTTTTTTCAGACGAACCAAGTGTCAAAATTTGTTAAAATAAAGGAAAAAATCTTACACACAATTTTTAATTTGAATTTCGAGAAAATCTTTCGGTATGCAGTTGTTTAGCCTGCTAACCGCTGTTTATCAAAATTAAAAGTTTGTATGGCTTGAAATTACCGCTCCTTTTTGGTGATATTTTTTCCTGACGAACCAAGTGTCAAAATTTGTTCAAAAGGCGGAAAAAATTCCACAAATTTTACACATACTTTTTAATTTGAATTTCCAAAAAACGTTTTGGTATGCGGTTGTTTAGCCTGATAACCGCAGTTTATCAAAATTAAAATTTTGTATGGCTTGAAATTACCGCTCATTTTTGGTGATATTTTTTTCTGACGAACTAAGTATCAAAATTTGTTAAAATAACGGAAAAAATTCCACAAATCTTACACACAATTTTTAATTTGAGTTTCAAGAAAATGTTTCGGTATGCAGTTGTTTAGCCTGCTAACTGCTGCTTAACAATTCAAATTTTGTATGGGTTGAAATTACCGCTCATTTTTGGTGATATTTTTTTCTGACGAACTAATTGTCAAATTTTGTTAAAATAACGGAAAAAATCTAAGACACAATTTTTAATTTGAATTTCAAAAAAAAACTTTCGGTATGCAGTTGTTTAGCCTGCTAACCGCTGCTGAACAAAATTAAAATTTTGTATGGCTTGAAATTACCGCTCATTTTTGGTGATATTTTTTCCTGACGAACTAATTGTCAAAATTTGTTAAAATAAAGGAAAAAATCTTACACACAATTTTTAATTTGAATTTCGAGAAAATCTTTCGGTATGCAGTTGTTTAGCCTGCTAACCGCTGTTTATCAAAATTAAAATTTTGTATGGCTTGAAATTACCGCTCATTTTTGGTGATATTTTTTTCTGACGAAGTAAATGTCAAATTTTGTTAAAATAACGGAAAATATTCCACCAATCTTACACACAATTCTTAATTTGAATTTCGAGAAAATGTTTCGGTATGCTGCTGCTTAGCCAGTTAACCGCTGCTTAACAAAATTAAAATTTTGTATGGCTTCAAATTATCGCTCATTTTTGGTGATATTTTTTTCAGACGAACAAAGTGTCAAAATTTGTTAAAATAACGGAAAATATCTTACACACAATTTTTAATTTGAATTTCGAAAAAAACTTTCGGTTTGCAGTTGTTTAACCTGCTAACCGCTGCTTAACAAAATTAAAATTTTGTATGGCGTGAAATTACCGCTCATTTTTGGTGATATTTTTTTCTGACGAACTAATTGTCAAATTTTGTTAAAATAACGGAAAAAATTCCACAAATCTTACACACAATTTTTAATTTGAATTTCAAAAAAAACTTTCGGTATGCAGTTGTTTAGCCTGCTAACCGCTGCTTAACAAAATTAAAATTTTGTATGGCTTGAAATTACCGCTCATTTTTGGTGATATTTTTTTCTGAGGAACTAAATGTCAAATTTTGTTAAAATAACGGAAAAAATTCCACCAATCTTACACACAATTTTTAATTTGAATTTCGAGGAAATGTTTCGGTATGCAGTTGTTTAGCCTGCTAACCGCTGCTGAACAAAATTAAAATTTTGTATGGCTTGAAATTACCGCTCATTTTTGGTGATATTTTTTTTGACGAACCAAGTGTCAAAATTTGTTAAAATAACGGAAAAAATCTTACACACAATTTTTAATTTGAATTTCGAGAAAACTTTTCGGTATGCAGTTGTTTAGCCTGCTAACCGCTGCTGAACAAAATTAAAATTTTGTATGGCGTGAAATTACCGCTCATTTTTGGTGATATTTTTTTCTGACGAACTAATTGTCAAATTTTGTTAAAATAACGGAAAAAATTCCACAAATCTTACACACAATTTTTAATTTGAATTTCAAAAAAAACTTTCGGTATGCAGTTGTTTAGCCTGCTAACCGCTGCTTAACAAAATTAAAATTTTGTATGGCTTGAAATTACCGCTCATTTTTGGTGATATTTTTTTCAGACGAACCAAGTGTCAAAATTTGTTAAAATAAAGGAAAAAATCTTACACACAATTTTTAATTTGAATTTCGAGAAAATCTTTCGGTATGCAGTTGTTTAGCCTGCTAACCGCTGATTATCAAAATTAAAATTTTGTATGGCTTGAAATTACCGCTCATTTTTGGTGATATTTTTTTCTGACGAACTAAGTATCAAAATTTGTTAAAATAACGGAAAAAATTCCACAAATCTTACACACAATTTTTAATTTGAGTTTCGAGAAAATTTTTCGGTATGCAGTTGTTTAGCCTGCTAACTGTGGCTTAACAAAATAAAAATTTTGTGTGGCTTGAAATTACCGCTCATTTTTGTTGATATTTTTTTCTGACAAAGTAAATGTCAAATTTTGTTAAAATAACGAAAAATATTCCACCAATCTTACACACAATTTTTAATTTGAATTTCGAGGAAATGTTTCGGTATGCAGTTGTTTAGCCTGCTAACCGCTGCTGAACAAAATTAAAATTTTGTATGGCTTGAAATTACCGCTCATTTTTGGTGATATTTTTTTTGACGAACCAAGTGTCAAAATTTGTTAAAATAACGGAAAAAATCTTACACACAATTTTTAATTTGAATTTCGAGAAAACTTTTCGGTATGCAGTTGTTTAGCCTGCTAACCGCTGCTGAACAAAATTAAAATTTTGTATGGCGTGAAATTACCGCTCATTTTTGGTGATATTTTTTTCTGACGAACTAATTGTCAAATTTTGTTAAAATAACGGAAAAAATTCCACAAATCTTACACACAATTTTTAATTTGAATTTCAAAAAAAACTTTCGGTATGCAGTTGTTTAGCCTGCTAACCGCTGCTTAACAAAATTAAAATTTTGTATGGCTTGAAATTACCGCTCATTTTTGGTGATATTTTTTTCAGACGAACCAAGTGTCAAAATTTGTTAAAATAAAGGAAAAAATCTTACACACAATTTTTAATTTGAATTTCGAGAAAATCTTTCGGTATGCAGTTGTTTAGCCTGCTAACCGCTGATTATCAAAATTAAAATTTTGTATGGCTTGAAATTACCGCTCATTTTTGGTGATATTTTTTTCTGACGAACTAAGTATCAAAATTTGTTAAAATAACGGAAAAAATTCCACAAATCTTACACACAATTTTTAATTTGAGTTTCGAGAAAATTTTTCGGTATGCAGTTGTTTAGCCTGCTAACTGTGGCTTAACAAAATAAAAATTTTGTGTGGCTTGAAATTACCGCTCATTTTTGTTGATATTTTTTTCTGACAAAGTAAATGTCAAATTTTGTTAAAATAACGAAAAATATTCCACCAATCTTACACACAATTTTTAATTTGAATTTCGAGAAAATCTTCCGGTAAGCAGTTGTTTAGCCTGCTAACTGCTGCTTAACAATTCAAATTTTGTATGGGTTGAAATTACCGCTCATTTTTGGTGATATTTTTTTCTGACGAACTAATTGTCAAATTTTGTTAAAATAACGGAAAAAATCTAAGACACAATTTTTAATTTGAATTTCAAAAAAAAACTTTCGGTATGCAGTTGTTTAGCCTGCTAACCGCTGCTGAACAAAATTAAAATTTTGTATGGCTTGAAATTACCGCTCATTTTTGGTGATATTTTTTCCTGACGAACTAATTGTCAAAATTTGTTAAAATAAAGGAAAAAATCTTACACACAATTTTTAATTTGAATTTCGAGAAAATCTTTCGGTATGCAGTTGTTTAGCCTGCTAACCGCTGTTTATCAAAATTAAAATTTTGTATGGCTTGAAATTACCGCTCATTTTTGGTGATATTTTTTTCTGACGAAGTAAATGTCAAATTTTGTTAAAATAACGGAAAAAATTCCAAAAATCTTACACACAATTTTTGATTTGAATTTCGAGAAAACTTTTCGGTATGCAGTTGTTTAGCCTGCTAACCGCTGCTGAACAAAATTAAAATTTTGTATGGCTTGAAATTACCGCTCCTTTTTGGTGATATTTTTTCCTGACGAACCAAGTGTCAAAATTTGTTAAAATAACGGAAAAAATCTTACACACAATTTTTAATTTGAATTTCGAGAAAACTTTTCGGTATGCAGTTGTTTAGCCTGCTAACCGCTGCTGAACAAAATTAAAATTTTGTATGGCGTGAAATTACCGCTCATTTTTGGTGATATTTTTTTCTGACGAACTAATTGTCAAATTTTGTTAAAATAACGGAAAAAATTCCACAAATCTTACACACAATTTTTAATTTGAATTTCAAAAAAAACTTTCGGTATGCGGTTGTTTAGCCTGATAACCGCAGTTTATCAAAATTAAAAGTTTGTATGGCTTGAAATTACTGCTCATTTTTGGTGATGCTTTTTTCAGACGAACCAAGTGTCAAAATTTGTTAAAATAACGGAAAAAATCTTACACACAATTCTTAATTTGAATTTCCAAAAAACGTTTTGGTATGCGGTTGTTTAGCTTGATAACCGCAGTTTATCAAAATTAAACGTTTGTATGGCTTGAAATTACCGCTCATTTTTGGTGATATTTTTTTCTGACGAACTAAGTATCAAAATTTGTTAAAATAACGGAAAAAGTTCAACAAATCTTACACAAAATTTTTAATTTGAGTTTCTTAAAAAAAATGCCGTATGCAGTTGTTTAGCCTGCTAACCGCTGCTTAACAAAATTAAACGTTTGTATGGCTTGAAATTAGCGCTCATTTTTGGTGATATTTTTTTCAGACGAACCAAGTGTCAAAATTTGTTAAAATAAAGGAAAAAATCTTACACACAATTTTTAATTTGAATTTCGAGAAAATCTTTCGGTATGCAGTTGTTTAGCCTGCTAACCGCTGTTTATCAAAATTAAAAGTTTGTATGGCTTGAAATTACCGCTCCTTTTTGGTGATATTTTTTCCTGACGAACCAAGTGTCAAAATTTGTTCAAAAGGCGGAAAAAATTCCACAAATTTTACACATACTTTTTAATTTGAATTTCCAAAAAACGTTTTGGTATGCGGTTGTTTAGCCTGATAACCGCAGTTTATCAAAATTAAAATTTTGTATGGCTTGAAATTACCGCTCATTTTTGGTGATATTTTTTTCTGACGAACTAAGTATCAAAATTTGTTAAAATAACGGAAAAAATTCCACAAATCTTACACACAATTTTTAATTTGAGTTTCAAGAAAATGTTTCGGTATGCAGTTGTTTAGCCTGCTAACTGCTGCTTAACAAAATTAAAATTTTGTATGGCTTGAAATTACCGCTCATTTTTGGTGATATTTTTTTTGACGAACCAAGTGTCAAAATTTGTTAAAATAACGGAAAAAATCTTACACACAATTTTTAATTTGAATTTCGAAAAAAACTTTCGGTATGCAGTTGTTTAGCCTGCTAACCGCTGCTGAACAAAATTAAAATTTTGTATGGCTTGAAATTACCGCTCCTTTTTGGTGATATTTTTTCCTGACGAACCAAGTGTCGAAATTTGTTCAAAAGGCGGAAAAAATTCCACAAATTTTACACATAATTTTTAATTTGAATTTCCAAAAAACGTTTCGGTATGCGGTTGTTTAGCCTGATAACCGCAGTTTATCAAAATTAAAAGTTTGTATGGCTTGAAATTACTGCTCATTTTTGGTGATGTTTTTTTCAGACGAACCAAGTGTCAAAATTTGTTAAAATAACGGAAAAAATCTTACACACAATTTTTAATTTGAATTTCGAAAATATCTTTCGGTACGCAGTTGTTTAGCCTGCTAACCGCTGCTTAACAAAATTAAACTTTTGTATGGCTTGAAATTAGCGCTCATTTTTGGTGATATTTTTTTCAGACGAACCAAGTGTCAAAATTTGTTAAAATAAAGGAAAAAATCTTACACACAATTTTTAATTTGAATTTCGAGAAAATCTTTCGGTATGCAGTTGTTTAGCCTGCTAACCGCTGATTATCAAAATTAAAATTTTGTATGGCTTGAAATTACCGCTCATTTTTGGTGATATTTTTTTCTGACGAACTAAGTATCAAAATTTGTTAAAATAACGGAAAAAGTTCAACAAATCTTACACAAAATTTTTAATTTGAGTTTCTTAAAAAAAATGCCGTATGCAGTTGTTTAGCCTGCTAACCGCTGCTTAACAAAATTAAACTTTTGTATGGCTTGAAATTACCGCTCATTTTTGGTGATATTTTTTTCTGACGAACTAAGTATCAAAATTTGTTAAAATAACGGAAAAAGTTCAACAAATCTTACACAAAATTTTTAATTTGAGTTTCTTAAAAAAAATGCCGTATGCAGTTGTTTAGCCTGCTAACCGCTGCTTAACAAAATTAAACGTTTGTATGGCTTGAAATTAGCGCTCATTTTTGGTGATATTTTTTTCAGACGAACCAAGTGTCAAAATTTGTTAAAATAAAGGAAAAAATCTTACACACAATTTTTAATTTGAATTTCGAGAAAATCTTTCGGTATGCAGTTGTTTAGCCTGCTAACCGCTGTTTATCAAAATTAAAAGTTTGTATGGCTTGAAATTACCGCTCCTTTTTGGTGATATTTTTTCCTGACGAACCAAGTGTCAAAATTTGTTCAAAAGGCGGAAAAAATTCCACAAATTTTACACATACTTTTTAATTTGAATTTCCAAAAAACGTTTTGGTATGCGGTTGTTTAGCCTGATAACCGCAGTTTATCAAAATTAAAATTTTGTATGGCTTGAAATTACCGCTCATTTTTGGTGATATTTTTTTCTGACGAACTAAGTATCAAAATTTGTTAAAATAACGGAAAAAATTCCACAAATCTTACACACAATTTTTAATTTGAGTTTCAAGAAAATGTTTCGGTATGCAGTTGTTTAGCCTGCTAACTGCTGCTTAACAAAATTAAAATTTTGTATGGCTTGAAATTACCGCTCATTTTTGGTGATATTTTTTTTGACGAACCAAGTGTCAAAATTTGTTAAAATAACGGAAAAAATCTTACACACAATTTTTAATTTGAATTTCGAAAAAAACTTTCGGTATGCAGTTGTTTAGCCTGCTAACCGCTGCTGAACAAAATTAAAATTTTGTATGGCTTGAAATTACCGCTCCTTTTTGGTGATATTTTTTCCTGACGAACCAAGTGTCAAAATTTGTTCAAAAGGCGGAAAAAATTCCACAAATTTTACACATAATTTTTAATTTGAATTTCCAAAAAACGTTTCGGTATGCGGTTGTTTAGCCTGATAACCGCAGTTTATCAAAATTAAAAGTTTGTATGGCTTGAAATTACTGCTCATTTTTGGTGATGTTTTTTTCAGACGAACCAAGTGTCAAAATTTGTTAAAATAACGGAAAAAATCTTACACACAATTTTTAATTTGAATTTCGAAAATATCTTTCGGTACGCAGTTGTTTAGCCTGCTAACCGCTGCTTAACAAAATTAAACTTTTGTATGGCTTGAAATTAGCGCTCATTTTTGGTGATATTTTTTTCAGACGAACCAAGTGTCAAAATTTGTTAAAATAAAGGAAAAAATCTTACACACAATTTTTAATTTGAATTTCGAGAAAATCTTTCGGTATGCAGTTGTTTAGCCTGCTAACCGCTGTTTATCAAAATTAAAATTTTGTATGGCTTGAAATTACCGCTCATTTTTGGTGATATTTTTTTCTGACGAACTAAGTATCAAAATTTGTTAAAATAACGGAAAAAGTTCAACAAATCTTACACAAAATTTTTAATTTGAGTTTCTTAAAAAAAATGCCGTATGCAGTTGTTTAGCCTGCTAACCGCTGCTTAACAAAATTAAACTTTTGTATGGCTTGAAATTAGCGCTCATTTTTGGTGATATTTTTTTCAGACGAACCAAGTGTCAAAATTTGTTAAAATAAAGGAAAAAATCTTACACACAATTTTTAATTTGAATTTCGAGAAAATCTTTCGGTATGCAGTTGTTTAGCCCGCTAACCGCTGTTTATCAAAATTAAAAGTTTGTATGGCTTGAAATTACCGCTCCTTTTTGGTGATATTTTTTCCTGACGAACCAAGTGTCAAAATTTGTTCAAAAGGCGGAAAAAATTCCACAAATTTTACACATACTTTTTAATTTGAATTTCCAAAAAACGTTTTGGTATGCGGTTGTTTAGCCTGATAACCGCAGTTTATCAAAATTAAAATTTTGTATGGCTTGAAATTAGCGCTCATTTTTGGTGATATTTTTTTCAGACGAACCAAGTGTCAAAATTTGTTAAAATAAAGGAAAAAATCTTACACACAATTTTTAATTTGAATTTCGAGAAAATCTTTCGGTATGCAGTTGTTTAGCCTGCTAACCGGTGATTATCAAAATTAAAATTTTGTATGGCTTGAAATTACCGCTCATTTTTGGTGATATTTTTTTCTGACGAACTAAGTATCAAAATTTGTTAAAATAATGGAAAAAATTCCACAAATCTTACACACAATTTTTAATTTGAGTTTCGAGAAAATCTTTCGGTATGCAGTTGTTTAGCCTGCTAACCGGTGATTATCAAAATTAAAAGTTTGTATGGCTTGAAATTACTGCTCATTTTTGGTGATGTTTTTTTCAGACGAACCAAGTGTCAAAATTTGTTAAAATAACGGAAAAAATCTTACACACAATTTTTAATTTGAATTTCGAAAATATCTTTCGGTACGCAGTTGTTTAGCCTGCTAACCGCTGCTTAACAAAATTAAACTTTTGTATGGCTTGAAATTAGCGCTCATTTTTGGTGATATTTTTTTCAGACGAACCAAGTGTCAAAATTTGTTAAAATAAAGGAAAAAATCTTACACACAATTTTTAATTTGAATTTCGAGAAAATCTTTCGGTATGCAGTTGTTTAGCCTGCTAACCGCTGTTTATCAAAATTAAAAGTTTGTATGGCTTGAAATTACCGCTCCTTTTTGGTGATATTTTTTCCTGACGAACCAAGTGTCAAAATTTGTTCAAAAGGCGGAAAAAATTCCACAAATTTTACACATACTTTTTAATTTGAATTTCCAAAAAACGTTTTGGTATGCGGTTGTTTAGCTTGATAACCGCAGTTTATCAAAATTAAACGTTTGTATGGCTTGAAATTACCGCTCATTTTTGGTGATATTTTTTTCAGACGAACCAAGTGTCAAAATTTGTTAAAATAAAGGAAAAAATCTTACACACAATTTTTAATTTGAATTTCGAGAAAATCTTTCGGTATGCAGTTGTTTAGCCTGCTAACCGCTGATTATCAAAATTAAAATTTTGTATGGCTTGAAATTACCGCTCATTTTTGGTGATATTTTTTTCTGACGAACTAAGTATCAAAATTTGTTAAAATAACGGAAAAAATTCCACAAATCTTACACACAATTTTTAATTTGAGTTTCGAGAAAATTTTTCGGTATGCAGTTGTTTAGCCTGCTAACTGCGGCTTAACAAAATAAAAATTTTGTGTGGCTTGAAATTACCGCTCATTTTTGTTGATATTTTTTTCTGACAAAGTAAATGTCAAATTTTGTTAAAATAACGAAAAATATTCCACCAATCTTACACACAATTTTTAATTTGAATTTCGAGAAAATCTTCCGGTAAGCAGTTGTTTAGCCTGCTAACTGCTGCTTAACAATTCAAATTTTGTATGGGTTGAAATTACCGCTCATTTTTGGTGATATTTTTTTCTGACGAACTAATTGTCAAATTTTGTTAAAATAACGGAAAAAATCTAAGACACAATTTTTAATTTGAATTTCAAAAAAAAACTTTCGGTATGCAGTTGTTTAGCCTGCTAACCGCTGCTGAACAAAATTAAAATTTTGTATGGCTTGAAATTACCGCTCATTTTTGGTGATATTTTTTCCTGACGAACTAATTGTCAAAATTTGTTAAAATAAAGGAAAAAATCTTACACACAATTTTTAATTTGAATTTCGAGAAAATCTTTCGGTATGCAGTTGTTTAGCCTGCTAACCGCTGTTTATCAAAATTAAAATTTTGTATGGCTTGAAATTACCGCTCATTTTTGGTGATATTTTTTTCTGACGAAGTAAATGTCAAATTTTGTTAAAATAACGGAAAATATTCCACCAATCTTACACACAATTCTTAATTTGAATTTCGAGAAAATGTTTCGGTATGCTGCTGCTTAGCCAGTTAACCGCTGCTTAACAAAATTAAAATTTTGTATGGCTTCAAATTATCGCTCATTTTTGGTGATATTTTTTTCAGACGAACAAAGTGTCAAAATTTGTTAAAATAACGGAAAATATCTTACACACAATTTTTAATTTGAATTTCGAAAAAAACTTTCGGTTTGCAGTTGTTTAACCTGCTAACCGCTGCTTAACAAAATTAAAATTTTGTATGGCGTGAAATTACCGCTCATTTTTGGTGATATTTTTTTCTGACGAACTAATTGTCAAATTTTGTTAAAATAACGGAAAAAATTCCACAAATCTTACACACAATTTTTAATTTGAATTTCAAAAAAAACTTTCGGTATGCAGTTGTTTAGCCTGCTAACCGCTGCTTAACAAAATTAAAATTTTGTATGGCTTGAAATTACCGCTCATTTTTGGTGATATTTTTTTCTGAGGAACTAAATGTCAAATTTTGTTAAAATAACGGAAAAAATTCCACCAATCTTACACACAATTTTTAATTTGAATTTCGAGGAAATGTTTCGGTATGCAGTTGTTTAGCCTGCTAACCGCTGCTGAACAAAATTAAAATTTTGTATGGCTTGAAATTACCGCTCATTTTTGGTGATATTTTTTTTGACGAACCAAGTGTCAAAATTTGTTAAAATAACGGAAAAAATCTTACACACAATTTTTAATTTGAATTTCGAGAAAACTTTTCGGTATGCAGTTGTTTAGCCTGCTAACCGCTGCTGAACAAAATTAAAATTTTGTATGGCTTCAAATTATCGCTCATTTTTGGTGATATTTTTTTCAGACGAACAAAGTGTCAAAATTTGTTAAAATAACGGAAAATATCTTACACACAATTTTTAATTTGAATTTCGAAAAAAACTTTCGGTTTGCAGTTGTTTAACCTGCTAACCGCTGCTTAACAAAATTAAAATTTTGTATGGCTTGAAATTACCGCTTATTTTTGGTGATATTTTTTTCTGACGAACTAATTGTCAAATTTTGTTAAAATAACGGAAAAAATTCCACAAATCTTACACACAATTTTTAATTTGAATTTCAAAAAAAACTTTCGGTATGCAGTTGTTTAGCCTGCTAACCGCTGCTTAACAAAATTAAAATTTTGTATGGCTTGAAATTACCGCTTATTTTTGGTGATATTTTTTTCTGACGAACTAATTGTCAAATTTTGTTAAAATAACGGAAAAAATTCCACAAATCTTACACACAATTTTTAATTTGAATTTCAAAAAAAACTTTCGGTATGCAGTTGTTTAGCCTGCTAACCGCTGCTTAACAAAATTAAAATTTTGTATGGCTTGAAATTACCGCTCATTTTTGGTGATATTTTTTTCTGAGGAATTAAATGTCAAATTTTGCTAAAATAATGGAAAAATTTCCAAAAATCTTACACACAATTTTTGATTTGAATTTCGAGAAAACTTTTCGGTATGCAGTGGTTTAGCCTGCTAACCGCTGCTGAACAAAATTAAAATTTTGTATGGCTTGAAATTACCGCTCCTTTTTGGTGATATTTTTTCCTGACGAACCAAGTGTCAAAATTTGTTCAAAAGGCGGAAAAAATTCCACAAATTTTACACATAATTTTTAATTTGAATTTCCAAAAAACGTTTCGGTATGCGGTTGTTTAGCCTGATAACCGCAGTTTATCAAAATTAAAAGTTTGTATGGCTTGAAATTACTGCTCATTTTTGGTGATGCTTTTTTCAGACGAACCAAGTGTCAAAATTTGTTAAAATAACGGAAAAAATCTTACACACAATTTTTAATTTGAATTTCGAAAATATCTTTCGGTACGCAGTTGTTTAGCCTGCTAACCGCTGTTTATCAAAATTAAAATTTTGTATGGCTTGAAATTAGCGCTCATTTTTGGTGATATTTTTTTCTGACGAACTAAGTATCAAAATTTGTTAAAATAACGGAAAAAGTTCAACAAATCTTACACAAAATTTTTTATTTGAGTTTCTTAAAAAAAATGCCGTATGCAGTTGTTTAGCCTGCTAACCGCTGCTTAACAAAATTAAACTTTTGTATGGCTTGAAATTAGCGCTCATTTTTGGTGATATTTTTTTCAGACGAACCAAGTGTCAAAATTTGTTAAAATAAAGGAAAAAATCTTACACACAATTTTTAATTTTAATTTCGAGAAAATCTTTCGGTATGCAGTTGTTTAGCCTGCTAACCGCTGTTTATCAAAATTAAAAGTTTGTATGGCTTGAAATTACCGCTCATTTTTGTTGATATTTTTTTCTGACAAAGTAAATGTCAAATTTTGTTAAAATAACGAAAAATATTCCACCAATCTTACACACAATTTTTAATTTGAATTTCGAGAAAATCTTCCGGTAAGCAGTTGTTTAGCCTGCTAACTGCTGCTTAACAATTCAAATTTTGTATGGGTTGAAATTACCGCTCATTTTTGGTGATATTTTTTTCTGACGAACTAATTGTCAAATTTTGTTAAAATAACGGAAAAAATCTAAGACACAATTTTTAATTTGAATTTCAAAAAAAAACTTTCGGTATGCAGTTGTTTAGCCTGCTAACCGCTGCTGAACAAAATTAAAATTTTGTATGGCTTGAAATTACCGCTCATTTTTGGTGATTTTTTTTCCTGACGAACTAATTGTCAAAATTTGTTAAAATAAAGGAAAAAATCTTACACACAATTTTTAATTTGAATTTCGAGAAAATCTTTCGGTATGCAGTTGTTTAGCCTGCTAACCGCTGTTTATCAAAATTAAAATTTTGTATGGCTTGAAATTACCGCTCATTTTTGGTGATATTTTTTTCTGACGAAGTAAATGTCAAATTTTGTTAAAATAACGGAAAATATTCCACCAATCTTACACACAATTCTTAATTTGAATTTCGAGAAAATGTTTCGGTATGCTGCTGCTTAGCCAGTTAACCGCTGCTTAACAAAATTAAAATTTTGTATGGCTTCAAATTATCGCTCATTTTTGGTGATATTTTTTTCAGACGAACAAAGTGTCAAAATTTGTTAAAATAACGGAAAATATCTTACACACAATTTTTAATTTGAATTTCGAAAAAAACTTTCGGTTTGCAGTTGTTTAACCTGCTAACCGCTGCTTAACAAAATTAAAATTTTGTATGGCGTGAAATTACCGCTCATTTTTGGTGATATTTTTTTCTGACGAACTAATTGTCAAATTTTGTTAAAATAACGGAAAAAATTCCACAAATCTTACACACAATTTTTAATTTGAATTTCAAAAAAGCTTTCGGTATGCAGTTGTTTAGGCTGCTAACCGCTGCTTAACAAAATTAAAATTTTGTATGGCTTGAAATTACCGCTCATTTTTGGTGATATTTTTTTCTGAGGAACTAAATGTCAAATTTTGTTAAAATAACGGAAAAAATTCCACCAATCTTACACACAATTTTTAATTTGAATTTCGAGGAAATGTTTAGGTATGCAGTTGTTTAGCCTGCTAACCGCTGCTGAACAAAATTAAAATTTTGTATGGCTTGAAATTACCGCTCATTTTTGGTGATATTTTTTTTGACGAACCAAGTGTCAAAATTTGTTAAAATAACGGAAAAAATCTTACACACAATTTTTAATTTGAATTTCGAAAAAAACTTTCGGTATGCAGTTGTTTAGCCTGCTAACCGCTGCTGAACAAAATTAAAATTTTGTATGGCTTGAAATTACCGCTCCTTTTTGGTGATATTTTTTCTTGACGAACCAAGTGTCAAAATTTGTTCAAAAGGCGGAAAAAGTTCAACAAATCTTACACAAAATTTTTAATTTGAGTTTCTTAAAAAAAATGCCGTATGCAGGTGTTTAGCCTGCTAACCGCTGCTTAACAAAATTAAACTTTTGTATGGCTTGAAATTAGCGCTCATTTTTGGTGATATTTTTTTCAGACGAACCAAGTGTCAAAATTTGTTAAAATAAAGGAAAAAATCTTACACACAATTTTTAATTTGAATTTCGAGAAAATCTTTCGGTATGCAGTTGTTTAGCCTGCTAACCGCTGTTTATCAAAATTAAAAGTTTGTATGGCTTGAAATTACCGCTCCTTTTTGGTGATATTTTTTCCTGACGAACCAAGTGTCAAAATTTGTTCAAAAGGCGGAAAAAATTCCACAAATTTTACACATACTTTTTAATTTGAATTTCCAAAAAACGTTTTGGTATGCGGTTGTTTAGCCTGATAACCACAGTTTATCAAAATTAAAATTTTGTATGGCTTGAAATTACCGCTCATTTTTGGTGATATTTTTTTCAGACGAACCAAGTGTCAAAATTTGTTAAAATAAAGGAAAAAATCTTACACACAATTTTTAATTTGAATTTCGAGAAAATCTTTCGGTATGCAGTTGTTTAGCCTGCTAACCGGTGATTATCAAAATTAAAATTTTGTATGGCTTGAAATTACCGCTCATTTTTGGTGATATTTTTTTCTGACGAACTAAGTATCAAAATTTGTTAAAATAATGGAAAAAATTCCACAAATCTTACACACAATTTTTAATTTGAGTTTCGAGAAAATCTTTCGGTATGCAGTTGTTTAGCCTGCTAACCGGTGATTATCAAAATTAAAAGTTTGTATGGCTTGAAATTACTGCTCATTTTTGGTGATGTTTTTTTCAGACGAACCAAGTGTCAAAATTTGTTAAAATAACGGAAAAAATCTTACACACAATTTTTAATTTGAATTTCGAAAATATCTTTCGGTACGCAGTTGTTTAGCCTGCTAACCGCTGCTTAACAAAATTAAACTTTTGTATGGCTTGAAATTAGCGCTCATTTTTGGTGATATTTTTTTCAGACGAACCAAGTGTCAAAATTTGTTAAAATAAAGGAAAAAATCTTACACACAATTTTTAATTTGAATTTCGAGAAAATCTTTCGGTATGCAGTTGTTTAGCCTGCTAACCGCTATTTATCAAAATTAAAATTTTGTATGGCTTGAAATTACCGCTCATTTTTGGCGATATTTTTTTCTGACGAACTAAGTATCAAAATTTGTTAAAATAACGGAAAAAGTTCAACAAATATTACACAAAATTTTTAATTTGAGTTTCATAAAAAAAATGCCGTATGCGGTTGTTTAGCCTGATAACCGCAGTTTATCAAAATTAAAATTTTGTATGGCTTGAAATTACCGCTCATTTTTGGTGATATTTTTTTCAGACGAACCAAGTGTCAAAATTTGTTAAAATAAAGGAAAAAATCTTACACACAATTTTTAATTTGAATTTCGAGAAAATCTTTCGGTATGCAGTTGTTTAGCCTGCTAACCGCTGTTTATCAAAATTAAAAGTTTGTATGGCTTGAAATTACCGCTCCTTTTTGGTGATATTTTTTCCTGACGAACCAAGTGTCAAAATTTGTTCAAAAGGCGGAAAAAATTCCACAAATTTTACACATACTTTTTAATTTGAATTTCCAAAAAACGTTTTGGTATGCGGTTGTTTAGCCTGATAACCGCAGTTTATCAAAATTAAAATTTTGTATGGCTTGAAATTACCGCTCATTTTTGGTGATATTTTTTTCAGACGAACCAAGTGTCAAAATTTGTTAAAATAAAGGAAAAAATCTTACACACAATTTTTAATTTGAATTTCGAGAAAATCTTTCGGTATGCAGTTGTTTAGCCTGCTAACCGGTGATTATCAAAATTAAAATTTTGTATGGCTTGAAATTACCGCTCATTTTTGGTGATATTTTTTTCTGACGAACTAAGTATCAAAATTTGTTAAAATAATGGAAAAAATTCCACAAATCTTACACACAATTTTTAATTTGAGTTTCGAGAAAATCTTTCGGTATGCAGTTGTTTAGCCTGCTAACCGGTGATTATCAAAATTAAAAGTTTGTATGGCTTGAAATTACTGCTCATTTTTGGTGATGTTTTTTTCAGACGAACCAAGTGTCAAAATTTGTTAAAATAACGGAAAAAATCTTACACACAATTTTTAATTTGAATTTCGAAAATATCTTTCGGTACGCAGTTGTTTAGCCTGCTAACCGCTGCTTAACAAAATTAAACTTTTGTATGGCTTGAAATTAGCGCTCATTTTTGGTGATATTTTTTTCAGACGAACCAAGTGTCAAAATTTGTTAAAATAAAGGAAAAAATCTTACACACAATTTTTAATTTGAATTTCGAGAAAATCTTTCGGTATGCAGTTGTTTAGCCTGCTAACCGCTATTTATCAAAATTAAAATTTTGTATGGCTTGAAATTACCGCTCATTTTTGGCGATATTTTTTTCTGACGAACTAAGTATCAAAATTTGTTAAAATAACGGAAAAAGTTCAACAAATATTACACAAAATTTTTTATTTGAGTTTCTTAAAAAAAATGCCGTATGCAGTTGTTTAGCCTGCTAACCGCTGCTTAACAAAATTAAACTTTTGTATGGCTTGAAATTAGCGCTCATTTTTGGTGATATTTTTTTCAGACGAACCAAGTGTCAAAATTTGTTAAAATAAAGGAAAAAATCTTACACACAATTTTTAATTTGAATTTCGAGAAAATCTTTCGGTATGCAGTTGTTTAGCCTGCTAACCGCTGTTTATCAAAATTAAAAGTTTGTATGGCTTGAAATTACCGCTCATTTTTGTTGATATTTTTTTCTGACAAAGTAAATGTCAAATTTTGTTAAAATAACGAAAAATATTCCACCAATTTTACACACAATTTTTAATTTGAATTTCGAGAAAATCTTCCGGTAAGCAGTTGTTTAGCCTGCTAACTGCTGCTTAACAATTCAAATTTTGTATGGGTTGAAATTACCGCTCATTTTTGGTGATATTTTTTTCTGACGAACTAATTGTCAAATTTTGTTAAAATAACGGAAAAAATCTAAGACACAATTTTTAATTTGAATTTCAAAAAAAAACTTTCGGTATGCAGTTGTTTAGCCTGCTAACCGCTGCTGAACAAAATTAAAATTTTGTATGGCTTGAAATTACCGCTCATTTTTGGTGATTTTTTTTCCTGACGAACTAATTGTCAAAATTTGTTAAAATAAAGGAAAAAATCTTACACACAATTTTTAATTTGAATTTCGAGAAAATCTTTCGGTATGCAGTTGTTTAGCCTGCTAACCGCTGTTTATCAAAATTAAAATTTTGTATGGCTTGAAATTACCGCTCATTTTTGGTGATATTTTTTTCTGACGAAGTAAATGTCAAATTTTGTTAAAATAACGGAAAATATTCCACCAATCTTACACACAATTCTTAATTTGAATTTCGAGAAAATGTTTCGGTATGCTGCTGCTTAGCCAGTTAACCGCTGCTTAACAAAATTAAAATTTTGTATGGCTTCAAATTATCGCTCATTTTTGGTGATATTTTTTTCAGACGAACCAAGTGTCAAAATTTGTTAAAATAACGGAAAATATCTTACACACAATTTTTAATTTGAATTTCGAAAAAAACTTTCGGTTTGCAGTTGTTTAACCTGCTAACCGCTGCTTAACAAAATTAAAATTTTGTATGGCGTGAAATTACCGCTCATTTTTGGTGATATTTTTTTCTGACGAACTAATTGTCAAATTTTGTTAAAATAACGGAAAAAATTCCACAAATCTTACACACAATTTTTAATTTGAATTTCAAAAAAGCTTTCGGTATGCAGTTGTTTAGTCTGCTAACCGCTGCTTAACAAAATTAAAATTTTGTATGGCTTGAAATTACCGCTCATTTTTGGTGATATTTTTTTCTGAGGAACTAAATGTCAAATTTTGTTAAAATAACGGAAAAAATTCCACCAATCTTACACACAATTTTTAATTTGAATTTCGAGGAAATGTTTAGGTATGCAGTTGTTTAGCCTGCTAACCGCTGCTGAACAAAATTAAAATTTTGTATGGCTTGAAATTACCGCTCATTTTTGGTGATATTTTTTTTGACGAACCAAGTGTCAAAATTTGTTAAAATAACGGAAAAAATCTTACACACAATTTTTAATTTGAATTTCGAAAAAAACTTTCGGTATGCAGTTGTTTAGCCTGCTAACCGCTGCTGAACAAAATTAAAATTTTGTATGGCTTGAAATTACCGCTCCTTTTTGGTGATATTTTTTCTTGACGAACCAAGTGTCAAAATTTGTTCAAAAGGCGGAAAAAATTCCACAAATTTTACACATAATTTTTAATTTGAATTTCCAAAAAACGTTTCGGTATGCGGTTGTTTAGCCTGATAACCGCAGTTTATCAAAATTAAAAGTTTGTATGGCTTAAAATTACTGCTCATTTTTGGTGATGCTTTTTTCAGACGAACCAAGTGTCAAAATTTTTTTTTGTAACGGAAAAAATCTTACACACAATTTTTAATTTGAATTTCGAAAATATCTTTCGGTACGCAGTTGTTTAGCCTGCTAACCGCTGTTTATCAAAATTAAAATTTTGTATGGCTTGAAATTACCGCTCATTTTTGGTGATATTTTTTTCTGACGAACTAAGTATCAAAATTTGTTAAAATAACGGAAAAAGTTCAACAAATCTTACACAAAATTTTTAATTTGAGTTTCTTAAAAAAAATGCCGTATGCAGGTGTTTAGCCTGCTAACCGCTGCTTAACAAAATTAAACTTTTGTATGGCTTGAAATTAGCGCTCATTTTTGGTGATATTTTTTTCAGACGAACCAAGTGTCAAAATTTGTTAAAATAAAGGAAAAAATCTTACACACAATTTTTAATTTGAATTTCGAGAAAATCTTTCGGTATGCAGTTGTTTAGCCTGCTAACCGCTGTTTATCAAAATTAAAAGTTTGTATGGCTTGAAATTACCGCTCCTTTTTGGTGATATTTTTTCCTGACGAACCAAGTGTCAAAATTTGTTCAAAAGGCGGAAAAAATTCCACAAATTTTACACATACTTTTTAATTTGAATTTCCAAAAAACGTTTTGGTATGCGGTTGTTTAGCCTGATAACCGCAGTTTATCAAAATTAAAATTTTGTATGGCTTGAAATTACCGCTCATTTTTGGTGATATTTTTTTCAGACGAACCAAGTGTCAAAATTTGTTAAAATAAAGGAAAAAATCTTACACACAATTTTTAATTTGAATTTCGAGAAAATCTTTCGGTATGCAGTTGTTTAGCCTGCTAACCGGTGATTATCAAAATTAAAATTTTGTATGGCTTGAAATTACCGCTCATTTTTGGTGATATTTTTTTCTGACGAACTAAGTATCAAAATTTGTTAAAATAATGGAAAAAATTCCACAAATCTTACACACAATTTTTAATTTGAGTTTCGAGAAAATCTTTCGGTATGCAGTTGTTTAGCCTGCTAACCGGTGATTATCAAAATTAAAAGTTTGTATGGCTTGAAATTACTGCTCATTTTTGGTGATGTTTTTTTCAGACGAACCAAGTGTCAAAATTTGTTAAAATAACGGAAAAAATCTTACACACAATTTTTAATTTGAATTTCGAAAATATCTTTCGGTACGCAGTTGTTTAGCCTGCTAACCGCTGCTTAACAAAATTAAACTTTTGTATGGCTTGAAATTAGCGCTCATTTTTGGTGATATTTTTTTCAGACGAACCAAGTGTCAAAATTTGTTAAAATAAAGGAAAAAATCTTACACACAATTTTTAATTTGAATTTCGAGAAAATCTTTCGGTATGCAGTTGTTTAGCCTGCTAACCGCTATTTATCAAAATTAAAATTTTGTATGGCTTGAAATTACCGCTCATTTTTGGCGATATTTTTTTCTGACGAACTAAGTATCAAAATTTGTTAAAATAACGGAAAAAGTTCAACAAATATTACACAAAATTTTTAATTTGAGTTTCATAAAAAAAATGCCGTATGCGGTTGTTTAGCCTGATAACCGCAGTTTATCAAAATTAAAATTTTGTATGGCTTGAAATTACCGCTCATTTTTGGTGATATTTTTTTCAGACGAACCAAGTGTCAAAATTTGTTAAAATAAAGGAAAAAATCTTACACACAATTTTTAATTTGAATTTCGAGAAAATCTTTCGGTATGCAGTTGTTTAGCCTGCTAACCGCTGTTTATCAAAATTAAAAGTTTGTATGGCTTGAAATTACCGCTCCTTTTTGGTGATATTTTTTCCTGACGAACCAAGTGTCAAAATTTGTTCAAAAGGCGGAAAAAATTCCACAAATTTTACACATACTTTTTAATTTGAATTTCCAAAAAACGTTTTGGTATGCGGTTGTTTAGCTTGATAACCGCAGTTTATCAAAATTAAACGTTTGTATGGCTTGAAATTACCGCTCATTTTTGGTGATATTTTTTTCAGACGAACCAAGTGTCAAAATTTGTTAAAATAAAGGAAAAAATCTTACACACAATTTTTAATTTGAATTTCGAGAAAATCTTTCGGTATGCAGTTGTTTAGCCTGCTAACCGCTGATTATCAAAATTAAAATTTTGTATGGCTTGAAATTACCGCTCATTTTTGGTGATATTTTTTTCTGACGAACTAAGTATCAAAATTTGTTAAAATAACGGAAAAAATTCCACAAATCTTACACACAATTTTTAATTTGAGTTTCGAGAAAATTTTTCGGTATGCAGTTGTTTAGCCTGCTAACTGCGGCTTAACAAAATAAAAATTTTGTGTGGCTTGAAATTACCGCTCATTTTTGTTGATATTTTTTTCTGACAAAGTAAATGTCAAATTTTGTTAAAATAACGAAAAATATTCCACCAATCTTACACACAATTTTTAATTTGAATTTCGAGAAAATCTTCCGGTAAGCAGTTGTTTAGCCTGCTAACTGCTGCTTAACAATTCAAATTTTGTATGGGTTGAAATTACCGCTCATTTTTGGTGATATTTTTTTCTGACGAACTAATTGTCAAATTTTGTTAAAATAACGGAAAAAATCTAAGACACAATTTTTAATTTGAATTTCAAAAAAAAACTTTCGGTATGCAGTTGTTTAGCCTGCTAACCGCTGCTGAACAAAATTAAAATTTTGTATGGCTTGAAATTACCGCTCATTTTTGGTGATATTTTTTCCTGACGAACTAATTGTCAAAATTTGTTAAAATAAAGGAAAAAATCTTACACACAATTTTTAATTTGAATTTCGAGAAAATCTTTCGGTATGCAGTTGTTTAGCCTGCTAACCGCTGTTTATCAAAATTAAAATTTTGTATGGCTTGAAATTACCGCTCATTTTTGGTGATATTTTTTTCTGACGAAGTAAATGTCAAATTTTGTTAAAATAACGGAAAATATTCCACCAATCTTACACACAATTCTTAATTTGAATTTCGAGAAAATGTTTCGGTATGCTGCTGCTTAGCCAGTTAACCGCTGCTTAACAAAATTAAAATTTTGTATGGCTTCAAATTATCGCTCATTTTTGGTGATATTTTTTTCAGACGAACAAAGTGTCAAAATTTGTTAAAATAACGGAAAATATCTTACACACAATTTTTAATTTGAATTTCGAAAAAAACTTTCGGTTTGCAGTTGTTTAACCTGCTAACCGCTGCTTAACAAAATTAAAATTTTGTATGGCGTGAAATTACCGCTCATTTTTGGTGATATTTTTTTCTGACGAACTAATTGTCAAATTTTGTTAAAATAACGGAAAAAATTCCACAAATCTTACACACAATTTTTAATTTGAATTTCAAAAAAAACTTTCGGTATGCAGTTGTTTAGCCTGCTAACCGCTGCTTAACAAAATTAAAATTTTGTGTGGCTTGAAATTACCGCTCATTTTTGGTGATATTTTTTTCTGAGGAACTAAATGTCAAATTTTGTTAAAATAACGGAAAAAATTCCACCAATCTTACACACAATTTTTAATTTGAATTTCGAGGAAATGTTTCGGTATGCAGTTGTTTAGCCTGCTAACCGCTGCTGAACAAAATTAAAATTTTGTATGGCTTGAAATTACCGCTCATTTTTGGTGATATTTTTTTTGACGAACCAAGTGTCAAAATTTGTTAAAATAACGGAAAAAATCTTACACACAATTTTTAATTTGTTAAAATAATGGAAAAAATTCCACAAATCTTACACACAATTTTTAATTTGAGTTTCGAGAAAATCTTTCGGTATGCAGTTGTTTAGCCTGCTAACCGGTGATTATCAAAATTAAAAGTTTGTATGGCTTGAAATTACTGCTCATTTTTGGTGATGTTTTTTTCAGACGAACCAAGTGTCAAAATTTGTTAAAATAACGGAAAAAATCTTACACACAATTTTTAATTTGAATTTCGAAAATATCTTTCGGTACGCAGTTGTTTAGCCTGCTAACCGCTGCTTAACAAAATTAAACTTTTGTATGGCTTGAAATTAGCGCTCATTTTTGGTGATATTTTTTTCAGACGAACCAAGTGTCAAAATTTGTTAAAATAAAGGAAAAAATCTTACACACAATTTTTAATTTGAATTTCGAGAAAATCTTTCGGTATGCAGTTGTTTAGCCTGCTAACCGCTATTTATCAAAATTAAAATTTTGTATGGCTTGAAATTACCGCTCATTTTTGGCGATATTTTTTTCTGACGAACTAAGTATCAAAATTTGTTAAAATAACGGAAAAAGTTCAACAAATATTACACAAAATTTTTAATTTGAGTTTCATAAAAAAAATGCCGTATGCGGTTGTTTAGCCTGATAACCGCAGTTTATCAAAATTAAAATTTTGTATGGCTTGAAATTACCGCTCATTTTTGGTGATATTTTTTTCAGACGAACCAAGTGTCAAAATTTGTTAAAATAAAGGAAAAAATCTTACACACAATTTTTAATTTGAATTTCGAGAAAATCTTTCGGTATGCAGTTGTTTAGCCTGCTAACCGCTGTTTATCAAAATTAAAAGTTTGTATGGCTTGAAATTACCGCTCCTTTTTGGTGATATTTTTTCCTGACGAACCAAGTGTCAAAATTTGTTCAAAAGGCGGAAAAAATTCCACAAATTTTACACATACTTTTTAATTTGAATTTCCAAAAAACGTTTTGGTATGCGGTTGTTTAGCTTGATAACCGCAGTTTATCAAAATTAAACGTTTGTATGGCTTGAAATTACCGCTCATTTTTGGTGATATTTTTTTCAGACGAACCAAGTGTCAAAATTTGTTAAAATAAAGGAAAAAATCTTACACACAATTTTTAATTTGAATTTCGAGAAAATCTTTCGGTATGCAGTTGTTTAGCCTGCTAACCGCTGATTATCAAAATTAAAATTTTGTATGGCTTGAAATTACCGCTCATTTTTGGTGATATTTTTTTCTGACGAACTAAGTATCAAAATTTGTTAAAATAACGGAAAAAATTCCACAAATCTTACACACAATTTTTAATTTGAGTTTCGAGAAAATTTTTCGGTATGCAGTTGTTTAGCCTGCTAACTGCGGCTTAACAAAATAAAAATTTTGTGTGGCTTGAAATTACCGCTCATTTTTGTTGATATTTTTTTCTGACAAAGTAAATGTCAAATTTTGTTAAAATAACGAAAAATATCCTTTTTGGTGATATTTTTTCCTGACGAACCAAGTGTCAAAATTTGTTCAAAAGGCGGAAAAAATTCCACAAATTTTACACATAATTTTTAATTTGAAGTTCCAAAAAACGTTTCGGTATGCGGTTGTTTAGCCTGATAACCGCAGTTTATCAAAATTAAAAGTTTGTATGGCTTGAAATTACTGCTCATTTTTGGTGATGCTTTTTTCAGACGAACCAAGTGTCAAAATTTGTTAAAATAACGGAAAAAATCTTACACACAATTTTTAATTTGAATTTCGAAAATATCTTTCGGTACGCAGTTGTTTAGCCTGCTAACCGCTGTTTATCAAAATTAAAATTTTGTATGGCTTGAAATTAGCGCTCATTTTTGGTGATATTTTTTTCTGACGAACTAAGTATCAAAATTTGTTAAAATAACGGAAAAAGTTCAACAAATCTTACACAAAATTTTTTATTTGAGTTTCTTAAAAAAAATGCCGTATGCAGTTGTTTAGCCTGCTAACCGCTGCTTAACAAAATTAAACTTTTGTATGGCTTGAAATTAGCGCTCATTTTTGGTGATATTTTTTTCAGACGAACCAAGTGTCAAAATTTGTTAAAATAAAGGAAAAAATCTTACACACAATTTTTAATTTGAATTTCGAGAAAATCTTTCGGTATGCAGTTGTTTAGCCTGCTAACCGCTGTTTATCAAAATTAAAAGTTTGTATGGCTTGAAATTACCGCTCATTTTTGTTGATATTTTATTCTGACAAAGTAAATGTCAAATTTTGTTAAAATAACGAAAAATATTCCACCAATCTTACACACAATTTTTAATTTGAATTTCGAGAAAATCTTCCGGTAAGCAGTTGTTTAGCCTGCTAACTGCTGCTTAACAATTCAAATTTTGTATGGGTTGAAATTACCGCTCATTTTTGGTGATATTTTTTTCTGACGAACTAATTGTCAAATTTTGTTAAAATAACGGAAAAAATCTAAGACACAATTTTTAATTTGAATTTCAAAAAAAAACTTTCGGTATGCAGTTGTTTAGCCTGCTAACCGCTGCTGAACAAAATTAAAATTTTGTATGGCTTGAAATTACCGCTCATTTTTGGTGATATTTTTTTCTGACGAAGTAAATGTCAAATTTTGTTAAAATAACGGAAAATATTCCACCAATCTTACACACAATTCTTAATTTGAATTTCGAGAAAATGTTTCGGTATGCTGCTGCTTAGCCAGTTAACCGCTGCTTAACAAAATTAAAATTTTGTATGGCTTCAAATTATCGCTCATTTTTGGTGATATTTTTTTCAGACGAACCAAGTGTCAAAATTTGTTAAAATAACGGAAAATATCTTACACACAATTTTTAATTTGAATTTCGAAAAAAACTTTCGGTTTGCAGTTGTTTAACCTGCTAACCGCTGCTTAACAAAATTAAAATTTTGTATGGCTTGAAATTACCGCTCATTTTTGGTGATATTTTTTTCTGACGAACTAAGTATCAAATTTTGTTAAAATAACGGAAAAAATTCCACAAATCTTACACACAATTTTTAATTTGAATTTCAAAAAAGCTTTCGGTATGCAGTTGTTTAGTCTGCTAACCGCTGCTTAACAAAATTAAAATTTTGTATGGCTTGAAATTACCGCTCATTTTTGGTGATATTTTTTTCTGAGGAACTAAATGTCAAATTTTGTTAAAATAACGGAAAAAATTCCACCAATCTTACACACAATTTTTAATTTGAATTTCGAGGAAATGTTTAGGTATGCAGTTGTTTAGCCTGCTAACCGCTGCTGAGCAAAATTAAAATTTTGTATGGCTTGAAATTACCGCTCATTTTTGGTGATATTTTTTTTGACGAACCAAGTGTCAAAATTTGTTAAAATAACGGAAAAAATCTTACACACAATTTTTAATTTGAATTTCGAAAAAAACTTTCGGTATGCAGTTGTTTAGCCTGCTAACCGCTGCTGAACAAAATTAAAATTTTGTATGGCTTGAAATTACCGCTCCTTTTTGGTGATATTTTTTCTTGACGAACCAAGTGTCAAAATTTGTTCAAAAGGCGGAAAAAATTCCACAAATTTTACACATAATTTTTAATTTGAATTTCCAAAAAACGTTTCGGTATGCGGTTGTTTAGCCTGATAACCGCAGTTTATCAAAATTAAAAGTTTGTATGGCTTAAAATTACTGCTCATTTTTGGTGATGCTTTTTTCAGACGAACCAAGTGTCAAAATTTGTTAAAATAACGGAAAAAATCTTACACACAATTTTTAATTTGAATTTCGAAAATATCTTTCGGTACGCAGTTGTTTAGCCTGCTAACCGCTGTTTATCAAAATTAAAATTTTGTATGGCTTGAAATTACCGCTCATTTTTGGTGATATTTTTTTCTGACGAACTAAGTATCAAAATTTGTTAAAATAACGGAAAAAGTTCAACAAATCTTACACAAAATTTTTAATTTGAGTTTCTTAAAAAAAATGCCGTATGCAGGTGTTTAGCCTGCTAACCGCTGCTTAACAAAATTAAACTTTTGTATGGCTTGAAATTAGCGCTCATTTTTGGTGATATTTTTTTCAGACGAACCAAGTGTCAAAATTTGTTAAAATAAAGGAAAAAATCTTACACACAATTTTTAATTTGAATTTCGAGAAAATCTTTCGGTATGCAGTTGTTTAGCCTGCTAACCGCTGTTTATCAAAATTAAAAGTTTGTATGGCTTGAAATTACCGCTCCTTTTTGGTGATATTTTTTCCTGACGAACCAAGTGTCAAAATTTGTTCAAAAGGCGGAAAAAATTCCACAAATTTTACACATACTTTTTAATTTGAATTTCCAAAAAACGTTTTGGTATGCGGTTGTTTAGCCTGATAACCGCAGTTTATCAAAATTAAAATTTTGTATGGCTTGAAATTACCGCTCATTTTTGGTGATATTTTTTTCAGACGAACCAAGTGTCAAAATTTGTTAAAATAAAGGAAAAAATCTTACACACAATTTTTAATTTGAATTTCGAGAAAATCTTTCGGTATGCAGTTGTTTAGCCTGCTAACCGGTGATTATCAAAATTAAAATTTTGTATGGCTTGAAATTACCGCTCATTTTTGGTGATATTTTTTTCTGACGAACTAAGTATCAAAATTTGTTAAAATAATGGAAAAAATTCCACAAATCTTACACACAATTTTTAATTTGAGTTTCGAGAAAATCTTTCGGTATGCAGTTGTTTAGCCTGCTAACCGGTGATTATCAAAATTAAAAGTTTGTATGGCTTGAAATTACTGCTCATTTTTGGTGATGTTTTTTTCAGACGAACCAAGTGTCAAAATTTGTTAAAATAACGGAAAAAATCTTACACACAATTTTTAATTTGAATTTCGAAAATATCTTTCGGTACGCAGTTGTTTAGCCTGCTAACCGCTGCTTAACAAAATTAAACTTTTGTATGGCTTGAAATTAGCGCTCATTTTTGGTGATATTTTTTTCAGACGAACCAAGTGTCAAAATTTGTTAAAATAAAGGAAAAAATCTTACACACAATTTTTAATTTGAATTTCGAGAAAATCTTTCGGTATGCAGTTGTTTAGCCTGCTAACCGCTATTTATCAAAATTAAAATTTTGTATGGCTTGAAATTACCGCTCATTTTTGGTGATATTTTTTTCTGACGAACTAAGTATCAAAATTTGTTAAAATAACGGAAAAAATTCCACAAATCTTACACACAATTTTTAATTTGAGTTTCGAGAAAATTTTTCGGTATGCAGTTGTTTAGCCTGCTAACTGCTGCTTAACAAAATTAAAATTTTGTATGGCTTGAAATTACCGCTCATTTTTGGTGATATTTTTTTTGACGAACCAAGTGTCAAAATTTGTTAAAATAACGGAAAAAATCTTACACACAATTTTTAATTTGAATTTCGAAAAAAACTTTCGGTATGCAGTTGTTTAGCCTGCTAACCGCTGCTGAACAAAATTAAAATTTTGTATGGCTTGAAATTACCGCTCCTTTTTGGTGATATTTTTTCCTGACGAACCAAGTGTCAAAATTTGTTCAAAAGGCGGAAAAAATTCCACAAATTTTACACATAATTTTTAATTTGAATTTCCAAAAAACGTTTCGGTATGCGGTTGTTTAGCCTGATAACCGCAGCTTATCAAAATTAAAAGTTTGTATGGCTTGAAATTACTGCTCATTTTTGGTGATGCTTTTTTCAGACGAACCAAGTGTCAAAATTTGTTAAAATAACGGAAAAAATCTTACACACAATTTTTAATTTGAATTTCGAAAATATCTTTCGGTACGCAGTTGTTTAGCCTGCTAACCGCTGTTTATCAAAATTAAAATTTTGTATGGCTTGAAATTACCGCTCATTTTTGGTGATATTTTTTTCTGACGAACTAAGTATCAAAATTTGTTAAAATAACGGAAAAAGTTCAACAAATCTTACACAAAATTTTTAATTTGAGTTTCTTAAAAAAAATGCCGTATGCAGGTGTTTAGCCTGCTAACCGCTGCTTAACAAAATTAAACTTTTGTATGGCTTGAAATTAGCGCTCATTTTTGGTGATATTTTTTTCAGACGAACCAAGTGTCAAAATTTGTTAAAATAAAGGAAAAAATCTTACACACAATTTTTAATTTGAATTTCGAGAAAATCTTTCGGTATGCAGTTGTTTAGCCTGCTAACCGCTGTTTATCAAAATTAAAAGTTTGTATGGCTTGAAATTACCGCTCCTTTTTGGTGATATTTTTTCCTGACGAACCAAGTGTCAAAATTTGTTCAAAAGGCGGAAAAAATTCCACAAATTTTACACATACTTTTTAATTTGAGCTTCCAAAAAACGTTTTGGTATGCGGTTGTTTAGCCTGATAACCGCAGTTTATCAAAATTAAAATTTTGTATGGTTTGAAATTACCGCTCATTTTTGGTGATATTTTTTTCAGACGAACCAAGTGTCAAAATTTGTTAAAATAAAGGAAAAAATCTTACACACAATTTTTAATTTGAATTTCGAGAAAATCTTTCGGTATGCAGTTGTTTAGCCTGCTAACCGGTGATTATCAAAATTAAAATTTTGTATGGCTTGAAATTACCGCTCATTTTTGGTGATATTTTTTTCTGACGAACTAAGTATCAAAATTTGTTAAAATAACGGAAAAAATTCCACAAATCTTACACACAATTTTTAATTTGAGTTTCGAGAAAATTTTTCGGTATGCAGTTGTTTAGCCTGCTAACTGCTGCTTAACAAAATTAAAATTTTGTATGGCTTGAAATTACCGCTCATTTTTGGTGATATTTTTTTTGACGAACCAAGTGTCAAAATTTGTTAAAATAACGGAAAAAATCTTACACACAATTTTTAATTTGAATTTCGAAAAAAAACTTTCGGTATGCAGTTGTTTAGCCTGCTAACCGCTGCTGAACAAAATTAAAATTTTGTATGGCTTGAAATTACCGCTCCTTTTTGGTGATATTTTTTCCTGACGAACCAAGTGTCAAAATTTGTTCAAAAGGCGGAAAAAATTCCACAAATTTTACACATAATTTTTAATTTGAATTTCCAAAAAACGTTTCGGTATGCGGTTGTTTAGCCTGATACCCGCAGTTTATCAAAATTAAATGTTTGTATGGCTTGAAATTACTGCTCATTTTTGGTGATGCTTTTTTCAGACGAACCAAGTGTCAAAATTTGTTAAAATAACGGAAAAAATCTTACACACAATTTTTAATTTGAATTTCGAAAATATCTTTCGGTACGCAGTTGTTTAGCCTGCTAACCGCTGTTTATCAAAATTAAAATTTTGTATGGCTTGAAATTACCGCTCATTTTTGGTGATATTTTTTTCTGACGAACTAAGTATCAAAACTTGTTAAAATAACGGAAAAAGTTCAACAAATCTTACACAAAATTTTTAATTTGAGTTTCTTAAAAAAAATGCCGTATGCAGGTGTTTAGCCTGCTAACCGCTGCTTAACAAAATTAAACTTTTGTATGGCTTGAAATTAGCGCTCATTTTTGGTGATATTTTTTTCAGACGAACCAAGTGTCAAAATTTGTTAAAATAAAGGAAAAAATCTTACACACAATTTTTAATTTGAATTTCGAGAAAATCTTTCGGTATGCAGTTGTTTAGCCTGCTAACCGCTGTTTATCAAAATTAAAAGTTTGTATGGCTTGAAATTACCGCTCCTTTTTGGTGATATTTTTTCCTGACGAACCAAGTGTCAAAATTTGTTCAAAAGGCGGAAAAAATTCCACAAATTTTACACATACTTTTTAATTTGAATTTCCAAAAAACGTTTTGGTATGCGGTTGTTTAGCCTGATAACCGCAGTTTATCAAAATTAAAATTTTGTATGGTTTGAAATTACCGCTCATTTTTGGTGATATTTTTTTCAGACGAACCAAGTGTCAAAATTTGTTAAAATAAAGGAAAAAATCTTACACACACTTTTTATTTTGAATTTCGAGAAAATCTTTCGGTATGCAGTTGTTTAGCCTGCTAACCGCTGCTTAACAAAATTAAAATTTTGTATGGCTTGAAATTACCGCTCATTTTTGGTGATATTTTTTTCTGACGAACTAAGTATCAAAATTTGTTAAAATAACGGAAAAAATTCCACAAATCTTACACACAATTTTTAATTTGAGTTTCGAGAAAATTTTTCGGTATGCAGTTGTTTAGCCTGCTAACTGCTGCTTAACAAAATTAAAATTTTGTATGGCTTGAAATTACCGCTCATTTTTGGTGATATTTTTTTTGACGAACCAAGTGTCAAAATTTGTTAAAATAACGGAAAAAATCTTACACACAATTTTTAATTTGAATTTCGAAAAAAACTTTCGGTATGCAGTTGTTTAGCCTGCTAACCGCTGCTGAACAAAATTAAAATTTTGTATGGCTTGAAATTACCGCTCCTTTTTGGTGATATTTTTTCCTGACGAACCAAGTGTCAAAATTTGTTCAAAAGGCGGAAAAAATTCCACAAATTTTACACATAATTTTTAATTTGAATTTCCAAAAAACGTTTCGGTATGCGGTTGTTTAGCCTGATAACCGCAGTTTATCAAAATTAAAAGTTTGTATGGCTTGAAATTACTGCTCATTTTTGGTGATGCTTTTTTCAGACGAACCAAGTGTCAAAATTTGTTAAAATAACGGAAAAAATCTTACACACAATTTTTAATTTGAATTTCGAAAATATCTTTCGGTACGCAGTTGTTTAGCCTGCTAACCGCTGTTTATCAAAATTAAAATTTTGTATGGCTTGAAATTACCGCTCATTTTTGGTGATATTTTTTTCTGACGAACTAAGTATCAAAATTTGTTAAAATAACGGAAAAAGTTCAACAAATCTTACACAAAATTTTTAATTTGAGTTTCTTAAAAAAAATGCCGTATGCAGGTGTTTAGCCTGCTAACCGCTGCTTAACAAAATTAAACTTTTGTATGGCTTGAAATTAGCGCTCATTTTTGGTGATATTTTTTTCAGACGAACCAAGTGTCAAAATTTGTTAAAATAAAGGAAAAAATCTTACACACAATTTTTAATTTGAATTTCGAGAAAATCTTTCGGTATGCAGTTGTTTAGCCTGCTAACCGATGTTTATCAAAATTAAAAGTTTGTATGGCTTGAAATTACCGCTCCTTTTTGGTGATATTTTTTCCTGACGAACCAAGTGTCAAAATTTGTTCAAAAGGCGGAAAAAATTCCACAAATTTTACACATACTTTTTAATTTGAATTTCCAAAAAACGTTTTGGTATGCGATTGTTTAGCCTGATAACCGCAGTTTATCAAAATTAAAATTTTGTATGGTTTGAAATTACCGCTCATTTTTGGTGATATTTTTTTCAGACGAACCAAGTGTCAAAATTTGTTAAAATAAAGGAAAAAATCTTACACACAATTTTTAATTTGAATTTCGAGAAAATCTTTCGGTATGCAGTTGTTTAGCCTGCTAACCGGTGATTATCAAAATTAAAATTTTGTATGGCTTGAAATTACCGTTCATTTTTGGTGATATTTTTTTCTGACGAACTAAGTATCAAAATTTGTTAAAATAACGGAAAAAATTCCACAAATCTTACACACAATTTTTAATTTGAGTTTCGAGAAAATTTTTCGGTATGCAGTTGTTTAGCCTGCTAACTGCTGCTTAACAAAATTAAAATTTTATATGGCTTGAAATTACCGCTCATTTTTGGTGATATTTTTTTTGACGAACCAAGTGTCAAAATTTGTTAAAATAACGGAAAAAATCTTACACACAATTTTTAATTAGAATTTCGAAAAAAACTTTCGGTATGCAGTTGTTTAGCCTGCTAACCGCTGCTGAACAAAATTAAAATTTTGTATGGCTTGAAATTACCGCTCCTTTTTGGTGATATTTTTTCCTGACGAACCAAGTGTCAAAATTTGTTCAAAAGGCGGAAAAAATTTTAATTTGAATTTCCAAAAAACGTTTCGGTATGCGGTTGTTTAGCCTGATAACCGCAGTTTATCAAAATTAAAAGTTTGTATGGCTTGAAATTACCGCTCCTTTTTGGTGATATTTTTTCCTGACGAACCAAGTGTCAAAATTTGTTCAAAAGGCGGAAAAAATTCCACAAATTTTACACATACTTTTTAATTTGAATTTCCAAAAAACGTTTTGGTATGCGGTTGTTTAGCCTGATAACCGCAGTTTATCAAAATTAAAATTTTGTATGGTTTGAAATTACCGCTCATTTTTGGTGATATTTTTTTCAGCCGAACCAAGTGTCAAAATTTGTTAAAATAACGGAAAAAATCTTACACACAATTTTTAATTTGAATTTCGAAAATATCTTTCGGTACGCAGTTGTTTAGCCTGCTAACCGCTGCTTAACAAAATTAAAATTTTATATGGCTTGAAATTACCGCTCATTTTTGGTGATATTTTTTTTGACGAACCAAGTGTCAAAATTTGTTAAAATAACGGAAAAAATTTTACACATACTTTTTAATTTGAATTTCCAAAAAACGTTTTGGTATGCGGTTGTTTAGCCTGATAACCGCAGTTTATCAAAATTAAAATTTTGTATGGCTTGAAATTACCGCTCATTTTTGGTGATATTTTTTTCAGACGAACCAAGTGTCAAAATTTGTTAAAATAAAGGAAAAAATCTTACACACAATGTTTAATTTGAATTTCGAGAAAATCTTTCGGTATGCAGTTGTTCAGCCTGCTAACCGCTGATTATCAAAATTAAAATTTTGTATGGCTTGAAATTACCGCTCATTTTTGGTGATATTTTTTTCTGACGAACTAAGTATCAAAATTTGTTAAAATAACGGAAAAAATTCCACAAATCTTACACTCAATTTTTAATTTGAGTTTCGAGAAAATTTTTCGGTATGCAGTTGTTTAGCCTGCTAACTGCTGCTTAACAAAATAACAATTTTGTATATCTTGAAATTACCGCTCATTTTTGTTGATATTTTTTTCTGACAAAGTAAATGTCAAATTTTGTTAAAATAACGAAAAATATTCCACCAATCTTACACACAATTTTTAATTTGAATTTCGAGAAAATCTTCCGGTAAGCAGTTGTTTAGCCTGCTAACTGCTGCTTAACAATTCAAATTTTGTGTGGGTTGAAATTACCGCTCATTTTTGGTGATATTTTTTTCTGACGAACTAATTGTCAAATTTTGTTAAAATAACGGAAAAAATCTAAGACACAATTTTTTATTTGAATTTCAAAAAAAGACTTTCGGTATGCAGTTGTTTAGCCTGCTAACCGCTGCTGAACAAAATTAAAATTTTGTATGGCTTGAAATTACCGCTCATTTTTGGTGATATTTTTTCCTGACGAACCAAGTGTCAAAATTTGTTCAAAGGGCGGAAAAAATTAAACCAATCTTACACACAATTTTTATTTTGAATTTCGAGAAAAACTTTCGGTATGCAGTTGTTTAGCCTGCTAACCGCTGTTGAACAAAATTAAAATTTTGTATGACTTGAAATTACCGCTCATTTTTGGTGATATTTTTTCCTGACGAACCAAGTATCAAAATTTGTCTAAATAACGGAAAAAATCTTACACACAATTTTTATTTTGAACTTCGAAAAAAACTTTCGGTATGCAGTTGTTTAGCCTGCTAACCGCTGCTTATCAAAATAAAAATTTTGTATGGCTTGAAATTACCGCTCATTTTTGTTGATATTTTTTTCTGACGAAGTAAATGTCAAATTTTGTTAAAATAACGGAAAAAATCTTACACACAATTTTTATTTTGAATTTCAAAAAAAACTTTCGGTATGCAGTTGTTTAGCCTGCTGCTTAACAAAATTAAAATTTTGTATGGCTTGAAATTACCGCTCATTTTTGGTGATATTTTTTTCAGACGAACCAAGTGTCAAAATTTCTTAAAATAACGGAAAAAATCTTACACACAATTTTTAATTTGAGTTTCGAGAAAATTTTTCGGTATGCAGTTGTTTAGCCTGCTAACCGCTGTTTATCAAAATTAAAATTTTGTATGGCTTGAAATTACCGCTCATTTTTGGTGATATTTTTTTTTGACGAACTAAGTATCAAAATTTGTTAAAATAACGGAAAAAGTTCAACAAATCTTACACAAAATTTTTAATTTGAGTTTCTTAAAAAAAATGCCGTATGCAGTTGTTTAGCCTGCTAACCGCTGCTTAACAAAATAAAACTTTTGTATGGCTTGAAATTAGCGCTCATTTTTGGTGATATTTTTTTCAGACGAACCAAGTGTCAAAATTTGTTAAAATAAAGGAAAAAATCTTACACACAATTTTTAATTTGAGTTTCGAGAAAATTTTTCGGTATGCAGTTGTTTAGCCTGCTAACTGCTGCTTAACAAAATAAAAATTTTGTATGGCTTGAAATTACCGCTCATTTTTGGTGATAATTTTTCCTAACGAACCAAGTGTCAAACTTTACCAAAATGGCGGCAAAAGTTCAACAAACCTTAAACACAATTTTTAATTTGAATTTCTTAAAAAAATTGCGGTATGCAGTTGTTTAGCCTGCTAACCGCTGCTTAACAAAATTAAAATTTTGTATGGCTTGAAAGTACCGCTCATTTTTGGTGATATTTTTTTTCAGACGAACCAAGTGTCAAAATTTGTTAAAATAACGGAAAATATCTTGCACACAATTTTTAATTTGAATTTCGAAAAAAACTTTCGGTTTGCAGTTATTTAACCAGCTTACCGCTGCTTAACAAAATTAAAATTTTGTATGGCTTGAAATTACCGCTCATTTTTGGTGATATTTTTTTCTGACGAACTAATTGTCAAATTTTGTTAAAATAACGGAAAAAATTCCACAAATCTTACACACAATTTTTAATTTGAGTTTTGAGAAAACTTTTCGGTATGCAGTTGTTTAGCCTGCTAACCGCTGCTTAACAAAATTTAAATTTTGTATGGCTTGAAATTACCGCTCATTTTTGGTGATATTTTTTTCTGACGAACTAAATGTCAAATTTTGTTAAAATAACGGAAAAAATTCAACCAATCTTACACACAATTTTTAATTTGAATTTCGAGAAAATCTTCCGCAGTTGCTTAGCCTGCTAACTGCTGCTTAACAAATCAAATTTTGTATGGGTTGAAATTACCGCTCATTTTTGGTGATATTTTTTTCTGACGAACTAAATGTCAAATTTTGGCTTTGAAAATTCCACAGACCTTACGTACACATTTTAATTTGCATTTCTTAAAAAATTGCTGTATGCGGTTTTTAGCCTTCTAACTGCTGCTTAATAGAATGCAAATTTTGTATGGCTTGAAACTACCTTTCATTTTTGGTGATAATTTTTTCTGACGAACCAAGTGTCAAATTTATTAAAAGAACGGAAAAAATCTTACACACAATTTTTAATTTGAATTTCAAAAAAACTTTCGGATGCAGTTGTTTAGCCTGCTAACCGCGGCTTAACAAAATTAAAATTTGGTATGGCTTGAAATTACCGCTCATTTTTGGTGATAATTTTTCCTAACGAACCAAGTGTCAAAATTTGTTAAAATAACGGAAAATATCTTACACACAATTTTTAATTTGAATTTCTTAAAAAAATTGGCGTATGCAGTTGTTTAGCCTGCTAACCGCTGCTTAACAAAATTAAAATTTGGTATGGCTTGAAATTACCGCTCATTTTTGGTGATAATTTTTCCTAACGAACCAAGTGTCAAACTTTACCAAAATGGCGGCAAAAGTTCAACAAACCTTAAACACAATTTTTAATTTGAATTTTAAAAAAAAATTGCGGTATGCAGTTGTTTAGCATTCTAACTGCTGTTTAATAAAATAACCATTTTGTATGGCGTTCTTTTTTGGTGATATTTTTTTCTGACGAACCAGGTGTAAAAATTTGTTCAAAGGGGGAAAAAATACCACAAATCTTACACACAATTTTTAATTTGAATTTCCAGAAAACCTTTCGGTATGCAGTTATTTAGCCTGCTAGCCGCTGCTTATCTGCTTGTATGGCTTGAACTAAGTGTCAAATTTTGTTAAAATAACGGAAAAAATGCAATCTTACACACAATTTTTAATTTGAATTTCTTAAAAAATTGCCGTATGCAGTTGTTTAGCCTGCTAACCGCTGCTTAACAAAATTAAAATTTTGTATGGCTTGAAATTAACGCTCATTTTGGGAGATATTTTTTTCAGACGAACCAAGTGTCAAAATTTGTTAAAATAACGGAAAATATCTTACACACAATTTTTAATTTGAATTTCTTAAAAAAATTGGCGTATGCAGTTGTTTAGCCTGCTAACCGCTGCTTAACAAAATTAAAATTTTGTATGGCTTGAAAGTACCGCTCATTTTTGGTGATATTTTTTTCAGACGAACCAAGTGTCAAAATTTGTTAAAATAACGGAAAATATCTTACACACAATTTTTAATTTGAATTTCGAAAAAAACTTTCAGTTTGCAGTTGTTTATCCTGCTTACCGCTGCTTAACAAAATTAAAATTTTGTATGGCGGCTTGAAATTACCGCTCATTTTTGGTGATATTTTTTTCTGACGAACTAATTGCCAAATTTTGTTAAAAAAACGGAAAAAATTCTACAAATCTTACACACAATTTTTAATTTGAGTTTCTAGACAAATTTTCGGTATGCAGTTGTTAAGCCTGCTAACCGCTGCTTAACAAAATTAAAATTTTGTATAATGATATTTTTTTCTGACGAACTAAATGTCAAATTTTGTTAAAATAACGGAAAAAATTCCACCAATCTTACACACAATTTTTAATTTGAATTTCGAGGAAATGTTTCGGTATGCAGTTGTTAAGCCTGCTAACCGCTGCTGAACAAAATTAAAATTTTGTATGGCTTGAAATTACCGCTCATTTTTGGTGATATTTTTTTTTGACGAACTAATTGTCAAATTTTGTTAAAATAACGGAAAAAATCTAAGACACAATTTTTAATTTGAATTTCAAAAAAAAACTTTCGGTATGCAGTTGTTTAGCCTGCTAACCGCTGCTGAACAAAATTAAAATTTTGTATGGCTTGAAATTACCGCTCATTTTTGGTGATATTTTTTCCTGACGAACCAAGTGTCAAAATTTGTTCAAAGGGCGGGAAAAATTCCACAAATTTTACACACAATTTTTAATTTGAATTTCCAGAAAATTTTTCGGTATGCGGTTGTTTAGCCTGATAACCGCAGTTTATCAAAATTAAAAGTGTGTATGGCTTGAAATTACCGCTCATTTTTGGTGATATTTTTTTCTGACGAACTAAGTATCAAAATTTGTTAAAACAACGGAAAAAGTTCAACAAATCTTACACAAAATTTTTAATTTGAGTTTCTTAAAAAATTCCGTATGCAGTTGTTTAGCCTGCTAACCGCTGCTGAACAAAATTAAAATTTTGTATGGCTTGAAATTACCGCTCATTTTTGGTGATATTTTTTTCTGACGAACCAAGTGTCAAATTTATTAAAAGAACGGAAAAAATCTTACACACAATTTTTAATTTGAATTTCGAAAACAACTTTCGGTATGCAGTTGTTTAGCCTGCTAACCGCTGCTTAACAAAATTAAAATTTTGTATGGCTTGAAAGTACCGCTCATTTTTGGTGATATTTTTTTCAGACGAACCAAGTGTCAAAATTTGTTAAAATAACGGAAAATCGTACACACAATTTTTCTTTTGAATTTCGAAAAAAACTTTCGGTTTGCAGTTGTTTAGCCTGCTAACCGCTGCTTAACAAAATTGAAATTTTGTATGGCTTGAAATTACCGCTCATTTTTGGCGATATTTTTTTCTGACGAACTAATTGTCAAATTTTGTTAAAATAACGGAAAAAATTCCACAAATCTTACACACAATTTTTAATTTGAGTTTCGAGAAAATTTTTCGGTATGCAGTTGTTTAGCCTGCTAACTGCTGCTTAACGAAATAAAAATTTTGTATGGCTTGAAATTACCGCTCATTTTTGTTGATATTATTTTCTGACGAAGTAAATGTCAAAGTTTGTTAAAATAACGGAAAATATTCCACCAATCTTACACACAATTTTTAATTTGAATTTCGAGAAAATCTTCCGGTAAGCAGTTGTTTAGCCTGCTAACTGCTGCTTAACAATTCAAATTTTGTATGGGTTGAAATTACCGCTCATTTTTGGTGATATTTTTTTCTGACGAACTAATTGTCAAATTTTGTTAAAATAACGGAAAAAATCTAAGACACAATTTTTAATTTGAATTTAAAAAAAAACTTTCGGTATGCAGTTGTTTAGCCTGCTAACCGCTGCTGAACAAAATTAAAATTTTGTATGGCTTGAAATTACCGCTCATTTTTGGTGATATTTTTTCCTGACGAACCAAGTGTCAAAATTTGTTCAAAGGGCGGAAAAAATTCCACAAATTTTACATACAATTTTTAATTTGAATTTCCAGAAAATTTTTCGGTATGCGGTTGTTTAGCCTGATAACCGCAGTTTAACCAAATTAAAATTTTGTATGGCTTGAAAGTACCGTTCATTTTTGGTGATCTTTGTTTCAGACGAACCAAGTGTCAAAATTTGTTAAAATAACGGAAAATCGTACACAAAATTTTTAATTTCAATTTCGAAAAATACTTTCGGTTTGCAGTTGTTTAGCCTGCTAACCGCTGCTTAACAAAATTGAAATTTTGTATGTATGGCTTGAAATTACCGCTCATTTTTGGTGATATTTTTTTCTGACGAACTAATTGTCAAATTTTGTTAAAATAACGGAAAAAATTCCACAAATCTTACACACAATTTTTAATTTGAGTTTCGAGAAAATTTTTCGGTATGCAGTTGTTTAGCCTGCTAACTGCTGCTTAACAAAATAAAAATTTTGTATGGCTTGAAATTACCGCTCATTTTTGGTGATATTGTTTTCTGACGAACTAATTGTCAAATTTTGTTAAAATAACGGAAAAAATTTCACAAATCTTACACACAATTTTTAATTTGAGTTTCGAGAAAATTTTTCGGTATGCATTTGTTTAGCCTGCTAACTGGTGCTTAACAAAATAAAAATTTTGTATGGCTTGAAATTACCGCTAATTTTTGTTGATATTTTTTTTCTGACGAAGTAAATGTCAAATTTTGTTGACATAACGGAAAATATTCCACCAATCTTACATACAATTTTTAATTTGAATTTCGAGAAAATCTTCCGGTAAGCAGTTGTTTAGCCTGCTAACTGCTGCTTAACAATTCAAGTTTTGTATGGGTTGAAATTACCGCTCATTTTTGGTGATATTTTTTTCTGACGAACTAATTGTCAAATTTTGTTAAAATAACGGAAAAAATCTAAGACACAATTTTTAATTTGAATTTCAAAAAAAACTTTCGGTATGCAGTTGTTTAGCCTGCTAACCGCTGCTTAACAAATTTAAAATTTTGTATGGCTTGAAATTACCCCTCATTTTTGGTGATATTTTTTCCTGACGAACCAAGTGTCAAAATTTGTTCAAAGGGCGGAAAAAATTAAACCACTCTTACACACAAATGTCAAATTTTGTTAAAATAACGGAAAATATTCCACCAATCTTACACACAATTTTTAATTTGAATTTCGAGAAAATGTTTCGGTATGCAGTTGTTTAGCCTGCTAACCGCTGCTTAACAAAATTAAAATTTTGTATGGCCTGCTAACCGCTGCTTAACAAAATTAAAATTTTGTATGGTGATATTTTTTTCTGACGAACTAAATGTCAAATTTTGTTAAAATAACGGAAAAAATTCCACCAATCTTACACACAATTTTTAATTTGAATTTCGAGGAAATGTTTCGGTATGCAGTTGTTTAGCCTGCTAACCGCTGCTGAACAAAATTAAAATTTTGTATGGCTTGAAATTACCGCTCATTTTTGGTGATATTTTTTTTTGACGAACTAATTGTCAAATTTTGTTAAAATAACGGAAAAAATCTAAGACACAATTTTTAATTTGAATTTCAAAAAAAAACTTTCGGTATGCAGTTGTTTAGCCTGCTAACCGATGATGAACAAAATTAAAATTTTGTATGGCTTGAAATTACCGCTCATTTTTGGTGATATTTTTTCCTGACGAACCAAGTGTCAAAATTTGTTCAAAGGGCGGAAAAAATCCCACAAATTTTACACACAATTTTTAATTTGAATTTCCAGAAAATTTTTCGGTATGCGGTTGTTTAGCCTGATAACCGCAGTTTATCAAAATTAAAAGTGTGTATGGCTTGAAATTACCGCTCATTTTTGGTGATATTTTTTTCTGACGAACTAAGTATCAAAATTTGTTAAAACAACGGAAAAAGTTCAACAAATCTTACACAAAATTTTTAATTTGAGTTTCTTAAAAAATTCCGTATGCAGTTGTTTAGCCTGCTAACCGCTGCTGAACAAAATTAAAATTTTGTATGGCTTGAAATTACCGCTCATTTTTGGTGATATTTTTTTCTGACGAACCAAGTGTCAAATTTATTAAAAGAACGAAAAAAATCTTACACACAATTTTTAATTTGAATTTCGAAAACAACTTTCGGTATGCAGTTGTTTAGCCTGCTAACCGCTGCTTAACAAAATTAAAATTTTGTATGGCTTGAAAGTACCGCTCATTTTTGGTGATATTTTTTTCAGACGAACCAAGTGTCAAAATTTGTTAAAATAACGGAAAATCGTACACACAATTTTTCTTTTGAGTTTCGAAAAAAACTTTCGGCTTGCAGTTGTTTAGCCTGCTAACCGCTGCTTAACAAAATTGAAATTTTGTATGGCTTGAAATTACCGCTCATTTTTGGCGATATTTTTTTCTGACGAACTAATTGTCAAATTTTGTTAAAATAACGGAAAAAATTCCACAAATCTTACACACAATTTTTAATTTGAGTTTCGAGAAAATTTTTCGGTATGCAGTTGTTTAGCCTGCTAACTGCTGCTTAACAAAATAAAAATTTTGTATGGCTTGAAATTACCGCTCATTTTTGTTGATATTATTTTCTGACGAAGTAAATGTCAAAGTTTGTTAAAATAACGGAAAATATTCCACCAATCTTACACACAATTTTTAATTTGAATTTCGAGAAAATCTTCCGGTAAGCAGTTGTTTAGCCTGCTAACTGCTGCTTAACAATTCTAATTTTGTATGGGTTGAAATTACCGCTCATTTTTGGTGATATTTTTTTCTGACGAACTAATTGTCAAATTTTGTTAAAATAACGGAAAAAATCTAAGACACAATTTTTAATTTGAATTTCAAAAAAAAACTTTCGGTATGCAGTTGTTTAGCCTGCTAACCGCTGCTTAACAAATTTAAAATTTTGTATGGCTTGAAATTACCCCTCATTTTTGGTGATATTTTTTCCTGACGAACCAAGTGTCAAAATTTGTTCAAAGGGCGGAAAAAATTAAACCACTCTTACACACAAATGTCAAATTTTGTTAAAATAACGGAAAATATTCCACCAATCTTACACACAATTTTGAATTTGAATTTCGAGAAAATGTTTCGGTATGCAGTTGTTTAGCCTGCTAACCGCTGCTTAACAAAATTAAAATTTTGTATGGCCTGCTAACCGCTGCTTAACAAAATTAAAATTTTGTATGGTGATATTTTTTTCTGACGAACTAAATGTCAAATTTTGTTAAAATAACGGAAAAAATTCCACCAATCTTACACACAATTTTTAATTTGAATTTCGAGGAAATGTTTCGGTATGCAGTTGTTTAGCCTGCTAACCGCTGCTGAACAAAATTAAAATTTTGTATGGCTTGAAATTACCGCTCATTTTTGGTGATATTTTTTTTTGACGAACTAATTGTCAAATTTTGTTAAAATAACGGAAAAAATCTAAGACACAATTTTTAATTTGAATTTCAAAAAAAAACTTTCGGTATGCAGTTGTTTAGCCTGCTAACCGCTGCTGAACAAAATTAAAATTTTGTATGGCTTGAAATTACCGCTCATTTTTGGCGATATTTTTTTCTGACGAACTAATTGTCAAATTTTGTTAAAATAACGGAAAAAATTCCACAAATCTTACACACAATTTTTAATTTGAATTTCGAGAAAATCTTCCGGTAAGCAGTTGTTTAGCCTGCTAACTGCTGCTTAACAATTCAAATTTTGTATGGGTTGAAATTACCGCTCATTTTTGGTGATATTTTTTTCTGACGAACTAATTGTCAAATTTTGTTAAAATAACGGAAAAAAATCTAAGACACAATTTTTAATTTGAATTTCGAGAAAATGTTTCGGTATGCAGTTGTTTAGCCTGCTAACCGCTGCTGAACAAAATTAAAATTTTGTATGGCTTGAAATTACCGCTCATTTTTGGTGATATTTTTTCCTGACGAACCAAGTGTCAAAATTTGTTCAAAGGGCGGAAAAAATTCCACAAATTTTACATACAATTTTTAATTTGAATTTCCAGAAAATTTTTCGGTATGCGGTTGTTTAGCCTGATAACCGCAGTTTAACCAAATTAAAATTTTGTATGGCTTGAAAGTACCGCTCATTTTTGGTGATCTTTGTTTCAGACGAACCAAGTGTCAAAATTTGTTAAAATAACGGAAAATCGTACACACAATTTTTAATTTCAATTTCGAAAAATACTTTCGGTTTGCAGTTGTTTAGCCTGCTAACCGCTGCTTAACAAAATTGAAATTTTGTATGTATGGCTTGAAATTACCGCTCATTTTTGGTGATATTTTTTTCTGACGAACTAATTGTCAAATTTTGTTAAAATAACGGAAAAAATTCCACAAATCTTACACACAATTTTTAATTTGAGTTTCGAGAAAATTTTTCGGTATGCAGTTGTTTAGCCTGCTAACTGCTGCTTAACAAAATACAAATTTTGTATGGCTTGAAATTACCGCTCATTTTTGGTGATATTGTTTTCTGACGAACTAATTGTCAAATTTTGTTAAAATAACGGAAAAAATTTCACAAATCTTACACACAATTTTTAATTTGAGTTTCGAGAAAATTTTTCGGTATGCAGTTGTTTAGCCTGCTAACTGGTGCTTAACAAAATAAAAATTTTGTATGGCTTGAAATTACCGCTAATTTTTGTTGATATTTTTTTCTGACGAAGTAAATGTCAAATTTTGTTGAAATAACGGAAAATATTCCACCAATCTTACATACAATTTTTAATTTGAATTTCGAGAAAATCTTCCGGTAAGCAGTTGTTTAGCCTGCTAACTGCTGCTTAACAATTCAAGTTTTGTATGGGTTGAAATTACCGCTCATTTTTGGTGATATTTTTTTCTGACGAACTAATTGTCAAATTTTGTTAAAATAACGGAAAAAATCTAAGACACAATTTTTAATTTGAATTTCAAAAAAAAACTTTCGGTATGCAGTTGTTTAGCCTGCTAACCGCTGCTTAACAAATTTAAAATTTTGTATGGCTTGAAATTACCCCTCAATTTTGGTGATATTTTTTCCTGGCGAACCAAGTGTCAAAATTTGTTAAAATAACGGAAAAAATCTTACACACAATATTTAGTTTGAATTTCGAAGAAAACTTTCGGAAGCAGTTGTTTAGCCTGCTAACAGCTGCTTAACAAAATTAAAATTTTGTATGGCTTGAAATTACCGCTCATTTTTGGTGATATTTTTTTCAGACGAACCAAGTGTCAAAATTTCTTAAAATAACGGAAAATATCTTACACACAATTTTTAATTTGAATTTCGAGATAATGTTTCAGTATGCAGTTGTTTAGCCTGCTAACCGCTGCTTAACAAAATTAAAATTTGGTATGGCTTGAAATTACCGCTCATTTTTGGTGATATTTTTTCCTGACGAACCAAGTGTCAAAATTTGTTCAAAGGGCGGAAAAAATTCCACCAATCTTACACACAATTTTTAATTTGAATTTCGAGAAAATGTTTCGGTATGCAGTTGCTTAGCCTGCTAACTGCTGCTTAACAATTCAAGTTTTGTATGGCTTGAAATTACCGCCCATTTTTGGTGATATTTTTTCCTGACGAACCAAGTGTCAAAATTTGTTCAAAGGGCGGAAAAAATTCCACCAATCTTACACACAATTTTTAATTTGAATTTCGAGAAAATGTTTCGGTATGCAGTTGTTTAGCCTGCTAACCGCTGCTGAACAAAATTAAAATTTTGTATGGCTTGAAATTACCGCTCATTTTTGGTGATATTTTTTCCTGACGAACCAAGTGTCAAAATTTGTTAAAATAACGGAAAAAATCTTACACACAATTTTTAATTTGAATTTCAAAAAAAACTTTCGGTATGCAGGTGTTTAGCCTGCTAACCGCTGCTTAACAAAATTAAAATTTTGTATGGCTTGAAATTACCGCTCATTTTTGGTGATATTTTTTCCTGACGAACCAAGTGTCAAAATTTGTTCAAAGGGCGGAAAAAATTCCACCAATCTTACACACAATTTTTAATTTGAATTTCGAGAAAATGTTTCGGTATGCAGTTGCTTAGCCTGCTAACCGCTGCTTAACAAAATTAAAATTTTGTATGGCTTGAAATTACCGCTCATTTTTGGTGATATTTTTTCCTGACGAACCAAGTGTCAAAATTTGTTCAAAGGGCGGAAAAAATTCCACCAATCTTACACACAATTTTTAATTTGAATTTCGAGAAAATGTTTCGGTATGCAGTTTTTGAGCCTGCTAACCGCTGCTTAATAAAGTTAAAATTTTGTATGGCTTGAAATTACCGCCCATTTTTGGTGATATTTTTTCCTGACGAACCAAGTGTCAAAATTTGTTCAAAGGGCGGAAAAAATTCCACCAATCTTACACACAATTTTTAATTTGAATTTCGAGAAAATGTTTCGGTATGCAGTTTTTTAGCCTGATAACCGCAGTTTAACCAAATTAAAATTTTGTATGGCTTGAAAGTACCGCTCATTTTTGGTGATCTTTGTTTCAGACGAACCAAGTGTCAAAATTTGTTAAAATAACGGAAAATCGTACACACAATTTTTAATTTCAATTTCGAAAAATACTTTCGGTTTGCAGTTGTTTAGCCTGCTAACCGCTGCTTAACAAAATTGAAATTTTGTATGTATGGCTTGAAATTACCGCTCATTTTTGGTGATATTGTTTTCTGACGAACTAATTGTCAAATTTTGTTAAAATAACGGAAAAAATTCCACAAATCTTACACACAATTTTTAATTTGAGTTTCGAGAAAATTTTTCGGTATGCAGTTGTTTAGCCTGCTAACTGCTGCTTAACAAAATAAAAATTTTGTATGGCTTGAAATTACCGCTCATTTTTGGTGATATTGTTTTCTGACGAACTAATTGTCAAATTTTGTTAAAATAACGGAAAAAATTTCACAAATCTTACACACAATTTTTAATTTGAGTTTCGAGAAAATTTTTCGGTATGCAGTTGTTTAGCCTGCTAACTGGTGCTTAACAAAATAAAAATTTTGTATGGCTTGAAATTACCGCTAATTTTTGTTGATATTTTTTTCTGACGAAGTAAATGTCAAATTTTGTTGAAATAACGGAAAATATTCCACCAATCTTACATACAATTTTTAATTTGAATTTCGAGAAAATCTTCCGGTAAGCAGTTGTTTAGCCTGCTAGCTGCTGCTTAACAATTCAAGTTTTGTATGGGTTGAAATTACCGCTCATTTTTGGTGATATTTTTTTCTGACGAACTAATTGTCAAATTTTGTTAAAATAACGGAAAAAATCTAAGACACAATTTTTAATTTGAATTTCAAAAAAAAACTTTCGGTATGCAGTTGTTTAGCCTGCTAACCGCTGCTTAACAAATTTAAAATTTTGTATGGCTTGAAATTACCCCTCATTTTTGGTGATATTTTTTCCTGGCGAACCAAGTGTCAAAATTTGTTAAAATAACGGAAAAAATCTTACACACAATATTTAGTTTGAATTTCGAAAAAAACTTTCGGAAGCAGTTGTTTAGCCTGCTAACAGCTGCTTAACAAAATTAAAATTTTGTATGGCTTGAAATTACCGCTCATTTTTGGTGATATTTTTTTCAGACGAACCAAGTGTCAAAATTTCTTAAAATAACGGAAAATGTCTTACACACAATTTTTAATTTGAATCTCGAGATAATGTTTCAGTATGCAGTTGTTTAGCCTGCTAACCGCTGCTTAACAAAATTAAAATTTGGTATGGCTTGAAATTACCGCTCATTTTTGGTGATATTTTTTCCTGACGAACCAAGTGTCAAAATTTGTTCAAAGGGCGGAAAAAATTCCACCAATCTTACACACAATTTTTAATTTGAATTTCGAGAAAATGTTTCGGTATGCAGTTGCTTAGCCTGCTAACTGCTGCTTAACAATTCAAGTTTTGTATAGGTTGAAATTACCGCTCATTTTTGGTGATATTTTTTTCTGACGAACTAATTGTCAAATTTTGTTCAAAGGGCGGAAAAAATTCCACCAATCTTACACACAGTTTTTAATTTGAATTTCGAGAAAATGTTTCGGTATGCAGTTTTTTAGCCTGCTAACCGCTGCTTAATAAAGTTAAAATTTTGTATGGCTTGAAATTACCGCCCATTTTTGGTGATATTTTTTCCTGACGAACCAAGTGTCAAAATTTGTTCAAAGGGCGGAAAAAATTCCACCAATCTTACACACAATTTTTAATTTGAATTTCAAGAAAATGTTTCGGTATGCAGTTGCTTAGCCTGCTAACCGCTGCTTAACAAAATTAAAATTTTGTATGGCTTGAAATTACCGCTCATTCTTGGTGATATTTTTTTCTGACGAACCAAGTGTCAAAATTTGTTCAAAGGGCGGAAAAAATTCCACCAATCTTACACACAATTTTTAATTTGAATTTCGAGAAAATGTTTCGGTATGCAGTTTTTTAGCCTGCTAACCGCTGCTTAATAAAGTTAAAATTTTGTATGGCTTGAAATTACCGCCCATTTTTGGTGATATTTTTTCCTGACGAACCAAGTGTCAAAATTTGTTCAAAGGGCGGAAAAAATTCCACCAATCTTACACACAATTTTTAATTTGAATTTCGAGAAAATGTTTCGGTATGCAGTTGTTTAGCCTGCTAACCGCTGCTGAACAAAATTAAAATTTTGTATGGCTTGAAATTACCGCTCATTTTTGGTGATATTTTTTCCTGACAAACCAAGTGTCAAAATTTGTTAAAATAACGGAAATAATCTTACACACAATTTTTAATTTGAATTTCGAGAAAATGTTTCGGTATGCAGTTGTTTAGCCTGCTAACCGCTGCTTAACAAAATAAAAATTTTGTATGGCTTGAAATTACCGCTCATTTTTGTTGATATTATTTTCTGACGAAGTAAATGTCAAAGTTTGTTAAAATAACGGAAAATATTCCACCAATCTTACACACAATTTTTAATTTGAATTTCGAGAAAATCTTCCGGTAAGCAGTTGTTTAGCCTGCTAACTGCTGCTTAACAATTCAAATTTTGTATGGGTTGAAATTACCGCTCATTTTTGGTGATATTTTTTTCTGACGAACTAATTGTCAAATTTTGTTAAAATAACGGAAAAAATCTAAGACACAATTTTTAATTTGAATTTCAAAAAAAACTTTCGGTATGCAGTTGTTTAGCCTGCTAACCGCTGCTGAACAAAATTAAAATTTTGTATGGCTTGAAATTACCGCTCATTTTTGGTGATATTTTTTCCTGACGAACCAAGTGTCAAAATTTGTTCAAAGGGCGGAAAAAATTCCACAAATTTTACATATAATTTTTAATTTGAATTTCCAGAAAATTTTTCGGTATGCGGTTGTTTAGCCTGATAACCGCAGTTTAACCAAATTAAAATTTTGTATGGCTTGAAAGTACCGCTCATTTTTGGTGATCTTTGTTTCAGACGAACCAAGTGTCAAAATTTGTTAAAATAACGGAAAATCGTACACACAATTTTTAATTTCAATTTCGAAAAATACTTTCGGTTTGCAGTTGTTTAGCCTGCTAACCGCTGCTTAACAAAATTGAAATTTTGTATGTATGGCTTGAAATTACCGCTCATTTTTGGTGATATTTTTTTCTGACGAACTAATTGTCAAATTTTGTTAAAATAACGGAAAAAAGTCCACAAATCTTACACACAATTTTTAATTTGAGTTTCGAGAAAATTTTTCGGTATGTATGTAGTTGTTTAGCCTGCTAACTGCTGCTTAACAAAATAAAATTTTGTATGGCTTGAAATTACCGCTCATTTTTGGTGATATTGTTTTCTGACAAACTAATTGTCAAATTTTGTTAAAATAACGGAAAAAATTTCACAAATCTTACACACAATTTTGAATTTGAGTTTCGAGAAAATTTTTCGGTAAGCAGTTGTTTAGCCTGCAAACTGGTGCTTAACAAAATAAAAATTTTGTATGGCTTGAAATTACCGCTAATTTTTGTTGATATTTTTTTCTGACGAAGTAAATGTCAAATTTTGTTGAAATAACGGAAAATATTCCACCAATCTTACATACAATTTTTAATTTGAATTTCGAGAAAATCTTCCGGTAAGCAGTTGTTTAGCCTGCTAACTGCTGCTTAACAATTCAAGTTTTGTATGTAATTGTCAAATTTTGTTAAAATAACGGAAAAAATTCCACAAATCTTACACACAATTTTTAATTTGAGTTTCGAGAAAATTTTTCGGTATGCAGTTGTTTAGCCTGCTAACTGCTGCTTAACAAAATACACATTTTGTATGGCTTGAAATTACCGCTCATTTTTGGTGATATTGTTTTCTGACGAACTAATTGTCAAATTTTGTTAAAATAACGGAAAAAATTTCACAAATCTTACACACAATTTTTAATTTGAGTTTCGAGAAAATTTTTCGGTATGCAGTTGTTTAGCCTGCAAACTGGTGCTTAACAAAATAAAAATTTTGTATGGCTTGAAATTACCGCTAATTTTTGTTGATATTTTTTTCTGACGAAGTAAATGTCAAATTTTGTTGAAATAACGGAAAATATTCCACCAATCTTACATACAATTTTTAATTTGAATTTCGAGAAAATCTTCCGGTAAGCAGTTGTTTAGCCTGCTAACTGCTGCTTAACAATTCAAGTTTTGTATGTAATTGTCAAATTTTGTTAAAATAACGGAAAAAATTCCACAAATCTTACACACAATTTTTAATTTGAGTTTCGAGAAAATTTTTCGGTATGCAGTTGTTTAGCCTGCTAACTGCTGCTTAACAAAATACAAATTTTGTATGGCTTGAAATTACCCCTCATTTTTGGTGATATTTTTTCCTGACGAACCAAGTGTCAAAATTTGTTCAAAGGGCGGAATAAATTAAACCACTCTTACACACAAATGTCAAATTTTGTTAAAATAACGGAAAATATTCCACCAATCTTACACACAATTTTTAATTTGAATTTCGAGAAAATCTTCCGGTAAGCAGTTGTTTAGCTTGCTAACTGCTGCTTAACAATTCAAGTTTTGTATGGCTTGAAATTACCGCTAATTTTTGGTGATATTTTTTCCTGGCGAACCAAGTGTCAAAATTTGTTAAAATAACGGAAAAAATCTTACACACAATTTTTAATTTGAATTTCAAAAAAACTGTCGGATGCAGTTGTTTAGCCTGCTAACCGCTGCTTAACAAAATTAAAATTTTGTATGGCTTGAAATTACCGCTCATTTTTGGTGATATTTTTTTCAGACGAACCAAGTGTCAAAATTTCTTAAAATAACGGAAAATATCTTACACACAATATTTAGTTTGAATTTCGAAAAAAACTTTCGGAAGCAGTTGTTTAGCCTGCTAACAGCTGCTTAACAAAATTAAAATTTTGTATGGCTTGAAATTACCGCTCATTTTTGGTGATATTTTTTTCAGACGAACCAAGTGTCAAAATTTCTTAAAATAACGGAAAATATCTTACACACAATTTTTAATTTGAATTTCGAGATAATGTTTCAGTATGCAGTTGTTTAGCCTGCTAACCGCTGCTTAACAAAATTAAAATTTGGTATGGCTTGAAATTACCGCTCATTTTTGGTGATATTTTTTCCTGACGAACCAAGTGTCAAAATTTGTTCAAAGGGCGGAAAAAATTCCACCAATCTTACACACAATTTTTAATTTGAATTTCGAGAAAATGTTTCGGTATGCAGTTGCTTAGCCTGCTAACTGCTGCTTAACAATTCAAGTTTTGTATGGGTTGAAATTACCGCTCATTTTTGGTGATATTTTTTTCTGACGAACTAATTGTCAAATTTTGTTCAAAGGGCGGAAAAAATTCCACCAATCTTACACACAGTTTTTAATTTGAATTTCGAGAAAATGTTTCGGTATGCAGTTTTTTAGCCTGCTAACCGCTGCTTAATAAAGTTAAAATTTTGTATGGCTTGAAATTACCGCCCATTTTTGGTGATATTTTTTCCTGACGAACCAAGTGTCAAAATTTGTTCAAAGGGGGGGAAAAAATTCCACCAATCTTACACACAATTTTTAATTTGAATTTCGAGAAAATATTTCGGTATGCAGTTGTTTAGCCTGCTAACCGCTGTTGAACAAAATTAAAATTTTGTATGGCTTGAAATTGCCGCTCATTTTTGGTGATATTTTTTCCTGACGAACCAAGTGTCAAAATTTGTTAAAATAACGGAAAAAATCTTACACACAATTTTTAATTTGAATTTCAAAAAAAACTTTCGGTATGCAGGTGTTTAGCCTGCTAATCGCTGCTTAACAAAATTAAAATTTTGTATGGCTTGAAATTACCGCTCATTTTTGGTGATCTTTTTTCCTGACGAACCAAGTGTCAAAATTTGTTCAAAGGGCGGAAAAAATTCCACCAATCTTACACACAATTTTTAATTTGAATTTCGAGAAAATGTTTCGGTATGCAGTTGCTTAGCCTGCTAACCGCTGCTTACCAAAATTAAAATTTTGTATGGCTTGAAATTACCGCTCATTTTTGGTGATATTTTTTCCTGAAGAACCAAGTGTCAAAATTTGTTCAAAGGGCGGAAAAAATCCCACCAATCTTACACACAATTTTTAATTTGAATTTCGAGAAAATGTTTCGGTATGCAGTTGTTTAGCCTGCTAACCGCTGCTTAATAAAGTTAAAATTTTGTATGGCTTGAAATTACCGCCCATTTTTGGTGATATTTTTTCCTGACGAACCAAGTGTCAAAATTTGTTCAAAGGGCGGAAAAAATTCCACCAATCTTACACACAATTTTTAATTTGAATTTCGAGAAAATGTTTCGGTATGCAGTTGTTTAGCCTGCTAACCGCTTCTGAACAAAATTAAAATTTTGTATGGCTTGAAATTACCGCTCATTTTTGGTGATATTTTTTCCTGACGAACCAAGTGTCAAAATTTGTTAAAATAACGGAAATAATCTTACACACAATTTTTAATTTGAATTTCAAAAAAAACTTTCGGTATGCAGGTGTTTAGCCTGCTAACCGCTGCTTAACAAAATTAAAATTTTGTATGGCTTGAAATTACCGCTCATTTTTGGTGATATTTTTTTCAGGCGAACCAAGTGTCAAAATTTCTTAAAATAACGGAAAATATCTTACACACAATTTTTAATTTGAATTTAAAAAAAAACTTTCGGTATGCAGTTGTTTAGCCTGCTAACCGCTGCTGAACAAAATTAAAATTTTGTATGGCTTGAAATTACCGCTCATTTTTGGTGATATTTTTTCCTGACGAACCAAGTGTCAAAATTTGTTCAAAGGGCGGAAAAAATTAAACCACTCTTACACACAAATGTCAGATTTTGTTAAAATAACGGAAAATATTCCAACAATCTTACACACAATTTTTAATTTGAATTTCGAGAAAATGTTTCGGTATGCAGTTGTTTAGCCTGCTAACCGCTGCTTAACAAAATTAAAATTTTGTATGGCTTGAAATTACCGCTCATTTTTGGTGATATTTTTTCCTGACGAACCAAGTGTCAAAATTTGTTAAAATAACGGAAAAAATCTTACACACAATTTTTAATTTGAATTTCAAAAAAACTTTCGGATGCAGTTGTTTAGCCTGCTAACCGCGGCTTAACAAAATTAAAATTTTGTATGGCTTGAAATTACCGCTCATTTTTGGTGATATTTTTTTCAGACGAACCAAGTGTCAAAATTTCTTAAAATAACGGAAAATATCTTACACACAATATTTAGTTTGAATTCGAAAAAAACTTTCGGAAGCAGTTGTTTAGCCTGCTAACAGCTGCTTAACAAAATTAAAATTTTGTATGGCTTGAAATTACCGCTCATTTTTGGTGATATTTTTTTCAGACGAACCAAGTGTCAAAATTTCTTAAAATAACGGAAAATATCTTACACACAATTTTTAATTTGAATTTCGAGAAAATGTTTCGGTATGCAGTTGTTTAGCCTGCTAACCGCTGCTTAACAAAATTAAAATTTGGTATGGCTTGAAATTACCGCTCATTTTTGGTGATATTTTTTCCTGACGAACCAAGTGTCAAAATTTGTTCAAAGGGCGGAAAAAATTCCACCAATCTTACACACAATTTTTAATTTGAATTTCAAAAAAAACTTTCGGTATGCAGTTGTTTAGCCTGCTAACCGCTGCTTAACAAAATTAAAATTTTGTATGGCTTGAAATTACCCCTCATTTTTGGTGATATTTTTTCCTGTTGAACCAAGTGTCAAAATTTGTTCAAAGGGCGGAAAAAATTCCACTAATCTTACACACAATTTTTAATTTGAATTTCGAGAAAATGTTTCGGTATGCAGTTTTTTAGCCTGCTAACCGCTGCTTAACAAAATTAATATTTTGTATGGCTTGAAACTACCGCTCATTTTTGGTGATATTTTTTCCTGACGAACCAAGTGTCAAAATTTGTTCAAAGGGCGGAAAAAATTCCACCAATCTTACACACAATTTTTAATTTGAATTTCGACAAAATGTTTCGGTATGCAGTTTTTTAGCCTGCTAACCGCTGCTGAATAAAATTAGAATTTTGTATGGCTTGAAATTACCGCCCATTTTTGGTGACATTTTTTCCTGACGAACCAAGTGTCAAAATTTGTTCAAAGGGCGGAAAAAATTCCACCAATCTTACACACAATTTTTAATTTGAATTTCGAGAAAATGTTTCGGTATGCAGTTGTTTAGCCTGCTAACCGCTGCTTAACAAAATTAACATTTTGTATGGCTTGAAATTACCGCTCATTTTTGGTGATATTTTTTTCAGACGAACCAAGTGTCAAAATTTCTTAAAATAACGGAAAATATCTTACACACAATTTTTAATTTGAATTTAAAAAAAAACTTTCGGTATGCAGTTATTTAGCCTGCTAACCGCTGCTGAACAAAATTAAAATTTTGTATGGCTTGAAATTACCGCTCATTTTTGGTGATATTTTTTCCTGACGAACCAAGTGTCAAAATTTGTTCAAAGGGCGGAAAAAATTAAACCACTCTTACACACAAATGTCAGATTTTGTTAAAATAACGGAAAATATTCCAACAATCTTACACACAATTTTTAATTTGAATTTCGAGAAAATGTTTCGGTATGCAGTTGTTTAGCCTGCTAACCGCTGCTTAACAAAATTAACATTTTGTATGGCTTGAAATTACCGCTCATTTTTGGTGATATTTTTTCCTGACGAACCAAGTGTCAAAATTTGTTAAAATAACGGAAAAAATCTTACACACAATTTTTAATTTGAATTTCAAAAAAACTTTCGGATGCAGTTGTTTAGCCTGCTAACCGCTGCTTAACAAAATTAAAATTTTGTATGGCTTGAAATTACCGCTCATTTTTGGTGATATTTTTTTCAGACGAACCAAGTGTCAAAATTTCTTAAAATAACGGAAAATATCTTACACACAATATTTAGTTTGAATTCGAAAAAAACTTTCGGAAGCAGTTGTTTAGCCTGCTAACAGCTGCTTAACAAAATTAAAATTTTGTATTGCTTGAAATTACCGCTCATTTTTGGTGATATTTTTTTCAGACGAGCCAAATGTCAAAATTTCTTAAAATAACGGAAAATATCTTACACACAATTTTTAATTTGAATTTCGAGAAAATGTTTCGGTATGCAGTTGTTTAGCCTGCTAACCGCTGCTTAACAAAATTAAAATTTGGTATGGCTTGAAATTACCGCTCATTTTTGGTGATATTTTTTCCTGACGAACCAAGTGTCAAAATTTGTTCAAAGGGCGGAAAAAATTCCACCAATCTTACACACAATTTTTAATTTGAATTTAAAAAAAAACTTTCGGTATGCAGTTGTTTAGCCTGCTAACCGCTGCTTAACAAAATTAAAATTTTGTATGGCTTGAAATTACCCCTCATTTTTGGTGATATTTTTTCCTGTTGAACCAAGTGTCAAAATTTGTTCAAAGGGCGGAAAAAATTCCACTAATCTTACACACAATTTTTAATTTGAATTTCGAGAAAATGTTTCGGTATGCAGTTTTTTAGCCTGCTAACCGCTGCTTAACAAAATTAAAATTTTGTATGGCTTGAAACTACCGCTCATTTTTGGTGATATTTTTTCCTGACGAACCAAGTGTCAAAATTTGTTCAAAGGGCGGAAAAAATTCCACCAATCTTACACACAATTTTTAATTTGAATTTCGAGAAAATGTTTCGGTATGCAGTTTTTTAGCCTGCTAACCGCTGCTGAATAAAACTAAAATTTTGTATGGCTTGAAATTACCGCCCATTTTTGGTGATATTTTTTCCTGACGAACCAAGTGTCAAAATTTGTTCAAAGGGCGGAAAAAATTCCACCAATCTTACACACAATTTTTAATTTGAATTTCGAGAAAATGTTTCGGTATGCAGTTGTTTAGCCTGCTAACCGCTGCTTAACAAAATTAAAATTTTGTATGGCTTGAAATTACCGCTCATTTTTGGTGATATTTTTTCCTGACGAACCAAGTGTCAAAATTTGTTAAAATAACGGAAAAAATCTTACACACAATTTTTAATTTGAATTTCAAAAACAACTTTCGGTATGCAGTTGTTTAGCCTGCTAACCGCTGCTTAATAAAGTTAAAATTTTGTATGGCTTGAAATTACCCCTCATTTTTGGTGATATTTTTTTCAGGCGAACCAAGTGTCAAAATTTCTTAAAATAACGGAAAATATCTTACACACAATTTTTAATTTGAATTTCAGAAAGAACTTTCGGTATGCAGTTGTTTAGCCTGCTAACCGCTGCTTAACAAAATTAAAATTTTGTATGGCTTGAAATTACCGCTCATTTTTGGTGATATTTTTTCCTGACGAACCAAGTGTCAAAATTTGTTCAAAGGGCGGAAAAAATTCCACCAATCTTACACACAATTTTTAATTTGAATTTCGAGAAAATGTTTCGGTATGCAGTTGTTTAGCCTGCTAACCGCTGCTTAATAAAATTAAAATTTTGTATGGCTTGAAATTACCGCCCATTTTTGGTGATATTTTTTCCTGACGAACCAAGTGTCAAAATTTGTTCAAAGGGCGGAAAAAATTCCACCAATCTTACACACAATTTTTAATTTGAATTTCGAGAAAATGTTTCGGTATGCAGTTGTTTAGCCTGCTAACCGCTGCTGAACAAAATTAAAATTTTGTATGGCTTGAAATTACCGCTCATTTTTGGTGATATTTTTTCCTGACGAACCAAGTGTCAAAATTTGTTAAAATAACGGAAAAAATCTTACACACAATTTTTAATTTGAATTTCAAAAAAAACTTTCGGTATGCAGGTGTTTAGCCTGCTAACCGCTGCTTAACAAAATTAAAATTTTGTATGGCTTGAAATTACCGCTCATTTTTGGTGATATTTTTTTCAGGCGAACCAAGTGTCAAAATTTCTTAAAATAACGGAAAATATCTTACACACAATTTTTAATTTGAATTTAAAAAAAAACTTTCGGTATGCAGTTGTTTAGCCTGCTAACCGCTGCTGAACAAAATTAAAATTTTGTATGGCTTGAAATTACCGCTCATTTTTGGTGATATTTTTTCCTGACGAACCAAGTGTCAAAATTTGTTCAAAGGGCGGAAAAAATTAAACCACTCTTACACACAAATGTCAGATTTTGTTAAAATAACGGAAAATATTCCAACAATCTTACACACAATTTTTAATTTGAATTTCGAGAAAATGTTTCGGTATGCAGTTGTTTAGCCTGCTAACCGCTGCTTAACAAAATTAAAATTTTGTATTGCTTGAAATTACCGCTCATTTTTGGTGATATTTTTTTCAGACGAACCAAGTGTCAAAATTTCTTAAAATAACGGAAAATATCTTACACACAATTTTTAATTTGAATTTAAAAAAAAACTTTCGGTATGCAGTTGTTTAGCCTGCTAACCGCTGCTGAACAAAATTAAAATTTTGTATGGCTTGAAATTACCGCTCATTTTTGGTGATATTTTTTCCTGACGAACCAAGTGTCAAAATTTGCTCAAAGGGCGGAAAAAATTAAACCACTCTTACACACAAATGTCAGATTTTGTTAAAATAACGGAAAATATTCCAACAATCTTACACACAATTTTTAATTTGAATTTCGAGAAAATGTTTCGGTATGCAGTTGTTTAGCCTGCTAACCGCTGCTTAACAAAATTAAAATTTGGTATGGCTTGAAATTACCGCTCATTTTTGGTGATATTTTTTCCTGACGAACCAAGTGTCAAAATTTGTTCAAAGGGCGGAAAAAATTCCACCAATCTTACACACAATTTTTAATTTGAATTTCGAGAAAATGTTTCGGTATGCAGTTGCTTAGCCTGCTAACCGCTGCTTAACAAAATTAAAATTTTTTATGGCTTGAAATTGCCGCTCATTTTTGGTGATATTTTTTCCTGACAAACCAAGTGTCAAAATTTGTTCAAAGGGCGGAAAAAATTCCACCAATCTTACACACAATTTTTAATTTGAGTTTCGAGAAAATGTTTCGGTATGCAGTTTTTTAGCCTGGTAACCGCTGCTTAATAAAGTTAAAATTTTGTATGGCTTGAAATTACCGCCCATTTTTGGTGACATTTTTTCCTGACGAACCAAGTGTCAAAATTTGTTCAAAGGGCGGAAAAAATTCCACCAATCTTACACACAATTTTTAATTTGAATTTCGAGAAAATGTTTCGGTATGCAGTTGTTTAGCCTGCTAACCGCTGCTTAACAAAATTAAAATTTTGTATGGCTTGAAATTACCGCTCATTTTTGGTGATATTTTTTCCTGACGAACCAAGTGTCAAAATTTGTTAAAATAACGGAAAAAATCTTACACACAATTTTTAATTTGAATTTCAAAAAAAACTTTCGGTATGCAGGTGTTTAGCCTGCTAACCGCTGCTTAACAAAATTAAAATTTTGTATGGCTTGAAATTACCGCTCATTTTTGGTGATATTTTTTACAGGCGAACCAAGTGTCAAAATTTCTTAAAATAACGGAAAATATCTTACACACAATTTTTAATTTGAATTTAAAAAAAAACTTTCGGTATGCAGTTGTTTAGCCTGCTAACCGCTGCTGAACAAAATTAAAATTTTGTATGGCTTGAAATTACCGCTCATTTTTGGTGATATTTTTTCCTGACGAACCAAGTGTCAAAATTTGTTCAAAGGGCGGAAAAAATTAAACCACTCTTACACACAAATGTCAGATTTTGTTAAAATAACGGAAAATATTCCAACAATCTTACACACAATTTTTAATTTGAATTTCGAGAAAATGTTTCGGTATGCAGTTGTTTAGCCTGCTAACCGCTGCTTAACAAAATTAAAATTTTGTATGGCTTGAAATTACCGCTCATTTTTGGTGATATTTTTTTCAGACGAACCAAGTGTCAAAATTTCTTAAAATAACGGAAAATATCTTACACACAATTTTTAATTTGAATTTAAAAAAAACTTTCGGTATGCAGTTGTTTAGCCTGCTAACCGCTGCTGAACAAAATTAAAATTTTGTATGGCTTGAAATTACCGCTCATTTTTGGTGATATTTTTTCCTGACGAACCAAGTGTCAAAATTTGCTCAAAGGGCGGAAAAAATTAAACCACTCTTACACACAAATGTCAGATTTTGTTAAAATAACGGAAAATATTCCAACAATCTTACACACAATTTTTAATTTGAATTTCGAGAAAATGTTTCGGTATGCAGTTGTTTAGCCTGCTAACCGCTGCTTAACAAAATTAAAATTTGGTATGGCTTGAAATTACCGCTCATTTTTGGTGATATTTTTTCCTGACGAACCAAGTGTCAAAATTTGTTCAAAGGGCGGAAAAAATTCCACCAATCTTACACACAGTTTTTAATTTGAATTTCGAGAAAATGTTTCGGTATGCAGTTGCTTAGCCTGCTAACCGCTGCTTAACAAAATTAAAATTTTTTATGGCTTGAAATTGCCGCTCATTTTTGGTGATATTTTTTCCTGACAAACCAAGTGTCAAAATTTGTTCAAAGGGCGGAAAAAATTCCACCAATCTTACACACAATTTTTAATTTGAATTTCGAGAAAATGTTTCGGTATGCAGGTGTTTAGCCTGCTAACCGCTGCTTAACAAACTTAAAATTTTGTATGGCTTGAAATTACCCCTCATTTTTGGTGATATTTTTTCCTGACGAACCAAGTGTCAAAATTTGTTCAAAGGGCGGAAAAAATTCCACTAATCTTACACACAATTTTTAATTTGAATTTCGAGAAAATGTTTCGGTATGCAGTTTTTTAGCCTGCTAACCGCTGCTTAACAAAATTAAAATTTTGTATGGCTTGAAATTACCGCCCATTTTTGGTGATATTTTTTTCTGACGAACCAAGTGTCAAAATTTGTTCAAAGGGCGGAAAAAATTCCACTAATCTTACACACAATTTTTAATTTGAATTTCGAGAAAATGTTTCGGTATGCAGGTGTTTAGCCTGCTAACCGCTGCTTAACAAACTTAAAATTTTGTATGGCTTGAAATTACCGCTCATTTTTGGTGATATTTTTTTCAGGCGAACCAAGTGTCAAAATTTCTTAAAATAACGGAAAATATCTTACACACAATTTTTAATTTGAATTTCAAAAAAAACTTTCGGTATGCAGTTGTTTAGCCTGCTAACCGCTGCTTAACAAAATTAAAATTTTGTATGGCTTGAAATTACCGCTCATTTTTGGTGATATTTTTTTCAGACGAACCAAGTGTCAAAATTTCTTAAAATAACGGAAAATATCTTACACACAATTTTTAATTTGAATTTCAAAAAAAACTTTCGGTATGCAGTTGTTTAGCCTGCTAACCGCTGCTTAACAAAATTAAAATTTTGTATGGCTTGAAATTACCCCTCATTTTTGGTGATATTTTTTCCTGACGAACCAAGTGTCAAAATTTGTTCAAAGGGTGGAAAAAATTCCACTAATCTTACACACAATTTTTAATTTGAATTTCGAGAAAATGTTTCGGTATGCAGTTTTTTAGCCTGCTAACCGCTGCTTGACAAAATTAAAATTTTGTATGGCTTGAAATTACCGCTCATTTTTGGTGATATTTTTTCCTGACGAACCAAGTGTCAAAATTTGTTCAAAGGGCGGAAAAAATTCCACCAATCTTACACACAATTTTTAATTTGAATTTCGAGAAAATGTTTCGGTATGCAGTTTTTTAGCCTGTTAACCGCTGCTGAATAAAATTAAAATTTTGTATGGCTTGAAATTACCGCCCATTTTTGGTGATATTTTTTCCTGACGAACCAAGTGTCAAAATTTGTTCAAAGGGCGGAAAAAATTCCACCAATCTTACACACAATTTTTAATTTGAATTTCGAGAAAATGTTTCGGTATGCAGTTGTTTAGCCTGCTAACCGCTGCTGAACAAAATTAAAATTTTGTATGGCTTGAAATTACCGCTCATTTTTGGTGATATTTTTTCCTGACGAACCAAGTGTCAAAATTTGTTAAAATAACGGAAAAAATCTTACACACAATTTTTAATTTGAATTTCAAAAAAAACTTTCGGTATGCAGGTGTTTAGCCTGCTAACCGCTGCTTAACAAAATTAAAATTTTGTATGGCTTGAAATTACCGCTCATTTTTGGTGATATTTTTTTCCGGCGAACCAAGTGTCAAAATTTCTTAAAATAACGGAAAATATCTTACACACAATTTTTAATTTGAATTTAAAAAAAAACTTTCGGTATGCAGTTGTTTAGCCTGCTAACCGCTGCTGAACAAAATTAAAATTTTGTATGGCTTGAAATTACCGCTCATTTTTGGTGATATTTTTTCCTGACGAACCAAGTGTCAAAATTTGTTCAAAGGGCGGAAAAAATTAAACCACTCTTACACACAAATGTCAGATTTTGTTAAAATAACGGAAAATATTCCAACAATCTTACACACAATTTTTAATTTGAATTTCGAGAAAATGTTTCGGTATGCAGTTGTTTAGCCTGCTAACCGCTGCTTAACAAAATTAAAATTTTGTATGGCTTGAAATTACCGCTCATTTTTGGTGATATTTTTTTCAGACGAACCAAGTGTCAAAATTTCTTAAAATAACGGAAAATATCTTACACACAATTTTTAATTTGAATTTAAAAAAAAACTTTCGGTATGCAGTTGTTTAGCCTGCTAACCGCTGCTGAACAAAATTAAAATTTTGTATGGCTTGAAATTACCGCTCATTTTTGGTGATATTTTTTCCTGACGAACCAAGTGTCAAAATTTGCTCAAAGGGCGGAAAAAATTAAACCACTCTTACACACAAATGTCAGATTTTGTTAAAATAACGGAAAATATTCCAACAATCTTACACACAATTTTTAATTTGAATTTCGAGAAAATGTTTCGGTATGCAGTTGTTTAGCCTGCTAACCGCTGCTTAACAAAATTAAAATTTGGTATGGCTTGAAATTACCGCTCATTTTTGGTGATATTTTTTCCTGACGAACCAAGTGTCAAAATTTGTTCAAAGGGCGGAAAAAATTCCACCAATCTTACACACAATTTTTAATTTGAATTTCGAGAAAATGTTTCGGTATGCAGTTGCTTAGCCTGCTAACCGCTGCTTAACAAAATTAAATCTTTTTATGGCTTGAAATTGCCGCTCATTTTTGGTGATATTTTTTCTTGACAAACCAAGTGTCAAAATTTGTTCAAAGGGCGGAAAAAATTCCACCAATCTTACACACAATTTTTAATTTGAATTTCGAGAAAATGTTTCGGTATGCAGTTTTTTAGCCTGGTAACCGCTGCTTAATAAAGTTAAAATTTTGTATGGCTTGAAATTACCGCCCATTTTTGGTGACATTTTTTCCTGACGAACCAAGTGTCAAAATTTGTTCAAAGGGCGGAAAAAATTCCACCAATCTTACACACAATTTTTAATTTGAATTTCGAGAAAATGTTTCGGTATGCAGTTGTTTAGCCTGCTAACCGCTGCTTAACAAAATTAAAATTTTGTATGGCTTGAAATTACCGCTCATTTTTGGTGATATTTTTTCCTGACGAACCAAGTGTCAAAATTTGTTAAAATAACGGAATAAATCTTACACACAATTTTTAAATTGAATTTCAAAAACAACTTTCGGTATGCAGGTGTTTAGCCTGCTAACCGCTGCTTAATAAAGTTAAAATTTTGTATGGCTTGAAATTACCGCTCATTTTTGGTGATATTTTTTTCAGGCGAACCAAGTGTCAAAATTTCTTAAAATAACGGAAAATATCTTACACACAATTTTTAAATTGAATTTCAAAAACAACTTTCGGTATGCAGGTGTTTAGCCTGCTAACCGCTGCTTAATAAAGTTAAAATTTTGTATGGCTTGAAATTACCGCTCATTTTTGGTGATATTTTTTTCAGACGAACCAAGTGTCAAAATTTCTTAAAATAACGGAAAATATCTTACACACAATTTTTAATTTGAATTTAAAAAAAAACTTTCGGTATGCAGTTGTTTAGCCTGCTAACCGCTGCTGAACAAAATTAAAATTTTGTATGGCTTGAAATTACCGCTCATTTTTGGTGATATTTTTTCCTGACGAACCAAGTGTCAAAATTTGCTCAAAGGGCGGAAAAAATTAAACCACTCTTACACACAAATGTCAGATTTTGTTAAAATAACGGAAAATATTCCAACAATCTTACACACAATTTTTAATTTGAATTTCGAGAAAATGTTTCGGTATGCAGTTGTTTAGCCTGCTAACCGCTGCTTAACAAAATTAAAATTTGGTATGGCTTGAAATTACCGCTCATTTTTGGTGATATTTTTTCCTGACGAACCAAGTGTCAAAATTTGTTCAAAGGGCGGAAAAAATTCCACCAATCTTACACACAATTTTTAATTTGAATTTCGAGAAAATGTTTCGGTATGCAGTTGCTTAGCCTGCTAACCGCTGCTTAACAAAATTAAAATTTTTTATGGCTTGAAATTGCCGCTCATTTTTGGTGATATTTTTTCCTGACAAACCAAGTGTCAAAATTTGTTCAAAGGGCGGAAAAAATTCCACCAATCTTACACACAATTTTTAATTTGAATTTCGAGAAAATGTTTCGGTATGCAGGTGTTTAGCCTGCTAACCGCTGCTTAATAAAGTTAAAATTTTGTATGGCTTGAAATTACCGCTCATTTTTGGTGATATTTTTTTCAGGCGAACCAAGTGTCAAAATTTCTTAAAATAACGGAAAATATCTTACACACAATTTTTAATTTGAATTTCAAAAAAAACTTTCGGTATGCAGTTGTTTAGCCTGCTAACCGCTGCTTAACAAAATTAAAATTTTGTATGGCTTGAAATTACCGCTCATTTTTGGTGATATTTTTTTCAGACGAACCAAGTGTCAAAATTTCTTAAAATAACGGAAAATATCTTACACACAATTTTTAATTTGAATTTCAAAAAAAACTTTTGGTATGCAGTTGTTTAGCCTGCTAACCGCTGCTTAACAAAATTAAAATTTTGTATGGCTTGAAATTACCCCTCATTTTTGGTGATATTTTTTCCTGACGAACCAAGTGTCAAAATTTGTTCAAAGGGTGGAAAAAATTCCACTAATCTTACACACAATTTTTAATTTGAATTTCGAGAAAATGTTTCGGTATGCAGTTTTTTAGCCTGCTAACCGCTGCTTGACAAAATTAAAATTTTGTATGGCTTGAAATTACCGCTCATTTTTGGTGATATTTTTTCCTGACGAACCAAGTGTCAAAATTTGTTCAAAGGGCGGAAAAAATTCCACCAATCTTACACACAATTTTTAATTTGAATTTCGAGAAAATGTTTCGGTATGCAGTTTTTTAGCCTGCTAACCGCTGCTGAATAAAATTAAAATTTTGTATGGCTTGAAATTACCGCCCATTTTTGGTGATATTTTTTCCTGACGAACCAAGTGTCAAAATTTGTTCAAAGGGCGGAAAAAATTCCACCAATCTTACACACAATTTTTAATTTGAATTTCGAGAAAATGTTTCGGTATGCAGTTGTTTAGCCTGCTAACCGCTGCTGAACAAAATTAAAATTTTGTATGGCTTGAAATTACCGCTCATTTTTGGTGATATTTTTTCCTGACGAACCAAGTGTCAAAATTTGTTAAAATAACGGAAAAAATCTTACACACAATTTTTAATTTGAATTTCAAAAAAAACTTTCGGTATGCAGGTGTTTAGCCTGCTAACCGCTGCTTAACAAAATTAAAATTTTGTATGGCTTGAAATTACCGCTCATTTTTGGTGATATTTTTTTCCGGCGAACCAAGTGTCAAAATTTCTTAAAATAACGGAAAATATCTTACACACAATTTTTAATTTGAATTTAAAAAAAAACTTTCGGTATGCAGTTGTTTAGCCTGCTAACCGCTGCTGAACAAAATTAAAATTTTGTATGGCTTGAAATTACCGCTCATTTTTGGTGATATTTTTTCCTGACGAACCAAGTGTCAAAATTTGTTCAAAGGGCGGAAAAAATTAAACCACTCTTACACACAAATGCCAGATTTTGTTAAAATAACGGAAAATATTCCAACAATCTTACACACAATTTTTAATTTGAATTTCGAGAAAATGTTTCGGTATGCAGTTGTTTAGCCTGCTAACCGCTGCTTAACAAAATTAAAATTTTGTATGGCTTGAAATTACCGCTCATTTTTGGTGATATTTTTTTCAGACGAACCAAGTGTCAAAATTTCTTAAAATAACGGAAAATATCTTACACACAATTTTTAATTTGAATTTCAAAAAAAACTTTCGGTATGCAGTTGTTTAGCCTGCTAACCGCTGCTGAACAAAATTAAAATTTTGTATGGCTTGAAATTACCGCTCATTTTTGGTGATATTTTTTCCTGACGAACCAAGTGTCAAAATTTGCTCAAAGGGCGGAAAAAATTAAACCACTCTTACACACAAATGTCAGATTTTGTTAAAATAACGGAAAATATTCCAACAATCTTACACACAATTTTTAATTTGAATTTCGAGAAAATGTTTCGGTATGCAGTTGTTTAGCCTGCTAACCGCTGCTTAACAAAATTAAAATTTTTTATGGCTTGAAATTGCCGCTCATTTTTGGTGATATTTTTTCTTGACAAACCAAGTGTCAAAATTTGTTCAAAGGGCGGAAAAAATTCCACCAATCTTACACACAATTTTTAATTTGAATTTCGAGAAAATGTTTCGGTATGCAGTTGCTTAGCCTGCTAACCGCTGCTTAACAAAATTAAAATTTTTTATGGCTTGAAATTGCCGCTCATTTTTGGTGATATTTTTTCTTGACAAACCAAGTGTCAAAATTTGTTCAAAGGGCGGAAAAAATTCCACCAATCTTACACACAATTTTTAATTTGAATTTCGAGAAAATGTTTCGGTATGCAGTTTTTTAGCCTGCTAACCGCTGCTTGACAAAATTAAAATTTTGTATGGCTTGAAATTACCGCTCATTTTTGGTGATATTTTTTCCTGACGAACCAAGTGTCAAAATTTGTTCAAAGGGCGGAAAAAATTCCACCAATCTTACACACAATTTTTAATTTGAATTTCGAGAAAATGTTTCGGTATGCAGTTTTTTAGCCTGCTAACCGCTGCTGAATAAAATTAAAATTTTGTATGGCTTGAAATTACCGCCCATTTTTGGTGATATTTTTTCCTGACGAACCAAGTGTCAAAATTTGTTCAAAGGGCGGAAAAAATTCCACCAATCTTACACACAATTTTTAATTTGAATTTCGAGAAAATGTTTCGGTATGCAGTTGTTTAGCCTGCTAACCGCTGCTGAACAAAATTAAAATTTTGTATGGCTTGAAATTACCGCTCATTTTTGGTGATATTTTTTCCTGACGAACCAAGTGTCAAAATTTGTTAAAATAACGGAAAAAATCTTACACACAATTTTTAATTTGAATTTCAAAAAAAACTTTCGGTATGCAGGTGTTTAGCCTGCTAACCGCTGCTTAACAAAATTAAAATTTTGTATGGCTTGAAATTACCGCTCATTTTTGGTGATATTTTTTTCCGGCGAACCAAGTGTCAAAATTTCTTAAAATAACGGAAAATATCTTACACACAATTTTTAATTTGAATTTAAAAAAAAACTTTCGGTATGCAGTTGTTTAGCCTGCTAACCGCTGCTTGACAAAATTAAAATTTTGTATGGCTTGAAATTACCGCTCATTTTTGGTGATATTTTTTCCTGACGAACCAAGTGTCAAAATTTGTTCAAAGGGCGGAAAAAATTCCACCAATCTTACACACAATTTTTAATTTGAATTTCGAGAAAATGTTTCGGTATGCAGTTTTTTAGCCTGCTAACCGCTGCTGAATAAAATTAAAATTTTGTATGGCTTGAAATTACCGCCCATTTTTGGTGATATTTTTTCCTGACGAACCAAGTGTCAAAATTTGTTCAAAGGGCGGAAAAAATTCCACCAATCTTACACACAATTTTTAATTTGAATTTCGAGAAAATGTTTCGGTATGCAGTTGTTTAGCCTGCTAACCGCTGCTGAACAAAATTAAAATTTTGTATGGCTTGAAATTACCGCTCATTTTTGGTGATATTTTTTCCTGACGAACCAAGTGTCAAAATTTGTTAAAATAACGGAAAAAATCTTACACACAATTTTTAATTTGAATTTCAAAAAAAACTTTCGGTATGCAGGTGTTTAGCCTGCTAACCGCTGCTTAACAAAATTAAAATTTTGTATGGCTTGAAATTACCGCTCATTTTTGGTGATATTTTTTTCCGGCGAACCAAGTGTCAAAATTTCTTAAAATAACGGAAAATATCTTACACACAATTTTTAATTTGAATTTAAAAAAAAACTTTCGGTATGCAGTTGTTTAGCCTGCTAACCGCTGCTGAACAAAATTAAAATTTTGTATGGCTTGAAATTACCGCTCATTTTTGGTGATATTTTTTCCTGACGAACCAAGTGTCAAAATTTGTTCAAAGGGCGGAAAAAATTAAACCACTCTTACACACAAATGCCAGATTTTGTTAAAATAACGGAAAATATTCCAACAATCTTACACACAATTTTTAATTTGAATTTCGAGAAAATGTTTCGGTATGCAGTTGTTTAGCCTGCTAACCGCTGCTTAACAAAATTAAAATTTTGTATGGCTTGAAATTACCGCTCATTTTTGGTGATATTTTTTTCAGACGAACCAAGTGTCAAAATTTCTTAAAATAACGGAAAATATCTTACACACAATTTTTAATTTGAATTTAAAAAAAAACTTTCGGTATGCAGTTGTTTAGCCTGCTAACCGCTGCTGAACAAAATTAAAATTTTGTATGGCTTGAAATTACCGCTCATTTTTGGTGATATTTTTTCCTGACGAACCAAGTGTCAAAATTTGCTCAAAGGGCGGAAAAAATTAAACCACTCTTACACACAAATGTCAGATTTTGTTAAAATAACGGAAAATATTCCAACAATCTTACACACAATTTTTAATTTGAATTTCGAGAAAATGTTTCGGTATGCAGTTGTTTAGCCTGCTAACCGCTGCTTAACAAAATTAAAATTTTTTATGGCTTGAAATTGCCGCTCATTTTTGGTGATATTTTTTCTTGACAAACCAAGTGTCAAAATTTGTTCAAAGGGCGGAAAAAATTCCACCAATCTTACACACAATTTTTAATTTGAATTTCGAGAAAATGTTTCGGTATGCAGTTGCTTAGCCTGCTAACCGCTGCTTAACAAAATTAAAATTTTTTATGGCTTGAAATTGCCGCTCATTTTTGGTGATATTTTTTCTTGACAAACCAAGTGTCAAAATTTGTTCAAAGGGCGGAAAAAATTCCACCAATCTTACACACAATTTTTAATTTGAATTTCGAGAAAATGTTTCGGTATGCAGTTGCTTAGCCTGCTAACCGCTGCTTAACAAAATTAAAATTTTTTATGGCTTGAAATTGCCGCTCATTTTTGGTGATATTTTTTCTTGACAAACCAAGTGTCAAAATTTGTTCAAAGGGCGGAAAAAATTCCACCAATCTTACACACAATTTTTAATTTGAATTTCGCGAAAATGTTTCGGTATGCAGTTTTTTAGCCTGGTAACCGCTGCTTAATAAAGTTAAAATTTTGTATGGCTTGAAATTACCGCCCATTTTTGGTGACATTTTTTCCTGACGAACCAAGTGTCAAAATTTGTTCAAAGGGCGGAAAAAATTCCACCAATCTTACACACAATTTTTAATTTGAATTTCGAGAAAATGTTTCGGTATGCAGTTGTTTAGCCTGCTAACCGCTGCTTAACAAAATTAAAATTTTGTATGGCTTGAAATTACCGCTCATTTTTGGTGATATTTTTTCCTGACGAACCAAGTGTCAAAATTTGTTAAAATAACGGAATAAATCTTACACACAATTTTTAAATTGAATTTCAAAAACAACTTTCGGTATGCAGGTGTTTAGCCTGCTAACCGCTGCTTAATAAAGTTAAAATTTTGTATGGCTTGAAATTACCGCTCATTTTTGGTGATATTTTTTTCAGGCGAACCAAGTGTCAAAATTTCTTAAAATAACGGAAAATATCTTACACACAATTTTTAATTTGAATTTAAAAAAAAACTTTCGGTATGCAGTTGTTTAGCCTGCTAACCGCTGCTTAACAAAATTAAAATTTTGTATGGCTTGAAATTACCGCTCATTTTTGGTGATATTTTTTTCAGACGAACCAAGTGTCAAAATTTCTTAAAATAACGGAAAATATCTTACACACAATTTTTAATTTGAATTTCAAAAAAAACTTTCGGTATGCAGTTGTTTAGCCTGCTAACCGCTGCTTAACAAAATTAAAATTTTGTATGGCTTGAAATTACCCCTCATTTTTGGTGATATTTTTTCCTGACGAACCAAGTGTCAAAATTTGTTCAAAGGGCGGAAAAAATTCCACTAATCTTACACACAATTTTTAATTTGAATTTCGAGAAAATGTTTCGGTATGCAGTTTTTTAGCCTGCTAACCGCTGCTTAACAAAATTAAAATTTTGTATGGCTTGAAATTACCGCTCATTTTTGGTGATATTTTTTCCTGACGAACCAAGTGTCAAAATTTGTTCAAAGGGCGGAAAAAATTCCACCAATCTTACACACAATTTTTAATTTGAATTTCGACAAAATGTTTCGGTATGCAGTTTTTTAGCCTGCTAACCGCTGCTGAATAAAATTAAAATTTTGTATGGCTTGAAATTACCGCCCATTTTTGGTGATATTTTTTCCTGGCGAACCAAGTGTCAAAATTTGTTCAAAGGGCGGAAAAAATTCCACCAATCTTACACACAATTTTTAATTTGAATTTCGAGAAAATGTTTCGGTATGCAGTTGTTTAGCCTGCTAACCGCTGCTTGACAAAATTAAAATTTTGTATGGCTTGAATTTACCGCTCATTTTTGGTGATATTTTTTCCTGACGAACCAAGTGTCCAAATTTGTTAAAATAACGGAAAAAATCTTACACACAATTTTTAATTTGAATTTCAAAAACAACTTTCGGTATGCAGTTGTTTAGCCTGCTAACCGCTGCTTAATAAAGTTAAAATTTTGTATGGCTTGAAATTACCGCTCATTTTTGGTGATATTTTTTTCAGGCGAACCAAGCGTCAAAATTTCTTAAAATAACGGAAAATATCTTACACACAATTTTTAATTTGAGTTTCAGAAAAAACTTTCGGTATGCAGTTTTTTAGCCTGCTAACCGCTGCTTAATAAAATTAAAATTTTGTATGGCTTGAAATTACCGCCCATTTTTGGTGATATTTTTTCCTGACGAACCAAGTGTCAAAATTTGTTCAAAGGGCGGAAAAAATTAAACCACTCTTACACACAAATGTCAGATTTTGTTAAAATAACGGAAAATATTCCAACAATCTTACACACAATTTTTAATTTGAATTTCGAGAAAATGTTTCGGTATGCAGTTGTTTAGCCTGCTAACCGCTGCTTAACAAAATTAAAATTTTGTATGGCTTGAAATTACCGCTCATTTTTGGTGATATTTTTTTCAGACGAACCAAGTGTCAAAATTTCTTAAAATAACGGAAAATATCTTACACACAATTTTTAATTTGAATTTCAAAAAAAACTTTCGGTATGCAGTTGTTTAGCCTGCTAACCGCTGCTTAACAAAATTAAAATTTTGTATGGCTTGAAATTACCCCTCATTTTTGGTGATATTTTTTCCTGACGAACCAAGTGTCAAAATTTGTTCAAAGGGCGGAAAAAATTCCACTAATCTTACACACAATTTTTAATTTGAATTTCGAGAAAATGTTTCGGTATGCAGTTTTTTAGCCTGCTAACCGCTGCTGAATAAAATTAAAATTTTGTATGGCTTGAAATTACCGCCCATTTTTGGTGATATTTTTTCCTGACGAACCAAGTGTCAAAATTTGTTCAAAGGGCGGAAAAAATTCCACCAATCTTACACACAATTTTTAATTTGAATTTCGAGAAAATGTTTCGGTATGCAGTTGTTTAGCCTGCTAACCGCTGCTTAACAAAATTAAAATTTTGTATGGCTTGAAATTACCGCTCATTTTTGGTGATATTTTTTCCTGACGAACCAAGTGTCAAAATTTGTTAAAATAACGGAAAAAATCTTACACACAATTTTTAATTTGAATTTCAAAAAAAACTTTCGGTATGCAGTTGTTTAGCCTGCTAACCGCTGCTTAACAAAATTAAAATTTTGTATGGCTTGAAATTACCCCTCATTTTTGGTGATATTTTTTCCTGACGAACCAAGTGTCAAAATTTGTTCAAAGGGCGGAAAAAATTAAACCACTCTTACACACAAATGTCAGATTTTGTTAAAATAACGGAAAATATTCCAACAATCTTACACACAATTTTTAATTTGAATTTCGAGAAAATGTTTCGGTATGCAGTTGTTTAGCCTGCTAACCGCTGCGTAACAAAATTAAAATTTTGTATGGCTTGAAATTACCGCTCATTTTTGGTGATATTTTTTCCTGACGAACCAAGTGTCAAAATTTGTTAAAATAACGGAAAAAATCTTACACACAATTTTTAATTTGAATTTCAAAAAAACTTTCGGATGCAGTTGTTTAGCCTCCTAACCGCTGCTTAACAAAATTAAAATTGTGTATGGCTTGAAATTACCGCTCATTTTTGGTGATATTTTTTTCAGACGAACCAAGTGTCAAAATTTCTTAAAATAACGGAAAATATCTTACACACAATATTTAGTTTGAATTTCGAAAAAAACTTTCGGAAGCAGTTGTTTAGCCTGCTAACAGCTGCTTAACAAAATTAAAATTTTGTATGGCTTGAAATTACCGCTCATTTTTGGTGATATTTTTTTCAGACGAACCAAGTGTCAAAATTTCTTAAAATAACGGAAAATATCTTACACACAATTTTTAATTTGAATTTCGAGAAAATGTTTCGGTATGCAGTTGTTTAGCCTGCTAACCGCTGCTTAACAAAATTAAAATTTGGTATGGCTTGAAATTACCGCTCATTTTTGGTGATATTTTTTCCTGACGAACCAAGTGTCAAAATTTGTTCAAAGGGCGGAAAAAATTCCACCAATCTTACACACAATTTTTAATTTGAATTTCGAGAAAATGTTTCGGTATGCAGTTGTTTAGCCTGCTAACCGCTGCTTAACAAAATTAAAATTTTGTATGGCTTGAAATTACCGCTCATTTTTGGTGATATTTTTTCCTGACGAACCAAGTGTCAAAATTTGTTAAAATAACGGAAAAAATCTTACACACAATTTTTAATTTGAATTTCAAAAACAACTTTCGGTATGCAGGTGTTTAGCCTGCTAACCGCTGCTTAATAAAGTTAAAATTTTGTATGGCTTGAAATTACCGCTCATTTTTGGTGATATTTTTTTCAGGCGAACCAAGTGTCAAAATTTCTTAAAATAACGGAAAATATCTTACACACAATTTTTAATTTGAATTTCAGAAAAAACTTTCGGTATGCAGTTTTTTAGCCTGGTAACCGCTGCTTAATAAAGTTAAAATTTTGTATGGCTTGAAATTACCGCCCATTTTTGGTGATATTTTTTCTTGACAAACCAAGTGTCAAAATTTGTTCAAAGGGCGGAAAAAATTCCACCAATCTTACACACAATTTTTAATTTGAATTTCGAGAAAATGTTTCGGTATGCAGTTGTTTAGCCTGCTAACCGCTGCGTAACAAAATTAAAATTTTGTATGGCTTGAAATTACCGCTCATTTTTGGTGATATTTTTTCCTGACGAACCAAGTGTCAAAATTTGTTAAAATAACGGAAAAAATCTTACACACAATTTTTAATTTGAATTTCAAAAAAACTTTCGGATGCAGTTGTTTAGCCTCCTAACCGCTGCTTAACAAAATTAAAATTGTGTATGGCTTGAAATTACCGCTCATTTTTGGTGATATTTTTTTCAGACGAACCAAGTGTCAAAATTTCTTAAAATAACGGAAAATATCTTACACACAATATTTAGTTTGAATTTCGAAAAAACCTTTCGGAAGCAGTTGTTTAGCCTGCTAACAGCTGCTTAACAAAATTAAAATTTTGTATGGCTTGAAATTACCGCTCATTTTTGGTGATATTTTTTTCAGACGAACCAAGTGTCAAAATTTCTTAAAATAACGGAAAATATCTTACACACAATTTTTAATTTGAATTTCGAGAAAATGTTTCGGTATGCAGTTGTTTAGCCTGCTAACCGCTGCTTAACAAAATTAAAATTTGGTATGGCTTGAAATTACCGCTCATTTTTGGTGATATTTTTTCCTGACGAACCAAGTGTCAAAATTTGTTCAAAGGGCGGAAAAAATTCCACCAATCTTACACACAATTTTTAATTTGAATTTCGAGAAAATGTTTCGGTATGCAGTTATTTAGCCTGCTAACCGCTGCTTAACAAAATTAAAATTTTGTATGGCTTGAAATTACCGCTCATTTTTGGTGATATTTTTTCCTGACGAACCAAGTGTCAAAATTTGTTAAAATAACGGAAAATATCTTACACACAATTTTTAATTTGAATTTCAAAAAAAACTTTCGGTATGCAGTTGTTTAGCCTGCTAACCGCTGCTTAACAAACTTAAAATTTTGTATGGCTTGAAATTACCCCTCATTTTTGGTGATATTTTTTCCTGACGAACCAAGTGTCAAAATTTGTTCAAAGGGCGGAAAAAATTCCACTAATCTTACACACAATTTTTAATTTAAATTTCGAGAAAATGTTTCGGTATGCAGTTTTTTAGCCTGCTAACCGCTGCTTAATAAAATTAAAATTTTGTATGGCTTGAAATTACCGCCCATTTTTGGTGATATTTTTTCCTGACGAACCAAGTGTCAAAATTTGTTCAAAGGGCGGAAAAAATTAAACCACTCTTACACACAAATGTCAGATTTTGTTAAAATAACGGAAAATATTCCAACAATCTTACACACAATTTTTAATTTGAATTTCGAGAAAATGTTTCGGTAAGCAGTTGTTTAGCCTGCTAACCGCTGCTTAACAAAATTAAAATTTTGTATGGCTTGAAATTACCGCTCATTTTTGGTGATATTTTTTTCAGACGAACCAAGTGTCAAAATTTCTTAAAATAACGGAAAATATCTTACACACAATTTTTAATTTGAATTTCAAAAAAAACTTTCGGTATGCAGTTGTTTAGCCTGCTAACCGCTGCTTAACAAAATTAAAATTTTGTATGGCTTGAAATTACCCCTCATTTTTGGTGATATTTTTTCCTGACGAACCAAGTGTCAAAATTTGTTCAAAGGGCGGAAAAAATTAAACCACTCTTACACACAAATGTCAGATTTTGTTAAAATAACGGAAAATATTCCAACAATCTTACACACAATTTTTAATTTGAATTTCGAGAAAATGTTTCGGTATGCAGTTGTTTAGCCTGCTAACCGCTGCGTAACAAAATTAAAATTTTGTATGGCTTGAAATTACCGCTCATTTTTGGTGATATTTTTTCCTGACGAACCAAGTGTCCAAATTTGTTAAAATAACGGAAAAAATCTTACACACAATTTTTAATTTGAATTTCAAAAAAACTTTCGGATGCAGTTGTTTAGCCTCCTAACCGCTGCTTAACAAAATTAAAATTGTGTATGGCTTGAAATTACCGCTCATTTTTGGTGATATTTTTTTCAGACGAACCAAGTGTCAAAATTTCTTAAAATAACGGAAAATATCTTACACACAATATTTAGTTTGAATTTCGAAAAAAACTTTCGGAAGCAGTTGTTTAGCCTGCTAACAGCTGCTTAACAAAATTAAAATTTTGTATGGCTTGAAATTACCGCTCATTTTTGGTGATATTTTTTTCAGACGAACCAAGTGTCAAAATTTCTTAAAATAACGGAAAATATCTTACACACAATTTTTAATTTGAATTTCGAGAAAATGTTTCGGTATGCAGTTGTTTAGCCTGCTAACCGCTGCTTAACAAAATTAAAATTTGGTATGGCTTGAAATTACCGCTCATTTTTGGTGATATTTTTTCCTGACGAACCAAGTGTCAAAATTTGTTCAAAGGGCGGAAAAAATTCCACCAATCTTACACACAATTTTTAATTTGAATTTCGAGAAAATGTTTCGGTATGCAGTTGTTTAGCCTGCTAACCGCTGCTTAACAAAATTAAAATTTTGTATGGCTTGAAATTACCGCTCATTTTTGGTGATATTTTTTCCTGACGAACCAAGTGTCAAAATTTGTTAAAATAACGGAAAAAATCTTACACACAATTTTTAATTTGAATTTCAAAAACAACTTTCGGTATGCAGGTGTTTAGCCTGCTAACCGCTGCTTAATAAAGTTAAAATTTTGTATGGCTTGAAATTACCGCTCATTTTTGGTGATATTTTTTTCAGGCGAACCAAGTGTCAAAATTTCTTAAAATAACGGAAAATATCTTACACACAATTTTTAATTTGAATTTCAGAAAAAACTTTCGGTATGCAGTTTTTTAGCCTGGTAACCGCTGCTTAATAAAGTTAAAATTTTGTATGGCTTGAAATTACCGCCCATTTTTGGTGACATTTTTTCCTGACGAACCAAGTGTCAAAATTTGTTCAAAGGGCGGAAAAAATTCCACCAATCTTACACACAATTTTTAATTTGAATTTCGAGAAAATGTTTCGGTATGCAGTTGTTTAGCCTGCTAACCGCTGCTTAACAAAATTAAAATTTTGTATGGCTTGAAATTACCGCTCATTTTTGGTGATATTTTTTCCTGACGAACCAAGTGTCAAAATTTGTTAAAATAACGGAAAAAATCTTACACACAATTTTTAATTTGAATTTCAAAAACAACTTTCGGTATGTATGTGTTTAGCCTGCTAACCGCTGCTTAATAAAGTTAAAATTTTGTATGGCTTGAAATTACCGCTCATTTTTGGTGATATTTTTTTCAGGCGAACCAAGTGTCAAAATTTCTTAAAATAACGGAAAATATCTTACACACAATTTTTAATTTGAATTTCAAAAAAAACTTTCGGTATGCAGTTGTTTAGCCTGCTAACCGCTGCTTAATAAAGTTAAAATTTTGTATGGCTTGAAATTACCGCCCATTTTTGGTGACATTTTTTCCCGACGAACCAAGTGTCAAAATTTGTTCAAAGGGCGGAAAAAATTCCACCAATCTTACACACAATTTTTAATTTGAATTTCGAGAAAAACTTTCGGAAGCAGTTGTTTAGCCTGCTAACAGCTGCTTAACAAAATTAAAATTTTGTATGGCTTGAAATTACCGCTCATTTTTGGTGATATTTTTTTCAGACGAACCAAGTGTCAAAATTTCTTAAAATAACGGAAAATATCTTACACACAATTTTTAATTTGAGTTTCGAGAAAATGTTTCGGTATGCAGTTGTTTAGCCTGCTAACCGCTGCTTAACAAAATTAAAATTTGGTATGGCTTGAAATTACCGCTCATTTTTGGTGATATTTTTTCCTGACGAACCAAGTGTCAAAATTTGTTCAAAGGGCGGAAAAAATTCCACCAATCTTACACACAATTTTTAATTTGAATTTCGAGAAAATGTTTCGGTATGCAGTTGCTTAGCCTGCTAACCGCTGCTTAACAAAATTAAAATTTTTTATGGCTTGAAATTGCCGCTCATTTTTGGTGATATTTTTTCCTGACAAACCAAGTGTCAAAATTTGTTCAAAGGGCGGAAAAAATTCCACCAATCTTACACACAATTTTTAATTTGAATTTCGAGAAAATGTTTCGGTATGCAGTTTTTTAGCCTGGTAACCGCTGCTTAATAAAGTTAAAATTTTGTATGGCTTGAAATTACCGCCCATTTTTGGTAACATTTTTTCCTGACGAACCAAGTGTCAAAATTTGTTCAAAGGGCGGAAAAAATTCCACCAATCTTACACACAATTTTTAATTTGAATTTCGAGAAAATGTTTCGGTATGCAGTTGTTTAGCCTGCTAACCGCTGCTTAACAAAATTAAAATTTTGTATGGCTTGAAATTACCGCTCATTTTTGGTGATATTTTTTCCTGACGAACCAAGTGTCAAAATTTGTTAAAATAACGGAAAAAATCTTACACACAATTTTTAATTTGAATTTCAAAAACAACTTTCGGTATGCAGGTGTTTAGCCTGCTAACCGCTGCTTAATAAAGTTAAAATTTTGTATGGCTTGAAATTACCGCTCATTTTTGGTGATATTTTTTTCAGGCGAACCAAGTGTCAAAATTTCTTAAAATAACGGAAAATATCTTACACACAATTTTTAATTTGAATTTCAAAAAAAACTTTCGGTATGCAGTTGTTTAGCCTGCTAACCGCTGCTTAACAAAATTAAAATTTTGTATGGCTTGAAATTACCGCTCATTTTTGGTGATATTTTTTTCAGACGAACCAAGTGTCAAAATTTGTTCAAAGGGCGGAAAAAATTCCACCAATCTTACACACAATTTTTAATTTGAATTTCGAGAAAATGTTTCGGTATGCAGTTTTTTAGCCTGCTAACCGCTGCTTAACAAAATTAAAATTTTGTATGGCTTGAAATTACCGCTCATTTTTGGTGATATTTTTTCCTGACGAACCAAGTGTCAAAATTTGTTCAAAGGGCGGAAAAAATTCCACCAATCTTACACACAATTTTTAATTTGAATTTCGAGAAAATGTTTCGGTATGCAGTTTTTTAGCCTGCTAACCGCTGCTTAACAAAATTAAAATTTTGTATGGCTTGAAATTACCGCCCATTTTTGGTGATATTTTTTCCTGACGAACCAAGTGTCAAAATTTGTTCAAAGGGCGGAAAAAATTCCACCAATCTTACACACAATTTTTAATTTGAATTTCGAGAAAATGTTTCGGTATGCAGTTGTTTAGCCTGCTAACCGCTGCTGAACAAAATTAAAATTTTGTATGGCTTGAAATTACCGCTCATTTTTGGTGATATTTTTTCCTGACGAACCAAGTGTCAAAATTTGTTAAAATAACGGAAAAAATCTTACACACAATTTTTAATTTGAATTTCAAAAAAAACTTTCGGTATGCAGGTGTTTAGCCTGCTAACCGCTGCTTAACAAAATTAAAATTTTGTATGGCTTGAAATTACCGCTCATTTTTGGTGATATTTTTTTCAGGCGAACCAAGTGTCAAAATTTCTTAAAATAACGGAAAATATCTTACACACAATTTTTAATTTGAATTTAAAAAAAACCTTTCGGTATGCAGTTGTTTAGCCTGCTAACCGCTGCTGAACAAAATTAAAATTTTGTATGGCTTGAAATTACCGCTCATTTTTGGTGATATTTTTTCCTGACGAACCAAGTGTCAAAATTTGTTCAAAGGGCGGAAAAAATTAAACCACTCTTACACACAAATGTCAGATTTTGTTAAAATAACGGAAAATATTCCAACAATCTTACACACAATTTTTAATTTGAATTTCGAGAAAATGTTTCGGTATGCAGTTGTTTAGCCTGCTAACCGCTGCTTAACAAAATTAAAATTTTGTATGGCTTGAAATTGCCGCTCATTTTTGGTGATATTTTTTTCTGACGAACCAAGTGTCAAAATTTGTTAAAATAACGGAAAAAATCTTACACACAATTTTTAATTTGAATTTCAAAAAAACTTTCGGATGCAGTTGTTTAGCCTCCTAACCGCTGCTTAACAAAATTAAAATTTTGTATGGCTTGAAATTACCGCTCATTTTTGGTGATATTTTTTTCAGACGAACCAAGTGTCAAAATTTCTTAAAATAACGGAAAATATCTTACACACAATATTTAGTTTGAATTTCGAAAAAAACTTTCGGAAGCAGTTGTTTAGCCTGCTAACAGCTGCTTAACAAAATTAAAATTTTGTGTGGCTTGAAATTACCGCTCATTTTTGGTGATATTTTTTTCAGACGAACCAAGTGTCAAAATTTCTTAAAATAACGGAAAATATCTTACACACAATTTTTAATTTGAATTTCGAGAAAATGTTTCGGTATGCAGTTGTTTAGCCTGCTAACCGCTGCTTAACAAAATTAAAATTTGGTATGGCTTGAAATTACCGCTCATTTTTGGTGATATTTTTTCCTGACGAACCAAGTGTCAAAATTTGTTCAAAGGGCGGAAAAAATTCCACCAATCTTACACACAATTTTTAATTTGAGTTTCGAGAAAATGTTTCGGTATGCAGTTTTTTAGCCTGGTAACCGCTGCTTAATAAAGTTAAAATTTTGTATGGCTTGAAATTACCGCCCATTTTTGGTGACATTTTTTCCTGACGAACCAAGTGTCAAAATTTGTTCAAAGGGCGGAAAAAATTCCACCAATCTTACACACAATTTTTAATTTGAATTTCGAGAAAATGTTTCGGTATGCAGTTGTTTAGCCTGCTAACCGCTGCTTAACAAAATTAAAATTTTGTATGGCTTGAAATTACCGCTCATTTTTGGTGATATTTTTTCCTGACGAACCAAGTGTCAAAATTTGTTAAAATAACGGAAAAAATCTTACACACAATTTTTAATTTGAATTTCAAAAAAAACTTTCGGTATGCAGGTGTTTAGCCTGCTAACCGCTGCTTAATAAAGTTAAAATTTTGTATGGCTTGAAATTACCGCTCATTTTTGGTGATATTTTTTTCAGGCGAACCAAGTGTCAAAATTTCTTAAAATAACGGAAAATATCTTACACACAATTTTTAATTTGAATTTCAAAAAAAACTTTCGGTATGCAGTTGTTTAGCCTGCTAACCGCTGCTTAACAAAATTAAAATTTTGTATGGCTTGAAATTACCGCTCATTTTTGGTGATATTTTTTCCTGACGAACCAAGTGTCAAAATTTGTTCAAAGGGCGGAAAAAATTCCACCAATCTTACACACAATTTTTAATTTGAATTTCGAGAAAATGTTTCGGTATGCAGTTTTTTAGCCTGGTAACCGCTGCTTAATAAAGTTAAAATTTTGTATGGCTTGAAATTACCGCTCATTTTTGGTGATATTTTTTTCAGGCGAACCAAGTGTCAAAATTTCTTAAAATAACGGAAAATATCTTACACACAATTTTTAATTTGAATTTCAAAAAAAACTTTCGGTATGCAGTTGTTTAGCCTGCTAACCGCTGCTTAATAAAGTTAAAATTTTGTATGGCTTGAAATTACCGCCCATTTTTGGTGACATTTTTTCCTGACGAACCAAGTGTCAAAATTTGTTCAAAGGGCGGAAAAAATTCCACCAATCTTACACACAATTTTTAATTTGAATTTCGAGAAAAACTTTCGGAAGCAGTTGTTTAGCCTGCTAACAGCTGCTTAACAAAATTAAAATTTTGTATGGCTTGAAATTACCGCTCATTTTTGGTGATATTTTTTTCAGACGAACCAAGTGTCAAAATTTCTTAAAATAACGGAAAATATCTTACACACAATTTTTAATTTGAATTTCGAGAAAATGTTTCGGTATGCAGTTGTTTAGCCTGCTAACCGCTGCTTAACAAAATTAAAATTTGGTATGGCTTGAAATTACCGCTCATTTTTTGTGATATTTTTTCCTGACGAACCAAGTGTCAAAATTTGTTCAAAGGGCGGAAAAAATACCACCAATCTTACACACAATTTTTAATTTGAATTTCGAGAAAATGTTTCGGTATGCAGTTGCTTAGCCTGCTAACCGCTGCTTAACAAAATTAAAATTTTTTATGGCTTGAAATTGCCGCTCATTTTTGGTGATATTTTTTCCTGACAAACCAAGTGTCAAAATTTGTTCAAAGGGCGGAAAAAATTCCACCAATCTTACACACAATTTTTAATTTGAATTTCGAGAAAATGTTTCGGTATGCAGTTTTTTAGCCTGGTAACCGCTGCTTAATAAAGTTAAAATTTTGTATGGCTTGAAATTACCGCCCATTTTTGGTGACATTTTTTCCTGACGAACCAAGTGTCAAAATTTGTTCAAAGGGCGGAAAAAATTCCACCAATCTTACACACAATTTTTAATTTGAATTTCGAGAAAATGTTTCGGTATGCAGTTGTTTAGCCTGCTAACCGCTGCTTAACAAAATTAAAATTTTGTATGGCTTGAAATTACCGCTAATTTTTGGTGATATTTTTTCCTGACGAACCAAGTGTCAAAATTTGTTAAAATAACGGAAAAAATCTTACACACAATTTTTAATTTGAATTTCAAAAACAACTTTCGGTATGCAGGTGCTTAGCCTGCTAACCGCTGCTTAATAAAGTTAAAATTTTGTATGGCTTGAAATTACCGCTCATTTTTGGTGATATTTTTTTCAGGCGAACCAAGTGTCAAAATTTGTTCAAAGGGCGGAAAAAATTCCACCAATCTTACACACAATTTTTAATTTGAATTTCGAGAAAATGTTTCGGTATGCAATTTTTTAGCCTGCTAACTCCTACTTAACAAAATTAAAATTTTGTATGGCTTGAAATTACCGCTCATTTTTGGTGATATTTTTTCCTGACGAACCAAGAGTCAAAATTTGTTCAAAGCGCGGAAAAAATTCCACCAATCTTACACACAATTTTTAATTTGAATTTCGAGAAAATGTTTCGGTATGCAGTTATTTAGCCTGCTAACCGCTGCTTAACAAAATTAAAATTTTGTATGGCTTGAAATTACCGCTCATTTTTGGTGATATTTTTTCCTGACGAACCAAGTGTCAAAATTTGTTAAAATAACGGAAAAAATCTTACACACAATTTTTAATTTGAATTTCAAAAACAACTTTCGGTATGCAGCTGTTTAGCCTGCTAAACGCTGCTTAATAAAGTTAAAATTTTGTATGGCTTGAAATTACCGCTCATTTTTGGTGATATTTTTTTCAGGCGAACCAAGTGTCAAAATTTCTTAAAATAACGGAAAATATCTTACACACAATTTTTAATTTGAATTTCAAAAAAAAACTTTCGGTATGCAGTTGTTTAGCCTGCTAACCGCTGCTTAACAAACTTAAAATTTTGTATGGCTTGAAATTACCGCTCATTTTTGGTTTTATTTTTTCAGGCGAACCAAGTGTCAAAATTTCTTAAAATAACGGAAAATATCTTACACACAATTTTTAATTTGAATTTCAAAAAAAACTTTCGGTATACAGTTGTTTAGCCTGCTAACCGCTGCTTAACAAACTTAAAATTTTGTATGGCTTGAAATTACCCCTCATTTTTGGTGATATTTTTTCCTGACGAACCAAGTGTCAAAATTTGTTCAAAGGGCGGAAAAAATTCCACTAATCTTACACACAATTTTTAATTTGAATTTCGAGAAAATATTTCGGTATGCAGTTTTTTAGCCTGCTAACCGCTGCTTAATAAAATTAAAATTTTGTATGGCTTGAAATTACCGCCCATTTTTGGTGATATTTTTTTCTGACGAACCATGTGTCAAAATTTGTTCAAAGGGCGGAAAAAATTCCACTAATCTTACACACAATTTTTAATTTGAATTTCGAGAAAATGTTTCGGTATGCAGTTGTTTAGCCTGCTAACCGCTGTGTCAAATTTTGTTCAAAGGGCGGAAAAAATTCCACTAATCTTACACACAATTTTTAATTTGAATTTCGAGAAAATGTTTCGGTATGCAGTTGTTTAGCCTGCTAACCGCTGCTTAACAAAATTAAAATTTTGTATGGCTTGAAATTACCGCTCATTTTTGGTGATATTTTTTCCTGACGAACCAAGTGTCAAAATTTGTTCAAAGGGCGGAAAAAATTCCACCAATCTTACACACAATTTTTAATTTGAATTTCGAGAAAATGTTTCGGTATGCAGTTTTTTAGCCTGCTAACCGCTGCTTAATAAAATTAAAATTTTGTATGGCTTGAAATTACCGCCCATTTTTGGTGATATTTTTTCCTGACGAACCAAGTGTCAAAATTTGTTCAAAGGGCGGAAAAAATTCCACCAATCTTACACACAATTTTCAATTTGAATTTCAAAAACAACTTTCGGTATGCAGGTGTTTAGCCTGCTAAACGCTGCTTAATAAAGTTAAAATTTTGTATGGCTTGAAATTACCGCTCATTTTTGGTGATATTTTTTCCTGAGGAACCAAGTGTCAAAATTTGTTAAAATAACGGAAAAAATCTTACACACAATTTTTAATTTGAATTTCAAAAAAACTTTCGGATGCAGTTGTTTAGCCTGCTAACCGCTGCTTAACAAAATTAAAATTTTGTATGGCTTGAAATTACCGCTCATTTTTGGTGATATTTTTTTCAGGCGAACCAAGTGTCAAAATTTCTTAAAATAACGGAAAATATCTTACACACAATTTTTAATTTGAATTTCAAAAAAAACTTTCGCTATGCAGTTGTTTAGCCTGCTAACCGCTGCTTAACAAACTTAAAATTTTGTATGGCTTGAAATTACCGCTCATTTTTGGTGATATTTTTTCCTGACGAACCAAGTGTCAAAATTTCTTAAAATAACGGAAAATATCTTACACACAATTTTTAATTTGAATTTCAAAAAAAACTTTCGGTATGCAGTTGTTTAGCCTGCTAACCGCTGCTTAACAAACTTAAAATTTTGTATGGCTTGAAATTACCCCTCATTTTTGGTGATATTTTTTCCTGACGAACCAAGTGTCAAAATTTGTTCAAAGGGCGGAAAAAATTCCACTAATCTTACACACAATTTTTAATTTGAATTTCGAGAAAATGTTTCGGTATGCAGTTTTTTAGCCTGCTAACCGCTGCTTAACAAAATTAAAATTTTGTATGGCTTGAAATTACCGCCCATTTTTGGTGATATTTTTTTCTGACGAACCATGTGTCAAAATTTGTTCAAAGGGCGGAAAAAATTCCACTAATCTTACACACAATTTTTAATTTGAATTTCGAGAAAATGTTTCGGTATGAAGTTGTTTAGCCTGCTAACCGCTGCTTAACAAAATTAAAATTTGGTATGGCTTGAAATTACCGCTCATTTTTGGTGATATTTTTTCCTGACGAACCAAGTGTCAAAATTTGTTCAAAGGGCGGAAAAAATTCCACCAATCTTACACACAATTTTTAATTTGAATTTCGAGAAAAGGTTTTGGTATGCAGTTTTTTAGCCTGCTAACCGCTGCTTAATAAAATTAAAATTTTGTATGGCTTGAAATTACCGCCCATTTTTGGTGATATTTTTTCCTGACGAACCAAGTGTCAAAATTTGTTCAAAGGGCGGAAAAAATTCCACCAATCTTACACACAATTTTTAATTTGAATTTCGAGAAAATGTTTCGGTATGCAGTTGTTTAGCCTGCTAACCGCTGCTTAACAAAATTAAAATTTTGTATGGCTTGAAATTACCGCTCATTTTTGGTGATATTTTTTTCTGACGAACCAAGTGTCAAAATTTGTAAAAATAACGGAAAAAATCTTACACACAATTTTTAATTTGAATTTCAAAAACAACTTTCGGTATGCAGGTGTTTAGCCTGCTAAACGCTGCTTAATAAAGTTAAAATTTTGTATGGCTTGAAATTACCGCTCATTTTTGGTGATATTTTTTTCAGGCGAACCAAGTGTCAAAATTTCTTAAAATAACGGAAAATATCTTACACACAATTTCTAATTTGAATTTCAAAAAAAACTTTCGGTATGCAGTTGTTTAGCCTGCTAACTGCTGCTTAACAAACTTAAAATTTTGTATGGCTTGAAATTACCGCTCAGTTTTGGTGATATTTTTTTCAGGCGAACCAAGTGTCAAAATTTCTTAAAATAACGGAAAATATCTTACACACAATTTTTAATTTGAATTTTAAAAAAAACTTTCGGTATGCAGTTGTTTAGCCTGCTAACCGCTGCTTAACAAACTTAAAATTTTGTATGGCTTGAAATTACCCCTCATTTTTGGTGATATTTTTTCCTGACGAACCAAGTGTCAAAATTTGTTCAAAGGGCGGAAAAAATTCCACTAATCTTACACACAATTTTTAATTTGAATTTCGAGAAAATGTTTCGGTATGCAGTTGCTTAGCCTGCTAACCGCTGCTTAACAAAATTAAAATTTTTAATGGCTTGAAATTGCCGCTCATTTTTGGTGATATTTTTTCCTGACAAACCAAGTGTCAAAATTTGTTCAAAGGGCGGAAAAAATTCCACCAATCTTACACACAATTTTTAATTTGAATTTCGAGAAAATGTTTCGGTATGCAGTTTTTTAGCCTGGTAACCGCTGCTTAATAAAGTTAAAATTTTGTATGGCTTGAAATTACCGCCCATTTTTGGTGACATTTTTTCCTGACGAACCAAGTGTCAAAATTTGTTCAAAGGGCGGAAAAAATTCCACCAATCTTACACACAATTTTTAATTTGAATTTCGAGAAAATGTTTCGGTATGCAGTTGTTTAGCCTGCTAACCGCTGCTTAATAAAATTAAAATTTTGTATGGCTTGAAATTACCGCTCATTTTTGGTGATATTTTTTCCTGACGAACCAAGTGTCAAAATTTGTTAAAATAACGGAAAAAATCTTACACACAATTTTTAATTTGAATTTCAAAAACAACTTTCGGTATGCAGGTGTTTAGCCTGCTAACCGCTGCTTAATAAAGTTAAAATTTTGTATGGCTTGAAATTACCGCTCATTTTTGGTGATATTTTTTTCAGGCGAACCAAGTGTCAAAATTTCTTAAAATAACGGAAAATATCTTACACACAATTTTTAATTTGAATTTCAAAAAAAACTTTCGGTATGCAGTTGTTTAGCCTGCTAACCGCTGCTTAACAAACTTAAAATTTTGTATGGCTTGAAATTACCGCTCATTTTTGGTGATATTTTTTCCTGACGAACCAAGTGTCAAAATTTGTAAAAATAACGGAAAAAATCTTACACACAATTTTTAATTTGAATTTCAAAAACAACTTTCGGTATGCAGGTGTTTAGCCTGCTAAACGCTGCTTAATAAAGTTAAAATTTTGTATGGCTTGAAATTACCGCTCATTTTTGGTGATATTTTTTTCAGGCGAACCAAGTGTCAAAATTTCTTAAAATAACGGAAAATATCTTACACACAATTTCTAATTTGAATTTCAAAAAAAACTTTCGGTATGCAGTTGTTTAGCCTGCTAACTGCTGCTTAACAAACTTAAAATTTTGTATGGCTTGAAATTACCGCTCATTTTTGGTGATATTTTTTTCAGGAGAACCAAGTGTCAAAATTTCTTAAAATAACGGAAAATATCTTACACACAATTTTTAATTTGAATTTCAAAAAAAACTTTCGGTATGCAGTTATTTAGCCTGCTAACCGCTGCTTAACAAACTTAAAATTTTGTATGGCTTGAAATTACCGCTCATTTTTGGTGATATTTTTTCCTGACGAACCAAGTGTCAAAATTTGTAAAAATAACGGAAAAAATCTTACACACAATTTTTAATTTGAATTTCAAAAACAACTTTCGGTATGCAGGTGTTTAGCCTGCTAAACGCTGCTTAATAAAGTTAAAATTTTGTATGGCTTGAAATTACCGCTCATTTTTGGTGATATTTTTTTCAGGCGAACCAAGTGTCAAAATTTCTTAAAATAACGGAAAATATCTTACACACAATTTTTAATTTGAATTTCAAAAAAAACTTTCGCTATGCAGTTGTTTAGCCTGCTAACCGCTGCTTAACAAACTTAAAATTTTGTATGGCTTGAAATTACCGCTCATTTTTGGTGATATTTTTTCCTGACGAACCAAGTGTCAAAATTTCCTAAAATAACGGAAAATATCTTACACACAATTTTTAATTTGAATTTCAAAAAAAACTTTCGGTATGCAGTTGTTTAGCCTGCTAACCGCTGCTTAACAAACTTAAAATTTTGTATGGCTTGAAATTACCGCCCATTTTTGGTGACATTTTTTCCTGACGAACCAAGTGTCAAAATTTGTTCAAAGGGCGGAAAAAATTCCACCAATCTTACACACAATTTTTAATTTGAATTTCGAGAAAATGTTTCGGTATGCAGTTGTTTAGCCTGCTAACCGCTGCTTAATAAAATTAAAATTTTGTATGGCTTGAAATTACCGCTCATTTTTGGTGATATTTTTTCCTGACGAACCAAGTGTCAAAATTTGTTAAAATAACGGAAAAAATCTTACACACAATTTTTAATTTGAATTTCAAAAACAACTTTCGGTATGCAGGTGTTTAGCCTGCTAACCGCTGCTTAATAAAGTTAAAATTTTGTATGGCTTGAAATTACCGCTCATTTTTGGTGATATTTTTTTCAGGCGAACCAAGTGTCAAAATTTCTTAAAATAACGGAAAATATCTTACACACAATTTTTAATTTGAATTTCAAAAAAAACTTTCGGTATGCAGTTGTTTAGCCTGCTAACCGCTGCTTAACAAACTTAAAATTTTGTATGGCTTGAAATTACCGCTCATTTTTGGTGATATTTTTTCCTGACGAACCAAGTGTCAAAATTTGTAAAAATAACGGAAAAAATCTTACACACAATTTTTAATTTGAATTTCAAAAACAACTTTCGGTATGCAGGTGTTTAGCCTGCTAAACGCTGCTTAATAAAGTTAAAATTTTGTATGGCTTGAAATTACCGCTCATTTTTGGTGATATTTTTTTCAGGCGAACCAAGTGTCAAAATTTCTTAAAATAACGGAAAATATCTTACACACAATTTCTAATTTGAATTTCAAAAAAAACTTTCGGTATGCAGTTGTTTAGCCTGCTAACTGCTGCTTAACAAACTTAAAATTTTGTATGGCTTGAAATTACCGCCCATTTTTGGTGATATTTTTTCCTGACGAACCAAGTGTCAAAATTTGTTCAAAGGGCGGAAAAAATTCCACCAATCTTACACACAATTTTCAATTTGAATTTCAAAAACAACTTTCGGTATGCAGGTGTTTAGCCTGCTAAACGCTGCTTAATAAAGTTAAAATTTTGTATGGCTTGAAATTACCGCTCATTTTTGGTGATATTTTTTCCTGAGGAACCAAGTGTCAAAATTTGTTAAAATAACGGAAAAAATCTTACACACAATTTTTAATTTGAATTTCAAAAAAACTTTCGGATGCAGTTGTTTAGCCTGCTAACCGCTGCTTAACAAAATTAAAATTTTGTATGGCTTGAAATTACCGCTCATTTTTGGTGATATTTTTTTCAGGCGAACCAAGTGTCAAAATTTCTTAAAATAACGGAAAATATCTTACACACAATTTTTAATTTGAATTTCAAAAAAAACTTTCGCTATGCAGTTGTTTAGCCTGCTAACCGCTGCTTAACAAACTTAAAATTTTGTATGGCTTGAAATTACCGCTCATTTTTGGTGATATTTTTTCCTGACGAACCAAGTGTCAAAATTTCTTAAAATAACGGAAAATATCTTACACACAATTTTTAATTTGAATTTCAAAAAAAACTTTCGGTATGCAGTTGTTTAGCCTGCTAACCGCTGCTTAACAAACTTAAAATTTTGTATGGCTTGAAATTACCCCTCATTTTTGGTGATATTTTTTCCTGACGAACCAAGTGTCAAAATTTGTTCAAAGGGCGGAAAAAATTCCACTAATCTTACACACAATTTTTAATTTGAATTTCGAGAAAATGTTTCGGTATGCAGTTTTTTAGCCTGCTAACCGCTGCTTAACAAAATTAAAATTTTGTATGGCTTGAAATTACCGCCCATTTTTGGTGATATTTTTTTCTGACGAACCATGTGTCAAAATTTGTTCAAAGGGCGGAAAAAATTCCACTAATCTTACACACAATTTTTAATTTGAATTTCGAGAAAATGTTTCGGTATGAAGTTGTTTAGCCTGCTAACCGCTGCTTAACAAAATTAAAATTTGGTATGGCTTGAAATTACCGCTCATTTTTGGTGATATTTTTTCCTGACGAACCAAGTGTCAAAATTTGTTCAAAGGGCGGAAAAAATTCCACCAATCTTACACACAATTTTTAATTTGAATTTCGAGAAAAGGTTTTGGTATGCAGTTTTTTAGCCTGCTAACCGCTGCTTAATAAAATTAAAATTTTGTATGGCTTGAAATTACCGCCCATTTTTGGTGATATTTTTTCCTGACGAACCAAGTGTCAAAATTTGTTCAAAGGGCGGAAAAAATTCCACCAATCTTACACACAATTTTTAATTTGAATTTCGAGAAAATGTTTCGGTATGCAGTTGTTTAGCCTGCTAACCGCTGCTTAACAAAATTAAAATTTTGTATGGCTTGAAATTACCGCTCATTTTTGGTGATATTTTTTTCTGACGAACCAAGTGTCAAAATTTGTAAAAATAACGGAAAAAATCTTACACACAATTTTTAATTTGAATTTCAAAAACAACTTTCGGTATGCAGGTGTTTAGCCTGCTAAACGCTGCTTAATAAAGTTAAAATTTTGTATGGCTTGAAATTACCGCTCATTTTTGGTGATATTTTTTTCAGGCGAACCAAGTGTCAAGATTTCTTAAAATAACGGAAAATATCTTACACACAATTTCTAATTTGAATTTCAAAAAAAACTTTCGGTATGCAGTTGTTTAGCCTGCTAACTGCTGCTTAACAAACTTAAAATTTTGTATGGCTTGAAATTACCGCTCATTTTTGGTGATATTTTTTTCAGGCGAACCAAGTGTCAAAATTTCTTAAAATAACGGAAAATATCTTACACACAATTTTTAATTTGAATTTTAAAAAAAACTTTCGGTATGCAGTTGTTTAGCCTGCTAACCGCTGCTTAACAAACTTAAAATTTTGTATGGCTTGAAATTACCCCTCATTTTTGGTGATATTTTTTCCTGACGAACCAAGTGTCAAAATTTGTTCAAAGGGCGGAAAAAATTCCACTAATCTTACACACAATTTTTAATTTGAATTTCGAGAAAATGTTTCGGTATGCAGTTGCTTAGCCTGCTAACCGCTGCTTAACAAAATTAAAATTTTTAATGGCTTGAAATTGCCGCTCATTTTTGGTGATATTTTTTCCTGACAAACCAAGTGTCAAAATTTGTTCAAAGGGCGGAAAAAATTCCACCAATCTTACACACAATTTTTAATTTGAATTTCGAGAAAATGTTTCGGTATGCAGTTTTTTAGCCTGGTAACCGCTGCTTAATAAAGTTAAAATTTTGTATGGCTTGAAATTACCGCCCATTTTTGGTGACATTTTTTCCTGACGAACCAAGTGTCAAAATTTGTTCAAAGGGCGGAAAAAATTCCACCAATCTTACACACAATTTTTAATTTGAATTTCGAGAAAATGTTTCGGTATGCAGTTGTTTAGCCTGCTAACCGCTGCTTAATAAAATTAAAATTTTGTATGGCTTGAAATTACCGCTCATTTTTGGTGATATTTTTTCCTGACGAACCAAGTGTCAAAATTTGTTAAAATAACGGAAAAAATCTTACACACAATTTTTAATTTGAATTTCAAAAACAACTTTCGGTATGCAGGTGTTTAGCCTGCTAACCGCTGCTTAATAAAGTTAAAATTTTGTATGGCTTGAAATTACCGCTCATTTTTGGTGATATTTTTTTCAGGCGAACCAAGTGTCAAAATTTCTTAAAATAACGGAAAATATCTTACACACAATTTTTAATTTGAATTTCAAAAAAAACTTTCGGTATGCAGTTGTTTAGCCTGCTAACCGCTGCTTAACAAACTTAAAATTTTGTATGGCTTGAAATTACCGCTCATTTTTGGTGATATTTTTTCCTGACGAACCAAGTGTCAAAATTTGTAAAAATAACGGAAAAAATCTTACACACAATTTTTAATTTGAATTTCAAAAACAACTTTCGGTATGCAGGTGTTTAGCCTGCTAAACGCTGCTTAATAAAGTTAAAATTTTGTATGGCTTGAAATTACCGCTCATTTTTGGTGATATTTTTTTCAGGCGAACCAAGTGTCAAAATTTCTTAAAATAACGGAAAATATCTTACACACAATTTCTAATTTGAATTTCAAAAAAAACTTTCGGTATGCAGTTGTTTAGCCTGCTAACTGCTGCTTAACAAACTTAAAATTTTGTATGGCTTGAAATTACCGCTCATTTTTGGTGATATTTTTTTCAGGAGAACCAAGTGTCAAAATTTCTTAAAATAACGGAAAATATCTTACACACAATTTTTAATTTGAATTTCAAAAAAAACTTTCGGTATGCAGTTATTTAGCCTGCTAACCGCTGCTTAACAAACTTAAAATTTTGTATGGCTTGAAATTACCGCTCATTTTTGGTGATATTTTTTCCTGACGAACCAAGTGTCAAAATTTGTAAAAATAACGGAAAAAATCTTACACACAATTTTTAATTTGAATTTCAAAAACAACTTTCGGTATGCAGGTGTTTAGCCTGCTAAACGCTGCTTAATAAAGTTAAAATTTTGTATGGCTTGAAATTACCGCTCATTTTTGGTGATATTTTTTTCAGGCGAACCAAGTGTCAAAATTTCTTAAAATAACGGAAAATATCTTACACACAATTTTTAATTTGAATTTCAAAAAAAACTTTCGCTATGCAGTTGTTTAGCCTGCTAACCGCTGCTTAACAAACTTAAAATTTTGTATGGCTTGAAATTACCCCTCATTTTTGGTGATATTTTTTCCTGACGAACCAAGTGTCAAAATTTCCTAAAATAACGGAAAATATCTTACACACAATTTTTAATTTGAATTTCAAAAAAAACTTTCGGTATGCAGTTGTTTAGCCTGCTAACCGCTGCTTAACAAACTTAAAATTTTGTATGGCTTGAAATTACCCCTCATTTTTGATGATATTTTTTCCTGACGAACCAAGTGTCAAAATTTGTTCAAAGGGCGGAAAAAATTCCACTAATCTTACACACAATTTTTAATTTGAATTTCAAAAACAACTTTCGGTATGCAGGTGTTTAGCCTGCTAAACGCTGCTTAATAAAGTTAAAATTTTGTATGGCTTGAAATTACCGCTCATTTTTGGTGATATTTTTTTCAGGCGAACCAAGTGTCAAAATTTCTTAAAATAACGGAAAATATCTTACACACAATTTCTAATTTGAATTTCAAAAAAAACTTTCGGTATGCAGTTGTTTAGCCTGCTAACTGCTGCTTAACAAACTTAAAATTTTGTATGGCTTGAAATTACCGCCCATTTTTGGTGATATTTTTTCCTGACGAACCAAGTGTCAAAATTTGTTCAAAGGGCGGAAAAAATTCCACCAATCTTACACACAATTTTCAATTTGAATTTCAAAAACAACTTTCGGTATGCAGGTGTTTAGCCTGCTAAACGCTGCTTAATAAAGTTAAAATTTTGTATGGCTTGAAATTACCGCTCATTTTTGGTGATATTTTTTCCTGAGGAACCAAGTGTCAAAATTTGTTAAAATAACGGAAAAAATCTTACACACAATTTTTAATTTGAATTTCAAAAAAACTTTCGGATGCAGTTGTTTAGCCTGCTAACCGCTGCTTAACAAAATTAAAATTTTGTATGGCTTGAAATTACCGCTCATTTTTGGTGATATTTTTTTCAGGCGAACCAAGTGTCAAAATTTCTTAAAATAACGGAAAATATCTTACACACAATTTTTAATTTGAATTTCAAAAAAAACTTTCGCTATGCAGTTGTTTAGCCTGCTAACCGCTGCTTAACAAACTTAAAATTTTGTATGGCTTGAAATTACCGCTCATTTTTGGTGATATTTTTTCCTGACGAACCAAGTGTCAAAATTTCTTAAAATAACGGAAAATATCTTACACACAATTTTTAATTTGAATTTCAAAAAAAACTTTCGGTATGCAGTTGTTTAGCCTGCTAACCGCTGCTTAACAAACTTAAAATTTTGTATGGCTTGAAATTACCCCTCATTTTTGGTGATATTTTTTCCTGACGAACCAAGTGTCAAAATTTGTTCAAAGGGCGGAAAAAATTCCACTAATCTTACACACAATTTTTAATTTGAATTTCGAGAAAATGTTTCGGTATGCAGTTTTTTAGCCTGCTAACCGCTGCTTAACAAAATTAAAATTTTGTATGGCTTGAAATTACCGCCCATTTTTGGTGATATTTTTTTCTGACGAACCATGTGTCAAAATTTGTTCAAAGGGCGGAAAAAATTCCACTAATCTTACACACAATTTTTAATTTGAATTTCGAGAAAATGTTTCGGTATGAAGTTGTTTAGCCTGCTAACCGCTGCTTAACAAAATTAAAATTTGGTATGGCTTGAAATTACCGCTCATTTTTGGTGATATTTTTTCCTGACGAACCAAGTGTCAAAATTTGTTCAAAGGGCGGAAAAAATTCCACCAATCTTACACACAATTTTTAATTTGAATTTCGAGAAAAGGTTTTGGTATGCAGTTTTTTAGCCTGCTAACCGCTGCTTAATAAAATTAAAATTTTGTATGGCTTGAAATTACCGCCCATTTTTGGTGATATTTTTTCCTGACGAACCAAGTGTCAAAATTTGTTCAAAGGGCGGAAAAAATTCCACCAATCTTACACACAATTTTTAATTTGAATTTCGAGAAAATGTTTCGGTATGCAGTTGTTTAGCCTGCTAACCGCTGCTTAACAAAATTAAAATTTTGTATGGCTTGAAATTACCGCTCATTTTTGGTGATATTTTTTTCTGACGAACCAAGTGTCAAAATTTGTAAAAATAACGGAAAAAATCTTACACACAATTTTTAATTTGAATTTCAAAAACAACTTTCGGTATGCAGGTGTTTAGCCTGCTAAACGCTGCTTAATAAAGTTAAAATTTTGTATGGCTTGAAATTACCGCTCATTTTTGGTGATATTTTTTTCAGGCGAACCAAGTGTCAAGATTTCTTAAAATAACGGAAAATATCTTACACACAATTTCTAATTTGAATTTCAAAAAAAACTTTCGGTATGCAGTTGTTTAGCCTGCTAACTGCTGCTTAACAAACTTAAAATTTTGTATGGCTTGAAATTACCGCTCATTTTTGGTGATATTTTTTTCAGGCGAACCAAGTGTCAAAATTTCTTAAAATAACGGAAAATATCTTACACACAATTTTTAATTTGAATTTTAAAAAAAACTTTCGGTATGCAGTTGTTTAGCCTGCTAACCGCTGCTTAACAAACTTAAAATTTTGTATGGCTTGAAATTACCCCTCATTTTTGGTGATATTTTTTCCTGACGAACCAAGTGTCAAAATTTGTTCAAAGGGCGGAAAAAATTCCACTAATCTTACACACAATTTTTAATTTGAATTTCGAGAAAATGTTTCGGTATGCAGTTGCTTAGCCTGCTAACCGCTGCTTAACAAAATTAAAATTTTTAATGGCTTGAAATTGCCGCTCATTTTTGGTGATATTTTTTCCTGACAAACCAAGTGTCAAAATTTGTTCAAAGGGCGGAAAAAATTCCACCAATCTTACACACAATTTTTAATTTGAATTTCGAGAAAATGTTTCGGTATGCAGTTTTTTAGCCTGGTAACCGCTGCTTAATAAAGTTAAAATTTTGTATGGCTTGAAATTACCGCCCATTTTTGGTGACATTTTTTCCTGACGAACCAAGTGTCAAAATTTGTTCAAAGGGCGGAAAAAATTCCACCAATCTTACACACAATTTTTAATTTGAATTTCGAGAAAATGTTTCGGTATGCAGTTGTTTAGCCTGCTAACCGCTGCTTAATAAAATTAAAATTTTGTATGGCTTGAAATTACCGCTCATTTTTGGTGATATTTTTTCCTGACGAACCAAGTGTCAAAATTTGTTAAAATAACGGAAAAAATCTTACACACAATTTTTAATTTGAATTTCAAAAACAACTTTCGGTATGCAGGTGTTTAGCCTGCTAACCGCTGCTTAATAAAGTTAAAATTTTGTATGGCTTGAAATTACCGCTCATTTTTGGTGATATTTTTTTCAGGCGAACCAAGTGTCAAAATTTCTTAAAATAACGGAAAATATCTTACACACAATTTTTAATTTGAATTTCAAAAAAAACTTTCGGTATGCAGTTGTTTAGCCTGCTAACCGCTGCTTAACAAACTTAAAATTTTGTATGGCTTGAAATTACCGCTCATTTTTGGTGATATTTTTTCCTGACGAACCAAGTGTCAAAATTTGTAAAAATAACGGAAAAAATCTTACACACAATTTTTAATTTGAATTTCAAAAACAACTTTCGGTATGCAGGTGTTTAGCCTGCTAAACGCTGCTTAATAAAGTTAAAATTTTGTATGGCTTGAAATTACCGCTCATTTTTGGTGATATTTTTTTCAGGCGAACCAAGTGTCAAAATTTCTTAAAATAACGGAAAATATCTTACACACAATTTCTAATTTGAATTTCAAAAAAAACTTTCGGTATGCAGTTGTTTAGCCTGCTAACTGCTGCTTAACAAACTTAAAATTTTGTATGGCTTGAAATTACCGCTCATTTTTGGTGATATTTTTTTCAGGAGAACCAAGTGTCAAAATTTCTTAAAATAACGGAAAATATCTTACACACAATTTTTAATTTGAATTTCAAAAAAAACTTTCGGTATGCAGTTATTTAGCCTGCTAACCGCTGCTTAACAAACTTAAAATTTTGTATGGCTTGAAATTACCGCTCATTTTTGGTGATATTTTTTCCTGACGAACCAAGTGTCAAAATTTGTAAAAATAACGGAAAAAATCTTACACACAATTTTTAATTTGAATTTCAAAAACAACTTTCGGTATGCAGGTGTTTAGCCTGCTAAACGCTGCTTAATAAAGTTAAAATTTTGTATGGCTTGAAATTACCGCTCATTTTTGGTGATATTTTTTTCAGGCGAACCAAGTGTCAAAATTTCTTAAAATAACGGAAAATATCTTACACACAATTTTTAATTTGAATTTCAAAAAAAACTTTCGCTATGCAGTTGTTTAGCCTGCTAACCGCTGCTTAACAAACTTAAAATTTTGTATGGCTTGAAATTACCCCTCATTTTTGGTGATATTTTTTCCTGACGAACCAAGTGTCAAAATTTCCTAAAATAACGGAAAATATCTTACACACAATTTTTAATTTGAATTTCAAAAAAAACTTTCGGTATGCAGTTGTTTAGCCTGCTAACCGCTGCTTAACAAACTTAAAATTTTGTATGGCTTGAAATTACCCCTCATTTTTGATGATATTTTTTCCTGACGAACCAAGTGTCAAAATTTGTTCAAAGGGCGGAAAAAATTCCACTAATCTTACACACAATTTTTAATTTGAATTTCGAGAAAATGTTTCGGTATGCAGTTTTTTAGCCTGCTAACCGCTGCTTAACAAAATTAAAATTTTGTATGGCTTGAAATTACCGCCCATTTTTGGTGATATTTTTTTCTGACGAACCATGTGTCAAAATTTGTTCAAAGGGCGGAAAAAATTCCACTAATCTTACACACAATTTTTAATTTGAATTTCGAGAAAATGTTTCGGTATGCAGTTGTTTAGCCTACTAACCGCTGCTTAACAAAATTAAAATTTGGTATGGCTTGAAATTACCGCTCATTTTTGGTGATATTTTTTCCTGACGAACCAAGTGTCAAAATTTGTTCAAAGGGCGGAAAAAATTCCACCAATCTTACACACAATTTTTAATTTGAATTTCGAGAAAAGGTTTTGGTATGCAGTTTTTTAGCCTGCTAACCGCTGCTTAATAAAATTAAAATTTTGTATGGCTTGAAATTACCGCCCATTTTTGGTGATATTTTTTCCTGACGAACCAAGTGTCAAAATTTGTTCAAAGGGCGGAAAAAATTCCACCAATCTTACACACAATTTTTAATTTGAATTTCGAGAAAATGTTTCGGTATGCAGTTGTTTAGCCTGCTAACCGCTGCTTAACAAAATTAAAATTTTGTATGGCTTGAAATTACCGCTCATTTTTGGTGATATTTTTTTCTGACGAACCAAGTGTCAAAATTTGTAAAAATAACGGAAAAAATCTTACACACAATTTTTAATTTGAATTTCAAAAACAACTTTCGGTATGCAGGTGTTTAGCCTGCTAAACGCTGCTTAATAAAGTTAAAATTTTGTATGGCTTGAAATTACCGCTCATTTTTGGTGATATTTTTTTCAGGCGAACCAAGTGTCAAAATTTCTTAAAATAACGGAAAATATCTTACACACAGTTTTTAATTTGAATTTCAAAAAAAACTTTCGGTATGCAGTTGTTTAGCCTGCTAACCGCTGCTTAACAAACTTAAAATTTTGTATGGCTTGAAATTACCGCTCATTTTTGGTGATATTTTTTCCTGACGAACCAAGTGTCAAAATTTGTAAAAATAACGGAAAAAATCTTACACACAATTTTTAATTTGAATTTCAAAAACAACTTTCGGTATGCAGTTGTTTAGCCTGCTAACTGCTGCTTAACAAACTTAAAATTTTGTATGGCTTGAAATTACCGCTCATTTTTGGTGATATTTTTTTCAGGCGAACCAAGTGTCAAAATTTCTTAAAATAACGGAAAATATCTTACACACAATTTTTAATTTGAATTTCAAAAAAAACTTTCGGTATGCAGTTGTTTAGCCTGCTAACCGCTGCTTAACAAACTTAAAATTTTGTATGGCTTGAAATTACCGCTCATTTTTGGTGATATTTTTTCCTGACGAACCAAGTGTCAAAATTTGTAAAAATAACGGAAAAAATCTTACACACAATTTTTAATTTGAATTTCAAAAACAACTTTCGGTATGCAGGTGTTTAGCCTGCTAAACGCTGCTTAATAAAGTTCAAATTTTGTATGGCTTGAAATTACCGCTCATTTTTGGTGATATTTTTTTCAGGCGAACCAAGTGTCAAAATTTCTTAAAATAACGGAAAATATCTTACACACAATTTCTAATTTGAATTTCAAAAAAAACTTTCGGTATGCAGTTGTTTAGCCTGCTAACTGCTGCTTAACAAACTTAAAATTTTGTATGGCTTGAAATTACCGCTCATTTTTGGTGATATTTTTTTCAGGCGAACCAAGTGTCAAAATTTCTTAAAATAACGGAAAATATCTTACACACAATTTTTAATTTGAATTTCAAAAAAAACTTTCGGTATGCAGTTGTTTAGCCTGCTAACCGCTGCTTAACAAACTTAAAATGTTGTATGGCTTGAAATTACCGCTCATTTTTGGTGATATTTTTTCCTGACGAACCAAGTGTCAAAATTTGTAAAAATAACGGAAAAAATCTTACACACAATTTTTAATTTGAATTTCAAAAACAACTTTCGGTATGCAGGTGTTTAGCCTGCTAAACGCTGCTTAATAAAGTTAAAATTTTGTATGGCTTGAAATTACCGCTCATTTTTGGTGATATTTTTTTCAGGCGAACCAAGTGTCAAAATTTCTTAAAATAACGGAAAATATCTTACACACAATTTCTAATTTGAATTTCAAAAAAAACTTTCGGTATGCAGTTGTTTAGCCTGCTAACCGCTGCTTAACAAACTTAAAATTTTGTATGGCTTGAAATTACCGCTCATTTTTGGTGATATTTTTTCCTGACGAACCAAGTGTCAAAATTTGTAAAAATAACGGAAAAAATCTTACACACAATTTTTAATTTGAATTTCAAAAACAACTTTCGGTATGCAGGTGTTTAGCCTGCTAACCGCTGCTTAATAAAGTTAAAATTTTGTATGGCTTGAAATTACCGCCCATTTTTGGTGATATTTTTTTCAGGCGAACCAAGTGTCAAAATTTCTTAAAATAACGGAAAATATCTTACACACAATTTCTAATTTGAATTTCAAAAAAAACTTTCGGTATGCAGTTGTTTAGCCTGCTAACTGCTGCTTAACAAACTTAAAATTTTGTATGGCTTGAAATTACCGCTCATTTTTGGTGATATTTTTTTCAGGCGAACCAAGTGTCAAAATTTCTTAAAATAACGGAAAATATCTTACACACAATTTTTAATTTGAATTTCAAAAAAAACTTTCGGTATGCAGTTGTTTAGCCTGCTAACCGCTGCTTAACAAACTTAAAATTTTGTATGGCTTGAAATTACCCCTCATTTTTGGTGATATTTTTTCCTGACGAACCAAGTGTCAAAATTTGTTCAAAGGGCGGAAAAAATTCCACTAATCTTACACACAATTTTTAATTTGAATTTCGAGAAAATGTTTCGGTATTCATTTGCTTAGCCTGCTAACCGCTGCTTAGCAAAATTAAAATTTTTAATGGCTTGAAATTGCCGCTCATTTTTGGTGATATTTTTTCCTGACAAACCAAGTGTCAAAATTTGTTCAAAGGGCGGAAAAAATTCCACCAATCTTACACACAATTTTTAATTTGAATTTCGAGAAAATGTTTCGGTATGCAGTTTTTTAGCCTGGTAACCGCTGCTTAATAAAGTTAAAATTTTGTATGGCTTGAAATTACCGCCCATTTTTGGTGACATTTTTTCCTGACGAACCAAGTGTCAAAATTTGTTCAAAGGGCGGAAAAAATTCCACCAATCTTACACACAATTTTTAATTTGAATTTCGAGAAAATGTTTCGGTATGCAGTTGTTTAGCCTGCTAACCGCTGCTTAACAAAATTAAAATTTTGTATGGCTTGAAATTACCGCTCATTTTTGGTGATATTTTTTCCTGACGAACCAAGTGTCAAAATTTGTTAAAATAACGGAAAAAATCTTACACACAATTTTTAATTTGAATTTCAAAAACAACTTTCGGTATGCAGGTGTTTAGCCTGCTAACCGCTGCTTAATAAAGTTAAAATTTTGTATGGCTTGAAATTACCGCTCATTTTTGGTGATATTTTTTTCAGGCGAACCAAGTGTCAAAATTTCTTAAAATAACGGAAAATATCTTACACACAATTTTTAATTTGAATTTCAAAAAAAACTTTCGGTATGCAGTTGTTTAGCCTGCTAACCGCTGCTTAACAAACTTAAAATTTTGTATGGCTTGAAATTACCGCTCATTTTTGGTGATATTTTTTTCAGGCGAACCAAGTGTCAAAATTTCTTAAAATAACGGAAAATATCTTACACACAATTTTTAATTTGAATTTCAAAAAAAACTTTCGGTATGCAGTTGTTTAGCCTGCTAACCGCTGCTTAACAAACTTAAAATTTTGTATGGCTTGAAATTACCGCTCATTTTTGGTGATATTTTTTCCTGACGAACCAAGTGTCAAAATTTGTAAAAATAACGGAAAAAATCTTACACACAATTTTTAATTTGAATTTCAAAAACAACTTTCGGTATGCAGGTGTTTAGCCTGCTAAACGCTGCTTAATAAAGTTAAAATTTTGTATGGCTTGAAATTACCGCTCATTTTTGGTGATATTTTTTTCAGGCGAACCAAGTGTCAAAATTTCTTAAAATAACGGAAAATATCTTACACACAATTTCTAATTTGAATTTCAAAAAAAACTTTCGGTATGCAGTTGTTTAGCCTGCTAACTGCTGCTTAACAAACTTAAAATTTTGTATGGCTTGAAATTACCGCTCATTTTTGGTGATATTTTTTTCAGGCGAACCAAGTGTCAAAATTTCTTAAAATAACGGAAAATATCTTACACACAATTTTTAATTTGAATTTAAAAAAAAACTTTCGGTATGCAGTTGTTTAGCCTGCTAACCGCTGCTTAACAAACTTAAAATTTTGTATGGCTTGAAATTACCCCTCATTTTTGGTGATATTTTTTCCTGACGAACCAAGTGTCAAAATTTGTTCAAAGGGCGGAAAAAATTCCACTAATCTTACACACAATTTTTAATTTGAATTTCGAGAAAATGTTTCGGTATGCAGTTGCTTAGCCTGCTAACCGCTGCTTAACAAAATTAAAATTTTTAATGGCTTGAAATTGCCGCTCATTTTTGGTGATATTTTTTCCTGACAAACCAAGTGTCAAAATTTGTTCAAAGGGCGGAAAAAATTCCACCAATCTTACACACAATTTTTAATTTGAATTTCGAGAAAATGTTTCGGTATGCAGTTTTTTTAGCCTGGTAACCGCTGCTTAATAAAGTTAAAATTTTGTATGGCTTGAAATTACCGCCCATTTTTGGTGACATTTTTTCCTGACGAACCAAGTGTCAAAATTTGTTCAAAGGGCGGAAAAAATTCCACCAATCTTACACACAATTTTTAATTTGAATTTCGAGAAAATGTTTCGGTATGCAGTTGTTTAGCCTGCTAACCGCTGCTTAACAAAATTAAAATTTTGTATGGCTTGAAATTACCGCTCATTTTTGGTGATATTTTTTCCTGACGAACCAAGTGTCAAAATTTGTTAAAATAACGGAAAAAATCTTACACACAATTTTTAATTTGAATTTCAAAAACAACTTTCGGTATGCAGGTGTTTAGCCTGCTAACCGCTGCTTAATAAAGTTAAAATTTTGTATGGCTTGAAATTACCGCTCATTTTTGGTGATATTTTTTTCAGGCGAACCAAGTGTCAAAATTTCTTAAAATAACGGAAAATATCTTACACACAATTTTTAATTTGAATTTCAAAAAAAACTTTCGGTATGCAGTTGTTTAGCCTGCTAACCGCTGCTTAACAAACTTAAAATTTTGTATGGCTTGAAATTACCGCTCATTTTTGGTGATATTTTTTCCTGACGAACCAAGTGTCAAAATTTGTAAAAATAACGGAAAAAATATTACACACAATTTTTAATTTGAATTTCAAAAACAACTTTCGGTATGCAGGTGTTTAGCCTGCTAAACGCTGCTTAATAAAGTTAAAATTTTGTATGGCTTGAAATTACCGCTCATTTTTGGTGATATTTTTTTCAGGCGAACCAAGTGTCAAAATTTCTTAAAATAACGGAAAATATCTTACACACAATTTCTAATTTGAATTTCAAAAAAAACTTTCGGTATGCAGTTGTTTAGCCTGCTAACTGCTGCTTAACAAACTTAAAATTTTGTATGGCTTGAAATTACCGCTCATTTTTGGTGATATTTTTTTCAGGCGAACCAAGTGTCAAAATTTCTTAAAATAACGGAAAATATCTTACACACAATTTTTAATTTGAATTTAAAAAAAAACTTTCGGTATGCAGTTGTTTAGCCTGCTAACCGCTGCTTAACAAACTTAAAATTTTGTATGGCTTGAAATTACCCCTCATTTTTGGTGATATTTTTTCCTGACGAACCAAGTGTCAAAATTTGTTCAAAGGGCGGAAAAAATTCCACTAATCTTACACACAATTTTTAATTTGAATTTCGAGAAAATGTTTCGGTATGCAGTTGCTTAGCCTGCTAACCGCTGCTTAACAAAATTAAAATTTTTAATGGCTTGAAATTGCCGCTCATTTTTGGTGATATTTTTTCCTGACAAACCAAGTGTCAAAATTTGTTCAAAGGGCGGAAAAAATTCCACCAATCTTACACACAATTTTTAATTTGAATTTCGAGAAAATGTTTCGGTATGCAGTTTTTTAGCCTGGTAACCGCTGCTTAATAAAGTTAAACTTTTGTATGGCTTGAAATTACCGCCCATTTTTGGTGACATTTTTTCCTGACGAACCAAGTGTCAAAATTTGTTCAAAGGGCGGAAAAAATTCCACCAATCTTACACACAATTTTTAATTTGAATTTCGAGAAAATGTTTCGGTATGCAGTTGTTTAGCCTGCTAACCGCTGCTTAACAAAATTAAAATTTTGTATGGCTTGAAATTACCGCTCATTTTTGGTGATATTTTTTCCTGACGAACCAAGTGTCAAAATTTGTTAAAATAACGGAAAAAATCTTACACACAATTTTTAATTTGAATTTCAAAAACAACTTTCGGTATGCAGGTGTTTAGCCTGCTAACCGCTGCTTAATAAAGTTAAAATTTTGTATGGCTTGAAATTACCGCTCATTTTTGGTGATATTTTTTTCAGGCGAACCAAGTGTCAAAATTTCTTAAAATAACGGAAAATATCTTACACACAATTTTTAATTTGAATTTCAAAAAAAACTTTCGGTATGCAGTTGTTTAGCCTGCTAACCGCTGCTTAACAAACTTAAAATTTTGTATGGCTTGAAATTACCGCCCATTTTTGGTGATATTTTTTTCTGACGAACCATGTGTCAAAATTTGTTCAAAGGGCGGAAAAAATTCCACTAATCTTACACACAATTTTTAATTTGAATTTCGAGAAAATGTTTCGGTATGCAGTTTTTTAGCCTGCTAACCGCTGCTTAACAAAATTAAAATTTTGTATGGCTTGAAATTACCGCCCATTTTTGGTGATATTTTTTTCTGACGAACCATGTGTCAAAATTTGTTCAAAGGGCGGAAAAAATTCCACTAATCTTACACACAATTTTTAATTTGAATTTCGAGAAAATGTTTCGGTATGCAGTTGCTTAGCCTGCTAACCGCTGCTTAACAAAATTAAAATTTTTTATGGCTTGAAATTGCCGCTCATTTTTGGTGATATTTTTTCCTGACAAACCAAGTGTCAAAATTTGTTCAAAGGGCGGAAAAAATTCCACCAATCTTACACACAATTTTTAATTTGAATTTCGAGAAAATGTTTCGGTATGCAGTTTTTTAGCCTGGTAACCGCTGCTTAATAAAGTTAAAATTTTGTATGGCTTGAAATTACCGCCCATTTTTGGTGATATTTTTTTCTGACGAACCATGTGTCAAAATTTGTTCAAAGGGCGGAAAAAATTCCACCAATCTTACACACAATTTTTAATTTGAATTTCGAGAAAATGTTTCGGTATGCAGTTGTTTAGCCTGCTAACCGCTGCTGAACAAAATTAAAATTTTGTATGGCTTGAAATTACCGCTCATTTTTGGTGATATTTTTTCCTGACGAACTAAGTGTCAAAATTTGTTAAAATAACGGAAAAAATCTTACACACAATTTTTAATTTGAATTTCAAAAACAACTTTCGGTATGCAGGTGTTTAGCCTGCTAACCGCTGCTTAATAAAGTTAAAATTTTGTATGGCTTGAAATTACCGCTCATTTTTGGTGATATTTTTTTCAGGCGAACCAAGTGTCAAAATTTCTTAAAATAACGGAAAATATCTTACACACAATTTTTAATTTGAATTTCAAAAAAAACTTTCGGTATGCAGTTGTTTAGCCTGCTAACCGCTGCTTAACAAACTTAAAATTTTGTATGGCTTGAAATTACCCCTCATTTTTGGTGATATTTTTTCCTGACGAACCAAGTGTCAAAATTTGTTAAAATAACGGAAAAAATCTTACACACAATTTTTAATTTGAATTTCAAAAACAACTTTCGGTATGCAGGTGTTTAGCCTGCTAACCGCTGCTTAATAAAGTTAAAATTTTGTATGGCTTGAAATTACCGCCCATTTTTGGTGACATTTTTTCCTGACGAACCAAGTGTCAAAATTTGTTCAAAGGGCGGAAAAAATTCCACCAATCTTACACACAATTTTTAATTTGAATTTCGAGCAAATGTTTCGGTATGCAGTTGTTTAGCCTGCTAACCGCTGCTTAACAAAATTAAAATTTTGTATGGCTTGAAATTACCGCTCATTTTTGGTGATATTTTTTCCTGACGAACCAAGTGTCAAAATTTGTTAAAATAACGGAAAAAATCTTACACACAATTTTTAATTTGAATTTCAAAAACAACTTTCGGTATGCAGGTGTTTAGCCTGCTAACCGCTGCTTAATAAAGTTAAAATTTTGTATGGCTTGAAATTACCGCCCATTTTTGGTGACATTTTTTCCTGACGAACCAAGTGTCAAAATTTGTTCAAAGGGCGGAAAAAATTCCACCAATCTTACACACAATTTTTAATTTGAATTTCGAGAAAATGTTTCGGTATGCAGTTGTTTAGCCTGCTAACCGCTGCTTAACAAAATTAAAATTTTGTATGGCTTGAAATTACCGCTCATTTTTGGTGATATTTTTTCCTGACGAACCAAGTGTCAAAATTTGTTAAAATAACGGAAAAAATCTTACACACAATTTTTAATTTGAATTTCAAAAACAACTTTCGGTATGCAGGTGTTTAGCCTGCTAACCGCTGCTTAATAAAGTTAAAATTTTGTATGGCTTGAAATTACCGCTCATTTTTGGTGATATTTTTTTCAGGCGAACCAAGTGTCAAAATTTCTTAAAATAACGGAAAATATCTTACACACAATTTTTAATTTGAATTTCAAAAAAAACTTTCGGTATGCAGTTGCTTAGCCTGCTAACCGCTGTTAATCAAAAATAAAAGTTTGTATGGCTTGAAATTACCGCTCCTTTTTGGTGATATTTTTTTCTGACGAACTAATTGTCAAATTTTGTTAAAATAACGGAAAAAATTCCACCAATCTTACACACACTTTTTAATTTGAATTTCGAGAAAATGTTTCGGTATGCAGTTTTTTAGCCTGCTAACCGCTGCTTAACAAAATTAAAATTTTGTATGGCTTGAAATTACCGCCCATTTTTGGTGATATTTTTTTCTGACGAACCATGTGTCAAAATTTGTTCAAAGGGCGGAAAAAATTCCACTAATCTTACACACAATTTTTAATTTGAATTTCGAGAAAATGTTTCGGTATGCAGTTTTTTAGCCTGCTAACCGCTGCTTAACAAAATTAAAATTTTGTATGGCTTGAAATTACCGCCCATTTTTGGTGATATTTTTTTCTGACGAACCATGTGTCAAAATTTGTTCAAAGGGCGGAAAAAATTCCACTAATCTTACACACAATTTTTAATTTGAATTTCGAGAAAATGTTTCGGTATGCAGTTGCTTAGCCTGCTAACCGCTGCTTAACAAAATTAAAATTTTTTATGGCTTGAAATTGCCGCTCATTTTTGGTGATATTTTTTCCTGACAAACCAAGTGTCAAAATTTGTTCAAAGGGCGGAAAAAATTCCACCAATCTTACACACAATTTTTAATTTGAATTTCGAGAAAATGTTTCGGTATGCAGTTTTTTAGCCTGGTAACCGCTGCTTAATAAAGTTAAAATTTTGTATGGCTTGAAATTACCGCCCATTTTTGGTGATATTTTTTTCTGACGAACCATGTGTCAAAATTTGTTCAAAGGGCGGAAAAAATTCCACCAATCTTACACACAATTTTTAATTTGAATTTCGAGAAAATGTTTCGGTATGCAGTTGTTTAGCCTGCTAACCGCTGCTGAACAAAATTAAAATTTTGTATGGCTTGAAATTACCGCTCATTTTTGGTGATATTTTTTCCTGACGAACTAAGTGTCAAAATTTGTTAAAATAACGGAAAAAATCTTACACACAATTTTTAATTTGAATTTCAAAAACAACTTTCGGTATGCAGGTGTTTAGCCTGCTAACCGCTGCTTAATAAAGTTAAAATTTTGTATGGCTTGAAATTACCGCTCATTTTTGGTGATATTTTTTTCAGGCGAACCAAGTGTCAAAATTTCTTAAAATAACGGAAAATATCTTACACACAATTTTTAATTTGAATTTCAAAAAAAACTTTCGGTATGCAGTTGTTTAGCCTGCTAACCGCTGCTTAACAAACTTAAAATTTTGTATGGCTTGAAATTACCCCTCATTTTTGGTGATATTTTTTCCTGACGAACCAAGTGTCAAAATTTGTTAAAATAACGGAAAAAATCTTACACACAATTTTTAATTTGAATTTCAAAAACAACTTTCGGTATGCAGGTGTTTAGCCTGCTAACCGCTGCTTAATAAAGTTAAAATTTTGTATGGCTTGAAATTACCGCCCATTTTTGGTGACATTTTTTCCTGACGAACCAAGTGTCAAAATTTGTTCAAAGGGCGGAAAAAATTCCACCAATCTTACACACAATTTTTAATTTGAATTTCGAGCAAATGTTTCGGTATGCAGTTGTTTAGCCTGCTAACCGCTGCTTAACAAAATTAAAATTTTGTATGGCTTGAAATTACCGCTCATTTTTGGTGATATTTTTTCCTGACGAACCAAGTGTCAAAATTTGTTAAAATAACGGAAAAAATCTTACACACAATTTTTAATTTGAATTTCAAAAACAACTTTCGGTATGCAGGTGTTTAGCCTGCTAACCGCTGCTTAATAAAGTTAAAATTTTGTATGGCTTGAAATTACCGCCCATTTTTGGTGACATTTTTTCCTGACGAACCAAGTGTCAAAATTTGTTCAAAGGGCGGAAAAAATTCCACCAATCTTACACACAATTTTTAATTTGAATTTCGAGAAAATGTTTCGGTATGCAGTTGTTTAGCCTGCTAACCGCTGCTTAACAAAATTAAAATTTTGTATGGCTTGAAATTACCGCTCATTTTTGGTGATATTTTTTCCTGACGAACCAAGTGTCAAAATTTGTTAAAATAACGGAAAAAATCTTACACACAATTTTTAATTTGAATTTCAAAAACAACTTTCGGTATGCAGGTGTTTAGCCTGCTAACCGCTGCTTAATAAAGTTAAAATTTTGTATGGCTTGAAATTACCGCTCATTTTTGGTGATATTTTTTTCAGGCGAACCAAGTGTCAAAATTTCTTAAAATAACGGAAAATATCTTACACACAATTTTTAATTTGAATTTCAAAAAAAACTTTCGGTATGCAGTTGCTTAGCCTGCTAACCGCTGTTAATCAAAAATAAAAGTTTGTATGGCTTGAAATTACCGCTCCTTTTTGGTGATATTTTTTTCTGACGAACTAATTGTCAAATTTTGTTAAAATAACGGAAAAAATTCCACCAATCTTACACACACTTTTTAATTTGAATTTCGAGAAAATGTTTCGGTATGCAGTTTTTTAGCCTGCTAACCGCTGCTTAACAAAATTAAAATTTTGTATGGCTTGAAATTACCGCCCATTTTTGGTGATATTTTTTTCTGACGAACCATGTGTCAAAATTTGTTCAAAGGGCGGAAAAAATTCCACCAATCTTACACACAATTTTTAATTTAAATTTCGAGAAAATGTTTCGGTATGCAGTTGTTTAGCCTGCTAACCCCTACTTAACAAAATTAAAATTTTGTATGGCTTGAAATTACCGCTCATTTTTGGTGATATTTTTTCCTGACGAACCAAGAGTCAAAATTTGTTCAAAGGGCGGAAAAAATTCCACCAATCTTACACACAATTTTTAATTTGAATTTCGAGAAAATGTTTCGGTATGCAGTTGTTTAGCCTGCTAACCGCTGCTTAACAAAATTAAAATTTTGTATGGCTCATTTTTGGTGATATTTTTTCCTGACGAACCAAGTGTCAAAATTTGTTCAAAGGGCGGAAAAAATTCCACCAATCTTACACACAATTTTTAATTTGAATTTCGAGAAAATGTTTCGGTATGCAGTTTTTTAGCCTGCTAACCGCTGCTTAATAAAATTAAAATTTTGTATGGCTTGAAATTACCGCCCATTTTTGGTGATATTTTTTCCTGACGAACCAAGTGTCAAAATTTGTTCAAAGGGCGGAAAAAATTCCACCAATCTTACACACAATTTTTAATTTGAATTTCGAGAAAATGTTTCGGTATGCAGTTATTTAGCCTGCTAACCGCTGCTTAACAAAATTAAAATTTTGTATGGCTTGAAATTACCGCTCATTTTTAGTGATATTTTTTCCTGACGAACCAAGTGTCAAAATTTGTTAAAATAACGGAAAAAATCTTACACACAATTTTTAATTTGAATTTCAAAAACAACTTTCGGTATGCAGGTGTTTAGCCTGCTAAACGCTGCTTAATAAAGTTAAAATTTTGTATGGCTTGAAATTACCGCTAATTTTTGGTGATATTTTTTTCAGGCGAACCAAGTGTCAAAATTTCCTAAAATAACGGAAAATATCTTACACACAATTTTTAATTTGAATTTCAAAAACAACTTTCGGTATGCAGGTGTTTAGCCTGCTAACCGCTGCTTAATAAAGTTAAAATTTTGTATGGCTTGAAATTACCGCCCATTTTTGGTGATATTTTTTTCTGACGAACCATGTGTCAAAATTTGTTCAAAGGGCGGAAAAAATTCCACCAATCTTACACACAATTTTTAATTTGAATTTCGAGAAAATGTTTCGGTATGCAGTTGTTTAGCCTGCTAACCGCTGCTTAACAAAATTAAAATTTTGTATGGCTTGAAATTACCGCTCATTTTTGGTGATATTTTTTCCTGACGAACCAAGTGTCAAAATTTGTTCAAAGGGCGGAAAAAATTCCACCAATCTTACACACAATTTTTAATTTGAATTTCGAGAAAATGTTTCGGTATGCAGTTTTTTAGCCTGCTAACCGCTGCTTAATAAAATTAAAATTTTGTATGGCTTGAAATTACCGCCCATTTTTGGTGATATTTTTTCCTGACGAACCAAGTGTCAAAATTTGTTCAAAGGGCGGAAAAAATTCCACCAATCTTACACACAATTAGCCTGCTAAACGCTGCTTAATAAAGTTAAAATTTTGTATGGCTTGAAATTACCGCTAATTTTTGGTGATATTTTTTTCAGGCGAACCAAGTGTCAAAATTTCTTAAAATAACGGAAAATATCTTACACACAATTTTTAATTTGAATTTCAAAAACAACTTTCGGTATGGAGTTGTTTAGCCTGCTAACCGCTGCTTAACAAACTTAAAATTTTGTATGGCTTGAAATTACCGCTCATTTTTGGTGATATTTTTTTCAGGCGAACCAAGTGTCAAAATTTCTTAAAATAACGGAAAATATCTTACACACAATTTTTAATTTGAATTTCAAAAAAAACTTTCGGTATGCAGTTGTTTAGCCTGCTAACCGCTGCTTAACAAACTTAAAATTTTGTATGGCTTGAAATTACCCCTCATTTTTGGTGATATTTTTTCCTGACGAACCAAGTGTCAAAATTTGTTCAAAGGGCGGAAAAAATTCCACTAATCTTACACACAATTTTTAATTTGAATTTCGAGAAAATGTTTCGGTATGCAGTTTTTTAGCCTGCTAACCGCTGCTTAACAAAATTAAAATTTTGTATGGCTTGAAATTACCGCCCATTTTTGGTGATATTTTTTCCTGACGAACCAAGTGTCAAAATTTGTTCAAAGGGCGGAAAAAATTCCACCAATCTTACACACAATTTTTAATTTGAATTTCGAGAAAATGTTTCGGTATGCAGTTTTTTAGCCTGGTAACCGCTGCTTAATAAAGTTAAAATTTTGTATGGCTTGAAATTACCGCTCATTTTTGGTGATATTTTTTTCTGACGAACCATGTGTCAAAATTTGTTCAAAGGGCGGAAAAAATTCCACTAATCTTACACACAATTTTTAATTTGAATTTCGAGAAAATGTTTCGGTATGCAGTTGTTTAGCCTGCTAACCGCTGCTTAACAAAATTAAAACTTTGTATGGCTTGAAATTACCGCTCATTTTTGGTGATATTTTTTCCTGACGAACCAAGAGTCAAAATTTGTTCGAAGGGCGGAAAAAATTCCACCAATCTTACACACAATTTTTAATTTGAATTTCGAGAAAATGTTTCGGTATGCAGTTTTTTAGCCTGCTAACCGCTGCTTAACAAAATTAAAATTTTGTATGGCTTGAAATTACCGCCCATTTTTGGTGATATTTTTTCCTGACGAACCAAGTGTCAAAATTTGTTCAAAGGGCGGAAAAAATTCCACTAATCTTACACACAATTTTTAATTTGAATTTCAAAAAAAACTTTCGGTATGCAGTTGTTTATCCTGCTAACCGCTGCTTAACAAACTTAAAATTTTGTATGGCTTGAAATTACCCCTCATTTTTGGTGATATTTTTTCCTGACGAACCAAGTGTCAAAATTTGTTCAAAGGGCGGAAAAAATTCCACTAATCTTACACACAATTTTTAATTTGAATTTCGAGAAAATGTTTCGGTATGCAGTTTTTTAGCCTGCTAACCGCTGCTTAACAAAATTAAAATTTTGTATGGCTTGAAATTACCGCCCATTTTTGGTGATATTTTTTCCTGACGAACCAAGTGTCAAAATTTGTTCAAAGGGCGGAAAAAATTCCACCAATCTTACACACAATTTTTAATTTGAATTTCGAGAAAATGTTTCGGTATGCAGTTTTTTAGCCTGGTAACCGCTGCTTAATAAAGTTAAAATTTTGTATGGCTTGAAATTACCGCTCATTTTTGGTGATATTTTTTCCTGACGAACCAAGTGTCAAAATTTGTTAAAATAACGGAAAAAATCTTACACACAATTTTTAATTTGAATTTCAAAAACAACTTTCGGTATGCAGGTGTTTAGCCTGCTTAACGCTGCTTAATAAAGTTAAAATTTTGTATGGCTTGAAATTACCGCTCATTTTTGGTGATATTTTTTTCAGGCGAACCAAGTGTCAAAATTTCTTAAAATAACGGAAAATATCTTACACACAATTTTTAATTTGAATTTCAAAAAAAACTTTCGGTATGCAGTTGTTTAGCCTGCTAACCGCTGCTTAACAAACTTAAAATTTTGTATGGCTTGAAATTACCGCTCATTTTTGGTGATATTTTTTTCAGGCGAACCAAGTGTCAAAATTTCTTAAAATAACGGAAAATATCTTACACACAATTTTTAATTTGAATTTCAAAAAAAACTTTCGGTATGCAGTTGTTTAGCCTGCTAACCGCTGCTTAACAAACTTAAAATTTTGTATGGCTTGAAATTACCGCTCATTTTTGGTGATATTTTTTCCTGACGAACCAAGTGTCAAAATTTGTTCAAAGGGCGGAAAAAATTCCACTAATCTTACACACAATTTTTAATTTGAATTTCGAGAAAATGTTTCGGTATGCAGTTTTTTAGCCTGCTAACCGCTGCTTAACAAAATTAAAATTTGTATGGCTTGAAATTACCGCCCATTTTTGGTGATATTTTTTTCTGACGAACCATGTGTCAAAATTTGTTCAAAGGGCGGAAAAAATTCCACTAATCTTACACACAATTTTTAATTTGAATTTCGAGAAAATGTTTCGTTATACAGTTGTTTAGCCTGCTAACCGCTGCTTAACAAAATTAAAATTTTGTATGGCTTGAAATTACCCCTCATTTTTGGTGATATTTTTTCCTGACGAACCAAGTGTCAAAATTTGTTCAAAGGGCGGAAAAAATTCCACCAATCTTACACACAATTTTTAATTTGAATTTCAAAAACAACTTTCGGTATGCAGGTGTTTAGCCTGCTAAACGCTGCTTAATAAAGTTAAAATTTTGTATGGCTTGAAATTACCGCTCATTTTTGGTGATATTTTTTCCTGACGAACCAAGTGTCAAAATTTGTTAAAATAACGGAAAAAATCTTACACACAATTTTTAATTTGAATTTCAAAAAAACTTTCGGATGCAGTTGTTTAGCCTGCTAACCGCTGCTTAACAAAATTAAAATTTTGTATGGCTTGAAATTACCGCTCATTTTTGGTGATATTTTTTTCAGGCGAACCAAGTGTCAAAATTTCTTAAAATAACGGAAAATATCTTACACACAATTTTTAATTTGAATTTCAAAAAAAACTTTCGCTATGCAGTTGTTTAGCCTGCTAACCGCTGCTTAACAAACTTAAAATTTTGTATGGCTTGAAATTACCGCTCATTTTTGGTGATATTTTTTTCAGGCGAACCAAGTGTCAAAATTTCTTAAAATAACGGAAAATATCTTACACACAATTTTTAATTTGAATTTCAAAAAAAACTTTCGGTATGCAGTTGTTTAGCCTGCTAACCGCTGCTTAACAAACTTAAAATTTTGTATGGCTTGAAATTACCCCTCATTTTTGGTGATATTTTTTCCTGACGAACCAAGTGTCAAAATTTGTTCAAAGGGCGGAAAAAATTCCACTAATCTTACACACAATTTTTAATTTGAATTTCGAGAAAATGTTTCGGTATGCAGTTGTTTAGCCTGCTAACCGCTGCTTAACAAACTTAAAATTTTGTATGGCTTGAAATTACCCCTCATTTTTGGTGATATTTTTTCCTGACGAACCAAGTGTCAAAATTTGTTCAAAGGGCGGAAAAAATTCCACCAATCTTAGACACAATTTTTAATTTGAATTTCGAGAAAATGTTTTGGTATGCAGTTTTTTAGCCTGCTAACCGCTGCTTAATAAAATTAAAATTTTGTATGGCTTGAAATTACCGCCCATTTTTGGTGATATTTTTTCCTGACGAACCAAGTGTCAAAATTTGTTCAAAGGGCGGAAAAAATTCCACCAATCTTACACACAATTTTTAATTTGAATTTCGAGAAAATGTTTCGGTATGCAGTTGTTTAGCCTGCTAACCGCTGCTTAACAAAATTAAAATTTTGTATGGCTTGAAATTACCCCTCATTTTTGGTGATATTTTTTCCTGACGAACCAAGTGTCAAAATTTGTTAAAATAACGGAAAAAATCTTACACACAATTTTTAATTTGAATTTCAAAAACAACTTTCGGTATGCAGGTGTTTAGCCTGCTAAACGCTGCTTAATAAAGTTAAAATTTTGTATGGCTTGAAATTACCGCTCATTTTTGGTGATATTTTTTTCAGGCGAACCAAGTGTCAAAATTTCTTAAAATAACGGGAAATATCTTACACACAATTTTTAATTTGAATTTCAAAAAAAACTTTCGGTATGCAGGTGTTTAGCCTGCTAAACGCTGCTTAATAAAGTTAAAATTTTGTATGGCTTGAAATTACCGCTCATTTTTGGTGATATTTTTTTCAGGCGAACCAAGTGTCAAAATTTCTTAAAATAACGGAAAATATCTTACACACAATTTTTAATTTGAATTTCAAAAAAAACTTTCGGTATGCAGTTGTTTAGCCTGCTAACCGCTGCTTAACAAACTTAAAATTTTGTATGGCTTGAAATTACCCCTCATTTTTGGTGATATTTTTTCCTGACGAACCAAGTGTCAAAATTTGTTCAAAGGGCGGAAAAAATTCCACTAATCTTACACACAATTTTTAATTTGAATTTCGAGAAAATGTTTCGGTATGCAGTTGTTTAGCCTGCTAACCGCTGCTTAACAAACTTAAAATTTTGTATGGCTTGAAATTACCGCTCATTTTTGGTGATATTTTTTCCTGACGAACCAAGAGTCAAAATTTGTTCAAAGGGCGGAAAAAATTCCACCAATCTTACACACAATTTTTAATTTGAATTTCGAGAAAATGTTTCGGTATGCAGTTTTTTAGCCTGCTAACCGCTGCTTAACAAAATTAAAATTTTGTATGGCTTGAAATTACCGCCCATTTTTGGTGATATTTTTTCCTGACGAACCAAGTGTCAAAATTTGTTCAAAGGGCGGAAAAAATTCCACTAATCTTACACACAATTTTTAATTTGAATTTCAAAAAAAACTTTCGGTATGCAGTTGTTTAGCCTGCTAACCGCTGCTTAACAAACTTAAAATTTTGTATGGCTTGAAATTACCCCTCATTTTTGGTGATATTTTTTCCTGACGAACCAAGTGTCAAAATTTGTTCAAAGGGCGGAAAAAATTCCACTAATCTTACACACAATTTTTAATTTGAATTTCGAGAAAATGTTTCGGTATGCAGTTTTTTAGCCTGCTAACCGCTGCTTAACAAAATTAAAATTTTGTATGGCTTGAAATTACCGCCCATTTTTGGTGATATTTTTTCCTGACGAACCAAGTGTCAAAATTTGTTCAAAGGGCGGAAAAAATTCCACCAATCTTACACACAATTTTTAATTTGAATTTCGAGAAAATGTTTCGGTATGCAGTTTTTTAGCCTGCTAACCGCTGCTTAATAAAATTAAAATTTTGTATGGCTTGAAATTACCGCCCATTTTTGGTGATATTTTTTCCTGACGAACCAAGTGTCAAAATTTGTTCAAAGGGCGGAAAAAATTCCACCAATCTTACACACAATTTTTGATTTGAATTTCGAGAAAATGTTTCGGTATGCAGTTTTTTAGCCTGGTAACCGCTGCTTAATAAAGTTAAAATTTTGTATGGCTTGAAATTACCGCTCATTTTTGGTGATATTTTTTCCTGACGAACCAAGTGTCAAAATTTGTTAAAATAACGGAAAAAATCTTACACACAATTTTTAATTTGAATTTCAAAAACAACTTTCGGTATGCAGGTGTTTAGCCTGCTTAACGCTGCTTAATAAAGTTAAAATTTTGTATGGCTTGAAATTACCGCTCATTTTTGGTGATATTTTTTTCAGGCGAACCAAGTGTCAAAATTTCTTAAAATAACGGAAAATATCTTACACACAATTTTTAATTTGAATTTCAAAAAAAACTTTCGGTATGCACTTGTTTAGCCTGCTAACCGCTGCTTAACAAACTTAAAATTTTGTATGGCTTGAAATTACCGCTCATTTTTGGTGATATTTTTTTCAGGCGAACCAAGTGTCAAAATTTCTTAAAATAACGGAAAATATCTTACACACAATTTTTAATTTGAATTTCAAAAAAAACTTTCGGTATGCAGTTGTTTAGCCTGCTAACCGCTGCTTAACAAACTTAAAATTTTGTATGGCTTGAAATTACCGCTCATTTTTGGTGATATTTTTTCCTGACGAACCAAGTGTCAAAATTTGTTCAAAGGGCGGAAAAAATTCCACTAATCTTACACACAATTTTTAATTTGAATTTCGAGAAAATGTTTCGGTATGCAGTTTTTTAGCCTGCTAACCGCTGCTTAACAAAATTAAAATTTGTATGGCTTGAAATTACCGCCCATTTTTGGTGATATTTTTTTCTGACGAACCATGTGTCAAAATTTGTTCAAAGGGCGGAAAAAATTCCACTAATCTTACACACAATTTTTAATTTGAATTTCGAGAAAATGTTTCGTTATACAGTTGTTTAGCCTGCTAACCGCTGCTTAACAAAATTAAAATTTTGTATGGCTTGAAATTACCCCTCATTTTTGGTGATATTTTTTCCTGACGAACCAAGTGTCAAAATTTGTTCAAAGGGCGGAAAAAATTCCACCAATCTTACACACAATTTTTAATTTGAATTTCAAAAACAACTTTCGGTATGCAGGTGTTTAGCCTGCTAAACGCTGCTTAATAAAGTTAAAATTTTGTATGGCTTGAAATTACCGCTCATTTTTGGTGATATTTTTTCCTGACGAACCAAGTGTCAAAATTTGTTAAAATAACGGAAAAAATCTTACACACAATTTTTAATTTGAATTTCAAAAAAACTTTCGGATGCAGTTGTTTAGCCTGCTAACCGCTGCTTAACAAAATTAAAATTTTGTATGGCTTGAAATTACCGCTCATTTTTGGTGATATTTTTTTCAGGCGAACCAAGTGTCAAAATTTCTTAAAATAACGGAAAATATCTTACACACAATTTTTAATTTGAATTTCAAAAAAAACTTTCGCTATGCAGTTGTTTAGCCTGCTAACCGCTGCTTAACAAACTTAAAATTTTGTATGGCTTGAAATTACCGCTCATTTTTGGTGATATTTTTTTCAGGCGAACCAAGTGTCAAAATTTCTTAAAATAACGGAAAATATCTTACACACAATTTTTAATTTGAATTTCAAAAAAAACTTTCGGTATGCAGTTGTTTAGCCTGCTAACCGCTGCTTAACAAACTTAAAATTTTGTATGGCTTGAAATTACCCCTCATTTTTGGTGATATTTTTTCCTGACGAACCAAGTGTCAAAATTTGTTCAAAGGGCGGAAAAAATTCCACTAATCTTACACACAATTTTTAATTTGAATTTCGAGAAAATGTTTCGGTATGCAGTTTTTTAGCCTGCTAACCGCTGCTTAACAAACTTAAAATTTTGTATGGCTTGAAATTACCCCTCATTTTTGGTGATATTTTTTCCTGACGAACCAAGTGTCAAAATTTGTTCAAAGGGCGGAAAAAATTCCACCAATCTTAGACACAATTTTTAATTTGAATTTCGAGAAAATGTTTTGGTATGCAGTTTTTTAGCCTGCTAACCGCTGCTTAATAAAATTAAAATTTTGTATGGCTTGAAATTACCGCCCATTTTTGGTGATATTTTTTCCTGACGAACCAAGTGTCAAAATTTGTTCAAAGGGCGGAAAAAATTCCACCAATCTTACACACAATTTTTAATTTGAATTTCGAGAAAATGTTTCGGTATGCAGTTGTTTAGCCTGCTAACCGCTGCTTAACAAAATTAAAATTTTGTATGGCTTGAAATTACCCCTCATTTTTGGTGATATTTTTTCCTGACGAACCAAGTGTCAAAATTTGTTAAAATAACGGAAAAAATCTTACACACAATTTTTAATTTGAATTTCAAAAACAACTTTCGGTATGCAGGTGTTTAGCCTGCTAAACGCTGCTTAATAAAGTTAAAATTTTGTATGGCTTGAAATTACCGCTCATTTTTGGTGATATTTTTTTCAGGCGAACCAAGTGTCAAAATTTCTTAAAATAACGGGAAATATCTTACACACAATTTTTAATTTGAATTTCAAAAAAAACTTTCGGTATGCAGGTGTTTAGCCTGCTAAACGCTGCTTAATAAAGTTAAAATTTTGTATGGCTTGAAATTACCGCTCATTTTTGGTGATATTTTTTTCAGGCGAACCAAGTGTCAAAATTTCTTAAAATAACGGAAAATATCTTACACACAATTTTTAATTTGAATTTCAAAAAAAACTTTCGGTATGCAGTTGTTTAGCCTGCTAACCGCTGCTTAACAAACTTAAAATTTTGTATGGCTTGAAATTACCCCTCATTTTTGGTGATATTTTTTCCTGACGAACCAAGTGTCAAAATTTGTTCAAAGGGCGGAAAAAATTCCACTAATCTTACACACAATTTTTAATTTGAATTTCGAGAAAATGTTTCGGTATGCAGTTGTTTAGCCTGCTAACCGCTGCTTAACAAAATTAAAATTTTGTATGGCTTGAAATTACCCCTCATTTTTGGTGATATTTTTTCCTGACGAACCAAGTGTCAAAATTTGTTCAAAGGGCGGAAAAAATTCCACCAATCTTAGACACAATTTTTAATTTGAATTTCGAGAAAATGTTTTGGTATGCAGTTTTTTAGCCTGCTAACCGCTGCTTAATAAAATTAAAATTTTGTATGGCTTGAAATTACCGCCCATTTTTGGTGATATTTTTTCCTGACGAACCAAGTGTCAAAATTTGTTCAAAGGGCGGAAAAAATTCCACCAATCTTACACACAATTTTTAATTTGAATTTCGAGAAAATGTTTCGGTATGCAGTTGTTTAGCCTGCTAACCGCTGCTTAACAAAATTAAAATTTTGTATGGCTTGAAATTACCCCTCATTTTTGGTGATATTTTTTCCTGACGAACCAAGTGTCAAAATTTGTTAAAATAACGGAAAAAATCTTACACACAATTTTTAATTTGAATTTCAAAAACAACTTTCGGTATGCAGGTGTTTAGCCTGCTAAACGCTGCTTAATAAAATTAAAATTTTGTATGGCTTGAAATTACCGCTCATTTTTGGTGATATTTTTTTCAGGCGAACCAAGTGTCAAAATTTCTTAAAATAACGGGAAATATCTTACACACAATTTTTAATTTGAATTTCAAAAAAAACTTTCGGTATGCAGTTGTTTAGCCTGCTAACTGCTGCTTAACAAACTTAAAATTTTGTATGGCTTGAAATTACCGCTCATTTTTGGTGATATTTTTTTCAGGCGAACCAAGTGTCAAAATTTCTTAAAATAACGGAAAATATCTTACACACAATTTTTAATTTGAATTTAAAAAAAAACTTTCGGTATGCAGTTGTTTAGCCTGCTAACCGCTGCTTAACAAACTTAAAATTTTGTATGGCTTGAAATTACCCCTCATTTTTGGTGATATTTTTTCCTGACGAACCAAGTGTCAAAATTTGTTCAAAGGGCGGAAAAAATTCCACCAATCTTACACACAATTTTTAATTTGAATTTTGAGAAAATGTTTTGGTATGCAGTTTTTTAGCCTGCTAACCGCTGCTTAATAAAATTAAAATTTTGTATGGCTTGAAATTACCGCCCATTTTTGGTGATATTTTTTCCTGACGAACCAAGTGTCAAAATTTGTTCAAAGGGCGGAAAAAATTCCACCAATCTTACACACAATTTTTAATTTGAATTTCGAAAAAATGTTTCGGTATGCAGTTGTTTAGCCTGCTAACCGCTGCTTAACAAAATTAAAATTTTGTATGGGTTGAAATTACCGCTCATTTTTGGTGATATTTTTTCCTGACGAACCAAGTGTCAAAATTTGTTAAAATAACGGAAAAAATCTTACACACAATTTTTAATTTGAATTTCAAAAACAACTTTCGGTATGCAGGTGTTTAGCCTGCTAAACGCAGCTTAATAAAGTTAAAATTTTGTATGGCTTGAAATTACCGCTCATTTTTGGTGATATTTTTTTCAGGCGAACCAAGTGTCAAAATTTCTTAAAATAACGGAAAATATCTTACACACAATTTTTAATTTGAATTTCAAAAAAAACTTTCGGTATGCAGTTGTTTAGCCTGCTAACCGCTGCTTAACAAACTTAAAATTTTGTATGGCTTGAAATTACCCCTCATTTTTGGTGATAAAATTTGTTCAAAGGGCGGAAAAAATTCCACTAATCTTACACACAATTTTTAATTTGAATTTCGAGAAAATGTTTTGGTATGCAGTTTTTTAGCCTGCTAACCGCTGCTTAATAAAATTAAAATTTTGTATGGCTTGAAATTACCGCCCATTTTTGGTGATATTTTTTCCTGACGAACCAAGTGTCAAAATTTGTTCAAAGGGCGGAAAAAAATTCCACCAATCTTACACACAATTTTTAATTTGAATTTCGAGAAAATGTTTTGGTATGCAGTTTTTTAGCCTGCTAACCGCTGCTTAATAAAATTAAAATTTTGTATGGCTTGAAATTACCGCCCATTTTTGGTGATATTTTTTCCTGACGAACCAAGTGTCAAAATTTGTTCAAAGGGCGGAAAAAATTCCACCAATCTTACACACAATTTTTAATTTGAATTTCGAAAAAATGTTTCGGTATGCAGTTGTTTAGCCTGCGAACCGCTGCTTAATAAAATTAAAATTTTGTATGGCTTGAAATTACCGCCCATTTTTGGTGATATTTTTTCCTGACGAACCAAGTGTCAAAATTTGTTCAAAGGGTGGAAAAAATTCCACCAATCTTACACACAATTTTTAATTTGAATTTCGAGAAAATGTTTCGGTATGCAGTTTTTTAGCCTGCTAACCGCTGCTTAACAAAATTAAAATTTTGTATGGCTTGAAATTACCGCCCATATTTGGTGATATTTTTTCCTGACGAACCATGTGTCAAAATTTGTTCAAAGGGCGGAAAAAATTCCACCAATCTTACACACAATTTTTAATTTGAATTTCGAGAAAATGTTTCGGTATGCAGTTGTTTAGCCTGCTAACCGCTGCTTAACAAAATTAAAATTTTGTATGGCTTGAAATTACCGCTCATTTTTGGTGATATTTTTTCCTGACGAACCAAGTGTCAAAATTTGTTCAAAGGGCGGAAAAAACTCCACCAATCTTACACACAATTTTTAATTTGAATTTCGAGAAAATGTTTCGGTATGAAGTTTTTTAGCCTGCTAACCGCTGCTTAACAAAATTAAAATTTTGTATGGCTTGAAACTACCGCTCATTTTTGGTGATATTTTTTCCTGACGAACCAAGTGTCAAAATTTGTTAAAATAACGGAAAAAATCTTACACACAATTTTTAATTTGAATTTCAAAAAAAACTTTCGGTATGCAGTTGTTTAGCCTGCTAACCGCTGCTTAACAAAATTAAAATTTTGTATGGCTTGAAATTACCGCTCATTTTTGGTGATATTTTTTTCAGGCGAACCAAGTGTCAAAATTTCTTAAAATAACGGAAAATATCTTACACACAATTTTTAATTTGAATTTCAAAAAAAACTTTCGGTATGCAGTTGTTTAGCCTGCTAACCGCTGCTTAACAAATTTAAAATTTTGTATGGCTTGAAATTACCCCTCATTTTTGGTGATATTTTTTCCTGACGAACCAAGTGTCAAAATTTGTTCAAAGGGCGGAAAAAATTCCACCAATCTTACACACAATTTTTAATTTGAATTTCGAGAAAATGTTTCGGTATGCAGTTTTTTAGCCTGCTAACCGCTGCTTAACAAAATTAAAATTTTGTATGGCTTGAAATTACCGCCCATATTTGGTGATATTTTTTCCTGACGAACCATGTGTCAAAATTTGTTCAAAGGGCGGAAAAAATTCCACCAATCTTACACACAATTTTTAATTTGAATTTCGAGAAAATGTTTCGGTATGCAGTTGTTTAGCCTGCTAACCGCTGCTGAACAAAATTAAAATTTTGTATGGCTTGAAATTACCGCTCATTTTTGGTGATATTTTTTCCTGACGAACCAAGTGTCAAAATTTGTTCAAAGGGCGGAAAAAACTCCACCAATCTTACACACAATTTTTAATTTGAATTTCGAGAAAATGTTTCGGTATGAAGTTTTTTAGCCTGCTAACCGCTGCTTAACAAAATTAAAATTTTGTATGGCTTGAAACTACCGCTCATTTTTGGTGGTATTTTTTCCTGACGAACCAAGTGTCAAAATTTGTTAAAATAACGGAAAAAATCTTACACACAATTTTTAATTTGAATTTCAAAAAAAACTTTCGGTATGCAGTTGTTTAGCCTGCTAACCGCTGCTTAACAAAATTAAAATTTTGTATGGCTTGAAATTACCGCTCATTTTTGGTGATATTTTTTTCAGGCGAACCAAGTGTCAAAATTTCTTAAAATAACGGAAAATATCTTACACACAATTTTTAATTTGAATTTCAAAAAAAACTTTCGGTATGCAGTTGTTTAGCCTGCTAACCGCTGCTTAACAAATTTAAAATTTTGTATGGCTTGAAATTACCCCTCATTTTTGGTGATATTTTTTCCTGACGAACCAAGTGTCAAAATTTGTTCAAAGGGCGGAAAAAATTCCACCAATCTTACACACAATTTTTATTTTGAATTTCGAGAAAATGTTTCGGTATGCAGTTTTTTAGCCTGCTAACCGCTGCTTAACAAAATTAAAATTTTGTATGGCTTGAAATTACCGCCCATATTTGGTGATATTTTTTCCTGACGAACCATGTGTCAAAATTTGTTCAAAGGGCGGAAAAAATTCCACCAATCTTACACACAATTTTTAATTTGAATTTCGAGAAAATGTTTCGGTATGCAGTTGTTTAGCCTGCTAACCGCTGCTGAACAAAATTAAAATTTTGTATGGCTTGAAATTACCGCTCATTTTTGGTGATATTTTTTCCTGACGAACCAAGTGTCAAAATTTGTTAAAATAACGGAAAAAATCTTACACACAATTTTTAATTTGAATTTGAAAAAAAACTTTCGGTATGCAGTTGTTTAGCCTGCTAACCGCTGCTTAACAAAATTAAAATTTTGTATGGCTTGAAATTACCGCTCATTTTTGGTGATATTTTTTTCAGACGAACCAAGTGTCAAAATTTCTTAAAATAACGGAAAATATCTTACACACAATTTTTAATTTGAATTTCAAAAAAAACTTTCGGTATGCAGTTGTTTAGCCTGCTAACCGCTGCTGAACAAAATTAAAACTTTGTATGGCTTGAAATTACCGCTCATTTTTGGTGATATTTTTTCCTGACGAACCAAGTGTCAAACTTTGTTCAAAGGGCGGAAAAAATTCCACCAATCTTACACACAATTTTTAATTTGAATTTCGAGAAAATGTTTCGGTATGCAGTTTTTTAGCCTGCTAACCGCTGCTTAACAAACTTAAAATTTTGTATGGCTTTAAATTACCGCCCATTTTTGGTGATATTTTTTCCTGACGAACCAAGTGTCAAAATTTGTTCAAAGGGCGGAAAAAATTCCACCAATCTTACACACAATTTTTAATTTGAATTTCGAGAAAATGTTTCGGTATGCAGTTGTTTAGCCTGCTAACCGCTGCTTAGGTAGGTAGGTAGGTTGGAGTGGCAGCCGCCTACAGCGGCTCACTTAGGCCAATATTAGGAGGCCCATTGTGTTACCACAAGGAAAAATTTGTACCATCCAAAAGGAAAAATTACCCCTCACCAAACCATTTTGCCTCGCTGATGAACTTCAACAGACAATTTACCTCGGCAATTGAAACCTCACTAAGGTCATCAAAAAACGGTGATCCCAGATATCGCATTCTGCTTCTACACAGTGCAGGACACTTACACAGTAAATGCAAGATCGATTCCTCCTCCTCGTCGTTCTTGCAGCTCCTACAGCATCTTCGGAAGGGTACTCCCAACCTTTCAGCATGTTTCCCTATCAGACAGTGCCCTGTTAGAGCCCCGATGACGTTGGAAATGTTTTCCCTACTTAGAGAGAGAACGCTGCGCGACCGTTTCCGGTCCCATTTAGGCCACATCTGCCTTGAGGTTCGACAGGTCGTATTTTGCCTCCATCTATTGTCAGCTTGCTTATATGTACAATCTCTGAGTAGCAGTTTGCAAGTGGCAAACGGCATACCAATGCGTTCTTTATCTTGAAGAATCTGCTTGGTCGTACCTTGTCTTGCAAGTTCGTCTGCCATGCAGTTTCCCTCTATGTCCCGGTGACCAGGGACCCAAATGAGGTACAGTCTGTTCTGCTTGGCCATCTCCTGCAGAGATAGGCGGCAGTCCAGCGCGATGTTAGAGTTAAAAGTGAAAGAGCTCAGAGCTCTGATTGCAGCCTGGCTGTCACTAAGAATGAAGATGTCTCTTCCTGTAATCCCGGTCCCAATCTTCTCTACCGCCTCCCTGATAGCTGAGACCTCAGCCTGGAAGACGCTGCAGTGATCTGGTAACCTAAAGGAAATTTGCAGGAGAGGGTTTCGTGAGAAAACGCCTCCTCCTACCTTATTATCGAGTTTCGAGCCATCTGTATAGATGACAATGCTATCAGGTGGAGTATGAAACTCAAGTTTCCACTCCTCCCTGCTTGGAATACGTGTAGTAAAATTACTTTCAGAGACCGATGTCAAGGCGCACCGATCCGTGCTGCTCGGAATAGAGCGGAACTTATTCAAAATACAAGAGTGCCCTTGGCTTTCAGGGTGCCACTGGGATGTCTCTCTTAGTCGCAAAGCAGTCATCGCTGCCATTTGTTGTCCAACCAAATCTAAAGGAATAAGGTCTAAAATGACGTTCAAGGCCTCATTTGGAGTAGTTCTGAGCGCCCCACTTATGCAGATCATACTAGATCTTTGCACCTTGGTGAGTAGTCTAAGGTTACCCTCTTTTTCTAATGCAGGCCACCACACGATTACCCCATACAGGAGTATTGGTCTGACGACCGCTGTGAAAATCCATCGACAGATCCGGGGATTTAGCCCCCATTTCTTGCCTATGGCTCTCTTACATGTGTAGAGGGCTACAGAAGCCTTCTCATGACGTTGAACTAGGTTCTCCTTCCAGCTCAACTTCCTATCTAAAATAACGCCTAGAAATTTGGCACTTGTAGAAAGACTTAACCGGGTACCGTTTAGTACCGGTGGAGTCACAGAAGGCACTTTATACTTTCTCGTGAAAAGTACAAGTTCCACTTTACTTGAGCTGACCCTGAGCCCGCAATGGGTGGACCACTTGGATACCTCCCGAAGCGCTCGTTGCATCAGCTCGCATAATGTCTGCGGAAACTTCCCCCTGATTGCAATCGCGACGTCATCGGCGTACGCGACGACTTTTGCGCCACCCCATGCCGTATCTCGCAGTAGCGTGTTTACGGTGAGGTTCCATAGGAGTGGGGATAGGACGCCACCTTGTGGCGTCCCCCTCGACACGTGCCGTGACAATTCGCTCGCACCCAGCTTAGCCCTTACTACTCTGCAACAGAGTAGCTGGCCGATAAAGTCAACCAGTGAGTGTTCAACCCCTAGATCCCTAACGGCGCCAGTTATAGCTTCTGGAAATACGTTATTAAAGGCGCCTTCAATGTCCAGGAAGGCTACAAGACAGAATTCCTTAACGCTGAGAGACTTCTCAATATAGCCGACCAAGCTATGGAGTGCAGTCTCAGTAGATTTGCCTTTGCGGTAGGCATGTTGGTCATTAGACAGTAGTCTACTGTCGATGGTATCGGACAGGTAGCTACTAATAATCCTTTCAAGTGCCTTAAGAGCAAAGGATGATAGACTGATAGGCCTAAGATCCTTTGGATTTGTGTGTGAGGCCTTACCGGCTTTAGGAATAAAGACAGCCGTGACATTTCTCCATGCCAACGGTATGTGATTTAGTTTGAAACAGGCCCTGAAAATAGTACAGAGCCATTTTGCAGACAGCTCCAGTGTCTCAATTAGCTGGGCAGGTATTATCCCATCCGGCCCAGCAGATTTGTATGGTTTAAAGCTTTGGATAGCCCATTTAACCTTTTCTTCCGAAACCAGTATGTTAACGGGGTTGGAGGAGATGAGCGGAGGAGTTCCTTCCTCCGCAATTGTACTACCAGGGAAATGGGTATCTAATAACAATTCAAGGGTTTCCTTTCCCGTTGAGGTCCAGGAACCGTCTTGCTTTTGCAAGAAACCTATCGGGTTAGGGGATCCTGAGAGAATCTTCCTTAGCCTGGCCGTCTCGGAAGCACCCTCGATGCCGCCGCAGAAGTTTCTCCACGAGGATCTCTTTGCCTCCCTTAAAGCTTTTTTATAGGTCTGAAGAGACTTTTTGTACTCTAGCCATACCAGCTCGAGACTAAGTCTCTTGGCTTTGTTGAAGTTTTTCCTACAAGATTTTCGTAGTGAGTCCAACTCGCGTGACCACCAATGGGGTTTACGTTTGCCCCATTGTTTTGGTTCAGGGCAAGCCTGATTTAGGGCATTTGAGCAGGTCAGCGTAAAAACGTCCACCATGTTCTCTAGATCCCCGATACAATTAGGTTCAATAAGAGGTTCGCTGTTTAGCCTATCCTCAAATAACATTTTGTAAGAGCACCAATCTGTGTTTTTTAGGTTTTTTCGCACCTTTGGGCTGGTAATAGAAAAGTTCAATACGATTTCAATATAACGATGATCAGAGAAGGAGTGTTCATCTAGAACCCTCCAACTCTCGATCAATTCAGATAGACTATCACTGCATAGAGTTATATCTAAAACTTCTTTACGATTGCTAGTAATGAAGGTGGGATCCCTACCTTTGTTGCATATAAGTAGGTTAGTAGTTAGAAGGTAGTTGAAGAGTAACTCACCTCGATCATTGATGTCCGTGCTCCCCCAGTTGACATGGTGAGCATTTGCGTCGCTGCCGACCAACATGTGTCCGCTCTCAAATTTGGACACTAAGTTCCGCACCATAGAGGGAGGGGGGTACTCGGCTTCGTACGGCATGTAAGCCGATGCCAGCACCAGTGACATTCCCCCTATCTCCGCAAGAATTGCCGTGACGTCGCCATCACTGTAATTAGGTAAAAGAAAGATATTTAAATCTGCTTTAGCCAGAATGCAGGCTCTAATTTTACCTTTACCGCGCTCCACGAAAAGCTTAAAGCCGGTGGCACTCAACCCACATACCCTTGAGTTACAAACCCAGGGTTCCTGAATGAGTACCACCGTAACGTCGCCTTTGCTCAGGCGACCTAGGAGAGCAGCTGAGGCTGCTTTAGATCGATGGAGGTTTATCTGCAGAATTCTCATGCGAGAAAACCGCTGCCTCCCCTCCAGCCACGACGGTGACATCAGCCACGCTCTCTCCGTCGCTGAGCAGCAGCTCCTCCTCCGCAAACATCCTGTGCATTGTTGGTGCAAAGTTTGTCTGAGAGGAGACGCTGCCTTCAGCGTCGGAGAGTTCCGGTTCCGGCTCCGGTTCGGGTGCCTCAATGTCCACGTCCATTGCTGCACCCGCACCAGAGGCACGCTGAGCGTCCCCGCGGTACACCTTAATGATGACCTCATCGAGGCCATAGCAGACGCGGCCTTGCCTCTTCTCAAGGAGTCCGATGGACTCCTTGTTTAGGGACAAGACCACTTGTCTCGAAGGGCCTTCCGCGTCCTCGACCCGGACGACCCTCCAATCACTTGTTGGGAGGGCCGGGTTCATCACCTGAAGCATCTTTAGGATGCTTTCCGGTGCCGATGGTGTCACCGGAACCCATGCCCTCGCCCGGGGTCTGACTGGAATGTCCTTCCAGTCTACCACCTCCAACTTAGCCCCTGGGTAGACAGGGCCCACCTTTGCAACGGCGGCCTTATACAGCGCCGCCGATCTCAGGTCCTCACAGGCGACCACCTTAATGTGGCCCTGGTACCAACCAGCGTCCTTACAGGCAGGGGGGGTTCCAGGGTTCTCCAGCAGAACGTCAAAGATGACGTTCGCCAGAGCTGCCTTCACCCACCTCCACTGGTCCTTTGGTATGGACCCGAGCTCGTTGCCTCGGTCCAGGACCCCAATAAGGATCCTGTCCTTCGCAACCTCGGCAAAGCTAGGCCTGCCCACCCACGAGTGCGGCCGGATTCTTTTAGAGGCCGGAGTTTGTTCTTCCGCCGATCTTTGTCGCTTTGACGGAGGCACCCGGTTTTCCACCGAAGCCCCAGTGACCCGGAAGTTAGGCAGCAGGGCTTTCGCCCTTTCCACCGCTTCCTTCGCTCTCTGGGACAACGTTTCCAACGGGACCCCGTCGTATCTTTTTAACGTCTTCGCGGCCTTACGCTTGTCAGCGAATTTCAACCGCTCCGACTCCAACATCAGAGGGGCGTGGCTCGTAGTTTCCATCGCTGCCACGCCCTCTATACTATCTTGTGCGGCTACTTGTCGCCTTAGTCCACTCGGGCCAGGCCGTGAGACCGTTGCCTTCGCGAGACTAGGCTTCGCAGCCGCGCCGGTGTTTGACGGGCCCCTAGTGCCTAGTGCCACGGAGGGATCTGCCGTTTCCAGCACAATCCCCGCAGCTTTGCTGGTGCTAGGCCCCGCCATAACACCCGAAGTCACGGGCCGGCGTGCAACACTCACATCCAGCCCGGAAGAGCTCCTATCGGAGCGAAGCGGCGCGTTAGGCGCTTGCGCCTGCGCATTCTTACCCCGAGATGGGGAAGAAGAAAATTTCATGCTTGTCTTACCCCGAGATGGGGAAGACAATTTTTTTGTGTTTTTTGTTGTTGTTGTTGCTTTATTCATCTTGGTCGTACGACCACCTGCTCGACGAGGCAAGCGCAGCGGTCTAGAAATATTGAGGGGGAAATGGGTGGTACACCACGACAGCGCCCCTTGCCGCGGTAAGGCCAAACTTACTCCCTGAGGTGGCCCGGTGTCAGGGAGGCGCCGTTAAAATACAGCCGGAATTTAAACCCCCTGGCTGCAAACCGACCAATGGGCACGGTAACGCTTGACACCCTGGATTAGGGGGGGGGGGGGGGGGATTAGCTAGAGAGGAAGGAGAGCTGGGAGATACTAGGAGGGATACAGGGTATGCGGACCAGAGAGATGTTGGTACGGTAATCTCCACATAAGAATCAGTGCAAGAACGAATCCTACACTGATTCTTATATGGAGCCTCCCTCTTAGTTCGTGGTGGCATGGAAGACCTCGAAAGGAACAACCGTGCCAACACTTAAGCCTCATCCCCACGCCAAGGAGACCAACGATGATGAGGAACCGCTGCTTAACAAAATTAAAATTTTGTATGGCTTGAAATTACCGCTCATTTTTGGTGATATTTTTTCCTGACGAACCAAGTGTCAAACTTTGCTCAAAGGGCGGAAAAAATTCCACCAATCTTACACACAATTTTTAATTTGAATTTCGAGAAAATGTTTCGGTATGCAGTTTTTTAGCCTGCTAACCGCTGCTTAACAAACTTAAAATTTTGTATGGCTTTAAATTACCGCCCATTTTTGGTGATATTTTTTCCTGACGAACCAAGTGTCAAAATTTGTTCAAAGGGCGGAAAAAATTCCACCAATCTTACACACAATTTTTAATTTGAATTTCGAGAAAATGTTTCGGTATGCAGTTTTTTAGCCTGCTAACCGCTGCTTAACAAAATTAAAATTTTGTATGGCTTGAAATTACCCCTCATTTTTGGTGATATTTTTTCCTGACGAACCAAGTGTCAAAATTTGTTCAAAGGGCGGAAAAAATTTCACTAATCTTACACACAATTTTTAATTTGAATTTCGAGAAAATGTTTTGGTATGCAGTTTTTTAGCCTGCTAACCGCTGCTTAATAAAATTAAAATTTTGTATGGCTTGAAATTACCGCCCATTTTTGGTGATATTTTTTCCTGACGAACCAAGTGTCAAAATTTGTTCAAAGGGCGGAAAAAATTCCACCAATCTTACACACAATTTTTAATTTGAATTTCGAGAAAATGTTTTGGTATGCAGTTTTTTAGCCTGCTAACCGCTGCTTAACAAAATTAAAATTTTGTATGGCGTGAAATTACCGCTCATTTTTGGTGATATTTTTTTCAGGCGAACCAAGTGTCAAAATTTCTTAAAATAACGGAAAATATCTTACACACAATTTTTAATTTGAATTTCAAAAAAAACTTTCGGTATGCAGTTGTTTAGCCTGCTAACCGCTGCTTAACAAATTTAAAATTTTGTATGGCTTGAAATTACCCCTCATTTTTGGTGATATTTTTTCCTGACGAACCAAGTGTCAAAATTTGTTCAAAGGGCGGAAAAAATTCCACCAATCTTACACACAATTTTTAATTTGAATTTCGAGAAAATGTTTCGGTATGCAGTTTTTTAGCCTGCTAACCGCTGCTTAACAAAATTAAAATTTTGTATGGCTTGAAATTACCGCCCATATTTGGTGATATTTTTTCCTGACGAACCATGTGTCAAAATTTGTTCAAAGGGCGGAAAAAATTCCACCAATCTTACACACAATTTTTAATTTGAATTTCGAGAAAATGTTTCGGTATGCAGTTGTTTAGCCTGCTAACCGCTGCTGAACAAAATTAAAATTTTGTATGGCTTGAAATTACCGCTCATTTTTGGTGATATTTTTTCCTGACGAACCAAGTGTCAAAATTTGTTCAAAGGGCGGAAAAAACTCCACCAATCTTACACACAATTTTTAATTTGAATTTCGAGAAAATGTTTCGGTATGAAGTTTTTTAGCCTGCTAACCGCTGCTTAACAAAATTAAAATTTTGTATGGCTTGAAACTACCGCTCATTTTTGGTGATATTTTTTCCTGACGAACCAAGTGTCAAAATTTGTTAAAATAACGGAAAAAATCTTACACACAATTTTTAATTTGAATTTCAAAAAAAACTTTCGGTATGCAGTTGTTTAGCCTGCTAACCGCTGCTTAACAAAATTAAAATTTTGTATGGCTTGAAATTACCGCTCATTTTTGGTGATATTTTTTTCAGGCGAACCAAGTGTCAAAATTTCTTAAAATAACGGAAAATATCTTACACACAATTTTTAATTTGAATTTCAAAAAAAACTTTCGGTATGCAGTTGTTTAGCCTGCTAACCGCTGCTTAACAAATTTAAAATTTTGTATGGCTTGAAATTACCCCTCATTTTTGGTGATATTTTTTCCTGACGAACCAAGTGTCAAAATTTGTTCAAAGGGCGGAAAAAATTCCACCAATCTTACACACAATTTTTATTTTGAATTTCGAGAAAATGTTTCGGTATGCAGTTTTTTAGCCTGCTAACCGCTGCTTAACAAAATTAAAATTTTGTATGGCTTGAAATTACCGCCCATATTTGGTGATATTTTTTCCTGACGAACCATGTGTCAAAATTTGTTCAAAGGGCGGAAAAAATTCCACCAATCTTACACACAATTTTTAATTTGAATTTCGAGAAAATGTTTCGGTATGCAGTTGTTTAGCCTGCTAACCGCTGCTGAACAAAATTAAAATTTTGTATGGCTTGAAATTACCGCTCATTTTTGGTGATATTTTTTCCTGACGAACCAAGTGTCAAAATTTGTTAAAATAACGGAAAAAATCTTACACACAATTTTTAATTTGAATTTGAAAAAAAACTTTCGGTATGCAGTTGTTTAGCCTGCTAACCGCTGCTTAACAAAATTAAAATTTTGTATGGCTTGAAATTACCGCTCATTTTTGGTGATATTTTTTTCAGACGAACCAAGTGTCAAAATTTCTTAAAATAACGGAAAATATCTTACACACAATTTTTAATTTGAATTTCAAAAAAAACTTTCGGTATGCAGTTGTTTAGCCTGCTAACCGCTGCTGAACAAAATTAAAACTTTGTATGGCTTGAAATTGCCGCTCATTTTTGGTGATATTTTTTCCTGACGAACCAAGTGTCAAACTTTGTTCAAAGGGCGGAAAAAATTCCACCAATCTTACACACAATTTTTAATTTGAATTTCGAGAAAATGTTTCGGTATGCAGTTTTTTAGCCTGCTAACCGCTGCTTAACAAACTTAAAATTTTGTATGGCTTTAAATTACCGCCCATTTTTGGTGATATTTTTTCCTGACGAACCAAGTGTCAAAATTTGTGCAAAGGGCGGAAAAAATTCCACCAATCTTACACACAATTTTTAATTTGAATTTCGAGAAAATGTTTCGGTATGCAGTTGTTTAGCCTGCTAACCGCTGCTTAACAAAATTAAAATTTTGTATGGCTTGAAATTACCGCTCATTTTTGGTGATATTTTTTCCTGACGAACCAAGTGTCAAACTTTGCTCAAAGGGCGGAAAAAATTCCACCAATCTTACACACAATTTTTAATTTGAATTTCGAGAAAATGTTTCGGTATGCAGTTTTTTAGCCTGCTAACCGCTGCTTAACAAACTTAAAATTTTGTATGGCTTTAAATTACCGCCCATTTTTGGTGATATTTTTTCCTGACGAACCAAGTGTCAAAATTTGTTCAAAGGGCGGAAAAAATTCCACCAATCTTACACACAATTTTTAATTTGAATTTCGAAAAAATGTTTCGGTATGCAGTTTTTTAGCCTGCTAACCGCTGCTTAACAAAATTAAAATTTTGTATGGCTTGAAATTACCGCCCATATTTGGTGATATTTTTTCCTGACGAACCATGTGTCAAAATTTGTTCAAAGGGCGGAAAAAATTCCACCAATCTTACACACAATTTTTAATTTGAATTTCGAGAAAATGTTTCGGTATGCAGTTTTTTAGCCTGCTAACCGCTGCTTAATAAAATTAAAATTTTGTATGGCTTGAAATTACCGCCCATTTTTGGTGATATTTTTTCCTGACGAACCAAGTGTCAAAATTTGTTCAAAGGGCGGAAAAAATTCCACCAATCTTACACACAATTTTTAATTTGAATTTCGAAAAAATGTTTCGGTATGCAGTTGTTTAGCCTGCTAACCGCTGCTTAACAAAATTAAAATTTTGTATGGGTTGAAATTACCGCTCATTTTTGGTGATATTTTTTCCTGACGAACCAAGTGTCAAAATTTGTTAAAATAACGGAAAAAATCTTACACACAATTTTTAATTTGAATTTCAAAAACAACTTTCGGTATGCAGTTGTTTAGCCTGCTAACCGCTGCTTAACAAATTTAAAATTTTGTATGGGTTGAAATTACCGCTCATTTTTGGTGATATTTTTTCCTGACGAACCATGTGTCAAAATTTGTTCAAAGGGCGGAAAAAATTCCACCAATCTTACACACAATTTTTAATTTGAATTTCGAAAAAATGTTTCGGTATGCAGTTGTTTAGCCTGCTAACCGCTGCTTAACAAAATTAAAATTTTGTATGGGTTGAAATTACCGCTCATTTTTGGTGATATTTTTTCCTGACGAACCATGTGTCAAAATTTGTTCAAAGGGCGGAAAAAATTCCACCAATCTTACACACAATTTTTAATTTGAATTTCGAGAAAATGTTTCGGTATGCAGTTGTTTAGCCTGCTAACCGCTGCTTAACAAAATTAAAATTTTGTATGGCTTGAAATTACCGCTCATTTTTGGTGATATTTTTTCCTGACGAACCAAGTGTCAAAATTTGTTCAAAGGGCGGAAAAAACTCCACCAATCTTACACACAATTTTTAATTTGAATTTCGAGAAAATGTTTCGGTATGAAGTTTTTTAGCCTGCTAACCGCTGCTTAACAAAATTAAAATTTTGTATGGCTTGAAACTACCGCTCATTTTTGGTGATATTTTTTCCTGACGAACCAAGTGTCAAAATTTGTTAAAATAACGGAAAAAATCTTACACACAATTTTTAATTTGAATTTCAAAAAAAACTTTCGGTATGCAGTTGTTTAGCCTGCTAACCGCTGCTTAACAAAATTAAAATTTTGTATGGCTTGAAATTACCGCTCATTTTTGGTGATATTTTTTTCAGGCGAACCAAGTGTCAAAATTTCTTAAAATAACGGAAAATAAAGTTGTTTAGCCTGCTAACCGCTGCTTAACAAATTTAAAATTTTGTATGGCTTGAAATTACCCCTCATTTTTGGTGATATTTTTTCCTGACGAACCAAGTGTCAAAATTTGTTCAAAGGGCGGAAAAAATTCCACCAATCTTACACACAATTTTTAATTTGAATTTCGAGAAAATGTTTCGGTATGCAGTTTTTTAGCCTGCTAACCGCTGCTTAACAAAATTAAAATTTTGTATGGCTTGAAATTACCGCCCATATTTGGTGATATTTTTTCCTGACGAACCATGTGTCAAAATTTGTTCAAAGGGCGGAAAAAATTCCACCAATCTTACACACAATTTTTAATTTAAATTTCGAGAAAATGTTTCGGTATGCAGTTGTTTAGCCTGCTAACCGCTGCTGAACAAAATTAAAATTTTGTATGGCTTGAAATTACCGCTCATTTTTGGTGATATTTTTTCCTGACGAACCAAGTGTCAAAATTTGTTCAAAGGGCGGAAAAAACTCCACCAATCTTACACACAATTTTTAATTTGAATTTCGAGAAAATGTTTCGGTATGAAGTTTTTTAGCCTGCTAACCGCTGCTTAACAAAATTAAAATTTTGTATGGCTTGAAACTACCGCTCATTTTTGGTGATATTTTTTCCTGACGAACCAAGTGTCAAAATTTGTTAAAATAACGGAAAAAATCTTACACACAATTTTTAATTTGAATTTCAAAAAAAACTTTCGGTATGCAGTTGTTTAGCCTGCTAACCGCTGCTTAACAAAATTAAAATTTTGTATGGCTTGAAATTACCGCTCATTTTTGGTGATATTTTTTTCAGGCGAACCAAGTGTCAAAATTTCTTAAAATAACGGAAAATATCTTACACACAATTTTTAATTTGAATTTCAAAAAAAACTTTCGGTATGCAGTTGTTTAGCCTGCTAACCGCTGCTTAACAAATTTAAAATTTTGTATGGCTTGAAATTACCCCTCATTTTTGGTGATATTTTTTCCTGACGAACCAAGTGTCAAAATTTGTTCAAAGGGCGGAAAAAATTCCACCAATCTTACACACAATTTTTAATTTGAATTTCGAGAAAATGTTTCGGTATGCAGTTTTTTAGCCTGCTAACCGCTGCTTAACAAAATTAAAATTTTGTATGGCTTGAAATTACCGCCCATATTTGGTGATATTTTTTCCTGACGAACCATGTGTCAAAATTTGTTCAAAGGGCGGAAAAAATTCCACCAATCTTACACACAATTTTTAATTTGAATTTCGAGAAAATGTTTCGGTATGCAGTTGTTTAGCCTGCTAACCGCTGCTGAACAAAATTAAAATTTTGTATGGCTTGAAATTACCGCTCATTTTTGGTGATATTTTTTCCTGACGAACCAAGTGTCAAAATTTGTTAAAATAACGGAAAAAATCTTACACACAATTTTTAATTTGAATTTGAAAAAAAACTTTCGGTATGCAGTTGTTTAGCCTGCTAACCGCTGCTTAACAAAATTAAAATTTTGTATGGCTTGAAATTACCGCTCATTTTTGGTGATATTTTTTTCAGACGAACCAAGTGTCAAAATTTCTTAAAATAACGGAAAATATCTTACACACAATTTTTAATTTGAATTTCAAAAAAAACTTTCGGTATGCAGTTGTTTAGCCTGCTAACCGCTGCTGAACAAAATTAAAACTTTGTATGGCTTGAAATTACCGCTCATTTTTGGTGATATTTTTTCCTGACGAACCAAGTGTCAAACTTTGTTCAAAGGGCGGAAAAAATTCCACCAATCTTACACACAATTTTTAATTTGAATTTCGAGAAAATGTTTCGGTATGCAGTTTTTTAGCCTGCTAACCGCTGCTTAACAAGCTTAAAATTTTGTATGGCTTTAAATTACCGCCCATTTTTGGTGATATTTTTTCCTGACGAACCAAGTGTCAAAATTTGTTCAAAGGGCGGAAAAAATTCCACCAATCTTACACACAATTTTTAATTTGAATTTCGAGAAAATGTTTCGGTATGCAGTTGTTTAGCCTGCTAACCGCTGCTTAACAAAATTAAAATTTTGTATGGCTTGAAATTACCGCCCATATTTGGTGATATTTTTTCCTGACGAACCATGTGTCAAAATTTGTTCAAAGGGCGGAAAAAATTCCACCAATCTTACACACAATTTTTAATTTAAATTTCGAGAAAATGTTTCGGTATGCAGTTGTTTAGCCTGCTAACCGCTGCTGAACAAAATTAAAATTTTGTATGGCTTGAAATTACCGCTCATTTTTGGTGATATTTTTTCCTGACGAACCAAGTGTCAAAATTTGTTCAAAGGGCGGAAAAAACTCCACCAATCTTACACACAATTTTTAATTTGAATTTCGAGAAAATGTTTCGGTATGAAGTTTTTTAGCCTGCTAACCGCTGCTTAACAAAATTAAAATTTTGTATGGCTTGAAACTACCGCTCATTTTTGGTGATATTTTTTCCTGACGAACCAAGTGTCAAAATTTGTTAAAATAACGGAAAAAATCTTACACACAATTTTTAATTTGAATTTCAAAAAAAACTTTCGGTATGCAGTTGTTTAGCCTGCTAACCGCTGCTTAACAAAATTAAAATTTTGTATGGCTTGAAATTACCGCTCATTTTTGGTGATATTTTTTTCAGGCGAACCAAGTGTCAAAATTTCTTAAAATAACGGAAAATATCTTACACACAATTTTTAATTTGAATTTCAAAAAAAACTTTCGGTATGCAGTTGTTTAGCCTGCTAACCGCTGCTTAACAAATTTAAAATTTTGTATGGCTTGAAATTACCCCTCATTTTTGGTGATATTTTTTCCTGACGAACCAAGTGTCAAAATTTGTTCAAAGGGCGGAAAAAATTCCACCAATCTTACACACAATTTTTAATTTGAATTTCGAGAAAATGTTTCGGTATGCAGTTTTTTAGCCTGCTAACCGCTGCTTAACAAAATTAAAATTTTGTATGGCTTGAAATTACCGCCCATATTTGGTGATATTTTTTCCTGACGAACCATGTGTCAAAATTTGTTCAAAGGGCGGAAAAAATTCCACCAATCTTACACACAATTTTTAATTTGAGTTTCGAGAAAATGTTTCGGTATGCAGTTGTTTAGCCTGCTAACCGCTGCTGAACAAAATTAAAATTTTGTATGGCTTGAAATTACCGCTCATTTTTGGTGATATTTTTTCCTGACGAACCAAGTGTCAAAATTTGTTAAAATAACGGAAAAAATCTTACACACAATTTTTAATTTGAATTTGAAAAAAAACTTTCGGTATGCAGTTGTTTAGCCTGCTAACCGCTGCTTAACAAAATTAAAATTTTGTATGGCTTGAAATTACCGCTCATTTTTGGTGATATTTTTTTCAGACGAACCAAGTGTCAAAATTTCTTAAAATAACGGAAAATATCTTACACACAATTTTTAATTTGAATTTCAAAAAAAACTTTCGGTATGCAGTTGTTTAGCCTGCTAACCGCTGCTGAACAAAATTAAAACTTTGTATGGCTTGAAATTACCGCTCATTTTTGGTGATATTTTTTCCTGACGAACCAAGTGTCAAACTTTGTTCAAAGGGCGGAAAAAATTCCACCAATCTTACACACAATTTTTAATTTGAATTTCGAGAAAATGTTTCGGTATGCAGTTTTTTAGCCTGCTAACCGCTGCTTAACAAACTTAAAATTTTGTATGGCTTTAAATTACCGCCCATTTTTGGTGATATTTTTTCCTGACGAACCAAGTGTCAAAAGTTGTTCAAAGGGCGGAAAAAATTCCACCAATCTTACACACAATTTTTAATTTGAATTTCGAGAAAATGTTTCGGTATGCAGTTGTTTAGCCTGCTAACCGCTGCTTAACAAAATTAAAATTTTGTATGGCTTGAAATTACCGCTCATTTTTGGTGATATTTTTTCCTGACGAACCAAGTGTCAAACTTTGTTCAAAGGGCGGAAAAAATTCCACCAATCTTACACACAATTTTTAATTTGAATTTCGAGAAAATGTTTCGGTATGCAGTTTTTTAGCCTGCTAACCGCTGCTTAACAAACTTAAAATTTTGTATGGCTTTAAATTACCGCTCATTTTTGGTGATATTTTTTCCTGACGAACCAAGTGTCAAAATTTGTTCAAAGGGCGGAAAAAATTCCACCAATCTTACACACAATTTTTAATTTGAATTTCGAGAAAATGTTTCGGTATGCAGTTTTTTAGCCTGCTAACCGCTGCTTAACAAAATTAAAATTTTGTATGGCTTGAAATTACCGCCCATTTTTGGTGATATTTTTTTCTGACGAACCATGTGTCAAAATTTGTTCAAAGGGCGGAAAAAATTCCACTAATCTTACACACAATTTTTAATTTGAATTTCGAGAAAATGTTTTGGTATGCAGTTTTTTAGCCTGCTAACCGCTGCTTAATAAAATTAAAATTTTGTATGGCTTGAAATTACCGCCCATTTTTGGTGATATTTTTTCCTGACGAACCAAGTGTCAAAATTTTTTCAAAGGGCGGAAAAAATTCCACCAATCTTACACACAATTTTTAATTTGAATTTCGAGAAAATGTTTCGGTATGCAGTTTTTTAGCCTGCTAACCGCTGCTTAACAAAATTAAAATTTTGTATGGCTTGAAATTACCGCCCATTTTTGGTGATATTTTTTTCTGACGAACCATGTGTCAAAATTTGTTCAAAGGGCGGAAAAAATTCCACTAATCTTACACACAATTTTTAATTTGAATTTCGAGAAAATGTTTCGGTATGCAGTTGTTTAGCCTGCTAACCGCTGCTTAACAAAATTAAAATTTTGTATGGCTTGAAATTACCGCCCATTTTTGGTGATATTTTTTCCTGACGAACCAAGTGTCAAAATTTGTTCAAAGGGCGGAAAAAATTCCACCAATCTTACACACAATTTTTAATTTGAATTTCGAGAAAATGTTTCGGTATGCAGTTTTTTAGCCTGCTAACCGCTGCTTAATAAAATTAAAATTTTGTATGGCTTGAAATTACCGCTCATTTTTGGTGATATTTTTTCCTGACGAACCAAGTGTCAAAATTTGTTAAAATAACGGAAAAAATCTTACACACAATTTTTAATTTGAATTTCAAAAACAACTTTCGGTATGCAGGTGTTTAGCCTGCTTAACGCTGCTTAATAAAGTTAAAATTTTGTATGGCTTGAAATTACCGCTCATTTTTGGTGATATTTTTTTCAGGCGAACCAAGTGTCAAAATTTCTTAAAATAACGGAAAATATCTTACACACAATTTTTAATTTGAATTTCAAAAAAAACTTTCGGTATGCAGTTGTTTAGCCTGCTAACCGCTGCTTAACAAAATTAAAATTTTGTATGGCTTGAAATTACCGCCCATTTTTGGTGATATTTTTTTCTGACGAACCATGTGTCAAAATTTGTTCAAAGGGCGGAAAAAATTCCACTAATCTTACACACAATTTTTAATTTGAATTTCGAGAAAATGTTTTGGTATGCAGTTTTTTAGCCTGCTAACCGCTGCTTAATAAAATTAAAATTTTGTATGGCTTGAAATTACCGCACATTTTTGGTGATATTTTTTCCTGACGAACCAAGTGTCAAAATTTGTTCAAAGGGCGGAAAAAATTCCACCAATCTTACACACAATTTTTAATTTGAATTTCGAGAAAATGTTTCGGTATGCAGTTTTTTAGCCTGCTAACCGCTGCTTAACAAAATTAAAATTTTGTATGGCTTGAAATTACCGCCCATTTTTGGTGATATTTTTTTCTGACGAACCATGTGTCAAAATTTGTTCAAAGGGCGGAAAAAATTCCACTAATCTTACACACAATTTTTAATTTGAATTTCGAGAAAATGTTTCGGTATGCAGTTGTTTAGCCTGCTAACCGCTGCTTAACAAAATTAAAATTTTGTATGGCTTGAAATTACCGCCCATTTTTGGTGATATTTTTTCCTGACGAACCAAGTGTCAAAATTTGTTCAAAGGGCGGAAAAAATTCCACCAATCTTACACACAATTTTTAATTTGAATTTCGAGAAAATGTTTCGGTATGCAGTTTTTTAGCCTGCTAACCGCTGCTTAACAAAATTAAAATTTTGTATGGCTTGAAATTACCGCTCATTTTTGGTGATATTTTTTCCTGACGAACCAAGTGTCAAAATTTGTTAAAATAACGGAAAAAATCTTACACACAATTTTTAATTTGAATTTCAAAAACAACTTTCGGTATGCAGGTGTTTAGCCTGCTTAACGGTGCTTAATAAAGTTAAAATTTTGTATGGCTTGAAATTACCGCCCATTTTTGGTGATATTTTTTTCTGACGAACCATGTGTCAAAATTTGTTCAAAGGGCGGAAAAAATTCCACTAATCTTACACACAATTTTTAATTTGAATTTCGAGAAAATGTTTTGGTATGCAGTTTTTTAGCCTGCTAACCGCTGCTTAATAAAATTAAAATTTTGTATGGCTTGAAATTACCGCACATTTTTGGTGATATTTTTTCCTGACGAACCAAGTGTCAAAATTTGTTCAAAGGGCGGAAAAAATTCCACCAATCTTACACACAATTTTTAATTTGAATTTCGAGAAAATGTTTCGGTATGCAGTTTTTTAGCCTGCTAACCGCTGCTTAATAAAATTAAAATTTTGTATGGCTTGAAATTACCGCACATTTTTGGTGATATTTTTTCCTGACGAACCAAGTGTCAAAATTTGTTCAAAGGGCGGAAAAAATTCCACCAATCTTACACACAATTTTTAATTTGAATTTCGAGAAAATGTTTCGGTATGCAGTTTTTTAGCCTGCTAACCGCTGCTTAACAAAATTAAAATTTTGTATGGCTTGAAATTACCGCCCATTTTTGGTGATATTTTTTTCTGACGAACCATGTGTCAAAATTTGTTCAAAGGGCGGAAAAAATTCCACTAATCTTACACACAATTTTTAATTTGAATTTCGAGAAAATGTTTCGGTATGCAGTTGTTTAGCCTGCTAACCGCTGCTTAACAAAATTAAAATTTTGTATGGCTTGAAATTACCGCCCATTTTTGGTGATATTTTTTCCTGACGAACCAAGTGTCAAAATTTGTTCAAAGGGCGGAAAAAATTCCACCAATCTTACACACAATTTTTAATTTGAATTTCGAGAAAATGTTTCGGTATGCAGTTTTTTAGCCTGCTAACCGCTGCTTAACAAAATTAAAATTTTGTATGGCTTGAAATTACCGCTCATTTTTGGTGATATTTTTTCCTGACGAACCAAGTGTCAAAATTTGTTAAAATAACGGAAAAAATCTTACACACAATTTTTAATTTGAATTTCAAAAACAACTTTCGGTATGCAGGTGTTTAGCCTGCTTAACGGTGCTTAATAAAGTTAAAATTTTGTATGGCTTGAAATTACCGCCCATTTTTGGTGATATTTTTTTCTGACGAACCATGTGTCAAAATTTGTTCAAAGGGCGGAAAAAATTCCACTAATCTTACACACAATTTTTAATTTGAATTTCGAGAAAATGTTTTGGTATGCAGTTTTTTAGCCTGCTAACCGCTGCTTAATAAAATTAAAATTTTGTATGGCTTGAAATTACCGCACATTTTTGGTGATATTTTTTCCTGACGAACCAAGTGTCAAAATTTGTTCAAAGGGCGGAAAAAATTCCACCAATCTTACACACAATTTTTAATTTGAATTTCGAGAAAATGTTTCGGTATGCAGTTTTTTAGCCTGCTAACCGCTGCTTAACAAAATTAAAATTTTGTATGGCTTGAAATTACCGCCCATTTTTGGTGATATTTTTTTCTGACGAACCATGTGTCAAAATTTGTTCAAAGGGCGGAAAAAATTCCACTAATCTTACACACAATTTTTAATTTGAATTTCGAGAAAATGTTTCGGTATGCAGTTGTTTAGCCTGCTAACCGCTGCTTAACAAAATTAAAATTTTGTATGGCTTGAAATTACCGCCCATTTTTGGTGATATTTTTTCCTGACGAACCAAGTGTCAAAATTTGTTCAAAGGGCGGAAAAAATTCCACTAATCTTACACACAATTTTTAATTTGAATTTCGAGAAAATGTTTTGGTATGCAGTTTTTTAGCCTGCTAACCGCTGCTTAATAAAATTAAAATTTTGTATGGCTTGAAATTACCGCACATTTTTGGTGATATTTTTTCCTGACGAACCAAGTGTCAAAATTTGTTCAAAGGGCGGAAAAAATTCCACCAATCTTACACACAATTTTTAATTTAAATTTCGAGAAAATGTTTCGGTATGCAGTTGTTTAGCCTGCTAACCGCTGCTGAACAAAATTAAAATTTTGTATGGCTTGAAATTACCGCTCATTTTTGGTGATATTTTTTCCTGACGAACCAAGTGTCAAAATTTGTTCAAAGGGCGGAAAAAACTCCACCAATCTTACACACAATTTTTAATTTGAATTTCGAGAAAATGTTTCGGTATGAAGTTTTTTAGCCTGCTAACCGCTGCTTAACAAAATTAAAATTTTGTATGGCTTGAAACTACCGCTCATTTTTGGTGATATTTTTTCCTGACGAACCAAGTGTCAAAATTTGTTAAAATAACGGAAAAAATCTTACACACAATTTTTAATTTGAATTTCAAAAAAAACTTTCGGTATGCAGTTGTTTAGCCTGCTAACCGCTGCTTAACAAAATTAAAATTTTGTATGGCTTGAAATTACCGCTCATTTTTGGTGATATTTTTTTCAGGCGAACCAAGTGTCAAAATTTCTTAAAATAACGGAAAATATCTTACACACAATTTTTAATTTGAATTTCAAAAAAAACTTTCGGTATGCAGTTGTTTAGCCTGCTAACCGCTGCTTAACAAATTTAAAATTTTGTATGGCTTGAAATTACCCCTCATTTTTGGTGATATTTTTTCCTGACGAACCAAGTGTCAAAATTTGTTCAAAGGGCGGAAAAAATTCCACCAATCTTACACACAATTTTTAATTTGAATTTCGAGAAAATGTTTCGGTATGCAGTTTTTTAGCCTGCTAACCGCTGCTTAACAAAATTAAAATTTTGTATGGCTTGAAATTACCGCCCATATTTGGTGATATTTTTTCCTGACGAACCATGTGTCAAAATTTGTTCAAAGGGCGGAAAAAATTCCACCAATCTTACACACAATTTTTAATTTGAATTTCGAGAAAATGTTTCGGTATGCAGTTGTTTAGCCTGCTAACCGCTGCTGAACAAAATTAAAATTTTGTATGGCTTGAAATTACCGCTCATTTTTGGTGATATTTTTTCCTGACGAACCAAGTGTCAAAATTTGTTAAAATAACGGAAAAAATCTTACACACAATTTTTAATTTGAATTTGAAAAAAAACTTTCGGTATGCAGTTGTTTAGCCTGCTAACCGCTGCTTAACAAAATTAAAATTTTGTATGGCTTGAAATTACCGCTCATTTTTGGTGATATTTTTTTCAGACGAACCAAGTGTCAAAATTTCTTAAAATAACGGAAAATATCTTACACACAATTTTTAATTTGAATTTCAAAAAAAACTTTCGGTATGCAGTTGTTTAGCCTGCTAACCGCTGCTGAACAAAATTAAAACTTTGTATGGCTTGAAATTACCGCTCATTTTTGGTGATATTTTTTCCTGACGAACCAAGTGTCAAACTTTGTTCAAAGGGCGGAAAAAATTCCACCAATCTTACACACAATTTTTAATTTGAATTTCGAGAAAATGTTTCGGTATGCAGTTTTTTAGCCTGCTAACCGCTGCTTAACAAAATTAAAATTTTGTATGGCTTGAAATTACCGCTCATTTTTGGTGATATTTTTTCCTGACGAACCAAGTGTCAAACTTTGTTCAAAGGGCGGAAAAAATTCCACCAATCTTACACACAATTTTTAATTTGAATTTCGAGAAAATGTTTCGGTATGCAGTTTTTTAGCCTGCTAACCGCTGCTTAACAAACTTAAAATTTTGTATGGCTTTAAATTACCGCCCATTTTTGGTGATATTTTTTCCTGACGAACCAAGTGTCAAAATTTGTTCAAAGGGCGGAAAAAATTCCACCAATCTTACACACAATTTTTAATTTGAATTTCGAGAAAATGTTTCGGTATGCAGTTTTTTAGCCTGCTAACCGCTGCTTAACAAAATTAAAATTTTGTATGGCTTGAAATTACCGCCCATTTTTGGTGATATTTTTTTCTGACGAACCATGTGTCAAAATTTGTTCAAAGGGCGGAAAAAATTCCACTAATCTTACACACAATTTTTAATTTGAATTTCGAGAAAATGTTTTGGTATGCAGTTTTTTAGCCTGCTAACCGCTGCTTAATAAAATTAAAATTTTGTATGGCTTGAAATTACCGCCCATTTTTGGTGATATTTTTTCCTGACGAACCAAGTGTCAAAATTTTTTCAAAGGGCGGAAAAAATTCCACCAATCTTACACACAATTTTTAATTTGAATTTCGAGAAAATGTTTCGGTATGCAGTTTTTTAGCCTGCTAACCGCTGCTTAACAAAATTAAAATTTTGTATGGCTTGAAATTACCGCCCATTTTTGGTGATATTTTTTTCTGACGAACCATGTGTCAAAATTTGTTCAAAGGGCGGAAAAAATTCCACTAATCTTACACACAATTTTTAATTTGAATTTCGAGAAAATGTTTCGGTATGCAGTTGTTTAGCCTGCTAACCGCTGCTTAACAAAATTAAAATTTTGTATGGCTTGAAATTACCGCCCATTTTTGGTGATATTTTTTCCTGACGAACCAAGTGTCAAAATTTGTTCAAAGGGCGGAAAAAATTCCACCAATCTTACACACAATTTTTAATTTGAATTTCGAGAAAATGTTTCGGTATGCAGTTTTTTAGCCTGCTAACCGCTGCTTAATAAAATTAAAATTTTGTATGGCTTGAAATTACCGCTCATTTTTGGTGATATTTTTTCCTGACGAACCAAGTGTCAAAATTTGTTAAAATAACGGAAAAAATCTTACACACAATTTTTAATTTGAATTTCAAAAACAACTTTCGGTATGCAGGTGTTTAGCCTGCTTAACGCTGCTTAATAAAGTTAAAATTTTGTATGGCTTGAAATTACCGCTCATTTTTGGTGATATTTTTTTCAGGCGAACCAAGTGTCAAAATTTCTTAAAATAACGGAAAATATCTTACACACAATTTTTAATTTGAATTTCAAAAAAAACTTTCGGTATGCAGTTGTTTAGCCTGCTAACCGCTGCTTAACAAAATTAAAATTTTGTATGGCTTGAAATTACCGCCCATTTTTGGTGATATTTTTTTCTGACGAACCATGTGTCAAAATTTGTTCAAAGGGCGGAAAAAATTCCACTAATCTTACACACAATTTTTAATTTGAATTTCGAGAAAATGTTTTGGTATGCAGTTTTTTAGCCTGCTAACCGCTGCTTAATAAAATTAAAATTTTGTATGGCTTGAAATTACCGCACATTTTTGGTGATATTTTTTCCTGACGAACCAAGTGTCAAAATTTGTTCAAAGGGCGGAAAAAATTCCACCAATCTTACACACAATTTTTAATTTGAATTTCGAGAAAATGTTTCGGTATGCAGTTTTTTAGCCTGCTAACCGCTGCTTAACAAAATTAAAATTTTGTATGGCTTGAAATTACCGCCCATTTTTGGTGATATTTTTTTCTGACGAACCATGTGTCAAAATTTGTTCAAAGGGCGGAAAAAATTCCACTAATCTTACACACAATTTTTAATTTGAATTTCGAGAAAATGTTTCGGTATGCAGTTGTTTAGCCTGCTAACCGCTGCTTAACAAAATTAAAATTTTGTATGGCTTGAAATTACCGCCCATTTTTGGTGATATTTTTTCCTGACGAACCAAGTGTCAAAATTTGTTCAAAGGGCGGAAAAAATTCCACCAATCTTACACACAATTGTTAATTTGAATTTCGAGAAAATGTTTCGGTATGCAGTTTTTTAGCCTGCTAACCGCTGCTTAACAAAATTAAAATTTTGTATGGCTTGAAATTACCGCTCATTTTTGGTGATATTTTTTCCTGACGAACCAAGTGTCAAAATTTGTTAAAATAACGGAAAAAATCTTACACACAATTTTTAATTTGAATTTCAAAAACAACTTTCGGTATGCAGGTGTTTAGCCTGCTTAACGCTGCTTAATAAAGTTAAAATTTTGTATGGCTTGAAATTACCGCTCATTTTTGGTGATATTTTTTTCAGGCGAACCAAGTGTCAAAATTTCTTAAAATAACGGAAAATATCTTACACACAATTTTTAATTTGAATTTCAAAAAAAACTTTCGGTATGCAGTTGTTTAGCCTGCTAACCGCTGCTTAACAAACTTAAAATTTTGTATGGCTTGAAATTACCGCTCATTTTTGGTGATATTTTTTTCAGGCGAACCAAGTGTCAAAATTTCTTAAAATAACGGAAAATATCTTACACACAATTTTTAATTTGAATTTCAAAAAAAACTTTCGGTATGCAGTTGTTTAGCCTGCTAACCGCTGCTTAACAAACTTAAAATTTTGTATGGCTTGAAATTACCCCTCATTTTTGGTGATATTTTTTCCTGACGAACCAAGTGTCAAAATTTGTTCAAAGGGCGGAAAAAATTCCACTAATCTTACACACAATTTTTAATTTGAATTTCGAGAAAATGTTTCGGTATGCAGTTTTTTAGCCTGCTAACCGCTGCTTAACAAAATTAAAATTTTGTATGGCTTGAAATTACCGCCCATTTTTGGTGATATTTTTTTCTGACGAACCATGTGTCAAAATTTGTTCAAAGGGCGGAAAAAATTCCACTAATCTTACACACAATTTTTAATTTGAATTTCGAGAAAATGTTTCGGTATGCAGTTGTTTAGCCTGCTAACCGCTGCTTAACAAAATTAAAATTTTGTATGGCTTGAAATTACCCCTCATTTTTGGTGATATTTTTTCCTGACGAACCAAGTGTCAAAATTTGTTCAAAGGGCGGAAAAAATTCCACCAATCTTACACACAATTTTTAATTTGAATTTCGAGAAAATGTTTCGGTATGCAGTTTTTAGCCTGCTAACCGCTGCTTAATAAAATTAAAATTTTGTATGGCTTGAAATTACCGCCCATTTTTGGTGATATTTTTTCCTGACGAACCAAGTGTCAAAATTTGTTCAAAGGGCGGAAAAAATTCCACCAATCTTACACACAATTTTTAATTTGAATTTCAAAAACAACTTTCGGTATGCAGGTGTTTAGCCTGCTAAACGCTGCTTAATAAAGTTAAAATTTTGTATGGCTTGAAATTACCGCTCATTTTTGGTGATATTTTTTCCTGACGAACCAAGTGTCAAAATTTGTTAAAATAACGGAAAAAATCTTACACACAATTTTTAATTTGAATTTCAAAAAAACTTTCGGATGCAGTTGTTTAGCCTGCTAACCGCTGCTTAACAAAATTAAAATTTTGTATGGCTTGAAATTACCGCTCATTTTTGGTGATATTTTTTTCAGGCGAACCAAGTGTCAAAATTTCTTAAAATAACGGAAAATATCTTACACACAATTTTTAATTTGAATTTCAAAAAAAGCTTTCGCTATGCAGTTGTTTAGCCTGCTAACCGCTGCTTAACAAACTTAAAATTTTGTATGGCTTGAAATTACCGCTCATTTTTGGTGATATTTTTTTCAGGCGAACCAAGTGTCAAAATTTCTTAAAATAACGGAAAATATCTTACACACAATTTTTAATTTGAATTTCAAAAAAAACTTTCGGTATGCAGTTGTTTAGCCTGCTAACCGCTGCTTAACAAACTTAAAATTTTGTATGGCTTGAAACTACCCCTCATTTTTGGTGATATTTTTTCCTGACGAACCAAGTGTCAAAATTTGTTCAAAGGGCGGAAAAAATTCCACTAATCTTACACACAATTTTTAATTTGAATTTCGAGAAAATGTTTCGGTATGCAGTTGTTTAGCCTGCTAACCGCTGCTTAACAAAATTAAAATTTTGTATGGCTTGAAATTACCGCTCATTTTTGGTGATATTTTTTCCTGACGAACCAAGTGTCAAAATTTGTTCAAAGGGCGGAAAAAATTCCACCAATCTTACACACAATTTTTAATTTGAATTTCGAGAAAATGTTTTGGTATGCAGTTTTTTAGCCTGCTAACCGCTGCTTAATAAAATTAAAATTTTGTATGGCTTGAAATTACCGCCCATTTTTGGTGATATTTTTTCCTGACGAACCAAGTGTCAAAATTTGTTCAAAGGGCGGAAAAAATTCCACCAATCTTACACACAATTTTTAATTTGAATTTCGAGAAAATGTTTCGGTATGCAGTTGTTTAGCCTGCTAACCGCTGCTTAACAAAATTAAAATTTTGTATGGCTTGAAATTACCGCTCATTTTTGGTGATATTTTTTCCTGACGAACCAAGTGTCAAAATTTGTTCAAAGGGCGGAAAAAATTCCACCAATCTTACACACAATTTTTAATTTGAATTTCGAGAAAATGTTTCGGTATGCAGTTTTTTAGCCTGCTAACCGCTGCTTAATAAAATTAAAATTTTGTATGGCTTGAAATTACCGCTCATTTTTGGTGATATTTTTTCCTGACGAACCAAGTGTCAAAATTTGTTAAAATAACGGAAAAAATCTTACACACAATTTTTAATTTGAATTTCAAAAACAACTTTCGGTATGCAGGTGTTTAGCCTGCTTAACGCTGCTTAATAAAGTTAAAATTTTGTATGGCTTGAAATTACCGCTCATTTTTGGTGATATTTTTTTCAGGCGAACCAAGTGTCAAAATTTCTTAAAATAACGGAAAATATCTTACACACAATTTTTAATTTGAATTTCAAAAAAAACTTTCGGTATGCAGTTGTTTAGCCTGCTAACCGCTGCTTAACAAAATTAAAATTTTGTATGGCTTGAAATTACCGCCCATTTTTGGTGATATTTTTTTCTGACGAACCATGTGTCAAAATTTGTTCAAAGGGCGGAAAAAATTCCACTAATCTTACACACAATTTTTAATTTGAATTTCGAGAAAATGTTTTGGTATGCAGTTTTTTAGCCTGCTAACCGCTGCTTAATAAAATTAAAATTTTGTATGGCTTGAAATTACCGCACATTTTTGGTGATATTTTTTCCTGACGAACCAAGTGTCAAAATTTGTTCAAAGGGCGGAAAAAATTCCACCAATCTTACACACAATTTTTAATTTGAATTTCGAGAAAATGTTTCGGTATGCAGTTTTTTAGCCTGCTAACCGCTGCTTAACAAAATTAAAATTTTGTATGGCTTGAAATTACCGCCCATTTTTGGTGATATTTTTTTCTGACGAACCATGTGTCAAAATTTGTTCAAAGGGCGGAAAAAATTCCACTAATCTTACACACAATTTTTAATTTGAATTTCGAGAAAATGTTTCGGTATGCAGTTGTTTAGCCTGCTAACCGCTGCTTAACAAAATTAAAATTTTGTATGGCTTGAAATTACCGCCCATTTTTGGTGATATTTTTTCCTGACGAACCAAGTGTCAAAATTTGTTCAAAGGGCGGAAAAAATTCCACCAATCTTACACACAATTGTTAATTTGAATTTCGAGAAAATGTTTCGGTATGCAGTTTTTTAGCCTGCTAACCGCTGCTTAACAAAATTAAAATTTTGTATGGCTTGAAATTACCGCTCATTTTTGGTGATATTTTTTCCTGACGAACCAAGTGTCAAAATTTGTTAAAATAACGGAAAAAATCTTACACACAATTTTTAATTTGAATTTCAAAAACAACTTTCGGTATGCAGGTGTTTAGCCTGCTTAACGCTGCTTAATAAAGTTAAAATTTTGTATGGCTTGAAATTACCGCTCATTTTTGGTGATATTTTTTTCAGGCGAACCAAGTGTCAAAATTTCTTAAAATAACGGAAAATATCTTACACACAATTTTTAATTTGAATTTCAAAAAAAACTTTCGGTATGCAGTTGTTTAGCCTGCTAACCGCTGCTTAACAAACTTAAAATTTTGTATGGCTTGAAATTACCGCTCATTTTTGGTGATATTTTTTTCAGGCGAACCAAGTGTCAAAATTTCTTAAAATAACGGAAAATATCTTACACACAATTTTTAATTTGAATTTCAAAAAAAACTTTCGGTATGCAGTTGTTTAGCCTGCTAACCGCTGCTTAACAAACTTAAAATTTTGTATGGCTTGAAATTACCCCTCATTTTTGGTGATATTTTTTCCTGACGAACCAAGTGTCAAAATTTGTTCAAAGGGCGGAAAAAATTCCACTAATCTTACACACAATTTTTAATTTGAATTTCGAGAAAATGTTTCGGTATGCAGTTTTTTAGCCTGCTAACCGCTGCTTAACAAAATTAAAATTTTGTATGGCTTGAAATTACCGCCCATTTTTGGTGATATTTTTTTCTGACGAACCATGTGTCAAAATTTGTTCAAAGGGCGGAAAAAATTCCACTAATCTTACACACAATTTTTAATTTGAATTTCGAGAAAATGTTTCGGTATGCAGTTGTTTAGCCTGCTAACCGCTGCTTAACAAAATTAAAATTTTGTATGGCTTGAAATTACCGCTCATTTTTGGTGATATTTTTTCCTGACGAACCAAGTGTCAAAATTTGTTCAAAGGGCGGAAAAAATTCCACCAATCTTACACACAATTTTTAATTTGAATTTCGAGAAACTGTTTCGGTATGCAGTTGTTTAGCCTGGTAACCGCTGCTTAATAAAGTTAAAATTTTGTATGGCTTTAAATTACCGCCCATTTTTGGTGATATTTTTTCCTGACGAACCAAGTGTCAAAATTTGTTCAAAGGGCGGAAAAAATTCCACCAATCTTACACACAATTTTTAATTTGAATTTCGAGAAAATGTTTCGGTATGCAGTTGTTTAGCCTGCTAACCGCTGCTCAACAAAAATAAAATTTTGTATGGCTTGAAATTACCGCTCATTTTTGGTGATATTTTTTCCTGACGAACCAAGTGTCAAAATTTGTTCAAAGGGCGGAAAAAATTCCACCAATCTTACACACAATTTTTAATTTGAATTTCGAGAAAATGTTTCGGTATGCAGTTTTTTAGCCTGCTAACCGCTGCTTAACAAAATTAAAATTTTGTATGGCTTGAAATTACCCCTCATTTTTGGTGATATTTTTTCCTGACGAACCAAGTGTCAAAATTTGTTCAAAGGGCGGAAAAAATTCCACCAATCTTACACACAATTTTTAATTTGAATTTCGAGAAAATGTTTCGGTATGCAGTTTTTAGCCTGCTAACCGCTGCTTAATAAAATTAAAATTTTGTATGGCTTGAAATTACCGCCCATTTTTGGTGATATTTTTTCCTGACGAACCAAGTGTCAAAATTTGTTCAAAGGGCGGAAAAAATTCCACCAATCTTACACACAATTTTTAATTTGAATTTCAAAAACAACTTTCGGTATGCAGGTGTTTAGCCTGCTTAACGCTGCTTAATAAAGTTAAAATTTTGTATGGCTTGAAATTACCGCTCATTTTTGGTGATATTTTTTTCAGGCGAACCAAGTGTCAAAATTTCTTAAAATAACGGAAAATATCTTACACACAATTTTTAATTTGAATTTCAAAAAAAACTTTCGGTATGCAGTTGTTTAGCCTGCTAACCGCTGCTTAACAAACTTAAAATTTTGTATGGCTTGAAATTACCGCTCATTTTTGGTGATATTTTTTTCAGGCGAACCAAGTGTCAAAATTTCTTAAAATAACGGAAAATATCTTACACACAATTTTTAATTTGAATTTCAAAAAAAACTTTCGGTATGCAGTTGTTTAGCCTGCTAACCGCTGCTTAACAAACTTAAAATTTTGTATGGCTTGAAATTACCCCTCATTTTTGGTGATATTTTTTCCTGACGAACCAAGTGTCAAAATTTGTTCAAAGGGCGGAAAAAATTCCACTAATCTTACACACAATTTTTAATTTGAATTTCGAGAAAATGTTTCGGTATGCAGTTTTTTAGCCTGCTAACCGCTGCTTAACAAAATTAAAATTTTGTATGGCTTGAAATTACCGCCCATTTTTGGTGATATTTTTTTCTGACGAACCATGTGTCAAAATTTGTTCAAAGGGCGGAAAAAATTCCACTAATCTTACACACAATTTTTAATTTGAATTTCGAGAAAATGTTTCGGTATGCAGTTGTTTAGCCTGCTAACCGCTGCTTAACAAAATTAAAATTTTGTATGGCTTGAAATTACCGCTCATTTTTGGTGATATTTTTTCCTGACGAACCAAGTGTCAAAATTTGTTCAAAGGGCGGAAAAAATTCCACCAATCTTACACACAATTTTTAATTTGAATTTCGAGAAAATGTTTCGGTATGCAGTTTTTTAGCCTGGTAACCGCTGCTTAATAAAGTTAAAATTTTGTATGGCTTGAAATTACCGCTCATTTTTGGTGATATTTTTTTCTGACGAACCATGTGTCAAAATTTGTTCAAAGGGCGGAAAAAATTCCACTAATCTTACACACAATTTTTAATTTGAATTTCGAGAAACTGTTTCGGTATGCAGTTGTTTAGCCTGCTAACCGCTGCTTAACAAAATTAAAATTTTGTATGGCTTTAAATTACCGCCCATTTTTGGTGATATTTTTTCCTGACGAACCAAGTGTCAAAATTTGTTCAAAGGGCGGAAAAAATTCCACCAATCTTACACACAATTTTTAATTTGAATTTCGAGAAAATGTTTCGGTATGCAGTTGTTTAGCCTGCTAACCGCTGCTCAACAAAAATAAAATTTTGTATGGCTTGAAATTACCGCTCATTTTTGGTGATATTTTTTCCTGACGAACCAAGTGTCAAAATTTGTTCAAAGGGCGGAAAAAATTCCACCAATCTTACACACAATTTTTAATTTGAATTTCGAGAAAATGTTTCGGTATGCAGTTTTTTAGCCTGCTAACCGCTGCTTAATAAAATTAAAATTTTGTATGGCTTGAAATTACCGCCCATTTTTGGTGATATTTTTTCCTGACGAACCAAGTGTCAAAATTTGTTCAAAGGGCGGAAAAAATTCCACCAATCTTACACACAATTTTTAATTTGAATTTCGAGAAAATGTTTCGGTATGCAGTTATTTAGCCTGCTAACCGCTGCTTAACAAAATTAAAATTTTGTATGGCTTGAAATTACCGCTCATTTTTGGTGATATTTTTTCCTGACGAACCAAGTGTCAAAATTTGTTAAAATAACGGAAAAAATCTTACACACAATTTTTAATTTGAATTTCAAAAAAAACTTTCGGTATGCAGTTGTTTAGCCTGCTAACCGCTGCTTAACAAAATTAAAATTTTGTATGGCTTGAAATTACCGCCCATTTTTGGTGATATTTTTTTCTGACGAACCATGTGTCAAAATTTGTTCAAAGGGCGGAAAAAATTCCACTAATCTTACACACAATTTTTAATTTGAATTTCGAGAAAATGTTTTGGTATGCAGTTTTTTAGCCTGCTAACCGCTGCTTAATAAAATTAAAATTTTGTATGGCTTGAAATTACCGCACATTTTTGGTGATATTTTTTCCTGACGAACCAAGTGTCAAAATTTGTTCAAAGGGCGGAAAAAATTCCACCAATCTTACACACAATTTTTAATTTGAATTTCGAGAAAATGTTTCGGTATGCAGTTTTTTAGCCTGCTGACCGCTGCTTAACAAAATTAAAATTTTGTATGGCTTGAAATTACCGCCCATTTTTGGTGATATTTTTTTCTGACGAACCATGTGTCAAAATTTGTTCAAAGGGCGGAAAAAATTCCACTAATCTTACACACAATTTTTAATTTGAATTTCGAGAAAATGTTTCGGTATGCAGTTGTTTAGCCTGCTAACCGCTGCTTAACAAAATTAAAATTTTGTATGGCTTGAAATTACCGCCCATTTTTGGTGATATTTTTTCCTGACAAACCAAGTGTCAAAATTTGTTCAAAGGGCGGAAAAAATTCCACCAATCTTACACACAATTTTTAATTTGAATTTCGAGAAAATGTTTCGGTATGCAGTTTTTTAGCCTGCTAACCGCTGCTTAACAAAATTAAAATTTTGTATGGCTTGAAATTACCGCTCATTTTTGGTGATATTTTTTCCTGACGAACCAAGTGTCAAAATTTGTTAAAATAACGGAAAAAATCTTACACACAATTTTTAATTTGAATTTCAAAAACAACTTTCGGTATGCAGGTGTTTAGCCTGCTTAACGCTGCTTAATAAAGTTAAAATTTTGTATGGCTTGAAATTACCGCTCATTTTTGGTGATATTTTTTTCAGGCGAACCAAGTGTCAAAATTTCTTAAAATAACGGAAAATATCTTACACACAATTTTTAATTTGAATTTCAAAAAAAACTTTCGGTATGCAGTTGTTTAGCCTGCTAACCGCTGCTTAACAAACTTAAAATTTTGTATGGCTTGAAATTACCGCTCATTTTTGGTGATATTTTTTTCAGGCGAACCAAGTGTCAAAATTTCTTAAAATAACGGAAAATATCTTACACACAATTTTTAATTTGAATTTCAAAAAAAACTTTCGGTATGCAGTTGTTTAGCCTGCTAACCGCTGCTTAACAAACTTAAAATTTTGTATGGCTTGAAATTACCCCTCATTTTTGGTGATATTTTTTCCTGACGAACCAAGTGTCAAAATTTGTTCAAAGGGCGGAAAAAATTCCACTAATCTTACACACAATTTTTAATTTGAATTTCGAGAAAATGTTTCGGTATGCAGTTTTTTAGCCTGCTAACCGCTGCTTAACAAAATTAAAATTTTGTATGGCTTGAAATTACCGCCCATTTTTGGTGATATTTTTTTCTGACGAACCATGTGTCAAAATTTGTTCAAAGGGCGGAAAAAATTCCACTAATCTTACACACAATTTTTAATTTGAATTTCGAGAAAATGTTTCGGTATGCAGTTGTTTAGCCTGCTAACCGCTGCTTAACAAAATTAAAATTTTGTATGGCTTGAAATTACCCCTCATTTTTGGTGATATTTTTTCCTGACGAACCAAGTGTCAAAATTTGTTCAAAGGGCGGAAAAAATTCCACCAATCTTACACACAATTTTTAATTTGAATTTCGAGAAAATGTTTCGGTATGCAGTTTTTTAGCCTGCTAACCGCTGCTTAATAAAATTAAAATTTTGTATGGCTTGAAATTACCGCCCATTTTTGGTGATATTTTTTCCTGACGAACCAAGTGTCAAAATTTGTTCAAAGGGCGGAAAAAATTCCACCAATCTTACACACAATTTTTAATTTGAATTTCAAAAACAACTTTCGGTATGCAGGTGTTTAGCCTGCTAAACGCTGCTTAATAAAGTTAAAATTTTGTATGGCTTGAAATTACCGCTCATTTTTGGTGATATTTTTTCCTGACGAACCAAGTGTCAAAATTTGTTAAAATAACGGAAAAAATCTTACACACAATTTTTAATTTGAATTTCAAAAAAACTTTCGGATGCAGTTGTTTAGCCTGCTAACCGCTGCTTAACAAAATTAAAATTTTGTATGGCTTGAAATTACCGCTCATTTTTGGTGATATTTTTTTCAGGCGAACCAAGTGTCAAAATTTCTTAAAATAACGGAAAATATCTTACACACAATTTTTAATTTGAATTTCAAAAAAAGCTTTCGCTATGCAGTTGTTTAGCCTGCTAACCGCTGCTTAACAAACTTAAAATTTTGTATGGCTTGAAATTACCGCTCATTTTTGGTGATATTTTTTTCAGGCGAACCAAGTGTCAAAATTTCTTAAAATAACGGAAAATATCTTACACACAATTTTTAATTTGAATTTCAAAAAAAACTTTCGGTATGCAGTTGTTTAGCCTGCTAACCGCTGCTTAACAAACTTAAAATTTTGTATGGCTTGAAACTACCCCTCATTTTTGGTGATATTTTTTCCTGACGAACCAAGTGTCAAAATTTGTTCAAAGGGCGGAAAAAATTCCACTAATCTTACACACAATTTTTAATTTGAATTTCGAGAAAATGTTTCGGTATGCAGTTGTTTAGCCTGCTAACCGCTGCTTAACAAAATTAAAATTTTGTATGGCTTGAAATTACCGCTCATTTTTGGTGATATTTTTTCCTGACGAACCAAGTGTCAAAATTTGTTCAAAGGGCGGAAAAAATTCCACCAATCTTACACACAATTTTTAATTTGAATTTCGAGAAAATGTTTTGGTATGCAGTTTTTTAGCCTGCTAACCGCTGCTTAATAAAATTAAAATTTTGTATGGCTTGAAATTACCGCCCATTTTTGGTGATATTTTTTCCTGACGAACCAAGTGTCAAAATTTGTTCAAAGGGCGGAAAAAATTCCACCAATCTTACACACAATTTTTAATTTGAATTTCGAGAAAATGTTTCGGTATGCAGTTGTTTAGCCTGCTTACCGCTGCTTAACAAAATTAAAATTTTGTATGGCTTGAAATTACCGCTCATTTTTGGTGATATTTTTTCCTGACGAACCAAGTGTCAAAATTTGTTCAAAGGGCGGAAAAAATTCCACCAATCTTACACACAATTTTTAATTTGAATTTCGAGAAAATGTTTCGGTATGCAGTTTTTTAGCCTGGTAACCGCTGCTTAATAAAGTTAAAATTTTGTATGGCTTGAAATTACCGCTCATTTTTGGTGATATTTTTTTCTGACGAACCATGTGTCAAAATTTGTTCAAAGGGCGGAAAAAATTCCACTAATCTTACACACAATTTTTAATTTGAATTTCGAGAAAATGTTTCGGTATGCAGTTGTTTAGCCTGCTAACCGCTGCTTAACAAAATTAAAATTTTGTATGGCTTTAAATTACCGCCCATTTTTGGTGATATTTTTTCCTGACGAACCAAGTGTCAAAATTTGTTCAAAGGGCGGAAAAAATTCCACCAATCTTACACACAATTTTTAATTTGAATTTCGAGAAAATGTTTCGGTATGCAGTTGTTTAGCCTGCTAACCGCTGCTCAACAAAAATAAAATTTTGTATGGCTTGAAATTACCGCTCATTTTTGGTGATATTTTTTCCTGACGAACCAAGTGTCAAAATTTGTTCAAAGGGCGGAAAAAATTCCACCAATCTTACACACAATTTTTAATTTGAATTTCGAGAAAATGTTTCGGTATGCAGTTTTTTAGCCTGCTAACCGCTGCTTAATAAAATTAAAATTTTGTATGGCTTGAAATTACCGCCCATTTTTGGTGATATTTTTTCCTGACGAACCAAGTGTCAAAATTTGTTCAAAGGGCGGAAAAAATTCCACCAATCTTACACACAATTTTTAATTTGAATTTCGAGAAAATGTTTCGGTATGCAGTTATTTAGCCTGCTAACCGCTGCTTAACAAAATTAAAATTTTGTATGGCTTGAAATTACCGCTCATTTTTGGTGATATTTTTTCCTGACGAACCAAGTGTCAAAATTTGTTAAAATAACGGAAAAAATCTTACACACAATTTTTAATTTGAATTTCAAAAACAACTTTCGGTATGCAGGTGTTTAGCCTGCTTAACGCTGCTTAATAAAGTTAAAATTTTGTATGGCTTGAAATTACCGCTCATTTTTGGTGATATTTTTTTCAGGCGAACCAAGTGTCAAAATTTCTTAAAATAACGGAAAATATCTTACACACAATTTTTAATTTGAATTTCAAAAAAAACTTTCGGTATGCAGTTGTTTAGCCTGCTAACCGCTGCTTAACAAAATTAAAATTTTGTATGGCTTGAAATTACCGCCCATTTTTGGTGATATTTTTTTCTGACGAACCATGTGTCAAAATTTGTTCAAAGGGCGGAAAAAATTCCACTAATCTTACACACAATTTTTAATTTGAATTTCGAGAAAATGTTTTGGTATGCAGTTTTTTAGCCTGCTAACCGCTGCTTAATAAAATTAAAATTTTGTATGGCTTGAAATTACCGCACATTTTTGGTGATATTTTTTCCTGACGAACCAAGTGTCAAAATTTGTTCAAAGGGCGGAAAAAATTCCACCAATCTTACACACAATTTTTAATTTGAATTTCGAGAAAATGTTTCGGTATGCAGTTTTTTAGCCTGCTAACCGCTGCTTAACAAAATTAAAATTTTGTATGGCTTGAAATTACCGCCCATTTTTGGTGATATTTTTTTCTGACGAACCATGTGTCAAAATTTGTTCAAAGGGCGGAAAAAATTCCACTAATCTTACACACAATTTTTAATTTGAATTTCGAGAAAATGTTTCGGTATGCAGTTGTTTAGCCTGCTAACCGCTGCTTAACAAAATTAAAATTTTGTATGGCTTGAAATTACCGCCCATTTTTGGTGATATTTTTTCCTGACGACAGTTTTTTAGCCTGCTAACCGCTGCTTAATAAAATTAAAATTTTGTATGGCTTGAAATTACCGCCCATTTTTGGTGATATTTTTTCCTGACGAACCAAGTGTCAAAATTTGTTCAAAGGGCGGAAAAAATTCCACCAATCTTACACACAATTTTTAATTTGAATTTCAAAAACAACTTTCGGTATGCAGGTGTTTAGCCTGCTAAACGCTGCTTAATAAAGTTAAAATTTTGTATGGCTTGAAATTACCGCTCATTTTTGGTGATATTTTTTCCTGACGAACCAAGTGTCAAAATTTGTTAAAATAACGGAAAAAATCTTACACACAATTTTTAATTTGAATTTCAAAAAAACTTTCGGATGCAGTTGTTTAGCCTGCTAACCGCTGCTTAACAAAATTAAAATTTTGTATGGCTTGAAATTACCGCTCATTTTTGGTGATATTTTTTTCAGGCGAACCAAGTGTCAAAATTTCTTAAAATAACGGAAAATATCTTACACACAATTTTTAATTTGAATTTCAAAAAAAGCTTTCGCTATGCAGTTGTTTAGCCTGCTAACCGCTGCTTAACAAACTTAAAATTTTGTATGGCTTGAAATTACCGCTCATTTTTGGTGATATTTTTTTCAGGCGAACCAAGTGTCAAAATTTCTTAAAATAACGGAAAATATCTTACACACAATTTTTAATTTGAATTTCAAAAAAAACTTTCGGTATGCAGTTGTTTAGCCTGCTAACCGCTGCTTAACAAACTTAAAATTTTGTATGGCTTGAAACTACCCCTCATTTTTGGTGATATTTTTTCCTGACGAACCAAGTGTCAAAATTTGTTCAAAGGGCGGAAAAAATTCCACTAATCTTACACACAATTTTTAATTTGAATTTCGAGAAAATGTTTCGGTATGCAGTTGTTTAGCCTGCTAACCGCTGCTTAACAAAATTAAAATTTTGTATGGCTTGAAATTACCGCTCATTTTTGGTGATATTTTTTCCTGACGAACCAAGTGTCAAAATTTGTTCAAAGGGCGGAAAAAATTCCACCAATCTTACACACAATTTTTAATTTGAATTTCGAGAAAATGTTTTGGTATGCAGTTTTTTAGCCTGCTAACCGCTGCTTAATAAAATTAAAATTTTGTATGGCTTGAAATTACCGCCCATTTTTGGTGATATTTTTTCCTGACGAACCAAGTGTCAAAATTTGTTCAAAGGGCGGAAAAAATTCCACCAATCTTACACACAATTTTTAATTTGAATTTCGAGAAAATGTTTCGGTATGCAGTTGTTTAGCCTGCTTACCGCTGCTTAACAAAATTAAAATTTTGTATGGCTTGAAATTACCGCTCATTTTTGGTGATATTTTTTCCTGACGAACCAAGTGTCAAAATTTGTTCAAAGGGCGGAAAAAATTCCACCAATCTTACACACAATTTTTAATTTGAATTTCGAGAAAATGTTTCGGTATGCAGTTTTTTAGCCTGCTAACCGCTGCTTAACAAAATTAAAATTTTGTATGGCTTTAAATTACCGCCCATTTTTGGTGATATTTTTTCCTGACGAACCAAGTGTCAAAATTTGTTCAAAGGGCGGAAAAAATTCCACCAATCTTACACACAATTTTTAATTTGAATTTCGAGAAAATGTTTCGGTATGCAGTTGTTTAGCCTGGTAACCGCTGCTTAATAAAGTTAAAATTTTGTATGGCTTGAAATTACCGCTCATTTTTGGTGATATTTTTTTCTGACGAACCATGTGTCAAAATTTGTTCAAAGGGCGGAAAAAATTCCACTAATCTTACACACAATTTTTAATTTGAATTTCGAGAAAATGTTTCGGTATGCAGTTGTTTAGCCTGCTAACCGCTGCTTAACAAACTTAAAATTTTGTATGGCTTGAAATTACCGCTCATTTTTGGTGATATTTTTTTCAGGCGAACCAAGTGTCAAAATTTCTTAAAATAACGGAAAATATCTTACACACAATTTTTAATTTGAATTTCGAGAAAATGTTTCGGTATGCAGTTGTTTAGCCTGCTAACCGCTGCTTAACAAACTTAAAATTTTGTATGGCTTGAAATTACCGCCCATTTTTGGTGATATTTTTTCCTGACGAACCAAGTGTCAAAATTTGTTCAAAGGGCGGAAAAAATTCCACCAATCTTACACACAATTTTTAATTTGAATTTCGAGAAAATGTTTCGGTATGCAGTTATTTAGCCTGCTAACCGCTGCTTAACAAAATTAAAATTTTGTATGGATTGAAATTACCGCTCATTTTTGGTGATATTTTTTCCTGACGAACCAAGTGTCAAAATTTGTTAAAATAACGGAAAAAATCTTACACACAATTTTTAATTTGAATTTCAAAAACAACTTTCGGTATGCAGGTGTTTAGCCTGCTTAACGCTGCTTAATAAAGTTAAAATTTTGTATGGCTTGAAATTACCGCTCATTTTTGGTGATATTTTTTTCAGGCGAACCAAGTGTCAAAATTTCTTAAAATAACGGAAAATATCTTACACACAATTTTTAATTTGAATTTCAAAAAAAACTTTCGGTATGCAGGTGTTTAGCCTGCTTAACGCTGCTTAATAAAGTTAAAATTTTGTATGGCTTGAAATTACCGCTCATTTTTGGTGATATTTTTTTCAGGCGAACCAAGTGTCAAAATTTCTTAAAATAACGGAAAATATCTTACACACAATTTTTAATTTGAATTTCGAGAAAATGTTTCGGTATGCAGTTGTTTAGCCTGCTAACCGCTGCTCAACAAAAATAAAATTTTGTATGGCTTGAAATTACCGCTCATTTTTGGTGATATTTTTTCCTGACGAACCAAGTGTCAAAATTTGTTCAAAGGGCGGAAAAAATTCCACCAATCTTACACACAATTTTTAATTTGAATTTCGAGAAAATGTTTCGGTATGCAGTTTTTTAGCCTGCTAACCGCTGCTTAATAAAATTAAAATTTTGTATGGCTTGAAATTACCGCCCATTTTTGGTGATATTTTTTCCTGACGAACCAAGTGTCAAAATTTGTTCAAAGGGCGGAAAAAATTCCACCAATCTTACACACAATTTTTAATTTGAATTTCGAGAAAATGTTTCGGTATGCAGTTATTTAGCCTGCTAACCGCTGCTTAACAAAATTAAAATTTTGTATGGCTTGAAATTACCGCTCATTTTTGGTGATATTTTTTCCTGACGAACCAAGTGTCAAAATTTGTTAAAATAACGGAAAAAATCTTACACACAATTTTTAATTTGAATTTCAAAAACAACTTTCGGTATGCAGGTGTTTAGCCTGCTTAACGCTGCTTAATAAAGTTAAAATTTTGTATGGCTTGAAATTACCGCTCATTTTTGGTGATATTTTTTTCAGGCGAACCAAGTGTCAAAATTTCTTAAAATAACGGAAAATATCTTACACACAATTTTTAATTTGAATTTCAAAAAAAACTTTCGGTATGCAGTTGTTTAGCCTGCTAACCGCTGCTTAACAAAATTAAAATTTTGTATGGCTTGAAATTACCGCCCATTTTTGGTGATATTTTTTTCTGACGAACCATGTGTCAAAATTTGTTCAAAGGGCGGAAAAAATTCCACTAATCTTACACACAATTTTTAATTTGAATTTCGAGAAAATGTTTTGGTATGCAGTTTTTTAGCCTGCTAACCGCTGCTTAATAAAATTAAAATTTTGTATGGCTTGAAATTACCGCACATTTTTGGTGATATTTTTTCCTGACGAACCAAGTGTCAAAATTTGTTCAAAGGGCGGAAAAAATTCCACCAATCTTACACACAATTTTTAATTTGAATTTCGAGAAAATGTTTCGGTATGCAGTTTTTTAGCCTGCTAACCGCTGCTTAACAAAATTAAAATTTTGTATGGCTTGAAATTACCGCCCATTTTTGGTGATATTTTTTTCTGACGAACCATGTGTCAAAATTTGTTCAAAGGGCGGAAAAAATTCCACTAATCTTACACACAATTTTTAATTTGAATTTCGAGAAAATGTTTCGGTATGCAGTTGTTTAGCCTGCTAACCGCTGCTTAACAAAATTAAAATTTTGTATGGCTTGAAATTACCGCCCATTTTTGGTGATATTTTTTCCTGACGAACCAAGTGTCAAAATTTGTTCAAAGGGCGGAAAAAATTCCACCAATCTTACACACAATTTTTAATTTGAATTTCGAGAAAATGTTTCGGTATGCAGTTTTTTAGCCTGCTAACCGCTGCTTAACAAAATTAAAATTTTGTATGGCTTGAAATTACCGCTCATTTTTGGTGATATTTTTTCCTGACGAACCAAGTGTCAAAATTTGTTAAAATAACGGAAAAAATCTTACACACAATTTTTAATTTGAATTTCAAAAACAACTTTCGGTATGCAGGTGTTTAGCCTGCTTAACGTTGCTTAATAAAGTTAAAATTTTGTATGGCTTGAAATTACCGCTCATTTTTGGTGATATTTTTTTCAGGCGAACCAAGTGTCAAAATTTCTTAAAATAACGGAAAATATCTTACACACAATTTTTAATTTGAATTTCAAAAAAAATTTTCGGTATGCAGTTGTTTAGCCTGCTAACCGCTGCTTAACAAACTTAAAATTTTGTATGGCTTGAAATTACCGCTCATTTTTGGTGATATTTTTTTCAGGCGAACCAAGTGTCAAAATTTCTTAAAATAACGGAAAATATCTTACACACAATTTTTAATTTGAATTTCAAAAAAAACTTTCGGTATGCAGTTGTTTAGCCTGCTAACCGCTGCTTAACAAACTTAAAATTTTGTATGGCTTGAAATTACCCCTCATTTTTGGTGATATTTTTTCCTGACGAACCAAGTGTCAAAATTTGTTCAAAGGGCGGAAAAAATTCCACTAATCTTACACACAATTTTTAATTTGAATTTCGAGAAAATGTTTCGGTATGCAGTTTTTTAGCCTGCTAACCGCTGCTTAACAAAATTAAAATTTTGTATGGCTTGAAATTACCGCCCATTTTTGGTGATATTTTTTTCTGACGAACCATGTGTCAAAATTTGTTCAAAGGGCGGAAAAAATTCCACTAATCTTACACACAATTTTTAATTTGAATTTCGAGAAAATGTTTCGGTATGCAGTTGTTTAGCCTGCTAACCGCTGCTTAACAAAATTAAAATTTTGTATGGCTTGAAATTACCCCTCATTTTTGGTGATATTTTTTCCTGACGAACCAAGTGTCAAAATTTGTTCAAAGGGCGGAAAAAATTCCACCAATCTTACACACAATTTTTAATTTGAATTTCGAGAAAATGTTTCGGTATGCAGTTTTTTAGCCTGCTAACCGCTGCTTAATAAAATTAAAATTTTGTATGGCTTGAAATTACCGCCCATTTTTGGTGATATTTTTTCCTGACGAACCAAGTGTCAAAATTTGTTCAAAGGGCGGAAAAAATTCCACCAATCTTACACACAATTTTTAATTTGAATTTCAAAAACAACTTTCGGTATGCAGGTGTTTAGCCTGCTAAACGCTGCTTAATAAAGTTAAAATTTTGTATGGCTTGAAATTACCGCTCATTTTTGGTGATATTTTTTCCTGACGAACCAAGTGTCAAAATTTGTTAAAATAACGGAAAAAATCTTACACACAATTTTTAATTTGAATTTCAAAAAAACTTTCGGATGCAGTTGTTTAGCCTGCTAACCGCTGCTTAACAAAATTAAAATTTTGTATGGCTTGAAATTACCGCTCATTTTTGGTGATATTTTTTTCAGGCGAACCAAGTGTCAAAATTTCTTAAAATAACGGAAAATATCTTACACACAATTTTTAATTTGAATTTCAAAAAAAGCTTTCGCTATGCAGTTGTTTAGCCTGCTAACCGCTGCTTAACAAACTTAAAATTTTGTATGGCTTGAAATTACCGCTCATTTTTGGTGATATTTTTTTCAGGCGAACCAAGTGTCAAAATTTCTTAAAATAACGGAAAATATCTTACACACAATTTTTAATTTGAATTTCAAAAAAAACTTTCGGTATGCAGTTGTTTAGCCTGCTAACCGCTGCTTAACAAACTTAAAATTTTGTATGGCTTGAAACTACCCCTCATTTTTGGTGATATTTTTTCCTGACGAACCAAGTGTCAAAATTTGTTCAAAGGGCGGAAAAAATTCCACTAATCTTACACACAATTTTTAATTTGAATTTCGAGAAAATGTTTCGGTATGCAGTTGTTTAGCCTGCTAACCGCTGCTTAACAAAATTAAAATTTTGTATGGCTTGAAATTACCGCTCATTTTTGGTGATATTTTTTCCTGACGAACCAAGTGTCAAAATTTGTTCAAAGGGCGGAAAAAATTCCACCAATCTTACACACAATTTTTAATTTGAATTTCGAGAAAATGTTTTGGTATGCAGTTTTTTAGCCTGCTAACCGCTGCTTAATAAAATTAAAATTTTGTATGGCTTGAAATTACCGCCCATTTTTGGTGATATTTTTTCCTGACGAACCAAGTGTCAAAATTTGTTCAAAGGGCGGAAAAAATTCCACCAATCTTACACACAATTTTTAATTTGAATTTCGAGAAAATGTTTCGGTATGCAGTTGTTTAGCCTGCTTACCGCTGCTTAACAAAATTAAAATTTTGTATGGCTTGAAATTACCGCTCATTTTTGGTGATATTTTTTCCTGACGAACCAAGTGTCAAAATTTGTTCAAAGGGCGGAAAAAATTCCACCAATCTTACACACAATTTTTAATTTGAATTTCGAGAAAATGTTTCGGTATGCAGTTTTTTAGCCTGGTAACCGCTGCTTAATAAAGTTAAAATTTTGTATGGCTTGAAATTACCGCTCATTTTTGGTGATATTTTTTTCTGACGAACCATGTGTCAAAATTTGTTCAAAGGGCGGAAAAAATTCCACTAATCTTACACACAATTTTTAATTTGAATTTCGAGAAAATGTTTCGGTATGCAGTTGTTTAGCCTGCTAACCGCTGCTTAACAAAATTAAAATTTTGTATGGCTTTAAATTACCGCCCATTTTTGGTGATATTTTTTCCTGACGAACCAAGTGTCAAAATTTGTTCAAAGGGCGGAAAAAATTCCACCAATCTTACACACAATTTTTAATTTGAATTTCGAGAAAATGTTTCGGTATGCAGTTGTTTAGCCTGCTAACCGCTGCTCAACAAAAATAAAATTTTGTATGGCTTGAAATTACCGCTCATTTTTGGTGATATTTTTTCCTGACGAACCAAGTGTCAAAATTTGTTCAAAGGGCGGAAAAAATTCCACCAATCTTACACACAATTTTTAATTTGAATTTCGAGAAAATGTTTCGGTATGCAGTTTTTTAGCCTGCTAACCGCTGCTTAATAAAATTAAAATTTTGTATGGCTTGAAATTACCGCCCATTTTTGGTGATATTTTTTCCTGACGAACCAAGTGTCAAAATTTGTTCAAAGGGCGGAAAAAATTCCACCAATCTTACACACAATTTTTAATTTGAATTTCGAGAAAATGTTTCGGTATGCAGTTATTTAGCCTGCTAACCGCTGCTTAACAAAATTAAAATTTTGTATGGCTTGAAATTACCGCTCATTTTTGGTGATATTTTTTCCTGACGAACCAAGTGTCAAAATTTGTTAAAATAACGGAAAAAATCTTACACACAATTTTTAATTTGAATTTCAAAAACAACTTTCGGTATGCAGGTGTTTAGCCTGCTTAACGCTGCTTAATAAAGTTAAAATTTTGTATGGCTTGAAATTACCGCTCATTTTTGGTGATATTTTTTTCAGGCGAACCAAGTGTCAAAATTTCTTAAAATAACGGAAAATATCTTACACACAATTTTTAATTTGAATTTCGAGAAAATGTTTCGGTATGCAGTTGTTTAGCCTGCTAACCGCTGCTTAACAAAATTAAAATTTTGTATGGCTTGAAATTACCGCCCATTTTTGGTGATATTTTTTCCTGACGAACCAAGTGTCAAAATTTGTTCAAAGGGCGGAAAAAATTCCACCAATCTTACACACAATTTTTAATTTGAATTTCGAGAAAATGTTTCGGTATGCAGTTTTTTAGCCTGCTAACCGCTGCTTAGCAAAATTAAAATTTTGTATGGCTTGAAATTACCGCTCATTTTTGGTGATATTTTTTCCTGACGAACCAAGTGTCAAAATTTGTTAAAATAACGGAAAAAATCTTACACACAATTTTTAATTTGAATTTCAAAAACAACTTTCGGTATGCAGGTGTTTAGCCTGCTTAACGCTGCTTAATAAAGTTAAAATTTTGTATGGCTCTAAATTACCGCCCATTTTTGGTGATATTTTTTTCTGACGAACCATGTGTCAAAATTTGTTCAAAGGGCGGAAAAAATTCCACTAATCTTACACACAATTTTTAATTTGAATTTCGAGAAAATGTTTTGGTATGCAGTTTTTTAGCCTGCTAACCGCTGCTTAATAAAATTAAAATTTTGTATGGCTTGAAATTACCGCACATTTTTGGTGATATTTTTTCCTGACGAACCAAGTGTCAAAATTTGTTCAAAGGGCGGAAAAAATTCCACCAATCTTACACACAATTTTTAATTTGAATTTCAAAAAAAGCTTTCGCTATGCAGTTGTTTAGCCTGCTAACCGCTGCTTAACAAAATTAAAATTTTGTATGGCTTGAAATTACCGCCCATTTTTGGTGATATTTTTTTCTGACGAACCATGTGTCAAAATTTGTTCAAAGGGCGGAAAAAATTCCACTAATCTTACACACAATTTTTAATTTGAATTTCGAGAAAATGTTTCGGTATGCAGTTGTTTAGCCTGCTAACCGCTGCTTAACAAAATTAAAATTTTGTATTGCTTGAAATTACCGCCCATTTTTGGTGATATTTTTTCCTGACGAACCAAGTGTCAAAATTTGTTCAAAGGGCGGAAAAAATTCCACTAATCTTACACACAATTTTTAATTTGAATTTCGAGAAAATGTTTTGGTATGCAGTTTTTTAGCCTGCTAACCGCTGCTTAATAAAATTAAAATTTGGTATGGCTTGAAATTACCGCACATTTTTGGTGATATTTTTTCCTGACGAACCAAGTGTCAAAATTTGTTCAAAGGGCGGAAAAAATTCCACCAATCTTACACACAATTTTTAATTTAAATTTCGAGAAAATGTTTCGGTATGCAGTTGTTTAGCCTGCTAACCGCTGCTGAACAAAATTAAAATTTTGTATGGCTTGAAATTACCGCTCATTTTTGGTGATATTTTTTCCTGACGAACCAAGTGTCAAAATTTGTTCAAAGGGCGGAAAAAACTCCACCAATCTTACACACAATTTTTAATTTGAATTTCGAGAAAATGTTTCGGTATGAAGTTTTTTAGCATGCTAACCGCTGCTTAACAAAATTAAAATTTTGTATGGCTTGAAACTACCGCTCATTTTTGGTGATATTTTTTCCTGACGAACCAAGTGTCAAAATTTGTTAAAATAACGGAAAAAATCTTACACACAATTTTTAATTTGAATTTCAAAAAAAACTTTCGGTATGCAGTTGTTTAGCCTGCTAACCGCTGCTTAACAAAATTAAAATTTTGTATGGCTTGAAATTACCGCTCATTTTTGGTGATATTTTTTTCAGGCGAACCAAGTGTCAAAATTTCTTAAAATAACGGAAAATATCTTACACACAATTTTTAATTTGAATTTCAAAAAAAACTTTCGGTATGCAGTTGTTTAGCCTGCTAACCGCTGCTTAACAAATTTAAAATTTTGTATGGCTTGAAATTACCCCTCATTTTTGGTGATATTTTTTCCTGACGAACCAAGTGTCAAAATTTGTTCAAAGGGCGGAAAAAATTCCACCAATCTTACACACAATTTTTAATTTGAATTTCGAGAAAATGTTTCGGTATGCAGTTTTTTAGCCTGCTAACCGCTGCTTAACAAAATTAAAATTTTGTATGGCTTGAAATTACCGCCCATATTTGGTGATATTTTTTCCTGACGAACCATGTGTCAAAATTTGTTCAAAGGGCGGAAAAAATTCCACCAATCTTACACACAATTTTTAATTTGAATTTCGAGAAAATGTTTCGGTATGCAGTTGTTTAGCCTGCTAACCGCTGCTGAACAAAATTAAAATTTTGTATGGCTTGAAATTACCGCTCATTTTTGGTGATATTTTTTCCTGACGAACCAAGTGTCAAAATTTGTTAAAATAACGGAAAAAATCTTACACACAATTTTTAATTTGAATTTGAAAAAAAACTTTCGGTATGCAATTGTTTAGCCTGCTAACCGCTGCTTAACAAAATTAAAATTTTGTATGGCTTGAAATTACCGCTCATTTTTGGTGATATTTTTTTCAGACGAACCAAGTGTCAAAATTTCTTAAAATAACGGAAAATATCTTACACACAATTTTTAATTTGAATTTCAAAAAAAATTTTCGGTATGCAGTTGTTTAGCCTGCTAACCGCTGCTGAACAAAATTAAAACTTTGTATGGCTTGAAATTACCTCTCATTTTTGGTGATATTTTTTCCTGACGAACCAAGTGTCAAACTTTGTTCAAAGGGCGGAAAAAATTCCACCAATCTTACACACAATTTTTAATTTGAATTTCGAGAAAATGTTTCGGTATGCAGTTTTTTAGCCTGCTAACCGCTGCTTAACAAACTTAAAATTTTGTATGGCTTTAAATTACCGCCCATTTTTGGTGATATTTTTTCCTGACGAACCAAGTGTCAAAATTTGTTCAAAGGGCGGAAAAAATTCCACCAATCTTACACACAATTTTTAATTTGAATTTCGAGAAAATGTTTCGGTATGCAGTTGTTTAGCCTGCTTAACGCTGCTTAACAAAATTAAAATGTTGTATGGCTTGAAATTACCGCCCATTTTTGGTGATATTTTTTCCTGACGAACCAAGTGTCAAAATTTGTTCAAAGGGCGGAAAAAATTCCACCAATCTTACACACAATTTTTAATTTGAATTTCGAGAAAATGTTTCGGTATGCAGTTTTTTAGCCTGCTAACCGCTGCTTAATAAAATTAAAATTTTGTATGGCTTGAAATTACCGCTCATTTTTGGTGATATTTTTTCCTGACGAACCAAGTGTCAAAATTTGTTAAAATAACGGAAAAAATCTTACACACAATTTTTAATTTGAATTTCAAAAACAACTTTCGGTATGCAGGTGTTTAGCCTGCTTAACGCTGCTTAATAAAGTTAAAATTTTGTATGGCTTGAAATTACCGCTCATTTTTGGTGATATTTTTTTCAGGCGAACCAAGTGTCAAAATTTCTTAAAATAACGGAAAATATCTTACACACAATTTTTAATTTGAATTTCAAAAAAAACTTTCGGTATGCAGTTGTTTAGCCTGCTAACCGCTGCTTAACAAAATTAAAATTTTGTATGGCTTGAAATTACCGCCCATTTTTGGTGATATTTTTTTCTGACGAACCATGTGTCAAAATTTGTTCAAAGGGCGGAAAAAATTCCACTAATCTTACACACAATTTTTAATTTGAATTTCGAGAAAATGTTTTGGTATGCAGTTTTTCAGCCTGCTAACCGCTGCTTAATAAAATTAAAATTTTGTATGGCTTGAAATTACCGCACATTTTTGGTGATATTTTTTCCTGACGAACCAAGTGTCAAAATTTGTTCAAAGGGCGGAAAAAATTCCACCAATCTTACACACAATTTTTAATTTGAATTTCGAGAAAATGTTTCGGTATGCAGTTTTTTAGCCTGCTAACCGCTGCTTAACAAAATTAAAATTTTGTATGGCTTGAAATTACCGCCCATTTTTGGTGATATTTTTTTCTGACGAACCATGTGTCAAAATTTGTTCAAAGGGCGGAAAAAATTCCACTAATCTTACACACAATTTTTAATTTGAATTTCGAGAAAATGTTTCGGTATGCAGTTGTTTAGCCTGCTAACCGCTGCTTAACAAAATTAAAATTTTGTATGGCTTGAAATTACCGCCCATTTTTGGTGATATTTTTTCCTGACGAACCAAGTGTCAAAATTTGTTCAAAGGGCGGAAAAAATTCCACCAATCTTACACACAATTTTTAATTTGAATTTCGAGAAAATGTTTCGGTATGCAGTTTTTTAGCCTGCTAACCGCTGCTTAACAAAATTAAAATTTTGTATGGCTTGAAATTACCGCTCATTTTTGGTGATATTTTTTCCTGACGAACCAAGTGTCAAAATTTGTTAAAATAACGGAAAAAATCTTACACACAATTTTTAATTTGAATTTCAAAAACAACTTTCGGTATGCAGGTGTTTAGCCTGCTTAACGCTGCTTAATAAAGTTAAAATTTTGTATGGCTTGAAATTACCGCTCATTTTTGGTGATATTTTTTTCAGGCGAACCAAGTGTCAAAATTTCTTAAAATAACGGAAAATATCTTACACACAATTTTTAATTTGAATTTCAAAAAAAACTTTCGGTATGCAGTTGTTTAGCCTGCTAACCGCTGCTTAACAAACTTAAAATTTTGTATGGCTTGAAATTACCGCTCATTTTTGGTGATATTTTTTTCAGGCGAACCAAGTGTCAAAATTTCTTAAAATAACGGAAAATATCTTACACACAATTTTTAATTTGAATTTCAAAAAAAACTTTCGGTATGCAGTTGTTTAGCCTGCTAACCGCTGCTTAACAAACTTAAAATTTTGTATGGCTTGAAATTACCCCTCATTTTTGGTGATATTTTTTCCTGACGAAGCAAGTGTCAAAATTTGTTCAAAGGGCGGAAAAAATTCCACTAATCTTACACACAATTTTTAATTTGAATTTCGAGAAAATGTTTCGGTATGCAGTTTTTTAGCCTGCTAACCGCTGCTTAACAAAATTAAAATTTTGTATGGCTTGAAATTACCGCCCATTTTTGGTGATATTTTTTTCTGACGAACCATGTGTCAAAATTTGTTCAAAGGGCGGAAAAAATTCCACTAATCTTACACACAATTTTTAATTTGAATTTCGAGAAAATGTTTCGGTATGCAGTTGTTTAGCCTGCTAACCGCTGCTTAACAAAATTAAAATTTTGTATGGCTTGAAATTACCCCTCATTTTTGGTGATATTTTTTCCTGACGAACCAAGTGTCAAAATTTGTTCAAAGGGCGGAAAAAATTCCACCAATCTTACACACAATTTTTAATTTGAATTTCGAGAAAATGTTTCGGTATGCAGTTTTTTAGCCTGCTAACCGCTGCTTAATAAAATTAAAATTTTGTATGGCTTGAAATTACCGCCCATTTTTGGTGATATTTTTTCCTGACGAACCAAGTGTCAAAATTTGTTCAAAGGGCGGAAAAAATTCCACCAATCTTACACACAATTTTTAATTTGAATTTCAAAAACAACTTTCGGTATGCAGGTGTTTAGCCTGCTAAACGCTGCTTAATAAAGTTAAAATTTTGTATGGCTTGAAATTACCGCTCATTTTTGGTGATATTTTTTCCTGACGAACCAAGTGTCAAAATTTGTTAAAATAACGGAAAAAATCTTACACACAATTTTTAATTTGAATTTCAAAAAAACTTTCGGATGCAGTTGTTTAGCCTGCTAACCGCTGCTTAACAAAATTAAAATTTTGTATGGCTTGAAATTACCGCTCATTTTTGGTGATATTTTTTTCAGGCGAACCAAGTGTCAAAATTTCTTAAAATAACGGAAAATATCTTACACACAATTTTTAATTTGAATTTCAAAAAAAGCTTTCGCTATGCAGTTGTTTAGCCTGCTAACCGCTGCTTAACAAACTTAAAATTTTGTATGGCTTGAAATTACCGCTCATTTTTGGTGATATTTTTTTCAGGCGAACCAAGTGTCAAAATTTCTTAAAATAACGGAAAATATCTTACACACAATTTTTAATTTGAATTTCAAAAAAAACTTTCGGTATGCAGTTGTTTAGCCTGCTAACCGTTGCTTAACAAACTTAAAATTTTGTATGGCTTGAAACTACCCCTCATTTTTGGTGATATTTTTTCCTGACGAACCAAGTGTCAAAATTTGTTCAAAGGGCGGAAAAAATTCCACCAATCTTACACACAATTTTTAATTTGAATTTCGAGAAAATGTTTCGGTATGCAGTTGTTTAGCCTGCTAACCGCTGCTTAACAAAATTAAAATTTTGTATGGCTTGAAATTACCGCTCATTTTTGGTGATATTTTTTCCTGACGAACCAAGTGTCAAAATTTGTTCAAAGGGCGGAAAAAATTCCACCAATCTTACACACAATTTTTAATTTGAATTTCGAGAAAATGTTTCGGTATGCAGTTTTTTAGCCTGGTAACCGCTGCTTAATAAAGTTAAAATTTTGTATGGCTTGAAATTACCGCTCATTTTTGGTGATATTTTTTTCTGACGAACCATGTGTCAAAATTTGTTCAAAGGGCGGAAAAAATTCCACTAATCTTACACACAATTTTTAATTTGAATTTCGAGAAAATGTTTTGGTATGCAGTTGTTTAGCCTGCTAACCGCTGCTTAACAAAATTAAAATTTTGTATGGCTTTAAATTACCGCCCATTTTTGGTGATATTTTTTCCTGACGAACCAAGTGTCAAAATTTGTTCAAAGGGCGGAAAAAATTCCACCAATCTTACACACAATTTTTAATTTGAATTTCGAGAAAATGTTTCGGTATGCAGTTGTTTAGCCTGCTAACCGCTGCTCAACAAAAATAAAATTTTGTATGGCTTGAAATTACCGCTCATTTTTGGTGATATTTTTTCCTGACGAACCAAGTGTCAAAATTTGTTCAAAGGGCGGAAAAAATTCCACCAATCTTACACACAATTTTTAATTTGAATTTCGAGAAAATGTTTCGGTATGCAGTTTTTTAGCCTGCTAACCGCTGCTTAATAAAATTAAAATTTTGTATGGCTTGAAATTACCGCCCATTTTTGGTGATATTTTTTCCTGACGAACCAAGTGTCAAAATTTGTTCAAAGGGCGGAAAAAATTCCACCAATCTTACACACAATTTTTAATTTGAATTTCGAGAAAATGTTTCGGTATGCCTGCTAACCGCTGCTTAACAAAATTAAAATTTTGTATGGCTTGAAATTACCGCTCATTTTTGGTGATATTTTTTCCTGACGAACCAAGTGTCAAAATTTGTTAAAATAACGGAAAAAATCTTACACACAATTTTTAATTTGAATTTCAAAAACAACTTTCGGTATGCAGGTGTTTAGCCTGCTTAACGCTGCTTAATAAAGTTAAAATTTTGTATGGCTTGAAATTACCGCTCATTTTTGGTGATATTTTTTTCAGGCGAACCAAGTGTCAAAATTTCTTAAAATAACGGAAAATATCTTACACACAATTTTTAATTTGAATTTCAAAAAAAACTTTCGGTATGCAGTTGTTTAGCCTGCTAACCGCTGCTTAACAAACTTAAAATTTTGTATGGCTTGAAATTACCGCTCATTTTTGGTGATATTTTTTTCAGGCGAACCAAGTGTCAAAATTTCTTAAAATAACGGAAAATATCTTACACACAATTTTTAATTTGAATTTCAAAAAAAACTTTCGGTATGCAGTTGTTTAGCCTGCTAACCGCTGCTTAACAAACTTAAAATTTTGTATGGCTTGAAATTACCCCTCATTTTTGGTGATATTTTTTCCTGACGAACCAAGTGTCAAAATTTGTTCAAAGGGCGGAAAAAATTCCACTAATCTTACACACAATTTTTAATTTGAATTTCGAGAAAATGTTTCGGTATGCAGTTTTTTAGCCTGCTAACCGCTGCTTAACAAAATTAAAATTTTGTATGGCTTGAAATTACCGCCCATTTTTGGTGATATTTTTTTCTGACGAACCATGTGTCAAAATTTGTACAAAGGGCGGAAAAAATTCCACTAATCTTACACACAATTTTTAATTTGAATTTCGAGAAAATGTTTCGGTATGCAGTTGTTTAGCCTGCTAACCGCTGCTTAACAAAATTAAAATTTTGTATGGCTTGAAATTACCCCTCATTTTTGGTGATATTTTTTCCTGACGAACCAAGTGTCAAAATTTGTTCAAAGGGCGGAAAAAATTCCACCAATCTTACACACAATTTTTAATTTGAATTTCGAGAAAATGTTTTGGTATGCAGTTTTTTAGCCTGCTAACCGCTGCTTAATAAAATTAAAATTTTGTATGGCTTGAAATTACCGCCCATTTTTGGTGATATTTTTTCCTGACGAACCAAGTGTCAAAATTTGTTCAAAGGGCGGAAAAAATTCCACCAATCTTACACACAATTTTTAATTTGAATTTCGAGAAAATGTTTCGGTATGCAGTTATTTAGCCTGCTAACCGCTGCTTAACAAAATTAAAATTTTGTATGGCTTGAAATTACCGCTCATTTTTGGTGATATTTTTTCCTGACGAACCAAGTGTCAAAATTTGTTAAAATAACGGAAAAAATCTTACACACAATTTTTAATTTGAATTTCAAAAAAAACTTTCGGTTGTTGTTTAGCCTGCTAACCGCTGCTTAACAAAATTAAAATTTTGTATGGCTTGAAATTACCGCTCATTTTTGGTGATATTTTTTTCAGGCGAACCAAGTGTCAAAATTTCTTAAAATAACGGAAAATATCTTACACACAATTTTTAATTTGAATTTCAAAAAAAACTTTCGGTATGCAGTTGTTTAGCCTGCTAACCGCTGCTTAACAAACTTAAAATTTTGTATGGCTTGAAATTACCGCTCATTTTTGGTGATATTTTTTTCAGGCGAACCAAGTGTCAAAATTTCTTAAAATAACGGAAAATATCTTACACACAATTTTTAATTTGAATTTCAAAAAAAACTTTCGGTATGCAGTTGTTTAGCCTGCTAACCGCTGCTTAACAAACTTAAAATTTTGTATGGCTTGAAATTACCCCTCATTTTTGGTGATATTTTTTCCTGACGAACCAAGTGTCAAAATTTGTTCAAAGGGCGGAAAAAATTCCACTAATCTTACACACAATTTTTAATTTGAATTTCGAGAAAATGTTTCGGTATGCAGTTTTTTAGCCTGCTAACCGCTGCTTAACAAAATTAAAATTTTGTATGGCTTGAAATTACCGCCCATTTTTGGTGATATTTTTTTCTGACGAACCATGTGTCAAAATTTGTTCAAAGGGCGGAAAAAATTCCACTAATCTTACACACAATTTTTAATTTGAATTTCGAGAAAATGTTTCGGTATGCAGTTGTTTAGCCTGCTAACCGCTGCTTAACAAAATTAAAATTTTGTATGGCTTGAAATTACCCCTCATTTTTGGTGATATTTTTTCCTGACGAACCAAGTGTCAAAATTTGTTCAAAGGGCGGAAAAAATTTCACCAATCTTACACACAATTTTTAATTTGAATTTCGAGAAAATGTTTCGGTATGCAGTTTTTTAGCCTGCTAACCGCTGCTTAATAAAATTAAAATTTTGTATGGCTTGAAATTACCGCCCATTTTTGGTGATATTTTTTCCTGACGAACCAAGTGTCAAAATTTGTTCAAAGGGCGGAAAAAATTCCACCAATCTTACACACAATTTTTAATTTGAATTTCAAAAACACCTTTCGGTATGCAGGTGTTTAGCCTGCTAAACGCTGCTTAATAAAGTTAAAATTTTGTATGGCTTGAAATTACCGCTCATTTTTGGTGATATTTTTTCCTGACGAACCAAGTGTCAAAATTTGTTAAAATAACGGAAAAAATCTTACACACAATTTTTAATTTGAATTTCAAAAAAACTTTCGGATGCAGTTGTTTAGCCTGCTAACCGCTGCTTAACAAAATTAAAATTTTGTATGGCTTGAAATTACCGCTCATTTTTGGTGATATTTTTTTCAGGCGAACCAAGTGTCAAAATTTCTTAAAATAACGGAAAATATCTTACACACAATTTTTAATTTGAATTTCAAAAAAAACTTTCGCTATGCAGTTGTTTAGCCTGCTAACCGCTGCTTAACAAACTTAAAATTTTGTATGGCTTGAAATTACCGCTCATTTTTGGTGATATTTTTTTCAGGCGAACCAAGTGTCAAAATTTCTTAAAATAACGGAAAATATCTTACACACAATTTTTAATTTGAATTTCAAAAAAAACTTTCGGTATGCAGTTGTTTAGCCTGCTAACCGCTGCTTAACAAACTTAAAATCTTGTATGGCTTGAAATTACCCCTCATTTTTGGTGATATTTTTTCCTGACGAACCAAGTGTCAAAATTTGTTCAAAGGGCGGAAAAAATTCCACTAATCTTACACACAATTTTTAATTTGAATTTCGAGAAAATGTTTCGGTATGCAGTTGTTTAGCCTGCTAACCGCTGCTTAACAAAATTAAAATTTTGTATGGCTTTAAATTACCGCCCATTTTTGGTGATATTTTTTCCTGACGAACCAAGTGTCAAAATTTGTTCAAAGGGCGGAAAAAATTCCACCAATCTTACACACAATTTTTAATTTGAATTTCGAGAAAATGTTTCGGTATACAGTTGTTTAGCCTGCTAACCGCTGCTCAACAAAAATAAAATTTTGTATGGCTTGAAATTACCGCTCATTTTTGGTGATATTTTTTTCAGGCGAACCAAGTGTCAAAATTTCTTAAAATAACGGAAAATATCTTACACACAATTTTTAATTTGAATTTCAAAAAAAGCTTTCGCTATGCAGTTGTTTAGCCTGCTAACCGCTGCTTAACAAACTTAAAATTTTGTATGGCTTGAAATTACCGCTCATTTTTGGTGATATTTTTTTCAGGCGAACCAAGTGTCAAAATTTCTTAAAATAACGGAAAATATCTTACACACAATTTTTAATTTGAATTTCAAAAAAAACTTTCGGTATGCAGTTGTTTAGCCTGCTAACCGCTGCTTAACAAACTTAAAATTTTGTATGGCTTGAAACTACCCCTCATTTTTGGTGATATTTTTTCCTGACGAACCAAGTGTCAAAATTTGTTCAAAGGGCGGAAAAAATTCCACTAATCTTACACACAATTTTTAATTTGAATTTCGAGAAAGTGTTTCGGTATGCAGTTGTTTAGCCTGCTAACCGCTGCTTAACAAACTTAAAATTTTGTATGGCTTGAAATTACCGCTCATTTTTGGTGATATTTTTTCCTGACGAACCAAGTGTCAAAATTTGTTCAAAGGGCGGAAAAAATTCCACCAATCTTACACACAATTTTTAATTTGAATTTCGAGAAAATGTTTTGGTATGCAGTTTTTTAGCCTGCTAACCGCTGCTTAATAAAATTAAAATTTTGTATGGCTTGAAATTACCGCCCATTTTTGGTGATATTTTTTCCTGACGAACCAAGTGTCAAAATTTGTTCAAAGGGCGGAAAAAATTCCACCAATCTTACACACAATTTTTAATTTGAATTTCGAGAAAATGTTTCGGTATGCAGTTGTTTAGCCTGCTAACCGCTGCTTAACAAAATTAAAATTTTGTATGGCTTGAAATTACCGCTCATTTTTGGTGATATTTTTTCCTGACGAACCAAGTGTCAAAATTTGTTCAAAGGGCGGAAAAAATTCCACCAATCTTACACACAATTTTTAATTTGAATTTCGAGAAAATGTTTCGGTATGCAGTTTTTTAGCCTGGTAACCGCTGCTTAATAAAGTTAAAATTTTGTATGGCTTGAAATTACCGCTCATTTTTGGTGATATTTTTTTCTGACGAACCATGTGTCAAAATTTGTTCAAAGGGCGGAAAAAATTCCACTAATCTTACACACAATTTTTAATTTGAATTTCGAGAAAATGTTTCGGTATGCAGTTGTTTAGCCTGCTAACCGCTGCTTAACAAAATTAAAATTTTGTATGGCTTTAAATTACCGCCCATTTTTGGTGATATTTTTTCCTGACGAACCAAGTGTCAAAATTTGTTCAAAGGGCGGAAAAAATTCCACCAATCTTACACACAATTTTTAATTTGAATTTCGAGAAAATGTTTCGGTATGCAGTTGTTTAGCCTGCTAACCGCTGCTCAACAAAAATAAAATTTTGAATGGCTTGAAATTACCGCTCATTTTTGGTGATATTTTTTCCTGACGAACCAAGTGTCAAAATTTGTTCAAAGGGCGGAAAAAATTCCACCAATCTTACACACAATTTTTAATTTGAATTTCGAGAAAATGTTTCGGTATGCAGTTTTTTAGCCTGCTAACCGCTGCTTAATAAAATTAAAATTTTGTATGGCTTGAAATTACCGCCCATTTTTGGTGATATTTTTTCCTGACGAACCAAGTGTCAAAATTTGTTCAAAGGGCGGAAAAAATTCCACCAATCTTACACACAATTTTTAATTTGAATTTCGAGAAAATGTTTCGGTATGCAGTTATTTAGCCTGCTAACCGCTGCTTAACAAAATTAAAATTTTGTATGGCTTGAAATTACCGCTCATTTTTGGTGATATTTTTTCCTGACGAACCAAGTGTCAAAATTTGTTAAAATAACGGAAAAAATCTTACACACAATTTTTAATTTGAATTTCAAAAACAACTTTCGGTATGCAGGTGTTTAGCCTGCTTAACGCTGCTTAATAAAGTTAAAATTTTGTATGGCTTGAAATTACCGCTCATTTTTGGTGAGATTTTTTTCAGGCGAACCAAGTGTCAAAATTTCTTAAAATAACGGAAAATATCTTACACACAATTTTTAATTTGAATTTCAAAAAAAACTTTCGGTATGCAGTTGTTTAGCCTGCTAACCGCTGCTTAACAAACTTAAAATTTTGTATGGCTTGAAATTACCGCTCATTTTTGGTGATATTTTTTTCAGGCGAACCAAGTGTCAAAATTTCTTAAAATAACGGAAAATATCTTACACACAATTTTTAATTTGAATTTCAAAAAAAACTTTCGGTATGCAGTTGTTTAGCCTGCTAACCGCTGCTTAACAAACTTAAAATTTTGTATGGCTTGAAATTACCCCTCATTTTTGGTGATATTTTTTCCTGACGAACCAAGTGTCAAAATTTGTTCAAAGGGCGGAAAAAATTCCACTAATCTTACACACAATTTTTAATTTGAATTTCGAGAAAATGTTTCGGTATGCAGTTTTTTAGCCTGCTAACCGCTGCTTAACAAAATTAAAATTTTGTATGGCTTGAAATTACCGCCCATTTTTGGTGATATTTTTTTCTGACGAACCATGTGTCAAAATTTGTACAAAGGGCGGAAAAAATTCCACTAATCTTACACACAATTTTTAATTTGAATTTCGAGAAAATGTTTCGGTTTGCAGTTGTTTAGCCTGCTAAGCGCTGCTTAACAAAATTAAAATTTTGTATGGCTTGAAATTACCGCTCATTTTTGGTGATATTTTTTCCTGACGAACCAAGTGTCAAAATTTGTTCAAAGGGCGGAAAAAATTCCACCAATCTTACACACAATTTTTAATTTGAATTTCGAGAAAATGTTTCGGTATGCAGTTTTTTAGCCTGCTAACCGCTGCTTAATAAAATTAAAATTTTGTATGGCTTGAAATTACCGCCCATTTTTGGTGATATTTTTTCCTGACGAACCAAGTGTCAAAATTTGTTCAAAGGGCGGAAAAAATTCCACCAATCTTACACACAATTTTTAATTTGAATTTCGAGAAAATGTTTCGGTATGCAGTTATTTAGCCTGCTAACCGCTGCTTAACAAAATTAAAATTTTGTATGGCTTGAAATTACCGCTCATTTTTGGTGATATTTTTTCCTGACGAACCAAGTGTCAAAATTTGTTAAAATAACGGAAAAAATCTTACACACAATTTTTAATTTGAATTTCAAAAACAACTTTCGGTATGCAGGTGTTTAGCCTGCTTAACGCTGCTTAATAAAGTTAAAATTTTGTATGGCTTGAAATTACCGCTCATTTTTGGTGAGATTTTTTTCAGGCGAACCAAGTGTCAAAATTTCTTAAAATAACGGAAAATATCTTACACACAATTTTTAATTTGAATTTCAAAAAAAACTTTCGGTATGCAGTTGTTTAGCCTGCTAACCGCTGCTTAACAAACTTAAAATTTTGTATGGCTTGAAATTACCGCTCATTTTTGGTGATATTTTTTTCAGGCGAACCAAGTGTCAAAATTTCTTAAAATAACGGAAAATATCTTACACACAATTTTTAATTTGAATTTCAAAAAAAACTTTCGGTATGCAGTTGTTTAGCCTGCTAACCGCTGCTTAACAAACTTAAAATTTTGTATGGCTTGAAATTACCCCTCATTTTTGGTGATATTTTTTCCTGACGAACCAAGTGTCAAAATTTGTTCAAAGGGCGGAAAAAATTCCACTAATCTTACACACAATTTTTAATTTGAATTTCGAGAAAATGTTTCGGTATGCAGTTTTTTAGCCTGCTAACCGCTGCTTAACAAAATTAAAATTTTGTATGGCTTGAAATTACCGCCCATTTTTGGTGATATTTTTTTCTGACGAACCATGTGTCAAAATTTGTACAAAGGGCGGAAAAAATTCCACTAATCTTACACACAATTTTTAATTTGAATTTCGAGAAAATGTTTCGGTTTGCAGTTGTTTAGCCTGCTAACCGCTGCTTAACAAACTTAAAATTTTGTATGGCTTGAAATTACCCCTCATTTTTGGTGATATTTTTTCCTGACGAACCAAGTGTCAAAATTTGTTCAAAGGGCGGAAAAAATTCCACCAATCTTACACACAATTTTTAATTTGAATTTCGAGAAAATGTTTTGGTATGCAGTTTTTTAGCCTGCTAACCGCTGCTTAATAAAATTAAAATTTTGTATGGCTTGAAATTACCGCCCATTTTTGGTGATATTTTTTCCTGACGAACCAAGTGTCAAAATTTGTTCAAAGGGCGGAAAAAATTCCACCAATCTTACACACAATTTTTAATTTGAATTTCGAGAAAATGTTTCGGTATGCAGTTATTTAGCCTGCTAACCGCTGCTTAACAAAATTAAAATTTTGTATGGCTTGAAATTACCGCTCATTTTTGGTGATATTTTTTCCTGACGAACCAAGTGTCAAAATTTGTTAAAATAACGGAAAAAATCTTACACACAATTTTTAATTTGAATTTCAAAAAAAACTTTCGGTTGTTGTTTAGCCTGCTAACCGCTGCTTAACAAAATTAAAATTTTGTATGGCTTGAAATTACCGCTCATTTTTGGTGATATTTTTTTCAGGCGAACCAAGTGTCAAAATTTCTTAAAATAACGGAAAATATCTTACACACAATTTTTAATTTGAATTTCAAAAAAAACTTTCGGTATGCAGTTGTTTAGCCTGCTAACCGCTGCTTAACAAACTTAAAATTTTGTATGGCTTGAAATTACCGCTCATTTTTGGTGATATTTTTTTCAGGCGAACCAAGTGTCAAAATTTCTTAAAATAACGGAAAATATCTTACACACAATTTTTAATTTGAATTTCAAAAAAAACTTTCGGTATGCAGTTGTTTAGCCTGCTAACCGCTGCTTAACAAACTTAAAATTTTGTATGGCTTGAAATTACCCCTCATTTTTGGTGATATTTTTTCCTGACGAACCAAGTGTCAAAATTTGTTCAAAGGGCGGAAAAAATTCCACTAATCTTACACACAATTTTTAATTTAAATTTCGAGAAAATGTTTCGGTATGCAGTTTTTTAGCCTGCTAACCGCTGCTTAACAAACTTAAAATCTTGTATGGCTTGAAATTACCCCTCATTTTTGGTGATATTTTTTCCTGACGAACCAAGTGTCAAAATTTGTTCAAAGGGCGGAAAAAATTCCACTAATCTTACACACAATTTTTAATTTGAATTTCGAGAAAATGTTTCGGTATGCAGTTGTTTAGCCTGCTAACCGCTGCTTAACAAAATTAAAATTTTGTATGGCTTGAAATTACCCCTCATTTTTGGTGATATTTTTTCCTGACGAACCAAGTGTCAAAATTTGTTCAAAGGGCGGAAAAAATTTCACCAATCTTACACACAATTTTTAATTTGAATTTCGAGAAAATGTTTCGGTATGCAGTTTTTTAGCCTGCTAACCGCTGCTTAATAAAATTAAAATTTTGTATGGCTTGAAATTACCGCCCATTTTTGGTGATATTTTTTCCTGACGAACCAAGTGTCAAAATTTGTTCAAAGGGCGGAAAAAATTCCACCAATCTTACACACAATTTTTAATTTGAATTTCAAAAACACCTTTCGGTATGCAGGTGTTTAGCCTGCTAAACGCTGCTTAATAAAGTTAAAATTTTGTATGGCTTGAAATTACCGCTCATTTTTGGTGATATTTTTTCCTGACGAACCAAGTGTCAAAATTTGTTAAAATAACGGAAAAAATCTTACACACAATTTTTAATTTGAATTTCAAAAAAACTTTCGGATGCAGTTGTTTAGCCTGCTAACCGCTGCTTAACAAAATTAAAATTTTGTATGGCTTGAAATTACCGCTCATTTTTGGTGATATTTTTTTCAGGCGAACCAAGTGTCAAAATTTCTTAAAATAACGGAAAATATCTTACACACAATTTTTAATTTGAATTTCAAAAAAAACTTTCGCTATGCAGTTGTTTAGCCTGCTACCCGCTGCTTAACAAACTTAAAATTTTGTATGGCTTGAAATTACCGCTCATTTTTGGTGATATTTTTTTCAGGCGAACCAAGTGTCAAAATTTCTTAAAATAACGGAAAATATCTTACACACAATTTTTAATTTGAATTTCAAAAAAAACTTTCGGTATGCAGTTGTTTAGCCTGCTAACCGCTGCTTAACAAACTTAAAATCTTGTATGGCTTGAAATTACCCCTCATTTTTGGTGATATTTTTTCCTGACGAACCAAGTGTCAAAATTTGTTCAAAGGGCGGAAAAAATTCCACTAATCTTACACACAATTTTTAATTTGAATTTCGAGAAAATGTTTCGGTATGCAGTTGTTTAGCCTGCTAACCGCTGCTTAACAAAATTAAAATTTTGTATGGCTTGAAATTACCGCTCATTTTTGGTGATATTTTTTCCTGACGAACCAAGTGTCAAAATTTGTTCAAAGGGCGGAAAAAATTCCACCAATCTTACACACAATTTTTAATTTGAATTTCGAGAAAATGTTTTGGTATGCAGTTTTTTAGCCTGCTAACCGCTGCTTAATAAAATTAAAATTTTGTATGGCTTGAAATTACCGCCCATTTTTGGTGATATTTTTTCCTGACGAACCAAGTGTCAAAATTTGTTCAAAGGGCGGAAAAAATTCCACCAATCTTACACACAATTTTTAATTTGAATTTCGAGAAAATGTTTCGGTATGCAGTTGTTTAGCCTGCTAACCGCTGCTTAACAAAATTAAAATTTTGTATGGCTTGAAATTACCGCTCATTTTTGGTGATATTTTTTCCTGACGAACCAAGTGTCAAAATTTGTTAAAATAACGGAAAAAATCTTACACACAATTTTTAATTTGAATTTCAAAAAAAACTTTCGGTTGTTGTTTAGCCTGCTAACCGCTGCTTAACAAAATTAAAATTTTGTATGGCTTGAAATTACCGCTCATTTTTGGTGATATTTTTTTCAGGCGAACCAAGTGTCAAAATTTCTTAAAATAACGGAAAATATCTTACACACAATTTTTAATTTGAATTTCAAAAAAAACTTTCGGTATGCAGTTGTTTAGCCTGCTAACCGCTGCTTAACAAACTTAAAATTTTGTATGGCTTGAAATTACCGCTCATTTTTGGTGATATTTTTTTCAGGCGAACCAAGTGTCAAAATTTCTTAAAATAACGGAAAATATCTTACACACAATTTTTAATTTGAATTTCAAAAAAAACTTTCGGTATGCAGTTGTTTAGCCTGCTAACCGCTGCTTAACAAACTTAAAATTTTGTATGGCTTGAAATTACCCCTCATTTTTGGTGATATTTTTTCCTGACGAACCAAGTGTCAAAATTTGTTCAAAGGGCGGAAAAAATTCCACTAATCTTACACACAATTTTTAATTTGAATTTCGAGAAAATGTTTCCGTATGCAGTTTTTTAGCCTGCTAACCGCTGCTTAACAAAATTAAAATTTTGTATGGCTTGAAATTACCGCCAATTTTTGGTGATATTTTTTTCTGACGAACCATGTGTCAAAATTTGTTCAAAGGGCGGAAAAAATTCCACTAATCTTACACACAATTTTTAATTTGAATTTCGAGAAAATGTTTCGGTATGCAGTTGTTTAGCCTGCTAACCGCTGCTTAACAAAATTAAAATTTTGTATGGCTTGAAATTACCCCTCATTTTTGGTGATATTTTTTCCTGACGAACCAAGTGTCAAAATTTGTTCAAAGGGCGGAAAAAATTTCACCAATCTTACACACAATTTTTAATTTGAATTTCGAGAAAATGTTTCGGTATGCAGTTTTTTAGCCTGCTAACCGCTGCTTAATAAAATTAAAATTTTGTATGGCTTGAAATTACCGCCCATTTTTGGTGATATTTTTTCCTGACGAACCAAGTGTCAAAATTTGTTCAAAGGGCGGAAAAAATTCCACCAATCTTACACACAATTTTTAATTTGAATTTCAAAAACACCTTTCGGTATGCAGGTGTTTAGCCTGCTAAACGCTGCTTAATAAAGTTAAAATTTTGTATGGCTTGAAATTACCGCTCATTTTTGGTGATATTTTTTCCTGACGAACCAAGTGTCAAAATTTGTTAAAATAACGGAAAAAATCTTACACACAATTTTTAATTTGAATTTCAAAAAAACTTTCGGATGCAGTTGTTTAGCCTGCTAACCGCTGCTTAACAAAATTAAAATTTTGTATGGCTTGAAATTACCGCTCATTTTTGGTGATATTTTTTTCAGGCGAACCAAGTGTCAAAATTTCTTAAAATAACGGAAAATATCTTACACACAATTTTTAATTTGAATTTCAAAAAAAACTTTCGCTATGCAGTTGTTTAGCCTGCTACCCGCTGCTTAACAAACTTAAAATTTTGTATGGCTTGAAATTACCGCTCATTTTTGGTGATATTTTTTTCAGGCGAACCAAGTGTCAAAATTTCTTAAAATAACGGAAAATATCTTACACACAATTTTTAATTTGAATTTCAAAAAAAACTTTCGGTATGCAGTTGTTTAGCCTGCTAACCGCTGCTTAACAAACTTAAAATCTTGTATGGCTTGAAATTACCCCTCATTTTTGGTGATATTTTTTCCTGACGAACCAAGTGTCAAAATTTGTTCAAAGGGCGGAAAAAATTCCACTAATCTTACACACAATTTTTAATTTGAATTTCGAGAAAATGTTTCGGTATGCAGTTGTTTAGCCTGCTAACCGCTGCTTAACAAAATTAAAATTTTGTATGGCTTGAAATTACCGCTCATTTTTGGTGATATTTTTTCCTGACGAACCAAGTGTCAAAATTTGTTCAAAGGGCGGAAAAAATTCCACCAATCTTACACACAATTTTTAATTTGAATTTCGAGAAAATGTTTTGGTATGCAGTTTTTTAGCCTGCTAACCGCTGCTTAATAAAATTAAAATTTTGTATGGCTTGAAATTACCGCCCATTTTTGGTGATATTTTTTCCTGACGAACCAAGTGTCAAAATTTGTTCAAAGGGCGGAAAAAATTCCACCAATCTTACACACAATTTTTAATTTGAATTTCGAGAAAATGTTTCGGTATGCAGTTGTTTAGCCTGCTAACCGCTGCTTAACAAAATTAAAATTTTGTATGGCTTGAAATTACCGCTCATTTTTGGTGATATTTTTTCCTGACGAACCAAGTGTCAAAATTTGTTCAAAGGGCGGAAAAAATACCACTAATCTTACACACAATTTTCAATTTGAATTTCGAGAAAATGTTTCGGTATGCAGTTTTTTAGCCTGGTAACCGCTGCTTAATAAAGTTAAAATTTTGTATGGCTTGAAATTACCGCTCATTTTTGGTGATATTTTTTTCTGACGAACCATGTGTCAAAATTTGTTCAAAGGGCGGAAAAAATTCCACTAATCTTACACACAATTTTTAATTTGAATTTCGAGAAAATGTTTCGGTATGCAGTTGTTTAGCCTGCTAACCGCTGCTTAACAAAATTAAAATTTTGTATGGCTTGAAATTACCGCTCATTTTTGGTGATATTTTTTCCTGACGAACCAAGTGTCAAAATTTGTTAAAATAACGGAAAAAATCTTACACACAATTTTTAATTTGAATTTCAAAAACAACTTTCGGTATGCAGGTGTTTAGCCTGCTTAACGCTGCTTAATAAAGTTAAAATTTTGTATGGCTTGAAATTACCGCTCATTTTTGGTGATATTTTTTTCAGGCGAACCAAGTGTCAAAATTTCTTAAAATAACGGAAAATATCTTACACACAATTTTTAATTTGAATTTCAAAAAAAACTTTCGGTATGCAGTTGTTTAGCCTGCTAACCGCTGCTTAACAAACTTAAAATTTTGTATGGCTTGAAATTACCGCTCATTTTTGGTGATATTTTTTTCAGGCGAACCAAGTGTCAAAATTTCTTAAAATAACGGAAAATATCTTACACACAATTTTTAATTTGAATTTCAAAAAAAACTTTCGGTATGCAGTTGTTTAGCCTGCTAACCGCTGCTTAACAAACTTAAAATTTTGTATGGCTTGAAATTACCCCTCATTTTTGGTGATATTTTTTCCTGACGAACCAAGTGTCAAAATTTGTTAAAATAACGGAAAAAATCTTACACACAATTTTTAATTTGAATTTCAAAAACAACTTTCGGTATGCAGGTGTTTAGCCTGCTTAACGCTGCTTAATAAAGTTAAAATTTTGTATGGCTTGAAATTACCGCTCATTTTTGGTGATATTTTTTTCAGGCGAACCAAGTGTCAAAATTTCTTAAAATAACGGAAAATATCTTACACACAATTTTTAATTTGAATTTCAAAAAAAACTTTCGGTATGCGGTTGTTTAGCCTGCTAACCGCTGCTTAACAAACTTAAAATTTTGTATGGCTTGAAATTACCGCCCATTTTTGGTGATATTTTTTTCTGACGAACCATGTGTCAAAATTTGTTCAAAGGGCGGAAAAAATTCCACTAATCTTACACACAATTTTTAATTTGAATTTCGAGAAAATGTTTCGGTATGCAGTTGTTTAGCCTGCTAACCGCTGCTTAACAAAATTAAAATTTTGTATGGCTTGAAATTACCGCTCATTTTTGGTGATATTTTTTTCTGACGAACCATGTGTCAAAATTTGTTCAAAGGGCGGAAAAAATTCCACTAATCTTACACACAATTTTTAATTTGAATTTCAAGAAAATGTTTCGGTATGCAGTTGTTTAGCCTGCTAACCGCTGCTTAACAAAATTAAAATTTTGTATGGCTTGAAATTACCGCTCATTTTTGGTGATATTTTTTCCTGACGAACCAAGTGTCAAAATTTGTTAAAATAACGGAAAAAATCTTACACACAATTTTTAATTTGAATTTCAAAAACAACTTTCGGTATGCAGGTGTTTAGCCTGCTTAACGCTGCTTAATAAAGTTAAAATTTTGTATGGCTTGAAATTACCGCTCATTTTTGGTGATATTTTTTTCAGGCGAACCAAGTGTCAAAATTTCTTAAAATAACGGAAAATATCTTACACACAATTTTTAATTTGAATTTCAAAAAAAACTTTCGGTATGCAGTTGTTTAGCCTGCTAACCGCTGCTTAACAAACTTAAAATTTTGTATGGCTTGAAATTACCGCTCATTTTTGGTGATATTTTTTTCAGGCGAACCAAGTGTCAAAATTTCTTAAAATAACGGAAAATATCTTACACACAATTTTTAATTTGAATTTCAAAAACAACTTTCGGTATGCAGTTGTTTAGCCTGCTAACCGCTGCTTAACAAACTTAAAATTTTGTATGGCTTGAAATTACCCCTCATTTTTGGTGATATTTTTTCCTGACGAACCAAGTGTCAAAATTTGTTAAAATAACGGAAAAAATCTTACACACAATTTTTAATTTGAATTTCAAAAACAACTTTCGGTATGCAGGTGTTTAGCCTGCTTAACGCTGCTTAATAAAGTTAAAATTTTGTATGGCTTGAAATTACCGCTCATTTTTGGTGATATTTTTTTCAGGCGAACCAAGTGTCAAAATTTCTTAAAATAACGGAAAATATCTTACACACAATTTTTAATTTGAATTTCAAAAAAAACTTTCGGTATGCGGTTGTTTAGCCTGCTAACCGCTGCTTAACAAACTTAAAATTTTGTATGGCTTGAAATTACCGCCCATTTTTGGTGATATTTTTTTCTGACGAACCATGTGTCAAAATTTGTTCAAAGGGCGGAAAAAATTCCACTAATCTTACACACAATTTTTAATTTGAATTTCGAGAAAATGTTTCGGTATGCAGTTGTTTAGCCTGCTAACCGCTGCTTAACAAAATTAAAATTTTGTATGGCTTGAAATTACCCCTCATTTTTGGTGATATTTTTTCCTGACGAACCAAGTGTCAAAATTTGTTCAAAGGGCGGAAAAAATTTCACCAATCTTACACACAATTTTTAATTTGAATTTCGAGAAAATGTTTCGGTATGCAGTTTTTTAGCCTGCTAACCGCTGCTTAATAAAATTAAAATTTTGTATGGCTTGAAATTACCGCCCATTTTTGGTGATATTTTTTCCTGACGAACCAAGTGTCAAAATTTGTTCAAAGGGCGGAAAACATTCCACCAATCTTACACACAATTTTTAATTTGAATTTCAAAAACAACTTTCGGTATGCAGGTGTTTAGCCTGCTAAACGCTGCTTAATAAAGTTAAAATTTTGTATGGCTTGAAATTACCGCTCATTTTTGGTGATATTTTTTCCTGACGAACCAAGTGTCAAAATTTGTTAAAATAACGGAAAAAATCTTACACACAATTTTTAATTTGAATTTCAAAAAAACTTTCGGATGCAGTTGTTTAGCCTGCTAACCGCTGCTTAACAAAATTAAAATTTTGTATGGCTTGAAATTACCGCTCATTTTTGGTGATATTTTTTTCAGGCGAACCAAGTGTCAAAATTTCTTAAAATAACGGAAAATATCTTACACACAATTTTTAATTTGAATTTCAAAAAAAACTTTCGCTATGCAGTTGTTTAGCCTGCTAACCGCTGCTTAACAAAATTAAAATTTTGTATGGCTTGAAATTACCGCTCATTTTTGGTGATATTTTTTCCTGACGAACCAAGTGTCAAAATTTGTTCAAAGGGCGGAAAAAATTCCACCAATCTTACACACAATTTTTAATTTGAATTTCGAGAAAATGTTTTGGTATGCAGTTTTTTAGCCTGCTAACCGCTGCTTAATAAAATTAAAATTTTGTATGGCTTGAAATTACCGCCCATTTTTGGTGATATTTTTTCCTGACGAACCAAGTGTCAAAATTTGTTCAAAGGGCGGAAAAAATTCCACCAATCTTACACACAATTTTTAATTTGAATTTCGAGAAAATGTTTCGGTATGCAGTTGTTTAGCCTGCTAACCGCTGCTTAACAAAATTAAAATTTTGTATGGCTTGAAATTACCGCTCATTTTTGGTGATATTTTTTCCTGACGAACCAAGTGTCAAAATTTGTTCAAAGGGCGGAAAAAATTCCACCAATCTTACACACAATTTTTAATTTGAATTTCGAGAAAATGTTTCGGTATGCAGTTTTTTAGCCTGGTAACCGCTGCTTAATAAAGTTAAAATTTTGTATGGCTTGAAATTACCGCTCATTTTTGGTGATATTTTTTTCTGACGAACCAAGTGTCAAAATTTGTTCAAAGGGCGGAAAAAATTCCACCAATCTTACACACAATTTTTAATTTGAATTTCGAGAAAATGTTTCGGTATGCAGTTTTTTAGCCTGCTAACCGCTGCTTAATAAAATTAAAATTTTGTATGGCTTGAAATTACCGCCCCTTTTTGGTGATATTTTTTCCTGACGAACCAAGTGTCAAAATTTGTTCAAAGGGCGGAAAAAATTCCACCAATCTTACACACAATTTTTAATTTGAATTTCGAGAAAATGTTTCGGTATGCAGTTGTTTAGCCTGCTAACCGCTGCTTAACAAAATTAAAATTTTGTATGGCTTGAAATTACCGCTCATTTTTGGTGATATTTTTTCCTGACGAACCAAGTGTCAAAATTTGTTCAAAGGGCGGAAAAAATTCCACCAATCTTACACACAATTTTTAATTTGAATTTCGAGAAAATGTTTCGGTATGCAGTTTTTTAGCCTGGTAACCGCTGCTTAATAAAGTTAAAATTTTGTATGGCTTGAAATTACCGCTCATTTTTGGTGATATTTTTTTCTGACGAACCATGTGTCAAAATTTGTTCAAAGGGCGGAAAAAATTCCACTAATCTTACACACAATTTTTAATTTGAATTTCGAGAAAGTGTTTCGGTATGCAGTTGTTTAGCCTGCTAACCGCTGCTTAACAAAATTAAAATTTTGTATGGCTTGAAATTACCGCTCATTTTTGGTGATATTTTTTCCTGACGAACCAAGAGTCAAAATTTGTTCAAAGGGCGGAAAAAATTCCACCAATCTTACACACAATTTTTAATTTGAATTTCGGGAAAATGTTTCGGTATGCAGTTGTTTAGCCTGCTAACCGCTGCTCAACAAAAATAAAATTTTGTATGGCTTGAAATTACCGCTCATTTTTGGTGATATTTTTTCCTGACGAACCAAGTGTCAAAATTTGTTCAAAGGGCGGAAAAAATTCCACCAATCTTACACACAATTTTTAATTTGAATTTCGAGAAAATGTTTCGGTATGCAGTTTTTTAGCCTGCTAACCGCTGCTTAATAAAATTAAAATTTTGTATGGCTTGAAATTACCGCCCATTTTTGGTGATATTTTTTCCTGACGAACCAAGTGTCAAAATTTGTTCAAAGGGCGGAAAAAATTCCCCCAATCTTACACACAATTTTTAATTTGAATTTCGAGAAAATGTTTCGGTATGCAGTTATTTAGCCTGCTAACCGCTGCTTAACAAAATTAAAATTTTGTATGGCTTGAAATTACCGCTCATTTTTGGTGATATTTTTTCCTGACGAACCAAGTGTCAAAATTTGTTAAAATAACGGAAAAAATCTTACACACAATTTTTAATTTGAATTTCAAAACCAACTTTCGGTATGCAGGTGTTTAGCCTGCTTAACGCTGCTTAATAAAGTTAAAATTTTGTATGGCTTGAAATTACCGCTCATTTTTGGTGATATTTTTTTCAGGCGAACCAAGTGTCAAAATTTCTTAAAATAACGGAAAATATCTTACACACAATTTTTAATTTGAATTTCAAAAAAAACTTTCGGTATGCAGTTGTTTAGCCTGCTAACCGCTGCTTAACAAACTTAAAATTTTGTATGGCTTGAAATTACCGCTCATTTTTGGTGATATTTTTTTCAGGCGAACCAAGTGTCAAAATTTCTTAAAATAACGGAAAATATCTTACACACAATTTTTAATTTGAATTTCAAAAAAAACTTTCGGTATGCAGTTGTTTAGCCTTCTAACCGCTGCTTAACAAACTTAAAATTTTGTATGGCTTGAAATTACCCCTCATTTTTGGTGATATTTTTTCCTGACGAACCAAGTGTCAAAATTTGTTCGAAGGGCGGAAAAAATTCCACTAATCTTACACACAATTTTTAATTTGAATTTCGAGAAAATGTTTCGGTATGCAGTTTTTTAGCCTGCTAACCGCTGCTTAACAAAATTAAAATTTTGTATGGCTTGAAATTACCCCTCATTTTTGGTGATATTTTTTCCTGACGAACCAAGTGTCAAAATTTGTTCAAAGGGCGGAAAAAATTCCACCAATCTTACACACAATTTTTAATTTGAATTTCGAGAAAATGTTTCGGTATGCAGTTTTTTAGCCTGCTAACCGCTGCTTAATAAAATTAAAATTTTGTATGGCTTGAAATTACCGCCCATTTTTGGTGATATTTTTTCCTGACGAACCAAGTGTCAAAATTTGTTCAAAGGGCGGAAAAAATTCCACCAATCTTACACACAATTTTTAATTTGAATTTCAAAAACAACTTTCGGTATGCAGGTGTTTAGCCTGCTAAACGCTGCTTAATAAAGTTAAAATTTTGTATGGCTTGAAATTACCGCTCATTTTTGGTGATATTTTTTCCTGACGAACCAAGTGTCAAAATTTGTTAAAATAACGGAAAAAATCTTACACACAATTTTTAATTTGAATTTCAAAAAAACTTTCGGATGCAGTTGTTTAGCCTGCTAACCGCTGCTTAACAAAATTAAAATTTTGTATGGCTTGAAATTACCGCTCATTTTTGGTGATATTTTTTTCAGGCGAACCAAGTGTCAAAATTTCTTAAACTAACGGAAAATATCTTACACACAATTTTTAATTTGAATTTCAAAAAAAACTTTAGCTATGCAATTGTTTAGCCTGCTAACCGCTGCTTAACAAACTTAAAATTTTGTATGGCTTGAAATTACCGCTCATTTTTGGTGATATTTTTTTCAGGCGAACCAAGTGTCAAAATTTCTTAAAATAACGGAAAATATCTTACACACAATTTTTAATTTGAATTTCAAAAAAAACTTTCGGTATGCAGTTGTTTAGCCTGCTAACCGCTGCTTAACAAACTTAAAATTTTGTATGGCTTGAAATTACCCCTCATTTTTGGTGATATTTTTTCCTGACGAACCAAGTGTCAAAATTTGTTCAAAGGGCGGAAAAAATTCCACTAATCTTTCACACAATTTTTAATTTGAATTTCGAGAAAATGTTTCGGTATGCAGTTGTTTAGCCTGCTAACCGCTGCTTAACAAAATTAAAATTTTGTATGGCTTGAAATTACCGCTCATTTTTGGTGATATTTTTTCCTGACGAACCAAGTGTCAAAATTTGTTCAAAGGGCGGAAAAAATTCCACCAATCTTACACACAATTTTTAATTTGAATTTCGAGAAAATGTTTTGGTATGCAGTTTTTTAGCCTGCTAACCGCTGCTTAATAAAATTAAAATTTTGTATGGCTTGAAATTACCGCCCATTTTTGGTGATATTTTTTCCTGACGAACCAAGTGTCAAAATTTGTTCAAAGGGCGGAAAAAATTCCACCAATCTTACACACAATTTTTAATTTGAATTTCGAGAAAATGTTTCGGTATGCAGTTGTTTAGCCTGCTAACCGCTGCTTAACAAAATTAAAATTTTGTATGGCTTGAAATTACCGCTCATTTTTGGTGATATTTTTTCCTGACGAACCAAGTGTCAAAATTTGTTCAAAGGGCGGAAAAAATTCCACCAATCTTACACACAATTTTTAATTTGAATTTCGAGAAAATGTTTCGGTATGCAGTTTTTTAGCCTGGTAACCGCTGCTTAATAAAGTTAAAATTTTGTATGGCTTGAAATTACCGCTCATTTTTGGTGATATTTTTTTCTGACGAACCATGTGTCAAAATTTGTTCAAAGGGCGGAAAAAATTCCACTAATCTTACACACAATTTTTAATTTGAATTTCGAGAAAATGTTTCGGTATGCAGTTGTTTAGCCTGCTAACCGCTGCTTAACAAAATTAAAATTTTGTATGGCTTGAAATTACCGCTCATTTTTGGTGATATTTTTTCCTGACGAACCAAGTGTCAAAATTTGTTAAAATAACGGAAAAAATCTTACACACAATTTTTAATTTGAATTTCAAAACCAACTTTCGGTATGCAGGTGTTTAGCCTGCTTAACGCTGCTTAATAAAGTTAAAATTTTGTATGGCTTGAAATTACCGCTCATTTTTGGTGATATTTTTTTCAGGCGAACCAAGTGTCAAAATTTCTTAAAATAACGGAAAATATCTTACACACAATTTTTAATTTGAATTTCAAAAAAAACTTTCGGTATGCAGTTGTTTAGCCTGCTAACCGCTGCTTAACAAACTTAAAATTTTGTATGGCTTGAAATTACCGCTCATTTTTGGTGATATTTTTTTCAGGCGAACCAAGTGTCAAAATTTCTTAAAATAACGGAAAATATCTTACACACAATTTTTAATTTGAATTTCAAAAAAAACTTTCGGTATGCAGTTGTTTAGCCTTCTAACCGCTGCTTAACAAACTTAAAATTTTGTATGGCTTGAAATTACCCCTCATTTTTGGTGATATTTTTTCCTGACGAACCAAGTGTCAAAATTTGTTCGAAGGGCGGAAAAAATTCCACTAATCTTACACACAATTTTTAATTTGAATTTCGAGAAAATGTTTCGGTATGCAGTTTTTTAGCCTGCTAACCGCTGCTTAACAAAATTAAAATTTTGTATGGCTTGAAATTACCGCCCATTTTTGGTGATATTTTTTTCTGACGAACCATGTGTCAAAATTTGTTCAAAGGGCGGAAAAAATTCCACTAATCTTACACACAATTTTTAATTTGAATTTCGAGAAAATGTTTCGGTATGCAGTTGTTTAGCCTGCTAACCGCTGCTTAACAAAATTAAAATTTTGTATGGCTTGAAATTACCCCTCATTTTTGGTGATATTTTTTCCTGACGAACCAAGTGTCAAAATTTGTTCAAAGGGCGGAAAAAATTCCACCAATCTTACACACAATTTTTAATTTGAATTTCGAGAAAATGTTTCGGTATGCAGTTTTTTAGCCTGCTAACCGCTGCTTAATAAAATTAAAATTTTGTATGGCTTGAAATTACCGCCCATTTTTGGTGATATTTTTTCCTGACGAACCAAGTGTCAAAATTTGTTCAAAGGGCGGAAAAAATTCCACCAATCTTACACACAATTTTTAATTTGAATTTCAAAAACAACTTTCGGTATGCAGGTGTTTAGCCTGCTAAACGCTGCTTAATAAAGTTAAAATTTTGTATGGCTTGAAATTACCGCTCATTTTTGGTGATATTTTTTCCTGACGAACCAAGTGTCAAAATTTGTTAAAATAACGGAAAAAATCTTACACACAATTTTTAATTTGAATTTCAAAAAAACTTTCGGATGCAGTTGTTTAGCCTGCTAACCGCTGCTTAACAAAATTAAAATTTTGTATGGCTTGAAATTACCGCTCATTTTTGGTGATATTTTTTTCAGGCGAACCAAGTGTCAAAATTTCTTAAACTAACGGAAAATATCTTACACACAATTTTTAATTTGAATTTCAAAAAAAACTTTAGCTATGCAGTTGTTTAGCCTGCTAACCGCTGCTAACCGCTGCTTAACAAACTTAAAATTTTGTATGGCTTGAAATTACCGCTCATTTTTGGTGATATTTTTTTCAGGCGAACCAAGTGTCAAAATTTCTTAAAATAACGGAAAATATCTTACACACAATTTTTAATTTGAATTTCAAAAAAAACTTTCGGTATGCAGTTGTTTAGCCTGCTAACCGCTGCTTAACAAACTTAAAATTTTGTATGGCTTGAAATTACCCCTCATTTTTGGTGATATTTTTTCCTGACGAACCAAGTGTCAAAATTTGTTCAAAGGGCGGAAAAAATTCCACTAATCTTTCACACAATTTTTAATTTGAATTTCGAGAAAATATTTCGGTATGCAGTTGTTTAGCCTGCTAACCGCTGCTTAACAAAATTAAAATTTTGTATGGCTTGAAATTACCGCTCATTTTTGGTGATATTTTTTCCTGACGAACCAAGTGTCAAAATTTGTTCAAAGGGCGGAAAAAATTCCACCAATCTTACACACAATTTTTAATTTGAATTTCGAGAAAATGTTTTGGTATGCAGTTTTTTAGCCTGCTAACCGCTGCTTAATAAAATTAAAATTTTGTATGGCTTGAAATTACCGCCCATTTTTGGTGATATTTTTTCCTGACGAACCAAGTGTCAAAATTTGTTCAAAGGGCGGAAAAAATTCCACCAATCTTACACACAATTTTTAATTTGAATTTCGAGAAAATGTTTCGGTATGCAGTTGTTTAGCCTGCTAACCGCTGCTTAACAAAATTAAAATTTTGTATGGCTTGAAATTACCGCTCATTTTTGGTGATATTTTTTCCTGACGAACCAAGTGTCAAAATTTGTTCAAAGGGCGGAAAAAATTCCACCAATCTTACACACAATTTTTAATTTGAATTTCGAGAAAATGTTTCGGTATGCAGTTTTTTAGCCTGGTAACCGCTGCTTAATAAAGTTAAAATTTTGTATGGCTTGAAATTACCGCTCATTTTTGGTGATATTTTTTTCTGACGAACCATGTGTCAAAATTTGTTCAAAGGGCGGAAAAAATTCCACTAATCTTACACACAATTTTTAATTTGAATTTCGAGAAAATGTTTCGGTATGCAGTTTTTTAGCCTGCTAACCGCTGCTTAATAAAATTAAAATTTTGTATGGCTTGAAATTACCGCTCATTTTTGGTGATATTTTTTCCTGACGAACCAAGTGTCAAAATTTGTTAAAATAACGGAAAAAATCTTACACACAATTTTTAATTTGAATTTCAAAAACAACTTTCGGTATGCAGGTGTTTAGCCTGCTTAACGCTGCTTAATAAAGTTAAAATTTTGTATGGCTTGAAATTAGCGCTCATTTTTGGTGATATTTTTTTCAGGCGAACCAAGTGTCAAAATTTCTTAAAATAACGGAAAATATCTTACACACAATTTTTAATTTGAATTTCAAAAAAAACTTTCGGTATGCAGTTGTTTAGCCTGCTAACCGCTGCTTAACAAACTTAAAATTTTGTATGGCTTGAAATTACCGCTCATTTTTGGTGATATTTTTTTCAGGCGAACCAAGTGTCAAAATTTCTTAAAATAACGGAAAATATCTTACACACAATTTTTAATTTGAATTTCAAAAAAAACTTTCGGTATGCAGTTGTTTAGCCTGCTAACCGCTGCTTAATAAAGTTAAAATTTTGTATGGCTTGAAATTACCGCTCATTTTTGGTGATATTTTTTTCTGACGAACCATGTGTCAAAATTTGTTCAAAGGGCGGAAAAAATTCCACTAATCTTACACACAATTTTTAATTTGAATTTCGAGAAAATGTTTCGGTATGCAGTTTTTTAGCCTGCTAACCGCTGCTTAATAAAGTTAAAATTTTGTATGGCTTGAAATTACCGCTCATTTTTGGTGATATTTTTTTCTGACGAACCATGTGTCAAAATTTGTTCAAAGGGCGGAAAAAATTCCACTAATCTTACACACAATTTTTAATTTGAATTTCGAGAAAATGTTTCGGTATGCAGTTGTTTAGCCTGCTAACCGCTGCTTAACAAAATTAAAATTTTGTATGGCTTGAAATTACCGCTCATTTTTGGTGATATTTTTTCCTGACGAACCAAGAGTCAAAATTTGTTCAAAGGGCGGAAAAAATTCCACCAATCTAACACACAATTTTTAATTTGAATTTCGGGAAAATGTTTCGGTATGCAGTTGTTTAGCCTGCTAACCGCTGCTCAACAAAAATAAAATTTTGTATGGCTTGAAATTACCGCTCATTTTTGGTGATATTTTTTCCTGACGAACCAAGTGTCAAAATTTGTTCAAAGGGCGGAAAAAATTCCACCAATCTTACACACAATTTTTAATTTGAATTTCGAGAAAATGTTTCGGTATGCAGTTTTTTAGCCTGCTAACCGCTGCTTAATAAAATTAAAATTTTGTATGGCTTGAAATTACCGCCCATTTTTGGTGATATTTTTTCCTGACGAACCAAGTGTCAAAATTTGTTCAAAGGGCGGAAAAAATTCCACCAATCTTACACACAATTTTTAATTTGAATTTCGAGAAAATGTTTCGGTATGCAGTTATTTAGCCTGCTAACCGCTGCTTAACAAAATTAAAATTTTGTATGGCTTGAAATTACCGCTCATTTTTGGTGATATTTTTTCCTGACGAACCAAGTGTCAAAATTTGTTAAAATAACGGAAAAAATCTTACACACAATTTTTAATTTGAATTTCAAAAACAACTTTCGGTATGCAGGTGTTTAGCCTGCTTAACGCTGCTTAATAAAGTTAAAATTTTGTATGGCTTGAAATTACCGCTCATTTTTGGTGATATTTTTTTCAGGCGAACCAAGTGTCAAAATTTCTTAAAATAACGGAAAATATCTTACACACAATTTTTAATTTGAATTTCAAAAAAAACTTTCGGTATGCAGTTGTTTAGCCTGCTAACCGCTGCTTAACAAACTTAAAATTTTGTATGGCTTGAAATTACCGCTCATTTTTGGTGATATTTTTTTCAGGCGAACCAAGTGTCAAAATTTCTTAAAATAACGGAAAATATCTTACACACAATTTTTAATTTGAATTTCAAAAAAAACTTTCGGTATGCAGTTGTTTAGCCTGCTAACCGCTGCTTAACAAACTTACAATTTTGTATGGCTTGAAATTACCCCTCATTTTTGGTGATATTTTTTCCTGACGAACCAAGAGTCAAAATTTGTTCAAAGGGCGGAAAAAATTCCACCAATCTTACACACAATTTTTAATTTGAATTTCGGGAAAATGTTTCGGTATGCAGTTGTTTAGCCTGCTAACCGCTGCTCAACAAAAATAAAATTTTGTATGGCTTGAAATTACCGCTCATTTTTGGTGATATTTTTTCCTGACGAACCAAGTGTCAAAATTTGTTCAAAGGGCGGAAAAAATTCCACCAATCTTACACACAATTTTTAATTTGAATTTCGAGAAAATGTTTCGGTATGCAGTTTTTTAGCCTGCTAACCGCTGCTTAATAAAATTAAAATTTTGTATGGCTTGAAATTACCGCCCATTTTTGGTGATATTTTTTCCTGACGAACCAAGTGTCAAAATTTGTTAAAATAACGGAAAAAATCTTACACACAATTTTTAATTTGAATTTCAAAAACAACTTTCGGTATGCAGGTGTTTAGCCTGCTTAACGCTGCTTAATAAAGTTAAAATTTTGTATGGCTTGAAATTACCGCTCATTTTTGGTGATATTTTTTTCAGGCGAACCAAGTGTCAAAATTTCTTAAAATAACGGAAAATATCTTACACACAATTTTTAATTTGAATTTCAAAAAAAACTTTCGGTATGCAGTTGTTTAGCCTGCTAACCGCTGCTTAACAAACTTAAAATTTTGTATGGCTTGAAATTACCGCTCATTTTTGGTGATATTTTTTTCAGGCGAACCAAGTGTCAAAATTTCTTAAAATAACGGAAAATATCTTACACACAATTTTTAATTTGAATTTCGAGAAAATGTTTCGGTATGCAGTTTTTTAGCCTGCTAACCGCTGCTTAACAAACTTAAAATTTTGTATGGCTTGAAATTACCCCTCATTTTTGGTGATATTTTTTCCTGACGAACCAAGTGTCAAAATTTGTTCAAAGGGCGGAAAAAATTCCACTAATCTTACACACAATTTTTAATTTGAGTTTCGAGAAAATGTTTCGGTATGCAGTTTTTTAGCCTGCTAACCGCTGCTTAGCAAAATTAAAATTTTGTATGGCTTGAAATTACCGCCCATTTTTGGTGATATTTTTTTCTGACGAACCATGTGTCAAAATTTGTTCAAAGGGCGGAAAAAATTCCACTAATCTTACACACAATTTTTAATTTGAATTTCGAGAAAATGTTTCGGTATGCAGTTGTTTAGCCTGCTAACCGTTGCTTAACAAAATTAAAATTTTGTATGGCTTGAAATTACCCCTCATTTTTGGTGATATTTTTTCCTGACGAACCAAGTGTCAAAATTTGTTCAAAGGGCGGAAAAAATTCCACCAATCTTACACACAATTTTTAATTTGAATTTCGAGAAAATGTTTCGGTATGCAGTTTTTTAGCCTGCTAACCGCTGCTTAATAAAATTAAAATTTTGTATGGCTTGAAATTACCGCCCATTTTTGGTGATATTTTTTCCTGACGAACCAAGTGTCAAAATTTGTTCAAAGGGCGGAAAAAATTCCACCAATCTTACACACAATTTTTAATTTGAATTTCAAAAACAACTTTCGGTATGCAGGTGTTTAGCCTGCTAAACGCTGCTTAATAAAGTTAAAATTTTGTATGGCTTGAAATTACCGCTCATTTTTGGTGATATTTTTTCCTGACGAACCCAGTGTCAAAATTTGTTAAAATAACGGAAAAAATCTTACACACAATTTTTAATTTGAATTTCAAAAAAACTTTCGGATGCAGTTGTTTAGCCTGCTAACCGCTGCTTAACAAAATTAAAATTTTGTATGGCTTGAAATTACCGCTCATTTTTGGTGATATTTTTTTCAGGCGAACCAAGTGTCAAAATTTCTTAAAATAACGGAAAATATCTTACACACAATTTTTAATTTGAATTTCAAAAAAAACTTTCGCTATGCAGTTGTTTAGCCTGCTAACCGCTGCTTAACAAACTTAAAATTTTGTATGGCTTGAAATTACCGCTCATTTTTGGTGATATTTTTTTCAGGCGAACCAAGTGTCAAAATTTCTTAAAATAACGGAAAATATCTTACACACAATTTTTAATTTGAATTTCAAAAAAAACTTTCGGTATGCAGTTGTTAAGCCTGCTAACCGCTGCTTAATAAAATTAAAATTTTGTATGGCTTGAAATTACCGCCCATTTTTGGTGATATTTTTTTCTGACGAACCATGTGTCAAAATTTGTTCAAAGGGCGGAAAAAATTCCACTAATCTTACACACAATTTTTAATTTGAATTTCGAGAAAATGTTTCGGTATGCAGTTGTTTAGCCTGCTAACCGCTGCTTAACAAAATTAAAATTTTGTATGGCTTGAAATTACCCCTCATTTTTGGTGATATTTTTTCCTGACGAACCAAGTGTCAAAATTTGTTCAAAGGGCGGAAAAAATTCCACCAATCTTACACACAATTTTTAATTTGAATTTCGAGAAAATGTTTCGGTATGCAGTTTTTTAGCCTGCTAACCGCTGCTTAATAAAATTAAAATTTTGTATGGCTTGAAATTACCGCCCATTTTTGGTGATATTTTTTCCTGACGAACCAAGTGTCAAAATTTGTTCAAAGGGCGGAAAAAATTCCACCAATCTTACACACAATTTTTAATTTGAATTTCAAAAACAACTTTCGGTATGCAGGTGTTTAGCCTGCTAAACGCTGCTTAATAAAGTTAAAATTTTGTATGGCTATTACCGCTCATTTTTGGTGATATTTTTTTCAGGCGAACCAAGTGTCAAAATTTCTTAAAATAACGGAAAATATCTTACACACAATTTTTAATTTGAATTTCAAAAAAAACTTTCGCTATGCAGTTGTTTAGCCTGCTAACCGCTGCTTAACAAACTTAAAATTTTGTATGGCTTGAAATTACCGCTCATTTTTGGTGATATTTTTTTCAGGCGAACCAAGTGTCAAAATTTCTTAAAATAACGGAAAATATCTTACACACAATTTTTAATTTGAATTTCAAAAAAAACTTTCGGTATGCAGTTGTTTAGCCTGCTAACCGCTGCTTAACAAACTTAAAACTTTGTATGGCTTGAAATTAAATTTGGTGATATTTTTTTCTGACGAACCATGTGTCAAAATTTGTTCAAAGGGCGGAAAAAATTCCACTAATCTTACACACAATTTTTAATTTGAATTTCGAGAAAATGTTTCGGTATGCAGTTGTTTAGCCTGCTAACCGCTGCTTAACAAAATTAAAATTTTGTATGGCTTGAAATTACCGCTCATTTTTGGTGATATTTTTTCCTGACGAACCAAGAGTCAAAATTTGTTCAAAGGGCGGAAAAAATTCCACCAATCTTACACACAATTTTTAATTTGAATTTCGGGAAAATGTTTCGGTATGCAGTTGTTTAGCCTGCTAACCGCTGCTCAACAAAAATAAAATTTTGTATGGCTTGAAATTACCGCTCATTTTTGGTGATATTTTTTCCTGACGAACCAAGTGTCAAAATTTGTTCAAAGGGCGGAAAAAATTCCACCAATCTTACACACAATTTTTAATTTGAATTTCGAGAAAATGTTTCGGTATGCAGTTTTTTAGCCTGCTAACCGCTGCTTAATAAAATTAAAATTTTGTATGGCTTGAAATTACCGCCCATTTTTGGTGATATTTTTTCCTGACGAACCAAGTGTCAAAATTTGTTCAAAGGGCGGAAAAAATTCCACCAATCTTACACACAATTTTTAATTTGAATTTCGAGAAAATGTTTCGGTATGCAGTTATTTAGCCTGCTTAACGCTGCTTAATAAAGTTAAAATTTTGTATGGCTTGAAATTACCGCTCATTTTTGGTGATATTTTTTTCAGGCGAACCAAGTGTCAAAATTTCTTAAAATAACGGAAAATATCTTACACACAATTTTTAATTTGAATTTCAAAAAAAACTTTCGGTATGCAGTTGTTTAGCCTGCTAACCGCTGCTTAACAAACTTAAAATTTTGTATGGCTTGAAATTACCGCTCATTTTTGGTGATATTTTTTTCAGGCGAACCAAGTGTCAAAATTTCTTAAAATAACGGAAAATATCTTACACACAATTTTTAATTTGAATTTCAAAAAAAACTTTCGGTATGCAGTTGTTTAGCCTGCTAACCGCTGCTTAACAAAAATAAAATTTTGTATGGCTTGAAATTACCGCTCATTTTTGGTGATATTTTTTTCTGACGAACCATGTGTCAAAATTTGTTCAAAGGGCGGAAAAAATTCCACTAATCTTACACACAATTTTTAATTTGAATTTCGAGAAAATGTTTCGGTATGCAGTTGTTTAGCCTGCTAACCGCTGCTTAACAAAATTAAAATTTTGTATGGCTTGAAATTAACGCTCATTTTTGGTGATATTTTTTCCTGACGAACCAAGAGTCAAAATTTGTTCAAAGGGCGGAAAAAATTCCACCAATCTTACACACAATTTTTAATTTGAATTTCGGGAAAATGTTTCGGTATGCAGTTGTTTAGCCTGCTAACCGCTGCTCAACAAAAATAAAATTTTGTATGGCTTGAAATTACCGCTCATTTTTGGTGATATTTTTTCCTGACGAACCAAGTGTCAAAATTTGTTCAAAGGGCGGAAAAAATTCCACCAATCTTACACACAATTTTTAATTTGAATTTCGAGAAAATGTTTCGGTATGCAGTTTTTTAGCCTGCTAACCGCTGCTTAATAAAATTAAAATTTTGTATGGCTGGAAATTACCGCCCATTTTTGGTGATATTTTTTCCTGACGAACCAAGTGTCAAAATTTGTTCAAAGGGCGGAAAAAATTCCACCAATCTTACACACAATTTTTAATTTGAATTTCGAGAAAATGTTTCGGTATGCAGTTATTTAGCCTGCTTAACGCTGCTTAATAAAGTTAAAATTTTGTATGGCTTGAAATTACCGCTCATTTTTGGTGATATTTTTTTCAGGCGAACCAAGTGTCAAAATTTCTTAAAATAACGGAAAATATCTTACACACAATTTTTAATTTGAATTTCAAAAAAAACTTTCGGTATGCAGTTGTTTAGCCTGCTAACCGCTGCTTAACAAACTTAAAATTTTGTATGGCTTGAAATTACCGCTCATTTTTGGTGATATTTTTTTCAGGCGAACCAAGTGTCAAAATTTCTTAAAATAACGGAAAATATCTTACACACAATTTTTAATTTGAATTTCAAAAAAAACTTTCGGTATGCAGTTGTTTAGCCTGCTAACCGCTGCTTAACAAAAATAAAATTGTGTATGGCTTGAAATTACCGCTCATTTTTGGTGATATTTTTTCCTGACGAACCAAGTGTCAAAATTTGTTCAAAGGGCGGAAAAAATTCCACCAATCTTACACACAATTTTTAATTTGAATTTCGAGAAAATGTTTCGGTATGCAGTTTTTTAGCCTGCTAACCGCTGCTTAATAAAGTTAAAATTTTGTATGGCTTGAAACTACCGCTCATTTTTGGTGATATTTTTTTCTGACGAACCATGGGTCAAAATTTGTTCAAAGGGCGGAAAAAATTCCACTAATCTTACACACAATTTTTAATTTGAATTTCGAGAAAATGTTTCGGTATGCAGTTGTTTTGCCTGCTAACCGCTGCTTAACAAAATTAAAATTTTGTATGGCTTGAAATTACCGCTCATTTTTGGTGATATTTTTTCCTGACGAACCAAGAGTCAAAATTTGTTCAAAGGGCGGAAAAAATTCCACCAATCTTACACACAATTTTTAATTTGAATTTCGGGAAAATGTTTCGGTATGCAGTTGTTTAGCCTGCTAACCGCTGCTTAACAAAATTAAAATTTTGTATGGCTTGAAATTACCGCCCATTTTTGGTGATATTTTTTCCTGACGAACCAAGTGTCAAAATTTGTTCAAAGGGCGGAAAAAATTCCACCAATCTTACACACAATTTTTAATTTGAATTTCGAGAAAATGTTTCGGTATGCAGTTATTTAGCCTGCTTAACGCTGCTTAATAAAGTTAAAATTTTGTATGGCTTGAAATTACCGCTCATTTTTGGTGATATTTTTTTCAGGCGAACCAAGTGTCAAAATTTCTTAAAATAACGGAAAATATCTTACACACATTTTTTAATTTGAATTTCAAAAAAAACTTTCGGTATGCAGTTGTTTAGCCTGCTAACCGCTGCTTAACAAAAATAAAATTTTGTATGGCTTGAAATTACCGCTCATTTTTGGTGATATTTTTTCCTGACGAACCAAGTGTCAAAATTTGTTCAAAGGGCGGAAAAAATTCCACCAATCTTACACACAATTTTTAATTTGAATTTCGAGAAAATGTTTCGGTATGCAGTTTTTTAGCCTGCTAACCGCTGCTTAATAAAGTTAAAATTTTGTATGGCTTGAAATTACCGCTCATTTTTGGTGATATTTTTTTCTGACGAACCATGTGTCAAAATTTGTTCAAAGGGCGGAAAAAATTCCACTAATCTTACACACAATTTTTAATTTGAATTTCGAGAAAATGTTTCGGTATGCAGTTGTTTAGCCTGCTAACCGCTGCTTAACAAAATTAAAATTTTGTATGGCTTGAAATTACCGCTCATTTTTGGTGATATTTTTTCCTGACGAACCAAGAGTCAAAATTTGTTCAAAGGGCGGAAAAAATTCCACCAATCTTACACACAATTTTTAATTTGAATTTCGGGAAAATGTTTCGGTATGCAGTTGTTTAGCCTGCTAACCGCTGCTCAACAAAAATAAAATTTTGTATGGCTTGAAATTACCGCTCATTTTTGGTGATATTTTTTCCTGACGAACCAAGTGTCAAAATTTGTTCAGAGGGCGGAAAAAATTCCACCAATCTTACACACAATTTTTAATTTGAATTTCGAGAAAATGTTTCGGTATGCAGTTTTTTAGCCTGCTAACCGCTGCTTAATAAAATTAAAATTTTGTATGGCTTGAAATTACCGCCCATTTTTGGTGATATTTTTTCCTGACGAACCAAGTGTCAAAATTTGTTCAAAGGGCGGAAAAAATTCCACCAATCTTACACACAATTTTTAATTTGAATTTCGAGAAAATGTTTCGGTATGCAGTTATTTAGCCTGCTAACCGCTGCTTAACAAAATTAAAATTTTGTATGGCTTGAAATTACCGCTCATTTTTGGTGATATTTTTTCCTGACGAACCAAGTGTCAAAATTTGTTAAAATAACGGAAAAAATCTTACACACAATTTTTAATTTGAATTTCAAAAACAACTTTCGGTATGCAGGTGTTTAGCCTGCTTAACGCTGCTTAATAAAGTTAAAATTTTGTATGGCTTGAAATTACCGCTCATTTTTGGTGATATTTTTTTCAGGCGAACCAAGTGTCAAAATTTGTTAAAATAACGGAAAAAATCTTACACACAATTTTTAATTTGAATTTCAAAAACAACTTTCGGTATGCAGGTGTTTAGCCTGCTAACCGCTGCTTAATAAAATTAAAATTTTGTATGGCTTGAAATTACCGCCCATTTTTGGTGATATTTTTTCCTGACGAACCAAGTGTCAAAATTTGTTCAAAGGGCGGAAAAAATTCCACCAATCTTACACACAATTTTTAATTTGAATTTCGAGAAAATGTTTCGGTATGCAGTTATTTAGCCTGCTTAACGCTGCTTAATAAAGTTAAAATTTTGTATGGCTTGAAATTACCGCTCATTTTTGGTGATATTTTTTTCAGTCGAACCAAGTGTCAAAATTTCTTAAAATAACGGAAAATATCTTACACACAATTTTTAATTTGAATTTCAAAAAAAACTTTCGGTATGCAGTTGTTTAGCCTGCTAACCGCTGCTTAACAAAAATAAAATTTTGTATGGCTTGAAATTACCGCTCATTTTTGGTGATATTTTTTCCTGACGAACCAAGTGTCAAAATTTGTTCAAAGGGCGGAAAAAATTCCACCAATCTTACACACAATTTTTAATTTGAATTTCGAGAAAATGTTTCGGTATGCAGTTTTTTAGCCTGCTAACCGCTGCTTAATAAAGTTAAAATTTTGTATGGCTTGAAATTACCGCTCATTTTTGGTGATATTTTTTTCTGACGAACCATGTGTCAAAATTTGTTCAAAGGGCGGAAAAAATTCCACTAATCTTACACACAATTTTTAATTTGAATTTCGAGAAAATGTTTCGGTATGCAGTTGTTTAGCCTGCTAACCGCTGCTTAACAAAATTAAAATTTTGTATGGCTTGAAATTACCGCTCATTTTTGGTGATATTTTTTCCTGACGAACCAAGAGTCAAAATTTGTTCAAAGGGCGGAAAAAATTCCACCAATCTTACACACAATTTTTAATTTGAATTTCGGGAAAATGTTTCGGTATGCAGTTGTTTAGCCTGCTAACCGCTGCTCAACAAAAATAAAATTTTGTATGGCTTGAAATTACCGCTCATTTTTGGTGATATTTTTTCCTGACGAACCAAGTGTCAAAATTTGTTCAGAGGGCGGAAAAAATTCCACCAATCTTACACACAATTTTTAATTTGAATTTCGAGAAAATGTTTCGGTATGCAGTTTTTTAGCCTGCTAACCGCTGCTTAATAAAATTAAAATTTTGTATGGCTTGAAATTACCGCCCATTTTTGGTGATATTTTTTCCTGACGAACCAAGTGTCAAAATTTGTTCAAAGGGCGGAAAAAATTCCACCAATCTTACACACAATTTTTAATTTGAATTTCGAGAAAATGTTTCGGTATGCAGTTATTTAGCCTGCTAACCGCTGCTTAACAAAATTAAAATTTTGTATGGCTTGAAATTACCGCTCATTTTTGGTGATATTTTTTCCTGACGAACCAAGTGTCAAAATTTGTTAAAATAACGGAAAAAATCTTACACACAATTTTTAATTTGAATTTCAAAAACAACTTTCGGTATGCAGGTGTTTAGCCTGCTTAACGCTGCTTAATAAAGTTAAAATTTTGTATGGCTTGAAATTACCGCTCATTTTTGGTGATATTTTTTTCAGGCGAACCAAGTGTCAAAATTTGTTAAAATAACGGAAAAAATCTTACACACAATTTTTAATTTGAATTTCAAAAACAACTTTCGGTATGCAGGTGTTTAGCCTGCTAACCGCTGCTTAATAAAATTAAAATTTTGTATGGCTTGAAATTACCGCCCATTTTTGGTGATATTTTTTCCTGACGAACCAAGTGTCAAAATTTGTTCAAAGGGCGGAAAAAATTCCACCAATCTTACACACAATTTTTAATTTGAATTTCGAGAAAATGTTTCGGTATGCAGTTATTTAGCCTGCTTAACGCTGCTTAATAAAGTTAAAATTTTGTATGGCTTGAAATTACCGCTCATTTTTGGTGATATTTTTTTCAGTCGAACCAAGTGTCAAAATTTCTTAAAATAACGGAAAATATCTTACACACAATTTTTAATTTGAATTTCAAAAAAAACTTTCGGTATGCAGTTGTTTAGCCTGCTAACCGCTGCTTAACAAAAATAAAATTTTGTATGGCTTGAAATTACCGCTCATTTTTGGTGATATTTTTTCCTGACGAACCAAGTGTCAAAATTTGTTCAAAGGGCGGAAAAAATTCCACCAATCTTACACACAATTTTTAATTTGAATTTCGAGAAAATGTTTCGGTATGCAGTTTTTTAGCCTGCTAACCGCTGCTTAATAAAGTTAAAATTTTGTATGGCTTGAAATTACCGCTCATTTTTGGTGATATTTTTTTCTGACGAACCATGTGTCAAAATTTGTTCAAAGGGCGGAAAAAATTCCACTAATCTTACACACAATTTTTAATTTGAATTTCGAGAAAATGTTTCGGTATGCAGTTGTTTAGCCTGCTAACCGCTGCTTAACAAAATTAAAATTTTGTATGGCTTGAAATTACCGCTCATTTTTGGTGATATTTTTTCCTGACGAACCAAGAGTCAAAATTTGTTCAAAGGGCGGAAAAAATTCCACCAATCTTACACACAATTTTTAATTTGAATTTCGGGAAAATGTTTCGGTATGCAGTTGTTTAGCCTGCTAACCGCTGCTCAACAAAAATAAAATTTTGTATGGCTTGAAATTACCGCTCATTTTTGGTGATATTTTTTCCTGACGAACCAAGTGTCAAAATTTGTTCAGAGGGCGGAAAAAATTCCACCAATCTTACACACAATTTTTAATTTGAATTTCGAGAAAATGTTTCGGTATGCAGTTTTTTAGCCTGCTAACCGCTGCTTAATAAAATTAAAATTTTGTATGGCTTGAAATTACCGCCCATTTTTGGTGATATTTTTTCCTGACGAACCAAGTGTCAAAATTTGTTCAAAGGGCGGAAAAAATTCCACCAATCTTACACACAATTTTTAATTTGAATTTCGAGAAAATGTTTCGGTATGCAGTTATTTAGCCTGCTAACCGCTGCTTAACAAAATTAAAATTTTGTATGGCTTGAAATTACCGCTCATTTTTGGTGATATTTTTTCCTGACGAACCAAGTGTCAAAATTTGTTAAAATAACGGAAAAAATCTTACACACAATTTTTAATTTGAATTTCAAAAACAACTTTCGGTATGCAGGTGTTTAGCCTGCTTAACGCTGCTTAATAAAGTTAAAATTTTGTATGGCTTGAAATTACCGCTCATTTTTGGTGATATTTTTTTCAGGCGAACCAAGTGTCAAAATTTCTTAAAATAACGGAAAATATCTTACACACAATTTTTAATTTGAATTTCAAAAAAAACTTTCGGTATGCAGTTGTTTAGCCTGCTAACCGCTGCTTAACAAACTTAAAATTTTGTATGGCTTGAAATTACCCCTCATTTTTGGTGATATTTTTTCCTGACGAACCAAGTGTCAAAATTTGTTCAAAGGGCGGAAAAAATTCCACTAATCTTACACACAATTTTTAATTTGAATTTCGAGAAAATGTTTCCGTATGCAGTTTTTTAGCCTGCTAACCGCTGCTTAATAAAATTAAAATTTTGTATGGCTTGAAATTACCGCCCATTTTTGGTGATATTTTTTTCTGACGAACCATGTGTCAAAATTTGTTCAAAGGGCGGAAAAAATTCCACTAATCTTACACACAATTTTTAATTTGAATTTCGAGAAAATATTTCGGTATGCAGTTGTTTAGCCTGCTAACCGCTGCTTAACAAAATTAAAATTTTGTATGGCTTGAAATTACCCCTCATTTTTGGTGATATTTTTTCCTGACGAACCAAGTGTCAAAATTTGTTCAAAGGGCGGAAAAAATTCCACCAATCTTACACACAATTTTTAATTTGAATTTCGAGAAAATGTTTCGGTATGCAGTTTTTTATCCTGCTAACCGCTGCTTAATAAAATTAAAATTTTGTATGGCTTGAAATTACCGCCCATTTTTGGTGATATTTTTTCCTGACGAACCAAGTGTCAAAATTTGTTCAAAGGGCGGAAAAAATTCCACCAATCTTACACACAATTTTTAATTTGAATTTCAAAAACAACTTTCGGTATGCAGGTGTTTAGCCTGCTAAACGCTGCTTAATAAAGTTAAAATTTTGTATGGCTTGAAATTACCGCTCATTTTTGGTGATATTTTTTCCTGACGAACCAAGTGTCAAAATTTGTTAAAATAACGGAAAAAATCTTACACACAATTTTTAATTTGAATTTCAAAAAAACTTTCGGATGCAGTTGTTTAGCCTGCTAACCGCTGCTTAACAAAATTAAAATTTTGTATGGCTTGAAATTACCGCTCATTTTTGGTGATATTTTTTTCAGGCGAACCAAGTGTCAAAATTTCTTAAAATAACGGAAAATATCTTACACACAATTTTTAATTTGAATTTCAAAAAAAACTTTCGCTATGCAGTTGTTTAGCCTGCTAACCGCTGCTTAACAAACTTAAAATTTTGTATGGCTTGAAATTACCGCTCATTTTTGGTGATATTTTTTTCAGGCGAACCAAGTGTCAAAATTTCTTAAAATAACGGAAAATATCTTACACACAATTTTTAATTTGAATTTCAAAAAAAACTTTCGGTATGCAGTTGTTTAGCCTGCTAACCGCTGCTTAACAAACTTAAAATTTTGTATGGCTTGAAATTACCCCTCATTTTTGGTGATATTTTTTCCTGACGAACCAAGTGTCAAAATTTGTTCAAAGGGCGGAAAAAATTCCACTAATCTTACACACAATTTTTAATTTGAATTTCGAGAAAATGTTTCGGTATGCAGTTGTTTAGCCTGCTAACCGCTGCTTAACAAACTTAAAATTTTGTATGGCTTGAAATTACCCCTCATTTTTGGTGATATTTTTTCCTGACGAACCAAGTGTCAAAATTTGTTCAAAGGGCGGAAAAAATTCCACCAATCTTACACACAATTTTTAATTTGAATTTCGAGAAAATGTTTTGGTATGCAGTTTTTTAGCCTGCTAACCGCTGCTTAATAAAATTAAAATTTTGTATGGCTTGAAATTACCGCCCATTTTTGGTGATATTTTTTCCTGACGAACCAAGTGTCAAAATTTGTTCAAAGGGCGAAAAAAATTCCACCAATCTTACACACAATTTTTAATTTGAATTTCGAGAAAATGTTTCGGTATGCAGTTGTTTAGCCTGCTAACCGCTGCTTAACAAAATTAAAATTTTGTATGGCTTGAAATTACCGCTCATTTTTGGTGATATTTTTTCCTGACGAACCAAGTGTCAAAATTTGTTCAAAGGGCGGAAAAAATTCCACCAATCTTACACACAATTTTTAATTTGAATTTCGAGAAAATGTTTCGGTATGCAGTTTTTTAGCCTGGTAACCGCTGCTTAATAAAGTTAAAATTTTGTATGGCTTGAAATTACCGCTCATTTTTGGTGATATTTTTTTCTGACGAACCATGTGTCAAAATTTGTTCAAAGGGCGGAAAAAATTCCACTAATCTTACACACAATTTTTAATTTGAATTTCGAGAAAATGTTTCGGTATGCAGTTGTTTAGCCTGCTAACCGCTGCTTAACAAAATTAAAATTTTGTATGGCTTGAAATTACCGCTCATTTTTGGTGATATTTTTTCCTGACGAACCAAGAGTCAAAATTTGTTGAAAGGGCGGAAAAAATTCGATAAATATTACACACAATTTTTAATTTGAATTTCGGGAAAATCTTTCCGTATGCAGTTGTTTAGCCTGCTAACCGCTGCTTAACAAACTTAAAATTTTGTATGGCTTGAAATTACCGCCCATTTTTGGTGATATTTTTTCCTGACGAACCAAGTGTCAAAATTTGTTCAAAGGGCGGAAAAAATTCCACCAATCTTACACACAATTTTTAATTTGAATTTCGAGAAAATGTTTCGGTATGCAGTTATTTAGCCTGCTTAACGCTGCTTAATAAAGTTAAAATTTTGTATGGCTTGAAATTACCGCTCATTTTTGGTGATATTTTTTTCAGGCGAACCAAGTGTCAAAATTTCTTAAAATAACGGAAAATATCTTACACACAATTTTTAATTTGAATTTCAAAAAAAACTTTCGGTATGCAGTTGTTTAGCCTGCTAACCGCTGCTTAACAAAAATAAAATTTTGTATGGCTTGAAATTACCGCTCATTTTTGGTGATATTTTTTCCTGACGAACCAAGTGTCAAAATTTGTTCAAAGGGCGGAAAAAATTCCACCAATCTTACACACAAATTTTAATTTGAATTTCGAGAAAATGTTTCGGTATGCAGTTTTTTAGCCTGCTAACCGCTGCTTAATAAAGTTAAAATTTTGTATGGCTTGAAATTACCGCTCATTTTTGGTGATATTTTTTTCTGACGAACCATGTGTCAAAATTTGTTCAAAGGGCGGAAAAAATTCCACTAATCTTACACACAATTTTTAATTTGAATTTCGAGAAAATGTTTCGGTATGCAGTTGTTTAGCCTGCTAACCGCTGCTTAACAAAATTAAAATTTTGTATGGCTTGAAATTACCGCTCATTTTTGGTGATATTTTTTCCTGACGAACCAAGAGTCAAAATTTGTTCAAAGGGCGGAAAAAATTCCACCAATCTTACACACAATTTTTAATTTGAATTTCGGGAAAATGTTTCGGTATGCAGTTGTTTAGCCTGCTAACCGCTGCTCAACAAAAATAAAATTTTGTATGGCTTGAAATTACCGCTCATTTTTGGTGATATTTTTTCCTGACGAACCAAGTGTCAAAATTTGTTCAAAGGGCGGAAAAAATTCCACCAATCTTACACACAATTTTTAATTTGAATTTCGAGAAAATGTTTCGGTATGCAGTTTTTTAGCCTGCTAACCGCTGCTTAATAAAATTAAAATTTTGTATGGCTTGAAATTACCGCCCATTTTTGGTGATATTTTTTCCTGACGAACCAAGTGTCAAAATTTGTTCAAAGGGCGGAAAAAATTCCACCAATCTTACACACAATTTTTAATTTGAATTTCGAGAAAATGTTTCGGTATGCAGTTATTTAGCCTGCTTAACGCTGCTTAATAAAGTTAAAATTTTGTATGGCTTGAAATTACCGCTCATTTTTGGTGATATTTTTTTCAGGCGAACCAAGTGTCAAAATTTCTTAAAATAACGGAAAATATCTTACACACAATTTTTAATTTGAATTTCAAAAAAAACTTTCGGTATGCAGTTGTTTAGCCTGCTAACCGCTGCTTAACAAACTTAAAATTTTGTATGGCTTGAAATTACCCCTCATTTTTGGTGATATTTTTTCCTGACGAACCAAGTGTCAAAATTTGTTCAAAGGGCGGAAAAAATTCCACTAATCTTACACACAATTTTTAATTTGAATTTCGAGAAAATGTTTCCGTATGCAGTTTTTTAGCCTGCTAACCGCTGCTTAACAAAATTAAAATTTTGTATGGCTTGAAATTACCGCCCATTTTTGGTGATATTTTTTTCTGACGAACCATGTGTCAAAATTTGTTCAAAGGGCGGAAAAAATTCCACTAATCTTACACACAATTTTTAATTTGAATTTCGAGAAAATATTTCGGTATGCAGTTGTTTAGCCTGCTAACCGCTGCTTAACAAAATTAAAATTTTGTATGGCTTGAAATTACCCCTCATTTTTGGTGATATTTTTTCCTGACGAACCAAGTGTCAAAATTTGTTCAAAGGGCGGAAAAAATTCCACCAATCTTACACACAATTTTTAATTTGAATTTCGAGAAAATGTTTCGGTATGCAGTTTTTTATCCTGCTAACCGCTGCTTAATAAAATTAAAATTTTGTATGGCTTGAAATTACCGCCCATTTTTGGTGATATTTTTTCCTGACGAACCAAGTGTCAAAATTTGTTCAAAGGGCGGAAAAAATTCCACCAATCTTACACACAATTTTTAATTTGAATTTCAAAAACAACTTTCGGTATGCAGGTGTTTAGCCTGCTAAACGCTGCTTAATAAAGTTAAAATTTTGTATGGCTTGAAATTACCGCTCATTTTTGGTGATATTTTTTCCTGACGAACCAAGTGTCAAAATTTGTTAAAATAACGGAAAAAATCTTACACACAATTTTTAATTTGAATTTCAAAAAAACTTTCGGATGCAGTTGTTTAGCCTGCTAACCGCTGCTTAACAAAATTAAAATTTTGTATGGCTTGAAATTACCGCTCATTTTTGGTGATATTTTTTTCAGGCGAACCAAGTGTCAAAATTTCTTAAAATAACGGAAAATATCTTACACACAATTTTTAATTTGAATTTCAAAAAAAACTTTCGCTATGCAGTTGTTTAGCCTGCTAACCGCTGCTTAACAAACTTAAAATTTTGTATGGCTTGAAATTACCGCTCATTTTTGGTGATATTTTTTTCAGGCGAACCAAGTGTCAAAATTTCTTAAAATAACGGAAAATATCTTACACACAATTTTTAATTTGAATTTCAAAAAAAACTTTCGGTATGCAGTTGTTTAGCCTGCTAACCGCTGCTTAGCAAACTTAAAATTTTGTATGGCTTGAAATTACCCCTCATTTTTGGTGATATTTTTTCCTGACGAACCAAGTGTCAAAATTTGTTCAAAGGGCGGAAAAAATTCCACTAATCTTACACACAATTTTTAATTTGAATTTCGAGAAAATGTTTCGGTATGCAGTTGTTTAGCCTGCTAACCGCTGCTTAACAAACTTAAAATTTTGTATGGCTTGAAATTACCCCTCATTTTTGGTGATATTTTTTCCTGACGAACCAAGTGTCAAAATTTGTTCAAAGGGCGGAAAAAATTCCACCAATCTTACACACAATTTTTAATTTGAATTTCGAGAAAATGTTTTGGTATGCAGTTTTTTAGCCTGCTAACCGCTGCTTAATAAAATTAAAATTTTGTATGGCTTGAAATTACCGCCCATTTTTGGTGATATTTTTTCCTGACGAACCAAGTGTCAAAATTTGTTCAAAGGGCGAAAAAAATTCCACCAATCTTACACACAATTTTTAATTTGAATTTCGAGAAAATGTTTCGGTATGCAGTTGTTTAGCCTGCTAACCGCTGCTTAACAAAATTAAAATTTTGTATGGCTTGAAATTACCGCTCATTTTTGGTGATATTTTTTCCTGACGAACCAAGTGTCAAAATTTGTTCAAAGGGCGGAAAAAATTCCACCAATCTTACACACAATTTTTAATTTGAACTTCGAGAAAATGTTTCGGTATGCAGTTTTTTAGCCTGGTAACCGCTGCTTAATAAAGTTAAAATTTTGTATGGCTTGAAATTACCGCTCATTTTTGGTGATATTTTTTTCTGACGAACCATGTGTCAAAATTTGTTCAAAGGGCGGAAAAAATTCCACTAATCTTACACACAATTTTTAATTTGAATTTCGAGAAAATGTTTCGGTATGCAGTTGTTTAGCCTGCTAACCGCTGCTTAACAAAATTAAAATTTTGTATGGCTTGAAATTACCGCTCATTTTTGGTGATATTTTTTCCTGACGAACCAAGAGTCAAAATTTGTTCAAAGGGCGGAAAAAATTCCACCAATCTTACACACAATTTTTAATTTGAATTTCGGGAAAATGTTTCGGTATGCAGTTGTTTAGCCTGCTAACCGCTGCTCAAGAAAAATAAAATTTTGTATGGCTTGAAATTACCGCTCATTTTTGGTGATATTTTTTCCTGACGAACCAAGTGTCAAAATTTGTTCAAAGGGCGGAAAAAATTCCACCAATCTTACACACAATTTTTAATTTGAATTTCGAGAAAATGTTTCGGTATGCAGTTTTTTAGCCTGCTAACCGCTGCTTAATAAAATTAAAATTTTGTATGGCTTGAAATTACCGCCCATTTTTGGTGATATTTTTTCCTGACGAACCAAGTGTCAAAATTTGTTCAAAGGGCGGAAAAAATTCCACCAATCTTACACACAATTTTTAATTTGAATTTCGAGAAAATGTTTCGGTAAGCAGTTATTTAGCCTGCTAACCGCTGCTTAACAAAATTAAAATTTTGTATGGCTTGAAATTACCGCTCATTTTTGGTGATATTTTTTCCTGACGAACCAAGTGTCAAAATTTGTTAAAATAACGGAAAAAATCTTACACACAATTTTTAATTTGAATTTCAAAAACAACTTTCGGTATGCAGGTGTTTAGCCTGCTTAACGCTGCTTAATAAAGTTAAAATTTTGTATGGCTTGAAATTACCGCTCATTTTTGGTGATATTTTTTTCAGGCGAACCAAGTGTCAAAATTTCTTAAAATAACGGAAAATATCTTACACACAATTTTTAATTTGAATTTCAAAAAAAACTTTCGGTATGCAGTTGTTTAGCCTGCTAACCGCTGCTTAACAAACTTAAAATTTTGTATGGCTTGAAATTACCGCTCATTTTTGGTGATATTTTTTTCAGGCGAACCAAGTGTCAAAATTTCTTAAAGTAACGGAAAATATCTTACACACAATTTTTAATTTGAATTTCAAAAAAAACTTTCGGTATGCAGTTGTTTAGCCTGCTAACCGCTGCTTAACAAACTTAAAATTTTGTATGGCTTGAAATTACCCCTCATTTTTGGTGATATTTTTTCCTGACGAACCAAGTGTCAAAATTTGTTCAAAGGGCGGAAAAAATTCCACTAATCTTACACACAATTTTTAATTTGAATTTCGAGAAAATGTTTCGGTATGCAGTTTTTTAGCCTGCTAACCGCTGCTTAACAAAATTAAAATTTTGTATGGCTTGAAATTACCGCCCATTTTTGGTGATATTTTTTTCTGACGAACCATGTGTCAAAATTTGTTCAAAGGGCGGAAAAAATTCCACTAATCTTACACACAATTTTTAATTTGAATTTCGAGAAAATGTTTCGGTATGCAGTTGTTTAGCCTGCTAACCGCTGCTTAACAAAATTAAAATTTTGTATGGCTTGAAATTACCCCTCATTTTTGGTGATATTTTTTCCTGACGAACCAAGTGTCAAAATTTGTTCAAAGGGCGGAAAAAATTCCACCAATCTTACACACAATTTTTAATTTGAATTTCGAGAAAATGTTTCGGTATGCAGTTTTTTAGCCTGCTAACCGCTGCTTAATAAAATTAAAATTTTGTATGGCAAAGGGCGGAAAAAATTCCACCAATCTTACACACAATTTTTAATTTGAATTTCAAAAACAACTTTCGGTATGCAGGTGTTTAGCCTGCTAAACGCTGCTTAATAAAGTTAAAATTTTGTATGGCTTGAAATTACCGCTCATTTTTGGTGATATTTTTTCCTGACGAACCAAGTGTCAAAATTTGTTAAAATAACGGAAAAAATCTTACACACAATTTTTAATTTGAATTTCAAAAAAACTTTCGGATGCAGTTGTTTAGCCTGCTAACCGCTGCTTAACAAAATTAAAATTTTGTATGGCTTGAAATTACCGCTCATTTTTGGTGATATTTTTTTCAGGCGAACCAAGTGTCAAAATTTCTTAAAATAACGGAAAATATCTTACACACAATTTTTAATTTGAATTTCAAAAAAAACTTTCGCTATGCAGTTGTTTAGCCTGCTAACCGCTGCTTAACAAACTTAAAATTTTGTATGGCTTGAAATTACCGCTCATTTTTGGTGATATTTTTTTCAGGCTAACCAAGTGTCAAAATTTCTTAAAATAACGGAAAATATCTTACACACAATTTTTAATTTGAATTTCAAAAAAAACTTTCGGTATGCAGTTGTTTAGCCTGCTAACCGCTGCTTAACAAACTTAAAATTTTGTATGGCTTGAAATTACCCCTCATTTTTGGTGATATTTTTTCCTGACGAACCAAGTGTCAAAATTTGTTCAAAGGGCGGAAAAAATTCCACTAATCTTACACACAATTTTTAATTTGAATTTCGAGAAAATGTTTCGGTATGCAGTTGTTTAGCCTGCTAACCGCTGCTTAACAAAATTAAAATTTTGTATGGCTTGTAATTACCGCTCATTTTTGGTGATATTTTTTCCTGACGAACCAAGTGTCAAAATTTGTTCAAAGGGCGGAAAAAATTCCACCAATCTTACACACAATTTTTAATTTGAATTTCGAGAAAATGTTTCGGTATGCAGTTTTTTAGCCTGGTAACCGCTGCTTAATAAAGTTAAAATTTTGTATGGCTTGAAATTACCGCTCATTTTTGGTGATATTTTTTTCTGACGAACCATGTGTCAAAATTTGTTCAAAGGGCGGAAAAAATTCCACTAATCTTACACACAATTTTTAATTTGAATTTCGAGAAAATGTTTCGGTATGCAGTTGTTTAGCCTGCTAACCGCTGCTTAACAAACTTAAAATTTTGTATGGCTTGAAATTACCCCTCATTTTTGGTGATATTTTTTCCTGACGAACCAAGTGTCAAAATTTGTTCAAAGGGCGGAAAAAATTCCACTAATCTTACACACAATTTTTAATTTGAATTTCGAGAAAATGTTTCGGTATGCAGTTTTTTAGCCTGCTAACCGCTGCTTAACAAAATTAAAATTTTGTATGGCTTGAAATTACCGCCCATTTTTGGTGATATTTTTTTCTGACGAACCATGTGTCAAAATTTGTTCAAAGGGCGGAAAAAATTCCACTAATCTTACACACAATTTTTAATTTGAATTTCGAGAAAATGTTTCGGTATGCAGTTGTTTAGCCTGCTAACCGCTGCTTAACAAAATTAAAATTTTGTATGGCTTGAAATTACCCCTCATTTTTGGTGATATTTTTTCCTGACGAACCAAGTGTCAAAATTTGTTCAAAGGGCGGAAAAAATTCCACCAATCTTACACACAATTTTTAATTTGAATTTCGAGAAAATGTTTCGGTATGCAGTTTTTTAGCCTGCTAACCGCTGCTTAATAAAATTAAAATTTTGTATGGCAAAGGGCGGAAAAAATTCCACCAATCTTACACACAATTTTTAATTTGAATTTCAAAAACAACTTTCGGTATGCAGGTGTTTAGCCTGCTAAACGCTGCTTAATAAAGTTAAAATTTTGTATGGCTTGAAATTACCGCTCATTTTTGGTGATATTTTTTCCTGACGAACCAAGTGTCAAAATTTGTTAAAATAACGGAAAAAATCTTACACACAATTTTTAATTTGAATTTCAAAAAAACTTTCGGATGCAGTTGTTTAGCCTGCTAACCGCTGCTTAACAAAATTAAAATTTTGTATGGCTTGAAATTACCGCTCATTTTTGGTGATATTTTTTTCAGGCGAACCAAGTGTCAAAATTTCTTAAAATAACGGAAAATATCTTACACACAATTTTTAATTTGAATTTCAAAAAAAACTTTCGCTATGCAGTTGTTTAGCCTGCTAACCGCTGCTTAACAAACTTAAAATTTTGTATGGCTTGAAATTACCGCTCATTTTTGGTGATATTTTTTTCAGGCTAACCAAGTGTTAAAATTTCTTAAAATAACGGAAAATATCTTACACACAATTTTTAATTTGAATTTCAAAAAAAACTTTCGGTATGCAGTTGTTTAGCCTGCTAACCGCTGCTTAACAAACTTAAAATTTTGTATGGCTTGAAATTACCCCTCATTTTTGGTGATATTTTTTCCTGACGAACCAAGTGTCAAAATTTGTTCAAAGGGCGGAAAAAATTCCACTAATCTTACACACAATTTTTAATTTGAATTTCGAGAAAATGTTTCGGTATGCAGTTGTTTAGCCTGCTAACCGCTGCTTAACAAAATTAAAATTTTGTATGGCTTGTAATTACCGCTCATTTTTGGTGATATTTTTTCCTGACGAACCAAGTGTCAAAATTTGTTCAAAGGGCGGAAAAAATTCCACCAATCTTACACACAATTTTTAATTTGAATTTCGAGAAAATGTTTCGGTATGCAGTTTTTTAGCCTGGTAACCGCTGCTTAATAAAGTTAAAATTTTGTATGGCTTGAAATTACCGCTCATTTTTGGTGATATTTTTTTCTGACGAACCATGTGTCAAAATTTGTTCAAAGGGCGGAAAAAATTCCACTAATCTTACACACAATTTTTAATTTGAATTTCGAGAAAATGTTTCGGTATGCAGTTGTTTAGCCTGCTAACCGCTGCTTAACAAAATTAAAATTTTGTATGGCTTGAAATTACCGCTCATTTTTGGTGATATTTTTTCCTGACGAACCAAGTGTCAAAATTTGTTCAAAGGGCGGAAAAAATTCCACCAATCTTACACACAATTTTTAATTTGAATTTCGAGAAAATGTTTCGGTATGCAGTTTTTTAGCCTGGTAACCGCTGCTTAATAAAGTTAAAATTTTGTATGGCTTGAAATTACCGCTCATTTTTGGTGATATTTTTTTCTGACGAACCATGTGTCAAAATTTGTTCAAAGGGCGGAAAAAATTCCACTAATCTTACACACAATTTTTAATTTGAATTTCGAGAAAATGTTTCGGTATGCAGTTGTTTAGCCTGCTAACCGCTGCTTAACAAAATTAAAATTTTGTATGGCTTGAAATTACCGCTCATTTTTGGTGATATTTTTTCCTGACGAACCAAGAGTCAAAATTTGTTCAAAGGGCGGAAAAAATTCCACCAATCTTACACACAATTTTTAATTTGAATTTCGGGAAAATGTTTCGGTATGCAGTTGTTTAGCCTGCTAACCGCTGCTCAACAAAAATAAAATTTTGTATGGCTTGAAATTACCGCTCATTTTTGGTGATATTTTTTCCTGACGAACCAAGTGTCAAAATTTGTTCAAAGGGCGGAAAAAATTCCACCAATCTTACACACAATTTTTAATTTGAATTTCGAGAAAATGTTTCGGTATGCAGTTTTTTAGCCTGCTAACCGCTGCTTAATAAAATTAAAATTTTGTATGGCTTGAAATTACCGCCCATTTTTGGTGATATTTTTTCCTGACGAACCAAGTGTCAAAATTTGTTCAAAGGGCGGAAAAAATTCCACCAATCTTACACACAATTTTTAATTTGAATTTCGAGAAAATATTTCGGTAAGCAGTTATTTAGCCTGCTAACCGCTGCTTAACAAAATTAAAATTTTGTATGGCTTGAAATTACCGCTCATTTTTGGTGATATTTTTTCCTGACGAACCAAGTGTCAAAATTTGTTAAAATAACGGAAAAAATCTTACACACAATTTTTAATTTGAATTTCAAAAACAACTTTCGGTATGCAGGTGTTTAGCCTGCTTAACGCTGCTTAATAAAGTTAAAATTTTGTATGGCTTGAAATTACCGCTCATTTTTGGTGATATTTTTTTCAGGCGAACCAAGTGTCAAAATTTCTTAAAATAACGGAAAATATCTTACACACAATTTTTAATTTGAATTTCAAAAAAAACTTTCGGTATGCAGTTGTTTAGCCTGCTAACCGCTGCTTAACAAACTTAAAATTTTGTATGGCTTGAAATTACCGCTCATTTTTGGTGATATTTTTTTCAGGCGAACCAAGTGTCAAAATTTCTTAAAATAACGGAAAATATCTTACACACAATTTTTAATTTGAATTTCAAAAAAAACTTTCGGTATGCAGTTGTTTAGCCTGCTAACCGCTGCTTAACAAACTTAAAATTTTGTATGGCTTGAAATTACCCCTCATTTTTGGTGATATTTTTTCCTGACGAACCAAGTGTCAAAATTTGTTCAAAGGGCGGAAAAAATTCCACTAATCTTACACACAATTTTTAATTTGAATTTCGAGAAAATGTTTCGGTATGCAGTTTTTTAGCCTGCTAACCGCTGCTTAACAAAATTAAAATTTTGTATGGCTTGAAATTACCGCCCATTTTTGGTGATATTTTTTTCTGACGAACCATGTGTCAAAATTTGTTCAAAGGGCGGAAAAAATTCCACTAATCTTACACACAATTTTTAATTTGAATTTCGAGAAAATGTTTCGGTATGCAGTTGTTTAGCCTGCTAACCGCTGCTTAACAAAATTAAAATTTTGTATGGCTTGAAATTACCCCTCATTTTTGGTGATATTTTTTCCTGACGAACCAAGTGTCAAAATTTGTTCAAAGGGCGGAAAAAATTCCACCAATCTTACACACAATTTTTAATTTGAATTTCGAGAAAATGTTTCGGTATGCAGTTTTTTAGCCTGCTAACCGCTGCTTAATAAAATTAAAATTTTGTATGGCAAAGGGCGGAAAAAATTCCACCAATCTTACACACAATTTTTAATTTGAATTTCAAAAACAACTTTCGGTATGCAGGTGTTTAGCCTGCTAAACGCTGCTTAATAAAGTTAAAATTTTGTATGGCTTGAAATTACCGCTCATTTTTGGTGATATTTTTTCCTGACGAACCAAGTGTCAAAATTTGTTAAAATAACGGAAAAAATCTTACACACAATTTTTAATTTGAATTTCAAAAAAACTTTCGGATGCAGTTGTTTAGCCTGCTAACCGCTGCTTAACAAAATTAAAATTTTGTATGGCTTGAAATTACCGCTCATTTTTGGTGATATTTTTTTCAGGCGAACCAAGTGTCAAAATTTCTTAAAATAACGGAAAATATCTTACACACAATTTTTAATTTGAATTTCAAAAAAAACTTTCGGTATGCAGTTGTTTAGCCTGCTAACCGCTGCTTAACAAACTTAAAATTTTGTATGGCTTGAAATTACCGCTCATTTTTGGTGATATTTTTTTCTGACGAACCATGTGTCAAAATTTGTTCAAAGGGCGGAAAAAATTCCACTAATCTTACACACAATTTTTAATTTGAATTTCGAGAAAATGTTTCGGTATGCAGTTGTTTAGCCTGCTAACCGCTGCTTAACAAAATTAAAATTTTGTATGGCTTGTAATTACCGCTCATTTTTGGTGATATTTTTTCCTGACGAACCAAGTGTCAAAATTTCTTAAAATAACGGAAAATATCTTACACACAATTTTTAATTTGAATTTCAAAAAAAACTTTCGGTATGCAGTTGTTTAGCCTGCTAACCGCTGCTTAACATTTTTGTATGGCTTGAAATTACCGCTCATTTTTGGTGATATTTTTTCCTGACGAACCAAGTGTCAAAATTTGTTAAAATAACGGAAAAAATCTTACACACAATTTTTAATTTGAATTTCAAAAACAACTTTCGGTATGCAGGTGTTTAGCCTGCTTAACGCTGCTTAATAAAGTTAAAATTTTGTATGGCTTGAAATTACCGCTCATTTTTGGTGATATTTTTTTCAGGCGAACCAAGTTTCAAAATTTCTTAAAATAACGGAAAATATCTTACACACAATTTTTAATTTGAATTTCAAAAAAAACTTTCGGTATGCAGTTGTTTAGCCTGCTAACCGCTGCTTAACAAACTTAAAATTTTGTATGGCTTGAAATTACCGCTCATTTTTGGTGATATTTTTTTCAGGCGAACCAAGTGTCAAAATTTCTTAAAATAACGGAAAATATCTTACACACAATTTTTAATTTGAATTTCAAAAAAAACTTTCGGTATGCAGTTGTTTAGCCTGCTAACCGCTGCTTAACAAACTTAAAATTTTGTATGGCTTGAAATTACCCCTCATTTTTGGTGATATTTTTTCCTTACGAACCAAGTGTCAAAATTTGTTCAAAGGGCGGAAAAAATTCCACTAATCTTACACACAATTTTTAATTTGAATTTCGAGAAAATGTTTCGGTATGCAGTTTTTTAGCCTGCTAACCGCTGCTTAACAAAATTAAAATTTTGTATGGCTTGAAATTACCGCCCATTTTTGGTGATATTTTTTTCTGACGAACCATGTGTCAAAATTTGTTCAAAGGGCGGAAAAAATTCCACTAATCTTACACACAATTTTTAATTTGAATTTCGAGAAAATGTTTCGGTATGCAGTTGTTTAGCCTGCTAACCGCTGCTTAACAAAATTAAAATTTTGTATGGCTTGAAATTACCCCTCATTTTTGGTGATATTTTTTCCTGACGAACCAAGTGTCAAAATTTGTTCAAAGGGCGGAAAAAATTCCACCAATCTTACACACAATTTTTAATTTGAATTTCGAGAAAATGTTTCGGTATGCAGTTTTTTAGCCTGCTAACCGCTGCTTAATAAAATTAAAATTTTGTATGGCAAAGGGCGGAAAAAATTCCACCAATCTTACACACAATTTTTAATTTGAATTTCAAAAACAACTTTCGGTATGCAGGTGTTTAGCCTGCTAAACGCTGCTTAATAAAGTTAAAATTTTGTATGGCTTGAAATTACCGCTCATTTTTGGTGATATTTTTTCCTGACGAACCAAGTGTCAAAATTTGTTAAAATAACGGAAAAAATCTTACACACAATTTTTAATTTGAATTTCAAAAAAACTTTCGGATGCAGTTGTTTAGCCTGCTAACCGCTGCTTAACAAAATTAAAATTTTGTATGGCTTGAAATTACCGCTCATTTTTGGTGATATTTTTTTCAGGCGAACCAAGTGTCAAAATTTCTTAAAATAACGGAAAATATCTTACACACAATTTTTAATTTAAATTTCAAAAAAAACTTTCGCTATGCAGTTGTTTAGCCTGCTAACCGCTGCTTAACAAACTTAAAATTTTGTATGGCTTGAAATTACCGCTCATTTTTGGTGATATTTTTTTCAGGCTAACCAAGTGTCAAAATTTCTTAAAATAACGGAAAATATCTTACACACAATTTTTAATTTGAATTTCAAAAAAAACTTTCGGTATGCAGTTGTTTAGCCTGCTAACCGCTGCTTAACAAACTTAAAATTTTGTATGGCTTGAAATTACCCCTCATTTTTGGTGATATTTTTTCCTGACGAACCAAGTGTCAAAATTTGTTCAAAGGGCGGAAAAAATTCCACTAATCTTACACACAATTTTTAATTTGAATTTCGAGAAAATGTTTCGGTATGCAGTTGTTTAGCCTGCTAACCGCTGCTTAACAAAATTAAAATTTTGTATGGCTTGTAATTACCGCTCATTTTTGGTGATATTTTTTCCTGACGAACCAAGTGTCAAAATTTGTTCAAAGGGCGGAAAAAATTCCACCAATCTTACACACAATTTTTAATTTGAATTTCGAGAAAATGTTTCGGTATGCAGTTTTTTAGCCTGGTAACCGCTGCTTAATAAAGTTAAAATTTTGTATGGCTTGAAATTACCGCTCATTTTTGGTGATATTTTTTTCTGACGAACCATGTGTCAAAATTTGTTCAAAGGGCGGAAAAAATTCCACTAATCTTACACACAATTTTTAATTTGAATTTCGAGAAAATGTTTCGGTATGCAGTTGTTTAGCCTGCTAACCGCTGCTTAACAAACTTAAAATTTTGTATGGCTTGAAATTACCCCTCATTTTTGGTGATATTTTTTCCTGACGAACCAAGTGTCAAAATTTGTTCAAAGGGCGGAAAAAATTCCACTAATCTTACACACAATTTTTAATTTGAATTTCGAGAAAATGTTTCGGTATGCAGTTTTTTAGCCTGCTAACCGCTGCTTAACAAAATTAAAATTTTGTATGGCTTGAAATTACCGCCCATTTTTGGTGATATTTTTTTCTGACGAACCATGTGTCAAAATTTGTTCAAAGGGCGGAAAAAATTCCACTAATCTTACACACAATTTTTAATTTGAATTTCGAGAAAATGTTTCGGTATGCAGTTGTTTAGCCTGCTAACCGCTGCTTAACAAAATTAAAATTTTGTATGGCTTGAAATTACCCCTCATTTTTGGTGATATTTTTTCCTGACGAACCAAGTGTCAAAATTTGTTCAAAGGGCGGAAAAAATTCCACCAATCTTACACACAATTTTTAATTTGAATTTCGAGAAAATGTTTCGGTATGCAGTTTTTTAGCCTGCTAACCGCTGCTTAATAAAATTAAAATTTTGTATGGCAAAGGGCGGAAAAAATTCCACCAATCTTACACACAATTTTTAATTTGAATTTCAAAAACAACTTTCGGTATGCAGGTGTTTAGCCTGCTAAACGCTGCTTAATAAAGTTAAAATTTTGTATGGCTTGAAATTACCGCTCATTTTTGGTGATATTTTTTCCTGACGAACCAAGTGTCAAAATTTGTTAAAATAACGGAAAAAATCTTACACACAATTTTTAATTTGAATTTCAAAAAAACTTTCGGATGCAGTTGTTTAGCCTGCTAACCGCTGCTTAACAAAATTAAAATTTTGTATGGCTTGAAATTACCGCTCATTTTTGGTGATATTTTTTTCAGGCGAACCAAGTGTCAAAATTTCTTAAAATAACGGAAAATATCTTACACACAATTTTTAATTTGAATTTCAAAAAAAACTTTCGCTATGCAGTTGTTTAGCCTGCTAACCGCTGCTTAACAAACTTAAAATTTTGTATGGCTTGAAATTACCGCTCATTTTTGGTGATATTTTTTTCAGGCTAACCAAGTGTCAAAATTTCTTAAAATAACGGAAAATATCTTACACACAATTTTTAATTTGAATTTCAAAAAAAACTTTCGGTATGCAGTTGTTTAGCCTGCTAACCGCTGCTTAACAAACTTAAAATTTTGTATGGCTTGAAATTACCCCTCATTTTTGGTGATATTTTTTCCTGACGAACCAAGTGTCAAAATTTGTTCAAAGGGCGGAAAAAATTCCACTAATCTTACACACAATTTTTAATTTGAATTTCGAGAAAATGTTTCGGTATGCAGTTGTTTAGCCTGCTAACCGCTGCTTAACAAAATTAAAATTTTGTATGGCTTGTAATTACCGCTCATTTTTGGTGATATTTTTTCCTGACGAACCAAGTGTCAAAATTTGTTCAAAGGGCGGAAAAAATTCCACCAATCTTACACACAATTTTTAATTTGAATTTCGAGAAAATGTTTCGGTATGCAGTTTTTTAGCCTGGTAACCGCTGCTTAATAAAGTTAAAATTTTGTATGGCTTGAAATTACCGCTCATTTTTGGTGATATTTTTTTCTGACGAACCATGTGTCAAAATTTGTTCAAAGGGCGGAAAAAATTCCACTAATCTTACACACAATTTTTAATTTGAATTTCGAGAAAATGTTTCGGTATGCAGTTGTTTAGCCTGCTAACCGCTGCTTAACAAAATTAAAATTTTGTATGGCTTGAAATTACCGCTCATTTTTGGTGATATTTTTTCCTGACGAACCAAGAGTCAAAATTTGTTCAAAGGGCGGAAAAAATTCCACCAATCTTACACACAATTTTTAATTTGAATTTCGGGAAAATGTTTCGGTATGCAGTTGTTTAGCCTGCTAACCGCTGCTCAACAAAAATAAAATTTTGTATGGCTTGAAATTACCGCTCATTTTTGGTGATATTTTTTCCTGACGAACCAAGTGTCAAAATTTGTTCAAAGGGCGGAAAAAATTCCACCAATCTTACACACAATTTTTAATTTGAGTTTCGAGAAAATGCTTCGGTATGCAGTTTTTTAGCCTGCTAACCGCTGCTTAATAAAATTAAAATTTTGTATGGCTTGAAATTACCGCCCATTTTTGGTGATATTTTTTCCTGACGAACCAAGTGTCAAAATTTGTTCAAAGGGCGGAAAAAATTCCACCAATCTTACACACAATTTTTAATTTGAATTTCGAGAAAATGTTTCGGTATGCAGTTATTTAGCCTGCTAACCGCTGCTTAACAAAATTAAAATTTTGTATGGCTTGAAATTACCGCTCATTTTTGGTGATATTTTTTCCTGACGAACCAAGTGTCAAAATTTGTTAAAATAACGGAGAAAATCTTACACACAATTTTTAATTTGAATTTCAAAAACAACTTTCGGTATGCAGGTGTTTAGCCTGCTTAACGCTGCTTAATAAAGTTAAAATTTTGTATGGCTTGAAATTACCGCTCATTTTTGGTGATATTTTTTTCAGGCGAACCAAGTGTCAAAATTTCTTAAAATAACGGAAAATATCTTACACACAATTTTTAATTTGAATTTTAAAAAAAACTTTCGGTATGCAGTTGTTTAGCCTGCTAACCGCTGCTTAACAAACTTAAAATTTTGTATGGCTTGAAATTACCGCTCATTTTTGGTGATATTTTTTTCAGGCGAACCAAGTGTCAAAATTTCTTAAAATAACGGAAAATATCTTACACACAATTTTTAATTTGAATTTCAAAAAAAACTTTCGGTATGCAGTTGTTTAGCCTGCTAACCGCTGCTTAACAAACTTAAAATTTTGTATGGCTTGAAATTACCCCTCATTTTTGGTGATATTTTTTCCTGACGAACCAAGTGTCAAAATTTGTTCAAACGGCGGAAAAAATTCCACTAATCTTACACACAATTTTTAATTTGAATTTCGAGAAAATGTTTCGGTATGCAGTTTTTTAGCCTGCTAACCGCTGCTTAACAAAATTAAAATTTTGTATGGCTTGAAATTACCGCCCATTTTTGGTGATATTTTTTTCTGACGAACCATGTGTCAAAATTTGTTCAAAGGGCGGAAAAAATTCCACTAATCTTACACACAATTTTTAATTTGAATTTCGAGAAAATGTTTCGGTATGCAGTTGTTTAGCCTGCTAACCGCTGCTTAACAAACTTAAAATTTTGTATGGCTTGAAATTACCCCTCATTTTTGGTGATATTTTTTCCTGACGAACCAAGTGTCAAAATTTGTTCAAAGGGCGGAAAAAATTCCACTAATCTTACACACAATTTTTAATTTGAATTTCGAGAAAATGTTTCGGTATGCAGTTTTTTAGCCTGCTAACCGCTGCTTAACAAAATTAAAATTTTGTATGGCTTGTAATTACCGCTCATTTTTGGTGATATTTTTTTCAGGCTAACCAAGTGTCAAAATTTCTTAAAATAACGGAAAATATCTTACACACAATTTTTAATTTGAATTTCAAAAAAAACTTTCGGTATGCAGTTGTTTAGCCTGCTAACCGCTGCTTAACAAACTTAAAATTTTGTATGGCTTGAAATTACCCCTCATTTTTGGTGATATTTTTTCCTGACGAACCAAGTGTCAAAATTTGTTCAAAGGGCGGAAAAAATTCCACTAATCTTACACACAATTTTTAATTTGAATTTCGAGAAAATGTTTCGGTATGCAGTTGTTTAGCCTGCTAACCGCTGCTTAACAAAATTAAAATTTTGTATGGCTTGTAATTACCGCTCATTTTTGGTGATATTTTTTCCTGACGAACCAAGTGTCAAAATTTGTTCAAAGGGCGGAAAAAATTCCACCAATCTTACACACAATTTTTAATTTGAATTTCGAGAAAATGTTTCGGTATGCAGTTTTTTAGCCTGGTAACCGCTGCTTAATAAAGTTAAAATTTTGTATGGCTTGAAATTACCGCTCATTTTTGGTGATATTTTTTTCTGACGAACCATGTGTCAAAATTTGTTCAAAGGGCGGAAAAAATTCCACTAATCTTACACACAATTTTTAATTTGAATTTCGAGAAAATGTTTCGGTATGCAGTTGTTTAGCCTGCTAACCGCTGCTTAACAAAATTAAAATTTTGTATGGCTTGAAATTACCGCTCATTTTTGGTGATATTTTTTCCTGACGAACCAAGAGTCAAAATTTGTTCAAAGGGCGGAAAAAATTCCACCAATCTTACACACAATTTTTAATTTGAATTTCGAGAAAATGTTTCGGTATGCAGTTATTTAGCCTGCTAACCGCTGCTTAACAAAATTAAAATTTTGTATGGCTTGAAATTACCGCTCATTTTTGGTGATATTTTTTCCTGACGAACCAAGTGTCAAAATTTGTTAAAATAACGGAGAAAATCTTACACACAATTTTTAATTTGAATTTCAAAAACAACTTTCGGTATGCAGGTGTTTAGCCTGCTTAACGCTGCTTAATAAAGTTAAAATTTTGTATGGCTTGAAATTACCGCTCATTTTTGGTGATATTTTTTTCAGGCGAACCAAGTGTCAAAATTTCTTAAAATAACGGAAAATATCTTACACACAATTTTTAATTTGAATTTTAAAAAAAACTTTCGGTATGCAGTTGTTTAGCCTGCTAACCGCTGCTTAACAAACTTAAAATTTTGTATGGCTTGAAATTACCGCTCATTTTTGGTGATATTTTTTTCAGGCGAACCAAGTGTCAAAATTTCTTAAAATAACGGAAAATATCTTACACACAATTTTTAATTTGAATTTCAAAAAAAACTTTCGGTATGCAGTTGTTTAGCCTGCTAACCGCTGCTTAACAAACTTAAAATTTTGTATGGCTTGAAATTACCCCTCATTTTTGGTGATATTTTTTCCTGACGAACCAAGTGTCAAAATTTGTTCAAAGGGCGGAAAAAATTCCACTAATCTTACACACAATTTTTAATTTGAATTTCGAGAAAATGTTTCGGTATGCAGTTTTTTAGCCTGCTAACCGCTGCTTAACAAAATTAAAATTTTGTATGGCTTGAAATTACCGCCCATTTTTGGTGATATTTTTTTCTGACGAACCATGTGTCAAAATTTGTTCAAAGGGCGGAAAAAATTCCACTAATCTTACACACAATTTTTAATTTGAATTTCGAGAAAATGTTTCGGTATGCAGTTGTTTAGCCTGCTAACCGCTGCTTAACAAACTTAAAATTTTGTATGGCTTGAAATTACCCCTCATTTTTGGTGATATTTTTTCCTGACGAACCAAGTGTCAAAATTTGTTCAAAGGGCGGAAAAAATTCCACTAATCTTACACACAATTTTTAATTTGAATTTCGAGAAAATGTTTCGGTATGCAGTTGTTTAGCCTGCTAACCGCTGCTTAACAAAATTAAAATTTTGTATGGCTTGTAATTACCGCTCATTTTTGGTGATATTTTTTTCAGGCTAACCAAGTGTCAAAATTTCTTAAAATAACGGAAAATATCTTACACACAATTTTTAATTTGAATTTCAAAAAAAACTTTCGGTATGCAGTTGTTTAGCCTGCTAACCGCTGCTTAACAAACTTAAAATTTTGTATGGCTTGAAATTACCCCTCATTTTTGGTGATATTTTTTCCTGACGAACCAAGTGTCAAAATTTGTTCAAAGGGCGGAAAAAATTCCACTAATCTTACACACAATTTTTAATTTGAATTTCGAGAAAATGTTTCGGTATGCAGTTGTTTAGCCTGCTAACCGCTGCTTAACAAAATTAAAATTTTGTATGGCTTGTAATTACCGCTCATTTTTGGTGATATTTTTTCCTGACGAACCAAGTGTCAAAATTTGTTCAAAGGGCGGAAAAAATTCCACCAATCTTACACACAATTTTTAATTTGAATTTCGAGAAAATGTTTCGGTATGCAGTTTTTTAGCCTGGTAACCGCTGCTTAATAAAGTTAAAATTTTGTATGGCTTGAAATTACCGCTCATTTTTGGTGATATTTTTTTCTGACGAACCATGTGTCAAAATTTGTTCAAAGGGCGGAAAAAATTCCACTAATCTTACACACAATTTTTAATTTGAATTTCGAGAAAATGTTTCGGTATGCAGTTGTTTAGCCTGCTAACCGCTGCTTAACAAAATTAAAATTTTGTATGGCTTGAAATTACCGCTCATTTTTGGTGATATTTTTTCCTGACGAACCAAGAGTCAAAATTTGTTCAAAGGGCGGAAAAAATTCCACCAATCTTACACACAATTTTTAATTTGAATTTCGGGAAAATGTTTCGGTATGCAGTTGTTTAGCCTGCTAACCGCTGCTCAACAAAAATAAAATTTTGTATGGCTTGAAATTACCGCTCATTTTTGGTGATATTTTTTCCTGACGAACCAAGTGTCAAAATTTGTTCAAAGGGCGGAAAAAATTCCACCAATCTTACACACAATTTTTAATTTGAATTTCGAGAAAATGCTTCGGTATGCAGTTTTTTAGCCTGCTAACCGCTGCTTAATAAAATTAAAATTTTGTATGGCTTGAAATTACCGCCCATTTTTGGTGATATTTTTTCCTGACGAACCAAGTGTCAAAATTTGTTCAAAGGGCGGAAAAAATTCCACCAATCTTACACACAATTTTTAATTTGAATTTCGAGAAAATGTTTCGGTATGCAGTTATTTAGCCTGCTAACCGCTGCTTAACAAAATTAAAATTTTGTATGGCTTGAAATTACCGCTCATTTTTGGTGATATTTTTTCCTGACGAACCAAGTGTCAAAATTTGTTAAAATAACGGAAAAAATCTTACACACAATTTTTAATTTGAATTTCAAAAACAACTTTCGGTATGCAGGTGTTTAGCCTGCTTAACGCTGCTTAATAAAGTTAAAATTTTGTATGGCTTGAAATTACCGCTCATTTTTGGTGATATTTTTTTCAGGCGAACCAAGTGTCAAAATTTCTTAAAATAACGGAAAATATCTTACACACAATTTTTAATTTGAATTTTAAAAAAAACTTTCGGTATGCAGTTGTTTAGCCTGCTAACCGCTGCTTAACAAACTTAAAATTTTGTATGGTTTGAAATTACCGCTCATTTTTGGTGATATTTTTTTCAGGCGAACCAAGTGTCAAAATTTCTTAAAATAACGGAAAATATCTTACACACAATTTTTAATTTGAATTTCAAAAAAAACTTTCGGTATGCAGTTGCTTAGCCTGCTAACCGCTGCTTAACAAACTTAAAATTTTGTATGGCTTGAAATTACCCCTCATTTTTGGTGATATTTTTTCCTGACGAACCAAGTGTCAAAATTTGTTCAAAGGGCGGAAAAAATTCCACTAATCTTACACACAATTTTTAATTTGAATTTCGAGAAAATGTTTCGGTATGCAGTTTTTTAGCCTGCTAACCGCTGCTTAACAAAATTAAAATTTTGTATGGCTTGAAATTACCGCCCATTTTTGGTGATATTTTTTTCTGACGAACCATGTGTCAAAATTTGTTCAAAGGGCGGAAAAAATTCCACTAATCTTACACACAATTTTTAATTTGAATTTCGAGAAAATGTTTCGGTATGCAGTTGTTTAGCCTGCTAACCGCTGCTTAACAAAATTAAAATTTTGTATGGCTTGAAATTACCCCTCATTTTTGGTGATATTTTTTCCTGACGAACCAAGTGTCAAAATTTGTTCAAAGGGCGGAAAAAATTCCACTAATCTTACACACAATTTTTAATTTGAATTTCGAGAAAATGTTTCGGTATGCAGTTTTTTAGCCTGCTAACCGCTGCTTAACAAAATTAAAATTTTGTATGGCTTGAAATTACCGCTCATTTTTGGTGATATTTTTTCCTGACGAACCAAGTGTCAAAATTTGTTAAAATAACGGAAAAAATCTTACACACAATTTTTAATTTGAATTTCAAAAACAACTTTCGGTATGCAGGTGTTTAGCCTGCTTAACGCTGCTTAATAAAGTTAAAATTTTGTATGGCTTGAAATTACCGCTCATTTTTGGTGATATTTTTTTCAGGCGAACCAAGTGTCAAAATTTCTTAAAATAACGGAAAATATCTTACACACAATTTTTAATTTGAATTTCAAAAAAAACTTTCGGTATGCAGTTGTTTAGCCTGCTAACCGCTGCTTAACAAACTTAAAATTTTGTATGGCTTGAAATTACCGCTCATTTTTGGTGATATTTTTTTCAGGCGAACCAAGTGTCAAAATTTCTTAAAATAACGGAAAATATCTTACACACAATTTTTAATTTGAATTTCAAAAAAAACTTTCGGTATGCAGTTGTTTAGCCTGCTAACCGCTGCTTAACAAACTTAAAATTTTGTATGGCTTGAAATTACCCCTCATTTTTGGTGATATTTTTTCCTGACGAACCAAGTGTCAAAATTTGTTCAAAGGGCGGAAAAAATTCCACTAATCTTACACACAATTTTTAATTTGAATTTCGAGAAAATGTTTCGGTATGCAGTTTTTTAGCCTGCTAACCGCTGCTTAACAAAATTAAAATTTTGTATGGCTTGAAATTACCGCCCATTTTTGGTGATATTTTTTTCAGACGAACCATGTGTCAAAATTTGTTCAAAGGGCGGAAAAAATTCCACTAATCTTACACACAATTTTTAATTTGAATTTCGAGAAAATGTTTCGGTATGCAGTTGTTTAGCCTGCTAACCGCTGCTTAACAAACTTAAAATTTTGTATGGCTTGAAATTACCCCTCATTTTTGGTGATATTTTTTCCTGACGAACCAAGTGTCAAAATTTGTTCAAAGGGCGGAAAAAATTCCACCAATCTTACACACAATTTTTAATTTGAATTTCGAGAAAATGTTTCGGTATGCAGTTTTTTAGCCTGCTAACCGCTGCTTAATAAAATTAAAATTTTGTATGGCTTGAAATTACCGCCCATTTTTGGTGATATTTTTTCCTGACGAACCAAGTGTCAAAATTTGTTCAAAGGGCGGAAAAAATTCCACCAATCTTACACACAATTTTTAATTTGAATTTCAAAAACAACTTTCGGTATGCAGGTGTTTAGCCTGCTAAACGCTGCTTAATAAAGTTAAAATTTTGTATGGCTTGAAATTACCGCTCATTTTTGGTGATATTTTTTCCTGACGAACCAAGTGTCAAAATTTGTTAAAATAACGGAAAAAATCTTACACACAATTTTTAATTTGAATTTCAAAAAAACTTTCGGATGCAGTTGTTTAGCCTGCTAACCGCTGCTTAACAAAATTAAAATTTTGTATGGCTTGAAATTACCGCTCATTTTTGGTGATATTTTTTTCAGGCGAACCAAGTGTCAAAATTTCTTAAAATAACGGAAAATATCTTACACACAATTTTTAATTTGAATTTCAAAAAAAACTTTCGCTATGCAGTTGTTTAGCCTGCTAACCGCTGCTTAACAAACTTAAAATTTTGTATGGCTTGAAATTACCGCTCATTTTTGGTGATATTTTTTTCAGGCTAACCAAGTGTCAAAATTTCTTAAAATAACGGAAAATATCTTACACACAATTTTTAATTTGAATTTCAAAAAAAACTTTCGGTATGCAGTTGTTTAGCCTGCTAACCGCTGCTTAACAAACTTAAAATTTTGTATGGCTTGAAATTACCCCTCATTTTTGGTGATATTTTTTCCTGACGAACCAAGTGTCAAAATTTGTTCAAAGGGCGGAAAAAATTCCACTAATCTTACACACAATTTTTAATTTGAATTTCGAGAAAATGTTTCGGTATGCAGTTGTTTAGCCTGCTAACCGCTGCTTAACAAAATTAAAATTTTGTATGGCTTGTAATTACCGCTCATTTTTGGTGATATTTTTTCCTGACGAACCAAGTGTCAAAATTTGTTCAAAGGGCGGAAAAAATTCCACCAATCTTACACACAATTTTTAATTTGAATTTCGAGAAAATGTTTCGGTATGCAGTTTTTTAGCCTGGTAACCGCTGCTTAATAAAGTTAAAATTTTGTATGGCTTGAAATTACCGCTCATTTTTGGTGATATTTTTTTCTGACGAACCATGTGTCAAAATTTGTTCAAAGGGCGGAAAAAATTCCACTAATCTTACACACAATTTTTAATTTGAATTTCGAGAAAATGTTTCGGTATGCAGTTGTTTAGCCTGCTAACCGCTGCTTAACAAAATTAAAATTTTGTATGGCTTGAAATTACCGCTCATTTTTGGTGATATTTTTTCCTGACGAACCAAGAGTCAAAATTTGTTCAAAGGGCGGAAAAAATTCCACCAATCTTACACACAATTTTTAATTTGAATTTCGGGAAAATGTTTCGGTATGCAGTTGTTTAGCCTGCTAACCGCTGCTCAACAAAAATAAAATTTTGTATGGCTTGAAATTACCGCTCATTTTTGGTGATATTTTTTCCTGACGAACCAAGTGTCAAAATTTGTTCAAAGGGCGGAAAAAATTCCACCAATCTTACACACAATTTTTAATTTGAATTTCGAGAAAATGCTTCGGTATGCAGTTTTTTAGCCTGCTAACCGCTGCTTAATAAAATTAAAATTTTGTATGGCTTGAAATTACCGCCCATTTTTGGTGATATTTTTTCCTGACGAACCAAGTGTCAAAATTTGTTCAAAGGGCGGAAAAAATTCCACCAATCTTACACACAATTTTTAATTTGAATTTCGAGAAAATGTTTCGGTATGCAGTTATTTAGCCTGCTAACCGCTGCTTAACAAAATTAAAATTTTGTATGGCTTGAAATTACCGCTCATTTTTGGTGATATTTTTTCCTGACGAACCAAGTGTCAAAATTTGTTAAAATAACGGAAAAAATCTTACACACAATTTTTAATTTGAATTTCAAAAAAACTTTCGGTATGCAGGTGTTTAGCCTGCTTAACGCTGCTTAATAAAGTTAAAATTTTGTATGGCTTGAAATTACCGCTCATTTTTGGTGATATTTTTTTCAGGCGAACCAAGTGTCAAAATTTCTTAAAATAACGGAAAATATCTTACACACAATTTTTAATTTGAATTTTAAAAAAAACTTTCGGTATGCAGTTGTTTAGCCTGCTAACCGCTGCTTAACAAACTTAAAATTTTGTATGGCTTGAAATTACCGCTCATTTTTGGTGATATTTTTTTCAGGCGAACCAAGTGTCAAAATTTCTTAAAATAACGGAAAATATCTTACACACAATTTTTAATTTGAGTTTCAAAAAAAACTTTCGGTATGCAGTTGTTTAGCCTGCTAACCGCTGCTTAACAAACTTAAAATTTTGTATGGCTTGAAATTACCCCTCATTTTTGGTGATATTTTTTCCTGACGAACCAAGTGTCAAAATTTGTTCAAAGGGCGGAAAAAATTCCACTAATCTTACACACAATTTTTAATTTGAGTTTCGAGAAAATGTTTCGGTATGCAGTTTTTTAGCCTGCTAACCGCTGCTTAACAAAATTAAAATTTTGTATGGCTTGAAATTACCGCCCATTTTTGGTGATATTTTTTTCTGACGAACCATGTGTCAAAATTTGTTCAAATGGCGGAAAAAATTCCACTAATCTTACACACAATTTTTAATTTGAATTTCGAGAAAATGTTTCGGTATGCAGTTGTTTAGCCTGCTAACCGCTGCTTAACAAAATTAAAATTTTGTATGGCTTGAAATTACCCCTCATTTTTGGTGATATTTTTTCCTGACGAACCAAGTGTCAAAATTTGTTAAAATAACGGAAAAAATCTTACACACAATTTTTAATTTGAATTTCAAAAAAACTTTCGGATGCAGTTGTTTAGCCTGCTAACCGCTGCTTAACAAAATTAAAATTTTGTATGGCTTGAAATTACCGCTCATTTTTGGTGATATTTTTTTCAGGCGAACCAAGTGTCAAAATTTCTTAAAATAACGGAAAATATCTTACACACAATTTTTAATTTGAATTTCAAAAAAAACTTTCGCTATGCAGTTGTTTAGCCTGCTAACCGCTGCTTAACAAACTTAAAATTTTGTATGGCTTGAAATTACCGCTCATTTTTGGTGATATTTTTTTCAGGCTAACCAAGTGTCAAAATTTCTTAAAATAACGGAAAATATCTTACACACAATTTTTAATTTGAATTTCAAAAAAAACTTGCAGTATGCAGTTGTTTAGCCTGCTAACCGCTGCTTAACAAAATTAAAATTTTGTATGGCTTGAAATTACCGCTCATTTTTGGTGATATTTTTTTCTGACGAACCATGTGTCAAAATTTGTTCAAAGGGCGGAAAAAATTCCACTAATCTTACACACAATTTTTAATTTGAATTTCGAGAAAATGTTTCGGTATGCAGTTGTTTAGCCTGCTAACCGCTGCTTAACAAAATTAAAATTTTGTATGGCTTGAAATTACCGCTCATTTTTGGTGATATTTTTTCCTGACGAACCAAGAGTCAAAATTTGTTCAAAAATTCCACCAAAATTCCACCAATCTTACACACAATTTTTAATTTGAATTTCAAAAACAACTTTCGGTATGCAGGTGTTTAGCCTGCTAAACGCTGCTTAATAAAGTTAAAATTTTGTATGGCTTGAAATTACCGCTCATTTTTGGTGATATTTTTTCCTGACGAACCAAGTGTCAAAATTTGTTAAAATAACGGAAAAAATCTTACACACAATTTTTAATTTGAATTTCAAAAAAACTTTCGGATGCAGTTGTTTAGCCTGCTAACCGCTGCTTAACAAAATTAAAATTTTGTATGGCTTGAAATTACCGCTCATTTTTGGTGATATTTTTTTCAGGCGAACCAAGTGTCAAAATTTCTTAAAATAACGGAAAATATCTTACACACAAGTTTTAATTTGAATTTCAAAAAAAACTTTCGCTATGCAGTTGTTTAGCCTGCTAACCGCTGCTTAACAAACTTAAAATTTTGTATGGCTTGAAATTACCGCTCATTTTTGGTGATATTTTTTTCAGGCTAACCAAGTGTCAAAATTTCTTAAAATAACGGAAAATATCTTACTCACAATTCTTAATTTGAATTTCAAAAAAAACTTTCGGTATGCAGTTGTTTAGCCTGCTAACCGCTGCTTAACAAACTTAAAATTTTGTATGGCTTGAAATTACCCCTCATTTTTGGTGATATTTTTTCCTGACGAACCAAGTGTCAAAATTTGTTCAAAGGGCGGAAAAAATTCCACTAATCTTACACACAATTTTTAATTTGAATTTCGAGAAAATGTTTCGGTATGCAGTTGTTTAGCCTGCTAACCGCTGCTTAACAAAATTAAAATTTTGTATGGCTTGTAATTACCGCTCATTTTTGGTGATATTTTTTCCTGACGAACCAAGTGTCAAAATTTGTTCAAAGGGCGGAAAAAATTCCACCAATCTTACACACAATTTTTAATTTGAATTTCGAGAAAATGTTTCGGTATGCAGTTTTTTAGCCTGGTAACCGCTGCTTAATAAAGTTAAAATTTTGTATGGCTTGAAATTACCGCTCATTTTTGGTGATATTTTTTTCTGACGAACCATGTGTCAAAATTTGTTCAAAGGGCGGAAAAAATTCCACTAATCTTACACACAATTTTTAATTTGAATTTCGAGAAAATGTTTCGGTATGCAGTTGTTTAGCCTGCTAACCGCTGCTTAACAAAATTAAAATTTTGTATGGCTTGAAATTACCGCTCATTTTTGGTGATATTTTTTCCTGACGAACCAAGAGTCAAAATTTGTTCAAAGGGCGGAAAAAATTCCACCAATCTTACACACAATTTTTAATTTGAATTTCGGGAAAATGTTTCGGTATGCAGTTGTTTAGCCTGCTAACCGCTGCTCAACAAAAATAAAATTTTGTATGGCTTGAAATTACCGCTCATTTTTGGTGATATTTTTTCCTGACGAACCAAGTGTCAAAATTTGTTCAAAGGGCGGAAAAAATTCCACCAATCTTACACACAATTTTTAATTTGAATTTCGAGAAAATGTTTCGGTATGCAGTTTTTTAGCCTGCTAACCGCTGCTTAACAAAATTAAAATTTTGTATGGCTTGAAATTACCGCTCATTTTTGGTGATATTTTTTCCTGACGAACCAAGTGTCAAAATTTGTTAAAATAACGGAAAAAATCTTACACACAATTTTTAATTTGAATTTCAAAAACAACTTTCGGTATGCAGGTGTTTAGCCTGCTTAACGCTGCTTAATAAAGTTAAAATTTTGTATGGCTTGAAATTACCGCTCATTTTTGGTGATATTTTTTTCAGGCGAACCAAGTGTCAAAATTTCTTAAAATAACGGAAAATATCTTACACACAATTTTTAATTTGAATTTCAAAAAAAACTTTCGGTATGCAGTTGTTTAGCCTGCTAACCGCTGCTTAACAAACTTAAAATTTTGTATGGCTTGAAATTACCGCTCATTTTTGGTGATATTTTTTTCAGGCGAACCAAGTGTCAAAATTTCTTAAAATAACGGAAAATATCTTACACACAATTTTTAATTTGAATTTCAAAAAAAACTTTCGGTATGCAGTTGTTTAGCCTGCTAACCGCTGCTTAACAAACTTAAAATTTTGTATGGCTTGAAATTACCCCTCATTTTTGGTGATATTTTTTCCTGACGAACCAAGTGTCAAAATTTGTTCAAAGGGCGGAAAAAATTCCACTAATCTTACACACAATTTTTAATTTGAATTTCGAGAAAATGTTTCGGTATGCAGTTTTTTAGCCTGCTAACCGCTGCTTAACAAAATTAAAATTTTGTATGGCTTGAAATTACCGCCCATTTTTGGTGATATTTTTTTCTGACGAACCATGTGTCAAAATTTGTTCAAAGGGCGGAAAAAATTCCACTAATCTTACACACAATTTTTAATTTGAATTTCGAGAAAATGTTTCGGTATGCAGTTGTTTAGCCTGCTAACCGCTGCTTAACAAAATTAAAATTTTGTATGGCTTGAAATTACCCCTCATTTTTGGTGATATTTTTTCCTGACGAACCAAGTGTCAAAATTTGTTCAAAGGGCGGAAAAAATTCCACCAATCTTACACACAATTTTTAATTTGAATTTCGAGAAAATGTTTCGGTATGCAGTTTTTTAGCCTGCTAACCGCTGCTTAACAGACTTAAAATTTTGTATGGCTTGAAATTACCGCTCATTTTTGGTGATATTTTTTCCTGACGAACCAAGTGTCAAAATTTGTTAAAATAACGGAAAAAATCTTACACACAATTTTTAATTTGAATTTCAAAAAAACTTTCGGATGCAGTTGTTTAGCCTGCTAACCGCTGCTTAACAAAATTAAAATTTTGTATGGCTTGAAATTACCGCTCATTTTTGGTGATATTTTTTCCTGACGAACCAAGTGTCAAAATTTGTTAAAATAACGGAAAAAATCTTACACACAATTTTTAATTTGAATTTCAAAAAAACTTTCGGATGCAGTTGTTTAGCCTGCTAACCGCTGCTTAACAAAATTAAAATTTTGTATGGCTTGAAATTACCGCCCATTTTTGGTGATATTTTTTCCTGACGAACCAAGTGTCAAAATTTGTTCAAAGGGCGGAAAAAATTCCACCAATCTTACACACAATTTTTAATTTGAATTTCAAAAACAACTTTCGGTATGCAGGTGTTTAGCCTGCTAAACGCTGCTTAATAAAGTTAAAATTTTGTATGGCTTGAAATTACCGCTCATTTTTGGTGATATTTTTTCCTGACGAACCAAGTGTCAAAATTTGTTAAAATAACGGAAAAAATCTTACACACAATTTTTAATTTGAATTTCAAAAAAACTTTCGGATGCAGTTGTTTAGCCTGCTAACCGCTGCTTAACAAACTTAAAATTTTGTATGGCTTGAAATTACCGCTCATTTTTGGTGATATTTTTTTCAGGCGAACCAAGTGTCAAAATTTCTTAAAATAACGGAAAATATCTTACACACAATTTTTAATTTGAATTTCAAAAAAAACTTTCGGTATGCAGTTGTTTAGCCTGCTAACCGCTGCTTAACAAACTTAAAATTTTGTATGGCTTGAAATTACCCCTCATTTTTGGTGATATTTTTTCCTGACGAACCAAGTGTCAAAATTTGTTCAAAGGGCGGAAAAAATTCCACTAATCTTACACACAATTTTTAATTTGAATTTCGAGAAAATGTGTTGAAATACAACCCTGTCGTCAACTCACATATTCACGCAACTCTATATTCTCTTCTGAGACTACACATGTTTTACTTCACTTCCTTTTTAACCTTAAATGAATAAAGACTGTTCTGATCAACTATTGTAAGAAGCAATACAAAGCGTTTTACTTGGAACCCGAAATAATAAAGGTAATATTCGCAACAGGTTATGGGCCCAGGTGCAAATTCCTGAGTACCAAGTCAAACGTAAAATTACATAACTGTGTGTTGCAATGAGTTCATCGCTTTTTAATATTGAGAAATTGGACGAGTCTAATTATGACTCATGGAGTTTGCAGCTCCAAAGTGTCCTGGTGCATCAAGAGTTATGGTCCGTTACGTGTGGAGAGACTCCTCATCCAGCGGAGGATGCTGCTGTGAAAGAAGTGTCGTTGTGGAAGGCGAAAGATGACAAAGCGAAGGCGACTATAATACTTAGCATTACGCCTATGCAGATAAGCCATGTTAAAAACTGCAAAACGGCGAATGAAGCGTGGAAAAGTCTACGAGAAGTGCATAGACCGAAAGGGCCTGTGAGAAAGGTAACCTTGTTTAAACAGCTACTTGGAATTCGGATGAATGACGGTGAGTGTGTCCAGCAATATGTTTGCAAGTTCACCACGGTTGCAGAAAGACTTGCTGAAATTGGAGTGTGTCTCCAAGATGATTTGTTCGTCATTATGCTTCTTGCAAGTCTTCCGAAATCTTTTGAAAATCTGGTGGTTGCTTTAGAATCACGTGATGAGCTACCATCGCTTAGTGCGGTTAAAATTAAGTTGATAGAAGAAGGTGAGCGGCGTAAGACATGTAATTCGGAGTATGCCGAAAGTAGTGCGCAGGCATTTATAGCTCACGAAAACACAATCGCAAAAAATAAATATTCTGCGAACGCAAAGACTTACGACAAAACAAGTGCTACGATCAAAAGCAATGACAAAAGCAAACGGTCAAATTTGAAATGCTTCAACTGTGGCAAGAAGGGTCACTTTGCTGCTCAGTGCAAAGAAAGACAACGAGAATATTCTGTACAACAAAACGCAAAGAAAAACGGTTTATTTGCGACAATCGGCGACAGAGTTTTAAGTACCGATGATTGGTGCGTCGACAGCGGAGCTTCGTCACACTTGTGTTGCGACCGCAACATGTTCGATAAGTTCGAGGAATGTGAGGAGACAATAATGCTTGCTGGCGAAAATAAAATAACAGCAACAGGAAAAGGTGTTGTTCGATTGAAAACTGACGAGTTCGACGTCACACTTGTCAACGTTTTGTACGTGGCAGGTTTGCAGTGCAACTTTATGTCTGTTGCAAAGGCAGTAAACAATGGATATGTTGTGAAATTCACAGCAAATAAAGCAACGATCATGGATAAGCACGGTGGAACTATTTTAAGTGCTAGCAAGGTCAGTGATCTGTATTTATTTCAATCAAATAAAAACAAATTGTATTTTTCGAGGAAAACAATTGATGGCGTAATGAAATGGCATGCGCGATTTGGGCATTTAAATTTTTCCAGTCTCCGGGAGCTGAGTAGCAAGCAGATGGTGTTTGGGTTAACACTAAACGTACCAGCAGATGTAAATTGTGCTTTGTGCATGACCAGCAAATGCAGTCAGCGTCCGTATAGTAGTGCACAAAATTCTGCAGTCGATTTACTAGAGGTTGTGCATACCGATGTATGCGGTCCCATAAACAAAGCATCTATTGGCGGTGCTCGATACATATTAACATTTACTGATGATAAGACGCGTTATACTTTTGTTTATTTTTTGAAACACAAAGACGAGGTGTTTGATAAATTCAAAGAGTTTAAAGTAATGGCGGAACGCCAAACTGGTAAACAATTGAAAGTCCTACGCAGCGATAATGGGACAGAATTTGTAAATAGAAATTTTGATGAATTTCTGAAAGCAAATGGTATTATGCGACAATTGACGGTACCCTATACGCCACAACAGAACGGAGTAGCGGAGAGGTTAAATCGTACGCTCATCGAAATGGCAAGGTGCATGCTGCTTAGTGCAGGTGTGGAAGAATCGTTGTGGGCTGAGGCAGTACATACAGCGGCATATTTGAGAAACCGTTCCCCGACTAAGATATTGGGCACGGTAACACCATACGAAGCTTGGCATGGTCGTAAGCCAACGGTTGCGCATTTACGAACATTTGGGTCATATGCTGTGGCTCTCGATAAACGTCAACGTAGTAAATTCAAACCAAGGGGAAAAGAGTATATCATGGTTGGGTACTCCGACACTGCGAAAGCATACAGATTGTATGATCGCGTAACAAAACAATTAATTGTAAGCAGAGACGTGTACTTCATCGAAAATGTAGAATGCGAGCAGAATTCTAAGTTAACAAATGCAGCGAACAAAGGTGGTATAGCGGATGTTGCAGAAAGTTCAAACGAAGTCAGTATCGACGTTGATAGCAATGTGCAGCACGATGCAGGTGTTTTTGAAACTGTTCAAGGCGAAGTTTTTTCTAGTGGCTCGCAGTCTGACAAAAGCGACGATGCATTTGAATCGGCAGAAGAGGAGCCAGTTGCAGCAAAGCGTGGTCCAGGTAGACCGAAGCTGGTTCGTTCTGGAGGGTGTGGTAGACCAAAAAAGGTATACAATTATTTAAGCCTGATGCAAACAGATGATGTAAAGATACCTGAGACGGTAAATGAAGCTTTATCGAGTAAGACGGCACAAGAGTGGTACAACGCAATGCAGGTCGAGTATGAATCATTAATAAAAAATAAAACATGGGAGCTCGTGGAGATTCCTAAAGGGCAAAAGGTGGTTCGCAATAAATGGGTGTTTTCTGTAAAGAGAGACAAAGAGGGAAATATAGAGCGTTTTAAAGCAAGATTAGTAGCGAAGGGTTGCTCGCAAGTTTATGGCGTCAACTATACAGAAACGTTCTCCCCTGTCGTTCGCTATAGTACTATAAGAATGATATTTGCTATTGCGGCAGAATACGGTTTACATCTTCATCAAATGGATGTTTCTACCGCCTACCTAAACAGTGACTTGGACGACGATGTTTTTATGTGCCAACCAGAAATGTTTGTAGACCAGCGTCACCAAAATTATTGTTTAAAGTTGAAGAAGGCCCTGTACGGCCTTAAGCAATCAGGTCGGCAATGGAACATAAAATTGGACTCCATATTGAAACAAATTGGTTTTAAGCAGTGTGAGAGTGAGCCATGCGTATACGTTGAACATCATGACGGGCAGATGAATATAATAGCAGTATACGTTGATGATCTACTGATTGCGTGCTCTGACTACAATCATATGCAACGTGTTAAAGCTATGATTGCAAACGAATTTGAAGTGGTGGATAAGGGCGAAGTTCAGCATTTCTTAAGCATGGAAGTCGAAAGAGAGGGCAGAACTGGGGCAATTTCCGTAAGCCAAAAGGGGCATATCAGAAAATTACTACGTGAGCATAGTATGGAAAATTGTCGACCCATCTCCATTCCTTTGGATCCTGGGCATAAAGTAAGTTGCCTTGACGAAACTTGCAAGAAAGCTGACCAGGTTCAGTACCAATCCTTAATCGGTTCGCTAATGTATTTAGCGGTGTGTACGCGACCAGATATCTTGCACTCAGTGTGTAAGCTTGCTCAACGAAATACTGATCCACATGCAGAGCACTTAGCGGCGGCAAAACGCATATTGAAGTACTTATGCGCAACGCAAGATAAGCAGTTAAAATATTATAAGACGGGTAAACCAATCGAATGTTTTGTGGATGCAGACTGGGGCGGTGACGAAAGTGATCGAAAATCGTATTCGGGATACGCGATCATGTTGGCTGGGGGAGTTTTTTCTTATGAATCAAAGAAGCAGCCGACAGTAGCACTCAGCAGCACCGAGGCTGAGTACATGGCCTTAACATGTGTTGTAAAGGAAGCTGTATACTTGAAGCAGTTGTTAAGCGAAATGGAACTTGAATGTCCTGATGCTATGACCATACATGGAGATAATTTGAGCGCGATGAATTTGGTGAAGAATCCCGTATATCATTCCCGTAGCAAACATATTGACATCAAATATCACTACATAAGAGATGTCTATCGCGCAGGCGAAATCGAGCTAATATATTGTAGCAGCAGCAATATGATTGCCGACATACTTACGAAAAATCTAGCTAGACCTTCACATGAGAAGTTTACTAAATTGTTGGGTTTAAATTAAATATGAAATTTTTGTAATGCCTGAATATGTTCATTGAGGAGGCGTGTTGAAATACAACCCTGTCGTCAACTCACATATTCACGCAACTCTATATTCTCTTCTGAGACTACACATGTTTTACTTCACTTCCTTTTTAACCTTAAATGAATAAAGACTGTTCTGATCAACTATTGTAAGAAGCAATACAAAGCGTTTTACTTGGAACCCGAAATAATAAAGGTAATATTCGCAACAAAATGTTTCGGTCTGCAGTTGTTTAGCCTGCTAACCGCTGCTTAACAAAATTAAAATTTTGTATGGCTTGAAATTACCGCTCATTTTTGGTGATATTTTTTCCTGACGAACCAAGTGTCAAAATTTGTTCAAAGGGCGGAAAAAATTCCACCAATCTTACACACAATTTTTAATTTGAATTTCGAGAAAATGTTTCGGTATGCAGTTTTTTAGCCTGGTAACCGCTGCTTAATAAAGTTAAAATTTTGTATGGCTTGAAATTACCGCTCATTTTTGGTGATATTTTTTTCTGACGAACCATGTGTCAAAATTTGTTCAAAGGGCGGAAAAAATTCCACTAATCTTACACACAATTTTTAATTTGAATTTCGAGAAAATGTTTCGGTATGCAGTTGTTTAGCCTGCTAACCGCTGCTTAACAAAATTAAAATTTTGTATGGCTTGAAATTACCGCTCATTTTTGGTGATATTTTTTCCTGACGAACCAAGAGTCAAAATTTGTTCAAAGGGCGGAAAAAATTCCACCAATCTTACACACAATTTTTAATTTGAATTTCGGGAAAATGTTTCGGTATGCAGTTGTTTAGCCTGCTAACCGCTGCTCAACAAAAATAAAAGTTTGTATGGCTTGAAATTACCGCTCATTTTTGGTGATATTTTTTCCTGACGAACCAAGTGTCAAAATTTGTTCAAAGGGCGGAAAAAATTCCACCAATCTTACACACAATTTTTAATTTGAATTTCGAGAAAATGTTTCGGTATGCAGTTTTTTAGCCTGGTAACCGCTGCTTAATAAAGTTAAAATTTTGTATGGCTTGAAATTACCGCTCATTTTTGGTGATATTTTTTTCTGACGAACCATGTGTCAAAATTTGTTCAAAGGGCGGAAAAAATTCCACTAATCTTACACACAATTTTTAATTTGAATTTCGAGAAAATGTTTCGGTATGCAGTTGTTTAGCCTGCTAACCGCTGCTTAACAAAATTAAAATTTTGTATGGCTTGAAATTACCGCTCATTTTTGGTGATATTTTTTCCTGACGAACCAAGAGTCAAAATTTGTTCAAAGGGCGGAAAAAATTCCACCAATCTTACACACAATTTTTAATTTGAATTTCGGGAAAATGTTTCGGTATGCAGTTGTTTAGCCTGCTAACCGCTGCTCAACAAAAATAAAAGTTTGTATGGCTTGAAATTACCGCTCATTTTTGGTGATATTTTTTCCTGACGAACCAAGTGTCAAAATTTGTTCAAAGGGCGGAAAAAATTCCACCAATCTTACACACAATTTTTAATTTGAATTTCGAGAAAATGTTTCGGTATGCAGTTTTTTAGCCTGCTAACCGCTGCTTAATAAAATTAAAATTTTGTATGGCTTGAAATTACCGCCCATTTTTGGTGATATTTTTTCCTGACGAACCAAGTGTCAAAATTTGTTCAAAGGGCGGAAAAAATTCCACCAATCTTACACACAATTTTTAATTTGAATTTCGAGAAAATGTTTCGGTATGCAGTTATTTAGCCTGCTAACCGCTGCTTAACAAAATTAAAATTTTGTATGGCTTGAAATTACCGCTCATTTTTGGTGATATTTTTTCCTGACGAACCAAGTGTCAAAATTTGTTAAAATAACGGAAAAAATCTTACACACAATTTTTAATTTGAATTTCAAAAACAACTTTCGGTATGCAGGTGTTTAGCCTGCTTAACGCTGCTTAATAAAGTTAAAATTTTGTGTGGCTTGAAATTACCGCTCATTTTTGGTGATATTTTTTTCAGGCGAACCAAGTGTCAAAATTTCTTAAAATAACGGAAAATATCTTACACACAATTTTTAATTTGAATTTCAAAAAAAACTTTCGGTATGCAGTTGTTTAGCCTGCTAACCGCTGCTTAACAAACTTAAAATTTTGTATGGCTTGAAATTACCGCTCATTTTTGGTGATATTTTTTTCAGGCGAACCAAGTGTCAAAATTTCTTAAAATAACGGAAAATATCTTACACACAATTTTTAATTTGAATTTCAAAAAAAACTTTCGGTATGCAGTTGTTTAGCCTGCTAACCGCTGCTTAACAAACTTAAAATTTTGTATGGCTTGAAACTACCCCTCATTTTTGGTGATATTTTTTCCTGACGAACCAAGTGTCAAAATTTGTTCAAAGGGCGGAAAAAATTCCACTAATCTTACACACAATTTTTAATTTGAATTTCGAGAAAATGTTTCGGTATGCAGTTTTTTAGCCTGCTAACCGCTGCTTAACAAACTTAAAATTTTGTATGGCTTGAAATTACCGCCCATTTTTGGTGATATTTTTTTCTGACGAACCATGTGTCAAAATTTGTTCAAAGGGCGGAAAAAATTCCACTAATCTTACACACAATTTTTAATTTGAATTTCGAGAAAATGTTTCGGTATGCAGTTGTTTAGCCTGCTAACCGCTGCTTAACAAAATTAAAATTTTGTATGGCTTGAAATTACCCCTCATTTTTGGTGATATTTTTTCCTGACGAACCAAGTGTCAAAATTTGTTCAAAGGGCGGAAAAAATTCCACCAATCTTACACACAATTTTTAATTTGAATTTCGAGAAAATGTTTCGGTATGCAGTTTTTTAGCCTGCTAACCGCTGCTTAATAAAATTAAAATTTTGTATGACTTGAAATTACCGCCCATTTTTGGTGATATTTTTTCTTGACGAACCAAGTGTCAAAATTTGTTCAAAGGGCGGAAAAAATTCCACCAATCTTACACACAATTTTTAATTTGAATTTCAAAAACAACTTTCGGTATGCAGGTGTTTAGCCTGCTAAACGCTGCTTAATAAAGTTAAAATTTTGTATGGCTTGAAATTACCGCTCATTTTTGGTGATATTTTTTCCTGACGAACCAAGTGTCAAAATTTGTTAAAATAACGGAAAAAATCTTACACACAATTTTTAATTTGAACTTCAAAAAAACTTTCGGATGCAGTTGTTTAGCGTGCTAACCGCTGCTTAACAAAATTAAAATTTTGTATGGCTTGAAATTACCGCTCATTTTTGGTGATATTTTTTTCAGGCGAACCAAGTGTCAAAATTTCTTAAAATAACGGAAAATATCTTACACACAATTTTTAATTTGAATTTCAAAAAAAACTTTCGCTATGCAGTTGTTTAGCCTGCTAACCGCTGCTGAACAAACTTAAAATTTTGTATGGCTTGAAATTACCGCTCATTTTTGGTGATATTTTTTTCAGGCGAACCAAGTGTCAAAATTTCTTAAAATAACGGAAAATATCTTCCACACAATTTTTAATTTGAATTTCAAAAAAAACTTTCGGTATGCAGTTGTTTAGCCTGCTAACCGCTGCTTAACAAACTTAAAATTTTGTATGGCTTGAAATTACCCCTCATTTTTGGTGATATTTTTTCCTGACGAACCAAGTGTCAAAATTTGTTCAAAGGGCGGAAAAAATTCCACTAATCTTACACACAATTTTTAATTTGAATTTCGAGAAAATGTTTCGGTATGCAGTTTTTTAGCCTGCTAACCGCTGCTTAACAAAATTAAAATTTTGTATGGCTTGAAATTACCGCCCATTTTTGGTGATATTTTTTTCTGACGAACCATGTGTCAAAATTTGTTCAAAGGGCGGAAAAAATTCCACTAATCTTACACACAATTTTTAATTTGAATTTCGAGAAAATGTTTCGGTATGCAGTTGTTTAGCCTGCTAACCGCTGCTTAATAAAATTAAAATTTTGTATGGCTTGAAATTACCGCTCATTTTTGGTGATATTTTTTCCTGACGAACCAAGTGTCAAAATTTGTTCAAAGGGCGGAAAAAATTCCACCAATCTTACACACAATTTTTAATTTGAATTTCGAGAAAATGTTTTGGTATGCAGTTTTTTAGCCTGCTAACCGCTGCTTAATAAAATTAAAATTTTGTATGGCTTGAAATTACCGCCCATTTTTGGTGATATTTTTTCCTGACGAACCAAGTGTCAAAATTTGTTCAAAGGGCGGAAAAAATTCCACCAATCTTACACACAATTTTTAATTTGAATTTCGAGAAAATGTTTCGGTATGCAGTTGTTTAGCCTGCTAACCGCTGCTTAACAAAATTAAAATTTTGTATGGCTTGAAATTACCGCTCATTTTTGGTGATATTTTTTTCAGGCGAACCAAGTGTCAAAATTTCTTAAAATAACGGAAAATATCTTACACACAATTTTTAATTTGAATTTCAAAAAAAACTTTCGCTATGCAGTTGTTTAGCCTGCCAACCGCTGCTTAACAGACTTAAAATTTTGTATGGCTTGAAATTACCGCTCATTTTTGGTGATATTTTTTTCAGGCGAACCAAGTGTCAAAATTTCTTAAAATAACGGAAAATATCTTACACACAATTTTTAATTTGAATTTCAAAAAAAACTTTCGGTATGCAGTTGTTTAGCCTGCTAACCGCTGCTTAACAAACTTAAAATTTTGTATGGCTTGAAATTACCCCTCATTTTTGGTGATATTTTTTCCTGACGAACCAAGTGTCAAAATTTGTTCAAAGGGCGGAAAAAATTCCACTAATCTTACACACAATTTTTAATTTAAATTTCGAGAAAATGTTTCGGTATGCAGTTTTTTAGCCTGCTAACCGCTGCTTAACAAAATTAAAAGTTTGTATGGCTTGAAATTACCGCCCATTTTTGGTGATATTTTTTTCTGACGAACCATGTGTCAAAATTTGTTCAAAGGGCGGAAAAAATTCCACTAATCTTACACACAATTTTTAATTTGAATTTCGAGAAAATGTTTCGGTACGCAGTTGTTTAGCCTGCTAACCGCTGCTTAATAAAATTAAAATTTTGTATGGCTTGAAATTACCGCTCATTTTTGGTGATATTTTTTCCTGACGAACCAAGTGTCAAAATTTGTTCAAAGGGCGGAAAAAATTCCACCAATCTTACACACAATTTTTAATTTGAATTTCGAGAAAATGTTTTGGTATGCAGTTTTTTAGCCTGCTAACCGCTGCTTAATAAAATTAAAATTTTGTATGGCTTGAAATTACCGCCCATTTTTGGTGATATTTTTTCCTGACGAACCAAGTGTCAAAATTTGTTCAAAGGGCGGAAAAAATTCCACCAATCTTACACACAATTTTTAATTTGAATTTCGAGAAAATGTTTCGGTATGCAGTTGTTTAGCCTGCTAACCGCTGCTTAACAAAATTAAAATTTTGTATGGCTTGAAATTACCGCTCATTTTTGGTGATATTTTTTTCAGGCGAACCAAGTGTCAAAATTTCTTAAAATAACGGAAAATATCTTACACACAATTTTTAATTTGAATTTCAAAAAAAACTTTCGCTATGCAGTTGTTTAGCCTGCCAACCGCTGCTTAACAGACTTAAAATTTTGTATGGCTTGAAATTACCGCTCATTTTTGGTGATATTTTTTTCAGGCGAACCAAGTGTCAAAATTTCTTAAAATAACGGAAAATATCTTACACACAATTTTTAATTTGAATTTCAAAAAAAACTTTCGGTATGCAGTTGTTTAGCCTGCTAACCGCTGCTTAACAAACTTAAAATTTTGTATGGCTTGAAATTACCCCTCATTTTTGGTGATATTTTTTCCTGACGAACCAAGTGTCAAAATTTGTTCAAAGGGCGGAAAAAATTCCACTAATCTTACACACAATTTTTAATTTAAATTTCGAGAAAATGTTTCGGTATGCAGTTTTTTAGCCTGCTAACCGCTGCTTAACAAAATTAAAATTTTGTATGGCTTGAAATTACCGCCCATTTTTGGTGATATTTTTTTCTGACGAACCATGTGTCAAAATTTGTTCAAAGGGCGGAAAAAATTCCACTAATCTTACACACAATTTTTAATTTGAATTTCGAGAAAATGTTTCGGTATGCAGTTGTTTGGCCTGCTAACCGCTGCTTAACAAAATTAAAATTTTGTATGGCTTGAAATTACCGCTCATTTTTGGTGATATTTTTTCCTGACGAACCAAGTGTCAAAATTTGTTCAAAGGGCGGAAAAAATTCCACCAATCTTACACACAATTTTTAATTTGAATTTCGAGAAAATGTTTTGGTATGCAGTTTTTTAGCCTGCTAACCGCTGCTTAATAAAATTAAAATTTTGTATGGCTTGAAATTACCGCCCATTTTTGGTGATATTTTTTCCTGACGAACCAAGTGTCAAAATTTGTTCAAAGGGCGGAAAAAATTCCACCAATCTTACACACAATTTTTAATTTGAATTTCGAGAAAATGTTTCGGTATGCAGTTGTTTAGCCTGCTAACCGCTGCTTAACAAAATTAAAATTTTGTATGGCTTGAAATTACCGCTCATTTTTGGTGATATTTTTTCCTGACGAACCAAGTGTCAAAATTTGTTAAAATAACGGAAAAAATCTTACACACAATTTTTAATTTGAATTTCAAAAACAACTTTCGGTATGCAGGTGTTTAGCCTGCTAAACGCTGCTTAATAAAGTTAAAATTTTGTATGGCTTGAAATTACCGCTCATTTTTGGTGATATTTTTTTCAGGCGAACCAAGTGTCAAAATTTCTTAAAATAACGGAAAATATCTTACACACAATTTTTAATTTGAATTTAAAAAAAAACTTTCGGTATGCAGTTGTTTAGCCTGCTAACCGCTGCTTAACAAACTTAAAATTTTGTATGGCTTGAAATTACCCCTCATTTTTGGGGATATTTTTTCCTGACGAACCAAGTGTCAAAATTTGTTCAAAGGGCGGAAAAAATTCCACCAATCTTACACACAATTTTTAATTTGAATTTCGAGAAAATGTTTTGGTATGCAGTTTTTTAGCCTGCTAACCGCTGCTTAATAAAATTAAAATTTTGTATGGCTTGAAATTACCGCCCATTTTTGGTGATATTTTTTCCTGACGAACCAAGTGTCAAAATTTGTTCAAAGGGCGGAAAAAATTCCACCAATCTTACACACAATTTTTAATTTGAATTTCGAGAAAATGTTTCGGTATGCAGTTGTTTAGCCTGCTAACCGCTGCTTAACAAAATTAAAATTTTGTATGGGTTGAAATTACCGCTCATTTTTGGTGATATTTTTTCCTGACGAACCAAGTGTCAAAATTTGTTAAAATAACGGAAAAAATCTGACACACAATTTTTAATTTGAATTTCAAAAACAACTTTCGGTATGCAGGTGTTTAGCCTGCTAAACGCAGCTTAATAAAGTTAAAATTTTGTATGGCTTGAAATTACCGCTCATTTTTGGTGATATTTTTTTCAGGCGAACCAAGTGTCAAAATTTCTTAAAATAACGGAAAATATCTTACACACAATTTTTAATTTGAATTTCAAAAAAAACTTTCGGTATGCAGTTGTTTAGCCTGCTAACCGCTGCTTAACAAACTTAAAATTTTGTATGGCTTGAAATTACCGCTCATTTTTGGTGATATTTTTTTCAGGCGAACCAAGTGTCAAAATTTCTTAAAATAACGGAAAATATCTTACACACAATTTTTAATTTGAATTTTAAAAAAAACTTTCGGTATGCAGTTGTTTAGCCTGCTAAGCGCTGCTTAACAAACTTAAAATTTTGTATGGCTTGAAATTACCCCTCATTTTTGGTGATATTTTTTCCTGACGAACCAAGTGTCAAAATTTGTTCAAAGGGCGGAAAAAATTCCACTAATCTTACGCACAATTTTTAATTTGAATTTCGAGAAAAACTTTCGGTATGCAGTTGTTTAGCCTGCTAAGCGCTGCTTAACAAACTTAAAATTTTGTATGGCTTGAAATTACCCCTCATTTTTGGTGATATTTTTTCCTGACGAACCAAGAGTCAAAATTTGTTCAAAGGGCGGAAAAAATTCCACCAATCTTACACACAATTTTTAATTTGAATTTCGAGAAAATGTTTCGGTATGCAGTTTTTTAGCCTGCTAACCGCTGCTTAACAAAATTAAAATTTTGTATGGCTTGAAATTACCGCCCATATTTGGTGATATTTTTTCCTGACGAACCATGTGTCAAAATTTGTTCAAAGGGCGGAAAAAATTCCACCAATCTTACACACAATTTTTAATTTGAATTTCGAGAAAATGTTTCGGTATGCAGTTGTTTAGCCTGCTAACCGCTGCTCAACAAAATTACAATTTTGTATGGCTTGAAATTACCGCTCATTTTTGGTGATATTTTTTCCTGACGAACCAAGTGTCAAAATTTGTTCAAAGGGCGGAAAAAACTCCACCAATCTTACACACAATTTTTAATTTGAATTTCGAGAAAATGTTTCGGTATGAAGTTTTTTAGCCTGCTAACCGCTGCTTAACAAAATTAAAATTTTGTATGGCTTGAAACTACCGCTCATTTTTGGTGATATTTTTTCCTGACGAACCAAGTGTCAAAATTTGTTAAAATAACGGAAAAAATCTTACACACAATTTTTAATTTGAATTTCAAAAAAAACTTTCGGTATGCAGTTGTTTAGCCTGCTAACCGCTGCTTAACAAAATTAAAATTTTGTATGGCTTGAAATTACCGCTCATTTTTGGTGATATTTTTTTCAGGCGAACCAAGTGTCAAAATTTCTTAAAATAACGGAAAATATCTTACACACAATTTTTAATTTGAATTTCAAAAAAAACTTTCGGTATGCAGTTGTTTAGCCTGCTAACCGCTGCTTAACAAATTTAAAATTTTGTATGGCTGGAAATTACCCCTCATTTTTGGTGATATTTTTTCCTGACGAACCAAGTGTCAAAATTTGTTCAAAGGGCGGAAAAAATTCCACCAATCTTACACACAATTTTTAATTTGAATTTCGAGAAAATGTTTCGGTATGCAGTTGTTTAGCCTGCTAACCGCTGCTGAACAAAATTAAAATTTTGTATGGCTTGAAATTACCGCTCATTTTTGGTGATATTTTTTCCTGACGAACCAAGTGTCAAAATTTCTTAAAATAACGGAAAATATCTTACACACAATTTTTAATTTGAATTTCAAAAAAAACTTTCGCTATGCAGTTGTTTAGCCTGCCAACCGCTGCTTAACAGACTTAAAATTTTGTATGGCTTGAAATTACCGCTCATTTTTGGTGATATTTTTTTCAGGCGAACCAAGTGTCAAAATTTCTTAAAATAACGGAAAATATCTTACACACAATTTTTAATTTGAATTTCAAAAAAAACTTTCGCTATGCAGTTGTTTAGCCTGCCAACCGCTGCTTAACAGACTTAAAATTTTGTATGGCTTGAAATTACCGCTCATTTTTGGTGATATTTTTTTCAGGCGAACCAAGTGTCAAAATTTCTTAAAATAACGGAAAATATCTTACACACAATTTTTAATTTGAATTTCAAAAAAAACTTTCGGTATGCAGTTGTTTAGCCTGCTAACCGCTGCTTAACAAACTTAAAATTTTGTATGGCTTGAAATTACCCCTCATTTTTGGTGATATTTTTTCCTGACGAACCAAGTGTCAAAATTTGTTCAAAGGGCGGAAAAAATTCCACTAATCTTACACACAATTTTTAATTTAAATTTCGAGAAAATGTTTCGGTATGCAGTTTTTTAGCCTGCTAACCGCTGCTTAACAAAATTAAAAGTTTGTATGGCTTGAAATTACCGCCCATTTTTGGTGATATTTTTTTCTGACGAACCATGTGTCAAAATTTGTTCAAAGGGCGGAAAAAATTCCACTAATCTTACACACAATTTTTAATTTGAATTTCGAGAAAATGTTTCGGTACGCAGTTGTTTAGCCTGCTAACCGCTGCTTAATAAAATTAAAATTTTGTATGGCTTGAAATTACCGCTCATTTTTGGTTATATTTTTTCCTGACGAACCAAGTGTCAAAATTTGTTCAAAGGGCGGAAAAAATTCCACCAATCTTACACACAATTTTTAATTTGAATTTCGAGAAAATGTTTTGGTATGCAGTTTTTTAGCCTGCTAACCGCTGCTTAATAAAATTAAAATTTTGTATGGCTTGAAATTACCGCCCATTTTTGGTGATATTTTTTCCTGACGAACCAAGTGTCAAAATTTGTTCAAAGGGCGGAAAAAATTCCACCAATCTTACACACAATTTTTAATTTGAATTTCGAGAAAATGTTTCGGTATGCAGTTGTTTAGCCTGCTAACCGCTGCTTAACAAAATTAAAATTTTGTATGGCTTGAAATTACCGCTCATTTTTGGTGATATTTTTTTCAGGCGAACCAAGTGTCAAAATTTCTTAAAATAACGGAAAATATCTTACACACAATTTTTAATTTGAATTTCAAAAAAAACTTTCGCTATGCAGTTGTTTAGCCTGCCAACCGCTGCTTAACAGACTTAAAATTTTGTATGGCTTGAAATTACCGCTCATTTTTGGTGATATTTTTTTCAGGCGAACCAAGTGTCAAAATTTCTTAAAATAACGGAAAATATCTTACACACAATTTTTAATTTGAATTTCAAAAAAAACTTTCGGTATGCAGTTGTTTAGCCTGCTAACCGCTGCTTAACAAACTTAAAATTTTGTATGGCTTGAAATTACCCCTCATTTTTGGTGATATTTTTTCCTGACGAACCAAGTGTCAAAATTTGTTCAAAGGGCGGAAAAAATTCCACTAATCTTACACACAATTTTTAATTTAAATTTCGAGAAAATGTTTCGGTATGCAGTTTTTTAGCCTGCTAACCGCTGCTTAACAAAATTAAAATTTTGTATGGCTTGAAATTACCGCCCATTTTTGGTGATATTTTTTTCTGACGAACCATGTGTCAAAATTTGTTCAAAGGGCGGAAAAAATTCCACTAATCTTACACACAATTTTTAATTTGAATTTCGAGAAAATGTTTCGGTATGCAGTTGTTTGGCCTGCTAACCGCTGCTTAACAAAATTAAAATTTTGTATGGCTTGAAATTACCGCTCATTTTTGGTGATATTTTTTCCTGACGAACCAAGTGTCAAAATTTGTTCAAAGGGCGGAAAAAATTCCACCAATCTTACACACAATTTTTAATTTGAATTTCGAGAAAATGTTTTGGTATGCAGTTTTTTAGCCTGCTAACCGCTGCTTAATAAAATTAAAATTTTGTATGGCTTGAAATTACCGCCCATTTTTGGTGATATTTTTTCCTGACGAACCAAGTGTCAAAATTTGTTCAAAGGGCGGAAAAAATTCCACCAATCTTACACACAATTTTTAATTTGAATTTCGAGAAAATGTTTCGGTATGCAGTTGTTTAGCCTGCTAACCGCTGCTTAACAAAATTAAAATTTTGTATGGCTTGAAATTACCGCTCATTTTTGGTGATATTTTTTCCTGACGAACCAAGTGTCAAAATTTGTTAAAATAACGGAAAAAATCTTACACACAATTTTTAATTTGAATTTCAAAAACAACTTTCGGTATGCAGGTGTTTAGCCTGCTAAACGCTGCTTAATAAAGTTAAAATTTTGTATGGCTTGAAATTACCGCTCATTTTTGGTGATATTTTTTTCAGGCGAACCAAGTGTCAAAATTTCTTAAAATAACGGAAAATATCTTACACACAATTTTTAATTTGAATTTAAAAAAAAACTTTCGGTATGCAGTTGTTTAGCCTGCTAACCGCTGCTTAACAAACTTAAAATTTTGTATGGCTTGAAATTACCCCTCATTTTTGGGGATATTTTTTCCTGACGAACCAAGTGTCAAAATTTGTTCAAAGGGCGGAAAAAATTCCACCAATCTTACACACAATTTTTAATTTGAATTTCGAGAAAATGTTTTGGTATGCAGTTTTTTAGCCTGCTAACCGCTGCTTAATAAAATTAAAATTTTGTATGGCTTGAAATTACCGCCCATTTTTGGTGATATTTTTTCCTGACGAACCAAGTGTCAAAATTTGTTCAAAGGGCGGAAAAAATTCCACCAATCTTACACACAATTTTTAATTTGAATTTCGAGAAAATGTTTCGGTATGCAGTTGTTTAGCCTGCTAACCGCTGCTTAACAAAATTAAAATTTTGTATGGGTTGAAATTACCGCTCATTTTTGGTGATATTTTTTCCTGACGAACCAAGTGTCAAAATTTGTTAAAATAACGGAAAAAATCTGACACACAATTTTTAATTTGAATTTCAAAAACAACTTTCGGTATGCAGGTGTTTAGCCTGCTAAACGCAGCTTAATAAAGTTAAAATTTTGTATGGCTTGAAATTACCGCTCATTTTTGGTGATATTTTTTTCAGGCGAACCAAGTGTCAAAATTTCTTAAAATAACGGAAAATATCTTACACACAATTTTTAATTTGAATTTCAAAAAAAACTTTCGGTATGCAGTTGTTTAGCCTGCTAACCGCTGCTTAACAAACTTAAAATTTTGTATGGCTTGAAATTACCGCTCATTTTTGGTGATATTTTTTTCAGGCGAACCAAGTGTCAAAATTTCTTAAAATAACGGAAAATATCTTACACACAATTTTTAATTTGAATTTTAAAAAAAACTTTCGGTATGCAGTTGTTTAGCCTGCTAAGCGCTGCTTAACAAACTTAAAATTTTGTATGGCTTGAAATTACCCCTCATTTTTGGTGATATTTTTTCCTGACGAACCAAGTGTCAAAATTTGTTCAAAGGGCGGAAAAAATTCCACTAATCTTACGCACAATTTTTAATTTGAATTTCGAGAAAAACTTTCGGTATGCAGTTGTTTAGCCTGCTAAGCGCTGCTTAACAAACTTAAAATTTTGTATGGCTTGAAATTACCCCTCATTTTTGGTGATATTTTTTCCTGACGAACCAAGAGTCAAAATTTGTTCAAAGGGCGGAAAAAATTCCACCAATCTTACACACAATTTTTAATTTGAATTTCGAGAAAATGTTTCGGTATGCAGTTTTTTAGCCTGCTAACCGCTGCTTAACAAAATTAAAATTTTGTATGGCTTGAAATTACCGCCCATATTTGGTGATATTTTTTCCTGACGAACCATGTGTCAAAATTTGTTCAAAGGGCGGAAAAAATTCCACCAATCTTACACACAATTTTTAATTTGAATTTCGAGAAAATGTTTCGGTATGCAGTTGTTTAGCCTGCTAACCGCTGCTCAACAAAATTACAATTTTGTATGGCTTGAAATTACCGCTCATTTTTGGTGATATTTTTTCCTGACGAACCAAGTGTCAAAATTTGTTCAAAGGGCGGAAAAAACTCCACCAATCTTACACACAATTTTTAATTTGAATTTCGAGAAAATGTTTCGGTATGAAGTTTTTTAGCCTGCTAACCGCTGCTTAACAAAATTAAAATTTTGTATGGCTTGAAACTACCGCTCATTTTTGGTGATATTTTTTCCTGACGAACCAAGTGTCAAAATTTGTTAAAATAACGGAAAAAATCTTACACACAATTTTTAATTTGAATTTCAAAAAAAACTTTCGGTATGCAGTTGTTTAGCCTGCTAACCGCTGCTTAACAAAATTAAAATTTTGTATGGCTTGAAATTACCGCTCATTTTTGGTGATATTTTTTTCAGGCGAACCAAGTGTCAAAATTTCTTAAAATAACGGAAAATATCTTACACACAATTTTTAATTTGAATTTCAAAAAAAACTTTCGGTATGCAGTTGTTTAGCCTGCTAACCGCTGCTTAACAAATTTAAAATTTTGTATGGCTGGAAATTACCCCTCATTTTTGGTGATATTTTTTCCTGACGAACCAAGTGTCAAAATTTGTTCAAAGGGCGGAAAAAATTCCACCAATCTTACACACAATTTTTAATTTGAATTTCGAGAAAATGTTTCGGTATGCAGTTGTTTAGCCTGCTAACCGCTGCTGAACAAAATTAAAATTTTGTATGGCTTGAAATTACCGCTCATTTTTGGTGATATTTTTTCCTGACGAACCAAGTGTCAAAATTTGTTAAAATAACGGAAAAAATCTTACACACAATTTTTAATTTGAATTTGAAAAAAAACTTTCGGTATGCAGTTGTTTAGCCTGCTAACCGCTGCTTAACAAACTTAAAATTTTGTATGGCTTGAAATTACCGCTCATTTTTGGTGATATTTTTTTCAGACGAACCAAGTGTCAAAATTTCTTAAAATAACGGAAAATATCTTACACACAATTTTTAATTTGAATTTAAAAAAAAACTTTCGGTATGCAGTTGTTTAGCCTGCTAACCGCTGCTTAACAAACTTAAAATTTTGTATGGCTTGAAATTACCCCTCATTTTTGGTGATATTTTTTCCTGACGAACCAAGTGTCAAAATTTGTTCAAAGGGCGGAAAAAATTCCACCAATCTTACACACAATTTTTAATTTGAATTTCGAGAAAATGTTTTGGTATGCAGTTTTTTAGCCTGCTAACCGCTGCTTAATAAAATTAAAATTTTGTATGGCTTGAAATTACCGCCCATTTTTGGTGATATTTTTTCCTGACGAACCAAGTGTCAAAATTTGTTCAAAGGGCGGAAAAAATTCCACCAATCTTACACACAATTTTTAATTTGAATTTCGAGAAAATGTTTCGGTATGCAGTTGTTTAGCCTGCTAACCGCTGCTTAACAAAATTAAAATTTTGTATGGGTTGAAATTACCGCTCATTTTTGGTGATATTTTTTCCTGACGAACCAAGTGTCAAAATTTGTTAAAATAACGGAAAAAATCTTACACACAATTTTTAATTTGAATTTCAAAAACAACTTTCGGTATGCAGGTGTTTAGCCTGCTAAACGCAGCTTAATAAAGTTAAAATTTTGTATGGCTTGAAATTACCGCTCATTTTTGGTGATATTTTTTTCAGGCGAACCAAGTGTCAAAATTTCTTAAAATAACGGAAAATATCTTACACACAATTTTTAATTTGAATTTCAAAAAAAACTTTCGGTATGCAGTTGTTTAGCCTGCTAACCGCTGCTTAACAAACTTAAAATTTTGTATGGCTTGAAATTACCGCTCATTTTTGGTGATATTTTTTTCAGGCGAACCAAGTGTCAAAATTTCTTAAAATAACGGAAAATATCTTACACACAATTTTTAATTTGAATTTTAAAAAAAACTTTCGGTATGCAGTTGTTTAGCCTGCTAAGCGCTGCTTAACAAACTTAAAATTTTGTATGGGTTGCAATTACCCCTCATTTTTGGTGATATTTTTTCCTGACGAACCAAGTGTCAAAATTTGTTCAAAGGGCGGAAAAAATTCCACTAATCTTACGCACAATTTTTAATTTGAATTTCGAGAAAATGTTTCGGTATGCAGTTTTTTAGCCTGCTAACCGCTGCTTAACAAAATTAAAATTTTGTATGGCTTGAAATTACCGCCCATTTTTGGTGATATTTTTTCCTGACGAACCAAGAGTCAAAATTTGTTCAAAGGGCGGAAAAAATTCCACCAATCTTACACACAATTTTTAATTTGAATTTCGAGAAAATGTTTCGGTATGCAGTTTTTTAGCCTGCTAACCGCTGCTTAACAAAATTAAAATTTTGTATGGCTTGAAATTACCGCCCATATTTGGTGATATTTTTTCCTGACGAACCATGTGTCAAAATTTGTTCAAAGGGCGGAAAAAATTCCACCAATCTTACACACAATTTTTAATTTGAATTTCGAGAAAATGTTTCGGTATGCAGTTGTTTAGCCTGCTAACCGCTGCTCAACAAAATTACAATTTTGTATGGCTTGAAATTACCGCTCATTTTTGGTGATATTTTTTCCTGACGAACCAAGTGTCAAAATTTGTTCAAAGGGCGGAAAAAACTCCACCAATCTTACACACAATTTTTAATTTGAATTTCGAGAAAATGTTTCGGTATGAAGTTTTTTAGCCTGCTAACCGCTGCTTAACAAAATTAAAATTTTGTATGGCTTGAAACTACCGCTCATTTTTGGTGATATTTTTTCCTGACGAACCAAGTGTCAAAATTTGTTAAAATAACGGAAAAAATCTTACACACAATTTTTAATTTGAATTTCAAAAAAAACTTTCGGTATGCAGTTGTTTAGCCTGCTAACCGCTGCTTAACAAAATTAAAATTTTGTATGGCTTGAAATTACCGCTCATTTTTGGTGATATTTTTTTCAGGCGAACCAAGTGTCAAAATTTCTTAAAATAACGGAAAATATCTTACACACAATTTTTAATTTGAATTTCAAAAAAAACTTTCGGTATGCAGTTGTTTAGCCTGCTAACCGCTGCTTAACAAATTTAAAATTTTGTATGGCTTGAAATTACCCCTCATTTTTGGTGATATTTTTTCCTGACGAACCATGTGTCAAAATTTGTTCAAAGGGCGGAAAAAATTCCACCAATCTTACACACAATTTTTAATTTGAATTTCGAGAAAATGTTTCGGTATGCAGTTGTTTAGCCTGCTAACCGCTGCTCAACAAAATTACAATTTTGTATGGCTTGAAATTACCGCTCATTTTTGGTGATATTTTTTCCTGACGAACCAAGTGTCAAAATTTGTTCAAAGGGCGGAAAAAACTCCACCAATCTTACACACAATTTTTAATTTGAATTTCGAGAAAATGTTTCGGTATGAAGTTTTTTAGCCTGCTAACCGCTGCTTAACAAAATTAAAATTTTGTATGGCTTGAAACTACCGCTCATTTTTGGTGATATTTTTTCCTGACGAACCAAGTGTCAAAATTTGTTAAAATAACGGAAAAAATCTTACACACAATTTTTAATTTGAATTTCAAAAAAAACTTTCGGTATGCAGTTGTTTAGCCTGCTAACCGCTGCTTAACAAAATTAAAATTTTGTATGGCTTGAAATTACCGCTCATTTTTGGTGATATTTTTTTCAGGCGAACCAAGTGTCAAAATTTCTTAAAATAACGGAAAATATCTTACACACAATTTTTAATTTGAATTTCAAAAAAAACTTTCGGTATGCAGTTGTTTAGCCTGCTAACCGCTGCTTAACAAATTTAAAATTTTGTATGGCTTGAAATTACCCCTCATTTTTGGTGATATTTTTTCCTGACGAACCAAGTGTCAAAATTTGTTCAAAGGGCGGAAAAAATTCCACCAATCTTACACACAATTTTTAATTTGAATTTCGAGAAAATGTTTCGGTATGCAGTTGTTTAGCCTGCTAACCGCTGCTGAACAAAATTAAAATTTTGTATGGCTTGAAATTACCGCTCATTTTTGGTGATATTTTTTCCTGACGAACCAAGTGTCAAAATTTGTTAAAATAACGGAAAAAATCTTACACACAATTTTTAATTTGAATTTGAAAAAAAACTTTCGGTATGCAGTTGTTTAGCCTGCTAACCGCTGCTTAACAAAATTAAAATCTTGTATGGCTTGAAATTACCGCTCATTTTTGGTGATATTTTTTTCAGACGAACCAAGTGTCAAAATTTCTTAAAATAACGGAAAATATCTTACACACAATTTTTAATTTGAATTTCAAAAAAAACTTTCGGTATGCAGTTGTTTAGCCTGCTAACCGCTGCTGAACAAAATTAAAATTTTGTATGGCTCGAAATTACCGCTCATTTTTGGTGATATTTTTTCCTGACGAACCAAGAGTCAAAATTTGTTCAAAGGGCGGAAAAAATTCCACCAATCTTACACACAATTTTTAATTTGAATTTCGAGAAAATGTTTCGGTATGCAGTTGTTTAGCCTGCTAACCGCTGCTTAACAAAATTAAAATTTTGAATGGCTTGAAATTACCGCTAATTTTTGGTGATATTTTTTCCTGACGAACCAAGAGTCAAAATTTGTTCAAAGGGCGGAAAAAATTCCACCAATCTTACACACAATTTTTAATTTGAATTTCGAGAAAATGTTTCGGTATGCAGTTTTTTAGCCTGCTAACCGCTGCTTAATAAAATTAAAATTTTGTATGGCTTGAAATTACCGCCCATTTTTGGTGATATTTTTTCCTGACGAACCAAGTGTCAAAATTTGTTCAAAGGGCGGAAAAAATTCCACCAATCTTACACACAATTTTTAATTTGAATTTCGAGAAACTGTTTCGGCTTGCAGTTTTTTAGCCTGCTAACCGCTGCTTAACAAAATTAAAATTTTGTATGGCTTGAAATTACCGCCCATATTTGGTGATATTTTTTCCTGACGAACCATGTGTCAAAATTTGTTCAAAGGGCGGAAAAAATTCCACCAATCTTACACACAATTTTTAATTTGAATTTCGAGAAAATGTTTCGGTATGCAGTTGTTTAGCCTGCTAACCGCTGCTTAACAAAATTAAAATTTTGTATGGCTTGAAATTACCGCTCATTTTTGGTGATATTTTTTCCTGACGAACCAAGTGTCAAAATTTGTTCAAAGGGCGGAAAAAACTCCACCAATCTTACACACAATTTTTAATTTGAATTTCGAGAAAATGTTTCGGTATGAAGTTTTTTAGCCTGCTAACCGCTGCTTAACAAAATTAAAATTTTGTATGGCTTGAAACTACCGCTCATTTTTGGTGATATTTTTTCCTGACGAACCAAGTGTCAAAATTTGTTAAAATAACGGAAAAAATCTTACACACAATTTTTAATTTGAATTTCAAAAAAAACTTTCGGTATGCATTTGTTTAGCCTGCTAACCGCTCCTTAACAAAATTAAAATTTTGTATGGCTTGAAATTACCGCTCATTTTTGGTGATATTTTTTTCAGGCGAACCAAGTGTCTAAATTTCTTAAAATAACGGAAAATATCTTACACACAATTTTTAATTTGAATTTCAAAAAAAACTTTCGGTATGCAGTTGTTTAGCCTGCTAACCGCTGCTTAACAAATTTAAAATTTTGTATGGCTTGAAATTACCCCTCATTTTTGGTGATATTTTTTCCTGACGAACCAAGTGTCAAAATTTGTTCAAAGGGCGGAAAAAATTCCACCAATCTTACACACAATTTTTATTTTGAATTTCGAGAAAATGTTTCGGTATGCAGTTTTTTAGCCTGCTAACCGCTGCTTAATAAAATTAAAATTTTGTAAGGCTTGAAATTACCGCCCATTTTTGGTGATATTTTTTCCTGACGAACCAAGTGTCAAAATTTGTTCAAAGGGCGGAAAAAATTCCACCAATCTTACACACAATTTTTAATTTGAATTTCGAGAAAATGTTTCGGTATGCAGTTTTTTAGCCTGCTAACCGCTGCTTAACAAAATTAAAATTTTGTATGGCTTGAAATTACCGCCCATATTTGGTGATATTTTTTCCTGACGAACCATGTGTCAAAATTTGTTCAAAGGGCGGAAAAAATTCCACCAATCTTACACACAATTTTTAATTTGAATTTCGAGAAAATGTTTCGGTATGCAGTTTTTTAGCCTGCTAACCGCTGCTTAATAAAATTAAAATTTTGTATGGCTTGAAATTACCGCCCATTTTTGGTGATATTTTTTCCTGACGAACCAAGTGTCAAAATTTGTTCAAAGGGCGGAAAAAATTCCACCAATCTTACACACAATTTTTAATTTGAATTTCGAGAAAATGTTTCGGTATGCAGTTTTTTAGCCTGCTAACCGCTGCTTAACAAAATTAAAATTTTGTATGGCTTGAAATTACCGCCCATATTTGGTGATATTTTTTCCTGACGAACCATGTGTCAAAATTTGTTCAAAGGGCGGAAAAAATTCCACCAATCTTACACACAATTTTTAATTTGAATTTCGAGAAAATGTTTCGGTATGCAGTTGTTTAGCCTGCTAACCGCTGCTTAACAAAATTAAAATTTTGTATGGCTTGAAATTACCGCTCATTTTTGGTGATATTTTTTCCTGACGAACCAAGTGTCAAAATTTGTTCAAAGGGCGGAAAAAACTCCACCAATCTTACACACAATTTTTAATTTGAATTTCGAGAAAATGTTTCGGTATGAAGTTTTTTAGCCTGCTAACCGCTGCTTAACAAAATTAAAATTTTGTATGGCTTGAAACTACCGCTCATTTTTGGTGATATTTTTTCCTGACGAACCAAGTGTCAAAATTTGTTAAAATAACGGAAAAAATCTTACACACAATTTTTAATTTGAATTTCAAAAAAAACTTTCGGTATGCAGTTGTTTAGCCTGCTAACCGCTGCTTAACAAAATTAAAATTTTGTATGGCTTGAAACTACCGCTCATTTTTGGTGATATTTTTTTCAGGCGAACCAAGTGTCAAAATTTCTTAAAATAACGGAAAATATCTTACACACAATTTTTAATTTGAATTTCAAAAAAAACTTTCGGTATGCAGTTGTTTAGCCTGCTAACCGCTGCTTAACAAACTTAAAATTTTGTATGGCTTGAAATTACCCCTCATTTTTGGTGATATTTTTTCCTGACGAACCAAGTGTCAAAATTTGTTCAAAGGGCGGAAAAAATTCCACCAATCTTACACACAATTTTTATTTTGAATTTCGAGAAAATGTTTCGGTATGCAGTTTTTTAGCCTGCTAACCGCTGCTTAATAAAATTAAAATTTTGTATGGCTTGAAATTACCGCTCATTTTTGGTGATATTTTTTCCTGACGAACCAAGAGTCAAAATTTGTTCAAAGGGCGGAAAAAATTCCACCAATCTTACACACAATTTTTAATTTGAATTTCGAGAAAATGTTTCGGTATGCAGTTGTTTAGCCTGCTAACCGCTGCTGAACAAAATTAAAATTTTGTATGGCTTGAAATTACCGCTCATTTTTGGTGATATTTTTTCCTGACGAACCAAGAGTCAAAATTTGTTCAAAGGGCGGAAAAAATTCCACCAATCTTACACACAATTTTTAATTTGAATTTCGAGAAAATGTTTCGGTATGCAGTTTTTTAGCCTGCTAACCGCTGCTTAATAAAATTAAAATTTTGTATGGCTTGAAATTACCGCCCATTTTTGGTGATATTTTTTCCTGACGAACCAAGTGTCAAAATTTGTTCAAAGGGCGGAAAAAATTCCACCAATCTTACACACAATTTTTAATTTGAATTTCGAGAAAATGTTTCGGTATGCAGTTTTTTAGCCTGCTAACCGCTGCTTAACAAAATTAAAATTTTGTATGGCTTGAAATTACCGCCCATATTTGGTGATATTTTTTCCTGACGAACCATGTGTCAAAATTTGTTCAAAGGGCGGAAAAAATTCCACCAATCTTACACACAATTTTTAATTTGAATTTCGACAAAATGTTTCGGTATGCAGTTGTTTAGCCTGCTAACCGCTGCTTAACAAAATTAAAATTTTGTATGGCTTGAAATTACCGCTCATTTTTGGTGATATTTTTTCCTGACGAACCAAGTGTCAAAATTTGTTCAAAGGGCGGAAAAAACTCCACCAATCTTACACACAATTTTTAATTTGAATTTCGAGAAAATGTTTCGGTATGAAGTTTTTTAGCCTGCTAACCGCTGCTTAACAAAATTAAAATTTTGTATGGCTTGAAACTACCCCTCATTTTTGGTGATATTTTTTCCTGACGAACCAAGTGTCAAAATTTGTTAAAATAACGGAAAAAATCTTACACACAATTTTTAATTTGAATTTCAAAAAAAACTTTCGGTATGCAGTTGTTTAGCCTGCTAACCGCTGCTTAACAAAATTAAAATTTTGTATGGCTTGAAATTACCGCTCATTTTTGGTGATATTTTTTTCAGGCGAACCAAGTGTCAAAATTTCTTAAAATAACGGAAAATATCTTACACACAATTTTTAATTTGAATTTCAAAAAAAACTTTCGGTATGCAGTTGTTTAGCCTGCTAACCGCTGCTTAACAAATTTAAAATTTTGTATGGCTTGAAATTACCCCTCATTTTTGGTGATATTTTTTCCTGACGAACCAAGTGTCAAAATTTGTTCAAAGGGCGGAAAAAATTCCACCAATCTTACACACAATTTTTATTTTGAATTTCGAGAAAATGTTTCGGTATGCAGTTTTTTAGCCTGCTAACCGCTGCTTAATAAAATTAAAATTTTGTAAGGCTTGAAATTACCGCCCATTTTTGGTGATATTTTTTTCTGACGAACCAAGTGTCAAAATTTGTTCAAAGGGCGGAAAAAATTCCACCAATCTTACACACAATTTTTAATTTGAATTTCGAGAAAATGTTTCGGTATGCAGTTTTTTAGCCTGCTAACCGCTGCTTAACAAAATTAAAATTTTGTATGGCTTGAAATTACCGCTCATTTTTGGTGATATTTTTTCCTGACGAACCAAGTGTCAAAATTTGTTCAAAGGGCGGAAAAAACTCCACCAATCTTACACACAATTTTTAATTTGAATTTCGAGAAAATGTTTCGGTATGAAGTTTTTTAGCCTGCTAACCGCTGCTTAACAAAATTAAAATTTTGTATGGCTTGAAACTACCGCTCATTTTTGGTGATATTTTTTCCTGACGAACCAAGTGCCAAAATTTGTTAAAATAACGGAAAAAATCTTACACACAATTTTTAATTTGAATTTCAAAAAAAACTTTCGGTATGCAGTTGTTTAGCCTGCTAACCGCTGCTTAACAAAATTAAAATTTTGTATGGCTTGAAATTACCGCTCATTTTTGGTGATATTTTTTTCAGGCGAACCAAGTGTCAAAATTTCTTAAAATAACGGAAAATATCTTACACACAATTTTTAATTTGAATTTCAAAAAAAACTTTCGGTATGCAGTTGTTTAGCCTGCTAACCGCTGCTTAACAAATTTAAAATTTTGTATGGCTTGAAATTACCCCTCATTTTTGGTGATATTTTTTCCTGACGAACCAAGTGTCAAAATTTGTTCAAAGGGCGGAAAAAATACCACCAATCTTACACACAATTTTTATTTTGAATTTCGAGAAAATGTTTCGGTATGCAGTTTTTTAGCCTGCTAACCGCTGCTTAACAAAATTAAAATTTTGTATGGCTTGAAATTACCGCCCATATTTGGTGATATTTTTTCCTGACGAACCATGTGTCAAAATTTGTTCAAAGGGCGGAAAAAATTCCACCAATCTTACACACAATTTTTAATTTGAATTTCGAGAAAATGTTTCGGTATGCAGTTGTTTAGCCTGCTAACCGCTGCTTAACAAAATTAAAATTTTGTATGGCTTGAAATTACCGCTCATTTTTGGTGATATTTTTTCCTGACGAACCAAGTGTCAAAATTTGTTCAAAGGGCGGAAAAAACTCCACCAATCTTACACACAATTTTTAATTTGAATTTCGAGAAAATGTTTCGGTATGAAGTTTTTTAGCCTGCTAACCGCTGCTTAACAAAATTAAAATTTTGTATGGCTTGAAACTACCGCTCATTTTTGGTGATATTTTTTCCTGACGAACCAAGTGTCAAAATTTGTTAAAATAACGGAAAAAATCTTACACACAATTTTTAATTTGAATTTCAAAAAAAACTTTCGGTATGCAGTTGTTTAGCCTGCTAACCGCTGCTTAACAAAATTAAAATTTTGTATGGCTTGAAACTACCGCTCATTTTTGGTGATATTTTTTTCAGGCGAACCAAGTGTCAAAATTTCTTAAAATAACGGAAAATATCTTACACACAATTTTTAATTTGAATTTCAAAAAAAACTTTCGGTATGCAGTTGTTTAGCCTGCTAACCGCTGCTTAACAAACTTAAAATTTTGTATGGCTTGAAATTACCCCTCATTTTTGGTGATATTTTTTCCTGACGAACCAAGTGTCAAAATTTGTTCAAAGGGCGGAAAAAATTCCACCAATCTTACACACAATTTTTATTTTGAATTTCGAGAAAATGTTTCGGTATGCAGTTTTTTAGCCTGCTAACCGCTGCTTAATAAAATTAAAATTTTGTATGGCTTGAAATTACCGCTCATTTTTGGTGATATTTTTTCCTGACGAACCAAGAGTCAAAATTTGTTCAAAGGGCGGAAAAAATTCCACCAATCTTACACACAATTTTTAATTTGAATTTCGAGAAAATGTTTCGGTATGCAGTTGTTTAGCCTGCTAACCGCTGCTGAACAAAATTAAAATTTTGTATGGCTTGAAATTACCGCTCATTTTTGGTGATATTTTTTCCTGACGAACCAAGAGTCAAAATTTGTTCAAAGGGCGGAAAAAATTCCACCAATCTTACACACAATTTTTAATTTGAATTTCGAGAAAATGTTTCAGTATGCAGTTTTTTAGCCTGCTAACCGCTGCTTAATAAAATTAAAATTTTGTATGGCTTGAAATTACCGCCCATTTTTGGTGATATTTTTTCCTGACGAACCAAGTGTCAAAATTTGTTCAAAGGGCGGAAAAAATTCCACCAATCTTACACACAATTTTTAATTTGAATTTCGAGAAAATGTTTCGGTATGCAGTTTTTTAGCCTGCTAACCGCTGCTTAACAAAATTAAAATTTTGTATGGCTTGAAATTACCGCCCATATTTGGTGATATTTTTTCCTGACGAACCATGTGTCAAAATTTGTTCAAAGGGCGGAAAAAATTCCACCAATCTTACACACAATTTTTAATTTGAATTTCGACAAAATGTTTCGGTATGCAGTTGTTTAGCCTGCTAACCGCTGCTTAACAAAATTAAAATTTTGTATGGCTTGAAATTACCGCTCATTTTTGGTGATATTTTTTCCTGACGAACCAAGTGTCAAAATTTGTTCAAAGGGCGGAAAAAACTCCACCAATCTTACACACAATTTTTAATTTGAATTTCGAGAAAATGTTTCGGTATGAAGTTTTTTAGCCTGCTAACCGCTGCTTAACAAAATTAAAATTTTGTATGGCTTGAAACTACCCCTCATTTTTGGTGATATTTTTTCCTGACGAACCAAGTGTCAAAATTTGTTAAAATAACGGAAAAAATCTTACACACAATTTTTAATTTGAATTTCAAAAAAAACTTTCGGTATGCAGTTGTTTAGCCTGCTAACCGCTGCTTAACAAAATTAAAATTTTGTATGGCTTGAAATTACCGCTCATTTTTGGTGATATTTTTTTCAGGCGAACCAAGTGTCAAAATTTCTTAAAATAACGGAAAATATCTTACACACAATTTTTAATTTGAATTTCAAAAAAAACTTTCGGTATGCAGTTGTTTAGCCTGCTAACCGCTGCTTAACAAATTTAAAATTTTGTATGGCTTGAAATTACCCCTCATTTTTGGTGATATTTTTTCCTGACGAACCAAGTGTCAAAATTTGTTCAAAGGGCGGAAAAAATTCCACCAATCTTACACACAATTTTTATTTTGAATTTCGAGAAAATGTTTCGGTATGCAGTTTTTTAGCCTGCTAACCGCTGCTTAATAAAATTAAAATTTTGTAAGGCTTGAAATTACCGCCCATTTTTGGTGATATTTTTTTCTGACGAACCAAGTGTCAAAATTTGTTCAAAGGGCGGAAAAAATTCCACCAATCTTACACACAATTTTTTAATTTGAATTTCGAGAAAATGTTTCGGTATGCAGTTTTTTAGCCTGCTAACCGCTGCTTAACAAAATTAAAATTTTGTATGGCTTGAAATTACCGCTCATTTTTGGTGATATTTTTTCCTGACGAACCAAGTGTCAAAATTTGTTCAAAGGGCGGAAAAAACTCCACCAATCTTACACACAATTTTTAATTTGAATTTCGAGAAAATGTTTCGGTATGAAGTTTTTTAGCCTGCTAACCGCTGCTTAACAAAATTAAAATTTTGTATGGCTTGAAACTACCGCTCATTTTTGGTGATATTTTTTCCTGACGAACCAAGTGCCAAAATTTGTTAAAATAACGGAAAAAATCTTACACACAATTTTTAATTTGAATTTCAAAAAAAACTTTCGGTATGCAGTTGTTTAGCCTGCTAACCGCTGCTTAACAAAATTAAAATTTTGTATGGCTTGAAATTACCGCTCATTTTTGGTGATATTTTTTTCAGGCGAACCAAGTGTCAAAATTTCTTAAAATAACGGAAAATATCTTACACACAATTTTTAATTTGAATTTCAAAAAAAACTTTCGGTATGCAGTTGTTTAGCCTGCTAACCGCTGCTTAACAAATTTAAAATTTTGTATGGCTTGAAATTACCCCTCATTTTTGGTGATATTTTTTCCTGACGAACCAAGTGTCAAAATTTGTTCAAAGGGCGGAAAAAATACCACCAATCTTACACACAATTTTTATTTTGAATTTCGAGAAAATGTTTCGGTATGCAGTTTTTTAGCCTGCTAACCGCTGCTTAACAAAATTAAAATTTTGTATGGCTTGAAATTACCGCCCATATTTGGTGATATTTTTTCCTGACGAACCATGTGTCAAAATTTGTTCAAAGGGCGGAAAAAATTCCACCAATCTTACACACAATTTTTAATTTGAATTTCGAGAAAATGTTTCGGTATGCAGTTGTTTAGCCTGCTAACCGCTGCTGAACAAAATTAAAATTTTGTATGGCTTGAAATTACCGCTCATTTTTGGTGATATTTTTTCCTGACGAACCAAGTGTCAAAATTTGTTAAAATAACGGAAAAAATCTTACACACAATTTTTTAATTTGAATTTGAAAAAAAACTTTCGGTATGCAGTTGTTTAGCCTGCTAACCGCTGCTTAACAAAATTAAAATTTTGTATGGCTTGAAATTACCGCTCATTTTTGGTGATATTTTTTTCAGGCGAACCAAGTGTCAAAATTTCTTAAAATAACGGAAAATATCTTACACACAATTTTTAATTTGAATTTCAAAAAAAACTTTCGGTATGCAGTTGTTTAGCCTGCTAACCGCTGCTTAACAAATTTAAAATTTTGTATGGCTTGAAATTACCCCTCATTTTTGGTGATATTTTTTCCTGACGAACCAAGTGTCAAAATTTGTTCAAAGGGCGGAAAAAATTCCACCAATCTTACACACAATTTTTATTTTGAATTTCGAGAAAATGTTTCGGTATGCAGTTTTTTAGCCTGCTAACCGCTGCTTAATAAAATTAAAATTTTGTATGGCTTGAAATTACCGCCCATTTTTGGTGATATTTTTTCCTGACGAACCAAGTGTCAAAATTTGTTCAAAGGGCGGAAAAAATTCCACCAATCTTACACACAATTTTTAATTTGAATTTCGAGAAAATGTTTCGGTATGCAGTTTTTTAGCCTGCTAACCGCTGCTTAACAAAATTAAAATTTTGTATGGCTTGAAATTACCGCCCATATTTGGTGATATTTTTTCCTGACGAACCATGTGTCAAAATTTGTTCAAAGGGCGGAAAAAATTCCACCAATCTTACACACAATTTTTAATTTGAATTTCGAGAAAATGTTTCGGTATGCAGTTGTTTAGCCTGCTAACCGCTGCTTAACAAAATTAAAATTTTGTATGGCTTGAAATTACCGCTCATTTTTGGTGATATTTTTTCCTGACGAACCAAGTGTCAAAATTTGTTCAAAGGGCGGAAAAAAACTCCACCAATCTTACACACAATTTTTAATTTGAATTTCGAGAAAATGTTTCGGTATGAAGTTTTTTAGCCTGCTAACCGCTGCTTAACAAAATTAAAATTTTGTATGGCTTGAAACTACCGCTCATTTTTGGTGATATTTTTTCCTGACGAACCAAGTGTCAAAATTTGTTAAAATAACGGAAAAAATCTTACACACAATTTTTAATTTGAATTTCAAAAAAAACTTTCGGTATGCAGTTGTTTAGCCTGCTAACCGCTGCTTAACAAAATTAAAATTTTGTATGGCTTGAAATTACCGCTCATTTTTGGTGATATTTTTTTCAGGCGAACCAAGTGTCAAAATTTCTTAAAATAACGGAAAATATCTTACACACAATTTTTAATTTGAATTTCAAAAAAAACTTTCGGTATGCAGTTGTTTAGCCTGCTAACCGCTGCTTAACAAATCTAAAATTTTGTATGGCTTGAAATTACCCCTCATTTTTGGTGATATTTTTTCCTGACGAACCAAGTGTCAAAATTTGTTCAAAGGGCGGAAAAAATTCCACCAATCTTACACACAATTTTTATTTTGAATTTCGAGAAAATGTTTCGGTATGCAGTTTTTTAGCCTGCTAACCGCTGCTTAACAAAATTAAAATTTTGTATGGCTTGAAATTACCGCCCATATTTGGTGATATTTTTTCCTGACGAACCATGTGTCAAAATTTGTTCAAAGGGCGGAAAAAATTCCACCAATCTTACACACAATTTTTAATTTGAATTTCGAGAAAATGTTTCGGTATGCAGTTGTTTAGCCTGCTAACCGCTGCTGAACAAAATTAAAATTTTGTATGGCTTGAAATTACCGCTCATTTTTGGTGATATTTTTTCCTGACGAACCAAGTGTCAAAATTTGTTAAAATAACGGAAAAAATCTTACACACAATTTTTAATTTGAATTTGAAAAAAAACTTTCGGTATGCAGTTGTTTAGCCTGCTAACCGCTGCTTAACAAAATTAAAATTTTGTATGGCTTGAAATTACCGCTCATTTTTGGTGATATTTTTTTCAGGCGAACCAAGTGTCAAAATTTCTTAAAATAACGGAAAATATCTTACACACAATTTTTAATTTGAATTTCAAAAAAAACTTTCGGTATGCAGTTGTTTAGCCTGCTAACCGCTGCTTAACAAATTTAAAATTTTGTATGGCTTGAAATTACCCCTCATTTTTGGTGATATTTTTTCCTGACGAACCAAGTGTCAAAATTTGTTCAAAGGGCGGAAAAAATTCCACCAATCTTACACACAATTTTTATTTTGAATTTCGAGAAAATGTTTCGGTATGCAGTTTTTTAGCCTGCTAACCGCTGCTTAACAAAATTAAAATTTTGTATGGCTTGAAATTACCGCTCATTTTTGGTGATATTTTTTCCTGACGAACCAAGTGTCAAACTTTGTTCAAAGGGCGGAAAAAATTCCACCAATCTTACACACAATTTTTAATTTGAATTTCGAGAAAATGTTTCGGTATGCAGTTTTTTAGCCTGCTAACCGCTGCTTAACAAACTTAAAATTTTGTATGGCTTTAAATTACCGCCCATTTTTGGTGATATTTTTTCCTGACGAACCAAGTGTCAAAATTTGTTCAAAGGGCGGAAAAAATTCCACCAATCTTACACACAATTTTTAATTTGAATTTCGAGAAAATGTTTCGGTATGCAGTTTTTTAGCCTGCTAACCGCTGCTTAACAAAATTAAAATTTTGTATGGCTTGAAATTACCGCCCATATTTGGTGATATTTTTTCCTGACGAACCATGTGTCAAAATTTGTTCAAAGGGCGGAAAAAATTCCACCAATCTTACACACAATTTTTAATTTGAATTTCGAGAAAATGTTTCGGTATGCAGTTGTTTAGCCTGCTAACCGCTGCTTAACAAAATTAAAATTTTGTATGGCTTGAAATTACCGCTCATTTTTGGTGATATTTTTTTCTGACGAACCAAGTGTCAAAATTTGTTCAAAGGGCGGAAAAAACTCCACCAATCTTACACACAATTTTTAATTTGAATTTCGAGAAAATGTTTCGGTATGAAGTTTTTTAGCCTGCTAACCGCTGCTTAACAAAATTAAAATTTTGTATGGCTTGAAATTACCGCTCATTTTTGGTGATATTTTTTCCTGACGAACCAAGTGTCAAAATTTGTTAAAATAACGGAAAAAATCTTACACACAATTTTTAATTTGAATTTCAAAAAAAACTTTCGGTATGCAGTTGTTTAGCCTGCTAACCGCTGCTTAACAAAATTAAAATTTTGTATGGCTTGAAATTACCGCTCATTTTTGGTGATATTTTTTTCAGGCGAACCAAGTGTCAAAATTTCTTAAAATAACGGAAAATATCTTACACACAATTTTTAATTTGAATTTCAAAAAAAACTTTCGGTATGCAGTTGTTTAGCCTGCTAACCGCTGCTTAACAAATCTAAAATTTTGTATGGCTTGAAATTACCCCTCATTTTTGGTGATATTTTTTCCTGACGAACCAAGTGTCAAAATTTGTTCAAAGGGCGGAAAAAATTCCACCAATCTTACACACAATTTTTATTTTGAATTTCGAGAAAATGTTTCGGTATGCAGTTTTTTAGCCTGCTAACCGCTGCTTAACAAAATTAAAATTTTGTATGGCTTGAAATTACCGCCCATATTTGGTGATATTTTTTCCTGACGAACCATGTGTCAAAATGTGTTCAAAGGGCGGAAAAAATTCCACCAATCTTACACACAATTTTTAATTTGAATTTCGAGAAAATGTTTCGGTATGCAGTTGTTTAGCCTGCTAACCGCTGCTGAACAAAATTAAAATTTTGTATGGCTTGAAATTACCGCTCATTTTTGGTGATATTTTTTCCTGACGAACCAAGTGTCAAAATTTGTTAAAATAACGGAAAAAATCTTACACACAATTTTTAATTTGAATTTGAAAAAAAACTTTCGGTATGCAGTTGTTTAGCCTGCTAACCGCTGCTTAACAAAATTAAAATTTTGTATGGCTTGAAATTACCGCTCATTTTTGGTGATATTTTTTTCAGACGAACCAAGTGTCAAAATTTCTTAAAATAACGGAAAATATCTTACACACAATTTTTAATTTGAATTTCAAAAAAAACTTTCGGTATGCAGTTGTTTAGCCTGCTAACCGCTGCTTAATAAAATTAAAATTTTGTATGGCTTGAAATTACCGCTCATTTTTGGTGATATTTTTTCCTGACGAACCAAGTGTCAAAATTTGTTCAAAGGGCGGAAAAAACTCCACCAATCTTACACACAATTTTTAATTTGAATTTCGAGAAAATGTTTCGGTATGAAGTTTTTTAGCCTGCTAACCGCTGCTTAACAAAATTAAAATTTTGTATGGCTTGAAACTACCGCTCATTTTTGGTGATATTTTTTCCTGACGAACCAAGTGTCAAAATTTGTTAAAATAACGGAAAAAATCTTACACACAATTTTTAATTTGAATTTCAAAAAAAACTTTCGGTATGCAGTTGTTTAGCCTGCTAACCGCTGCTTAACAAAATTAAAATTTTGTATGGCTTGAAATTACCGCTCATTTTTGGTGATATTTTTTTCAGGCGAACCAAGTGTCTAAATTTCTTAAAATAACGGAAAATATCTTACACACAATTTTTAATTTGAATTTCAAAAAAAACTTTCGGTATGCAGTTGTTTAGCCTGCTAACCGCTGCTTAACAAATTTAAAATTTTGTATGGCTTGAAATTACCCCTCATTTTTGGTGATATTTTTTCCTGACGAACCAAGTGTCAAAATTTGTTCAAAGGGCGGAAAAAATTCCACCAATCTTACACACAATTTTTATTTTGAATTTCGAGAAAATGTTTCGGTATGCAGTTTTTTAGCCTGCTAACCGCTGCTTAATAAAATTAAAATTTTGTAAGGCTTGAAATTACCGCCCATTTTTGGTGATATTTTTTCCTGACGAACCAAGTGTCAAAATTTGTTCAAAGGGCGGAAAAAATTCCACCAATCTTACACACAATTTTTAATTTGAATTTCGAGAAAATGTTTCGGTATGCAGTTTTTTAGCCTGCTAACCGCTGCTTAACAAAATTAAAATTTTGTATGGCTTGAAATTACCGCCCATATTTGGTGATATTTTTTCCTGACGAACCATGTGTCAAAATTTGTTCAAAGGGCGGAAAAAATTCCACCAATCTTACACACAATTTTTAATTTGAATTTCGAGAAAATGTTTCGGTATGCAGTTTTTTAGCCTGCTAACCGCTGCTTAATAAAATTAAAATTTTGTATGGCTTGAAATTACCGCCCATTTTTGGTGATATTTTTTCCTGACGAACCAAGTGTCAAAATTTGTTCAAAGGGCGGAAAAAATTCCACCAATCTTACACACAATTTTTAATTTGAATTTCGAGAAAATGTTTCGGTATGCAGTTTTTTAGCCTGCTAACCGCTGCTTAACAAAATTAAAATTTTGTATGGCTTGAAATTACCGCCCATATTTGGTGATATTTTTTCCTGACGAACCATGTGTCAAAATTTGTTCAAAGGGCGGAAAAAATTCCACCAATCTTACACACAATTTTTAATTTGAATTTCGAGAAAATGTTTCGGTATGCAGTTGTTTAGCCTGCTAACCGCTGCTTAACAAAATTAAAATTTTGTATGGCTTGAAATTACCGCTCATTTTTGGTGATATTTTTTCCTGACGAACCAAGTGTCAAAATTTGTTCAAAGGGCGGAAAAAACTCCACCAATCTTACACACAATTTTTAATTTGAATTTCGAGAAAATGTTTCGGTATGAAGTATTTTAGCCTGCTAACCGCTGCTTAACAAAATTTAAATTTTGTATGGCTTGAAACTACCGCTCATTTTTGGTGATATTTTTTCCTGACGAACCAAGTGTCAAAATTTGTTAAAATAACGGAAAAAATCTTACACACAATTTTTAATTTGAATTTCAAAAAAAACTTTCGGTATGCAGTTGTTTAGCCTGCTAACCGCTGCTTAACAAAATTAAAATTTTGTATGGCTTGAAACTACCGCTCATTTTTGGTGATATTTTTTTCAGGCGAACCAAGTGTCAAAATTTCTTAAAATAACGGAAAATATCTTACACACAATTTTTAATTTGAATTTCAAAAAAAACTTTCGGTATGCAGTTGTTTAGCCTGCTAACCGCTGCTTAACAAACTTAAAATTTTGTATGGCTTGAAATTACCCCTCATTTTTGGTGATATTTTTTCCTGACGAACCAAGTGTCAAAATTTGTTCAAAGGGCGGAAAAAATTCCACCAATCTTACACACAATTTTTATTTTGAATTTCGAGAAAATGTTTCGGTATGCAGTTTTTTAGCCTGCTAACCGCTGCTTAATAAAATTAAAATTTTGTATGGCTTGAAATTACCGCTCATTTTTGGTGATATTTTTTCCTGACGAACCAAGAGTCAAAATTTGTTCAAAGGGCGGAAAAAATTCCACCAATCTTACACACAATTTTTAATTTGAATTTCGAGAAAATGTTTCGGTATGCAGTTGTTTAGCCTGCTAACCGCTGCTGAACAAAATTAAAATTTTGTATGGCTTGAAATTACCGCTCATTTTTGGTGATATTTTTTCCTGACGAACCAAGAGTCAAAATTTGTTCAAAGGGCGGAAAAAATTCCACCAATCTTACACACAATTTTTAATTTGAATTTCGAGAAAATGTTTCGGTATGCAGTTTTTTAGCCTGCTAACCGCTGCTTAATAAAATTAAAATTTTGTATGGCTTGAAATTACCGCCCATTTTTGGTGATATTTTTTCCTGACGAACCAAGTGTCAAAATTTGTTCAAAGGGCGGAAAAAATTCCACCAATCTTACACACAATTTTTAATTTGAATTTCGAGAAAATGTTTCGGTATGCAGTTGTTTAGCCTGCTAACCGCTGCTTAACAAAATTAAAATTTTGTATGGCTTGAAATTACCGCCCATATTTGGTGATATTTTTTCCTGACGAACCATGTGTCAAAATTTGTTCAAAGGGCGGAAAAAATTCCACCAATCTTACACACAATTTTTAATTTGAATTTCGACAAAATGTTTCGGTATGCAGTTGTTTAGCCTGCTAACCGCTGCTTAACAAAATTAAAATTTTGTATGGCTTGAAATTACCGCTCATTTTTGGTGATATTTTTTCCTGACGAACCAAGTGTCAAAATTTGTTCAAAGGGCGGAAAAAACTCCACCAATCTTACACACAATTTTTAATTTGAATTTCGAGAAAATGTTTCGGTATGAAGTTTTTTAGCCTGCTAACCGCTGCTTAACAAAATTAAAACTTTGTATGGCTTGAAACTACCCCTCATTTTTGGTGATATTTTTTCCTGACGAACCAAGTGTCAAAATTTGTTAAAATAACGGAAAAAATCTTACACACAATTTTTAATTTGAATTTCAAAAAAAACTTTCGGTATGCAGTTGTTTAGCCTGCTAACCGCTGCTTAACAAAATTAAAATTTTGTATGGCTTGAAATTACCGCTCATTTTTGGTGATATTTTTTTCAGGCGAACCAAGTGTCAAAATTTCTTAAAATAACGGAAAATATCTTACACACAATTTTTAATTTGAATTTCAAAAAAAACTTTCGGTATGCAGTTGTTTAGCCTGCTAACCGCTGCTTAACAAATTTAAAATTTTGTATGGCTTGAAATTACCCCTCATTTTTGGTGATATTTTTTCCTGACGAACCAAGTGTCAAAATTTGTTCAAAGGGCGGAAAAAATTCCACCAATCTTACACACAATTTTTATTTTGAATTTCGAGAAAATGTTTCGGTATGCAGTTTTTTAGCCTGCTAACCGCTGCTTAATAAAATTAAAATTTTGTAAGGCTTGAAATTACCGCCCATTTTTGGTGATATTTTTTTCTGACGAACCAAGTGTCAAAATTTGTTCAAAGGGCGGAAAAAATTCCACCAATCTTACACACAATTTTTAATTTGAATTTCGAGAAAATGTTTCGGTATGCAGTTTTTTAGCCTGCTAACCGCTGCTTAACAAAATTAAAATTTTGTATGGCTTGAAATTACCGCCCATATTTGGTGATATTTTTTCCTGACGAACCATGTGTCAAAATTTGTTCAAAGGGCGGAAAAAATTCCACCAATCTTACACACAATTTTTAATTTGAATTTCGACAAAATGTTTCGGTATGCAGTTGTTTAGCCTGCTAACCGCTGCTTAACAAAATTAAAATTTTGTATGGCTTGAAATTACCGCTCATTTTTGGTGATATTTTTTCCTGACGAACCAAGTGTCAAAATTTGTTCAAAGGGCGGAAAAAACTCCACCAATCTTACACACAATTTTTAATTTGAATTTCGAGAAAATGTTTCGGTATGAAGTTTTTTAGCCTGCTAACCGCTGCTTAACAAAATTAAAATTTTGTATGGCTTGAAACTACCCCTCATTTTTGGTGATATTTTTTCCTGACGAACCAAGTGTCAAAATTTGTTAAAATAACGGAAAAAATCTTACACACAATTTTTAATTTGAATTTCAAAAAAAACTTTCGGTATGCAGTTGTTTAGCCTGCTAACCGCTGCTTAACAAAATTAAAATTTTGTATGGCTTGAAATTACCGCTCATTTTTGGTGATATTTTTTTCAGGCGAACCAAGTGTCAAAATTTCTTAAAATAACGGAAAATATCTTACACACAATTTTTAATTTGAATTTCAAAAAAAACTTTCGGTATGCAGTTGTTTAGCCTGCTAACCGCTGCTTAACAAATTTAAAATTTTGTATGGCTTGAAATTACCCCTCATTTTTGGTGATATTTTTTCCTGACGAACCAAGTGTCAAAATTTGTTCAAAGGGCGGAAAAAATTCCACCAATCTTACACACAATTTTTATTTTGAATTTCGAGAAAATGTTTCGGTATGCAGTTTTTTAGCCTGCTAACCGCTGCTTAATAAAATTAAAATTTTGTAAGGCTTGAAATTACCGCCCATTTTTGGTGATATTTTTTTCTGACGAACCAAGTGTCAAAATTTGTTCAAAGGGCGGAAAAAATTCCACCAATCTTACACACAATTTTTAATTTGAATTTCGAGAAAATGTTTCGGTATGCAGTTGTTTAGCCTGCTAACCGCTGCTGAACAAAATTAAAATTTTGTATGGCTTGAAATTACCGCTCATTTTTGGTGATATTTTTTCCTGACGAACCAAGAGTCAAAATTTGTTCAAAGGGCGGAAAAAATTCCACCAATCTTACACACAATTTTTAATTTGAATTTCGAGAAAATGTTTCGGTATGCAGTTTTTTAGCCTGCTAACCGCTGCTTAATAAAATTAAAATTTTGTATGGCTTGAAATTACCGCCCATTTTTGGTGATATTTTTTCCTGACGAACCAAGTGTCAAAATTTGTTCAAAGGGCGGAAAAAATTCCACCAATCTTACACACAATTTTTAATTTGAATTTCGAGAAAATGTTTCGGTATGCAGTTTTTTAGCCTGCTAACCGCTGCTTAACAAAATTAAAATTTTGTATGGCTTGAAATTACCGCCCATATTTGGTGATATTTTTTCCTGACGAACCATGTGTCAAAATTTGTTCAAAGGGCGGAAAAAATTCCACCAATCTTACACACAATTTTTAATTTGAATTTCGACAAAATGTTTCGGTATGCAGTTGTTTAGCCTGCTAACCGCTGCTTAACAAAATTAAAATTTTGTATGGCTTGAAATTACCGCTCATTTTTGGTGATATTTTTTCCTGACGAACCAAGTGTCAAAATTTGTTCAAAGGGCGGAAAAAACTCCACCAATCTTACACACAATTTTTAATTTGAATTTCGAGAAAATGTTTCGGTATGAAGTTTTTTAGCCTGCTAACCGCTGCTTAACAAAATTAAAATTTTGTATGGCTTGAAACTACCCCTCATTTTTGGTGATATTTTTTCCTGACGAACCAAGTGTCAAAATTTGTTAAAATAACGGAAAAAATCTTACACACAATTTTTAATTTGAATTTCAAAAAAAACTTTCGGTATGCAGTTGTTTAGCCTGCTAACCGCTGCTTAACAAAATTAAAAGTTTGTATGGCTTGAAATTACCGCTCATTTTTGGTGATATTTTTTTCAGGCGAACCAAGTGTCAAAATTTCTTAAAATAACGGAAAATATCTTACACACAATTTTTAATTTGAATTTCAAAAAAAACTTTCGGTATGCAGTTGTTTAGCCTGCTAACCGCTGCTTAACAAATTTAAAATTTTGTATGGCTTGAAATTACCCCTCATTTTTGGTGATATTTTTTCCTGACGAACCAAGTGTCAAAATTTGTTCAAAGGGCGGAAAAAATTCCACCAATCTTACACACAATTTTTATTTTGAATTTCGAGAAAATGTTTCGGTATGCAGTTTTTTAGCCTGCTAACCGCTGCTTAATAAAATTAAAATTTTGTAAGGCTTGAAATTACCGCCCATTTTTGGTGATATTTTTTTCTGACGATCCAAGTGTCAAAATTTGTTCAAAGGGCGGAAAAAATTCCACCAATCTTACACACAATTTTTAATTTGAATTTCGAGAAAATGTTTCGGTATGCAGTTTTTTAGCCTGCTAACCGCTGCTTAACAAAATTAAAATTTTGTATGGCTTGAAATTACCGCTCATTTTTGGTGATATTTTTTCCTGACGAACCAAGTGTCAAAATTTGTTCAAAGGGCGGAAAAAACTCCACCAATCTTACACACAATTTTTAATTTGAATTTCGAGAAAATGTTTCGGTATGAAGTTTTTTAGCCTGCTAACCGCTGCTTAACAAAATTAAAATTTTGTATGGCTTGAAACTACCGCTCATTTTTGGTGATATTTTTTCCTGACGAACCAAGTGCCAAAATTTGTTAAAATAACGGAAAAAATCTTACACACAATTTTTAATTTGAATTTCAAAAAAAACTTTCGGTATGCAGTTGTTTAGCCTGCTAACCGCTGCTTAACAAAATTAAACTTTTGTATGGCTTGAAATTACCGCTCATTTTTGGTGATATTTTTTTCAGGCGAACCAAGTGTCAAAATTTCTTAAAATAACGGAAAATATCTTACACACAATTTTTAATTTGAATTTCAAAAAAAACTTTCGGTATGCAGTTGTTTAGCCTGCTAACCGCTGCTTAACAAATTTAAAATTTTGTATGGCTTGAAATTACCCCTCATTTTTGGTGATATTTTTTCCTGACGAACCAAGTGTCAAAATTTGTTCAAAGGGCGGAAAAAATACCACCAATCTTACACACAATTTTTAATTTGAATTTCAAAAAAAACTTTCGGTATGCAGTTGTTTAGCCTGCTAACCGCTGCTTAACAAAATTAAAATTTTGTATGGCTTGAAATTACCGCTCATTTTTGGTGATATTTTTTCCTGACGAACCAAGTGTCAAAATTTGTTCAAAGGGCGGAAAAAACTCCACCAATCTTACACACAATTTTTAATTTGAATTTCGAGAAAATGTTTCGGTATGAAGTTTTTTAGCCTGCTAACCGCTGCTTAACAAAATTAAAATTTTGTATGGCTTGAAACTACCGCTCATTTTTGGTGATATTTTTTCCTGACGAACCAAGTGTCAAAATTTGTTCAAAGGGCGGAAAAAACTCCACCAATCTTACACACAATTTTTAATTTGAATTTCGAGAAAATGTTTCGGTATGAAGTTTTTTAGCCTGCTAACCGCTGCTTAACAAAATTAAAATTTTGTATGGCTTGAAACTACCGCTCATTTTTGGTGATATTTTTTCCTGACGAACCAAGTGTCAAAATTTGTTAAAATAACGGAAAAAATCTTACACACAATTTTTAATTTGAATTTCAAAAAAAACTTTCGGTATGCAGTTGTTTAGCCTGCTAACCGCTGCTTAACAAAATTAAAATTTTGTATGGCTTGAAATTACCGCTCATTTTTGGTGATATTTTTTTCAGACGAACCAAGTGTCAAAATTTCTTAAAATAACGGAAAATATCTTACACACAATTTTTAATTTGAATTTCAAAAAAAACTTTCGGAATGCAGTTGTTTAGCCTGCTAACCGTTGCTTAACAAAATTAAAATTTTGTATGGCTTGAAATTACCGCTCATTTTTGGTGATATTTTTTCCTGACGAACCAAGTGTCAAAATTTGTTCAAAGGGCGGAAAAAACTCCACCAATCTTACACACAATTTTTAATTTGAATTTCGAGAAAATGTTTCGGTATGAAGTTTTTTAGCCTGCTAACCGCTGCTTAACAAAATTAAAATTTTGTATGGCTTGAAACTACCGCTCATTTTTGGTGATATTTTTTCCTGACGAACCAAGTGTCAAAATTTGTTCAAAGGGCGGAAAAAACTCCACCAATCTTACACACAATTTTTAATTTGAATTTCGAGAAAATGTTTCGGTATGAAGTTTTTTAGCCTGCTAACCGCTGCTTAACAAAATTAAAATTTTGTATGGCTTGAAACTACCGCTCATTTTTGGTGATATTTTTTCCTGACGAACCAAGTGTCAAAATTTGTTAAAATAACGGAAAAAATCTTACACACAATTTTTAATTTGAATTTCAAAAAAAACTTTCGGTATGCAGTTGTTTAGCCTGCTAACCGCTGCTTAACAAAATTAAAATTTTGTATGGCTTGAAATTACCGCTCATTTTTGGTGATATTTTTTTCAGGCGAACCAAGTGTCAAAATTTCTTAAAATAACGGAAAATATCTTACACACAATTTTTAATTTGAATTTCAAAAAAAACTTTCGGTATGCAGTTGTTTAGCCTGCTAACCGCTGCTTAACAAATCTAAAATTTTGTATGGCTTGAAATTACCCCTCATTTTTGGTGATATTTTTTCCTGACGAACCAAGTGTCAAAATTTGTTCAAAGGGCGGAAAAAATTCCACCAATCTTACACACAATTTTTATTTTGAATTTCGAGAAAATGTTTCGGTATGCAGTTTTTTAGCCTGCTAACCGCTGCTTAACAAAATTAAAATTTTGTATGGCTTGAAATTACCGCCCATATTTGGTGATATTTTTTCCTGACGAACCATGTGTCAAAATTTGTTCAAAGGGCGGAAAAAATTCCACCAATCTTACACACAATTTTTAATTTGAATTTCGAGAAAATGTTTCGGTATGCAGTTGTTTAGCCTGCTAACCGCTGCTGAACAAAATTAAAATTTTGTATGGCTTGAAATTACCGCTCATTTTTGGTGATATTTTTTCCTGACGAACCAAGTGTCAAAATTTGTTAAAATGACGGAAAAAATCTTACACACAATTTTTAATTTGAATTTGAAAAAAAACTTTCGGTATGCAGTTGTTTAGCCTGCTAACCGCTGCTTAACAAAATTAAAATTTTGTATGGCTTGAAATTACCGCTCATTTTTGGTGATATTTTTTTCAGACGAACCAAGTGTCAAAATTTCTTAAAATAACGGAAAATATCTTACACACAATTTTTAATTTGAATTTCAAAAAAAACTTTCGGTATGCAGTTGTTTAGCCTGCTAACCGCTGCTTAACAAAATTAAAATTTTGTATGGCTTGAAATTACCGCTCATTTTTGGTGATATTTTTTCCTGACGAACCAAGTGTCAAAATTTGTTCAAAGGGCGGAAAAAACTCCACCAATCTTACACACAATTTTTAATTTGAATTTCGAGAAAATGTTTCGGTATGAAGTTTTTTAGCCTGCTAACCGCTGCTTAACAAAATTAAAATTTTGTATGGCTTGAAACTACCGCTCATTTTTGGTGATATTTTTTCCTGACGAACCAAGTGTCAAAATTTGTTCAAAGGGCGGAAAAAACTCCACCAATCTTACACACAATTTTTAATTTGAATTTCGAGAAAATGTTTCGGTATGAAGTTTTTTAGCCTGCTAACCGCTGCTTAACAAAATTAAAATTTTGTATGGCTTGAAACTACCGCTCATTTTTGGTGATATTTTTTCCTGACGAACCAAGTGTCAAAATTTGTTAAAATAACGGAAAAAATCTTACACACAATTTTTAATTTGAATTTCAAAAAAAACTTTCGGTATGCAGTTGTTTAGCCTGCTAACCGCTGCTTAACAAAATTAAAATTTTGTATGGCTTGAAATTACCGCTCATTTTTGGTGATATTTTTTTCAGACGAACCAAGTGTCAAAATTTCTTAAAATAACGGAAAATATCTTACACACAATTTTTAATTTGAATTTCAAAAAAAACTTTCGGTATGCAGTTGTTTAGCCTGCTAACCGCTGCTTAACAAAATTAAAATTTTGTATGGCTTGAAATTACCGCTCATTTTTGGTGATATTTTTTCCTGACGAACCAAGTGTCAAAATTTGTTCAAAGGGCGGAAAAAACTCCACCAATCTTACACACAATTTTTAATTTGAATTTCGAGAAAATGTTTCGGTATGAAGTTTTTTAGCCTGCTAACCGCTGCTTAACAAAATTAAAATTTTGTATGGCTTGAAACTACCGCTCATTTTTGGTGATATTTTTTCCTGACGAACCAAGTGTCAAAATTTGTTCAAAGGGCGGAAAAAACTCCACCAATCTTACACACAATTTTTAATTTGAATTTCGAGAAAATGTTTCGGTATGAAGTTTTTTAGCCTGCTAACCGCTGCTTAACAAAATTAAAATTTTGTATGGCTTGAAACTACCGCTCATTTTTGGTGATATTTTTTCCTGACGAACCAAGTGTCAAAATTTGTTAAAATAACGGAAAAAATCTTACACACAATTTTTAATTTGAATTTCAAAAAAAACTTTCGGTATGCAGTTGTTTAGCCTGCTAACCGCTGCTTAACAAAATTAAAATTTTGTATGGCTTGAAATTACCGCTCATTTTTGGTGATATTTTTTTCAGGCGAACCAAGTGTCAAAATTTCTTAAAATAACGGAAAATATCTTACACACAATTTTTAATTTGAATTTCAAAAAAAACTTTCGGTATGCAGTTGTTTAGCCTGCTAACCGCTGCTTAACAAATCTAAAATTTTGTATGGCTTGAAATTACCCCTCATTTTTGGTGATATTTTTTCCTGACGAACCAAGTGTCAAAATTTGTTCAAAGGGCGGAAAAAATTCCACCAATCTTACACACAATTTTTATTTTGAATTTCGAGAAAATGTTTCGGTAAGCAGTTTTTTAGCCTGCTAACCGCTGCTTAACAAAATTAAAATTTTGTATGGCTTGAAATTACCGCCCATATTTGGTGATATTTTTTCCTGACGAACCATGTGTCAAAATTTGTTCAAAGGGCGGAAAAAATTCCACCAATCTTACACACAATTTTTAATTTGAATTTCGAGAAAATGTTTCGGTATGCAGTTGTTTAGCCTGCTAACCGCTGCTGAACAAAATTAAAATTTTGTATGGCTTGAAATTACCGCTCATTTTTGGTGATATTTTTTCCTGACGAACCAAGTGTCAAAATTTGTTAAAATGACGGAAAAAATCTTACACACAATTTTTAATTTGAATTTGAAAAAAAACTTTCGGTATGCAGTTGTTTAGCCTGCTAACCGCTGCTTAACAAAATTAAAATTTTGTATGGCTTGAAATTACCGCTCATTTTTGGTGATATTTTTTTCAGACGAACCAAGTGTCAAAATTTCTTAAAATAACGGAAAATATCTTACACACAATTTTTAATTTGAATTTCAAAAAAAACTTTCGGTATGCAGTTGTTTAGCCTGCTAACCGCTGCTGAACAAAATTAAAATTTTGTATGGCTTGAAATTACCGCTCATTTTTGGTGATATTTTTTCCTGACGAACCAAGTGTCAAACTTTGTTCAAAGGGCGGAAAAAATTCCACCAATCTTACACACAATTTTTAATTTGAATTTCGAGAAAATGTTTCGGTATGCAGTTTTTTAGCCTGCTAACCGCTGCTTAACAAACTTAAAATTTTGTATGGCTTTAAATTACCGCCCATTTTTGGTGATATTTTTTCCTGACGAACCAAGTGTCAAAATTTGTTCAAAGGGCGGAAAAAATTCCACCAATCTTACACACAATTTTTAATTTGAATTTCGAGAAAATGTTTCGGTATGCAGTTGTTTAGCCTGCTAACCGCTGCTTAACAAAATTAAAATTTTGTATGGCTTGAAATTACCGCTCATTTTTGGTGATATTTTTTCCTGACGAACCAAGTGTCAAACTTTGTTCAAAGGGCGGAAAAAATTCCACCAATCTTACACACAATTTTTAATTTGAATTTCGAGAAAATGTTTCGATATGCAGTTGTTTAGCCTGCTAACCGCTGCTTATCAAAATTAAAATTTTGTATGGCTTGAAATTACCGCTCATTTTTGGTGATATTTTTTTCTGACGAACCAAGTGTCAAAATTTGCTAAAATAACGGAAAAAATCTTACACACAATTTTTAATTTGAATTTCGAAAAAAACTTTCGGTATGCAGTTGTTTAGCCTGCTAACCGCTGCTGACCAAAATTAAAATTTTGTATGGCTTGAAATTACCGCTAATTTTTGGTGATATTTTTTTCTGACGAACTAATTGTCAAATTTTTTTAAAATAACAGAAAAAATTCCACAAATCTTACACACAGTTTTTAATTTGAATTTCGAGAAAATTTTTCGGTATGCAGTTGTTTAGCCTGCTAACCGCAGCTTATCAAAATTAAAATTTTGTATGGCTTGAAATTACTGCTCATTTTTGGTGATATTTTTTTCTGACGAACCAAGTGTCAAAATTTGCTAAAATAACGGAAAAAATCTTACACACAATTTTTAATTTGAATTTCGAAAAAAACTCCCGGTATGCAGTTGTTTAGCCTGCTAACCGCTGCTGACCAAAATTAAAAGTTTGTATGGCTTGAAATTACCGCTAATTTTTGGTGATATTTTTTTCTGACGAACTAATTGTCAAATTTTTTTAAAATAACGGAAAAAATTCCACAAATCTTACACACAGTTTTTAATTTGAATTTCGAGAAAATTTTTCGGTATGCAGTTGTTAAGCCTGCTAACCGCTGCTTAACAAACTTAAAATTTTGTATGGCTTTAAATTACCGCCCATTTTTGGTGATATTTTTTCCTGACGAACCAAGTGTCAAAATTTGTTCAAAGGGCGGAAAAAATTCCACCAATCTTACACACAATTTTTAATTTGAATTTCGAGAAAATGTTTCGGTATGCAGTTGTTTAGCCTGCTAACCGCAGCTTATCAAAATTAAAATTTTGTATGGCTTGAAATTACTGCTCATTTTTGGTGATATTTTTTTCTGACGAACCAAGTGTCAAAATTTGCTAAAATAACGGAAAAAATCTTACACACAATTTTTAATTTGAATTTCGAAAAAAACTCCCGGTATGCAGTTGTTTAGCCTGCTAACCGCTGTTAATCAAAAATAAAAGTTTGTATGGCTGGAAATTACCGCTCCTTTTTGGTGATATTTTTTTCTGACGAACTAATTGTCAAATTTTGTTAAAATAACGGAAAAAATTCCACCAATCTTACACACAATTTTTAATTTGAATTTCGAGAAAATGTTTCGGTATGCAGTTTTTTAGCCTGCTAACCGCTGCTTAACAAACTTAAAATTTTGTATGGCTTTAAATTACCGCCCATTTTTGGTGATATTTTTTCCTGACGAACCAAGTGTCAAAATTTGTTCAAAGGGCGGAAAAAATTCCACCAATCTTACACACAATTTTTAATTTGAATTTCGAGAAAATGTTTCGGTATGCAGTTGTTTAGCCTGCTAACCGCTGCTTAACAAAATTAAAATTTTGTATGGCTTGAAACTACCGCTCATTTTTGGTGATATTTTTTCCTGACGAACCAAGTGTCAAAATTTGTTCAAAGGGCGGAAAAAACTCCACCAATCTTACACACAATTTTTAATTTGAATTTCGAGAAAATGTTTCGGTATGAAGTTTTTTAGCCTGCTAACCGCTGCTTAACAAAATTAAAATTTTGTATGGCTTGAAACTACCGCTCATTTTTGGTGATATTTTTTCCTGACGAACCAAGTGTCAAAATTTGTTAACATAACGGAAAAAATCTTACACACAATTTTTAATTTGAATTTCAAAAAAAACTTTCGGTATGCAGTTGTTTAGCCTGCTAACCGCTGCTTAACAAATTTAAAATTTTGTATGGCTTGAAATTACCCCTCATTTTTGGTGATATTTTTTCCTGACGAACCAAGTGTCAAAATTTGTTCAAAGGGCGGAAAAAATTCCACCAATCTTACACACAATTTTTAATTTGAATTTCGAGAAAATGTTTCGGTATGCAGTTTTTTAGCCTGCTAACCGCTGCTTAACAAAATTAAAATTTTGTATGGCTTGAAATTACCGCCCATTTTTGGTGATATTTTTTTCTGACGAACCATGTGTCAAAATTTGTTCAAAGGGCGGAAAAAATTCCACCAATCTTACACACCATTTTTTATTTTAATTTCGAGAAAATGTTTCGGTATGCAGTTGTTTAGCCTGCTAACCCCTACTTAACAAAATTAAAATTTTGTATGGCTTGAAATTACCGCTCATTTTTGGTGATATTTTTTCCTGACGAACCAAGAGTCAAAATTTGTTCAAAGGGCGGAAAAAATTCCACCAATCTTACACACAATTTTTAATTTGAATTTCGAGAAAATGTTTCGGTAAGCAGTTATTTAGCCTGCTAACCGCTGCTTAATAAAATTAAAATTTTGTATGGCTTGAAATTACCGCTCATTTTTGGTGATATTTTTTTCAGGCGAACCAAGTGTCAAAATTTCTTAAAATAACGGAAAATATCTTACACACAATTTTTAATTTGAATTTTAAAAAAAACTTTCGGTATGCAGTTGTTTAGCCTGCTAAGCGCTGCTTAACAAACTTAAAATTTTGTATGGCTTGAAATTACCCCTCATTTTTGGTGATATTTTTTCCTGACGAACCAAGTGTCAAAATTTGTTCAAAGGGCCGAAAAAATTCCACTAATCTTACACACAATTTTTAATTTGAATTTCGAGAAAATGTTTCGGTATGCAGTTGTTTAGCCTGCTAACCGCTGCTTAACAAAATTAAAATTTTGTATGGCTTGAAATTACCGCCCATTTTTGGTGATATTTTTTTCTGACGAACCATGTGTCAAAATTTGTTCAAAGGGCGGAAAAAATTCCACCAATCTTACACACAATTTTTAATTTGAATTTCGAGAAAATGTTTCGGTATGCAGTTGTTTAGCCTGCTAACCCCTACTTAACAAAATTAAAATTTTGTATGGCTTGAAATTACCGCTCATTTTTGGTGATATTTTTTCCTGACGAACCAAGAGTCAAAATTTGTTCAAAGGGCGGAAAAAATTCCACCAATCTTACACACAATTTTTAATTTGAATTTCGAGAAAATGTTTCGGTATGCAGTTTTTTAGCCTGCTAACCGCTGCTTAATAAAATTAAAATTTTGTATGGCTTGAAATTACCGCCCATTTTTGGTGATATTTTTTCCTGACGAACCAAGTGTCAAAATTTGTTCAAAGGGCGGAAAAAATTCCACCAATCTTACACACAATTTTTAATTTGAATTTCGAGAAAATGTTTCGGTATGCAGTTTTTTGGCCTGCTAACCGCTGCTTAACAAAATTAAAATTTTGTATGGCTTGAAATTACCGCCCATATTTGGTGATATTTTTTCCTGACGAACCATGTGTCAAAATTTGTTCAAAGGGCGGAAAAAATTCCACCAATCTTACACACAATTTTTAATTTGAATTTCGAGAAAATGTTTCGGTATGCAGTTGTTTAGCCTGCTAACCGCTGCTTAACAAAATTAAAATTTTGTATGGCTTGAAATTACCGCTCATTTTTGGTGATATTTTTTCCTGACGAACCAAGTGTCAAAATTTGTTCAAAGGGCGGAAAAAACTCCACCAATCTTACACACAATTTTTAATTTGAATTTCGAGAAAATGTTTCGGTATGAAGTTTTTTAGCCTGCTAACCGCTGCTTAACAAAATTAAAATTTTGTATGGCTTGAAACTACCGCTCAGTTTTGGTGATATTTTTTCCACAAATCTTACACACAGTTTTTAATTTGAATTTCGAGAAAATTTTTCGGTATGCAGTTGTTTAGCCTGCTAACCGCAGCTTATCAAAATTAAAATTTTGTATGGCTTGAAATTACTGCTCATTTTTGGTGATATTTTTTTCTGACGAACCAAGTGTCAAAATTTCTTAAAATAACGGAAAATATCTTACACACAATTTTTAATTTGAATTTTAAAAAAAACTTTCGGTATGCAGTTGTTTAGCCTGCTAAGCGCTGCTTAACAAACTTAAAATTTTGTATGGCTTGAAATTACCCCTCATTTTTGGTGATATTTTTTCCTGACGAACCAAGTGTCAAAATTTGTTCAAAGGGCGGAAAAAATTCCACTAATCTTACACACAATTTTTAATTTGAATTTCGAGAAAATGTTTCGGTATGCAGTTGTTTAGCCTGCTAACCGCTGCTTAACAAAATTAAAATTTTGTATGGCTTGAAATTACCGCCCATTTTTGGTGATATTTTTTTCTGACGAACCATGTGTCAAAATTTGTTCAAAGGGCGGAAAAAATTCCACCAATCTTACACACAATTTTTAATTTGAATTTCGAGAAAATGTTTCGGTATGCAGTTGTTTAGCCTGCTAACCCCTACTTAACAAAATTAAAATTTTGTATGGCTTGAAATTACCGCTCATTTTTGGTGATATTTTTTCCTGACGAACCAAGAGTCAAAATTTGTTCAAAGGGCGGAAAAAATTCCACCAATCTTACACACAATTTTTAATTTGAATTTCGAGAAAATGTTTCGGTATGCAGTTTTTTAGCCTGCTAACCGCTGCTTAATAAAATTAAAATTTTGTATGGCTTGAAATTACCGCTCATTTTTGGTGATATTTTTTTCAGGCGAACCAAGTGTCAAAATTTCTTAAAATAACGGAAAATATCTTACACACAATTTTTAATTTGAATTTCAAAAAAAACTTTCGGTATGCAGTTGTTTAGCCTGCTAACCGCTGCTTAACAAATTTAAAATTTTGTATGGCTTGAAATTACCCCTCATTTTTGGTGATATTTTTTCCTGACGAACCAAGTGTCAAAATTTGTTCAAAGGGCGGAAAAAATTCCACCAATCTTACACACAATTTTTAATTTGAATTTCGAGAAAATGTTTCGGTTTGCAGTTTTTTAGCCTGCTAACCGCTGCTTAACAAAATTAAAATTTTGTATGGCTTGAAATTACCGCCCATATTTGGTGATATTTTTTCCTGACGAACCATGTGTCAAAATTTGTTCAAAGGGCGGAAAAAATTCCACCAATCATACACACAATTTTTAATTTGAATTTCGAGAAAATGTTTCGGTATGCAGTTGTTTAGCCTGCTAACCGCTGCTGAACAAAATTAAAATTTTGTATGGCTTGAAATTACCGCTCATTTTTGGTGATATTTTTTCCTGACGAACCAAGTGTCAAAATTTGTTAAAATAACGGAAAAAATCTTACACACAATTTTTAATTTGAATTTGAAAAAAAAACTTTCGGTATGCAGTTGTTTAGCCTGCTAACCGCTGCTTAACAAAATTAAAATTTTGTATGGCTTGAAATTACCGCTCATTTTTGGTGATATTTTTTTCAGACGAACCAAGTGTCAAAATTTCTTAAAATAACGGAAAATATCTTACACACAATTTTTAATTTGAGTTTCAAAAAAAACTTTCGGTATGCAGTTGTTTAGCCTGCTAACCGCTGCTGAACAAAATTAAAATTTTGTATGGCTTGAAATTACCGCTCATTTTTGGTGATATTTTTTCCTGGCGAACCAAGTGTCAAACTTTGTTCAAAGGGCGGAAAAAATTCCACCAATCTTACACACAATTTTTAATTTGAATTTCGAGAAAATGTTTCGGTATGCAGTTTTTTAGCCTGCTAACCGCTGCTTAACAAACTTAAAATTTTGTATGGCTTTAAATTACCGCCCATTTTTGGTGATATTTTTTCCTGACGAACCAAGTGTCAAAATTTGTTCAAAGGGCGGAAAAAATTCCACCAATCTTACACACAATTTTTAATTTGAATTTCGAGAAAATGTTTCGGTATGCAGTTGTTTAGCCTGCTAACCGCTGCTTAACAAAATTAAAATTTTGTATGGCTTGAAATTACCGCTCATTTTTGGTGATATTTTTTCCTGACGAACCAAGTGTCAAAATTTGTTCAAAGGGCGGAAAAAACTCCACCAATCTTACACACAATTTTTAATTTGAATTTCGAGAAAATGTTTCGGTATGAAGTTTTTTAGCCTGCTAACCGCTGCTTAACAAAATTAAAATTTTGTATGGCTTGAAACTACCGCTCATTTTTGGTGATATTTTTTCCTGACGAACCAAGTGTCAAAATTTGTTAACATAACGGAAAAAATCTTACACACAATTTTTAATTTGAATTTCAAAAAAAACTTTCGGTATGCAGTTGTTTAGCCTGCTAACCGCTGCTTAACAAAATTAAAATTTTGTATGGCTTGAAATTACCGCTCATTTTTGGTAATATTTTTTTCAGGCGAACCAAGTGTCAAAATTTCTTAAAATAACGGAAAATATCTTACACACAATTTTTAATTTGAATTTCAAAAAAAACTTTCGGTATGCAGTTGTTTAGCCTGCTAACCGCTGCTTAACAAATTTAAAATTTTGTATGGCTTGAAATTACCCCTCATTTTTGGTGATATTTTTTCCTGACGAACCAAGTGTGAAAATTTGTTCAAAGGGCGGAAAAAATTCCACCAATCTTACACACAATTTTTAATTTGAATTTCGAGAAAATGTTTCGGTATGCAGTTGTTTAGCCTGCTAACCGCTGCTTAACAAAATTAAAATTTTGTATGGCTTGAAATTACCGCTCATTTTTGGTGATATTTTTTCCTGACGAACCAAGTGTCAAAATTTGTTAAAATAACGGAAAAAATCTTACACACAATTTTTAATTTGAATTTGAAAAAAAACTTTCGGTATGCCGTTGTTTAGCCTGCTAACCGCTGCTTAACAAAATTAAAATTTTGTATGGCTTGAAATTACCGCTCATTTTTGGTGATATTTTTTTCAGACGAACCAAGTGTCAAAATTTCTTAAAATAACGGAAAATATTCCACCAATCTTACACACAATTTTTAATTTGAATTTCGAGAAAATGTTTCGGTATGCAGTTGTTTAGCCTGCTAACCGCTGCTTAACAAATTTAAAATTTTGTATGGCTTGAAATTACCCCTCATTTTTGGTGATATTTTTTCCTGACGAACCAAGTGTGAAAATTTGTTCAAAGGGCGGAAAAAATTCCACCAATCTTACACACAATTTTTAATTTGAATTTCGAGAAAATGTTTCGGTATGCAGTTGTTTAGCCTGCTAACCGCTGCATAACAAATTTAAAATTTTGTATGGCTTGAAATTACCGCTCATTTTTGGTGATATTTTTTTCAGACGAACCAAGTGTCAAAATTTCTTAAAATAACGGAAAATATCTTACACACAATTTTTAATTTGAGTTTCAAAAAAAACTTTCGGTATGCAGTTGTTTAGCCTGCTAACCGCTGCTGAACAAAATTAAAATTTTGTATGGCTTGAAATTACCGCTCATTTTTGGTGATATTTTTTCCTGGCGAACCAAGTGTCAAACTTTGTTCAAAGGGCGGAAAAAATTCCACCAATCTTACACACAATTTTTAATTTGAATTTCGAGAAAATGTTTCGGTATGCAGTTTTTTAGCCTGCTAACCGCTGCTTAACAAACTTAAAATTTTGTATGGCTTTAAATTACCGCCCATTTTTGGTGATATTTTTTCCTGACGAACCAAGTGTCAAAATTTGTTCAAAGGGCGGAAAAAATTCCACCAATCTTACACACAATTTTTAATTTGAATTTCGAGAAAATGTTTCGGTATGCAGTTGTTTAGCCTGCTAACCGCTGCTTAACAAAATTAAAATTTTGTATGGCTTGAAATTACCGCTCATTTTTGGTGATATTTTTTCCTGACGAACCAAGTGTCAAAATTTGTTCAAAGGGCGGAAAAAACTCCACCAATCTTACACACAATTTTTAATTTGAATTTCGAGAAAATGTTTCGGTATGCAGTTGTTTAGCCTGCTAACCGCTGCTTAACAAAATTAAAATTTTGTATGGCTTGAAATTACCGCTCATTTTTGGTGATATTTTTTCCTGACGAACCAAGTGTCAAAATTTGTTAAAATAACGGAAAAAATCTTACACACAATTTTTAATTTGAATTTGAAAAAAAAACTTTCGGTATGCAGTTGTTTAGCCTGCTAACCGCTGCTTAACAAAATTAAAATTTTGTATGGCTTGAAATTACCGCTCATTTTTGGTGATATTTTTTTCAGACGAACCAAGTGTCAAAATTTCTTAAAATAACGGAAAATATCTTACACACAATTTTTAATTTGAGTTTCAAAAAAAACTTTCGGTATGCAGTTGTTTAGCCTGCTAACCGCTGCTGAACAAAATTAAAATTTTGTATGGCTTGAAATTACCGCTCATTTTTGGTGATATTTTTTCCTGGCGAACCAAGTGTCAAACTTTGTTCAAAGGGCGGAAAAAATTCCACCAATCTTACACACAATTTTTAATTTGAATTTCGAGAAAATGTTTCGGTATGCAGTTTTTTAGCCTGCTAACCGCTGCTTAACAAACTTAAAATTTTGTATGGCTTTAAATTACCGCCCATTTTTGGTGATATTTTTTCCTGACGAACCAAGTGTCAAAATTTGTTCAAAGGGCGGAAAAAATTCCACCAATCTTACACACAATTTTTAATTTGAATTTCGAGAAAATGTTTCGGTATGCAGTTGTTTAGCCTGCTAACCGCTGCTTAACAAAATTAAAATTTTGTATGGCTTGAAATTACCGCTCATTTTTGGTGATATTTTTTCCTGACGAACCAAGTGTCAAAATTTGTTCAAAGGGCGGAAAAAACTCCACCAATCTTACACACAATTTTTAATTTGAATTTCGAGAAAATGTTTCGGTATGAAGTTTTTTAGCCTGCTAACCGCTGCTTAACAAAATCAAAATTTTGTATGGCTTGAAACTACCGCTCATTTTTGGTGATATTTTTTCCTGACGAACCAAGTGTCAAAATTTGTTAACATAACGGAAAAAATCTTACACACAATTTTTAATTTGAATTTCAAAAAAAACTTTCGGTATGCAGTTGTTTAGCCTGCTAACCGCTGCTTAACAAAATTAAAATTTTGTATGGTTTGAAATTACCGCTCATTTTTGGTAATATTTTTTTCAGGCGAACCAAGTGTCAAAATTTCTTAAAATAACGGAAAATATCTTACACACAATTTTTAATTTGAATTTCAAAAAAAACTTTCGGTATGCAGTTGTTTAGCCTGCTAACCGCTGCTTAACAAATTTAAAATTTTGTATGGCTTGAAATTACCCCTCATTTTTGGTGATATTTTTTCCTGACGAACCAAGTGTGAAAATTTGTTCAAAGGGCGGAAAAAATTCCACCAATCTTACACACAATTTTTAATTTGAATTTCGAGAAAATGTTTCGGTATGCAGTTGTTTAGCCTGCTAACCGCTGCTTAACAAAATTAAAATTTTGTATGGCTTGAAATTACCGCTCATTTTTGGTGATATTTTTTCCTGACGAACCAAGTGTCAAAATTTGTTAAAATAACGGAAAAAATCTTACACACAATTTTTAATTTGAATTTGAAAAAAAACTTTCGGTATGCAGTTGTTTAGCCTGCTAACCGCTGCTTAACAAAATTAAAATTTTGTATGGCTTGAAATTACCGCTCATTTTTGGTGATATTTTTTTCAGACGAACCAAGTGTCAAAATTTCTTAAAATAACGGAAAATATTCCACCAATCTTACACACAATTTTTAATTTGAATTTCGAGAAAATGTTTCGGTATGCAGTTGTTTAGCCTGCTAACCGCTGCTTAACAAATTTAAAATTTTGTATGGCTTGAAATTACCCCTCATTTTTGGTGATATTTTTTCCTGACGAACCAAGTGTGAAAATTTGTTCAAAGGGCGGAAAAAATTCCACCAATCTTACACACAATTTTTAATTTGAATTTCGAGAAAATGTTTCGGTATGCAGTTGTTTAGCCTGCTAACCGCTGCTTAACAAAATTAAAATTTTGTATGGCTTGAAATTACCGCTCATTTTTGGTGATATTTTTTCCTGACGAACCAAGTGTCAAAATTTGTTAAAATAACGGAAAAAATCTTACACACAATTTTTAATTTGAATTTGAAAAAAAACTTTCGGTATGCAGTTGTTTAGCCTGCTAACCGCTGCTTAACAAAATTAAAATTTTGTATGGCTTGAAATTACCGCTCATTTTTGGTGATATTTTTTTCAGACGAACCAAGTGTCAAAATTTCTTAAAATAACGGAAAATATCTTACACACAATTTTTAATTTGAAATTCAAAAAAAACTTTCGGTATGCAGTTGTTTAGCCTGCTAACCGCTGCTGAACAAAATTAAAATTTTGTATGGCTTGAAATTACCGCTCATTTTTGGTGATATTTTTTCCTGACGAACCAAGTGTCAAACTTTGTTCAAAGGGCGGAAAAAATTCCACCAATCTTACACACAATTTTTAATTTGAATTTCGAGAAAATGTTTCGGTATGCAGTTTTTTAGCCTACTAACCGCTGCTTAACAAACTTAAAATTTTGTATGGCTTTGAATTACCGCCCATTTTTGGTGATATTTTTTCCTGACGAACCAAGTGTCAAAATTTGTTCAAAGGGCGGAAAAACTTCCACCAATCTTACACACAATTTTTAATTTGAATTTCGAGAAAATGTTTCGGTATGCAGTTGTTTAGCCTGCTAACCGCTGCTTAACAAAATTAAAATTTTGTATGGCTTGAAATTACCGCTCATTTTTGGTGATATTTTTTTCAGGCGAACCAAGTGTCAAAATTTCTTAAAATAACGGAAAATATCTTACACACAATTTTTAGATTGAATTTCAAAAAAAACTTTCGGTATGCAGTTGTTTAGCCTGCTAACCGCTGCTTAACAAAATTAAAATTTTGTATGGCTTGAAATTACCACCCATATTTGGTGATATTTTTTCCTGACGAACCATGTATCAAAATTTGTTCAAAGGGCGGAAAAAATTCCACCAATCTTACACACAATTTTTAATTTGAATTTCGAGAAAATGTTTCGGTATGCAGTTGTTTAGCCTGCTAACCGCTGCTTAACAAAATTAAAATTTTGTATGGCTTGAAATTACCGCTCATTTTTGGTGATATTTTTTTCAGGCGAACCAAGTGTCAAAATTTCTTAAAATAACGGAAAATATCTTACACACAATTTTTAATTTGAATTTCAAAAAAAACTTTCGGTATGCAGTTGTTTAGCCTGCTAACCGCTGCTTAACAAAATTAAAATTTTGTATGGCTTGAAATTACCACCCATATTTGGTGATATTTTTTCCTGACGAACCAAGTGTCAAAATTTGTTAAAATAACGGAAAAAATCTTACACACAATTTTTAATTTGAATTTGAAAAAAAACTTTCGGTATGCAGTTGCTTAGCCTGCTAACCGCTGCTTAACAAAATTAAAATTTTGTATGGCTTGAAATTACCGCTCATTTTTGGTGATATTTTTTTCAGACGAACCAAGTGTCAAAATTTCTTAAAATAACGGAAAATATCTTACACACAATTTTTAATTTGAATTTCGAAAAAAACTCTCGGTATGCAGTTGTTTAGCCTGCTAACCGCTGCTGAACAAAATTAAAATTTTGTATGGCTTGAAATTACCGCTCATTTTTGGTGATATTTTTTTCTGACGAACCAAGTGTCAAACACACAATTTTTAATTTGAATTTCGAGAAAATGTTTCGGTATGCAGTTTTTTAGCCTACTAACCGCTGCTGGACAAAATTAAAATTTTGTATGACTTGAAATTACCGCTCATTTTTGGTGATATTTTTTCCTGACGAACCAAGTGTCAAAATTTGTTCAAAGGGCGGAAAAAATTCCACCAATCTTACACACAATTTTTAATTTGAATTTCGAGAAAATGTTTCGGTATGCAGTTGTTTAGCCTGCTAACCGCTGCTTAACAAAATTAAAATCTTGTATGGCTTGAAATTACCGCTCATTTTTGGTGATATTTTTTTCTGACGAACCAAGTGTCAAAATTTGTTAAAATAACGGAAAAAATCTTACACACAATTTTTAATTTGAATTTCAAAAAAAACTTTCGGTATGCAGTTGTTTAGCCTGCTAACCGCTGCTTAACAAAATTAAAATTTTGTATTGCTTGAAATTACCGCTCATTTTTGGTGATATTTTTTTCAAGCGAACCAAGTGTCAAAATTTCTTAAAATAACGGAAAATATCTTACACACAATTTTTAATTTGAATTTCGAGAAAATGTTTCGGTATGCAGTTGTTTAGCCTGCTAACCTATGCTTAACAAAATTAAAATTTTGTATGGCTTGAAATTACCGCTCATTTTTGGTGATATTTTTTCCTGACGAACCAAGTGTCAAAATTTGTTAAAATAACGGAAAAAATCTTACACACAATTTTTAATTTGAATTTCAAAAAGAACTTTCGGTATGCAGTTGTTTAGCCTGCTAACCGCTGCTTAATAAAATTAAAACTTTGTATGGCTTGAAATTACCCCTCATTTTTGGTGATATTTTTTCCTGACGAACCAAGTTCCAAAATTTGTTCAAAGGGCGGAAAAAATTCCACCAATCTTACACACAATTTTTAATTTGAATTTCGAGAAAAACTTTCAGTATGCAGTTGTTTAGCCTGCTAATCGCTGCTTAACAAAATTAAAATTTTGTATGGCTTGAAATTACCGCCCATTTTTGGTGATATTTTTTCCTGACGATCCATGTGTCAAAAGTTGTTCAAAGGGCGGAAAAAATTCCACCAATCTTACACACAATTTTTAATTTGAATTTCGAGAAAATGTTTCGGTACGCAGTTGTTTAGCCTGCTAACCGCTGCTTAACAAAAGTAAAATTTTGTATGGCTTGAAATTACCGCTCATTTTTGGTGATATTTTTTCCTGACGAACCAAGTGTCAAAATTTGTTAAAATAACGGAAAAAATCTTACACACAATTTTTAATTTGAATTTCAAAAAAAACTTTCGGTTGTTGTTTAGCCTGCTAACCGCTGCTTAACAAAATTAAAATTTTGTATGGCTTAAAATTACCGCTCATTTTTGGTGATATTTTTTTCAGACGAACCAAGTGTCAAAATTTCTTAAAATAACGGAAAATATCTTACACACAATTTTTAATTTGAATTTCAAAAAAAACTTTCGGTATGCAGTTGTTTAGCCTGCTAACCGCTGCTTAACAAAATTAAAATTTTGTATGGCTTGAAATTACCGCTCATTTTTGGTGATATTTTTTTCAGGCGAACCAAGTGTCAAAATTTCTTAAAATAACGGAAAATATCTTACACACAATTTTTAATTTGAATTTCAAAAAAACTTTCGGTATGCAGTTGTTTAGCCTGCTAACCGCTGCTTAACAAATTTAAAATTTTGTATGGCTTGAAATTACCCCTCATTTTTGGTGATATTTTTTCCTGACGAACCAAGTGTCAAAATTTGTTCAAAGGGCGGAAAAAATTCCACCAATCTTATACACAATTTTTAATTTGAATTTCGAGAAAATGTTTCGGTATGCAGTTTTTTAGCCTGCTAACCGCTGCTTAACAAAATTAAAATTTTTTATGGCTTGAAATTACCGCCCATATTTGGTGATATTTTTTCCTGACGAACCATGTGTCAAAATTTGTTCAAAGGGCGGAAAAAATTCCACCAATCTTACACACAATTTTTAATTTGAATTTCGAGAAAATGTTTCGGTATGCAGTTGTTTAGCCTGCTAACCGCTGCTTAACAAAATTAAAATTTTGTATGGCTTGAAATTACCGCTCATTTTTGGTGATATTTTTTCCTGACGAACCAAGTATCAAAATTTGTTAAAATAACGGAAAAAATCTTACACACAATTTTTAATTTGAATTTGAAAAAAAACTTTCGGTATGCAGTTGTTTAGCCTGCTAACCGCTGCGGGACAAAATTAAAATTTTGTATGACTTGAAATTACCGCTCATTTTTGGTGATATTTTTTCCTGACGAACCAAGTGTCAAAATTTGTTCAAAGGGCGGAAAAAATTCCACCAATCTTACACACAATTTTTAATTTGAATTTCGAGAAAATGTTTCGGTATGCAGTTGTTTAGCCTGCTAACCGCTGCTTAACAAAATTAAAATTTTGTATGGCTTGAAATTATAGCTCATTTTTCTCATTTCAAAATTTGTTAAAATAACGGAAAAAATCTTACACACAATTTTTAATTTGAATTTCAAAAAAAGCTTTCGGTATGCAGTTGTTTAGCCTGCTAACCGCTGCTTAACAAAATTAAAATTTTGTATTGCTTGAAATTACCGCTCATTTTTGGTGTAATTTTTTTCAGGCGAACCAAGTGTCAAAATTTCTTAAAATAACGGAAAATATCTTACACACAATTTTTAATTTGAATTTCAAAAAAAACTTTCGGTATGCAGTTGTTTAGCCTGCTAACCGCTGCTTAACAAAATTAAAGTTTTGTATGGCTTGAAATTACCGCTCATTTTTGGTGATATTTTTTCCTGACGAACCAAGTGTCAAAATTTGTTCAAAGGGCGGAAAAAATTCCACCAATCTTACACACAATTTTTAATTTGAATTTCGAGAAAATGTTTCAGTATGCAGTTGTTTAGCCTGCTAACCGCTGCTTAACAAAATTAAAATTTTGTATGGCTTGAAATTACCGCTCATTTTTGGTGATATTTTTTCTTGACGAACCAAGTGTCAAAATTTGTTCAAAGGGCGGAAAAAATTCCACCAATCTTACACACAATTTTTAATTTGAATTTCGAGAAAATGTTTCGGTATGCAGTTTTTTAGCCTGGTAACCGCTGCTTAACAAAATTAAAATTTGGTATGGCTTGAAATTATTGCCCATTTTTGGCGATATTTTTTCCTGACGAACCATGTGTCAAAATTTGTTCAAAGGGCGGAAAAAATTCCACCAATCTTACACACAATTTTTAATTTGAATTTCGAGAAAAGGTTTCGGTATGCAGTTGTTTAGCCTGCTAACCGCTGCTTAACAAAATTAAAATTTTGTATGGCTTGAAATTACCGCTCATTTTTGGTGATATTTTTTCCTGACGAACCAAGTGTCAAAATTTGTTCAAAGGGCGGAAAAAATTCCACCAATCTTACACACAATTTTTAATTTGAATTTCGAGAAAATGTTTCGGTATGCAGTTGTTTAGCCTGCTAACCGCTGCTTAACAAAATTAAAATTTTGTATGGCTTGAAATTACCGCTCATTTTTGGTGATATTTTTTCCTGACGAACCAAGTGTCAAAATTTGTTCAAAGGGCGGAAAAAATTCCACCAATCTTAAACACAATTTTTAATTTGAATTTCGAGAAAATGTTCCGGTATGCAGTTTTTTAGCCTGCTAACCGCTGCTTAACAAAGTTAAAATTTTGTATGGCTTGAAATTACCGCCCATTTTTGGTGATATTTTTTCCTGACGAACCAAGTGTCTAAATTTGTTCAAAGGGCGGAAAAAATTCCACCAATCTTACACACAATTTTTAATTTGAATTTCGAGAAAATGTTTCGGTATGCAGTTGTTTAGCCTGCTAACCGCTGCTTGACAAAATTAAAATTTTGTATGGCTTGAAATTACCGCTCATTTTTCTCATTTCAAAATTTGTTAAAATAACGGAAAAAATCTTACACACAATTTTTAATTTGAATTTCAAAAAAAGCTTTCGGTATGCAGTTGTTTAGCCTGCTAACCGCTGCTTAACAAAATTAAAATTTTGTATTGCTTGAAATTGCCGCTCATTTTTGGTGATATTTTTTTCAGGCGAACCAAGTGTCAAAATTTCTTAAAATAACGGAAAATATCTTACACACAATTTTTAATTTGAATTTCAAAAAAAACTTTCGGTATGCAGTTGTTTAGCCTGCTAATCGCTGCTTAACAAAAACTAAAATTTTGTATGGCGTGAAATTACCCCTCATTTTTGGTGATATTTTTTCCTGACGAACCAAGTGTCAAAATTTGTTCAAAGGGCGGAAAAAATTCCACCAATCTTACACACAATTTTTAATTTGAATTTCGAGAAAATGTTTCGGTATGCAGTTGTTTAGCCTGCTAACCGCTGCTTAACAAAATTAAAATTTTGTATGGCTTGAAATTACCGCTCATTTTTGGTGATATTTTTTCCTGACGAACCAAGTGTCAAAATTTGTTCAAAGGGCGGAAAAAATTCCACCAATCTTACACACAATTTTTAATTTGAATTTCGAGAAAATGTTTCGGTATGCAGTTTTTTAGCCTGCTAACCGCTGCTGAATAAAATTAAAATTTTGTATGGCTTGAAATTACTGCTCATTTTTGGTGATATTTTTTTCTGACGAACCAAGTGTCAAAATTTGCTAAAATAACGGAAAAAATCTTAAACACAATTTTTAATTTGAATTTCGAAAAAAACTCTCGGTATGCAGTTGTTTAGCCTGTTAACCGCTGCTGACCAAAATTAAAAGTTTGTATGGCTTGAAATTACCGCTAATTTTTGGTGATATTTTTTTCTGACGAACTAATTGTCAAATTTTTTTAAAATAACGGAAAAAATTCCACAAATCTTACACACAATTTTTAATTTGAATTTCGAGAAAATGTTTCGGTATGCAGTTGTTTAGCCTGCTAACCGCTGCTTAACAAAATTAAAATTTTGTATGGCTTGAAATTACCGCTCATTTTTGGTGATATTTTTTCCTGACGAACCAAGTGTCAAAATTTGTTCAAAGGGCGGAAAAAATTCCACCAATCTTACACACAATTTTTAATTTGAATTTCGAGAAAATGTTCCGGTATGCAGTTTTTTAGCCTGCTAACCGCTGCTTAACAAAGTTAAAATTTTGTATGGCTTGAAATTACCGCCCATTTTTGGTGATATTTTTTCCTGACGAACCAAGTGTCTAAATTTGTTCAAAGGGCGGAAAAAATTCCACCAATCTTACACACAATTTTTAATTTGAATTTCGAGAAAATGTTTCGGTATGCAGTTGTTTAGCCTGCTAACCGCTGCTTGACAAAATTAAAATTTTGTATGGCTTGAAATTACCGCTCATTTTTCTCATTTCAAAATTTGTTAAAATAACGGAAAAAATCTTACACACAATTTTTAATTTGAATTTCAAAAAAAGCTTTCGGTATGCAGTTGTTTAGCCTGCTAACCGCTGCTTAACAAAATTAAAATTTTGTATTGCTTGAAATTGCCGCTCATTTTTGGTGATATTTTTTTCAGGCGAACCAAGTGTCAAAATTTCTTAAAATAACGGAAAATATCTTACACACAATTTTTAATTTGAATTTCAAAAAAAACTTTCGGTATGCAGTTGTTTAGCCTGCTAACCGCTGCTTAACAAACTTAAAATTTTGTATGGCGTGAAATTACCCCTCATTTTTGGTGATATTTTTTCCTGACGAACCAAGTGTCAAAATTTGTTCAAAGGGCGGAAAAAATTCCACCAATCTTACACACAATTTTTAATTTGAATTTCGAGAAAATGTTTCGGTATGCAGTTGTTTAGCCTGCTAACCGCTGCTTAACAAAATTAAAATTTTGTATGGCTTGAAATTACCGCTCATTTTTGGTGATATTTTTTCCTGACGAACCAAGTGTCAAAATTTGTTCAAAGGGCGGAAAAAATTCCACCAATCTTACACACAATTTTTAATTTGAATTTCGAGAAAATGTTTCGGTATGCAGTTTTTTAGCCTGCTAACCGCTGCTGAATAAAATTAAAATTTTGTATGGCTTGAAATTACTGCTCATTTTTGGTGATATTTTTTTCTGACGAACCAAGTGTCAAAATTTGCTAAAATAACGGAAAAAATCTTAAACACAATTTTTAATTTGAATTTCGAAAAAAACTCTCGGTATGCAGTTGTTTAGCCTGCTAACCGCTGCTGACCAAAATTAAAATTTTGTATGGCTTGAGATTACCGCTAATTTTTGGTGATATTTTTTTCTGACGAACTAATTGTCAAATTTTGTTAAAATAACGGAAAAAATTCCACCAATCTTACACACAATTTTTAACTTGAATTTTGAGAAAATCTTTCGGTATGCAGTTGTTTAGCCTGCTTACCGCTGCTTATCAAAATTAAAATTTTGTATGGCTTGAAATTACCGCTCATTTTTGGTGATATTTTTTTCTGACGAACTAAATGTCAAATTTTGCTAAAATAAAGGAAAAATTTCCACCAATCTTACACACAATTTTTAATTTGAATTTCGAGAAAATGTTTCGATATGCAGTTGTTTAGCCTGCTAACCGCTGCTTATCAAAATTAAAATTTTGTATGGCTTGAAATTACCGCTCATTTTTGGTGATATTTTTTTCTGACGAACCAAGTGTCAAAATTTGCTAAAATAACGGAAAAAATCTTACACACAATTTTTAATTTGAATTTCGAAAAAAACTTTCGGTATGCAGTTGTTTAGCCTGCTAACCGCTGCTGACCAAAATTAAAATTTTGTATGGCTTGAAATTACCGCTAATTTTTGGTGATATTTTTTTCTGACGAACTAATTGTCAAATTTTTTTAAAATAACAGAAAAAATTCCACAAATCTTACACACAGTTTTTAATTTGAATTTCGAGAAAATTTTTCGGTATGCAGTTGTTTAGCCTTCTTACCCGCTGCTTATCAAAATTAAAATTTTGTATGGCTTGAAATTACTGCTCATTTTTGGTGATATTTTTTTCTGACGAACCAAGTGTCAAAATTTGCTAAAATAACGGAAAAAATCTTACACACAATTTTTAATTTGAATTTCGAAAAAAACTCTCGGTATGCAGTTGTTTAGCCTGCTAACCGCTGCTGACCAAAATTAAAAGTTTGTATGGCTTGAAATTACCGCTAATTTTTGGTGATATTTTTTTCTGACGAACTAATTGTCAAATTTTTTTAAAATAACGGAAAAAATTCCACAAATCTTACACACAGTTTTTAATTTGAATTTCGAGAAAATTTCTCGGTATGCAGTTGTTAAGCCTGCTAACCGCTGTTAATCAAAAATAAAAGTTTGTATGGCTTGAAATTACCGCTCCTTTTTGGTGATATTTTTTTCTGACGAACTAATTGTCAAATTTTGTTAAAATAACGGAAAAAATTCCACCAATCTTACACACAATTTTTAATTTGAATTTCGAGAAAATGTTTCGGTATGCAGTTATTTAGCCTGCTAACCGCAGCTTATCAAAATTAAAATTTTGTATGGCTTGAAATTACTGCTCCTTTTTGGTGATATCTTTTTCTGACGAACTTAATGTCAAATTTTGCTAAAATAACGGAAAAGTTTCCACCAATCTTACACACAATTTTTAATTTGAATTTCGAGAAAATGTTTCGGTATGCAGTTGTTTAGCCTGCTAACCGCTGCTTATCAAAATTAAAATTTTGTATGGCTTGAAATTACTGCTCATTTTTGGTGATATTTTTTTCTGACGAACCAAGTGTCAAAATTTGCTAAAATAACGGAAAAAATCTTACACACAATTTTTAATTTGAATTTCGAAAAAAACTTTCGGTATGCAGTTGTTTAGCCTGCTAACCGCTGCTGACCAAAATTAAAATTTTGTATGGCTTGAAATTACCGCTAATTTTTGGTGATATTTTTTTCTGACGAACTAATTGTCAAATTTTTTTAAAATAACGGAAAAAATTCCACAAATCCTACACACAGTTTTTAATTTGAATTTCGAGAAAATTTTTCGGTATGCAGTTGTTTAGCCTGCTAACCGCAGCTTATCAAAATTAAAATTTTGTATGGCTTGAAATTACTGCTCATTTTTGGTGATATTTTTTTCTGACGAACCAAGTGTCAAAATTTGCTAAAATAACGGAAAAATCTTAAACACAATTTTTAATTTGAATTTCGAAAAAAACTCTCGGTATGCAGTTGTTTAGCCTGCTAACCGCTGCTGACCAAAATTAAAAGTTTGTATGGCTTGAAATTACCGCTAATTTTTGGTGATATTTTTTTCTGACGAACTAATTGTCAAATTTTTTTAAAATAACGGAAAAAATTCCACAAATCTTACACACAGTTTTTAATTTGAATTTCGAGAAATTTTTCGGTATGCAGTTGTTAAGCCTGCTAACCGCTGTTAATCAAAAATAAAAGTTTGTATGGCTTGAAATTACGGCTCCTTTTTGGTGATATTTTTTTCTGACGAACCAATTGTCAAATTTTGTTAAAATAACGGAAAAAATTCCACCAATCTTACACACAATTTTTAACTTGAATTTTGAGAAAATCTTTCGGTATGCAGTTGTTTAGCCTGCTTACCGCTGCTTATCAAAATTAAAATTTTGTATGGCTTGAAATTACCGCTTATTTTTGGTGATATTTTTTTCTGACGAACTAAATGTCAAATTTTGCTAAAATAAAGGAAAAATTTCCACCAATCTTACACACAATTTTTAATTTGAATTTCGAGAAAATGATTCGGTACACAGTTGTTTAGCCTGCTAACCGCTGCTCAACAAAAATAAAATTTTGTATGGCTTGAAATTACCGCTCATTTTTGGTGATATTTTTTCCTGACGAACCAAGTGTCAAAATTTGTTAAAATGACGGAAAAATCTTACACACAATTTTTAGTTTGAATTTCGAGAAAATTTTTCGGTATGCAGTTGTTTAGCCTGCTAACCACTGTTAATCAAAATAAAAATTTTGTGTGGCTTGAAATTACCGCTCATTTTTGGTGATATCTTTTTCTGACGAACTAAATGTCAAATTTTGTTAAAATAATGGAAGAAATTTCACCAATCTTACACACAATTTTTAATTTGAATTTCGCGAAAATGTTTCCGTATGCAGTTGTTTAGCCTGCTAACCGCTGCTCAACAAAAATAAAATTTTGTATGGCTTGAAATTACCGCTCATTTTTGGTGATATTTTTTCCTGACGAACCAAGTGTCAAAATTTGTTAAAATGACGGAAAAATCTTACACACAATTTTTAGTTTGAATTTCGAGACAATTTTTCGGTGTGCAGTTGTTTAGCCTGCTAACCGCTGCTGACCAAAATTAAAATTTTGTATGGCTTGAAATTACCGCTAATTTTTGGTGATATTTTTTTCTGACGAACTAATTGTCAAATTTTTTTAAAATAACAGAAAAAATTCCACAAATCTTACACACAGTTTTTAATTTGAATTTCGAGAAAATTTTTCGGTATGCAGTTGTTTAGCCTTCTTACCCGCTGCTTATCAAAATTAAAATTTTGTATGGCTTGAAATTACTGCTCATTTTTGGTGATATTTTTTTCTGACGAACCAAGTGTCAAAATTTGCTAAAATAACGGAAAAAATCTTACACACAATTTTTAATTTGAATTTCGAAAAAAACTCTCGGTATGCAGTTGTTTAGCCTGCTAACCGCTGCTGACCAAAATTAAAAGTTTGTATGGCTTGAAATTACCGCTAATTTTTGGTGATATTTTTTTCTGACGAACTAATTGTCAAATTTTTTTAAAATAACGGAAAAAATTCCACAAATCTTACACACAGTTTTTAATTTGAATTTCGAGAAAATTTCTCGGTATGCAGTTGTTAAGCCTGCTAACCGCTGTTAATCAAAAATAAAAGTTTGTATGGCTTGAAATTACCGCTCCTTTTTGGTGATATTTTTTTCTGACGAACTAATTGTCAAATTTTGTTAAAATAACGGAAAAAATTCCACCAATCTTACACACAATTTTTAATTTGAATTTCGAGAAAATGTTTCGGTATGCAGTTATTTAGCCTGCTAACCGCAGCTTATCAAAATTAAAATTTTGTATGGCTTGAAATTACTGCTCCTTTTTGGTGATATCTTTTTCTGACGAACTTAATGTCAAATTTTGCTAAAATAACGGAAAAGTTTCCACCAATCTTACACACAATTTTTAATTTGAATTTCGAGAAAATGTTTCGGTATGCAGTTGTTTAGCCTGCTAACCGCTGCTTATCAAAATTAAAATTTTGTATGGCTTGAAATTACTGCTCATTTTTGGTGATATTTTTTTCTGACGAACCAAGTGTCAAAATTTGCTAAAATAACGGAAAAAATCTTACACACAATTTTTAATTTGAATTTCGAAAAAAAAGTTTCGGTATGCAGTTGTTTAGCCTGCTAACCGCTGCTGACCAAAATTAAAATTTTGTATGGCTTGAAATTACCGCTAATTTTTGGTGATATTTTTTTCTGACGAACTAATTGTCAAATTTTTTTAAAATAACGGAAAAAATTCCACAAATCCTACACACAGTTTTTAATTTGAATTTCGAGAAAATTTTTCGGTATGCAGTTGTTTAGCCTGCTAACCGCAGCTTATCAAAATTAAAATTTTGTATGGCTTGAAATTACTGCTCATTTTTGGTGATATTTTTTTCTGACGAACCAAGTGTCAAAATTTGCTAAAATAACGGAAAAAATCTTAAACACAATTTTTAATTTGAATTTCGAAAAAAACTCTCGGTATGCAGTTGTTTAGCCTGCTAACCGCTGCTGACCAAAATTAAAAGTTTGTATGGCTTGAAATTACCGCTAATTTTTGGTGATATTTTTTTCTGACGAACTAATTGTCAAATTTTTTTAAAATAACGGAAAAAATTCCACAAATCTTACACACAGTTTTTAATTTGAATTTCGAGAAAATTTTTCGGTATGCAGTTGTTAAGCCTGCTAACCGCTGTTAATCAAAAATAAAAGTTTGTATGGCTTGAAATTACGGCTCCTTTTTGGTGATATTTTTTTCTGACGAACCAATTGTCAAATTTTGTTAAAATAACGGAAAAAATTCCACCAATCTTACACACAATTTTTAACTTGAATTTTGAGAAAATCTTTCGGTATGCAGTTGTTTAGCCTGCTTACCGCTGCTTATCAAAATTAAAATTTTGTATGGCTTGAAATTACCGCTTATTTTTGGTGATATTTTTTTCTGACGAACTAAATGTCAAATTTTGCTAAAATAAAGGAAAAATTTCCACCAATCTTACACACAATTTTTAATTTGAATTTCGAGAAAATGATTCGGTACACAGTTGTTTAGCCTGCTAACCGCTGCTCAACAAAAATAAAAGTTTGTATGGCTTGAAATTACGGCTCCTTTTTGGTGATATTTTTTTCTGACGAACCAATTGTCAAATTTTGTTAAAATAACGGAAAAAATTCCACCAATCTTACACACAATTTTTAACTTGAATTTCGAGAAAATCTTTCGGTATGCAGTTGTTTAGCCTGCTTACCGCTGCTTATCAAAATTAAAATTTTGTATGGCTTGAAATTACCGCTCATTTTTGGTGATATTTTTTCCTGACGAACCAAGTGTCAAAATTTGTTAAAATGACGGAAAAATCTTACACACAATTTTTAGTTTGAATTTCGAGAAAATTTTTCGGTGTGCAGTTGTTTAGCCTGCTAACCGCTGCTGACCAAAATTAAAATTTTGTATGGCTTGAAATTACCGCTAATTTTTGGTGATATTTTTTTCTGACGAACTAATTGTCAAATTTTTTTAAAATAACAGAAAAAATTCCACAAATCTTACACACAGTTTTTAATTTGAATTTCGAGAAAATTTTTCGGTATGCAGTTGTTTAGCCTTCTTACCCGCTGCTTATCAAAATTAAAATTTTGTATGGCTTGAAATTACTGCTCATTTTTGGTGATATTTTTTTCTGACGAACCAAGTGTCAAAATTTGCTAAAATAACGAAAAAATCTTACACACAATTTTTAATTTGAATTTCGAAAAAAACTCTCGGTATGCAGTTGTTTAGCCTGCTAACCGCTGCTGACCAAAATTAAAAGTTTGTATGGCTTGAAATTACCGCTAATTTTGGTGATATTTTTTTCTGACGAACTAATTGTCAAATTTTTTTAAAATAACGGAAAAAATTCCACAAATCTTACACACAGTTTTTAATTTGAATTTCGAGAAAATTTCTCGGTATGCAGTTGTTAAGCCTGCTAACCGCTGTTAATCAAAAATAAAAGTTTGTATGGCTTGAAATTACCGCTCCTTTTTGGTGATATTTTTTTCTGACGAACTAGTTGTCAAATTTTGTTAAAATAACGGAAAAAATTCCACCAATCTTACACACAGTTTTTAATTTGAATTTCGAGAAAATGTTTCGGTATGCAGTTGTTTAGCCTGCTAACCGCAGCTTATCAAAATTAAAATTTTGTATGGCTTGAAATTACTGCTCCTTTTTGGTGATATCTTTTTCTGACGAACTTAATGTCAAATTTTGCTAAAATAACGGAAAAGTTTCCACCAATCTTACACACAATTTTTAATTTGAATTTCGAGAAAATGTTTCGGTATGCAGTTGTTTAGCCTGCTAACCGCTGCTTATCAAAATTAAAATTTTGTATGGCTTGAAATTACTGCTCATTTTTGGTGATATTTTTTTCTGACGAACCAAGTGTCAAAATTTGCTAAAATAACGGAAAAAATCTTACACACAATTTTTAATTTGAATTTCGAAAAAAACTTTCGGTATGCAGTTGTTTAGCCTGCTAACCGCTGCTGACCAAAATTAAAATTTTGTATGGCTTGAAATTACCGCTAATTTTTGGTGATATTTTTTTCTGACGAACTAATTGTCAAATTTTTTTAAAATAACGGAAAAAATTCCACAAATCCTACACACGGTTTTTAATTTGAATTTCGAGAAAATTTTTCGGTATGCAGTTGTTTAGCCTGCTAACCGCAGCTTATCAAAATTAAAATTTTGTATGGCTTGAAATTACTGCTCATTTTTGGTGATATTTTTTTCTGACGAACCAAGTGTCAAAATTTGCTAAAATAACGGAAAAAATCTTAAACACAATTTTTAATTTGAATTTCGAAAAAAGCTCTCGGTATGCAGTTGTTTAGCCTGCTAACCGCTGCTGACCAAAATTAAAAGTTTGTATGGCTTGAAACTACCGCTAATTTTTGGTGATATTTTTTTCTGACGAACTAATTGTCAAATTTTTTTAAAATAACGGAAAAAATTCCACAAATCTTACACACAGTTTTTAATTTGAATTTCGAGAAAATTTTTCGGTATGCAGTTGTTAAGCCTGCTAACCGCTGTTAATCAAAAATAAAAGTTTGTATGGCTTGAAATTACGGCTCCTTTTTGGTGATATTTTTTTCTGACGAACCAATTGTCAAATTTTGTTAAAATAACGGAAAAAATTCCACCAATCTTACACACAATTTTTAACTTGAATTTTGAGAAAATCTTTCGGTATGCAGTTGTTTAGCCTGCTTACCGCTGCTTATCAAAATTAAAATTTTGTATGGCTTGAAATTACCGCTTATTTTTGGTGATATTTTTTTCTGACGAACTAAATGTCAAATTTTGCTAAAATAAAGGAAAAATTTCCACCAATCTTACACACAATTTTTAATTTGAATTTCGAGAAAATGATTCGGTACACAGTTGTTTAGCCTGCTAACCGCTGCTCAACAAAAATAAAATTTTGTATGGCTTGAAATTACCGCTCATTTTTGGTGATATTTTTTCCTGACGAACCAAGTGTCAAAATTTGTTAAAATGACGGAAAAATCTTACACACAATTTTTAGTTTGAATTTCGAGAAAATTTTTCGGTATGCAGTTGTTTAGCCTGCTAACCACTGTTAATCAAAATAAAAATTTTGTGTGGCTTGAAATTACCGCTCATTTTTGGTGATATCTTTTTCTGACGAACTAAATGTCAAATTTTGTTAAAATAATGGAAGAAATTTCACCAATCTTACACACAATTTTTAATTTGAATTTCGCGAAAATGTTTCCGTATGCAGTTGTTTAGCCTGCTAACCGCTGCTCAACAAAAATAAAATTTTGTATCGCTTGAAATTACCGCTCATTTTTGGGGATATTTTCTCCTGACGAACCAAGTGGAAAAATTTGTTCAAAGGGCGGAAAAAATTCCACAAATCTTACACACAATTTTTATCTTGAATTTCGAGAAAATCTTTCGGTATGCAGTTGTTTAGCCTGCTTACCGCTGCTTATCAAAATTAAAATTTTGTATGGCTTGAAATCACCCCTCATTTTTGATGATATTTTTTTCTGACGAACTATATGTCAAATTTTGCTAAAATAATGGAAAAATTTCCACCAATCTTACACACAATTTTTGATTTGAATTTCGAGAAAACTTTTCGGTATGCAGTTGTTTAGCCTGCTCACCGGTGCTTATCAAAATTAAAATTTTGTATGGCTTGAAATTACCGCTCATTTGTGGTGATATTTTTTTCTGACGAACAAAATGTCAAGTTTTGTTAAAATAACGGAAAAATTTCCACCAATCTTACACACAATTTTTAATTTGAATTTCGAGAAAATGTTTCGGTATGCAGTTGTTTAGCCTGCTATCCGCTGCTTAAAAAAATTAAGATTTTGTATGGCTTGAAATTACCGCTAATTTTTGGTGATATTTTTTCCTGACGAACCAAGTGTCAAAATTTGTTAAAATGACGGAAAAAATCTTACACACAATTTTTAGTTTGAATTTCGAGAAAATTTTTCGGTATGCAGTTGTTTAGCCTGCTAACCACTGTTAATCAAAATAAAAATTTTGTGTGGCTTGAAATTACCGCTCATTTTTGGTGATATCTTTTTCTGACGAACTAAATGTCAAATTTTGTTAAAATAATGGAAGAAATTTCACCAATCTTACACACAATTTTTAATTTGAATTTCGCGAAAATGTTTCCGTATGCAGTTGTTTAGCCTGCTAACCGCTGCTCAACAAAAATAAAATTTTGTATCGCTTGAAATTACCGCTCATTTTTGGGGATATTTTCTCCTGACGAACCAAGTGGAAAAATTTGTTCAAAGGGCGGAAAAAATTCCACAAATCTTACACACAATTTTTAACTTGAATTTCGAGAAAATCTTTCGGTATGCAGTTGTTTAGCCTGCTTACCGCTGCTTATCAAAATTAAAATTTTGTATGGCTTGAAATCACCGCTCATTTTTGATGATATTTTTTTCTGACGAACTAAATGTCAAATTTTGCTAAAATAAAGGAAAAATTTCCACCAATCTTACACACAATTTTTGATTTGAATTTCGAGAAAACTTTTCGGTATGCAGTTGTTTAGCCTGCTCACCGGTGCTTATCAAAATTAAAATTTTGTATGGCTTGAAATTACCGCTCATTTGTGGTGATATTTTTTTCTGACGAACAAAATGTCAAGTTTTGTTAAAATAACGGAAAAATTTCCACCAATCTTACACACAATTTTTAATTTGAATTTCGAGAAGAAATCTCTGTACGCAGTTGTTTAGCCTGCTATCCGCTGCTTAACAAAATTAAAATTTTGTATGGCTTGAAATTACCGCTAATTTTTGGTGATATTTTTTTCTGACGAACCAAGTGTCAAAATTTGTTAAAATGACGGAAAAAATCTTACACACAATTTTTAGTTTGAATTTCGAGAAAATTTTTCGGTATGCAGTTGTTTAGCCTGCTAACCACTGTTAATCAAAATAAAAATTTTGTGTGGCTTGAAATTACCGCTCATTTTTGGTGATATCTTTTTCTGACGAACTAAATGTCAAATTTTGCTAAAATAAAGGAAAAATTTCCACCAATCTTACACACAATTTTTAATTTGAATTTCGAGAAAATGTTTCGATATGCAGTTGTTTAGCCTGCTAACCGCTGCTTATCAAAATTAAAATTTTGTATGGCTTGAAATTACCGCTCATTTTTGGTGATATTTTTTTCTGACGAACCAAGTGTCAAAATTTGCTAAAATAACGGAAAAAATCTTACACACAATTTTTAATTTGAATTTCGAAAAAAACTTTCGGTATGCAGTTGTTTAGCCTGCTAACCGCTGCTGACCAAAATTAAAATTTTGTATGGCTTGAAATTACCGCTAATTTTTGGTGATATTTTTTTCTGACGAACTAATTGTCAAATTTTTTTAAAATAACAGAAAAAATTCCACAAATCTTACACACAGTTTTTAATTTGAATTTCGAGAAAATTTTTCGGTATGCAGTTGTTTAGCCTGCTAACCGCTGCTGACCAAAATTAAAATTTTGTATGGCTTGAAATTACCGCTAATTTTTGGTGATATTTTTTTCTGACGAACTAATTGTCAAATTTTTTTAAAATAACAGAAAAAATTCCACAAATCTTACACACAGTTTTTAATTTGAATTTCGAGAAAATTTTTCGGTATGCAGTTGTTTAGCCTGCTAACCGCAGCTTATCAAAATTAAAATTTTGTATGGCTTGAAATTACTGCTCATTTTTGGTGATATTTTTTTCTGACGAACTAATTGTCAAATTTTTTTAAAATAACGGGAAAAATTCCACAAATCTTACACACAGTTTTTAATTTGAATTTCGAGAAAATTTTTCGGTATGCAGTTGTTAAGCCTGCTAACCGCTGTTAATCAAAAATAAAAGTTTGTATGGCTTGAAATTACCGCTCCTTTTTGGTGATATTTTTTTCTGACGAACTAATTGTCAAATTTTGTTAAAATAACGGAAAAAATTCCACCAATCTTACACACAATTTTTAATTTGAATTTCGAGAAAATGTTTCGGTATGCAGTTATTTAGCCTGCTAACCGCAGCTTATCAAAATTAAAATTTTGTATGGCTTGAAATTACTGCTCATTTTTGGTGATATTTTTTTCTGTCGAACTTAATGTCAAATTTTGCTAAAATAACGGAAATATTTCCACCAATCTTACACACAATTTTTAATTTGAATTTCGAGAAAATGTTTCGGTAAGCAGTTCTTTAGCCTGCTAACCGCTGCTGACCAAAATTAAAATTTTGTATGGCTTGAAATTACCGCTAATTTTTGGTGATATTTTTTTCTGACGAACTAATTGTCAAATTTTTTTAAAATAACGGAAAAAATTCCACAAATCCTACACACAGTTTTTAATTTGAATTTCGAGAAAATTTTTCGGTATGCAGTTGTTTAGCCTGCTAACCGCAGCTTATCAAAATTAAAATTTTGTATAGCTTGAAATTACTGCTCATTTTTGGTGATATTTTTTTCTGACGAACCAAGTGTCAAAATTTGCTAAAATAACGGAAAAAATCTTAAACACAATTTTTGATTTGAATTTCGAAAAAAACTCTCGGTATGCAGTTGTTTAGCCTGCTAACCGCTGCTGACCAAAATTAAAAGTTTGTATGGCTTGAAATTACCGCTAATTTTTGGTGATATTTTTTTCTGACGAACTAATTGTCAAATTTTTTTAAAATAACGGAAAAAATTCCACAAATCTTACACACAGTTTTTAATTTGAATTTCGAGAAAATTTTTCGGTATGCAGTTGTTAAGCCTGCTAACCGCTGTTGATCAAAAATAAAAGTTTGTATGGCTTGAAATTACGGCTCCTTTTTGGTGATATTTTTTTCTGACGAACTAATTGTCAAATTTTGTTAAAATAACGGAAAAAATTCCACCAATCTTACACACAATTTTTAACTTGAATTTTGAGAAAATCTTTCGGTATGCAGTTGTTTAGCCTGCTTACCGCTGCTTATCAAAATTAAAATTTTGTATGGCTTGAAATTACCGCTTATTTTTGGTGATATTTTTTTCTGACGAACTAAATGTCAAATTTTGCTAAAATAAACGAAAAATTTCCACCAATCTTACACACAATTTTTAATTTGAATTTCGAGAAAATGATTCGGTACACAGTTGTTTAGCCTGCTAACCGCTGCTCAACAAAAATAAAATTTTGTATGGCTTGAAATTACCGCTCATTTTTGGTGATATTTTTTCCTGACGAACCAAGTGTCAAAATTTGTTAAAATGACGGAAAAAATCTTACACACAATTTTTAGTTTGAATTTCGAGAAAATTTTTCGGTATGCAGTTGTTTAGCCTGCTAACCACTGTTAATCAAAATAAAAATTTTGTGTGGCTTGAAATTACCGCTCATTTTTGGTGATATCTTTTTCTGACGAACTAAATGTCAAATTTTGCTAAAATAAAGGAAAAATTTCCACCAATCTTACACACAATTTTTAATTTGAATTTCGAGAAAATGATTCGGTACACAGTTGTTTAGCCTGCTAACCGCTGCTCAACAAAAATAAAATTTTGTATGGCTTGAAATTACCGCTCATTTTTGGTGATATTTTTTCCTGACGAACCAAGTGTCAAAATTTGTTAAAATGACGGAAAAAATCTTACACACAATTTTTAGTTTGAATTTCGAGAAAAACTCTCGGTATGCAGTTGTTTAGCCTGCTAACCACTGTTAATCAAAATAAAAATTTTGTGTGGCTTGAAATTACCGCTCATTTTTGGTGATATCTTTTTCTGACGAACTAAATGTCAAATTTTGCTAAAATAAAGGAAAAATTTCCACCAATCTTACACACAATTTTTAATTTGAATTTCGAGAAAATGATTCGGTACACAGTTGTTTAGCCTGCTAACCGCTGCTCAACAAAAATAAAATTTTGTATGGCTTGAAATCACCCCTCATTTTTGATGATATTTTTTTCTGACGAACTATATGTCAAATTTTGCTAAAATAATGGAAAAATTTCCACCAATCTTACACACAATTTTTGATTTGAATTTCGAGAAAACTTTTCGGTATGCAGTTGTTTAGCCTGCTCACCGGTGCTTATCAAAATTAAAATTTTGTATGGCTTGAAATTACCGCTCATTTGTGGTGATATTTTTTTCTGACGAACAAAATGTCAAGTTTTGTTAAAATAACGGAAAAATTTCCACCAATCTTACACACAATTTTTAGTTTGAATTTCGAGAAAATTTTTCGGTATGCAGTTGTTTAGCCTGCTAACCACTGTTAATCAAAATAAAAATTTTGTGTGGCTTGAAATTACCGCTCATTTTTGGTGATATCTTTTTCTGACGAACTAAATGTCAAATTTTGCTAAAATAAAGGAAAAATTTCCACCAATCTTACACACAATTTTTAATTTGAATTTCGAGAAAATGATTCGGTACACAGTTGTTTAGCCTGCTAACCGCTGCTCAACAAAAATAAAATTTTGTATGGCTTGAAATTACCGCTCATTTTTGGTGATATTTTTTCCTGACGAACCAAGTGTCAAAATTTGTTAAAATGACGGAAAAAATCTTACACACAATTTTTAGTTTGAATTTCGAGAAAAACTCTCGGTATGCAGTTGTTTAGCCTGCTAACCACTGTTAATCAAAATAAAAATTTTGTGTGGCTTGAAATTACCGCTCATTTTTGGTGATATCTTTTTCTGACGAACTAAATGTCAAATTTTGCTAAAATAAAGGAAAAATTTCCACCAATCTTACACACAATTTTTAATTTGAATTTCGAGAAAATGATTCGGTACACAGTTGTTTAGCCTGCTAACCGCTGCTCAACAAAAATAAAATTTTGTATGGCTTGAAATCACCCCTCATTTTTGATGATATTTTTTTCTGACGAACTATATGTCAAATTTTGCTAAAATAATGGAAAAATTTCCACCAATCTTACACACAATTTTTGATTTGAATTTCGAGAAAACTTTTCGGTATGCAGTTGTTTAGCCTGCTCACCGGTGCTTATCAAAATTAAAATTTTGTATGGCTTGAAATTACCGCTCATTTGTGGTGATATTTTTTTCTGACGAACAAAATGTCAAGTTTTGTTAAAATAACGGAAAAATTTCCACCAATCTTACACACAATTTTTAATTTGAATTTCGAGAAAATGTTTCGGTATGCAGTTGTTTAGCCTGCTCACCGGTGCTTATCAAAATTAAAATTTTGTATGGCTTGAAATTACCGCTCATTTGTGGTGATATTTTTTTCTGACGAACAAAATGTCAAGTTTTGTTAAAATAACGGAAAAATTTCCACCAATCTTACACACAATTTTTAATTTGAATTTCGAGAAGAAATCTCTGTACGCAGTTGTTTAGCCTGCTATCCGCTGCTTAACAAAATTAAAATTTTGTATGGCTTGAAATTACCGCTAATTTTTGGTGATATTTTTTCCTGACGAACCAAGTGTCAAAATTTGTTAAAATGACGGAAAAAATCTTACACACAATTTTTAGTTTGAATTTCGAGAAAATTTTTCGGTATGCAGTTGTTTAGCCTGCTAACCACTGTTAATCAAAATAAAAATTTTGTGTGGCTTGAAATTACCGCTCATTTTTGGTGATATCTTTTTCTGACGAACTAAATGTCAAATTTTGTTAAAATAACGGAAAAATTTCCACCAATCTTACACACAATTTTTAATTTGAATTTCGAAAAAAACTTTCGGTATGCAGTTGTTTAGCCTGCTAACCGCTGCTGACCAAAATTAAAATTTTGTATGGCTTGAAATTACCGCTAATTTTTGGTGATATTTTTTTCTGACGAACAAAATGTCAAGTTTTGTTAAAATAACGGAAAAATTTCCACCAATCTTACACACAATTTTTAATTTGAATTTCGAGAAGAAATCTCTGTACGCAGTTGTTTAGCCTGCTATCCGCTGCTTAACAAAATTAAAATTTTGTATGGCTTGAAATTACCGCTAATTTTTGGTGATATTTTTTCCTGACGAACCAAGTGTCAAAATTTGTTAAAATGACGGAAAAAATCTTACACACAATTTTTAGTTTGAATTTCGAGAAAATTTTTCGGTATGCAGTTGTTTAGCCTGCTAACCACTGTTAATCAAAATAAAAATTTTGTGTGGCTTGAAATTACCGCTCATTTTTGGTGATATCTTTTTCTGACGAACTAAATGTCAAATTTTGCTAAAATAAAGGAAAAATTTCCACCAATCTTACACACAATTTTTAATTTGAATTTCGAGAAAATGTTTCGATATGCAGTTGTTTAGCCTGCTAACCGCTGCTTATCAAAATTAAAATTTTGTATGGCTTGAAATTACCGCTCATTTTTGGTGATATTTTTTTCTGACGAACCAAGTGTCAAAATTTGCTAAAATAACGGAAAAAATCTTACACACAATTTTTAATTTGAATTTCGAGAAGAAATCTCTGTACGCAGTTGTTTAGCCTGCTATCCGCTGCTTAACAAAATTAAAATTTTGTATGGCTTGAAATTACCGCTAATTTTTGGTGATATTTTTTCCTGACGAACCAAGTGTCAAAATTTGTTAAAATGACGGAAAAAATCTTACACACAATTTTTAGTTTGAATTTCGAGAAAATTTTTCGGTATGCAGTTGTTTAGCCTGCTAACCACTGTTAATCAAAATAAAAATTTTGTGTGGCTTGAAATTACCGCTCATTTTTGGTGATATCTTTTTCTGACGAACTAAATGTCAAATTTTGCTAAAATAAAGGAAAAATTTCCACCAATCTTACACACAATTTTTAATTTGAATTTCGAGAAAATGTTTCGATATGCAGTTGTTTAGCCTGCTAACCGCTGCTTATCAAAATTAAAATTTTGTATGGCTTGAAATTACCGCTCATTTTTGGTGATATTTTTTTCTGACGAACCAAGTGTCAAAATTTGCTAAAATAACGGAAAAAATCTTACACACAATTTTTAATTTGAATTTCGAAAAAAACTTTCGGTATGCAGTTGTTTAGCCTGCTAACCGCTGCTGACCAAAATTAAAATTTTGTATGGCTTGAAATTACCGCTAATTTTTGGTGATATTTTTTTCTGACGAAATAATTGTCAAATTTTTTTAAAATAACAGAAAAAATTCCACAAATCTTACACACAGTTTTTAATTTGAATTTCGAGAAAATTTTTCGGTATGCAGTTGTTTAGCCTGCTAACCGCAGCTTATCAAAATTAAAATTTTGTATGGCTTGAAATTACTGCTCATTTTTGGTGATATTTTTTTCTGACGAACCAAGTGTCAAAATTTGCTAAAATAACGGAAAAAATCTTACACACAATTTTTAATTTGAATTTCGAAAAAAACTCTCGGTATGCAGTTGTTTAGCCTGCTAACCGCTGCTGACCAAAATTAAAAGTTTGTATGGCTTGAAATTACCGCTAATTTTTGGTGATATTTTTTTCTGACGAACTAATTGTCAAATTTTTTTAAAATAACGGGAAAAATTCCACAAATCTTACACACAGTTTTTAATTTGAATTTCGAGAAAATTTTTCGGTATGCAGTTGTTAAGCCTGCTAAACCTCTGTTAATCAAAACTAAAAGTTTGTATGGCTTGAAATTACCGCTCCTTTTTGGTGATATTTTTTTCTGACGAACTAATTGTCAAATTTTGTTAAAATAACGGAAAAAATTCCACCAATTTTACACACAATTTTTAATTTGAATTTCGAGAAAATGTTTCGGTATGCAGTTATTTAGACTGCTAACCGCAGCTTATCAAAATTAAAATTTTGTATGGCTTGAAATTACTGCTCATTTTTGGTGATATTTTTTTCTGTCGAACTTAATGTCAAATTTTGCTAAAATAACGGAAAAATTTCCACCAATCTTACACACAATTTTTAATTTGAATTTCGAGAAAATGTTTCGGTAAGCAGTTCTTTAGCCTGCTAACCGCTGCTTAACAAAATTAAAATTTTGTATGGCTTGAAATTACTGCTCATTTTTGGTGATATCTTTTTCTGACGAACTTAATGTCAAATTTTGCTAAAATAACGGAAAAGTTTCCACCAATCTTACACACAATTTTTAATTTGAATTTCGAGAAAATGTTTCGGTATGCAGTTGTTTAGCCTGCTAACCGCTGCTTATCAAAATTAAAATTTTGTATGGCTTGAAATTACTGCTCATTTTTGGTGATATTTTTTTCTGACGAACCAAGTGTCAAAATTTGCTAAAATAACGGAAAAAATCTTACACACAATTTTTAATTTGAATTTCGAAAAAAACTTTCGGTATGCAGTTGTTTAGCCTGCTAACCGCTGCTGACCAAAATTAAAATTTTGTATGGCTTGAAATTACCGCTAATTTTTGGTGATATTTTTTTCTGACGAACTAATTGTCAAATTTTTTTAAAATAACGGAAAAAATTCCACAAATCCTACACACAGTTTTTAATTTGAATTTCAAGAAAATTTTTCGGTATGCAGTTGTTTAGCCTGCTAACCGCAGCTTATCAAAATTAAAATTTTGTATAGCTTGAAATTACTGCTCATTTTTGGTGATATTTTTTTCTGACGAACCAAGTGTCAAAATTTGCTAAAATAACGGAAAAAATCTTAAACACAATTTTTGATTTGAATTTCGAAAAAAACTCTCGGTATGCAGTTGTTTAGCCTGCTAACCGCTGCTGACCAAAATTAAAAGTTTGTATGGCTTGAAATTACCGCTAATTTTTGGTGATATTTTTTTCTGACGAACTAATTGTCAAATTTTTTTAAAATAACGGAAAAAATTCCACAAATCTTACACACAGTTTTTAATTTGAATTTCGAGAAAATTTTTCGGTATGCAGTTGTTAAGCCTGCTAACCGCTGTTAATCAAAAATAAAAGTTTGTATGGCTTGAAATTACGGCTCCTTTTTGGTGATATTTTTTTCTGACGAACTAATTGTCAAATTTTGTTAAAATAACGGAAAAAATTCCACCAATCTTACACACAATTTTTAACTTGAATTTTGAGAAAATCTTTCGGTATGCAGTTGTTTAGCCTGCTTACCGCTGCTTATCAAAATTAAAATTTTGTATGGCTTGAAATTACCGCTTATTTTTGGTGATATTTTTTTCTGACGAACTAAATGTCAAATTTTGCTAAAATAAAGGAAAAATTTCCACCAATCTTACACACAATTTTTACTTTGAATTTCGAGAAAATGATTCGGTACACAGTTGTTTAGCCTGCTAACCGCTGCTCAACAAAAATAAAATTTTGTATGGCTTGAAATTACCGCTCATTTTTGGTGATATTTTTTCCTGACGAACCAAGTGTCAAAATTTGTTAAAATGACGGAAAAAATCTTACACACAATTTTTAGTTTGAATTTCGAGAAAATTTTTCGGTATGCAGTTGTTTAGCCTGCTAACCACTGTTAATCAAAATAAAAATTTTGTGTGGCTTGAAATTACCGCTCATTTTTGGTGATATCTTTTTCTGACGAACTAAATGTCAAATTTCGTTAAAATAATGGAAGAAATTTCACCAATCTTACACACAATTTTTAATTTGAATTTCGCGAAAATGTTTCCGTATGCAGTTGTTTAGCCTGCTAACCGCTGCTCAACAAAAATAAAATTTTGTATGGCTTGAAATTACTGCTCATTTTTGGTGATATTTTTTTCTGACGAACCAAGTGTCAAAATTTGCTAAAATAACGGAAAAAATCTTAAACACAATTTTTGATTTGAATTTCGAAAAAAACTCTCGGTATGCAGTTGTTTAGCCTGCTAACCGCTGCTGACCAAAATTAAAAGTTTGTATGGCTTGAAATTACCGCTAAGTTTTGGTGATATTTTTTTCTGACGAACTAATTGTCAAATTTTTTTAAAATAACGGAAAAAATTCCACAAATCTTACACACAGTTTTTAATTTGAATTTCGAGAAAATTTTTCGGTATGCAGTTGTTAAGCCTGCTAACCACTGTTAATCAAAAATAAAAGTTTGTATGGCTTGAAATTACGGCTCCTTTTTGGTGATATTTTTTTCTGACGAACTAATTGTCAAATTTTCTTAAAATAACGGAAAAAATTCCACCAATCTTACACACAATTTTTAACTTGAATTTTGAGAAAATCTTTCGGTATGCAGTTGTTTAGCCTGCTTACCGCTGCTTATCAAAATTAAAATTTTGTATGGCTTGAAATTACCGCTCATTTTTGGTGATATTTTTTTCTGACGAACTAAATGTCAAATTTTGCTAAAATAAAGGAAAAATTTCCACCAATCTTACACACAATTTTTAATTTGAATTTCGAGAAAATGATTCGGTACACAGTTGTTTAGCCTGCTAACCGCTGCTCAACAAAAATAAAATTTTGTATGGCTTGAAATTACCGCTCATTTTTGGTGATATTTTTTCCTGACGAACCAAGTGTCCAAATTTGTTAAAATGACGGAAAAAATCTTACACACAATTTTTAGTTTGAATTTCGAGAAAATTTTTCGGTATGCAGTTGTTTAGCCTGCTAACCACTGTTAATCAAAATAAAAATTTTGTGTGGCTTGAAATTACCGCTCATTTTTGGTGATATCTTTTTCTGACGAACTAAATGTCAAATTTTGTTAAAATAATGGAAGAAATTTCACCAATCTTACACACAATTTTTAATTTGAATTTCGCGAAAATGTTTCCGTATGCAGTTGTTTAGCCTGCTAACCGCTGCTCAACAAAAATAAAATTTTGTATGACTTGAAATTACCGCTCATTTTTGGTGATATTTTTTCCTGACGAACCAAGTGTCAAAATTTGTTAAAATGACGGAAAAAATCTTACACACAATTTTTAGTTTGAATTTCGAGAAAATTTTTCGGTATGCAGTTGTTTAGCCTGCTAACCACTGTTAATCAAAATAAAAATTTTGTGTGGCTTCAAATTACCGCTTATTTTTGGTGATATTTTTTTCTGACGAACTAAATGTCAAATTTTGTTAAAATAATGGAAGAAATTTCACCAATCTTACACACAATTTTTAATTTGAATTTCGCGAAAATGTTTCCGTATGCAGTTGTTTAGCCTGCTAACCGCTGCTCAACAAAAATAAAATTTTGTATCGCTTGAAATTACCGCTCATTTTTGGGGATATTTTCTCCTGACGAACCAAGTGGAAAAATTTGTTCAAAGGGCGGAAAAAATTCCACAAATCTTACACACAATTTTTAACTTGAATTTCGAGAAAATCTTTCGGTATGCAGTTGTTTAGCCTGCTTACCGCTGCTTATCAAAATTAAAATTTTGTATGGCTTGAAATCACCGCTCATTTTTGATGATATTTTTTTCTGACGAACTAAATGTCAAATTTTGCTAAAATAATGGAAAAATTTCCACCAATCTTACACACAATTTTTGATTTGAATTTCGAGAAAACTTTTCGGTATGCAGTTGTTTAGCCTGCTCACCGGTGCTTATCAAAATTAAAATTATTTATGGCTTGAAATTACCGCTCATTTGTGGTGATATTTTTTTCTGACGAACAAAATGTCAAGTTTTGTTAAAATAACGGAAAAATTTCCACCAATCTTACACACAATTTTTAATTTGAATTTCGAGAAGAAATCTCTGTACGCAGTTGTTTAGCCTGCTATCCGCTGCTTAACAAAATTAAAATTTTGCATGGCTTGAAATTACCGCTCATTTTTGGTGATATTTTTTTCTGACGAACTAATTGTCAAATTTTGTTAAAATAACGGAAAAAATTCCACAAATCTTACACACAGTTTTTAATTTGAATTTCGAGAAAATCTTTCGGTATGCAGTTGTTAAGCCGACTCACCGCTGCTTATCAAAATTAAAATTTTGAGTGGCTTGAAATTAGCGCTCATTTTTGGAGATATCTTTTTCTGACGAACTAAATGTCAAATTTTGTTAAAATAACGGAAAAAATTCCACCAATCTTACACACAATTTTTAATTTGAATTTCGCGAAAATGTTTCCGTATGCAGTCGTTTAGCCTGCTAACCGCTGCTCAACAAAAATAAAATTTTGTATGGCTTGAAATTACCGCTCATTTTTGGGGATATTTTCTCCTGACGAACCAAGTGTCAAAATTTGTTCAAAGGGCGGAAAAAATTCCACAAATCTTACACACAATTCTTAACTTGAATTTCGAGAAAATCTTTCGGTATGCAGTTGTTTAGCCTGCCTACCGCTGCTTATCAAAATTAAAATTTTGTATGGCTTGAAATCACCGCTCATTTTTGATGATATTTTTTTCTGACGAACTAAATGTCAAATTTTGCTAAAATAATGGAAAAATTTCCAAAAATCTTACACACAATTTTTGATTTGAATTTCGAAAAAACTTTTCGGTATGCAGTTGTTTAGCCTGCTAACCTGTGCTTATCAAAATTAAAATTTTGTATGGCTTGAAATTACCGCTCATTTTTGGTGATATTTTTTTCTGACGAACTTAATGTCAAATTTTGTTAAAATAACGGAAAAATTTCCACCAATCTTACACACAATTGTTAATTTGAATTTCGAGAAGAAATCTCTGTACGCAGTTGTTTAGCCTGCTAACCGCTGCTTATCAAAATTAAAATTTTGTATGGCTTGAAATTACCGCTCATTTTTGGTGATATTTTTTTCTGACGAACCAAGTGTCAAAATTTGCTAAAATAACGGAAAAAATCTTACACACAATTTTTAATTTGAATTTCGAAAAAAACTTTCGGTATGCAGTTGTTTAGCCTGCTAACCGCTGCTGACCAAAATTAAAATTTTGTATGGCTTGAAATTACCGCTAATTTTTGGTGATATTTTTTTCTGACGAACTAATTGTCAAATTTTTTTAAAATAACAGAAAAAATTCCACAAATCTTACACACAGTTTTTAATTTGAATTTCGAGAAAATTTTTCGGTATGCAGTTGTTTAGCCTGCTAACCGCAGCTTATCAAAATTAAAATTTTGTATGGCTTGAAATTACTGCTCATTTTTGGTGATATTTTTTTCTGACGAACCAAGTGTCAAAATTTGCTAAAATAACGGAAAAAATCTTACACACAATTTTTAATTTGAATTTCGAAAAAAACTCTCGGTATGCAGTTGTTTAGCCTGCTAACCGCTGCTGACCAAAATTAAAAGTTTGTATGGCTTGAAATTACCGCTAATTTTTGGTGATATTTTTTTCTGACGAACTAATTGTCAAATTTTTTTAAAATAACGGAAAAAATTCCACAAATCCTACACACAGTTTTTAATTTGAATTTCGAGAAAATTTTTCGGTATGCAGTTGTTTAGCCTGCTAACCGCAGCTTATCAAAATTAAAATTTTGTATAGCTTGAAATTACTGCTCATTTTTGGTGATATTTTTTTCTGACGAACCAAGTGTCAAAATTTGCTAAAATAACGGAAAAAATCTTAAACACAATTTTTGATTTGAATTTCGAAAAAAACTCTCGGTATGCAGTTGTTTAGCCTGCTAACCGCTGCTGACCAAAATTAAAAGTTTGTATGGCTTGAAATTACCGCTAATTTTTGGTGATATTTTTTTCTGACGAACTAATTGTCAAATTTTTTTAAAATAACGGAAAAAATTCCACAAATCTTACACACAGTTTTTAATTTGAATTTCGAGAAAATTTTTCGGTATGCAGTTGTTAAGCCTGCTAACCGCTGTTAATCAAAAATAAAAGTTTGTATGGCTTGAAATTACGGCTCCTTTTTGGTGATATTTTTTTCTGACGAACTAATTGTCAAATTTTGTTAAAATAACGGAAAAAATTCCACCAATCTTACACACAATTTTTAACTTGAATTTTGAGAAAATCTTTCGGTATGCAGTTGTTTAGCCTGCTTACCGCTGCTTATCAAAATTAAAATTTTGTATGGCTTGAAATTACCGCTTATTTTTGGTGATATTTTTTTCTGACGAACTAAATGTCAAATTTTGCTAAAATAAAGGAAAAATTTCCACCAATCTTACACACAATTTTTAATTTGAATTTCGAGAAAATGATTCGGTACACAGTTGTTTAGCCTGCTAACCGCTGCTCAACAAAAATAAAATTTTGTATGGCTTGAAATTACCGCTCATTTTTGGTGATATTTTTTCCTGACGAACCAAGTGTCAAAATTTGTTAAAATGACGGAAAAAATCTTACACACAATTTTTAGTTTGAATTTCGAGAAAATTTTTCGGTATGCAGTTGTTTAGCCTGCTAACCACTGTTAATCAAAATAAAAATTTTGTGTGGCTTGAAATTACCGCTCATTTTTGGTGATATCTTTTTCTGACGAACTAAATGTCAAATTTTGCTAAAATAAAGGAAAAATTTCCACCAATCTTACACACAATTTTTAATTTGAATTTCGAGAAAATGATTCGGTACACAGTTGTTTAGCCTGCTAACCGCTGCTCAACAAAAATAAAATTTTGTATGGCTTGAAATTACCGCTCATTTTTGGTGATATTTTTTCCTGACGAACCAAGTGTCAAAATTTGTTAAAATGACGGAAAAAATCTTACACACAATTTTTAGTTTGAATTTCGAGAAAAACTCTCGGTATGCAGTTGTTTAGCCTGCTAACCACTGTTAATCAAAATAAAAATTTTGTGTGGCTTGAAATTACCGCTCATTTTTGGTGATATCTTTTTCTGACGAACTAAATGTCAAATTTTGCTAAAATAAAGGAAAAATTTCCACCAATCTTACACACAATTTTTAATTTGAATTTCGAGAAAATGATTCGGTACACAGTTGTTTAGCCTGCTAACCGCTGCTCAACAAAAATAAAATTTTGTATGGCTTGAAATCACCCCTCATTTTTGATGATATTTTTTTCTGACGAACTATATGTCAAATTTTGCTAAAATAATGGAAAAATTTCCACCAATCTTACACACAATTTTTGATTTGAATTTCGAGAAAACTTTTCGGTATGCAGTTGTTTAGCCTGCTCACCGGTGCTTATCAAAATTAAAATTTTGTATGGCTTGAAATTACCGCTCATTTGTGGTGATATTTTTTTCTGACGAACAAAATGTCAAGTTTTGTTAAAATAACGGAAAAATTTCCACCAATCTTACACACAATTTTTAATTTGAATTTCGAGAAAATGTTTCGGTATGCAGTTGTTTAGCCTGCTCACCGGTGCTTATCAAAATTAAAATTTTGTATGGCTTGAAATTACCGCTCATTTGTGGTGATATTTTTTTCTGACGAACAAAATGTCAAGTTTTGTTAAAATAACGGAAAAATTTCCACCAATCTTACACACAATTTTTAATTTGAATTTCGAGAAGAAATCTCTGTACGCAGTTGTTTAGCCTGCTATCCGCTGCTTAACAAAATTAAAATTTTGTATGGCTTGAAATTACCGCTAATTTTTGGTGATATTTTTTCCTGACGAACCAAGTGTCAAAATTTGTTAAAATGACGGAAAAAATCTTACACACAATTTTTAGTTTGAATTTCGAGAAAATTTTTCGGTATGCAGTTGTTTAGCCTGCTAACCACTGTTAATCAAAATAAAAATTTTGTGTGGCTTGAAATTACCGCTCATTTTTGGTGATATCTTTTTCTGACGAACTAAATGTCAAATTTTGTTAAAATAACGGAAAAATTTACACCAATCTTACACACAATTTTTAATTTGAATTTCGAAAAAAACTTTCGGTATGCAGTTGTTTAGCCTGCTAACCGCTGCTGACCAAAATTAAAATTTTGTATGGCTTGAAATTACCGCTAATTTTTGGTGATATTTTTTTCTGACGAACAAAATGTCAAGTTTTGTTAAAATAACGGAAAAATTTCCACCAATCTTACACACAATTTTTTAATTTGAATTTCGAGAAGAAATCTCTGTACGCAGTTGTTTAGCCTGCTATCCGCTGCTTAACAAAATTAAAATTTTGTATGGCTTGAAATTACCGCTAATTTTTGGTGATATTTTTTCCTGACGAACCAAGTGTCAAAATTTGTTAAAATGACGGAAAAAATCTTACACACAATTTTTAGTTTGAATTTCGAGAAAATTTTTCGGTATGCAGTTGTTTAGCCTGCTAACCACTGTTAATCAAAATAAAAATTTTGTGTGGCTTGAAATTACCGCTCATTTTTGGTGATATCTTTTTCTGACGAACTAAATGTCAAATTTTGCTAAAATAAAGGAAAAATTTCCACCAATCTTACACACAATTTTTAATTTGAATTTCGAGAAAATGTTTCGATATGCAGTTGTTTAGCCTGCTAACCGCTGCTTATCAAAATTAAAATTTTGTATGGCTTGAAATTACCGCTCATTTTTGGTGATATTTTTTTCTGACGAACCAAGTGTCAAAATTTGCTAAAATAACGGAAAAAATCTTACACACAATTTTTAATTTGAATTTCGAGAAGAAATCTCTGTACGCAGTTGTTTAGCCTGCTATCCGCTGCTTAACAAAATTAAAATTTTGTATGGCTTGAAATTACCGCTAATTTTTGGTGATATTTTTTCCTGACGAACCAAGTGTCAAAATTTGTTAAAATGACGGAAAAAATCTTACACACAATTTTTAGTTTGAATTTCGAGAAAATTTTTCGGTATGCAGTTGTTTAGCCTGCTAACCACTGTTAATCAAAATAAAAATTTTGTGTGGCTTGAAATTACCGCTCATTTTTGGTGATATCTTTTTCTGACGAACTAAATGTCAAATTTTGCTAAAATAAAGGAAAAATTTCCACCAATCTTACACACAATTTTTAATTTGAATTTCGAGAAAATGTTTCGATATGCAGTTGTTTAGCCTGCTAACCGCTGCTTATCAAAATTAAAATTTTGTATGGCTTGAAATTACCGCTCATTTTTGGTGATATTTTTTTCTGACGAACCAAGTGTCAAAATTTGCTAAAATAACGGAAAAAATCTTACACACAATTTTTAATTTGAATTTCGAAAAAAACTTTCGGTATGCAGTTGTTTAGCCTGCTAACCGCTGCTGACCAAAATTAAAATTTTGTATGGCTTGAAATTACCGCTAATTTTTGGTGATATTTTTTTCTGACGAACTAATTGTCAAATTTTTTTAAAATAACAGAAAAAATTCCACAAATCTTACACACAGTTTTTAATTTGAATTTCGAGAAAATTTTTCGGTATGCAGTTGTTTAGCCTGCTAACCGCAGCTTATCAAAATTAAAATTTTGTATGGCTTGAAATTACTGCTCATTTTTGGTGATATTTTTTTCTGACGAACCAAGTGTCAAAATTTGCTAAAATAACGGAAAAAATCTTACACACAATTTTTAATTTGAATTTCGAAAAAAACTCTCGGTATGCAGTTGTTTAGCCTGCTAACCGCTGCTGACCAAAATTAAAAGTTTGTATGGCTTGAAATTACCGCTAATTTTTGGTGATATTTTTTTCTGACGAACTAATTGTCAAATTTTTTTAAAATAACGGGAAAAATTCCACAAATCTTACACACAGTTTTTAATTTGAATTTCGAGAAAATTTTTCGGTATGCAGTTGTTAAGCCTGCTAAACCTCTGTTAATCAAAACTAAAAGTTTGTATGGCTTGAAATTACCGCTCCTTTTTGGTGATATTTTTTTCTGACGAACTAATGTCAAATTTTGTTAAAATAACGGAAAAAATTCCACCAATCTTACACACAATTTTTAGTTTGAATTTCGAGAAAATGTTTCGGTATGCAGTTATTTAGACTGCTAACCGCAAGCTTATCAAAATTAAAATTTTGTATGGCTTGAATTACTGCTCATTTTTTGGTGATATTTTTTTCTGTCGAACTTAATGTCAAATTTTGCTAAAATAACGGAAAAATTTCCACCAATCTTACACACAATTTTTAATTTGAATTTCGAGAAAATGTTTCGGTAAGTAGTTCTTTAGCCTGCTAACCGCTGCTTAACAAAATTAAAATTTTGTATGGCTTGAAATTACTGCTCATTTTTGGTGATATCTTTTTCTGACGAACTTAATGTCAAATTTTGCTAAAATAACGGAAAAGTTTCCACCAATCTTACACACAATTTTTAATTTGAATTTCGAGAAAATGTTTCGGTATGCAGTTGTTTAGCCTGCTAACCGCTGCTTATCTAAAATTAAAAATTTTGTATGCTTGAAATTACTGCTCATTTTTGGTGATATTTTTTTCTGACGAACCAAGTGTCAAAATTTGCTAAAATAACGGAAAAAATCTTACACACAATTTTTAATTTGAATTTCGAAAAAAACTTTCGGTATGCAGTTGTTTAGCCTGCTAACCGCTGCTGACCAAAATTAAAATTTTGTATGGCTTGAAATTACCGCTAATTTTTGGTGATATTTTTTTTCTGACGAACTAATTGTCAAATTTTTTTAAAATAACGGAAAAAATTCCACAAATCCTACACACAGTTTTTAATTTGAATTTCAAGAAAATTTTTCGGTATGCAGTTGTTTAGCCTGCTAACCGCAGCTTATCAAAATTAAAATTTTGTATAGCTTGAAATTACTGCTCATTTTTTGGTGATATTTTTTTCTGACGAACCAAGTGTCAAATTTGCTAAAATAACGGAAAAAATCTTAAACACAATTTTTGATTTGAATTTCGAAAAAAACTCTCGGTATGCAGTTGTTTAGCCTGCTAACCGCTGCTGACCAAAATTAAAAGTTTGTATGGCTTGAAATTACCGCTAAGTTTTGGTGATATTTTTTTTCTGACGAACTAATTGTCAAATTTTTTTAAAATAACGGAAAAAAATTCCACAAATCTTACACACAGTTTTTAATTTGAATTTCGAGAAAATTTTTCGGTATGCAGTTGTTAAGCCTGCTAACCACTGTTAATCAAAAATAAAAGTTTGTATGGCTTGAAATTACGGCTCCTTTTTGGTGATATTTTTTTCTGACGAACTAATTGTCAAATTTTCTTAAAATAACGGAAAAAATTCCACCAATCTTACACACAATTTTTAACTTGAATTTTGAGAAAATCTTTCGGTATGCAGTTGTTTAGCCTGCTTACCGCTGCTTATCAAAATTAAAATTTTGTATGGCTTGAAATTACCGCTTATTTTTGGTGATATTTTTTTCTGACGAACTAAATGTCAAATTTTGCTAAAATAAAGGAAAAATTTCCACCAATCTTACACACAATTTTTTAATTTGAATTTCGAGAAAATGATTCGGTACACAGTTGTTTAGCCTGCTAACCGCTGCTCAACAAAAATAAAATTTTGTATGGCTTGAAATTACCGCTCATTTTTGGTGATATTTTTTCCTGACGAACCAAGTGTCCAAATTTTGTTAAAATGACGGAAAAAATCTTACACACAATTTTTAGTTTGAATTTCGAGAAAATTTTTCGGTATGCAGTTGTTTAGCCTGCTAACCACTGTTAATCAAAATAAAAATTTTGTGTGGCTTGAAATTACCGCTCATTTTTGGTGATATCTTTTTCTGACGAACTAAATGTCAGAATTTTGTTAAAATAATGGAAGAAATTTCACCAATCTTACACACAATTTTTAATTTGAATTTCGCGAAAAATGTTTCCGTATGCAGTTGTTTAGCCTGCTAACCGCTGCTCAACAAAAATAAAATTTTGTATGACTTGAAATTACCGCTCATTTTTGGTGATATTTTTTCCTGACGAACCAAGTGTCAAAATTTGTTAAAAATGACGGAAAAAATCTTACACACAATTTTTTAGTTTGAATTTCGAGAAAATTTTTCGGTATGCAGTTGTTTAGCCTGCTAACACTGTTAATCAAAATAAAAATTTTGTGTGGCTTCAAATTACCGCTTATTTTTGGTGATATTTTTTTCTGACGAACTAAATGTCAAATTTTGTTAAAATAATGGAAGAAAATTTCACCAATCTTACACACAATTTTTAATTTTGAATTTCGCGAAAATGTTTCCGTATGCAGTTGTTTAGCCTGCTAACCGCTGCTCAACAAAAATAAAATTTTGTATCGCTTGAAATTACCGCTCATTTTTGGGGATATTTTCTCCTGACGAACCAAGTGGAAAAATTTGTTCAAAGGGCGGAAAAAATTCCACAAATCTTACACACAATTTTTAACTTGAATTTCGAGAAAATCTTTCGGTATGCAGTTGTTTAGCCTGCTTACCGCTGCTTATCAAAATTAAAATTTTGTATGGCTTGAAATCACCGCTCATTTTTGATGATATTTTTTTCTGACGAACTAAATGTCAAATTTTGCTAAAATAATGGAAAAATTTCCACCAATCTTACACACAATTTTTGATTTGAATTTCGAGAAAACTTTTCGGTATGCAGTTGTTTAGCCTGCTCACCGGTGCTTATCAAAATTAAAATTATTTATGGCTTGAAATTACCGCTCATTTGTGGTGATATTTTTTTCTGACGAACAAAATGTCAAGTTTTGTTAAAATAACGGAAAAATTTCCACCAATCTTACACACAATTTTTAATTTGAATTTCGAGAAGAAATCTCTGTACGCAGTTGTTTAGCCTGCTATCCGCTGCTTAACAAAATTAAAATTTTGCATGGCTTGAAATTACCGCTCATTTTTGGTGATATTTTTTTCTGACGAACTAATTGTCAAATTTTGTTAAAATAACGGAAAAAATTCCACAAATCTTACACACAGTTTTTAATTTGAATTTCGAGAAAATCTTTCGGTATGCAGTTGTTAAGCCGACTAACCGCTGCTTATCAAAATTAAAATTTTGAGTGGCTTGAAATTAGCGCTCATTTTTGGAGATATCTTTTTCTGACGAACTAAATGTCAAATTTTGTTAAAATAACGGAAAAAATTCCACCAATCTTACACACAATTTTTAATTTGAATTTCGCGAAAATGTTTCCGTATGCAGTCGTTTAGCCTGCTAACCGCTGCTCAACAAAAATAAAATTTTGTATGGCTTGAAATTACCGCTCATTTTTGGGGATATTTTCTCCTGACGAACCAAGTGTCAAAATTTGTTCAAAGGGCGGAAAAAATTCCACAAATCTTACACACAATTCTTAACTTGAATTTCGAAAAAATCTTTCGGTATGCAGTTGTTTAGCCTGCCTACCGCTGCTTATCAAAATTAAAATTTTGTATGGCTTGAAATCACCGCTCATTTTTGATGATATTTTTTTCTGACGAACTAAATGTCAAATTTTGCTAAAATAATGGAAAAATTTCCAAAAATCTTACACACAATTTTTGATTTGAATTTCGAAAAAACTTTTCGGTATGCAGTTGTTTAGCCTGCTAACCTGTGCTTATCAAAATTAAAATTTTGTATGGCTTGAAATTACCGCTCATTTTTGGTGATATTTTTTTCTGACGAACTTAATGTAAAATTTTGTTAAAATAACGGAAAAATTTCCACCAATCTTACACACAATTGTTAATTTGAATTTCGAGAAGAAATCTGTGTACGCAGTTGTTTAGCCTGCTAACCGCTGCTTATCAAAATTAAAATTTTGAGTGGCTTGAAATTACCGCTCATTTTTGGTGATATCTTTTTCTGACGAACTAAATGTCAAATTTTGTTAAAATAACGGAAAAAATTCCACCAATCTTACACACAATTTTTAATTTGAATTTCGCGAAAATGTTTCCGTATGCAGTCGTTTAGCCTGCTAACCGCTGCTCAACACAAATAAAATTTTGCATGGGTTGAAATTACCGCTCATTTTTGGGGATGTTTTTTTCTGACGAACCAAGTGTCAAAGTTTGTTCAAAGGGCGGAAAAAATTCCACAAATCTTACACACAATTTTTAACTTGAATTTCGAGAAAATCTTTCGGTAGTCAGTTGTTTAGACTGCTAACCGCTGTTTATCAAAATTAAAATTTTGTATGGCTTGAAATTACCGCTCATTTTTGGTGATATTTTTTTCTAACGAACTAAAGGTCAAATTTTGCGAAAATAACGGAAAAATTTCCACCAATCTTACACACAATTTTTGATTTGAATTTCGAGGAAATGTTTCGGTATGCAGTTGTTTAGCCTGCTATCCGCTGCTTAACAAAATTAAAATTTGTATGGCTTGAAATTACCGCTAATTTTTGGTGATATTTTTTCCTGACGAACCAAGTGTCAAAATTTGTTAAAATGACGGAAAAAATCTTACACACAATTTTTAGTTTGAATTTCGAGAAAATTTTTCGGTATGCAGTTGTTTAGCCTGCTAACCACTGTTAATCAAAATAAAAATTTTGTGTGGCTTGAAATTACCGCTCATTTTTGGTGATATCTTTTTCTGACGAACTAAATGTCAAATTTTGTTAAAATAACGGAAAAATTTCCACCAATCTTACACACAATTTTTAATTTGAATTTCAAGAAAATGTTTCGATATGCAGTTGTTTAGCCTGCTAACCGCTGCTTATCAAAATTAAAATTTTGTATGGCTTGAAATTACCGCTCATTTTTGGTGATATTTTTTTCTGACGAACCAAGTGTCAAAATTTGCTAAAATAACGGAAAAAATCTTACACACAATTTTTAATTTGAATTTCGAAAAAAACTTTCGGTATGCAGTTGTTTAGCCTGCTAACCGCTGCTGACCAAAATTAAAATTTTGTATGGCTTGAAATTACCGCTAATTTTTGGTGATATTTTTTTCTGACGAACTAATTGTCAAATTTTTTTAAAATAACAGAAAAAATTCCACAAATCTTACACACAGTTTTTAATTTGAATTTCGAGAAAATTTTTCGGTATGCATTTTTTTAGCCTGCTAACCGCAGCTTATCAAAATTAAAATTTTGTATGGCTTGAAATTACTGCTCATTTTTGGTGATATTTTTTTCTGACGAACCAAGTGTCAAAATTTGCTAAAATAACGGAAAAAATCTTACACACAATTTTTAATTTGAATTTCGAAAAAAACTCTCGGTATGCAGTTGTTTAGCCTGCTAACCGCTGCTGACCAAAATTAAAATTTTGTATGGCTTGAAATTAGCGCTCATTTTTGGTGATATTTTTTTCTGACGAACTAATTGTCAAATTTTTTTAAAATAACGGAAAAAATTCCACAAATCTTACACACAGTTTTTAATTTGAATTTCGAGAAAATTTTTCGGTATGCAGTTGTTAAGCCTGCTAACCGCTGTTAATCAAAAATAAAAGTTTGTATGGCTTGAAATTACCGCTCCTTTTTGGTGATATTTTTTTCTGACGAACTAATTGTCAAATTTTGTTAAAATAACGGAAAAAATTCCACCAATCTTTCACACAATTTTTAATTTGAATTTCGAGAAAATGTTTCGGTATGCAGTTATTTAGCCTGCTAACCGCAGCTTATCAAAATTAAAATTTTGTATGGCTTGAAATTACTGCTCATTTTTGGTGATATTTTTTTCTGTCGAACTTAATGTCAAATTTTGCTAAAATAACGGAAAAATTTCCACCAATCTTACACACAATTTTTAATTTGAATTTCGAGAAAATGTTTCGGTAAGCAGTTCTTTAGCCTGCTAACCGCTGCTTAACAAAATTAAAATTTTGTATGGCTTGAAATGACTGCTTATTTTTGGTGATATCTTTTTCTGACGAACTAAATGTCAAATTTTGTTAAAATAACGGAAAAAATTCCACCAATCTTACACACAATTTTTAATTTGAATTTCGAGAAAATGTTTCGGTAAGCAGTTCTTTAGCCTGCTAACCGCTGCTTAACAAAATTAAAATTTTGTATGGCTTGAAATTACTGCTTATTTTTGGTGATATCTTTTTCTGACGAACTAAATGTCAAATTTTGTTAAAATAACGGAAAAAATTCCACCAATCTTACACACAATTTTTAATTTGAATTTCGCGAAAATGTTTCCGTATGCAGTCGTTTAGCCTGCTAACCGCTGCTCAACACAAATAAAATTTTGCATGGGTTGAAATTACCGCTCATTTTTGGGGATGTTTTTTTCTGACGAACCAAGTGTCAAAGTTTGTTCAAAGGGCGGAAAAAATTCCACAAATCTTACACACAATTTTTAACTTGAATTTCGAGAAAATCTTTCGGTAGTCAGTTGTTTAGACTGCTAACCGCTGTTTATCAAAATTAAAATTTTGTATGGCTTGAAATTACCGCTCATTTTTGGTGATATTTTTTTCTAACGAACTAAAGGTCAAATTTTGCGAAAATAACGGAAAAATTTCCACCAATCTTACACACAATTTTTGATTTGAATTTCGAGGAAATGTTTCGGTATGCAGTTGTTTATCCTGCTAACCGCTGCTTAACAAACTTAAAATTTTGTATGGCTTGAAATTACCGCTCATTTTTGGTGATATTTTTTCCTGACGAACCAAGTGTCAAAATTTGTTCAAAGGGCGGAAAAAATTCGATAAATATTACACACAATTTTTAATTTGAATTTCGGGAAAATCTTTCCGTATGCAGTTGTTTAGCCTGCTAACCGCTGCTTATCAAAATTAAAATTTTGTATGGCTTGAAATTACCGCTCATTTGTGGTGATATTTTTTTCTGACGAACAAAATGTCAAGTTTTGTTAAAATAACGGAAAAATTTCCACCAATCTTACACACAATTTTTAATTTGAATTTCGAGAAGAAATCTCTGTACGCAGTTGTTTAGCCTGCTAACCGCTGCTTAACAAAATTAAAATTTGTATGGCTTGAAATTACCGCTAATTTTTGGTGATATTTTTTCCTGACGAACCAAGTGTCAAAATTTGTTAAAATGACGGAAAAAATCTTACACACAATTTTTAGTTTGAATTTCGAGAAAATTTTTCGGTATGCAGTTGTTTAGCCTGCTAACCACTGTTAATCAAAATAAAAATTTTGTGTGGCTTGAAATTACCGCTCATTTTTGGTGATATCTTTTTCTGACGAACTAAATGTCAAATTTTGTTAAAATAACGGAAAAATTTCCACCAATCTTACACACAATTTTTAATTTGAATTTCAAGAAAATGTTTCGATATGCAGTTGTTTAGCCTGCTAACCGCTGCTTATCAAAATTAAAATTTTGTATGGCTTGAAATTACCGCTCATTTTTGGTGATATTTTTTTCTGACGAACCAAGTGTCAAAATTTGCTAAAATAACGGAAAAAATCTTACACACAATTTTTAATTTGAATTTCGAAAAAAACTTTCGGTATGCAGTTGTTTAGCCTGCTAACCGCTGCTGACCAAAATTAAAATTTTGTATGGCTTGAAATTACCGCTAATTTTTGGTGATATTTTTTTCTGACGAACTAATTGTCAAATTTTTTTAAAATAACAGAAAAAATTCCACAAATCTTACACACAGTTTTTAATTTGAATTTCGAGAAAATTTTTCGGTATGCATTTTTTTAGCCTGCTAACCGCAGCTTATCAAAATTAAAATTTTGTATGGCTTGAAATTACTGCTCATTTTTGGTGATATTTTTTTCTGACGAACCAAGTGTCAAAATTTGCTAAAATAACGGAAAAAATCTTACACACAATTTTTAATTTGAATTTCGAAAAAAACTCTCGGTATGCAGTTGTTTAGCCTGCTAACCGCTGCTGACCAAAATTAAAATTTTGTATGGCTTGAAATTAGCGCTCATTTTTGGTGATATTTTTTTCTGACGAACTAATTGTCAAATTTTTTTAAAATAACGGAAAAAATTCCACAAATCTTACACACAGTTTTTAATTTGAATTTCGAGAAAATTTTTCGGTATGCAGTTGTTAAGCCTGCTAACCGCTGTTAATCAAAAATAAAAGTTTGTATGGCTTGAAATTACCGCTCCTTTTTGGTGATATTTTTTTCTGACGAACTAATTGTCAAATTTTGTTAAAATAACGGAAAAAATTCCACCAATCTTACACACAATTTTTAACTTGAATTTTGAGAAAATCTTTCGGTATGCAGTTATTTAGCCTGCTAACCGCAGCTTATCAAAATTAAAATTTTGTATGGCTTGAAATTACTGCTCATTTTTGGTGATATTTTTTTCTGTCGAACTTAATGTCAAATTTTGCTAAAATAACGGAAAAATTTCCACCAATCTTACACACAATTTTTAATTTGAATTTCGAGAAAATGTTTCGGTAAGCAGTTCTTTAGCCTGCTAACCGCTGCTTAACAAAATTAAAATTTTGTATGGCTTGAAATTACTGCTTATTTTTGGTGATATCTTTTTCTGACGAACTTAATGTCAAATTTTGCTAAAATAACGGAAAAGTTTCCACCAATCTTACACACAATTTTTAATTTGAATTTCGAGAAAATGTTTCGGTATGCAGTTGTTTAGCCTGCTAACCGCTGCTTATCAAAATTAAAATTTTGTATGGCTTGAAATTACTGCTCATTTTTGGTGATATTTTTTTCTGATGAACCAAGTGTCAAAATTTGCTAAAATAACGGAAAAAATCTTACACACAATTTTTAATTTGAATTTCGAAAAAAACTTTCGGTATGCAGTTGTTTAGCCTGCTAACCGCTGCTGACCAAAATTAAAATTTTGTATGGCTTGAAATTACCGCTAATTTTTGGTGATATTTTTTTCTGACGAACTAATTGTCAAATTTTTTTAAAATAACGGAAAAAATTCCACAAATCCTACACACAGTTTTTAATTTGAATTTCGAGAAAATTTTTCGGTATGCAGTTGTTTAGCCTGCTAACCGCAGCTTATCAAAATTAAAATTTTGTATGGCTTGAAATTACTGCTCATTTTTGGTGAAATTTTTTTCTGACGAACCAAGTGTCAAAATTTGCTAAAATAACGGAAAAAATCTTAAACACAATTTTTGATTTGAATTTCGAAAAAAACTCTCGGTATGCAGTTGTTTAGCCTGCTAACCGCTGCTGACCAAAATTAAAAGTTTGTATGGCTTGAAATTACCGCTAATTTTTGGTGATATTTTTTTCAGACGAACTAATTGTCAAATTTTTTTAAAATACCGGAAAAAATTCCACAAATCTTACACACAGTTTTTAATTTGAATTTCGAGAAAATTTTTCGGTATGCAGTTGTTAAGCCTGCTAACCGCTGTTAATCAAAAATAAAAGTTTGTATGGCTTGAAATTACGGCTCCTTTTTGGTGATATTTTTTTCTGACGAACTAATTGTCAAATTTTGTTAAAATAACGGAAAAAATTCCACCAATCTTACACACAATTTTTAACTTGAATTTTGAGGAAATGATTCGGTACACAGTTGTTTAGCCTGCTAACCGCTGCTCAACAAAAATAAAATTTTGTATGGCTTGAAATTACCGCTCATTTTTGGTGATATTTTTTCCTGACGAACCAAGTGTCAAAATTTGTTAAAATGACGGAAAAAATCTTACACACAATTTTTAGTTTGAATTTCGAGAAAATTTTTCGGTATGCAGTTGTTTAGCCTGCTAACCACTGTTAATCAAAATAAAAATTTTGTGTGGCTTGAAATTACCGCTCATTTTTGGTGATATCTTTTTCTGACGAACTAAATGTCAAATTTTGTTAAAATAATGGAAGAAATTTCACCAATCTTACACACAATTTTTAATTTGAATTTCGCGAAAATGTTTCCGTATGCAGTTGTTTAGCCTGCTAACCGCTGCTCAACAAAAATAAAATTTTTTATGGCTTGAAATTACTGCTCATTTTTGGTGATATTTTTTTCTGACGAACCAAGTGTCAAAATTTGCTAAAATAACGGAAAAAATTTTAAACACAATTTTTAATTTGAATTTCGAAAAAAACTCTCGGTATGCAGTTGTTTAGCCTGCTAACCGCTGCTGACCAAAATTAAAAGTTTGTATGGCTTGAAATTACCACTAATTTTTGGTGATATTTTTTTCTGACGAACTAATTGTCAAATTTTTTTAAAATAACGGAAAAAATTCCACAAATCTTACACACAGTTTTTAATTTGAATTTCGAGAAAATTTTTCGGTATGCAGTTGTTAAGCCTGCTAACCGCTGTTAATCAAAAATAAAAGTTTGTATGGCTTGAAATTACGGCTCCTTTTTGGTGATATTTTTTTCTGACGAACTAATTGTCAAATTTTGTTAAAATAACGGAAAAAATTCCACCAATCTTACACACAATTTTTAACTTGAATTTTGAGAAAATATTTCGGTATGCAGTTGTTAAGCCTGCTAACCGCTGTTAATCAAAAATAAAAGTTTGTATGGCTTGAAATTACGGCTCCTTTTTGGTGATATTTTTTTCTGACGAACTAATTGTCAAATTTTGTTAAAATAACGGAAAAAATTCCACCAATCTTACACACAATTTTTAACTTGAATTTTGAGAAAATCTTTCGGTATGCAGTTGTTTAGCCTGCTTACCGCTGCTTATCAAAATTAAAATTTTGTATGGCTTGAAATTACCGCTTATTTTTGGTGATATTTTTTTCTGACGAACTAAATGTCAAATTTTGCTAAAATAAAGGAAAAATTTCCACCAATCTTACACACAATTTTTAATTTGAATTTCGAGAAAATGATTCGGTACACAGTTGTTTAGCCTGCTAACCGCTGCTCAACAAAAATAAAATTTTGTATGGCTTGAAATTACCGCTCATTTTTGGTGATATTTTTTCCTGACGAACCAAGTGTCAAAATTTGTTAAAATGACGGAAAAAATCTTACACACAATTTTTAGTTTGAATTTCGAGAAAATTTTTCGGTATGCAGTTGTTTAGCCTGCTAACCGCTGTTAATCAAAATAAAAATGTTGTGTGGCTTGAAATTACCGCTCATTTTTGGTGATATCTTTTTCTGACGAACTAAATGTCAAATTTTGTTAAAATAATGGAAGAAATTTCACCAATCTTACACACAATTTTTAATTTGAATTTCGCGAAAATGTTTCCGTATGCAGTTGTTTAGCCTGCTAACCGCTGCTCGACAAAAATAAAATTTTGTATCGCTTGAAATTACCGCTCATTTTTGGGGATATTTTCTCCTGACGAACCAAGTGGAAAAATTTGTTCAAAGGGCGGAAAAAATTACACAAATCTTACACACAATTTTTAACTTGAATTTCGAGAAAATCTTTCGGTATGCAGTTGTTTAGCCAGCTTACCGCTGCTTCTCAAAATTAAAATTTTGTATGGCTTGAAATCACCGCTCATTTTTGATGATATTTTTTTCTGACGAACTAAATGTCAAATTTTGCTAAAATAATGGAAAAATGTCCACCAATCTTACACACAATTTTTGATTTGAATTTCGAGAAAACTTTTCGGTATGCAGTTGTTTAGCCTGCTCACCGGTGCTTATCAAAATTAAAATTTTGTATGGCTTGAAATTACCGCTCATTTGTGGTGATATTTTTTTCTGACGAACAAAATGTCAAGTTTTGTTAAAATAACGGAAAAATTTCCACCAATCTTACACACAATTTTTAATTTGAATTTCGAGAAGAAATCTCTGTACGCAGTTGTTTAGCCTGCTATCCGCTGCTTAACAAAATTAAAATTTTGCATGGCTTGAAATTACCGCTCATTTTTGGTGATATTTTTTCCTGACGAACCAAGAGTCAAAATTTGTTAAAATAACGGAAAAAATTCCACAAATCTTACACACAGTTTTTAATTTGAATTTCGAGAAAATCTTTCGGTATGCAGTTGTTAAGCCGACTAACCGCTGCTTATCAAAATTAAAATTTTGAGTGGCTTGAAATTACCGCTCATTTTTGGTGATATCTTTTTCTGACGAACTAAATGTCAAATTTTGTTAAAATAACGGAAAAAATTCCACAAATCTTACACACAGTTTTTAATTTGAATTTCGAGAAAATTTTTCGGTATGCATTTTTTTAGCCTGCTAACCGCAGCTTATCAAAATTAAAATTTTGTATGGCTTGAAATTACTGCTCATTTTTGGTGATATTTTTTTCTGACGAACCAAGTGTCAAAATTTGCTAAAATAACGGAAAAAATCTTACACACAATTTTTAATTTGAATTTCGAAAAAAACTCTCGGTATGCAGTTGTTTAGCCTGCTAACCGCTGCTGACCAAAATTAAAATTTTGTATGGCTTGAAATTAGCGCTCATTTTTGGTGATATTTTTTTCTGACGAACTAATTGTCAAATTTTTTTAAAATAACGGAAAAAATTCCACAAATCTTACACACAGTTTTTAATTTGAATTTCGAGAAAATTTTTCGGTATGCAGTTGTTAAGCCTGCTAACCGCTGTTAATCAAAAATAAAAGTTTGTATGGCTTGAAATTACCGCTCCTTTTTGGTGATATTTTTTTCTGACGAACTAATTGTCAAATTTTGTTAAAATAACGGAAAAAATTCCACCAATCTTTCACACAATTTTTAATTTGAATTTCGAGAAAATGTTTCGGTATGCAGTTATTTAGCCTGCTAACCGCAGCTTATCAAAATTAAAATTTTGTATGGCTTGAAATTACTGCTCATTTTTGGTGATATTTTTTTCTGTCGAACTTAATGTCAAATTTTGCTAAAATAACGGAAAAATTTCCACCAATCTTACACACAATTTTTAATTTGAATTTCGAGAAAATGTTTCGGTAAGCAGTTCTTTAGCCTGCTAACCGCTGCTTAACAAAATTAAAATTTTGTATGGCTTGAAATGACTGCTTATTTTTGGTGATATCTTTTTCTGACGAACTAAATGTCAAATTTTGTTAAAATAACGGAAAAAATTCCACCAATCTTACACACAATTTTTAATTTGAATTTCGAGAAAATGTTTCGGTAAGCAGTTCTTTAGCCTGCTAACCGCTGCTTAACAAAATTAAAATTTTGTATGGCTTGAAATTACTGCTTATTTTTGGTGATATCTTTTTCTGACGAACTAAATGTCAAATTTTGTTAAAATAACGGAAAAAATTCCACCAATCTTACACACAATTTTTAATTTGAATTTCGCGAAAATGTTTCCGTATGCAGTCGTTTAGCCTGCTAACCGCTGCTCAACACAAATAAAATTTTGCATGGGTTGAAATTACCGCTCATTTTTGGGGATGTTTTTTTCTGACGAACCAAGTGTCAAAGTTTGTTCAAAGGGCGGAAAAAATTCCACAAATCTTACACACAATTTTTAACTTGAATTTCGAGAAAATCTTTCGGTAGTCAGTTGTTTAGACTGCTAACCGCTGTTTATCAAAATTAAAATTTTGTATGGCTTGAAATTACCGCTCATTTTTGGTGATATTTTTTTCTAACGAACTAAAGGTCAAATTTTGCGAAAATAACGGAAAAATTTCCACCAATCTTACACACAATTTTTGATTTGAATTTCGAGGAAATGTTTCGGTATGCAGTTGTTTATCCTGCTAACCGCTGCTTAACAAACTTAAAATTTTGTATGGCTTGAAATTACCGCTCATTTTTGGTGATATTTTTTCCTGACGAACCAAGTGTCAAAATTTGTTCAAAGGGCGGAAAAAATTCGATAAATATTACACACAATTTTTAATTTGAATTTCGGGAAAATCTTTCCGTATGCAGTTGTTTAGCCTGCTAACCGCTGCTTATCAAAATTAAAATTTTGTATGGCTTGAAATTACCGCTCATTTGTGGTGATATTTTTTTCTGACGAACAAAATGTCAAGTTTTGTTAAAATAACGGAAAAATTTCCACCAATCTTACACACAATTTTTAATTTGAATTTCGAGAAGAAATCTCTGTACGCAGTTGTTTAGCCTGCTAACCGCTGCTTAACAAAATTAAAATTTGTATGGCTTGAAATTACCGCTAATTTTTGGTGATATTTTTTCCTGACGAACCAAGTGTCAAAATTTGTTAAAATGACGGAAAAAATCTTACACACAATTTTTAGTTTGAATTTCGAGAAAATTTTTCGGTATGCAGTTGTTTAGCCTGCTAACCACTGTTAATCAAAATAAAAATTTTGTGTGGCTTGAAATTACCGCTCATTTTTGGTGATATCTTTTTCTGACGAACTAAATGTCAAATTTTGTTAAAATAACGGAAAAATTTCCACCAATCTTACACACAATTTTTAATTTGAATTTCAAGAAAATGTTTCGATATGCAGTTGTTTAGCCTGCTAACCGCTGCTTATCAAAATTAAAATTTTGTATGGCTTGAAATTACCGCTCATTTTTGGTGATATTTTTTTCTGACGAACCAAGTGTCAAAATTTGCTAAAATAACGGAAAAAATCTTACACACAATTTTTAATTTGAATTTCGAAAAAAACTTTCGGTATGCAGTTGTTTAGCCTGCTAACCGCTGCTGACCAAAATTAAAATTTTGTATGGCTTGAAATTACCGCTAATTTTTGGTGATATTTTTTTCTGACGAACTAATTGTCAAATTTTTTTAAAATAACAGAAAAAATTCCACAAATCTTACACACAGTTTTTAATTTGAATTTCGAGAAAATTTTTCGGTATGCATTTTTTTAGCCTGCTAACCGCAGCTTATCAAAATTAAAATTTTGTATGGCTTGAAATTACTGCTCATTTTTGGTGATATTTTTTTCTGACGAACCAAGTGTCAAAATTTGCTAAAATAACGGAAAAAATCTTACACACAATTTTTAATTTGAATTTCGAAAAAAACTCTCGGTATGCAGTTGTTTAGCCTGCTAACCGCTGCTGACCAAAATTAAAATTTTGTATGGCTTGAAATTAGCGCTCATTTTTGGTGATATTTTTTTCTGACGAACTAATTGTCAAATTTTTTTAAAATAACGGAAAAAATTCCACAAATCTTACACACAGTTTTTAATTTGAATTTCGAGAAAATTTTTCGGTATGCAGTTGTTAAGCCTGCTAACCGCTGTTAATCAAAAATAAAAGTTTGTATGGCTTGAAATTACCGCTCCTTTTTGGTGATATTTTTTTCTGACGAACTAATTGTCAAATTTTGTTAAAATAACGGAAAAAATTCCACCAATCTTACACACAATTTTTAACTTGAATTTTGAGAAAATCTTTCGGTATGCAGTTATTTAGCCTGCTAACCGCAGCTTATCAAAATTAAAATTTTGTATGGCTTGAAATTACTGCTCATTTTTGGTGATATTTTTTTCTGTCGAACTTAATGTCAAATTTTGCTAAAATAACGGAAAAATTTCCACCAATCTTACACACAATTTTTAATTTGAATTTCGAGAAAATGTTTCGGTAAGCAGTTCTTTAGCCTGCTAACCGCTGCTTAACAAAATTAAAATTTTGTATGGCTTGAAATTACTGCTTATTTTTGGTGATATCTTTTTCTGACGAACTTAATGTCAAATTTTGCTAAAATAACGGAAAAGTTTCCACCAATCTTACACACAATTTTTAATTTGAATTTCGAGAAAATGTTTCGGTATGCAGTTGTTTAGCCTGCTAACCGCTGCTTATCAAAATTAAAATTTTGTATGGCTTGAAATTACTGCTCATTTTTGGTGATATTTTTTTCTGATGAACCAAGTGTCAAAATTTGCTAAAATAACGGAAAAAATCTTACACACAATTTTTAATTTGAATTTCGAAAAAAACTTTCGGTATGCAGTTGTTTAGCCTGCTAACCGCTGCTGACCAAAATTAAAATTTTGTATGGCTTGAAATTACCGCTAATTTTTGGTGATATTTTTTTCTGACGAACTAATTGTCAAATTTTTTTAAAATAACGGAAAAAATTCCACAAATCCTACACACAGTTTTTAATTTGAATTTCGAGAAAATTTTTCGGTATGCAGTTGTTTAGCCTGCTAACCGCAGCTTATCAAAATTAAAATTTTGTATGGCTTGAAATTACTGCTCATTTTTGGTGAAATTTTTTTCTGACGAACCAAGTGTCAAAATTTGCTAAAATAACGGAAAAAATCTTAAACACAATTTTTGATTTGAATTTCGAAAAAAACTCTCGGTATGCAGTTGTTTAGCCTGCTAACCGCTGCTGACCAAAATTAAAAGTTTGTATGGCTTGAAATTACCGCTAATTTTTGGTGATATTTTTTTCAGACGAACTAATTGTCAAATTTTTTTAAAATACCGGAAAAAATTCCACAAATCTTACACACAGTTTTTAATTTGAATTTCGAGAAAATTTTTCGGTATGCAGTTGTTAAGCCTGCTAACCGCTGTTAATCAAAAATAAAAGTTTGTATGGCTTGAAATTACGGCTCCTTTTTGGTGATATTTTTTTCTGACGAACTAATTGTCAAATTTTGTTAAAATAACGGAAAAAATTCCACCAATCTTACACACAATTTTTAACTTGAATTTTGAGGAAATGATTCGGTACACAGTTGTTTAGCCTGCTAACCGCTGCTCAACAAAAATAAAATTTTGTATGGCTTGAAATTACCGCTCATTTTTGGTGATATTTTTTCCTGACGAACCAAGTGTCAAAATTTGTTAAAATGACGGAAAAAAATCTTACACACAATTTTTAGTTTGAATTTCGAGAAAATTTTTCGGTATGCAGTTGTTTAGCCTGCTAACCACTGTTAATCAAAATAAAAATTTTGTGTGGCTTGAAATTACCGCTCATTTTTGGTGATATCTTTTTCTGACGAACTAAATGTCAAATTTTGTTAAAATAATGGAAGAAATTTCACCAATCTTACACACAATTTTTAATTTGAATTTCGCGAAAATGTTTCCGTATGCAGTTGTTTAGCCTGCTAACCGCTGCTCAACAAAAATAAAATTTTTTATGGCTTGAAATTACTGCTCATTTTTGGTGATATTTTTTTCTGACGAACCAAGTGTCAAAATTTGCTAAAATAACGGAAAAAATTTTAAACACAATTTTTAATTTGAATTTCGAAAAAAACTCTCGGTATGCAGTTGTTTAGCCTGCTAACCGCTGCTGACCAAAATTAAAAGTTTGTATGGCTTGAAATTACCACTAATTTTTGGTGATATTTTTTTCTGACGAACTAATTGTCAAATTTTTTTAAAATAACGGAAAAAATTCCACAAATCTTACACACAGTTTTTAATTTGAATTTCGAGAAAATTTTTCGGTATGCAGTTGTTAAGCCTGCTAACCGCTGTTAATCAAAAATAAAAGTTTGTATGGCTTGAAATTACGGCTCCTTTTTGGTGATATTTTTTTCTGACGAACTAATTGTCAAATTTTGTTAAAATAACGGAAAAAATTCCACCAATCTTACACACAATTTTTAACTTGAATTTTGAGAAAATATTTCGGTATGCAGTTGTTAAGCCTGCTAACCGCTGTTAATCAAAAATAAAAGTTTGTATGGCTTGAAATTACGGCTCCTTTTTGGTGATATTTTTTTCTGACGAACTAATTGTCAAATTTTGTTAAAATAACGGAAAAAATTCCACCAATCTTACACACAATTTTTAACTTGAATTTTGAGAAAATCTTTCGGTATGCAGTTGTTTAGCCTGCTTACCGCTGCTTATCAAAATTAAAATTTTGTATGGCTTGAAATTACCGCTTATTTTTGGTGATATTTTTTTCTGACGAACTAAATGTCAAATTTTGCTAAAATAAAGGAAAAATTTCCACCAATCTTACACACAATTTTTAATTTGAATTTCGAGAAAATGATTCGGTACACAGTTGTTTAGCCTGCTAACCGCTGCTCAACAAAAATAAAATTTTGTATGGCTTGAAATTACCGCTCATTTTTGGTGATATTTTTTCCTGACGAACCAAGTGTCAAAATTTGTTAAAATGACGGAAAAAATCTTACACACAATTTTTAACTTGAATTTCGAGAAAATCTTTCGGTATGCAGTTGTTTAGCCAGCTTACCGCTGCTTCTCAAAATTAAAATTTTGTATGGCTTGAAATCACCGCTCATTTTTGATGATATTTTTTTCTGACGAACTAAATGTCAAATTTTGCTAAAATAATGGAAAAATGTCCACCAATCTTACACACAATTTTTGATTTGAATTTCGAGAAAACTTTTCGGTATGCAGTTGTTTAGCCTGCTCACCGGTGCTTATCAAAATTAAAATTTTGTATGGCTTGAAATTACCGCTCATTTGTGGTGATATTTTTTTCTGACGAACAAAATGTCAAGTTTTGTTAAAATAACGGAAAAATTTCCACCAATCTTACACACAATTTTTAATTTGAATTTCGAGAAGAAATCTCTGTACGCAGTTGTTTAGCCTGCTATCCGCTGCTTAACAAAATTAAAATTTTGCATGGCTTGAAATTACCGCTCATTTTTGGTGATATTTTTTCCTGACGAACCAAGAGTCAAAATTTGTTAAAATAACGGAAAAAATTCCACAAATCTTACACACAGTTTTTAATTTGAATTTCGAGAAAATCTTTCGGTATGCAGTTGTTAAGCCGACTAACCGCTGCTTATCAAAATTAAAATTTTGAGTGGCTTGAAATTACCGCTCATTTTTGGTGATATCTTTTTCTGACGAACTAAATGTCAAATTTTGTTAAAATAACGGAAAAAATTCCACCAATCTTACACACAATTTTTAATTTGAATTTAGAGAAAATGTTTCGATATGTAGTTGTTTAGCCTGCTAACCGCTGCTTATCAAAATTAAAATTTTGTATGGCTTGAAATTACCGCTCATTTTTGGTGATATTTTTTTCTGACGAACCAAGTGTCAAAATTTGCTAAAATAACGGAAAAAATCTTACACACAATTTTTAATTTGAATTTCGAAAAAAACTTTCGGTATGCAGTTGTTTAGCCTGCTAACCGCTGCTGACCAAAATTAAAATTTTGTATGGCTTGAAATTACCGCTAATTTTTGGTGATATTTTTTTCTGACGAACTAATTGTCAAATTTTTTTAAAATAACAGAACAAATTCCACAAATCTTACACACAGTTTTTAATTTGAATTTCGAGAAAATTTTTCGGTATGCAGTTGTTTAGCCTGCTAACCGCAGCTTATCAAAATTAAAATTTTGTATGGCTTGAAATTACTGCTCATTTTTGGTGATATTTTTTTCTGACGAACCAAGTGTCAAAATTTGCTAAAATAACGGAAAAAATCTTACACACAATTTTTAATTTGAATTTCGAAAAAAACTCTCGGTATGCAGTTGTTTAGCCTGCTAACCGCTGCTGACCAAAATTAAAAGTTTGTATGGCTTGAAATTACCGCTAATTTTTGGTGATATTTTTTTCTGACGAACTAATTGTCAAATTTTTTTAAAATAACGGAAAAAATTCCACAAATCTTACACACAGTTTTTAATTTGAATTTCGAGAAAATTTTTCGGTATGCAGTTGTTAAGCCTCCTAACCGCTGTTAATCAAAAATAAAAGTTTGTATGGCTGGAAATTACCGCTCCTTTTTGGTGATATTTTTTTCTGACGAACTAATTGTCAAATTTTGTTAAAATAACGGAAAAAATTCCACCAATCTTACACACAATTTTTAATTTGAATTTCGAGAAAATGTTTCGGTATGCAGTTATTTAGCCTGCTAACCGCAGCTTATCAAAATTAAAATTTTGTATGGCTTGAAATTACTGCTCATTTTTGGTGATATTTTTTTCTGTCGAACTTAATGTCAAATTTTGCTAAAATAACGGAAAAATTTCCACCAATCTTACACACAATTTTTAATTTGAATTTCGAGAAAATGTTTCGGTAAGCAGTTCTTTAGCCTGCTAACCGCTGCTTAACAAAATTAAAATTTTGTATGGCTTGAAATTACTGCTCATTTTTGGTGATATCTTTTTCTGACGAACTTAATGTCAAATTTTGCTAAAATAACGGAAAAGTTTCCACCAATCTTACACACAATTTTTAATTTGAATTTCTAGAAAATGTTTCGGTATGCAGTTGTTTAGCCTGCTAACCGCTGCTTATCAAAATTAAAATTTTGTATGGCTTGAAATTACTGCTCATTTTTGGTGATATTTTTTTCTGACGAACCAAGTGTCAAAATTTGCTAAAATAACGGAAAAAATCTTACACACAATTTTTAATTTGAATTTCGAAAAAAACTTTCGGTATGCAGTTGTTTAGCCTGCTAACCGCTGCTGACCAAAATTAAAATTTTGTATGGCTTGAAATTACCGCTAATTTTTGGTGATATTTTTTTCTGACGAACTAATTGTCAAATTTTTTTAAAATAACGGAAAAAATTCCACAAATCCTACACACAGTTTTTAATTTGAATTTCGAGAAAATTTTTCGGTATGCAGTTGTTTAGCCTGCTAACCGCAGCTTATCAAAATTAAAATTTTGTATGGCTTGAAATTACTGCTCATTTTTGGTGATATTTTTTTCTGACGAACCAAGTGTCAAAATTTGCTAAAATAACGGAAAAAATCTTAAACACAATTTTTGATTTGAATTTCGAAAAAAACTTTCGGTATGCAGTTGTTTAGCCTGCTAACCGCTGCTGACCAAAATTAAAAGTTTGTATGGCTTGAAATTACCGCTAATTTTTGGTGATATTTTTTTCAGACGAACTAATTGTCAAATTTTTTTAAAATAACGGAAAAAATTCCACAAATCTTACACACAGTTTTTAATTTGAATTTCGAGAAAATTTTTCGGTATGCAGCTGTTAAGCCTGCTAACCGCTGTTAATCAAAAATAAAAGTTTGTATGGCTTGAAATTACGGCTCCTTTTTGGTGATATTTTTTTCTGACGAACTAATTGTCAAATTTTGTTAAAATAACGGAAAAAATTCTACCAATCTTACACACAATTTTTAACTTGAATTTTGAGAAAATGATTCGGTACACAGTTGTTTAGCCTGCTAACCGCTGCTCAACAAAAATAAAATTTTGTATGGCTTGAAATTACCGCTCATTTTTGGTGATATTTTTTCCTGACGAACCAAGTGTCAAAATTTGTTAAAATGACGGAAAAAATCTTACACACAATTTTTAGTTTGAATTTCGAGAAAATTTTTCGGTATGCAGTTGTTTAGCCTGCTAACCACTGTTAATCAAAATAAAAATTTTGTGTGGCTTGAAATTACCGCTCATTTTTGGTGATATCTTTTTCTGACGAACTAAATGTCAAATTTTGTTAAAATAATGGAAGAAATTTCACCAATCTTACACACAATTTTTAATTTGAATTTCGCGAAAATGTTTCCGTATGCAGTTGTTTAGCCTGCTAACCGCTGCTCAACAAAAATAAAATTTTTTATGGCTTGAAATTACTGCTCATTTTTGGTGATATTTTTTTCTGACGAACCAAGTGTCAAAATTTGCTAAAATAACGGAAAAAATCTTAAACACAATTTTTAATTTGAATTTCGAAAAAAACTCTCGGTATGCAGTTGTTTAGCCTGCTAACCGCTGCTGACCAAAATTAAAAGTTTGTATGGCTTGAAATTACCGCTAATTTTTGGTGATATTTTTTTCTGACGAACTAATTGTCAAATTTTTTTAAAATAACGGAAAAAATTCCACAAATCTTACACACAGTTTTTAATTTGAATTTCGAGAAAATTTTTCGGTATGCAGTTGTTAAGCCTGCTAACCGCTGTTAATCAAAAATAAAAGTTTGTATGGCTTGAAATTACGGCTCCTTTTTGGTGATATTTTTTTCTGACGAACTAATTGTCAAATTTTGTTAAAATAACGGAAAAAATTCCACCAATCTTACACACAATTTTTAACTTGAATTTTGAGAAAATCTTTCGGTATGCAGTTGTTAAGCCTGCTAACCGCTGTTAATCAAAAATAAAAGTTTGTATGGCTTGAAATTACGGCTCCTTTTTGGTGATATTTTTTTCTGACGAACTAATTGTCAAATTTTGTTAAAATAACGGAAAAAATTCCACCAATCTTACACACAATTTTTAACTTGAATTTTGAGAAAATCTTTCGGTATGCAGTTGTTTAGCCTGCTTACTGTTTATCAAAATTAAAATTTTGTATGGCTTGAAATTACCGCTTATTTTTGGTGATATTTTTTTCTGACGAACTAAATGTCAAATTTTGCTAAAATAAAGGAAAAATTTCCACCAATCTTACACACAATTTTTAATTTGAATTTCGAGAAAATGATTCGGTACACAGTTGTTTAGCCTGCTAACCGCTGCTCAACAAAAATAAAATTTTGTATGGCTTGAAATTACCGCTCATTTTTGGTGATATTTTTTCCTGACGAACCAAGTGTCAAAATTTGTTAAAATGACGGAAAAAATCTTACACACAATTTTTAGTTTGAATTTCGAGAAAATCTTTCGGTATGCAGTTGTTTAGCCTGCTTACCGCTGCTTATCAAAATTAAAATTTTGTGTGGCTTGAAATCACCGCTCATTTTTGATGATATTTTTTTCTGACGAACTAATTGTCAAATTTTTTTAAAATAACGGAAAAAATTCCACAAATCCTACACACAGTTTTTAATTTGAATTTCGAGAAAATTTTTCGGTATGCAGTTGTTTAGCCTGCTAACCGCTGCTCAACAAAAATAAAATTTTGTATCGCTTGAAATTACCGCTCATTTTTGGTGATATTTTCTCCTGACGAACCAAGTGGAAAAATTTGTTCAAAGGGCGGAAAAAATTCCACAAATCTTACACACAATTTTTAACTTGAATTTCGAGAAAATCTTTCGGTATGCAGTTGTTTAGCCTGCTTACCGCTGCTTATCAAAATTAAAATTTTGTATGGCTTGAAATCACCACTCATTTTTGATGATATTTTTTTCTGACGAACTAAATGTCAAATTTTGCTAAAATAATGGAAAAATTTCCACCAATCTTACACACAATTTTTGATTTGAATTTCGAGAAAACTTTTCGGTATGCAGTTGTTTAGCCTGCTCACCGGTGCTTATCAAAATTAAAATTTTGTATGGCTTGAAATTACCGCTCATTTGTGGTGATATTTTTTTCTGACGAACAAAATGTCAAGTTTTGTTAAAATAACGGAAAAATTTCCACCAATCTTACACACAATTTTTAATTTGAATTTCGAGAAGAAATCTCTGTACGCAGTTGTTTAGCCTGCTATCCGCTGCTTAACAAAATTAAAATTTTGCATGGCTTGAAATTACCGCTCATTTTTGGTGATATTTTTTCCTGACGAACTAATTGTCAAATTTTGTTAAAATAACGGAAAAAATTCCACAAATCTTACACACAGTTTTTAATTTGAATTTCGAGAAAATCTTTCGGTATGCAGTTGTTAAGCCTGCTAACCGCTGCTTATCAAAATTAAAATTTTGAGTGGCTTGAAATTACCGCTCATTTTTGGTGATATCTTTTTCTGACGAACTAAATGTCAAATTTTGTTAAAATAACGGAAAAAATTCCACCAATCTTACACACAATTTTTAATTTGAATTTCGAGAAAATGTTTCGATACGCAGTTGTTTAGCCTGCTAACCGCTGCTTATCAAAATTAAAATTTTGTATGGCTTGAAATTACCGCTCATTTTTGGTGATATTTTTTTCTGACGAACCAAGTGTCAAAATTTGCTAAAATAACGGAAAAAATCTTACACACAATTTTTAATTTGAATTTCGAAAAAAACTTTCGGTATGCAGTTGTTTAGCCTGCTAACCGCTGCTGACCAAAATTAAAATTTTGTATGGCTTGAAATTACCGCTAATTTTTGGTGATATTTTTTTCTGACGAACTAATTGTCAAATTTTTTTAAAATAACAGAAAAAATTCCACAAATCCTACACACAGTTTTTAATTTGAATTTCGAGAAAATTTTTCGGTATGCAGTTGTTTAGCCTGCTAACCGCAGCTTATCAAAATTAAAATTTTGTATGGCTTGAAATTACTGCTCATTTTTGGTGATATTTTTTTCTGACGAACCAAGAGTCAAAATTTGCTAAAATAACGGAAAAAATCTTAAACACAATTTTTGATTTGAATTTCGAAAAAAACTCTCGGTATGCAGTTGTTTAGCCTGCTAACCGCTGCTGACCAAAATTAAAAGTTTGTATGGCTTGAAATTACCGCTAATTTTTGGTGATATTTTTTTCAGACGAACTAATTGTCAAATTTTTTTAAAATAACGGAAAAAATTCCACAAATCTTACACACAGTTTTTAATTTGAATTTCGAGAAAATTTTTCGGTATGCAGTTGTTAAGCCTGCTAACCGCTGTTAATCAAAAATAAAAGTTTGTATGGCTTGAAATTACGGCTCCTTTTTGGTGATATTTTTTTCTGACGAACTAATTGTCAAATTTTGTTAAAATAACGGAAAAAATTCCACCAATCTTACACACAATTTTTAACTTGAATTTTGAGAAAATGATTCGGTACACAGTTGTTTAGCCTGCTAACCGCTGCTCAACAAAAATAAAATTTTGTATGGCTTGAAATTACCGCTCATTTTTGGTGATATTTTTTCCTGACGAACCAAGTGTCAAAATTTGTTAAAATGACGGAAAAAATCTTACACACAATTTTTAGTTTGAATTTCGAGAAAATTTTTCGGTATGCAGTTGTTTAGCCTGCTAACCACTGTTAATCAAAATAAAAATTTTGTGTGGCTTGAAATTACCGCTCATTTTTGGTGATATCTTTTTCTGACGAACTAAATGTCAAATTTTGTTAAAATAATGGAAGAAATTTCACCAATCTTACACACAATTTTTAATTTGAATTTCGCGAAAATGTTTCCGTATGCAGTTGTTTAGCCTGCTAACCGCTGCTCAACAAAAATAAAATTTTGTATGGCTTGAAATTACTGCTCATTTTTGGTGATATTTTTTTCTGACGAACCAAGTGTCAAAATTTGCTAAAATAACGGAAAAAATCTTAAACACAATTTTTAATTTGAATTTCGAAAAAAACTCTCGGTATGCAGTTGTTTAGCCTGCTAACCGCTGCTGACCAAAATTAAAAGTTTGTATGGCTTGAAATTACCGCTAATTTTTGGTGATATTTTTTTCTGACGAACTAATTGTCAAATTTTTTTAAAATAACGGAAAAAATTCCACAAATCTTACACACAGTTTTTAATTTGAATTTCGAGACAATTTTTCGGTATGCAGTTGTTAAGCCTGCTAACCGCTGTTAATCAAAAATAAAAGTTTGTATGGCTTGAAATTACGGCTCCTTTTTGGTGATATTTTTTTCTGACGAACTAATTGTCAAATTTTGTTAAAATAACGGAAAAAATTCCACCAATCTTACACACAATTTTTAACTTGAATTTTGAGAAAATCTTTCGGTATGCAGTTGTTAAGCCTGCTAACCGCTGTTAATCAAAAATAAAAGTTTGTATGGCTTGAAATTACGGCTCCTTTTTGGTGATATTTTTTTCTGACGAACTAATTGTCAAATTTTGTTAAAATAACGGAAAAAATTCCACCAATCTTACACACAATTTTTAACTTGAATTTTGAGAAAATCTTTCGGTATGCAGTTGTTTAGCCTGCTTACCGCTGCTTATCAAAATTAAAATTTTGTATGGCTTGAAATTACCGCTTATTTTTGGTGATATTTTTTTCTGACGAACTAAATGTCAAATTTTGCTAAAATAAAGGAAAAATTTCCACCAATCTTACACACAATTTTTAATTTGAATTTCGAGAAAATGATTCGGTACACAGTTGTTTAGCCTGCTAACCGCTGCTCAACAAAAATAAAATTTTGTATGGCTTGAAATTACCGCTCATTTTTGGTGATATTTTTTCCTGACGAACCAAGTGTCAAAATTTGTTAAAATGACGGAAAAAATCTTACACACAATTTTTAGTTTGAATTTCGAGAAAATTTTTCGGTATGCAGTTGTTTAGCCTGCTAACCACTGTTAATCAAAATAAAAATTTTGTGTGGCTTGAAATTACCGCTCATTTTTGGTGATATCTTTTTCTGACGAACTAAATGTCAAATTTTGTTAAAATAATGGAAGAAATTCCACCAATCTTACACACAATTTTTAATTTGAATTTCGCGAAAATGTTTCCGTATGCAGTTGTTTAGCCTGCTAACCGCTGCTCAACAAAAATAAAATTTTGTATCGCTTGCAATTACCGCTCATTTTTGGGGATATTTTCTCCTGACGAACCAAGTGGAAAAATTTGTTCAAAGGGCGGAAAAAATTCCACAAATCTTACACACAATTTTTAACTTGAATTTCGAGAAAATCTTTCGGTATGCAGTTGTTTAGCCTGCTTACCGCTGCTTATCAAAATTAAAATTTTGTATGGCTTGAAATCACCGCTCATTTTTGATGATATTTTTTTCTGACGAACTAAATGTCAAATTTTGCTAAAATAATGGAAAAATTTCCACCAATCTTACACACAATTTTTGATTTGAATTTCGAGAAAACTTTTCGGTATGCAGTTGTTTAGCCTGCTCACCGGTGCTTATCAAAATTAAAATTTTGTATGGCTTGAAATTACCGCTCATTAGTGATGATATTTTTTTCTGACGAACAAAATGTCAAGTTTTGTTAAAATAACGGAAAAATTTCCACCAATCTTACACACAATTTTTAATTTGAATTTCGAGAAGAAATCTCTGTACGCAGTTGTTTAGCCTGCTATCCGCTGCTTAACAAAATTAAAATTTTGCATGGCTTGAAATTACCGCTCATTTTTGGTGATATTTTTTTCTGACGAACTAATTGTCAAATTTTGTTAAAATAACGGAAAAAATTCCACAAATCTTACACACAGTTTTTAATTTGAATTTCGAGAAAATCTTTCGGTATGCAGTTGTTAAGCCGACTAACCGCTGCTTATCAAAATTAAAATTTTGAGTGGCTTGAAATTACCGCTCATTTTTGGTGATATCTTTTTCTGACGAACTAAATGTCAAATTTTGTTAAAATAACGGAAAAAATTCCACCAATCTTACACACAATTGTTAATTTGAATTTCGAGAAGAAATCTCAGTACGCAGTTGTTTAGCCTGCTAACCGCTGCTTATCAAAATTAAAATTTTGAGTGGCTTGAAATTACCGCTCATTTTTGGTGATATCTTTTTCTGACGAACTAAATGTCAAATTTTGTTAAAATAACGGAAAAAATTCCACCAATCTTACACACAATTTTTAATTTGAATTTCGCGAAAATGTTTCCGTATGCAGTTGTTTAGCCTGCTAACCGCTGCTCAACAAAAATAAAATTTTGTATGGCTTGAAATTACTGCTCATTTTTGGTGATATTTTTTTCTGACGAACCAAGTGTCAAAATTTGCTAAAATAAATGAAAAAATCTTAAACACAATTTTTAATTTGAATTTCGCAAAAAACTCTCGGTATGCAGTTGTTTAGCCTGCTAACCGCTGCTGACCAAAATTAAAAGTATGTATGGCTTGAAATTACCGCTAATTTTTGGTGATATTTTTTTCTGACGAACTAATTGCCAAATTTTTTTAAAATAACGGAAAAAATTCCACAAATCTTACACACAGTTTTTAATTTGAATTTTGAGAAAATGATTCGGTACACAGTTGTTTAGCCTGCTAACCGCTGCTCAACAAAAATAAAATTTTGTATGGCTTGAAATTACCGCTCATTTTTGGTGATATTTTTTCCTGACGAACCAAGTGTCAAAATTTGTTAAAATGACGCTGCTGACCAAAATTAAAAGTATGTATGGCTTGAAATTACCGCTAATTTTTGGTGATATTTTTTTCTGACGAACTAATTGCCAAATTTTTTTAAAATAACGGAAAAAATTCCACAAATCTTACACACAGTTTTTAATTTGAATTTTGAGAAAATGATTCGGTACACAGTTGTTTAGCCTGCTAACCGCTGCTCAACAAAAATAAAATTTTGTATGGCTTGAAATTACCGGTCATTTTTGGTGATATTTTTTCCTGACGAACCAAGTGTCAAAATTTGTTAAAATGACGGAAAATATCTTACACACAATTTCTAGTTTGAATTTCGAGAAAATTTTTCGGTATGCAGTTGTTTAGCCTGCTAACCACTGTTAATCAAAATAAAAATTTTGTGTGGCTTGAAATTACCGCTCATTTTTGGTGATATCTTTTTCTGACGAACTAAATGTCAAATTTTGTTAAAATAATGGAAGAAATTTCACCAATCTTACACACAATTTTTAATTTGAATTTCGCGAAAATGTTTCCGTATGCAGTTGTTTAGCCTGCTAACCGCTGCTCAACAAAAATAAAATTTTGTATGGCTTGAAATTACTGCTCATTTTTGGTGATATTTTTTTCTGACGAACCAAGTGTCAAAATTTGCTAAAATAACGGAAAAAATCTTAAACACAATTTTTAATTTGAATTTCGAAAAAAACTCTCGGTATGCAGTTGTTTAGCCTGCTAACCGCTGCTGACCAAAATTAAAAGTTTGTATGGCTTGAAATTACCGCTAATTTTTGGTGATATTTTTTTCTGACGAACTAATTGTCAAATTTTTTTAAAATAACGGAAAAAATTCCACAAATCTTACACACAGTTTTTAATTTGAATTTCGAGACAATTTTTCGGTATGCAGTTGTTAAGCCTGCTAACCGCTGTTAATCAAAAATAAAAGTTTGTATGGCTTGAAATTACGGCTCCTTTTTGGTGATATTTTTTTCTGACGAACTAATTGTCAAATTTTGTTAAAATAATGGAAAAAATTCCACCAATCTTACACACAATTTTTAACTTGAATTTTGAGAAAATCTTTCGGTATGCAGTTGTTAAGCCTGCTAACCGCTGTTAATCAAAAATAAAAGTTTGTATGGCTTGAAATTACGGCTCCTTTTTGGTGATATTTTTTTCTGACGAACTAATTGTCAAATTTTGTTAAAATAACGGAAAAAATTCCACCAATCTTACACACAATTTTTAACTTGTATTTTGAGAAAATCTTTCGGTATGCAGTTGTTTAGCCTGCTTACCGCTGCTTATCAAAATTAAAAGTTTGTATGGCTTGAAATTACCGCTTATTTTTGGTGATATTTTTTTCTGACGAACTAAATGTCAAATTTTGCTAAAATAAAGGAAAAATTTCCACCAATCTTACACACAATTTTTAATTTGAATTTCGAGAAAATGATTCGGTACACAGTTGTTTAGCCTGCTAACCGCTGCTCAACAAAAATAAAATTTTGTATGGCTTGAAATTACCGCTCATTTTTGGTGATATTTTTTCCTGACGAACCAAGTGTCAAAATTTGTTAAAATGACGGAAAAAATCTTACACACAATTTTTAGTTTGAATTTCGAGAAAATTTTTCGGTATGCAGTTGTTTAGCCTGCTAACCACTGTTAATCAAAATAAAAATTTTGTGTGGCTTGAAATTACCGCTCATTTTTGGTGATATCTTTTTCTGACGAACTAAATGTCAAATTTTGTTAAAATAATGGAAGAAATTCCACCAATCTTACACACAATTTTTAATTTGAATTTCGCGAAAATGTTTCCGTATGCAGTTGTTTAGCCTGCTAACCGCTGCTCAACAAAAATAAAATTTTGTATCGCATGAAATTACCGCTCATTTTTGGGGATATTTTCTCCTGACGAACCAAGTGGAAAAATTTGTTCAAAGGGCGGAAAAAATTCCACAAATCTTACACACAATTTTTAACTTGAATTTCGAGAAAATCTTTCGGTATGCAGTTGTTTAGCCTGCTTACCGCTGCTTATCAAAATTAAAATTTTGTATGGCTTGAAATCACCGCTCATTTTTGATGATATTTTTTTCTGACGAACTAAATGTCAAATTTTGCTAAAATAATGGAAAAATTTCCACCAATCTTACACACAATTTTTGATTTGAATTTCGAGAAAACTTTTCGGTATGCAGTTGTTTAGCCTGCTCACCGGTGCTTATCAAAATTAAAATTTTGTATGGCTTGAAATTACCGCTCATTAGTGGTGATATTTTTTTCTGACGAACAAAATGTCAAGTTTTGTTAAAATAACGGAAAAATTTCCACCAATCTTACACACAATTTTTAATTTGAATTTCGAGAAGAAATCTCTGTACGCAGTTGTTTAGCCTGCTATCCGCTGCTTAACAAAATTAAAATTTTGCATGGCTTGAAATTACCGCTCATTTTTGGTGATATTTTTTTCTGACGAACTAATTGTCAAATTTTGTTAAAATAACGGAAAAAATTCCACAAATCTTACACACAGTTTTTAATTTGAATTTCGAGAAAATCTTTCGGTATGCAGTTGTTAAGCCGACTAACCGCTGCTTATCAAAATTAAAATTTTGAGTGGCTTGAAATTACCGCTCATTTTTGGTGATATCTTTTTCTGACGAACTAAATGTCAAATTTTGTTAAAATAACGGAAAAAATTCCACCAATCTTACACACAATTGTTAATTTGAATTTCGAGAAGAAATCTCTGTACGCAGTTGTTTAGCCTGCTAACCGCTGCTTATCAAAATTAAAATTTTGAGTGGCTTGAAATTACCGCTCATTTTTGGTGATATCTTTTTCTGACGAACTAAATGTCAAATTTTGTTAAAATAACGGAAAAAATTCCACCAATCTTACACACAATTTTTAATTTGAATTTCGCGAAAATGTTTCCGTATGCAGTTGTTTAGCCTGCTAACCGCTGCTCAACAAAAATAAAATTTTGTATGGCTTGAAATTACTGCTCATTTTTGGTGATATTTTTTTCTGACGAACCAAGTGTCAAAATTTGCTAAAATAACGGAAAAAATCTTAAACACAATTTTTGATTTGAATTTCGAAAAAAACTCTTGGTATGCAGTTGTTTAGCCTGCTAACCGCTGCTGACCAAAATTAAAAGTATGTATGGCTTGAAATTACCGCTAATTTTTGGTGATATTTTTTTCTGACGAACTAATTGCCAAATTTTTTTAAAATAACGGAAAAAATTCCACAAATCTTACACACAGTTTTTAATTTGAATTTCGAGAAAATTTTTCGGTATGCAGTTGTTAAGCCTGCTAACCGCTGTTAATCAAAAATAAAAGTTTGTATGGCTTGAAATTACGGCTCCTTTTTGGTGATATTTTTTTCTGACGAACTAATTGTCAAATTTTGTTAAAATAACGGAAAAAATTCCACCAATCTTACACACAATTTTTAACTTGAATTTTGAGAAAATCTTTCGGTATGCAGTTGTTTAGCCTGCTTACCGCTGCTTATCAAAATTAAAATTTTGTATGGCTTGAAATTACCGCTTATTTTTGGTGATCTTTTTTTCTGACGAACTAAATGTCAAATTTTGCTAAAATAAAGGAAAAATTTCCACCAATCTTACACACAATTTTTAATTTGAATTTCGAGAAAATGATTCGGTACACAGTTGTTTAGCCTGCTAACCGCTGCTCAACAAAAATAAAATTTTGTATGGCTTGAAATTACCGCTCATTTTTGGTGATATTTTTTCCTGACGAACCAAGTGTCAAAATTTGTTAAAATGACGGAAAAAATCTTACACACAATTTTTAGTTTGAATTTCGAGAAAATTTTTCGGTATGCAGTTGTTTAGCCTGCTAACCACTGTTAATCAAAATAAAAATTTTGTGTGGCTTGAAATTACCGCTCATTTTTGGTGATATCTTTTTCTGACGAACTAAATGTCAAATTTTGTTAAAATAATGGAAGAAATTTCACCAATCTTACACAAATTTTTAATTTGAATTTCGCGAAAATGTTTTCGTATGCAGTTGTTTAGCCTGCTAACCGCTGCTCAACAAAAATAAAATTTTGTATCGCTTGAAATTACCGCTCATTTTTGGGGATATTTTCTCCTGACGAACCAAGTGGAAAAATTTGTTCAAAGGGCGGAAAAAATTCCACAAATCTTACACACAATTTTTAACTTGAATTTCGAGAAAATCTTTCGGTATGCAGTTGTTTAGCCTGCTTACCGCTGCTTATCAAAATTAAAATTTTGTATGGCTTGAAATCACCGCTCATTTTTGATGATATTTTTTTCTGACGAACTAAATGTCAAATTTTGCTAAAATAATGGAAAAATTTCCACCAATCTTACACACAATTTTTGATTTGAATTTCGAGAAAACTTTTCGGTATGCAGTTGTTTAGCCTGCTCACCGGTGCTTATCAAAATTAAAATTTTGTATGGCTTGAAATTACCGCTCATTTGTGGTGATATTTTTTTCTGACGAACAAAATGTCAAGTTTTGTTAAAATAACGGAAAAATTTCCACCAATCTTACACACAATTTTTAATTTGAATTTCGAGAGGAAATCTCTGTACGCAGTTGTTTAGCCTGCTATCCGCTGCTTAACAAAATTAAAATTTTGTATGGCTTGAAATTACCGCTCATTTTTGGTGATATTTTTTTCTGACGAACTAATTGTCAAATTTTGTTAAAATAACGGAAAAAATTCCACAAATCTTACACACAGTTTTTAATTTGAATTTCGAGAAAATCTTTCGGTATGCAGTTGTTAAGCCGACTAACCGCTGCTTATCAAAATTAAAATTTTCAGTGGCTTGAAATTACCGCTCATTTTTGGTGATATCTTTTTCTGACGAACTAAATGTCAAATTTTGTTAAAATAACGGAAAAAATTCCACCAATCTTACACACAATTTTTAATTTGAATTTCGCGAAAATGTTTCCGTATGCAGTCGTTTAGCCTGCTAACCGCTGCTCAACAAAAATAAAATTTTGTATGGCTTGAAATTACCGCTCATTTTTGGGGATATTTTCTCCTGACGAACCAAGTGTCAAAATTTGTTCAAAGGGCGGAAAAAATTCCACAAATCTTACACACAATTCTTAACTTGAATTTCGAGAAAATCTTTCGGTATGCAGTTGTTTAGCCTGCCTACCGCTGCTTATCAAAATTAAAATTTTGTATGGCTTGAAATCACCGCTCATTTTTGATGATATTTTTTTCTGACGAACTAAATGTCAAATTTTGCTAAAATAATGGAAAAATTTCCAAAAATCTTACACACAATTTTTGATTTGAATTTCGAGAAAACTTTTCGGTATGCAGTTGTTTAGCCTGCTAACCTGTGCTTATCAAAATTAAAATTTTGTATGGCTTGAAATTACCGCTCATTTTTGGTGATATCTTTTTCTGACGAACTAAATGTCAAATTTTGTTAAAATAACGGAAAAAATTCCACCAATCTTACACACAATTTTTAATTTGAATTTCGCGAAAATGTTTCCGTATGCAGTCGTTTAGCCTGCTAACCGCTGCTCAACACAAATAAAATTTTGCATGGGTTGAAATTACCGCTCATTTTTGGGGATGTTTTTTTCTGACGAACCAAGTGTCAAAGTTTGTTCAAAGGGCGGAAAAAATTCCACAAATCGTACACACAATTTTTAACTTGAATTTCGAGAAAATCTTTCGGTAGTCAGTTGTTTAGACTGCTTACCGCTGCTTATCAAAATTAAAATTTTGTATGGCTTGAAATTACCGCTCATTTTTGGTGATGTTTTTTTCTAACGAACTAAAGGTCAAATTTTGCGAAAATAACGGAAAAATTTCCACCAATCTTACACACAATTTTTGATTTGAATTTCGAGGAAATGTTTCGGTATGCAGTTGTTTATCCTGCTAACCGCTGCTTAACAAACTTAAAATTTTGTATGGCTTGAAATTACCGCTCATTTTTGGTGATATTTTTTCCTGACGAACCAAGTGTCAAAATTTGTTCAAAGGGCGGAAAAAATTCGATAAATATTACACACAATTTTTAATTTGAATTTCGGGAAAATCTTTCCGTATGCAGTTGTTTAGCCTGCTAACCGCTGCTTATCAAAATTAAAATTTTGCATGGCTTGAAATTGCTGGTCATTTTTGGTGATATTTTTTTCTGACGAACAAAATGTCAAGTTTTGTTAAAATAACGGAAAAATTTCCACCAATCTTACACACAATTGTTAATTTGAATTTCGAGAAGAAATCTCTGTACGCAGTTGTTTAGCCTGCTAACCGCTGCTTATCAAAATTAAAATTTTGTATGGCTTGAAATTACCGCTCATTTGTGGTGATATTTTTTTCTGACGAACAAAATGTCAAGTTTTGTTAAAATAACGGAAAAATTTCCACCAATCTTACACACAATTTTTAATTTGAATTTCGAGAAGAAATCTCTGTACGCAGTTGTTTAGCCTGCTATCCGCTGCTTAACAAAATTAAAATTTGTATGGCTTGAAATTACCGCTAATTTTTGGTGATATTTTTTCCTGACGAACCAAGTGTCAAAATTTGTTAAAATGACGGAAAAAATCTTACACACAATTTTTAGTTTGAATTTCGAGAAAATTTTTCGGTATGCAGTTGTTTAGCCTGCTAACCACTGTTAATCAAAATAAAAATTTTGTGTGGCTTGAAATTACCGCTCATTTTTGGTGATATCTTTTTCTGACGAACTAAATGTCAAATTTTGTTAAAATAACGGAAAAATTTCCACCAATCTTACACACAATTTTTAATTTGAATTTCGCGAAAATGTTTCCGTATGCAGTCGTTTAGCCTGCTAACCGCTGCTCAACACAAATAAAATTTTGCATGGGTTGAAATTACCGCTCATTTTTGGGGATGTTTTTTTCTGACGAACCAAGTGTCAAAGTTTGTTCAAAGGGCGGAAAAAATTCCACAAATCGTACACACAATTTTTAACTTGAATTTCGAGAAAATCTTTCGGTAGTCAGTTGTTTAGACTGCTTACCGCTGCTTATCAAAATTAAAATTTTGTATGGCTTGAAATTACCGCTCATTTTTGGTGATGTTTTTTTCTAACGAACTAAAGGTCAAATTTTGCGAAAATAACGGAAAAATTTCCACCAATCTTACACACAATTTTTGATTTGAATTTCGAGGAAATGTTTCGGTATGCAGTTGTTTATCCTGCTAACCGCTGCTTAACAAACTTAAAATTTTGTATGGCTTGAAATTACCGCTCATTTTTGGTGATATTTTTTCCTGACGAACCAAGTGTCAAAATTTGTTCAAAGGGCGGAAAAAATTCGATAAATATTACACACAATTTTTAATTTGAATTTCGGGAAAATCTTTCCGTATGCAGTTGTTTAGCCTGCTAACCGCTGCTTATCAAAATTAAAATTTTGCATGGCTTGAAATTGCTGGTCATTTTTGGTGATATTTTTTTCTGACGAACAAAATGTCAAGTTTTGTTAAAATAACGGAAAAATTTCCACCAATCTTACACACAATTGTTAATTTGAATTTCGAGAAGAAATCTCTGTACGCAGTTGTTTAGCCTGCTAACCGCTGCTTATCAAAATTAAAATTTTGTATGGCTTGAAATTACCGCTCATTTGTGGTGATATTTTTTTCTGACGAACAAAATGTCAAGTTTTGTTAAAATAACGGAAAAATTTCCACCAATCTTACACACAATTTTTAATTTGAATTTCGAGAAGAAATCTCTGTACGCAGTTGTTTAGCCTGCTATCCGCTGCTTAACAAAATTAAAATTTGTATGGCTTGAAATTACCGCTAATTTTTGGTGATATTTTTTCCTGACGAACCAAGTGTCAAAATTTGTTAAAATGACGGAAAAAATCTTACACACAATTTTTAGTTTGAATTTCGAGAAAATTTTTCGGTATGCAGTTGTTTAGCCTGCTAACCACTGTTAATCAAAATAAAAATTTTGTGTGGCTTGAAATTACCGCTCATTTTTGGTGATATCTTTTTCTGACGAACTAAATGTCAAATTTTGTTAAAATAACGGAAAAATTTCCACCAATCTTACACACAATTTTTAATTTGAATTTCGAGAAAATGTTTCGATATGCAGTTGTTTAGCCTGCTAACCGCTGCTTATCAAAATTAAAATTTTGTATGGCTTGAAATTACCGCTCATTTTTGGTGATATTTTTTTCTGACGAACCAAGTGTCAAAATTTGCTAAAATAACGGAAAAAATCTTACACACAATTTTTAATTTGAATTTCGAAAAAAACTTTCGGTATGCAGTTGTTTAGCCTGCTAACCGCTGCTGACCAAAATTAAAATTTTGTATGGCTTGAAATTACCGCTAATTTTTGGTGATATTTTTTTCTGACGAACTAATTGTCAAATTTTTTTAAAATAACAGAAAAAATTCCACAAATCTTACACACAGTTTTTAATTTGAATTTCGAGAAAATTTTTCGGTATGCATTTTTTTAGCCTGCTAACCGCAGCTTATCAAAATTAAAATTTTGTATGGCTTGAAATTACTGCTCATTTTTGGTGATATTTTTTTCTGACGAACCAAGTGTCAAAATTTGCTAAAATAACGGAAAAAATCTTACACACAATTTTTAATTTGAATTTCGAAAAAAACTCTCGGTATGCAGTTGTTTAGCCTGCTAACCGCTGCTGACCAAAATTAAAATTTTGTATGGCTTGAAATTAGCGCTCATTTTTGGTGATATTTTTTTCTGACGAACTAATTGTCAAATTTTTTTAAAATAACGGAAAAAATTCCACAAATCTTACACACAGTTTTTAATTTGAATTTCGAGAAAATTTTTCGGTATGCAGTTGTTAAGCCTGCTAACCGCTGTTAATCAAAAATAAAAGTTTGTATGGCTTGAAATTACCGCTCCTTTTTGGTGATATTTTTTTCTGACGAACTAATTGTCAAATTTTGTTAAAATAACGGAAAAAATTCCACCAATCTTTCACACAATTTTTAATTTGAATTTCGAGAAAATGTTTCGGTATGCAGTTATTTAGCCTGCTAACCGCAGCTTATCAAAATTAAAATTTTGTATGGCTTGAAATTACTGCTCATTTTTGGTGATATTTTTTTCTGTCGAACTTAATGTCAAATTTTGCTAAAATAACGGAAAAATTTCCACCAATCTTACACACAATTTTTAATTTGAATTTCGAGAAAATGTTTCGGTAAGCAGTTCTTTAGCCTGCTAACCGCTGCTTAACAAAATTAAAATTTTGTATGGCTTGAAATTACTGCTTATTTTTGGTGATATCTTTTTCTGACGAACTTAATGTCAAATTTTGCTAAAATAACGGAAAAGTTTCCACCAATCTTACACACAATTTTTAATTTGAATTTCGAGAAAATGTTTCGGTATGCAGTTGTTTAGCCTGCTAACCGCTGCTTATCAAAATTAAAATTTTGTATGGCTTGAAATTACTGCTCATTTTTGGTGATATTTTTTTCTGATGAACCAAGTGTCAAAATTTGCTAAAATAACGGAAAAAATCTTACACACAATTTTTAATTTGAATTTCGAAAAAAACTTTCGGTATGCAGTTGTTTAGCCTGCTAACCGCTGCTGACCAAAATTAAAATTTTGTATGGCTTGAAATTACCGCTAATTTTTGGTGATATTTTTTTCTGACGAACTAATTGTCAAATTTTTTTAAAATAACGGAAAAAATTCCACAAATCCTACACACAGTTTTTAATTTGAATTTCGAGAAAATTTTTCGGTATGCAGTTGTTTAGCCTGCTAACCGCAGCTTATCAAAATTAAAATTTTGTATGGCTTGAAATTACTGCTCATTTTTGGTGATATTTTTTTCTGACGAACCAAGTGTCAAAATTTGCTAAAATAACGGAAAAAATCTTAAACACAATTTTTGATTTGAATTTCGAAAAAAACTCTCGGTATGCAGTTGTTTAGCCTGCTAACCGCTGCTGACCAAAATTAAAAGTTTGTATGGCTTGAAATTACCGCTAATTTTTGGTGATATTTTTTTCAGACGAACTAATTGTCAAATTTTTTTAAAATACCGGAAAAAATTCCACAAATCTTACACACAGTTTTTAATTTGAATTTCGAGAAAATTTTTCGGTATGCAGTTGTTAAGCCTGCTAACCGCTGTTAATCAAAAATAAAAGTTTGTATGGCTTGAAATTACGGCTCCTTTTTGGTGATATTTTTTTCTGACGAACTAATTGTCAAATTTTGTTAAAATAACGGAAAAAATTCCACCAATCTTACACACAATTTTTAACTTGAATTTTGAGGAAATGATTCGGTACACAGTTGTTTAGCCTGCTAACCGCTGCTCAACAAAAATAAAATTTTGTATGGCTTGAAATTACCGCTCATTTTTGGTGATATTTTTTCCTGACGAACCAAGTGTCAAAATTTGTTAAAATGACGGAAAAAATCTTACACACAATTTTTAGTTTGAATTTCGAGAAAATTTTTCGGTATGCAGTTGTTTAGCCTGCTAACCACTGTTAATCAAAATAAAAATTTTGTGTGGCTTGAAATTACCGCTCATTTTTGGTGATATCTTTTTCTGACGAACTAAATGTCAAATTTTGTTAAAATAATGGAAGAAATTTCACCAATCTTACACACAATTTTTAATTTGAATTTCGCGAAAATGTTTCCGTATGCAGTTGTTTAGCCTGCTAACCGCTGCTCAACAAAAATAAAATTTTTTATGGCTTGAAATTACTGCTCATTTTTGGTGATATTTTTTTCTGACGAACCAAGTGTCAAAATTTGCTAAAATAACGGAAAAAATCTTAAACACAATTTTTAATTTGAATTTCGAAAAAAACTCTCGGTATGCAGTTGTTTAGCCTGCTAACCGCTGCTGACCAAAATTAAAAGTTTGTATGGCTTGAAATTACCGCTAATTTTTGGTGATATTTTTTTCTGACGAACTAATTGTCAAATTTTTTTAAAATAACGGAAAAAATTCCACAAATCTTACACACAGTTTTTAATTTGAATTTCGAGAAAATTTTTAGGTATGCAGTTGTTAAGCCTGCTAACCGCTGTTAATCAAAAATAAAAGTTTGTATGGCTTGAAATTACGGCTCCTTTTTGGTGATATTTTTTTCTGACGAACTAATTGTCAAATTTTGTTAAAATAACGGAAAAAATTCCACCAATCTTACACACAATTTTTAACTTGAATTTTGAGAAAATATTTCGGTATGCAGTTGTTAAGCCTGCTAACCGCTGTTAATCAAAAATAAAAGTTTGTATGGCTTGAAATTACGGCTCCTTTTTGGTGATATTTTTTTCTGACGAACTAATTGTCAAATTTTGTTAAAATAACGGAAAAAATTCCACCAATCTTACACACAATTTTTAACTTGAATTTTGAGAAAATCTTTCGGTATGCAGTTGTTTAGCCTGCTTACCGCTGCTTATCAAAATTAAAATTTTGTATGGCTTGAAATTACCGCTTATTTTTGGTGATATTTTTTTCTGACGAACTAAATGTCAAATTTTGCTAAAATAAAGGAAAAATTTCCACCAATCTTACACACAATTTTTAATTTGAATTTCGAGAAAATGATTCGGTACACAGTTGTTTAGCCTGCTAACCGCTGCTCAACAAAAATAAAATTTTGTATGGCTTGAAATTACCGCTCATTTTTGGTGATATTTTTTCCTGACGAACCAAGTGTCAAAATTTGTTAAAATGACGGAAAAAATCTTACACACAATTTTTAGTTTGAATTTCGAGAAAATTTTTCGGTATGCAGTTGTTTAGCCTGCTAACCACTGTTAATCAAAATAAAAATTTTGTGTGGCTTGAAATTACCGCTCATTTTTGGTGATATCTTTTTCTGACGAACTAAATGTCAAATTTTGTTAAAATAATGGAAGAAATTTCACCAATCTTACACACAATTTTTAATTTGAATTTCGCGAAAATGTTTCCGTATGCAGTTGTTTAGCCTGCTAACCGCTGCTCAACAAAAATAAAATTTTGTATCGCTTGAAATTACCGCTCATTTTTGGGGATATTTTCTCCTGACGAACCAAGTGGAAAAATTTGTTCAAAGGGCGGAAAAAATTACACAAATCTTACACACAATTTTTAACTTGAATTTCGAGAAAATCTTTCGGTATGCAGTTGTTTAGCCAGCTTACCGCTGCTTATCAAAATTAAAATTTTGTATGGCTTGAAATCACCGCTCATTTTTGATGATATTTTTTTCTGACGAACTAAATGTCAAATTTTGCTAAAATAATGGAAAAATTTCCACCAATCTTACACACAATTTTTGATTTGAATTTCGAGAAAACTTTTCGGTATGCAGTTGTTTAGCCTGCTCACCGGTGCTTATCAAAATTAAAATTTTGTATGGCTTGAAATTACCGCTCATTTGTGGTGATATTTTTTTCTGACGAACAAAATGTCAAGTTTTGTTAAAATAACGGAAAAATTTCCACCAATCTTACACACAATTTTTAATTTGAATTTCGAGAAGAAATCTCTGTACGCAGTTGTTTAGCCTGCTATCCGCTGCTTAACAAAATTAAAATTTTGCATGGCTTGAAATTACCGCTCATTTTTGGTGATATTTTTTCCTGACGAATCAAGAGTCAAAATTTGTTAAAATAACGGAAAAAATTCCACAAATCTTACACACAGTTTTTAATTTGAATTTCGAGAAAATCTTTCGGTATGCAGTTGTTAAGCCGACTAACCGCTGCTTATCAAAATTAAAATTTTGAGTGGCTTGAAATTACCGCTCATTTTTGGTGATATCTTTTTCTGACGAACTAAATGTCAAATTTTGTTAAAATAACGGAAAAAATTCCACCAATCTTACACACAATTTTTAATTTGAATTTAGAGAAAATGTTTCGATATGTAGTTGTTTAGCCTGCTAACCGCTGCTTATCAAAATTAAAATTTTGTATGGCTTGAAATTACCGCTCATTTTTGGTGATATTTTTTTCTGACGAACCAAGTGTCAAAATTTGCTAAAATAACGGAAAAAATCTTACACACAATTTTTAATTTGAATTTCGAAAAAAACTTTCGGTATGCAGTTGTTTAGCCTGCTAACCGCTGCTGACCAAAATTAAAATTTTGTATGGCTTGAAATTACCGCTAATTTTTGGTGATATTTTTTTCTGACGAACTAATTGTCAAATTTTTTTAAAATAACAGAACAAATTCCACAAATCTTACACACAGTTTTTAATTTGAATTTCGAGAAAATTTTTCGGTATGCAGTTGTTTAGCCTGCTAACCGCAGCTTATCAAAATTAAAATTTTGTATGGCTTGAAATTACTGCTCATTTTTGGTGATATTTTTTTCTGACGAACCAAGTGTCAAAATTTGCTAAAATAACGGAAAAAATCTTACACACAATTTTTAATTTGAATTTCGAAAAAAACTCTCGGTATGCAGTTGTTTAGCCTGCTAACCGCTGCTGACCAAAATTAAAAGTTTGTATGGCTTGAAATTACCGCTAATTTTTGGTGATATTTTTTTCTGACGAACTAATTGTCAAATTTTTTTAAAATAACGGAAAAAATTCCACAAATCTTACACACAGTTTTTAATTTGAATTTCGAGAAAATTTTTCGGTATGCAGTTGTTAAGCCTCCTAACCGCTGTTAATCAAAAATAAAAGTTTGTATGGCTGGAAATTACCGCTCCTTTTTGGTGATATTTTTTTCTGACGAACTAATTGTCAAATTTTGTTAAAATAACGGAAAAAATTCCACCAATCTTACACACAATTTTTAATTTGAATTTCGAGAAAATGTTTCGGTATGCAGTTATTTAGCCTGCTAACCGCAGCTTATCAAAATTAAAATTTTGTATGGCTTGAAATTACTGCTCATTTTTGGTGATATTTTTTTCTGTCGAACTTAATGTCAAATTTTGCTAAAATAACGGAAAAATTTCCACCAATCTTACACACAATTTTTAATTTGAATTTCGAGAAAATGTTTCGGTAAGCAGTTCTTTAGCCTGCTAACCGCTGCTTAACAAAATTAAAATTTTGTATGGCTTGAAATTACTGCTCATTTTTGGTGATATCTTTTTCTGACGAACTTAATGTCAAATTTTGCTAAAATAACGGAAAAGTTTCCACCAATCTTACACACAATTTTTAATTTGAATTTCGAGAAAATGTTTCGGTATGCAGTTGTTTAGCCTGCTAACCGCTGCTTATCAAAATTAAAATTTTGTATGGCTTGAAATTACTGCTCATTTTTGGTGATATTTTTTTCTGACGAACCAAGTGTCAAAATTTGCTAAAATAACGGAAAAAATCTTACACACAATTTTTAATTTGAATTTCGAAAAAAACTTTCGGTATGCAGTTGTTTAGCCTGCTAACCGCTGCTGACCAAAATTAAAATTTTGTATGGCTTGAAATTACCGCTAATTTTTGGTGATATTTTTTTCTGACGAACTAATTGTCAAATTTTTTTAAAATAACGGAAAAAATTCCACAAATCCTACACACAGTTTTTAATTTGAATTTCGAGAAAATTTTTCGGTATGCAGTTGTTTAGCCTGCTAACCGCAGCTTATCAAAATTAAAATTTTGTATGGCTTGAAATTACTGCTCATTTTTGGTGATATTTTTTTCTGACGAACCAAGTGTCAAAATTTGCTAAAATAACGGAAAAAATCTTAAACACAATTTTTGATTTGAATTTCGAAAAAAACTTTCGGTATGCAGTTGTTTAGCCTGCTAACCGCTGCTGACCAAAATTAAAAGTTTGTATGGCTTGAAATTACCGCTAATTTTTGGTGATATTTTTTTCAGACGAACTAATTGTCAAATTTTTTTAAAATAACGGAAAAAATTCCACAAATCTTACACACAGTTTTTAATTTGAATTTCGAGAAAATTTTTCGGTATGCAGTTGTTAAGCCTGCTAACCGCTGTTAATCAAAAATAAAAGTTTGTATGGCTTGAAATTACGGCTCCTTTTTGGTGATATTTTTTTCTGACGAACTAATTGTCAAATTTTGTTAAAATAACGGAAAAAATTCCACCAATCTTACACACAATTTTTAACTTGAATTTTGAGAAAATGATTCGGTACACAGTTGTTTAGCCTGCTAACCGCTGCTCAACAAAAATAAAATTTTGTATGGCTTGAAATTACCGCTCATTTTTGGTGATATTTTTTCCTGACGAACCAAGTGTCAAAATTTGTTAAAATGACGGAAAAAATCTTACACACAATTTTTAGTTTGAATTTCGAGAAAATTTTTCGGTATGCAGTTGTTTAGCCTGCTAACCACTGTTAATCAAAATAAAAATTTTGTGTGGCTTGAAATTACCGCTCATTTTTGGTGATATCTTTTTCTGACGAACTAAATGTCAAATTTTGTTAAAATAATGGAAGAAATTTCACCAATCTTACACACAATTTTTAATTTGAATTTCGCGAAAATGTTTCCGTATGCAGTTGTTTAGCCTGCTAACCGCTGCTCAACAAAAATAAAATTTTTTATGGCTTGAAATTACTGCTCATTTTTGGTGATATTTTTTTCTGACGAACCAAGTGTCAAAATTTGCTAAAATAACGGAAAAAATCTTAAACACAATTTTTAATTTGAATTTCGAAAAAAACTCTCGGTATGCAGTTGTTTAGCCTGCTAACCGCTGCTGACCAAAATTAAAAGTTTGTATGGCTTGAAATTACCGCTAATTTTTGGTGATATTTTTTTCTGACGAACTAATTGTCAAATTTTTTTAAAATAACGGAAAAAATTCCACAAATCTTACACACAGTTTTTAATTTGAATTTCGAGAAAATTTTTCGGTATGCAGTTGTTAAGCCTGCTAACCGCTGTTAATCAAAAATAAAAGTTTGTATGGCTTGAAATTACGGCTCCTTTTTGGTGATATTTTTTTCTGACGAACTAATTGTCAAATTTTGTTAAAATAACGGAAAAAATTCCACCAATCTTACACACAATTTTTAACTTGAATTTTGAGAAAATCTTTCGGTATGCAGTTGTTAAGCCTGCTAACCGCTGTTAATCAAAAATAAAAGTTTGTATGGCTTGAAATTACGGCTCCTTTTTGGTGATATTTTTTTCTGACGAACCAAGTGTCAAAATTTGCTAAAATAACGGAAAAAATCTTACACACAATTTTTAATTTGAATTTCGAAAAAAACTTTCGGTATGCAGTTGTTTAGCCTGCTAACCGCTGCTGACCAAAATTAAAATTTTGTATGGCTTGAAATTACCGCTAATTTTTGGTGATATTTTTTTCTGACGAACTAATTGTCAAATTTTTTTAAAATAACGGAAAAAATTCCACAAATCCTACACACAGTTTTTAATTTGAATTTCGAGAAAATTTTTCGGTATGCAGTTGTTTAGCCTGCTAACCGCAGCTTATCAAAATTAAAATTTTGTATGGCTTGAAATTACTGCTCATTTTTGGTGATATTTTTTTCTGACGAACCAAGTGTCAAAATTTGCTAAAATAACGGAAAAAATCTTAAACACAATTTTTGATTTGAATTTCGAAAAAAACTTTCGGCATGCAGTTGTTTAGCCTGCTAACCGCTGCTGACCAAAATTAAAAGTTTGTATGGCTTGAAATTACCGCTAATTTTTGGTGATATTTTTTTCAGACGAACTAATTGTCAAATTTTTTTAAAATAACGGAAAAAATTCCACAAATCTTACACACAGTTTTTAATTTGAATTTCGAGAAAATTTTTCGGTATGCAGTTGTTAAGCCTGCTAACCGCTGTTAATCAAAAATAAAAGTTTGTATGGCTTGAAATTACGGCTCCTTTTTGGTGATATTTTTTTCTGACGAACTAATTGTCAAATTTTGTTAAAATAACGGAAAAAATTCCACCAATCTTACACACAATTTTTAACTTGAATTTTGAGAAAATGATTCGGTACACAGTTGTTTAGCCTGCTAACCGCTGCTCAACAAAAATAAAATTTTGTATGGCTTGAAATTACCGCTCATTTTTGGTGATATTTTTTCCTGACGAACCAAGTGTCAAAATTTGTTAAAATGACGGAAAAAATCTTACACACAATTTTTAGTTTGAATTTCGAGAAAATTTTTCGGTATGCAGTTGTTTAGCCTGCTAACCACTGTTAATCAAAATAAAAATTTTGTGTGGCTTGAAATTACCGCTCATTTTTGGTGATATCTTTTTCTGACGAACTAAATGTCAAATTTTGTTAAAATAATGGAAGAAATTTCACCAATCTTACACACAATTTTTAATTTGAATTTCGCGAAAATGTTTCCGTATGCAGTTGTTTAGCCTGCTAACCGCTGCTCAACAAAAATAAAATTTTTTATGGCTTGAAATTACTGCTCATTTTTGGTGATATTTTTTTCTGACGAACCAAGTGTCAAAATTTGCTAAAATAACGGAAAAAATCTTAAACACAATTTTTAATTTGAATTTCGAAAAAAACTCTCGGTATGCAGTTGTTTAGCCTGCTAACCGCTGCTGACCAAAATTAAAAGTTTGTATGGCTTGAAATTACCGCTAATTTTTGGTGATATTTTTTTCTGACGAACTAATTGTCAAATTTTTTTAAAATAACGGAAAAAATTCCACAAATCTTACACACAGTTTTTAATTTGAATTTCGAGAAAATTTTTCGGTATGCAGTTGTTAAGCCTGCTAACCGCTGTTAATCAAAAATAAAACTTTGTATGGCTTGAAATTACGGCTCCTTTTTGGTGATATTTTTTTCTGACGAACTAATTGTCAAATTTTGTTAAAATAACGGAAAAAATTCCACCAATCTTACACACAATTTTTAACTTGAATTTTGAGAAAATCTTTCGGTATGCAGTTGTTAAGCCTGCTAACCGCTGTTAATCAAAAATAAAAGTTTGTATGGCTTGAAATTACGGCTCCTTTTTGGTGATATTTTTTTCTGACGAACTAATTGTCAAATTTTGTTAAAATAACGGAAAAAATTCCACCAATCTTACACACAATTTTTAACTTGAATTTTGAGAAAATCTTTCGGTATGCAGTTGTTTAGCCTGCTTACCGCTGCTTATCAAAATTAAAATTTTGTATGGCTTGAAATTACCGCTTATTTTTGGTGATATTTTTTTCTGACGAACTAAATGTCAAATTTTGCTAAAATAAAGGAAAAATTTCCACCAATCTTACACACAATTTTTAATTTGAATTTCGAGAAAATGATTCGGTACACAGTTGTTTAGCCTGCTAACCGCTGCTCAACAAAAATAAAATTTTGTATGGCTTGAAATTACCGCTCATTTTTGGTGATATTTTTTCCTGACGAACCAAGTGTCAAAATTTGTTAAAATGACGGAAAAAATCTTACACACAATTTTTAGTTTGAATTTCGAGAAAATCTTTCGGTATGCAGTTGTTTAGCCTGCTTACCGCTGCTTATCAAAATTAAAATTTTGTGTGGCTTGAAATCACCGCTCATTTTTGATGATATTTTTTTCTGACGAACTAATTGTCAAATTTTTTTAAAATAACAGAAAAAATTCCACAAATCTTACACACAATTTTTAATTTGAATTTCGAGAAAATGATTCGGTACACAGTTGTTTAGCCTGCTAACCGCTGCTCAACAAAAATAAAATTTTGTATCGCTTGAAATTACCGCTCATTTTTGGTGATATTTTCTCCTGACGAACCAAGTGGAAAAATTTGTTCAAAGGGCGGAAAAAATTCCACAAATCTTACACACAATTTTTAACTTGAATTTCGAGAAAATCTTTCGGTATGCAGTTGTTTAGCCTGCTTACCGCTGCTTATCAAAATTAAAATTTTGTATGGCTTGAAATCACCACTCATTTTTGATGATATTTTTTTCTGACGAACTAAATGTCAAATTTTGCTAAAATAATGGAAAAATTTCCACCAATCTTACACACAATTTTTGATTTGAATTTCGAGAAAACTTTTCGGTATGCAGTTGTTTAGCCTGCTCACCGGTGCTTATCAAAATTAAAATTTTGTATGGCTTGAAATTACCGCTCATTTGTGGTGATATTTTTTTCTGACGAACAAAATGTCAAGTTTTGTTAAAATAACGGAAAAATTTCCACCAATCTTACACACAATTTTTAATTTGAATTTCGAGAAGAAATCTCTGTACGCAGTTGTTTAGCCTGCTATCCGCTGCTTAACAAAATTAAAATTTTGCATGGCTTGAAATTACCGCTCATTTTTGGTGATATTTTTTTCTGACGAACTAATTGTCAAATTTTGTTAAAATAACGGAAAAAATTCCACAAATCTTACACACAGTTTTTAATTTGAATTTCGAGAAAATCTTTCGGTATGCAGTTGTTAAGCCTGCTAACCGCTGCTTATCAAAATTAAAATTTTGAGTGGCTTGAAATTACCGCTCATTTTTGGTGATATCTTTTTCTGACGAACTAAATGTCAAATTTTGTTAAAATAACGGAAAAAATTCCACCAATCTTACACACAATTTTTAATTTGAATTTCGAGAAAATGTTTCGATACGCAGTTGTTTAGCCTGCTAACCGCTGCTTATCAAAATTAAAATTTTGTATGGCTTGAAATTACCGCTCATTTTTGGTGATATTTTTTTCTGACGAACCAAGTGTCAAAATTTGCTAAAATAACGGAAAAAATCTTACACACAATTTTTAATTTGAATTTCGAAAAAAACTTTCGGTATGCAGTTGTTTAGCCTGCTAACCGCTGCTGACCAAAATTAAAATTTTGTATGGCTTGAAATTACCGCTAATTTTTGGTGATATTTTTTTCTGACGAACTAATTGTCAAATTTTTTTAAAATAACAGAAAAAATTCCACAAATCTTACACACAGTTTTTAATTTGAATTTCGAGAAAATTTTTCGGTATGCAGTTGTTTAGCCTGCTAACCGCAGCTTATCAAAATTAAAATTTTGTATGGCTTGAAATTACTGCTCATTTTTGGTGATATTTTTTTCTGACGAACCAAGAGTCAAAATTTGCTAAAATAACGGAAAAAATCTTAAACACAATTTTTGATTTGAATTTCGAAAAAAACTCTCGGTATGCAGTTGTTTAGCCTGCTAACCGCTGCTGACCAAAATTAAAAGTTTGTATGGCTTGAAATTACCGCTAATTTTTGGTGATATTTTTTTCAGACGAACTAATTGTCAAATTTTTTTAAAATAACGGAAAAAATTCCACAAATCTTACACACAGTTTTTAATTTGAATTTCGAGAAAATTTTTCGGTATGCAGTTGTTAAGCCTGCTAACCGCTGTTAATCAAAAATAAAAGTTTGTATGGCTTGAAATTACGGCTCCTTTTTGGTGATATTTTTTTCTGACGAACTAATTGTCAAATTTTGTTAAAATAACGGAAAAAATTCCACCAATCTTACACACAATTTTTAACTTGAATTTTGAGAAAATGATTCGGTACACAGTTGTTTAGCCTGCTAACCGCTGCTCAACAAAAATAAAATTTTGTATGGCTTGAAATTACCGCTCATTTTTGGTGATATTTTTTCCTGACGAACCAAGTGTCAAAATTTGTTAAAATGACGGAAAAAATTCCACCAATCTTACACACAATTTTTAACTTGAATTTTGAGAAAATCTTTCGGTATGCAGTTGTTTAGCCTGCTTACCGCTGCTTATCAAAATTAAAATTTTGTATGGCTTGAAATTACCGCTTATTTTTGGTGATATTTTTTTCTGACGAACTAAATGTCAAATTTTGCTAAAATAAAGGAAAAATTTCCACCAATCTTACACACAATTTTTAATTTGAATTTCGAGAAAATGATTCGGTACACAGTTGTTTAGCCTGCTAACCGCTGCTCAACAAAAATAAAATTTTGTATGGCTTGAAATTACCGCTCATTTTTGGTGATATTTTTTCCTGACGAACCAAGTGTCAAAATTTGTTAAAATGACGGAAAAAATCTTACACACAATTTTTAGTTTGAATTTCGAGAAAATTTTTCGGTATGCAGTTGTTTAGCCTGCTAACCACTGTTAATCAAAATAAAAATTTTGTGTGGCTTGAAATTACCGCTCATTTTTGGTGATATCTTTTTCTGACGAACTAAATGTCAAATTTTGTTAAAATAATGGAAGAAATTCCACCAATCTTACACACAATTTTTAATTTGAATTTCGCGAAAATGTTTCCGTATGCAGTTGTTTAGCCTGCTAACCGCTGCTCAACAAAAATAAAATTTTGTATCGCTTGAAATTACCGCTCATTTTTGGGGATATTTTCTCCTGACGAACCAAGTGGAAAAATTTGTTCAAAGGGCGGAAAAAATTCCACAAATCTTACACACAATTTTTAACTTGAATTTCGAGAAAATCTTTCGGTATGCAGTTGTTTAGCCTGCTTACCGCTGCTTATCAAAATTAAAATTTTGTATGGCTTGAAATCACCGCTCATTTTTGATGATATTTTTTTCTGACGAACTAAATGTCAAATTTTGCTAAAATAATGGAAAAATTTCCACCAATCTTACACACAATTTTTGATTTGAATTTCGAGAAAACTTTTCGGTATGCAGTTGTTTAGCCTGCTCACCGGTGCTTATCAAAATTAAAATTTTGTATGGCTTGAAATTACCGCTCATTAGTGGTGATATTTTTTTCTGACGAACAAAATGTCAAGTTTTGTTAAAATAACGGAAAAATTTCCACCAATCTTACACACAATTTTTAATTTGAATTTCGAGAAGAAATCTCTGTACGCAGTTGTTTAGCCTGCTATCCGCTGCTTAACAAAATTAAAATTTTGCATGGCTTGAAATTACCGCTCATTTTTGGTGATATTTTTTTCTGACGAACTAATTGTCAAATTTTGTTAAAATAACGGAAAAAATTCCACAAATCTTACACACAGTTTTTAATTTGAATTTCGAGAAAATCTTTCGGTATGCAGTTGTTAAGCCGACTAACCGCTGCTTATCAAAATTAAAATTTTGAGTGGCTTGAAATTACCGCTCATTTTTGGTGATATCTTTTTCTGACGAACTAAATGTCAAATTTTGTTAAAATAACGGAAAAAATTCCACCAATCTTACACACAATTGTTAATTTGAATTTCGAGAAGAAATCTCAGTACGCAGTTGTTTAGCCTGCTAACCGCTGCTTATCAAAATTAAAATTTTGAGTGGCTTGAAATTACCGCTCATTTTTGGTGATATCTTTTTCTGACGAACTAAATGTCAAATTTTGTTAAAATAACGGAAAAAATTCCACCAATCTTACACACAATTTTTAATTTGAATTTCGCGAAAATGTTTCCGTATGCAGTTGTTTAGCCTGCTAACCGCTGCTCAACAAAAATAAAATTTTGTATGGCTTGAAATTACTGCTCATTTTTGGTGATATTTTTTTCTGACGAACCAAGTGTCAAAATTTGCTAAAATAACGGAAAAAATCTTAAACACAATTTTTAATTTGAATTTCGCAAAAAACTCTCGGTATGCAGTTGTTTAGCCTGCTAACCGCTGCTGACCAAAATTAAAAGTATGTATGGCTTGAAATTACCGCTAATTTTTGGTGATATTTTTTTCTGACGAACTAATTGCCAAATTTTTTTAAAATAACGGAAAAAATTCCACAAATCTTACACACAGTTTTTAATTTGAATTTTGAGAAAATGATTCGGTACACAGTTGTTTAGCCTGCTAACCGCTGCTCAACAAAAATAAAATTTTGTATGGCTTGAAATTACCGCTCATTTTTGGTGATATTTTTTCCTGACGAACCAAGTGTCAAAATTTGTTAAAATGACGGAAAATATCTTACACACAATTTTTAGTTTGAATTTCGAGAAAATTTTTCGGTATGCAGTTGTTTAGCCTGCTAACCACTGTTAATCAAAATAAAAATTTTGTGTGGCTTGAAATTACCGCTCATTTTTGGTGATATCTTTTTCTGACGAACTAAATGTCAAATTTTGTTAAAATAATGGAAGAAATTTCACCAATCTTACACACAATTTTTAATTTGAATTTCGCGAAAATGTTTCCGTATGCAGTTGTTTAGCCTGCTAACCGCTGCTCAACAAAAATAAAATTTTGTATGGCTTGAAATTACTGCTCATTTTTGGTGATATTTTTTTCTGACGAACCAAGTGTCAAAATTTGCTAAAATAACGGAAAAAATCTTAAACACAATTTTTAATTTGAATTTCGAAAAAAACTCTCGGTATGCAGTTGTTTAGCCTGCTAACCGCTGCTGACCAAAATTAAAAGTTTGTATGGCTTGAAATTACCGCTAATTTTTGGTGATATTTTTTTCTGACGAACTAATTGTCAAATTTTTTTAAAATAACGGAAAAAATTCCACAAATCTTACACACAGTTTTTAATTTGAATTTCGAGACAATTTTTCGGTATGCAGTTGTTAAGCCTGCTAACCGCTGTTAATCAAAAATAAAAGTTTGTATGGCTTGAAATTACGGCTCCTTTTTGGTGATATTTTTTTCTGACGAACTAATTGTCAAATTTTGTTAAAATAACGGAAAAAATTCCACCAATCTTACACACAATTTTTAACTTGAATTTTGAGAAAATCTTTCGGTATGCAGTTGTTAAGCCTGCTAACCGCTGTTAATCAAAAATAAAAGTTTGTATGGCTTGAAATTACGGCTCCTTTTTGGTGATATTTTTTTCTGACGAACTAATTGTCAAATTTTGTTAAAATAACGGAAAAAATTCCACCAATCTTACACACAATTTTTAACTTGAATTTTGAGAAAATCTTTCGGTATGCAGTTGTTTAGCCTGCTTACCGCTGCTTATCAAAATTAAAATTTTGTATGGCTTGAAATTACCGCTTATTTTTGGTGATATTTTTTTCTGACGAACTAAATGTCAAATTTTGCTAAAATAAAGGAAAAATTTCCACCAATCTTACACACAATTTTTAATTTGAATTTCGAGAAAATGATTCGGTACACAGTTGTTTAGCCTGCTAACCGCTGCTCAACAAAAATAAAATTTTGTATGGCTTGAAATTACCGCTCATTTTTGGTGATATTTTTTCCTGACGAACCAAGTGTCAAAATTTGTTAAAATGACGGAAAAAATCTTACACACAATTTTTAGTTTGAATTTCGAGAAAATTTTTCGGTATGCAGTTGTTTAGCCTGCTAACCACTGTTAATCAAAATAAAAATTTTGTGTGGCTTGAAATTACCGCTCATTTTTGGTGATATCTTTTTCTGACGAACTAAATGTCAAATTTTGTTAAAATAATGGAAGAAATTCCACCAATCTTACACACAATTTTTAATTTGAATTTCGCGAAAATGTTTCCGTATGCAGTTGTTTAGCCTGCTAACCGCTGCTCAACAAAAATAAAATTTTGTATCGCATGAAATTACCGCTCATTTTTGGGGATATTTTCTCCTGACGAACCAAGTGGAAAAATTTGTTCAAAGGGCGGAAAAAATTCCACAAATCTTACACACAATTTTTAACTTGAATTTCGAGAAAATCTTTCGGTATGCAGTTGTTTAGCCTGCTTACCGCTGCTTATCAAAATTAAAATTTTGTATGGCTTGAAATCACCGCTCATTTTTGATGATATTTTTTTCTGACGAACTAAATGTCAAATTTTGCTAAAATAATGGAAAAATTTCCACCAATCTTACACACAATTTTTGATTTGAATTTCGAGAAAACTTTTCGGTATGCAGTTGTTTAGCCTGCTCACCGGTGCTTATCAAAATTAAAATTTTGTATGGCTTGAAATTACCGCTCATTAGTGGTGATATTTTTTTCTGACGAACAAAATGTCAAGTTTTGTTAAAATAACGGAAAAATTTCCACCAATCTTACACACAATTTTTAATTTGAATTTCGAGAAGAAATCTCTGTACGCAGTTGTTTAGCCTGCTATCCGCTGCTTAACAAAATTAAAATTTTGCATGGCTTGAAATTACCGCTCATTTTTGGTGATATTTTTTTCTGACGAACTAATTGTCAAATTTTGTTAAAATAACGGAAAAAATTCCACAAATCTTACACACAGTTTTTAATTTGAATTTCGAGAAAATCTTTCGGTATGCAGTTGTTAAGCCGACTAACCGCTGCTTATCAAAATTAAAATTTTGAGTGGCTTGAAATTACCGCTCATTTTTGGTGATATCTTTTTCTGACGAACTAAATGTCAAATTTTGTTAAAATAACGGAAAAAATTCCACCAATCTTACACACAATTGTTAATTTGAATTTCGAGAAGAAATCTCTGTACGCAGTTGTTTAGCCTGCTAACCGCTGCTTATCAAAATTAAAATTTTGAGTGGCTTGAAATTACCGCTCATTTTTGGTGATATCTTTTTCTGACGAACTAAATGTCAAATTTTGTTAAAATAACGGAAAAAATTCCACCAATCTTACACACAATTTTTAATTTGAATTTCGCGAAAATGTTTCCGTATGCAGTTGTTTAGCCTGCTAACCGCTGCTCAACAAAAATAAAATTTTGTATGGCTTGAAATTACTGCTCATTTTTGGTGATATTTTTTTCTGACGAACCAAGTGTCAAAATTTGCTAAAATAACGGAAAAAATCTTAAACACAATTTTTGATTTGAATTTCGAAAAAAACTCTCGGTATGCAGTTGTTTAGCCTGCTAACCGCTGCTGACCAAAATTAAAAGTATGTATGGCTTGAAATTACCGCTAATTTTTGGTGATATTTTTTTCTGACGAACTAATTGCCAAATTTTTTTAAAATAACGGAAAAAATTCCACAAATCTTACACACAGTTTTTAATTTGAATTTCGAGAAAATTTTTCGGTATGCAGTTGTTAAGCCTGCTAACCGCTGGTTAATCAAAAATAAAAGTTTGTATGGCTTGAAATTACGGCTCCTTTTTGGTGATATTTTTTTCTGACGAACTAATTGTCAAATTTTGTTAAAATAACGGAAAAAATTCCACCAATCTTACACACAATTTTTAACTTGAATTTTGAGAAAATCTTTCGGTATGCAGTTGTTTAGCCTGCTTACCGCTGCTTATCAAAATTAAAATTTTGTATGGCTTGAAATTACCGCTTATTTTTGGTGATATTTTTTTCTGACGAACTAAATGTCAAATTTTGCTAAAATAAAGGAAAAATTTCCACCAATCTTACACACAATTTTTAATTTGAATTTCGAGAAAATGATTCGGTACACAGTTGTTTAGCCTGCTAACCGCTGCTCAACAAAAATAAAATTTTGTATGGCTTGAAATTACCGCTCATTTTTGGTGATATTTTTTCCTGACGAACCAAGTGTCAAAATTTGTTAAAATGACGGAAAAAATCTTACACACAATTTTTAGTTTGAATTTCGAGAAAATTTTTTCGGTATGCAGTTGTTTAGCCTGCTAACCACTGTTAATCAAAATAAAAATTTTGTGGTGGCTTGAAATTACCGCTCATTTTTGGTGATATCTTTTTCTGACGAACTAAATGTCAAATTTTGTTAAAATAATGGAAGAAATTTCACCAATCTTACACAAATTTTTAATTTGAATTTCGCGAAAATGTTTCCGTATGCAGTTGTTTAGCCTGCTAACCGCTGCTCAACAAAAATAAAATTTTGTATCGCTTGAAATTACCGCTCATTTTTGGGGATATTTTCTCCTGACGAACCAAGTGGAAAAATTTGTTCAAAGGGCGGAAAAAATTCCACAAATCTTACACACAATTTTTTAACTTGAATTTCGAGAAAATCTTTCGGTATGCAGTTGTTTAGCCTGCTTACCGCTGCTTATCAAAATTAAAATTTTGTATGGCTTGAAATCACCGCTCATTTTTGATGATATTTTTTTCTGACGAACTAAATGTCAAATTTGCTAAAATAATGGAAAAATTTCCACCAATCTTACACACAATTTTTGATTTGAATTTCGAGAAAACTTTTCGGTATGCAGTTGTTTAGCCTGCTCACCGGTGCTTATCAAAATTAAAATTTTGTATGGCTTGAAATTACCGCTCATTAGTGGTGATATTTTTTTCTGACGAACAAAATGTCAAGTTTTGTTAAAATAACGGAAAAATTTCCACCAATCTTACACACAATTTTTAATTTGAATTTCGAGAAGAAATCTCTGTACGCAGTTGTTTAGCCTGCTATCCGCTGCTTAACAAAATTAAAACTTTGCATGGCTTGAAATTACCGCTCATTTTTGGTGATATTTTTTTCTGACGAACTAATTGTCAAATTTTGTTAAAATAACGGAAAAAAATTCCACAAATCTTACACACAGTTTTTAATTTGAATTTCGAGAAAATCTTTCGGTATGCAGTTGTTAAGCCGACTAACCGCTGCTTATCAAAATTAAAATTTTGAGTGGCTTGAAATTGCCGCTCATTTTTGGTGATATCTTTTTCTGACGAACTAAATGTCAAATTTTGTTAAAATAACGGAAAAAATTCCACCAATCTTACACACAATTTTTAATTTGAATTTCGCGAAAATGTTTCCGTATGCAGTCGTTTAGCCTGCTAACCGCTGCTCAACAAAAATAAAATTTTGTATGGCTTGAAATTACCGCTCATTTTTGGGGATATTTTCTCCTGACGAACCAAGTGTCAAAATTTGTTCAAAGGGCGGAAAAAATTCCACAAATCTTACACACAATTCTTAACTTGAATTTCGAGAAAATCTTTCGGTATGCAGTTGTTTAGCCTGCCTACCGCTGCTTATCAAAATTAAAATTTTGTATGGCTTGAAATCACCGCTCATTTTTGATGATATTTTTTTCTGACGAACTAATTGTCAAATTTTGAATAACGGAAAAAATTCCACAAATCTTACACACAGTTTTTAATTTGAATTTCGAGAAAATCTTTCGGTATGCAGTTGTTAAGCCGACTAACCGCTGCTTATCAAAATTAAAATTTTGAGTGGCTTGAAATTACCGCTCATTTTTGGTGATATCTTTTTCTGACGAACTAAATGTCAAATTTTGTTAAAATAACGGAAAAAATTCCACCAATCTTACACACAATTGTTAATTTGAATTTCGAGAAGAAATCTCTGTACGCAGTTGTTTAGCCTGCTAACCGCTGCTTATCAAAATTAAAATTTTGAGTGGCTTGAAATTACCGCTCATTTTTGGTGATATCTTTTTCTGACGAACTAAATGTCAAATTTTGTTAAAATAACGGAAAAAATTCCACCAATCTTACACACAATTTTTAATTTGAATTTCGCGAAAATGTTTCCGTATGCAGTTGTTTAGCCTGCTAACCGCTGCTCAACAAAAATAAAATTTTGTATGGCTTGAAATTACTGCTCATTTTTGGTGATATTTTTTTCTGACGAACCAAGTGTCAAAATTTGCTAAAATAACGGAAAAAATCTTAAACACAATTTTTGATTTGAATTTCGAAAAAAACTCTCGGTATGCAGTTGTTTAGCCTGCTAACCGCTGCTGACCAAAATTAAAAGTATGTATGGCTTGAAATTACCGCTAATTTTTGGTGATATTTTTTTCTGACGAACTAATTGCCAAATTTTTTTAAAATAACGGAAAAAATTCCACAAATCTTACACACAGTTTTTAATTTGAATTTCGAGAAAATTTTTCGGTATGCAGTTGTTAAGCCTGCTAACCGCTGTTAATCAAAAATAAAAGTTTGTATGGCTTGAAATTACGGCTCCTTTTTGGTGATATTTTTTTCTGACGAACTAATTGTCAAATTTTGTTAAAATAACGGAAAAAATTCCACCAATCTTACACACAATTTTTAACTTGAATTTTGAGAAAATCTTTCGGTATGCAGTTGTTTAGCCTGCTTACCGCTGCTTATCAAAATTAAAATTTTGTATGGCTTGAAATTACCGCTTATTTTTGGTGATATTTTTTTCTGACGAACTAAATGTCAAATTTTGCTAAAATAAAGGAAAAATTTCCACCAATCTTACACACAATTTTTAATTTGAATTTCGAGAAAATGATTCGGTACACAGTTGTTTAGCCTGCTAACCGCTGCTCAACAAAAATAAAATTTTGTATGGCTTGAAATTACCGCTCATTTTTGGTGATATTTTTTCCTGACGAACCAAGTGTCAAAATTTGTTAAAATGACGGAAAAAATCTTACACACAATTTTTAGTTTGAATTTCGAGAAAATTTTTCGGTATGCAGTTGTTTAGCCTGCTAACCACTGTTAATCAAAATAAAAATTTTGTGTGGCTTGAAATTACCGCTCATTTTTGGTGATATCTTTTTCTGACGAACTAAATGTCAAATTTTGTTAAAATAATGGAAGAAATTTCACCAATCTTACACAAATTTTTAATTTGAATTTCGCGAAAATGTTTTCGTATGCAGTTGTTTAGCCTGCTAACCGCTGCTCAACAAAAATAAAATTTTGTATCGCTTGAAATTACCGCTCATTTTTGGGGATATTTTCTCCTGACGAACCAAGTGGAAAAATTTGTTCAAAGGGCGGAAAAAATTCCACAAATCTTACACACAATTTTTAACTTGAATTTCGAGAAAATCTTTCGGTATGCAGTTGTTTAGCCTGCTTACCGCTGCTTATCAAAATTAAAATTTTGTATGGCTTGAAATCACCGCTCATTTTTGATGATATTTTTTTCTGACGAACTAAATGTCAAATTTTGCTAAAATAATGGAAAAATTTCCACCAATCTTACACACAATTTTTGATTTGAATTTCGAGAAAACTTTTCGGTATGCAGTTGTTTAGCCTGCTCACCGGTGCTTATCAAAATTAAAATTTTGTATGGCTTGAAATTACCGCTCATTTGTGGTGATATTTTTTTCTGACGAACAAAATGTCAAGTTTTGTTAAAATAACGGAAAAATTTCCACCAATCTTACACACAATTTTTAATTTGAATTTCGAGAGGAAATCTCTGTACGCAGTTGTTTAGCCTGCTATCCGCTGCTTAACAAAATTAAAATTTTGTATGGCTTGAAATTACCGCTCATTTTTGGTGATATTTTTTTCTGACGAACTAATTGTCAAATTTTGTTAAAATAACGGAAAAAATTCCACAAATCTTACACACAGTTTTTAATTTGAATTTCGAGAAAATCTTTCGGTATGCAGTTGTTAAGCCGACTAACCGCTGCTTATCAAAATTAAAATTTTGAGTGGCTTGAAATTACCGCTCATTTTTGGTGATATCTTTTTCTGACGAACTAAATGTCAAATTTTGTTAAAATAACGGAAAAAATTCCACCAATCTTACACACAATTTTTAATTTGAATTTCGCGAAAATGTTTCCGTATGCAGTCGTTTAGCCTGCTAACCGCTGCTCAACAAAAATAAAATTTTGTATGGCTTGAAATTACCGCTCATTTTTGGGGATATTTTCTCCTGACGAACCAAGTGTCAAAATTTGTTCAAAGGGCGGAAAAAATTCCACAAATCTTACACACAATTCTTAACTTGAATTTCGAGAAAATCTTTCGGTATGCAGTTGTTTAGCCTGCCTACCGCTGCTTATCAAAATTAAGATTTTGTATGGCTTGAAATCACCGCTCATTTTTGATGATATTTTTTTCTGACGAACTAAATGTCAAATTTTGCTAAAATAATGGAAAAATTTCCAAAAATCTTACACACAATTTTTGATTTGAATTTCGAGAAAACTTTTCGGTATGCAGTTGTTTAGCCTGCTAACCTGTGCTTATCAAAATTAAAATTTTGTATGGCTTGAAATTACCGCTCATTTTTGGTGATATTTTTTTCTGACGAACAAAATGTCAAGTTTTGTTAAAATAACGGAAAAATTTCCACCAATCTTACACACAATTGTTAATTTGAATTTCGAGAAGAAATCTCTGTACGCAGTTGTTTAGCCTGCTAACCGCTGCTTATCAAAATTAAAATTTTGAGTGGCTTGAAATTACCGCTCATTTTTGGTGATATCTTTTTCTGACGAACTAAATGTCAAATTTTGTTAAAATAACGGAAAAAATTCCACCAATCTTACACACAATTTTTAATTTGAATTTCGCGAAAATGTTTCCGTATGCAGTCGTTTAGCCTGCTAACCGCTGCTCAACACAAATAAAATTTTGCATGGGTTGAAATTACCGCTCATTTTTGGGGATGTTTTTTTCTGACGAACCAAGTGTCAAAGTTTGTTCAAAGGGCGGAAAAAATTCCACAAATCGTACACACAATTTTTAACTTGAATTTCGAGAAAATCTTTCGGTAGTCAGTTGTTTAGACTGCTTACCGCTGCTTATCAAAATTAAAATTTTGTATGGCTTGAAATTACCGCTCATTTTTGGTGATGTTTTTTTCTAACGAACTAAAGGTCAAATTTTGCGAAAATAACGGAAAAATTTCCACCAATCTTACACACAATTTTTGATTTGAATTTCGAGGAAATGTTTCGGTATGCAGTTGTTTATCCTGCTAACCGCTGCTTAACAAACTTAAAATTTTGTATGGCTTGAAATTACCGCTCATTTTTGGTGATATTTTTTCCTGACGAACCAAGTGTCAAAATTTGTTCAAAGGGCGGAAAAAATTCGATAAATATTACACACAATTTTTAATTTGAATTTCGGGAAAATCTTTCCGTATGCAGTTGTTTAGCCTGCTAACCGCTGCTTAACAAAATTGAAATTTTGTATGGCTTGAAATTACCGCTCATTTTTGGGGATATTTTCTCCTGACGAACCAAGTGTCAAAATTTGTTCAAAGGGCGGAAGAAATTTCACCAATCTTACACACAATTTTTATTTTGAATTTCGAGAAAAACTTTCGGTATGCAGTTGTTTTGCCTGCTAACCGCTGCTTAACAAAATTGAAATTTTGTATGGCTTGAAATTACCGCTAATTTTTGGTGATATTTTTTTCTGACGAACTAATTGTCAAATTTTTTTAAAATAACGGAAAAAATTCCACAAATCTTACACACAGTTTTTAATTTGAATTTCGAGAAAATTTTTCGGTATGCAGTTGTTAAGCCTGCTAACCGCTGTTAATCAAAAATATAAGTTCGCATGGCTTGAAATTACCGCTCCTTTTTGGTGATATTTTTTTCTGACGAACTAATTGTCAAATTTTGTTAAAATAACGGAAAAAATTCCACCAATCTTACTTACATGTTTTAACTTGAATTTCGAGAAAATCTTTCGGTATGCAGTTGTTTAGCCTGCTTACCGGTGCTTATCAAAATTAAAATTTTGTATGGCTTGAAATTACCGCTCATTTTTGGTGATATTTTTTTCTGACGAACTTAATGTCAAATTTTGTTAAAATAACGGAAAAATTTCCACCAATCTTACACACAATTGTTAATTTGAATTTCGAGAAGAAATCTCTGTAAGCAGTTATTTAGCCTGCTAACCGCTGCTCAACACAAATAAAATTTTGCATGGGTTGAAATTACCGCTCATGTTTGGGGATATTTTTTTCTGACGAACCAAGTGTCAAAGTTTGTTCAAAGGGCGGAAAAAATTCCACAAATCTTACACACAATTTTTAACTTGAATTTTGAGAAAATCTTTCGGTAGTCAGTTGTTTAGACTGCTTACCGCTGCTTATCAAAATTAAAATTTTGTATGGCTTGAAATTACCGCTCATTTTTGGTGATATTTTTTTCTAACGAACTCAAGATCAAATTTTGCTAAAATAACGGAAAAATTTCCACCAATCTTACACACAATTTTTGATTTGAATTTCGAGGAAATGTTTCGGTATGCAGTTGTTTATCCTGCTAACCGCTGCTTAACAAAATTAAAATTTTGTATGGCTTGAAATTACCGCTCATTTTTGGTGATATTTTTTCCTGACGAACCAAGTGTCAAAATTTGTTCAAAGGGCGGAAAAAATTCGATAAATATTACACACAATTTTTAATTTGAATTTCGGGAAAATCTTTCCGTATGCAGTTGTTTAGCCTGCTAACCGCTGCTTATCAAAATTAAAATTTTGTATGGCTTGAAATTGCTGGTCATTTTTGGTGATATTTTTTTCTGACGAACTAAATGTCAAATTTTGTTAAAATAACGGAAGAAATATCACCAATCTTACACACAATTTTTATTTTGAATTTCGAGAAAATGTTTCCGTATGCAGTTGTTTAGCCTGCTAACCGCTGCTGATCAAAATTAAAATTTTGTATGGCTTGAAATTACTGCTCATTTTTGGTGATATTTTATTCTGACGAACCAAGTGTCAAAATTTGCTAAAATAACGGAAAAAACCTTACACACAATTTTTAATTTGAATTTCGAAAAAAACTTTCGGTATGCAGTTGTTTTGCCTGCTAACCGCTGCTTAACAAAATTGAAATTTTGTATGGCTTGAAATTACCGCTAATTTTTGGTGATATTTTTTTCTGACGAACTAATTGTCAAATTTTTTTAAAATAACGGAAAAAATTCCACAAATCTTACACACAGTTTTTAATTTGAATTTCGAGAAAATTTTTCGGTATGCAGTTGTTAAGCCTGCTAACCGCTGTTAATCAAAAATATAAGTTCGCATGGCTTGAAATTACCGCTCCTTTTTGGTGATATTTTTTTCTGACGAACTAATTGTCAAATTTTGTTAAAATAACGGAAGAAATATCACCAATCTTACACACAATTTTTATTTTGAATTTCGAGAAAATGTTTCCGTATGCAGTCGTTTAGCCTGCTAACCGCTGCTCAACAAAAATAAAATTTTGTATGGCTTGAAATTACCGCTCATTTTTGGGGATATTTTCTCCTGACGAACCAAGTGTCAAAATTTGTTCAAAGGGCGGAAAAAATTCCACAAATCTTACACACAATTCTTAACTTGAATTTCGAGAAAATCTTTCGGTATGCAGTTGTTTAGCCTGCCTACCGCTGCTTATCAAAATTAAAATTTTGTATGGCTTGAAATCACCGCTCATTTTTGATGATATTTTTTTCTGACGAACTAAATGTCAAATTTTGCTAAAATAATGGAAAAATTTCCAAAAATCTTACACACAATTTTTGATTTGAATTTCGAGAAAACTTTTCGGTATGCAGTTGTTTAGCCTGCTAACCGGTGCTTATCAAAATTAAAATTTTGTATGGCTTGAAATTACCGCTCATTTTTGGTGATATTTTTTTCTGACGAACAAAATGTCAAGTTTTGTTAAAATAACGGAAAAATTTCCACCAATCTTACACACAATTGTTAATTTGAATTTCGAGAAGAAATCCCTGTACGCAGTTGTTTAGCCTGCTAACCGCTGCTTATCAAAATTAAAATTTTGAGTGGCTTGAAATTACCGCTCATTTTTGGTGATATCTTTTTCTGACGAACTAAATGTCAAATTTTGTTAAAATAACGGAAAAAATTCCACCAATCTTACACACAATTTTTAATTTGAATTTCGCGAAAATGTTTCCGTATGCAGTCGTTTAGCCTGCTAACCGCTGCTCAACACAAATAAAATTTTGCATGGGTTGAAATTACCGCTCATTTTTGGGGATGTTTTTTTCTGACGAACCAAGTGTCAAAGTTTGTTCAAAGGGCGGAAAAAATTCCACAAATCTTACACACAATTTTTAACTTGAATTTCGAGAAAATCTTTCGGTAGTCAGTTGTTTAGACTGCTTACCGCTGCCTATCAAAATTAAAATTTTGTATGGCTTGAAATTACCGCTCATTTTTGGTGATATTTTTTTCTAACGAACTAAAGGTCAAATTTTGCGAAAATAACGGAAAAATTTCCACCAATCTTACACACAATTTTTGATTTGAATTTCGAGGAAATGTTTCGGTATGCAGTTGTTTATCCTGCTAACCGCTGCTTAACAAACTTAAAATTTTGTATGGCTTGAAATTACCGCTCATTTTTGGTGATATTTTTTCCTGACGAACCAAGTGTCAAAATTTGTTCAAAGGGCGGAAAAAATTCGATAAATATTACACACAATTTTTAATTTGAATTTCGGGAAAATCTTTCCGTATGCAGTTGTTTAGCCTGCTAACCGCTGCTTATCAAAACTAAAATTTTGTATGGCTTGAAATTACCGCTCATTTTTGGGGATATTTTTTTCTGACGAACTAAATGTCAAATTTTGTTAAAATAACGGAAGAAATTTCACCAATCTTACACACAATTTTTATTTTGAATTTCGAGAAAATGTTTCCGTATGCAGTTGTTTAGCCTGCTAACCGCTGCTGATCAAAATTAAAATTTTGTATGGCTTGAAATTACTGCTCATTTTTGGTGATATTTTATTCTGACGAACCAAGTGTCAAAATTTGCTAAAATAACGGAAAAAACCTTACACACAATTTTTAATTTGAATTTCGAAAAAAACTTTCGGTATGCAGTTGTTTTGCCTGCTAACCGCTGCTTAACAAAATTGAAATTTTGTATGGCTTGAAATTACCGCTAATTTTTGGTGATATTTTTTTCTGACGAACTAATTGTCAAATTTTTTTAAAATAACGGAAAAAATTCCACAAATCTTACACACAGTTTTTAATTTGAATTTCGAGTAAATTTTTCGGTATGCAGTTGTTAAGCCTGCTAACCGCTGTTAATCAAAAATATAAGTTCGCATGGCTTGAAATTACCGCCCCTATTTGGTGATATTTTTTTCTGACGAACTAATTGTCAAATTTTGTTAAAATAACGGAAAAAATTCCACCAATCTTACTTACATGTTTTAACTTGAGTTTCGAGAAAATCTTTCGGTATGCAGTTGTTTAGCCTGCTTACCGCTGCTTATCAAAATTAAAATTTTGTATGGCTTGAAATTACCGCTCATTTTTGGTGATATTTTTTTCTGACGAACTTAATGTCAAATTTTGTTAAAATAACGGAAAAATTTCCACCAATCTTACACACAATTGTAAATTTGAATTTCGAGAAGAAATCTCTGTACACAGTTGTTTAGCCTGCTAACCGCTGCTTATCAAAATTAAAATTTTGAGTGGCTTGAAGTTACCGCTCATTTTTGGTGATATCTTTTTCTGACGAACTAAATGTCAAATTTTGTTAAAATAACGGAAAAAATTCCACCAATCTTACACACAATTTTTAATTTGAATTTCGCGAAAATGTTTCCGTATGCAGTCGTTTAGCCTGCTAACCGCTGCTCAACACAAATAAAATTTTGCATGGGTTGAAATTACCGCTCATTTTTGGGGATATTTTTTTCTGACGAACCAAGTGTCAAAGTTTGTTCAAAGGGCGGAAAAAATTCCACAAATCTTACACACAATTTTTAACTTGAATTTCGAGAAAATCTTTCGGTAGTCAGTTGTTTAGACTGCTTACCGCTGCTTATCAAAATTAAAATTTTGTATGGCTTGAAATTACCGCTCATTTTTGGTGATATTTTTTTCTAACGAACTAAAGGTCAAATTTTGCTAAAATAACGGAAAAATTTCCACCAATCTTACACACAATTTTTGATTTGAATTTCGAGGAAATGTTTCGGTATGCAGTTGTTTATCCTGCTAACCGCTGCTTAACAAAATTAAAATTTTGTATGGCTTGAAATTACCGCTCATTTTTGGTGATATTTTTTCCTGACGAACCAAGTGTCAAAATTTGTTGAAAGGGCGGAAAAAATTCGATAAATATTACACACAATTTTTAATTTGAATTTCGGGAAAATCTTTCCGTATGCAGTTGTTTAGCCTGCTAACCGCTGCTTATCAAAATTAAAATTTTGTATGGCTTGAAATTGCTGGTCATTTTTGGTGATATTTTTTTCTGACGAACTAAATGTCAAATTTTGTTAAAATAACGGAAGAAATTTCACCAATCTTACACACAATTTTTATTTTGAATTTCGAGAAAATGTTTCCGTATGCAGTTGTTTAGCCTGCTAACCGCTGCTGATCAAAATTAAAATTTTGTATGGCTTGAAATTACTGCTCATTTTTGGTGATATTTTATTCTGACGAACCAAGTGTCAAAATTTGCTAAAATAACGGAAAAAACCTTACACACAATTTTTAATTTGAATTTCGAAAAAAACTTTCGGTATGCAGTTGTTTTGCCTGCTAACCGCTGCTTAACAAAATTGAAATTTTGTATGGCTTGAAATTACCGCTAATTTTTGGTGATATTTTTTTCTGACGAACTAATTGTCAAATTTTTTTAAAATAACGGAAAAAATTCCACAAATCTTACACACAGTTTTTAATTTGAATTTCGAGAAAATTCGGTATGCAGTTGTTAAGCCTGCTAACCGCTGTTAATCAAAAATATAAGTTCGCATGGCTTGAAATTACCGCTCCTTTTTGGTGATATTTTTTTCTGACGAACTAATTGTCAAATTTTGTTAAAATAACGGAAAAAATTCCACCAATCTTACTTACATGTTTTAACTTGAATTTCGAGAAAATCTTTCGGTATGCAGTTGTTTAGCCTGCTTACCGCTGCTTATCAAAATTAAAATTTTGTATGGCTTGAAATTACCGCTCATTTTTGGTGATATTTTTTTCTGACGAACTTAATGTCAAATTTTGCTAAAATAACGGAAAAATTTCCACCAATCTTACACACAATTTTTAATTTGAATTTCGAGAAAATGTTTCCCTATGCAGTTGTTTAGCCTGCTAACCGCTGCTTAACAAAATTAAAATTTTGTATGGCTTGAAATTACCGCTCATTTTTGGTGATATTTTTTCCTGACGAACCAAGTGTCAAAATTTGTTCAAAGGGCGGAAAAAATTCGATAAATATTACACACAATTTTTAATTTGAATTTCGAGAAAATCTTTCCGTATGCAGTTGTTTAGCCTGCTAACCGCTGCTTATCAAAATTAAAATTTTGTATGGCTTGAAATTACTGCTCATTTTTGGTGATATTTTTTTCTGACGAACTAAATGTCAAATTTTGTTAAAATAACGGAAGAAATTTCACCCATCTTACACACAATTTTTATATTGAATTTCGAGAAAATGTTTGCAGTTGTTTAGCCTGCTAACCGCTGCTTGTCAAAATTAAAATTTTGTATGGCTTGAAATTACTGCTCATTTTTGGTGATATTTTTTTTTGACGAACCAAGTGTCAAAATTTGCTAAAATAACGGAAAAAACCTTACACACAATTTTTAATTTGAATTTCGAAAAAAACTTTCGGTATGCAGTTGTTTGGCCTGCTAACCGCTGCTTAACAAAATTAAAATTTTGTATGGCTTGAAATTACCGCTAATTTTTGGTGATATTTTTTTCTGACGAACTAATTGTCAATTTTTTTTAAAATAACGGAAAAAATTCCACAAATCTTACACACAGTTTTTAATTTGAATTTCGAGAAAATTTTTCGGTATGCAGTTGTTAAGCCTGCTAACCGCTGTTAATCAAAAATATACGTTCGCATGGCTTGAAATTACCGCTCCTTTTTGGTGATATTTTTTTCTGACGAACTAATTGTCAAATTTTGTTAAAATAACGGAAAAAATTCCACAAATCTTACACACAGTTTTTAATTTGAATTTCGAGAAAATCTTTCGGTATGCAGTTGTTAAGCCTGCCTACCGCTGCTTATCAAAATTAAAATTTTGTATGGCTTGAAATTACCGCTCATTTTTGGTGATATCTTTTTCTGACGAACTAAATGTCAAATTTTGTTAAAATAACGGAAAAAATTCCACCAATCTTACACACAATTTTTAATTTGAATTTCGCGAAAATGTTTCCTGCTAACCGCTGCTCAACACAAATAAAATTTTGCATGGGTTGAAATTACCGCTCATTTTTGGGGATATTTTTTTCTGACGAACCAAGTGTCAAAGTTTGTTCAAAGGGCGGAAAAAATTCCACAAATCTTTCACACAATTTTTAACTTGAATTTCGAGAAAATCTTTCGGTAGTCAGTTGTTTAGCCTGCTTACCGCTGCTTATCAAAATTAAAATTTTGTATGGCTTGAAATTACCGCTCATTTTTGGTGATATTTTTTTCTGACGAACTTAATGTCAAATTTTGTTAAAATAACGGAAAAATTTCCACCAATCTTACACACAATTGTAAATTTGAATTTCGAGAAGAAATCTCTGTACGCAGTTGTTTAGCCTGCTAACCGCTGCTTATCAAAATTAAAATTTTGAGTGGCTTGAAATTACCGCTCATTTTTGGTGATATCTTTTTCTGACGAACTAAATGTCAAATTTTGTTAAAATAACGGAAAAAATTCCACCAATCTTACACACAATTTTTAATTTGAATTTCGCGAAAATGTTTCCGTATGCAGTCGTTTAGCCTGCTAACCGCTGCTCAACACAAATAAAATTTTGCATGGGTTGAAATTACCGCTCATTTTTGGGGATATTTTTTTCTGACGAACCAAGTGTCAAAGTTTGTTCAAAGGGCGGAAAAAATTCCACAAATCTTACACACAATTTTTAACTTGAATTTCGAGAAAATCTTTCGGTAGTCAGTTGTTTAGACTGCTTACCGCTGCTTATCAAAATTAAAATTTTGTATGGCTTGAAATTACCGCTCATTTTTGGTGATATTTTTTTCTAACGAACTAAAGGTCAAATTTTGCTAAAATAACGGAAAAATTTCCACAAATCTTACACACAGTTTTTAATTTGAATTTCGAGTAAATTTTTCGGTATGCAGTTGTTAAGCCTGCTAACCGCTGCTTAACAAAATTAAAATTTTGTATGGCTTGAAATTACCGCTCATTTTTGGTGATATTTTTTCCTGACGAACCAAGTGTCAAAATTTGTTGAAAGGGCGGAAAAAATTCGATAAATATTACACACAATTTTTAATTTGAATTTCGGGAAAATCTTTCCGTATGCAGTTGTTTAGCCTGCTAACCGCTGCTTATCAAAATTAAAATTTTGTATGGCTTGAAATTGCTGGTCATTTTTGGTGATATTTTTTTCTGACGAACTAAATGTCAAATTTTGTTAAAATAACGGAAGAAATTTCACCAATCTTACACACAATTTTTATTTTGAATTTCGAGAAAATGTTTCCGTATGCAGTTGTTTAGCCTGCTAACCGCTGCTGATCAAAATTAAAATTTTGTATGCTTGAAATTACTGCTCATTTTTGGTGATATTTTATTCTGACGAACCAAGTGTCAAAATTTGCTAAAATAACGGAAAAAACCTTACACACAATTTTTAATTTGAATTTCGAAAAAAACTTTCGGTATGCAGTTGTTTTGCCTGCTAACCGCTGCTTAACAAAATTTAAATTTTGTATGGCTTGAAATTACCGCTAATTTTTGGTGATATTTTTTTCTGACGAACTAATTGTCAAATTTTTTTAAAATAACGGAAAAAATTCCACAAATCTTACACACAGTTTTTAATTTGAATTTCGAGAAAATTTTTCGGTATGCAGTTGTTAAGCCTGTTAACCGCTGTTAATCAAAAATATAAGTTCGCATGGCTTGAAATTACCGCTCCTTTTTGGTGATATTTTTTTCTGACGAACTAATTGTCAAATTTTGTTAAAATAACGGAAAAAATTCCACCAATCTTACTTACATGTTTTAACTTGAATTTCGAGAAAATCTTTCGGTATGCAGTTGTTTAGCCTGCTTACCGCTGCTTATCAAAATTAAAATTTTGTATGGCTTGAAATTACCGCTCATTTTTGGTGATATTTTTTTCTGACGAACTTAATGTCAAATTTTGCTAAAATAACGGAAAAATTTCCACCAATCTTACACACAATTTTTAATTTGAATTTCGAGAAAATGTTTCCCTATGCAGTTGTTTAGCCTGCTAACCGCTGCTTAACAAAATTAAAATTTTGTATGGCTTGAAATTACCGCTCATTTTTGGTGATATTTTTTCCTGACGAACCAAGTGTCAAAATTTGTTCAAAGGGCGGAAAAAATTCGATAAATATTACACACAATTTTTAATTTGAATTTCGAGAAAATCTTTCCGTATGCAGTTGTTTAGCCTGCTAACCGCTGCTTATCAAAATTAAAATTTTGTATGGCTTGAAATTACTGCTCATTTTTGGTGATATTTTTTTCTGACGAACTAAATGTCAAATTTTGTTAAAATAACGGAAGAAATTTCACCCATCTTACACACAATTTTTATATTGAATTTCGAGAAAATGTTTCCGTATGCAGTTGTTTAGCCTGCTAACCGCTGCTTGTCAAAATTAAAATTTTGTATGGCTTGAAATTACTGCTCATTTTTGGTGATATTTTTTTTTGACGAACCAAGTGTCAAAATTTGCTAAAATAACGGAAAAAACCTTACACACAATTTTTAATTTGAATTTCGAAAAAAACTTTCGGTATGCAGTTGTTTGGCCTGCTAACCGCTGCTTAACAAAATTAAAATTTTGTATGGCTTGAAATTACCGCTAATTTTTGGTGATATTTTTTTCTGACGAACTAATTGTCAATTTTTTTTAAAATAACGGAAAAAATTCCACAAATCTTACACACAGTTTTTAATTTGAATTTCGAGAAAATTTTTCGGTATGCAGTTGTTAAGCCTGCTAACCGCTGTTAATCAAAATTAAAATTTTGTATGGCTTGAAATTACCGCTCATTTTTGGTGATATTTTTTTCTAACGAACTAAAGGTCAAATTTTGCTAAAATAACGGAAAAATTTCCACCAATCTTACACACAATTTTTGATTTGAATTTCGAGGGAAATGTTTCGGTATGCAGTTGTTTATCCTGCTAACCGCTGCTTAACAAAATTAAGATTTGTATGGCTTGAAATTACCGCTCATTTTTGGTGATATTTTTTCCTGACGAACCAAGTGTCAAAATTTGTTCAAAGGGCGGAAAAAATTCGATAAATATTACACACAATTTTTAATTTGAATTCGGGAAAATCTTTCCGTATGCAGTTGTTTAGCCTGCTAACCGCTGCTTATCAAAATTAAAATTTTGTATGGCTTGAAATTGCTGGTCATTTTGGTGATATTTTTTTCTGACGAACTAAATGTCAAATTTTGTTAAAATAACGGAAGAAATTTCACCAATCTTACACACAATTTTTATTTTGAATTTCGAGAAAATGTTTCCGTATGCAGTTGTTTAGCCTGCTAACCGCTGCTGATCAAAATTAAAATTTTGTATGGCTTGAAATTACTGCTCATTTTTGGTGATATTTTATTCTGACGAACCAAGTGTCAAAATTTGCTACAATAACGGAAAAAACCTTACACACAATTTTAATTTGAATTTCGAAAAAAACTTTCGGTATGCAGTTGTTTTGCCTGCTAACCGCTGCTTAACAAAATTGAAATTTTGTATGGCTTGAAATTACCGCTAATTTTTGGTGATATTTTTTTCTGACAAACTAATTGTCAAATTTTTTTAAAATAACGAAAAAATTCCACAAATCTTACACACAGTTTTTAATTTGAATTTCGAGAAAATTTTTCGGTATGCAGTTGTTAAGCCTGCTAACCGCTGTTAATCAAAAATATAAGTTCGCATGGCTTGAAATTACCGCTCCTTTTTGGTGATATTTTTTTCTGACGAACTAATTGTCAAATTTTGTTTAAAATAACGGAAAAAATTCCACCAATCTTACTTACATGTTTTAACTTGAATTTCGAGAAAATCTTTCGGTATGCAGTTGTTTAGCCTGCTTACCGCTGCTTATCAAAATTAAAATTTTGTATGGCTTGAAATTACCGCTCATTTTTGGTGATATTTTTTTCTGACGAACTAAATGTCAAATTTTGTTAAAATAACGGAAGAAATTTCACCAATCTTACACACAATTTTTATTTTGAATTTCGAGAAAATGTTTCCGTATGCAGTTGTTTAGCCTGCTAACCGCTGCTGATCAAAATTAAAATTTTGTATGGCTTGAAATTACTGCTCATTTTTGGTGATATTTTATTCTGACGAACCAAGTGTCAAAATTTGCTAAAATAACGGAAAAAAACCTTACACACAATTTTTAATTTGAATTTCGAAAAAAACTTTCGGTATGCAGTTGTTTTGCCTGCTAACCGCTGCTTAACAAAATTGAAATTTTGTATGGCTTGAAATTACCGCTCATTTTTGGTGATATTTTTTCCTGACGAACCAAGTGTCAAAATTTGTTCAAAGGGCGGAAAAAAATTCGATAAATATTACACACAATTTTTAATTTGAATTTCGGGAAAATCTTTCCGTATGCAGTTGTTTAGCCTGCTAACCGCTGCTTATCAAAATTAAAATTTTGTATGGCTTGAAATTGCTGGTCATTTTTGGTGATATTTTTTTCTGACGAACTAAATGTCAAATTTTGTTAAAATAACGGAAGAAATATCACCAATCTTACACACAATTTTTATTTTGAATTTCGAGAAAATGTTTCCGTATGCAGTTGTTTAGCCTGCTAACCGCTGCTGATCAAAATTAAAATTTTGTATGGCTTGAAATTACTGCTCATTTTTGGTGATATTTTATTCTGACGAACCAAGTGTCAAAATTTGCTAAAATAACGGAAAAAACCTTACACACAATTTTAATTTGAATTTCGAAAAAAACTTTCGGTATGCAGTTGTTTTGCCTGCTAACCGCTGCTTAACAAAATTGAAATTTTGTATGGCTTGAAATTACCGCTAATTTTTGGTGATATTTTTTTCTGACGAACTAATTGTCAAATTTTTTAAAATAACGGAAAAAATTCCACAAATCTTACACACAGTTTTTAATTTGAATTTCGAGAAAATTTTTCGGTATGCAGTTGTTAAGCCTGCTAACCGCTGTTAATCAAAAATATAAGTTCGCATGGCTTGAAATTACCGCTCCTTTTTGGTGATATTTTTTTCTGACGAACTAATTGTCAAATTTTGTTAAAATAACGGAAAAAATTCCACAAATCTTACACACAGTTTTTAATTTGAATTTCGAGAAAATCTTTCGGTATGCAGTTGTTAAGCCTGCCTACCGCTGCTTATCAAAATTAAAATTTTGTATGGCTTGAAATTACCGCTCATTTTTGGTGATATCTTTTTCTGACGAACTAAATGTCAAATTTTGTTAAAATAACGGAAAAAATTCCACCAATCTTACACACAATTTTTAATTTGAATTTCCCGAAAATGTTTCCGTATGCAGTCGTTTAGCCTGCTAACCGCTGCTCAACAAAATAAAATTTTTGTATGGCTTGAAATTAACCGCTCATTTTTGGGGATATTTTCTCCTGACGAACCAAGTGTCAAAATTTGTTCAAAGGGCGGAAAAAATTCCACAAATCTTACACACAATTCTTAACTTGAATTTCGAGAAAATCTTTCGGTATGCAGTTGTTTAGCCTGCCTACCGCTGCTTATCAAAATTAAAATTTTGTATGGCTTGAAATCACCGCTCATTTTTGATGATATTTTTTTCTGACGAACTAAATGTCAAATTTTTGCTAAAATAATGGAAAAATTTCCAAAAATCTTACACACAATTTTTGATTTGAATTTCGAGAAAACTTTTCGGTATGCAGTTGTTTAGCCTGCTAACCGGTGCTTATCAAAATTAAAATTTTGTATGGCTTGAAATTACCGCTCATTTTTGGTGATATTTTTTTCTGACGAACAAAATGTCAAGTTTTGTTAAAATAACGGAAAAATTTTCCACCAATCTTACACACAATTGTTAATTTGAATTTCGAGAAGAAATCCCTGTACGCAGTTGTTTAGCCTGCTAACCGCTGCTTATCAAAATTAAAATTTTGAGTGGCTTGAAATTACCGCTCATTTTTGGTGATATCTTTTTCTGACGAACTAAATGTCAAATTTTGTTAAAATAACGGAAAAAATTCCACCAATCTTACACACAATTTTTAATTTGAATTTCGCGAAAATGTTTCCGTATGCAGTCGTTTAGCCTGCTAACCGCTGCTCAACACAAATAAAATTTTGCATGGGTTGAAATTACCGCTCATTTTTGGGGATGTTTTTTTCTGACGAACCAAGTGTCAAAGGTTTGTTCAAAGGGCGGAAAAAATTCCACAAATCTTACACACAATTTTTAACTTGAATTTCGAGAAAATCTTCGGTAGTCAGTTGTTTAGACTGCTTACCGCTGCTTATCAAAATTAAAATTTTGTATGGCTTGAAATTACCGCTCATTTTTGGTGATATTTTTTTCTAACGAACTAAAGGTCAAATTTTTGCGAAAATAACGGAAAAATTTCCACCAATCTTACACACAATTTTTGATTTGAATTTCGAGGAAATGTTTCGGTATGCAGTTGTTTATCCTGCTAACCGCTGCTTAACAAACTTAAAATTTTGTATGGCTTGAAATTACCGCTCATTTTTGGTGATATTTTTTCCTGACGAACCAAGTGTCAAAATTTGTTCAAAGGGCGGAAAAAATTCGATAAATATTACACACAATTTTTAATTTGAATTTCGGGAAAATCTTTCCGTATGCAGTTGTTTAGCCTGCTAACCGCTGCTTATCAAAACTAAAATTTTGTATGGCTTGAAATTACCGCTCATTTTTGGGGATATTTTTTTCTGACGAACTAAATGTCAAATTTTGTTAAAATAACGGAAGAAATTTCACCAATCTTACACACAATTTTTATTTTGAATTTCGAGAAAATGTTTCCGTATGCAGTTGTTTAGCCTGCTAACCGCTGCTGATCAAAATTAAAATTTTGTATGGCTTGAAATTACTGCTCATTTTTGGTGATATTTTATTCTGACGAACCAAGTGTCAAAATTTGCTAAAATAACGGAAAAAACCTTACACACAATTTTTAATTTGAATTTCGAAAAAAACTTTCGGTATGCAGTTGTTTTGCCTGCTAACCGCTGCTTATCAAAAATATAAGTTCGCATGGCTTGAAATTACCGCTCCTTTTTGGTGATATTTTTTTCTGACGAACTAATTGTCAAATTTTTTTAAAATAACGGAAAAAATTCCACAAATCTTACACACAGTTTTTAATTTGAATTTCGAGAAAATCTTTCGGTATGCAGTTGTTAAGCCTGCCTACCGCTGCTTATCAAAATTAAAATTTTGTATGGCTTGAAATTACCGCTCATTTTTGGTGATATCTTTTTCTGACGAACTAAATGTCAAATTTTGTTAAAATAACGGAAAAAATTCCACCAATCTTACACACAATTTTTAATTTGAATTTCCCGAAAATGTTTCCGTATGCAGTCGTTTAGCCTGCTAACCGCTGCTCAACAAAAATAAAATTTTGTATGGCTTGAAATTACCGCTCATTTTTGGGGATATTTTCTCCTGACGAACCAAGTGTCAAAATTTGTTCAAAGGGCGGAAAAAATTCCACAAATCTTACACACAATTCTTAACTTGAATTTCGAGAAAATCTTTCGGTATGCAGTTGTTTAGCCTGCCTACCGCTGCTTATCAAAATTAAAATTTTGTATGGCTTGAAATCACCGCTCATTTTTGATGATATTTTTTTCTGACGAACTAAATGTCAAATTTTGCTAAAATAATGGAAAAATTTCCAAAAATCTTACACACAATTTTTGATTTGAATTTCGAGAAAACTTTTCGGTATGCAGTTGTTTAGCCTGCTAACCGGTGCTTATCAAAATTAAAATTTTGTATGGCTTGAAATTACCGCTCATTTTTGGTGATATTTTTTTCTGACGAACAAAATGTCAAGTTTTGTTAAAATAACGGAAAAATTTCCACCAATCTTACACACAATTGTTAATTTGAATTTCGAGAAGAAATCCCTGTACGCAGTTGTTTAGCCTGCTAACCGCTGCTTATCAAAATTAAAATTTTGAGTGGCTTGAAATTACCGCTCATTTTTGGTGATATCTTTTTCTGACGAACTAAATGTCAAATTTTGTTAAAATAACGGAAAAAATTCCACCAATCTTACACACAATTTTTAATTTGAATTTCGCGAAAATGTTTCCGTATGCAGTCGTTTAGCCTGCTAACCGCTGCTCAACACAAATAAAATTTTGCATGGGTTGAAATTACCGCTCATTTTTGGGGATATTTTTTTCTGACGAACCAAGTGTCAAAGTTTGTTCAAAGGGCGGAAAAAATTCCACAAATCTTACACACAATTTTTAACTTGAATTTCGAGAAAATCTTTCGGTAGTCAGTTGTTTAGACTGCTTACCGCTGCTTATCAAAATTAAAATTTTGTATGGCTTGAAATTACCGCTCATTTTTGGTGATATTTTTTTCTAACGAACTAAAGGTCAAATTTTGCTAAAATAACGGAAAAATTTCCACCAATCTTACACACAATTTTTGATTTGAATTTCGAGGAAATGTTTCGGTATGCAGTTGTTTATCCTGCTAACCGCTGCTTAACAAAATTAAAATTTTGTATGGCTTGAAATTACCGCTCATTTTTGGTGATATTTTTTCCTGACGAACCAAGTGTCAAAATTTGTTGAAAGGGCGGAAAAAATTCGATAAATATTACACACAATTTTTAATTTGAATTTCGGGAAAATCTTTCCGTATGCAGTTGTTTAGCCTGCTAACCGCTGCTTATCAAAATTAAAATTTTGTATGGCTTGAAATTGCTGGTCATTTTTGGTGATATTTTTTTCTGACGAACTAAATGTCAAATTTTGTTAAAATAACGGAAGAAATTTCACCAATCTTACACACAATTTTTATTTTGAATTTCGAGAAAATGTTTCCGTATGCAGTTGTTTAGCCTGCTAACCGCTGCTGATCAAAATTAAAATTTTGTATGGCTTGAAATTACTGCTCATTTTTGGTGATATTTTATTCTGACGAACCAAGTGTCAAAATTTGCTAAAATAACGGAAAAAACCTTACACACAATTTTTAATTTGAATTTCGAAAAAAACTTTCGGTATGCAGTTGTTTTGCCTGCTAACCGCTGCTTAACAAAATTGAAATTTTGTATGGCTTGAAATTACCGCTAATTTTTGGTGATATTTTTTTCTGACGAACTAATTGTCAAATTTTTTTAAAATAACGGAAAAAATTCCACAAATCTTACACACAGTTTTTAATTTGAATTTCGAGAAAATTTTTCGGTATGCAGTTGTTAAGCCTGCTAACCGCTGTTAATCAAAAATATAAGTTCGCATGGCTTGAAATTACCGCTCCTTTTTGGTGATATTTTTTTCTGACGAACTAATTGTCAAATTTTGTTAAAATAACGGAAAAAATTCCACCAATCTTACTTACATGTTTTAACTTGAATTTCGAGAAAATCTTTCGGTATGCAGTTGTTTAGCCTGCTTACCGCTGCTTATCAAAATTAAAATTTTGTATGGCTTGAAATTACCGCTCATTTTTGGTGATATTTTTTTCTGACGAACTTAATGTCAAATTTTGCTAAAATAACGGAAAAATTTCCACCAATCTTACACACAATTTTTAATTTGAATTTCGAGAAAATGTTTCCCTATGCAGTTGTTTAGCCTGCTAACCGCTGCTTAACAAAATTAAAATTTTGTATGGCTTGAAATTACCGCTCATTTTTGGTGATATTTTTTCCTGACGAACCAAGTGTCAAAATTTGTTCAAAGGGCGGAAAAAATTCGATAAATATTACACACAATTTTTAATTTGAATTTCGAGAAAATCTTTCCGTATGCAGTTGTTTAGCCTGCTAACCGCTGCTTATCAAAATTAAAATTTTGTATGGCTTGAAATTACTGCTCATTTTTGGTGATATTTTTTTCTGACGAACTAAATGTCAAATTTTGTTAAAATAACGGAAGAAATTTCACCCATCTTACACACAATTTTTATATTGAATTTCGAGAAAATGTTTCCGTATGCAGTTGTTTAGCCTGCTAGCCGCTGCTTGTCAAAATTAAAATTTTGTATGGCTTGAAATTACTGCTCATTTTTGGTGATATTTTTTTTTGACGAACCAAGTGTCAAAATTTGCTAAAATAACGGAAAAAACCTTACACACAATTTTTAATTTGAATTTCGAAAAAAACTTTCGGTATGCAGTTGTTTGGCCTGCTAACCGCTGCTTAACAAAATTAAAATTTTGTATGGCTTGAAATTACCGCTAATTTTTGGTGATATTTTTTTCTGACGAACTAATTGTCAATTTTTTTTAAAATAACGGAAAAAATTCCACAAATCTTACACACAGTTTTTAATTTGAATTTCGAGAAAATTTTTCGGTATGCAGTTGTTAAGCCTGCTAACCGCTGTTAATCAAAAATATACGTTCGCATGGCTTGAAATTACCGCTCCTTTTTGGTGATATTTTTTTCTGACGAACTAATTGTCAAATTTTGTTAAAATAACGGAAAAAATTCCACAAATCTTACACACAGTTTTTAATTTGAATTTCGAGAAAATCTTTCGGTATGCAGTTGTTTAGCCTGCTTACCGCTGCTTATCAAAATTAAAATTTTGTATGGCTTGAAATTACCGCTCATTTTTGGTGATATCTTTTTCTGACGAACTAAATGTCAAATTTTGTTAAAATAACGGAAAAAATTCCACCAATCTTACACACAATTTTTAATTTGAATTTCGCGAAAATGTTTCCGTATGCAGTCGTTTAGCCTGCTAACCGCTGCTCAACAAAAATAAAATTTTGTATGGCTTGAAATTACCGCTCATTTTTGGGGATATTTTCTCCTGACGAACCAAGTGTCAAAATTTGTTCAAAGGGCGGAAAAAATTCCACAAATCTTACACACAATTCTTAACTTGAATTTCGAGAAAATCTTTCGGTATGCAGTTGTTTAGCCTGCCTACCGCTGCTTATCAAAATTAAAATTTTGTATGGCTTGAAATCACCGCTCATTTTTGATGATATTTTTTTCTGACGAACTAAATGTCAAATTTTGCTAAAATAATGGAAAAATTTCCAAAAATCTTACACACAATTTTTGATTTGAATTTCGAGAAAACTTTTCGGTATGCAGTTGTTTAGCCTGCTAACCGGTGCTTATCAAAATTAAAATTTTGTATGGCTTGAAATTACCGCTCATTTTTGGTGATATTTTTTTCTGACGAACAAAATGTCAAGTTTTGTTAAAATAACGGAAAAATTTCCACCAATCTTACACACAATTGTTAATTTGAATTTCGAGAAGAAATCCCTGTACGCAGTTGTTTAGCCTGCTAACCGCTGCTTATCAAAATTAAAATTTTGAGTGGCTTGAAATTACCGCTCATTTTTGGTGATATCTTTTTCTGACGAACTAAATGTCAAATTTTGTTAAAATAACGGAAAAAATTCCACCAATCTTACACACAATTTTTAATTTGAATTTCGCGAAAATGTTTCCGTATGCAGTCGTTTAGCCTGCTAACCGCTGCTCAACACAAATAAAATTTTGCATGGGTTGAAATTACCGCTCATTTTTGGGGATATTTTTTTCTGACGAACCAAGTGTCAAAGTTTGTTCAAAGGGCGGAAAAAATTCCACAAATCTTACACACAATTTTTAACTTGAATTTCGAGAAAATCTTTCGGTAGTCAGTTGTTTAGACTGCTTACCGCTGCTTATCAAAATTAAAATTTTGTATGGCTTGAAATTACCGCTCATTTTTGGTGATATTTTTTTCTAACGAACTAAAGGTCAAATTTTGCTAAAATAACGGAAAAATTTCCACCAATCTTACACACAATTTTTGATTTGAATTTCGAGGAAATGTTTCGGTATGCAGTTGTTTATCCTGCTAACCGCTGCTTAACAAAATTAAAATTTTGTATGGCTTGAAATTACCGCTCATTTTTGGTGATATTTTTTCCTGACGAACCAAGTGTCAAAATTTGTTGAAAGGGCGGAAAAAATTCGATAAATATTACACACAATTTTTAATTTGAATTTCGGGAAAATCTTTCCGTATGCAGTTGTTTAGCCTGCTAACCGCTGCTTATCAAAATTAAAATTTTGTATGGCTTGAAATTGCTGGTCATTTTTGGTGATATTTTTTTCTGACGAACTAAATGTCAAATTTTGTTAAAATAACGGAAGAAATTTCACCAATCTTACACACAATTTTTATTTTGAATTTCGAGAAAATGTTTCCGTATGCAGTTGTTTAGCCTGCTAACCGCTGCTGATCAAAATTAAAATTTTGTATGGCTTGAAATTACTGCTCATTTTTGGTGATATTTTATTCTGACGAACCAAGTGTCAAAATTTGCTAAAATAACGGAAAAAACCTTACACACAATTTTTAATTTGAATTTCGAAAAAAACTTTCGGTATGCAGTTGTTTTGCCTGCTAACCGCTGCTTAACAAAATTGAAATTTTGTATGGCTTGAAATTACCGCTAATTTTTGGTGATATTTTTTTCTGACGAACTAATTGTCAAATTTTTTTAAAATAACGGAAAAAATTCCACAAATCTTACACACAGTTTTTAATTTGAATTTCGAGAAAATTTTTCGGTATGCAGTTGTTAAGCCTGCTAACCGCTGTTAATCAAAAATATAAGTTCGCATGGCTTGAAATTACCGCTCCTTTTTGGTGATATTTTTTTCTGACGAACTAATTGTCAAATTTTGTTAAAATAACGGAAAAAATTCCACCAATCTTACTTACATGTTTTAACTTGAATTTCGAGAAAATCTTTCGGTATGCAGTTGTTTAGCCTGCTTACCGCTGCTTATCAAAATTAAAATTTTGTATGGCTTGAAATTACCGCTCATTTTTGGTGATATTTTTTTCTGACGAACTTAATGTCAAATTTTGCTAAAATAACGGAAAAATTTCCACCAATCTTACACACAATTTTTAATTTGAATTTCGAGAAAATGTTTCCCTATGCAGTTGTTTAGCCTGCTAACCGCTGCTTAACAAAATTAAAATTTTGTATGGCTTGAAATTACCGCTCATTTTTGGTGATATTTTTTCCTGACGAACCAAGTGTCAAAATTTGTTCAAAGGGCGGAAAAAATTCGATAAATATTACACACAATTTTTAATTTGAATTTCGAGAAAATCTTTCCGTATGCAGTTGTTTAGCCTGCTAACCGCTGCTTATCAAAATTAAAATTTTGTATGGCTTGAAATTACTGCTCATTTTTGGTGATATTTTTTTCTGACGAACTAAATGTCAAATTTTGTTAAAATAACGGAAGAAATTTCACCCATCTTACACACAATTTTTATATTGAATTTCGAGAAAATGTTTCCGTATGCAGTTGTTTAGCCTGCTAGCCGCTGCTTGTCAAAATTAAAATTTTGTATGGCTTGAAATTACTGCTCATTTTTGGTGATATTTTTTTTTGACGAACCAAGTGTCAAAATTTGCTAAAATAACGGAAAAAACCTTACACACAATTTTTAATTTGAATTTCGAAAAAAACTTTCGGTATGCAGTTGTTTGGCCTGCTAACCGCTGCTTAACAAAATTAAAATTTTGTATGGCTTGAAATTACCGCTAATTTTTGGTGATATTTTTTTCTGACGAACTAATTGTCAATTTTTTTTAAAATAACGGAAAAAATTCCACAAATCTTACACACAGTTTTTAATTTGAATTTCGAGAAAATTTTTCGGTATGCAGTTGTTAAGCCTGCTAACCGCTGTTAATCAAAAATATACGTTCGCATGGCTTGAAATTACCGCTCCTTTTTGGTGATATTTTTTTCTGACGAACTAATTGTCAAATTTTGTTAAAATAACGGAAAAAATTCCACAAATCTTACACACAGTTTTTAATTTGAATTTCGAGAAAATCTTTCGGTATGCAGTTGTTTAGCCTGCTTACCGCTGCTTATCAAAATTAAAATTTTGTATGGCTTGAAATTACCGCTCATTTTTGGTGATATCTTTTTCTGACGAACTAAATGTCAAATTTTGTTAAAATAACGGAAAAAATTCCACCAATCTTACACACAATTTTTAATTTGAATTTCGCGAAAATGTTTCCGTATGCAGTCGTTTAGCCTGCTAACCGCTGCTCAACAAAAATAAAATTTTGTATGGCTTGAAATTACCGCTCATTTTTGGGGATATTTTCTCCTGACGAACCAAGTGTCAAAATTTGTTCAAAGGGCGGAAAAAATTCCACAAATCTTACACACAATTCTTAACTTGAATTTCGAGAAAATCTTTCGGTATGCAGTTGTTTAGCCTGCTTACCGCTGCTTATCAAAATTAAAATTTTGTATGGCTTGAAATTACCGCTCATTTTTGGTGATATTTTTTTCTGACGAACTTAATGTCAAATTTTGTTAAAATAACGGAAAAATTTCCACCAATCTTACTTACATGTTTTAACTTGAGTTTCGAGAAAATCTTTCGGTATGCAGTTGTTTAGCCTGCTTACCGCTGCTTATCAAAATTAAAATTTTGTATGGCTTGAAATTACCGCTCATTTTTGGTGATATTTTTTTCTGACGAACTTAATGTCAAATTTTGTTAAAATAACGGAAAAATTTCCACCAATCTTACACACAATTGTAAATTTGAATTTCGAGAAGAAATCTCTGTACGCAGTTGTTTAGCCTGCTAACCGCTGCTTATCAAAATTAAAATTTTGAGTGGCTTGAAATTACCGCTCATTTTTGGTGATATCTTTTTCTGACGAACTAAATGTCAAATTTTGTTAAAATAACGGAAAAAATTCCACCAATCTTACACACAATTTTTAATTTGAATTTCGCGAAAATGTTTCCGTATGCAGTCGTTTAGCCTGCTAACCGCTGCTCAACACAAATAAAATTTTGCATGGGTTGAAATTACCGCTCATTTTTGGGGATATTTTTTTCTGACGAACCAAGTGTCAAAGTTTGTTCAAAGGGCGGAAAAAATTCCACAAATCTTACACACAATTTTTAACTTGAATTTCGAGAAAATCTTTCGGTAGTCAGTTGTTTAGACTGCTTACCGCTGCTTATAAAAATTAAAATTTTGTATGGCTTGAAATTACCGCTCATTTTTGGTGATATTTTTTTCTAACGAACTAAAGGTCAAATTTTGCTAAAATAACGGAAAAATTTCCACCAATCTTACACACAATTTTTGATTTGAATTTCGAGGAAATGTTTCGGTATGCAGTTGTTTATCCTGCTAACCGCTGCTTAACAAAATTAAAATTTTGTATGGCTTGAAATTACCGCTCATTTTTGGTGATATTTTTTCCTGACGAACCAAGTGTCAAAATTTGTTGAAAGGGCGGAAAAAATTCGATAAATATTACACACAATTTTTAATTTGAATTTCGGGAAAATCTTTCCGTATGCAGTTGTTTAGCCTGCTAACCGCTGCTTATCAAAATTAAAATTTTGTATGGCTTGAAATTGCTGGTCATTTTTGGTGATATTTTTTTCTGACGAACTAAATGTCAAATTTTGTTAAAATAACGGAAGAAATTTCACCAATCTTACACACAATTTTTATTTTGAATTTCGAGAAAATGTTTCCGTATGCAGTTGTTTAGCCTGCTAACCGCTGCTGATCAAAATTAAAATTTTGTATGGCTTGAAATTACTGCTCATTTTTGGTGATATTTTATTCTGACGAACGAAGTGTCAAAATTTGCTAAAATAACGGAAAAAACCTTACACACAATTTTTAATTTGAATTTCGAAAAAAACTTTCGGTATGCAGTTGTTTTGCCTGCTAACCGCTGCTTAACAAAATTGAAATTTTGTATGGCTTGAAATTACCGCTAATTTTTGGTGATATTTTTTTCTGACGAACTAATTGTCAATTTTTTTTAAAATAACGGAAAAAATTCCACAAATCTTACACACAGTTTTTAATTTGAATTTCGAGAAAATTTTTCGGTATGCAGTTGTTAAGCCTGCTAACCGCTGTTAATCAAAAATATAAGTTCGCATGGCTTGAAATTACCGCTCCTTTTTGGTGATATTTTTTTCTGACGAACTAATTGTCAAATTTTGTTAAAATAACGGAAAAAATTCCACCAATCTTACTTACATGTTTTAACTTGAATTTCGAGAAAATCTTTCGGTATGCAGTTGTTTAGCCTGCTTACCGCTGCTTATCAAAATTAAAATTTTGTATGGCTTGAAATTACCGCTCATTTTTGGTGATATTTTTTTCTGACGAACTTAATGTCAAATTTTGCTAAAATAACGGAAAAATTTCCACCAATCTTACACACAATTTTTAATTTGAATTTCGAGAAAATGTTTCCCTATGCAGTTGTTTAGCCTGCTAACCGCTGCTTAACAAAATTAAAATTTTGTATGGCTTGAAATTACCGCTCATTTTTGGTGATATTTTTTCCTGACGAACCAAGTGTCAAAATTTGTTCAAAGGGCGGAAAAAATTCGATAAATATTACACACAATTTTTAATTTGAATTTCGAGAAAATCTTTCCGTATGCAGTTGTTTAGCCTGCTAACCGCTGCTTATCAAAATTAAAATTTTGTATGGCTTGAAATTACTGCTCATTTTTGGTGATATTTTTTTCTGACGAACTAAATGTCAAATTTTGTTAAAATAACGGAAGAAATTTCACCCATCTTACACACAATTTTTATATTGAATTTCGAGAAAATGTTTCCGTATGCAGTTGTTTAGCCTGCTAACCGCTGCTTGTCAAAATTAAAATTTTGTATGGCTTGAAATTACTGCTCATTTTTGGTGATATTTTTTTTTGACGAACCAAGTGTCAAAATTTGCTAAAATAACGGAAAAAACCTTACACACAATTTTTAATTTGAATTTCGAAAAAAACTTTCGGTATGCAGTTGTTTGGCCTGCTAACCGCTGCTTAACAAAATTAAAATTTTGTATGGCTTGAAATTACCGCTAATTTTTGGTGATATTTTTTTCTGACGAACTAATTGTCAATTTTTTTTAAAATAACGGAAAAAATTCCACAAATCTTACACACAGTTTTTAATTTGAATTTCGAGAAAATTTTTCGGTATGCAGTTGTTAAGCCTGCTAACCGCTGTTAATCAAAAATATACGTTCGCATGGCTTGAAATTACCGCTCCTTTTTGGTGATATTTTTTTCTGACGAACTAATTGTCAAATTTTGTTAAAATAACGGAAAAAATTCCACAAATCTTACACACAGTTTTTAATTTGAATTTCGAGAAAATCTTTCGGTATGCAGTTGTTTAGCCTGCTTACCGCTGCTTATCAAAATTAAAATTTTGTATGGCTTGAAATTACCGCTCATTTTTGGTGATATCTTTTTCTGACGAACTAAATGTCAAATTTTGTTAAAATAACGGAAAAAATTCCACCAATCTTACACACAATTTTTAATTTGAATTTCGCGAAAATGTTTCCGTATGCAGTCGTTTAGCCTGCTAACCGCTGCTCAACAAAAATAAAATTTTGTATGGCTTGAAATTACCGCTCATTTTTGGGGATATTTTCTCCTGACGAACCAAGTGTCAAAATTTGTTCAAAGGGCGGAAAAAATTCCACAAATCTTACACACAATTCTTAACTTGAATTTCGAGAAAATCTTTCGGTATGCAGTTGTTTAGCCTGCTTACCGCTGCTTATCAAAATTAAAATTTTGTATGGCTTGAAATTACCGCTCATTTTTGGTGATATTTTTTTCTGACGAACTTAATGTCAAATTTTGTTAAAATAACGGAAAAATTTCCACCAATCTTACTTACATGTTTTAACTTGAGTTTCGAGAAAATCTTTCGGTATGCAGTTGTTTAGCCTGCTTACCGCTGCTTATCAAAATTAAAATTTTGTATGGCTTGAAATTACCGCTCATTTTTGGTGATATTTTTTTCTGACGAACTTAATGTCAAATTTTGTTAAAATAACGGAAAAATTTCCACCAATCTTACACACAATTGTAAATTTGAATTTCGAGAAGAAATCTCTGTACGCAGTTGTTTAGCCTGCTAACCGCTGCTTATCAAAATTAAAATTTTGAGTGGCTTGAAATTACCGCTCATTTTTGGTGATATCTTTTTCTGACGAACTAAATGTCAAATTTTGTTAAAATAACGGAAAAAATTCCACCAATCTTACACACAATTTTTAATTTGAATTTCGCGAAAATGTTTCCGTATGCAGTCGTTTAGCCTGCTAACCGCTGCTCAACACAAATAAAATTTTGCATGGGTTGAAATTACCGCTCATTTTTGGGGATATTTTTTTCTGACGAACCAAGTGTCAAAGTTTGTTCAAAGGGCGGAAAAAATTCCACAAATCTTACACACAATTTTTAACTTGAATTTCGAGAAAATCTTTCGGTAGTCAGTTGTTTAGACTGCTTACCGCTGCTTATCAAAATTAAAATTTTGTATGGCTTGAAATTACCGCTCATTTTTGGTGATATTTTTTTCTAACGAACTAAAGGTCAAATTTTGCTAAAATAACGGAAAAATTTCCACCAATCTTACACACAATTTTTGATTTGAATTTCGAGGAAATGTTTCGGTATGCAGTTGTTTATCCTGCTAACCGCTGCTTAACAAAATTAAAATTTTGTATGGCTTGAAATTACCGCTCATTTTTGGTGATATTTTTTCCTGACGAACCAAGTGTCAAAATTTGTTGAAAGGGCGGAAAAAATTCGATAAATATTACACACAATTTTTAATTTGAATTTCGGGAAAATCTTTCCGTATGCAGTTGTTTAGCCTGCTAACCGCTGCTTATCAAAATTAAAATTTTGTATGGCTTGAAATTGCTGGTCATTTTTGGTGATATTTTTTTCTGACGAACTAAATGTCAAATTTTGTTAAAATAACGGAAGAAATTTCACCAATCTTACACACAATTTTTATTTTGAATTTCGAGAAAATGTTTCCGTATGCAGTTGTTTAGCCTGCTAACCGCTGCTGATCAAAATTAAAATTTTGTATGGCTTGAAATTACTGCTCATTTTTGGTGATATTTTATTCTGACGAACGAAGTGTCAAAATTTGCTAAAATAACGGAAAAAACCTTACACACAATTTTTAATTTGAATTTCGAAAAAAACTTTCGGTATGCAGTTGTTTTGCCTGCTAACCGCTGCTTAACAAAATTGAAATTTTGTATGGCTTGAAATTACCGCTAATTTTTGGTGATATTTTTTTCTGACGAACTAATTGTCAATTTTTTTTTAAATAACGGAAAAAATTCCACAAATCTTACACACAGTTTTTAATTTGAATTTCGAGAAAATTTTTCGGTATGCAGTTGTTAAGCCTGCTAACCGCTGTTAATCAAAAATATAAGTTCGCATGGCTTGAAATTACCGCTCCTTTTTGGTGATATTTTTTTCTGACGAACTAATTGTCAAATTTTGTTAAAATAACGGAAAAAATTCCACCAATCTTACTTACATGTTTTAACTTGAATTTCGAGAAAATCTTTCGGTATGCAGTTGTTTAGCCTGCTTACCGCTGCTTATCAAAATTAAAATTTTGTATGGCTTGAAATTACCGCTCATTTTTGGTGATATTTTTTTCTGACGAACTTAATGTCAAATTTTGCTAAAATAACGGAAAAATTTCCACCAATCTTACACACAATTTTTAATTTGAATTTCGAGAAAATGTTTCCCTATGCAGTTGTTTAGCCTGCTAACCGCTGCTTAACAAAATTAAAATTTTGTATGGCTTGAAATTACCGCTCATTTTTGGTGATATTTTTTCCTGACGAACCAAGTGTCAAAATTTGTTCAAAGGGCGGAAAAAATTCGATAAATATTACACACAATTTTTAATTTGAATTTCGAGAAAATCTTTCCGTATGCAGTTGTTTAGCCTGCTAACCGCTGCTTATCAAAATTAAAATTTTGTATGGCTTGAAATTACTGCTCATTTTTGGTGATATTTTTTTCTGACGAACTAAATGTCAAATTTTGTTAAAATAACGGAAGAAATTTCACCCATCTTACACACAATTTTTATATTGAATTTCGAGAAAATGTTTCCGTATGCAGTTGTTTAGCCTGCTAACCGCTGCTTGTCAAAATTAAAATTTTGTATGGCTTGAAATTACTGCTCATTTTTGGTGATATTTTTTTTTGACGAACCAAGTGTCAAAATTTGCTAAAATAACGGAAAAAACCTTACACACAATTTTTAATTTGAATTTCGAAAAAAACTTTCGGTATGCAGTTGTTTGGCCTGCTAACCGCTGCTTAACAAAATTAAAATTTTGTATGGCTTGAAATTACCGCTAATTTTTGGTGATATTTTTTTCTGACGAACTAATTGTCAATTTTTTTTAAAATAACGGAAAAAATTCCACAAATCTTACACACAGTTTTTAATTTGAATTTCGAGAAAATTTTTCGGTATGCAGTTGTTAAGCCTGCTAACCGCTGTTAATCAAAATTAAAATTTTGTATGGCTTGAAATTACCGCTCATTTTTGGTGATATTTTTTTCTAACGAACTAAAGGTCAAATTTTGCTAAAATAACGGAAAAATTTCCACCAATCTTACACACAATTTTTGATTTGAATTTCGAGGAAATGTTTCGGTATGCAGTTGTTTGTCCTGCTAACCGCTGCTTAACAAAATTAAGATTTTGTATGGCTTGAAATTACCGCTCATTTTTGGTGATATTTTTTCCTGACGAACCAAGTGTCAAAATTTGTTCAAAGGGCGGAAAAAATTCGATAAATATTACACACAATTTTTAATTTGAATTTCGGGAAAATCTTTCCGTATGCAGTTGTTTAGCCTGCTAACCGCTGCTTATCAAAATTAAAATTTTGTATGGCTTGAAATTGCTGGTCATTTTTGGTGATATTTTTTTCTGACGAACTAAATGTCAAATTTTGTTAAAATAACGGAAGAAATTTCACCAATCTTACACACAATTTTTATTTTGAATTTCGAGAAAATGTTTCCGTATGCAGTTGTTTAGCCTGCTAACCGCTGCTGATCAAAATTAAAATTTTGTATGGCTTGAAATTACTGCTCATTTTTGGTGATATTTTATTCTGACGAACCAAGTGTCAAAATTTGCTACAATAACGGAAAAAACCTTACACACAATTTTTAATTTGAATTTCGAAAAAAACTTTCGGTATGCAGTTGTTTTGCCTGCTAACCGCTGTTAATCAAAAATATAAGTTCGCATGGCTTGAAATTACCGCTCCTTTTTGGTGATATTTTTTTCTGACGAACTAATTGTCAAATTTTGTTAAAATAACGGAAAAAATTCCACCAATCTTACTTACATGTTTTAACTTGAATTTCGAGAAAATCTTTCGGTATGCAGTTGTTTAGCCTGCTTACCGCTGCTTATCAAAATTAAAATTTTGTATGGCTTGAAATTACCGCTCATTTTTGGTGATATTTTTTTCTGACGAACTTAATGTCAAATTTTGCTAAAATAACGGAAAAATTTCCACCAATCTTACACACAATTTTTAATTTGAATTTCGAGAAAATGTTTCCCTATGCAGTTGTTTAGCCTGCTAACCGCTGCTTAACAAAATTAAAATTTTGTATGGCTTGAAATTACCGCTCATTTTTGGTGATATTTTTTCCTGACGAACCAAGTGTCAAAATTTGTTCAAAGGGCGGAAAAAATTCGATAAATATTACACACAATTTTTAATTTGAATTTCGAGAAAATCTTTCCGTATGCAGTTGTTTAGCCTGCTAACCGCTGCTTATCAAAATTAAAATTTTGTATGGCTTGAAATTACTGCTCATTTTTGGTGATATTTTTTTCTGACGAACTAAATGTCAAATTTTGTTAAAATAACGGAAGAAATTTCACCAATCTTACACACAATTTTTATATTGAATTTCGAGAAAATGTTTCCGTATGCAGTTGTTTAGCCTGCTAACCGCTGCTTGTCAAAATTAAAATTTTGTATGGCTTGAAATTACTGCTCATTTTTGGTGATATTTTATTCTGACGAACCAAGTGTCAAAATTTGCTAAAATAACGGAAAAAAACCTTACACACAATTTTTAATTTGAATTTCGAAAAAAACTTTCGGTATGCAGTTGTTTTGCCTGCTAACCGCTGCTTAACAAAATTGAAATTTTGTATGGCTTGAAATTACCGCTAATTTTTGGTGATATTTTTTTCTGACAAACTAATTGTCAAATTTTTTTAAAATAACGGAAAAAATTCCACAAATCTTACACACAGTTTTTAATTTGAATTTCGAGAAAATTTTTCGGTATGCAGTTGTTAAGCCTGCTAACCGCTGTTAATCAAAAATATAAGTTCGCATGGCTTGAAATTACCGCTCCTTTTTGGTGATATTTTTTTCTGACGAACTAATTGTCAAATTTTGTTAAAATAACGGAAAAAATTCCACCAATCTTACTTACATGTTTTAACTTGAATTTCGAGAAAATCTTTCGGTATGCAGTTGTTTAGCCTGCTTACCGCTGCTTATCAAAATTAAAATTTTGTATGGCTTGAAATTACCGCTCATTTTTGGTGATATTTTTTTCTGACGAACTTAATGTCAAATTTTGCTAAAATAACGGAAAAATTTCCACCAATCTTACACACAATTTTTAATTTGAATTTCGAGAAAATGTTTCCCTATGCAGTTGTTTAGCCTGCTAACCGCTGCTTAACAAAATTAAAATTTTGTATGGCTTGAAATTACCGCTCATTTTTGGTGATATTTTTTCCTGACGAACCAAGTGTCAAAATTTGTTCAAAGGGCGGAAAAAATTCGATAAATATTACACACAATTTTTAATTTGAATTTCGAGAAAATCTTTCCGTATGGAGTTGTTTAGCCTGCTAACCGCTGCTTATCAAAATTAAAATTTTGTATGGCTTGAAATTACTGCTCATTTTTGGTGATATTTTTTTCTGACGAACTAAATGTCAAATTTTGTTAAAATAACGGAAGAAATTTCACCAATCTTACACACAATTTTTATATTGAATTTCGAGAAAATGTTTCCGTATGCAGTTGTTTAGCCTGCTAACCGCTGCTTGTCAAAATTAAAATTTTGTATGGCTTGAAATTACTGCTCATTTTTGGTGATATTTTTTTCTGACGAACCAAGTGTCAAAATTTGCTAAAATAACGGAAAAAACCTTACACACAATTTTTAATTTGAATTTCGAAAAAAACTTTCGGTATGCAGTTGTTTGGCCTGCTAACCGCTGCTTAACAAAATTAAAATTTTGTATGGCTTGAAATTACCGCTAATTTTTGGTGATATTTTTTTCTGACGAACTAATTGTCAAATTTTTTTAAAATAACGGAAAAAATTCCACAAATCTTACACACAGTTTTTAATTTGAATTTCGAGAAGAAATCTCTGTACGCAGTTGTTTAGCCTGCTAACCGCTGCTTATCAAAATTAAAATTTGGTATGGCTTGAAATTACCGCTCATTTTTGGTGATATCTTTTTCTGACGAACTAAATGTCAAATTTTGTTAAAATAACGGAAAAAATTCCACCAATCTTACACACAATTTTTAATTTGAATTTCGCGAAAATGTTTCCGTATGCAGTCGTTTAGCCTGCTAACCGCTGCTCAACACAAATAAAATTTTGCATGGCTTGAAATTACCGCTCATTTTTGGGGATGTTTTTTTCTGACGAACCAAGTGTCAAAGTTTGTTCAAAGGGCGGAAAAAATTCCACAAATCTTACACACAATTTTTAACTTGAATTTCGAGAAAATCTTTCGGTAGTCAGTTGTTTAGACTGCTTACCGCTGCTTATCAAAATTAAAATTTTGTATGGCTTGAAATTACCGCTCATTTTTGGTGATATTTTTTTCAAACGAACTAAAGGTCAAATTTTGCGAAAATAACGGAAAAATTTCCACCAATCTTACACACAATTTTTGATTTGAATTTCGAGGAAATGTTTCGGTATGCAGTTGTTTATCCTGCTAACCGCTGCTTAACAAACTTAAAATTTTGTATGGCTTGAAATTACCGCTCATTTTTGGTGATATTTTTTCCTGACGAACCAAGTGTCAAAATTTGTTCAAAGGGCGGAAAAAATTCGATAAATATTACACACAATTTTTAATTTGAATTTCGGGAAAATCTTTCCGTATGCAGTTGTTTAGCCTGCTAAGCGCTGCTTATTAAAATTAAAATTTTGTATGGCTTGAAATTGCTGGTCATTTTTGGTGATATTTTTTTCTGACGAACTAAATGTCAAATTTTGTTAAAATAACGGAAGAAATTTCACCAATCTTACACACAATTTTTATTTTGAATTTCGATAAAATGTTTCCGTATGCAGTTGTTTAGCCTGCTAACCGCTGCTGATCAAAATTAAAATTTTGTATGGCTTGAAATTACTGCTCATTTTTGGTGAAATTTTATTCTGACGAACCAAGTGTCAAAATTTGCTAAAATAACGGAAAAAACCTTACACACAATTTTTAATTTGAATTTCGAAAAAAACTTTCGGTATGCAGTTGTTTTGCCTGCTAACCGCTGCTTAACAAAATTGAAATTTTGTATGGCTTGAAATTACCGCTAATTTTTGGTGATATTTTTTTCTGACGAACTAATTGTCAAATTTTTTTAAAATAACGGAAAAAATTCCACAAATCTTACACACAGTTTTTAATTTGAATTTCGAGAAAATTTTTCGGTATGCAGTTGTTAAGCCTGCTAACCGCTGTTAATCAAAAATATAAGTTCGCATGGCTTGAAATTACCGCTCCTTTTTGGTGATATTTTTTTCTGACGAACTAATTGTCAAATTTTGTTAAAATAACGGAAAAAATTCCACCAATCTTACTTACATGTTTTAACTTGATTTTCGAGAAAATCTTTCGGTATGCAGTTGTTTAGCCTGCTTACCGCTGCTTATCAAAATTAAAATTTTGTATGGCTTGAAATTACCGCTCATTTTTGGTGATATTTTTTTCTGACGAACTTAATGTCAAATTTTGCTAAAATAACGGAAAAATTTCCACCAATCTTACACACAATTGTTAATTTGAATTTCGAGAAGAAATCTCTGTACGCAGTTGTTTAGCCTGCTAACCGCTGCTTATCAAAATTAAAATTTTGAGTGGCTTGAAATTACCGCTCATTTTTGGTGATATCTTTTTCTGACGAACTAAATGTCAAATTTTGTTAAAATAACGGAAAAAATTCCACCAATCTTACACACAATTTTTAATTTGAATTTCGCGAAAATGTTTCCGTATGCAGTCGTTTAGCCTGCTAACCGCTGCACAACACAAATAAAATTTTGCATGGGTTGAAATTACCGCTCATTTTTGGGGATATTTTTTTCTGACGAACCAAGTGTCATAGTTTGTTCAAAGGGCGGAAAAAATTCCACAAATCTTACACACAATTTTTAACTTGAATTTCGAGAAAATCTTTCGGTAGTCAGTTGTTTAAACTGCTTACCGCTGCTTATCAAAATTAAAATTTTGTATGGCTTGAAATTACCGCTCATTTTTGGTGATATTTTTTTCTAACGAACTAAAGGTCAAATTTTGCTAAAATAACGGAAAAATTTCCACCAATCTTACACACAATTTTTAATTTGAATTTCGAGGAAATGTTTCGGTATGCAGTTGCTTATCCTGCTAACCGCTGCTTAACAAAATTAAAATTTTGTATGGCTTGAAATTACCCCTCATTTTTGGTGATATTTTTTCCTGACGAACCAAGTGTCAAAATTTGTTCAAAGGGCGGAAAAAATTCGATAAATATTACACACAATTTTTAATTTGAATTTCGGGAAAATCTTTCCGTATGCAGTTGTTTAGCCTGCTAACCGCTGCTTATCAAAATTAAAATTTTGTATGGCTTGAAATTGCTGGTCATTTTTGGTGATATTTTTTTCTGACGAACTAAATGTCAAATTTTGTTAAAATAACGGAAGAAATTTCACCAATCTTACACACAATTTTTATTTTGAATTTCGAGAAAATGTTTCCGTATGCAGTTGTTTAGCCTGCTAACCGCTGCTGATCAAAATTAAAATTTTGTATGGCTTGAAATTACTGCTCATTTTTGGTGATATTTTATTCTGACGAACCAAGTGTCAAAATTTGCTAAAATAACGGAAAAAACCTTACACAGAATTTTTAATTTGAATTTCGAAAAAAACTTTCGGTATGCAGTTGTTTTGCCTGCTAACCGCTGCTTAACAAAATTGAAATTTTGTATGGCTTGAAATTACCGCTAATTTTTGGTGATATTTTTTTCTGACGAACTAATTGTCAAATTTTTTTAAAATAACGGAAAAAATTCCACAAATCTTACACACAGTTTTTAATTTGAATTTCGAGAAAATTTTTCGGTATGCAGTTGTTAAGCCTGCTAACCGCTGTTAATCAAAAATATAAGTTTGCATGGCTTGAAATTACCCCTCTTTTTGGTGATATTTTTTTCTGACGAACTAATTGTCAAATTTTGTTAAAATAACGGAAAAAATTCCACCAATCTTACTTACATGTTTTAACTTGAATTTCGAGAAAATCTTTCGGTATGCAGTTGTTTAGCCTGCTTACCGCTGCTTATCAAAATTAAAATTTTGTATGGCTTGAAATTACCGCTCATTTTTGGTGATATTTTTTTCTGACGAACTTAATGTCAAATTTTGCTAAAATAACGGAAAAATTTCCACCAATCTTACACACAATTTTTAATTTGAATTTCGAGAAAATGTTTCCCTATGCAGTTGTTTAGCCTGCTAACCGCTGCTTAATCAAAAATATAAGTTTGCATGGCTTGAAATTACCCCTCTTTTTGGTGATATTTTTTTCTGACGAACTAATTGTCAAATTTTGTTAAAATAACGGAAGAAATTTCACCAATCTTACACACAATTTTTATTTTGAATTTCGAGAAAATGTTTCCGTATGCAGTCGTTTAGCCTGCTAACCGCTGCTCAACAAAAATAAAATTTTGTATGGCTTGAAATTACCGCTCATTTTTGGGGATATTTTCTCCTGACGAACCAAGTGTCAAAATTTGTTCAAAGGGCGGAAAAAATTCCACAAATCTTACACACAATTCTTAACTTGAATTTCGAGAAAATCTTTCGGTATGCAGTTCTTTAGCCTGCCTACCGCTGCTTATCAAAATTAAAATTTTGTATGGCTTGAAATCACCGCTCATTTTTGATGATATTTTTTTCTGACGAACTAAATGTCAAATTTTGTTAAAATAATGGAAAAATTTCCAAAAATCTTACACACAATTTTTGATTTGAATTTCGAGAAAACTTTTCGGTATGCAGTTGTTTATCCTGCTAACCGCTGCTTAACAAACTCAAAATTTTGTATGGCTTGAAATTACCGCTCATTTTTGGTGATATTTTTTCCTGACGAACCAAGTGTCAAAATTTGTTAAAATAACGGAAAAAATTCCACCAATCTTACACACAATTTTTAATTTGAATTTCGCGAAAATGTTTCCGTATGCAGTCGTTTAGCCTGCTAACCGCTGCTCATCACAAATAAAATTTTGCATGGGTTGAAATTACCGCTCATTTTTGGGGATGTTTTTTTCTGACGAACCAAGTGTCAAAGTTTGTTCAAAGGGCGGAAAAAATTCCGCAAATCTTACACACAATTGTTAATTTGAATTTCGAGAAGAAATCACTGTACGCAGTTGTTTAGCCTGCTAACCGCTGCTTATCAAAATTAAAATTTTGAGTGGCTTGAAATTACCGCTCATTTTTGGTGATATCTTTTTCTGACGAACTAAATGTCAAATTTTGTTAAAATAACGGAAAAAATTCCACCAATCTTACACACAATTTTTAATTTGAATTTCGCGAAAATGTTTCCGTATGCAGTCGCTTAGCCTGCTAACCGCTGCTCATCACAAATAAAATTTTGCATGGGTTGAAATTACCGCTCATTTTTGGGGATGTTTTTTTCTGACGAACCAAGTGTCAAAGTTTGTTCAAAGGGCGGAAAAAATTCCGCAAATCTTACACACAATTTTTAACTTGAATTTCGAGAAAATCTTTCGGTAGTCAGTTGTTTATCCTGCTAACCGCTGCTTAACAAACTTAAAATTTTGTATGGCTTGAAATTACCGCTCATTTTTGGTGATATTTTTTCCTGACGAACCAAGTGTCAAAATTTGTTCAAAGGGCGGAAAAAATTCGATAAATATTACACACAATTTTTAATTTGAATTTCGGGAAAATCTTTCCGTATGCAGTTGTTTAGCCTGCTAACCGCTGCTTATCAAAATTAAAATTTTGTATGGCTTGAAATTGCTGGTCATTTTTGGTGATATTTTTTTCTGACGAACCAAGTGTCAGAGTTTGTTCAAAGGGCGGAAAAAATTCCGCAAATCTTACACACAATTTTTAACTTGAATTTCGAGAAAATCTTTCGGTAGTCAGTTGTTTATCCTGCTAACCGCTGCTTAACAAACTTAAAATTTTGTATGGCTTGAAATTACCGCTCATTTTTGGTGATATTTTTTTCTAACGAACTAAAGGTCAAATTTTGCGAAAATAACGGAAAAATTTCCACCAATCTTACACACAATTTTTGATTTGAATTTCGAGGAAATGTTTCGGTATGCAGTTGTTTATCCTGCTAACCGCTGCTTAACAAACTTAAAATTTTGTATGGCTTGAAATTACCGCTCATTTTTGGTGATATTTTTTCCTGACGAACCAAGTGTCAAAATTTGTTCAAAGGGCGGAAAAAATTCGATAAATATTACACACAATTTTTAATTTGAATTTCGGGAAAATCTTTCCGTATGCAGTTGTTTAGCCTGCTAACCGCTGCTTATCAAAATTAAAATTTTGTATGGCTTGAAATTGCTGGTCATTTTTGGTGATATTTTTTTCTGACGAACTAAATGTCAAATTTTGTTAAAATAACGGAAGAAATTTCACCAATCTTACACACAATTTTTATTTTGAATTTCGAGAAAATGTTTCCGTATGCAGTTGTTTAGCCTGCTAACCGCTGCTGATCAAAATTAAAATTTTGTATGGCTTGAAATTACTGCTCATTTTTGGTGATATTTTATTCTGACGAACCAAGTGTCAAAATTTGCTAAAATAACGGAAAAAACCTTACACACAATTTTTAATTTGAATTTCGAAAAAAACTTTCGGTATGCAGTTGTTTTGCCTGCTAACCGCTGCTTAACAAAATTGAAATTTTGTATGGCTTGAAATTACCGCTAATTTTTGGTGATATTTTTTTCTGACGAACTAATTGTCAAATTTTTTTAAAATAACGGAAAAAATTCCACAAATCTTACACACAGTTTTTAATTTGAATTTCGAGAAAATTTTTCGGTATGCAGTTGTTAAGCCTGCTAACCGCTGTTAATCAAAAATATAAGTTCGCATGGCTTGAAATTACCGCTCCTTTTTGGTGATATTTTTTTCTGACGAACTAATTGTCAAATTTTGTTAAAATAACTGAAAAAATTCCACCAATCTTACTTACATGTTTTAACTTGAATTTCGAGAAAATCTTTCGGTATGCAGTTGTTTAGCCTGCTTACCGCTGCTTATCAAAATTAAAATTTTGTATGGCTTGAAATTACCGCTCATTTTTGGTGATATTTTTTTCTGACGAACTTAATGTCAAATTTTGTTAAAATAACGGAAAAATTTCCACCAATCTTACACACAATTGTTAATTTGAATTTCGAGAAGAAATCTCTGTACGCAGTTGTTTAGCCTGCTAACCGCTGCTTATCAAAATTAAAATTTTGAGTGGCTTGAAATTACCGCTCATTTTTGGTGATATCTTTTTCTGGCGAACTAAATGTCAAATTTTGTTAAAATAACGGAAAAAATTCCACCAATCTTACACACAATTTTTAATTTGAATTTCGCGAAAATGTTTCCGTATGCAGTCGTTTAGCCTGCTAACCGGTGCTTATCAAAATTAAAATTTTGTATGGCTTGAAATTACCGCTCATTTTTGGTGATATTTTTTTCTGACGAACAAAATGTCAAGTTTTGTTAAAATAACGGAAAAATTTCCACCAATCTTATACACAATTGTTAATTTGAATTTCGAGAAGAAATCTCTGTACGCAGTTGTTTAGCCTGCTAACCGCTGCTTATCAAAATTAAAATTTTGAGTGGCTTGAAATTACCGCTCATTTTTGGTGATATCTTTTTCTGGCGAACTAAATGTCAAATTTTGTTAAAATAACGGAAAAAATTCCACCAATCTTACACACAATTTTTAATTTGAATTTCGCGAAAATGTTTCCGTATGCAGTCGTTTAGCCTGCTAACCGCTGCTCAACACAAATAAAATTTTGCATGGGTTGAAATTACCGCTCATTTTTGGGGATATTTTTTTCTGACGAACCAAGTGTCAAAGTTTGTTCAAAGGGCGGAAAAAATTCCACAAATCTTACACACAATTTTTAACTTGAATTTCGAGAAAATCTTTCGGTAGTCAGTTGTTTAGACTGCTTACCGCTGCTTATCAAAATTAAAATTTTGTATGGCTTGAAATTACCGCTCATTTTTGGTGATATTTTTTTCTAACGAACTAAAGGTCAAATTTTGCTAAAATAACGGAAAAATTTCCACCAATCTTACACACAATTTTTGATTTGAATTTCGAGGAAATGTTTCGGTATGCAGTTGTTTATCCTGCTAACCGCTGCTTAACAAAATTAAAATTTTGTATGGCTTGAAATTACCGCTCATTTTTGGTGATATTTTTTCCTGACGAACCAAGTGTCAAAATTTGTTCAAAAGGCGGAAAAAATTCGATAAATATTACACACAATTTTTAATTTGAATTTCGGGAAAATCTTTCCGTATGCAGTTGTTTAGCCTGCTAACCGCTGCTTATCAAAATTAAAATTTTGTATGGCTTGAAATTGCTGGTCATTTTTGGTGATATTTTTTTCTGACGAACTAAATGTCAAATTTTGTTAAAATAACGGAAGAAATTTCACCAATCTTACACACAATTTTTATTTTGAATTTCGAGAAAATGTTTCCGTATGCAGTTATTTAGCCTGCTAACCGCTGCTGATCAAAATTAAAATTTTGTATGGCTTGAAATTACTGCTCATTTTTGGTGATATTTTATTCTGACGAACCAAGTGTCAAAATTTGCTAAAATAACGGAAAAAACCTTACACACAATTTTTAATTTGAATTTCGAAAAAAACTTTCGGTATGCAGTTGTTTTGCCTGCTAACCGCTGCTTAACAAAATTGAAATTTTGTATGGCTTGAAATTACCGCTAATTTTTGGTGATATTTTTTTCTGACGAACTAATTGTCAAATTTTTTTAAAATAACGGAAAAAATTCCACAAATCTTACACACAGTTTTTAATTTGAATTTCGAGAAAATTTTTCGGTATGCAGTTGTTAAGCCTGCTAACCCCTGTTAATCAAAAATATAAGTTCGCATGGCTTGAAATTACCGCTCCTCTTTGGTGATATTTTTTTCTGACGAACTAATTGTCAAATTTTGTTAAAATAACGGAAAAAATTCCACCAATCTTACTTACATGTTTTAATTTGAATTTCGCTAAAATGTTTCCGTATGCAGTTGTTTAGCCTGCTTACCGCTGCTGATCAAAATTAAAATTTTGTATGGCTTGAAATTACCGCTCATTTTTGGTGATATTTTATTCTGACGAACCAAGTGTCAAAATTTGCTAAAATAACGGAAAAAACCTTACACACAATTTTTAATTTGAATTTCGAAAAAAACTTTCGGTATGCAGTTGTTTTGCCTACTAACCGCTGCTTATCAAAATTAAAATTTTGTATGGCTTGAAACTACCGCTCATTTTTGGTGATATTTTTTTCTAACGAACTAAATGTCAAATTTTGTTAAAATAACGGAAGAAATTTCACCAATCTTACACACAATTTTTATTTTGAATTTCCAGAAAATGTTTCCGTATGCAGTTGTTTAGCCTGCTAACCGCTGCTGATCAAAATTAAAATTTTGTATGGCTTGAAATTACTGCTCATTTTTGGTGATATTTTATTCTGACGAACCAAGTGTCAAAATTTGCTAAAATAACGGAAAAAACCTTACACAGAATTTTTAATTTGAATTCCGAAAAAAACTTTCGGTATGCAGTTGTTTTGCCTGCTAACCGCTGCTTAACAAAATTGAAATTTTGTATGGCTTGAAATTACCGCTAATTTTTGGTGATATTTTTTTCTGACGAACTAATTGTCAAATTTTTTTAAAATAACGGAAAAAATTCCACAAATCTTACACACAGTTTTTAATTTGAATTTCGAGAAAATTTTTCGGTATGCAGTTGTTAAGCCTGCTAACCGCTGTTAATCAAAAATATAAGTTTGCATGGCTTGAAATTACCCCTCTTTTTGGTGATATTTTTTTCTGACGAACTAATTGTCAAATTTTGTTAAAATAACGGAAAAAATTCCACCAATCTTACTTACATGTTTTAACTTGAATTTCGAGAAAATCTTTCGGTATGCAGTTGTTTAGCCTGCTTACCGCTGCTTATCAAAATTAAAATTTTGTATGGCTTGAAATTACCGCTCATTTTTGGTGATATTTTTTTCTGACGAACTTAATGTCAAATTTTGCTAAAATAACGGAAAAATTTCCACCAATCTTACACACAATTTTTAATTTGAATTTCGAGAAAATGTTTCCCTATGCAGTTGTTTAGCCTGCTAACCGCTGCTTAACAAAATTAAAATTTTGTATGGCTTGAAATTACCGCTCATTTTTGGTGATATCTTTTTCTGATGAACTAAATGTCAAATTTTGTTAAAATAACGGAAGAAATTTCACCAATCTTACACACAATTTTTATTTTGAATTTCGAGAAAATGTTTCCGTATGCAGTCGTTTAGCCTGCTAACCGCTGCTCAACAAAAATAAAATTTTGTATGGCTTGAAATTACCGCTCATTTTTGGGGATATTTTCTCCTGACGAACCAAGTGTCAAAATTTGTTCAAAGGGCGGAAAAAATTCCACAAATCTTACACACAATTCTTAACTTGAATTTCGAGAAAATCTTTCGGTATGCAGTTCTTTAGCCTGCCTACCGCTGCTTATCAAAATTAAAATTTTGTATGGCTTGAAATCACCGCTCATTTTTGATGATATTTTTTTCTGACGAACTAAATGTCAAATTTTGTTAAAATAATGGAAAAATTTCCAAAAATCTTACACCCAATTTTTGATTTGAATTTCGAGAAAACTTTTCGGTATGCAGTTGTTTATCCTGCTAACCGCTGCTTAACAAACTCAAAATTTTGTATGGCTTGAAATTACCGCTCATTTTTGGTGATATTTTTTCCTGACGAACCAAGTGTCAAAATTTGTTAAAATAACGGAAAAAATTCCACCAATCTTACACACAATTTTTAATTTGAATTTCGCGAAAATGTTTCCGTATGCAGTCGTTTAGCCTGCTAACCGCTGCTCATCACAAATAAAATTTTGCATGGGTTGAAATTACCGCTCATTTTTGGGGATGTTTTTTTCTGACGAACCAAGTGTCAAAGTTTGTTCAAAGGGCGGAAAAAATTCCGCAAATCTTACACACAATTGTTAATTTGAATTTCGAGAAGAAATCACTGTACGCAGTTGTTTAGCCTGCTAACCGCTGCTTATCAAAATTAAAATTTTGAGTGGCTTGAAATTACCGCTCATTTTTGGTGATATCTTTTTCTGACGAACTAAATGTCAAATTTTGTTAAAATAACGGAAAAAATTCCACCAATCTTACACACAAAATGTTTCCGTATGCAGTCGCTTATCCTGCTAACCGCTGCTCATCACAAATAAAATTTTGCATGGGTTGAAATTACCGCTCATTTTTGGGGATGTTTTTTTCTGACGAACCAAGTGTCAAAGTTTGTTCAAAGGGCGGAAAAAATTCCGCAAATCTTACACACAATTTTTAACTTGAATTTCGAGAAAATCTTTCGGTAGTCAGTTGTTTAGACTGCTTACCGCTGCTTATCAAAATTAAAATTTTGTATGGCTTGAAATTACCGCTCATTTTTGGTGATATTTTTTTCTAACGAACTAAAGGTCAAATTTTGCGAAAATAACGGAAAAATTTCCACCAATCTTACACACAATTTTTGATTTGAATTTCGAGGAAATGTTTCGGTATGCAGTTGTTTATCCTGCTAACCGCTGCTTAACAAACTTAAAATTTTGTATGGCTTGAAATTACCGCTCATTTTTGGTGATATTTTTTCCTGACGAACCAAGTGTCAAAATTTGTTCAAAGGGCGGAAAAAATTCGATAAATATTACACACAATTTTTAATTTGAATTTCGGGAAAATCTTTCCGTATGCAGTTGTTTAGCCTGCTAACCGCTGCTTATCAAAATTAAAATTTTGTATGGCTTGAAATTGCTGGTCATTTTTGGTGATATTTTTTTCTGACGAACTAAATGTCAAATTTTGTTAAAATAACGGAAGAAATTTCACCAATCTTACACACAATTTTTATTTTGAATTTCGAGAAAATGTTTCCGTATGCAGTTGTTTAGCCTGCTAACCGCTGCTGATCAAAATTAAAATTTTGTATGGCTTGAAATTACTGCTCATTTTTGGTGATATTTTATTCTGACGAACCAAGTGTCAAAATTTGCTAAAATAACGGAAAAAACCTTACACACAATTTTTAATTTGAATTTCGAAAAAAACTTTCGGTATGCAGTTGTTTTGCCTGCTAACCGCTGCTTAACAAAATTGAAATTTTGTATGGCTTGAAATTACCGCTAATTTTTGGTGATATTTTTTTCTGACGAACTAATTGTCAATTTTTTTTAAAATAACGGAAAAAATTCCACAAATCTTACACACAGTTTTTAATTTGAATTTCGAGAAAATTTTTCGGTATGCAGTTGTTAAGCCTGCTAACCGCTGTTAATCAAAAATATAAGTTCGCATGGCTTGAAATTACCGCTCCTTTTTGGTGATATTTTTTTCTGACGAACTAATTGTCAAATTTTGTTAAAATAACTGAAAAAATTCCACCAATCTTACTTACATGTTTTAACTTGAATTTCGAGAAAATCTTTCGGTATGCAGTTGTTTAGCCTGCTTACCGCTGCTTATCAAAATTAAAATTTTGTATGGCTTGAAATTACCGCTCATTTTTGGTGATATTTTTTTCTGACGAACTTAATGTCAAATTTTGTTAAAATAACGGAAAAATTTCCACCAATCTTACACACAATTGTTAATTTGAATTTCGAGAAGAAATCTCTGTACGCAGTTGTTTAGCCTGCTAACCGCTGCTTATCAAAATTAAAATTTTGAGTGGCTTGAAATTACCGCTCATTTTTGGTGATATCTTTTTCTGGCGAACTAAATGTCAAATTTTGTTAAAATAACGGAAAAAATTCCACCAATCTTACACACAATTTTTAATTTGAATTTCGCGAAAATGTTTCCGTATGCAGTCGTTTAGCCTGCTAACCGGTGCTTATCAAAATTAAAATTTTGTATGGCTTGAAATTACCGCTCATTTTTGGTGATATTTTTTTCTGACGAACAAAATGTCAAGTTTTGTTAAAATAACGGAAAAATTTCCACCAATCTTATACACAATTGTTAATTTGAATTTCGAGAAGAAATCTCTGTACGCAGTTGTTTAGCCTGCTAACCGCTGCTTATCAAAATTAAAATTTTGAGTGGCTTGAAATTACCGCTCATTTTTGGTGATATCTTTTTCTGGCGAACTAAATGTCAAATTTTGTTAAAATAACGGAAAAAATTCCACCAATCTTACACACAATTTTTAATTTGAATTTCGCGAAAATGTTTCCGTATGCAGTCGTTTAGCCTGCTAACCGCTGCTCAACACAAATAAAATTTTGCATGGGTTGAAATTACCGCTCATTTTTGGGGATATTTTTTTCTGACGAACCAAGTGTCAAAGTTTGTTCAAAGGGCGGAAAAAATTCCACAAATCTTACACACAATTTTTAACTTGAATTTCGAGAAAATCTTTCGGTAGTCAGTTGTTTAGACTGCTTACCGCTGCTTATCAAAATTAAAATTTTGTATGGCTTGAAATTACCGCTCATTTTTGGTGATATTTTTTTCTAACGAACTAAAGGTCAAATTTTGCTAAAATAACGGAAAAATTTCCACCAATCTTACACACAATTTTTGATTTGAATTTCGAGGAAATGTTTCGGTATACAGTTGTTTATCCTGCTAACCGCTGCTTAACAAAATTAAAATTTTGTATGGCTTGAAATTACCGCTCATTTTTGGTGATATTTTTTCCTGACGAACCAAGTGTCAAAATTTGTTCAAAGGGCGGAAAAGATTCGATAAATATTACACACAATTTTTAATTTGAATTTCGGGAAAATCTTTCCGTATGCAGTTGTTTAGCCTGCTAACCGCTGCTCAACACAAATAAAATTTTGCATGGGTTGAAATTACCGCTCATTTTTGGGGATATTTTTTTCTGACGAACCAAGTGTCAAAATTTGCTAAAATAACGGAAAAAACCTTACACACAATTTTTAATTTGAATTTCGAAAAAAACTTTCGGTATGCAGTTGTTTTGCCTGCTAACCGCTGCTTAACAAAATTGAAATTTTGTATGGCTTGAAATTACCGCTAATTTTTGGTGATATTTTTTTCTGACGAACTAATTGTCAATTTTTTTTAAAATAACGGAAAAAATTCCACAAATCTTACACACAGTTTTTAATTTGAGTTTCGAGAAAATTTTTCGGTATGCAGTTGTTAAGCCTGCTAACCGCTGTTAATCAAAAATATAAGTTCGCATGGCTTGAAATTACCGCTCCTTTTTGGTGATATTTTTTTCTGACGAACTAATTGTCAAATTTTGTTAAAATAACTGAAAAAATTCCACCAATCTTACACACAATTTTTAATTTGAATTTCGCGAAAATGTTTCCGTATGCAGTCGTTTAGCCTGCTAACCGCTGCTTATCAAAATTAAAATTTTGTATGGCTTGAAATTGCTGGTCATTTTTGGTGATATTTTTTTCTGACGAACTAAATGTCAAATTTTGTTAAAATAACGGAAGAAATTTCACCAATCTTACACACAATTTTTATTTTGAATTTCGAGAAAATGTTTCCGTATGCAGTTGTTTAGCCTGCTAACCGCTGCTGATCAAAATTAAAATTTTGTATGGCTTGAAATTACTGCTCATTTTTGGTGATATTTTATTCTGACGAACCAAGTGTCAAAATTTGCTAAAATAACGGAAAAAACCTTACACACAATTTTTAATTTGAATTTCGAAAAAAACTTTCGGTATGCAGTTGTTTTGCCTGCTAACCGCTGCTTAACAAAATTGAAATTTTGTATGGCTTGAAATTACCGCTAATTTTTGGTGATATTTTTTTCTGACGAACTAATTGTCAATTTTTTTTAAAATAACGGAAAAAATTCCACAAATCTTACACACAGTTTTTAATTTGAATTTCGAGAAAATTTTTCGGTATGCAGTTGTTAAGCCTGCTAACCGCTGTTAATCAAAAATATAAGTTCGCATGGCTTGAAATTACCGCTCCTTTTTGGTGATATTTTTTTCTGACGAACTAATTGTCAAATTTTGTTAAAATAACTGAAAAAATTCCACCAATCTTACTTACATGTTTTAACTTGAATTTCGAGAAAATCTTTCGGTATGCAGTTGTTTAGCCTGCTAACCGGTGCTTAACAAACTTAAAATTTTGTATGGCTTGAAATTACCGCTCATTTTTGGTGATATTTTTTCCTGACGAACCAAGTGTCAAAATTTGTTCAAAGGGCGGAAAAAATTCGATAAATATTACACACAATTTTTAATTTGAATTTCGGGAAAATCTTTCCGTATGCAGTTGTTTAGCCTGCTAACCGCTGCTTATCAAAATTAAAATTTTGTATGGCTTGAAATTGCTGGTCATTTTTGGTGATATTTTTTTCTGACGAACTAAATGTCAAATTTTGTTAAAATAACGGAAGAAATTTCACCAATCTTACACACAATTTTTATTTTGAATTTCGAGAAAATGTTTCCGTATGCAGTTGTTTAGCCTGCTAACCGCTGCTGATCAAAATTAAAATTTTGTATGGCTTGAAATTACTGCTCATTTTTGGTGATATTTTATTCTGACGAACCAAGTGTCAAAATTTGCTAAAATAACGGAAAAAACCTTACACACAATTTTTAATTTGAATTTCGAAAAAAACTTTCGGTATGCAGTTGTTTTGCCTGCTAACCGCTGCTTAACAAAATTGAAATTTTGTATGGCTTGAAATTACCGCTAATTTTTGGTGATATTTTTTTCTGACGAACTAATTGTCAATTTTTTTTAAAATAACGGAAAAAATTCCACAAATCTTACACACAGTTTTTAATTTGAATTTCGAGAAAATTTTTCGGTATGCAGTTGTTAAGCCTGCTAACCGCTGTTAATCAAAAATATAAGTTCGCATGGCTTGAAATTACCGCTCCTTTTTGGTGATATTTTTTTCTGACGAACTAATTGTCAAATTTTGTTAAAATAACTGAAAAAATTCCACCAATCTTACTTACATGTTTTAACTTGAATTTCGAGAAAATCTTTCGGTATGCAGTTGTTTAGCCTGCTAACCGCTGCTTAACAAAATTGAAATTTTGTATGGCTTGAAATTACCGCTAATTTTTGGTGATATTTTTTTCTGACGAACTAATTGTCAATTTTTTTTAAAATAACGGAAAAAATTCCACAAATCTTACACACAGTTTTTAATTTGAGTTTCGAGAAAATTTTTCGGTATGCAGTTGTTAAGCCTGCTAACCGCTGTTAATCAAAAATATAAGTTCGCATGGCTTGAAATTACCGCTCCTTTTTGGTGATATTTTTTTCTGACGAACTAATTGTCAAATTTTGTTAAAATAACTGAAAAAATTCCACCAATCTTACACACAATTTTTAATTTGAATTTCGCGAAAATGTTTCCGTATGCAGTCGTTTAGCCTGCTAACCGCTGCTTATCAAAATTAAAATTTTGTATGGCTTGAAATTGCTGGTCATTTTTGGTGATATTTTTTTCTGACGAACTAAATGTCAAATTTTGTTAAAATAACGGAAGAAATTTCACCAATCTTACACACAATTTTTATTTTGAATTTCGAGAAAATGTTTCCGTATGCAGTTGTTTAGCCTGCTAACCGCTGCTGATCAAAATTAAAATTTTGTATGGCTTGAAATTACTGCTCATTTTTGGTGATATTTTATTCTGACGAACCAAGTGTCAAAATTTGCTAAAATAACGGAAAAAACCTTACACACAATTTTTAATTTGAATTTCGAAAAAAACTTTCGGTATGCAGTTGTTTTGCCTGCTAACCGCTGCTTAACAAAATTGAAATTTTGTATGGCTTGAAATTACCGCTAATTTTTGGTGATATTTTTTTCTGACGAACTAATTGTCAATTTTTTTTAAAATAACGGAAAAAATTCCACAAATCTTACACACAGTTTTTAATTTGAATTTCGAGAAAATTTTTCGGTATGCAGTTGTTAAGCCTGCTAACCGCTGTTAATCAAAAATATAAGTTCGCATGGCTTGAAATTACCGCTCCTTTTTGGTGATATTTTTTTCTGACGAACTAATTGTCAAATTTTGTTAAAATAACTGAAAAAATTCCACCAATCTTACTTACATGTTTTAACTTGAATTTCGAGAAAATCTTTCGGTATGCAGTTGTTTAGCCTGCTAACCGGTGCTTAACAAACTTAAAATTTTGTATGGCTTGAAATTACCGCTCATTTTTGGTGATATTTTTTCCTGACGAACCAAGTGTCAAAATTTGTTCAAAGGGCGGAAAAAATTCGATAAATATTACACACAATTTTTAATTTGAATTTCGGGAAAATCTTTCCGTATGCAGTTGTTTAGCCTGCTAACCGCTGCTTATCAAAATTAAAATTTTGTATGGCTTGAAATTGCTGGTCATTTTTGGTGATATTTTTTTCTGACGAACTAAATGTCAAATTTTGTTAAAATAACGGAAGAAATTTCACCAATCTTACACACAATTTTTATTTTGAATTTCGAGAAAATGTTTCCGTATGCAGTTGTTTAGCCTGCTAACCGCTGCTGATCAAAATTAAAATTTTGTATGGCTTGAAATTACTGCTCATTTTTGGTGATATTTTATTCTGACGAACCAAGTGTCAAAATTTGCTAAAATAACGGAAAAAACCTTACACACAATTTTTAATTTGAATTTCGAAAAAAACTTTCGGTATGCAGTTGTTTTGCCTGCTAACCGCTGCTTAACAAAATTGAAATTTTGTATGGCTTGAAATTACCGCTAATTTTTGGTGATATTTTTTTCTGACGAACTAATTGTCAATTTTTTTTAAAATAACGGAAAAAATTCCACAAATCTTACACACAGTTTTTAATTTGAATTTCGAGAAAATTTTTCGGTATGCAGTTGTTAAGCCTGCTAACCGCTGTTAATCAAAAATATAAGTTCGCATGGCTTGAAATTACCGCTCCTTTTTGGTGATATTTTTTTCTGACGAACTAATTGTCAAATTTTGTTAAAATAACTGAAAAAATTCCACCAATCTTACTTACATGTTTTAACTTGAATTTCGAGAAAATCTTTCGGTATGCAGTTGTTTAGCCTGCTAACCGGTGCTTAACAAACTTAAAATTTTGTATGGCTTGAAATTACCGCTCATTTTTGGTGATATTTTTTCCTGACGAACCAAGTGTCAAAATTTGTTCAAAGGGCGGAAAAAATTCGATAAATATTACACACAATTTTTAATTTGAATTTCGGGAAAATCTTTCCGTATGCAGTTGTTTAGCCTGCTAACCGCTGCTTATCAAAATTAAAATTTTGTATGGCTTGAAATTGCTGGTCATTTTTGGTGATATTTTTTTCTGACGAACTAAATGTCAAATTTTGTTAAAATAACGGAAGAAATTTCACCAATCTTACACACAATTTTTATTTTGAATTTCGAGAAAATGTTTCCGTATGCAGTTGTTTAGCCTGCTAACCGCTGCTGATCAAAATTAAAATTTTGTATGGCTTGAAATTACTGCTCATTTTTGGTGATATTTTATTCTGACGAACCAAGTGTCAAAATTTGCTAAAATAACGGAAAAAACCTTACACACAATTTTTAATTTGAATTTCGAAAAAAACTTTCGGTATGCAGTTGTTTTGCCTGCTAACCGCTGCTTAACAAAATTGAAATTTTGTATGGCTTGAAATTACCGCTAATTTTTGGTGATATTTTTTTCTGACGAACTAATTGTCAATTTTTTTTAAAATAACGGAAAAAATTCCACAAATCTTACACACAGTTTTTAATTTGAATTTCGAGAAAATTTTTCGGTATGCAGTTGTTAAGCCTGCTAACCGCTGTTAATCAAAAATATAAGTTCGCATGGCTTGAAATTACCGCTCCTTTTTGGTGATATTTTTTTCTGACGAACTAATTGTCAAATTTTGTTAAAATAACTGAAAAAATTCCACCAATCTTACTTACATGTTTTAACTTGAATTTCGAGAAAATCTTTCGGTATGCAGTTGTTTAGCCTGCTTACCGCTGCTTATCAAAATTAAAATTTTGTATGGCTTGAAATTACCGCTCATTTTTGGTGATATTTTTTTCTGACGAACTTAATGTCAAATTTTGTTAAAATAACGGAAAAATTTCCACCAATCTTACACACAATTGTTAATTTGAATTTCGAGAAGAAATCTCTGTACGCAGTTGTTTAGCCTGCTAACCGCTGCTTATCAAAATTAAAATTTTGAGTGGCTTGAAATTACCGCTCATTTTTGGTGATATCTTTTTCTGGCGAACTAAATGTCAAATTTTGTTAAAATAACGGAAAAAATTCCACCAATCTTACACACAATTTTTAATTTGAATTTCGCGAAAATGTTTCCGTATGCAGTCGTTTAGCCTGCTAACCGGTGCTTATCAAAATTAAAATTTTGTATGGCTTGAAATTACCGCTCATTTTTGGTGATATTTTTTTCTGACGAACAAAATGTCAAGTTTTGTTAAAATAACGGAAAAATTTCCACCAATCTTATACACAATTGTTAATTTGAATTTCGAGAAGAAATCTCTGTACGCAGTTGTTTAGCCTGCTAACCGCTGCTTATCAAAATTAAAATTTTGAGTGGCTTGAAATTACCGCTCATTTTTGGTGATATCTTTTTCTGGCGAACTAAATGTCAAATTTTGTTAAAATAACGGAAAAAATTCCACCAATCTTACACACAATTTTTAATTTGAATTTCGCGAAAATGTTTCCGTATGCAGTCGTTTAGCCTGCTAACCGCTGCTCAACACAAATAAAATTTTGCATGGGTTGAAATTACCGCTCATTTTTGGGGATATTTTTTTCTGACGAACCAAGTGTCAAAGTTTGTTCAAAGGGCGGAAAAAATTCCACAAATCTTACACACAATTTTTAACTTGAATTTCGAGAAAATCTTTCGGTAGTCAGTTGTTTAGACTGCTTACCGCTGCTTATCAAAATTAAAATTTTGTATGGCTTGAAATTACCGCTCATTTTTGGTGATATTTTTTTCTAACGAACTAAAGGTCAAATTTTGCTAAAATAACGGAAAAATTTCCACCAATCTTACACACAATTTTTGATTTGAATTTCGAGGAAATGTTTCGGTATACAGTTGTTTATCCTGCTAACCGCTGCTTAACAAAATTAAAATTTTGTATGGCTTGAAATTACCGCTCATTTTTGGTGATATTTTTTCCTGACGAACCAAGTGTCAAAATTTGTTCAAAGGGCGGAAAAAATTCGATAAATATTACACACAATTTTTAATTTGAATTTCGGGAAAATCTTTCCGTATGCAGTTGTTTAGCCTGCTAACCGCTGCTTATCAAAATTAAAATTTTGTATGGCTTGAAATTGCTGGTCATTTTTGGTGATATTTTTTTCTGACGAACTAAATGTCAAATTTTGTTAAAATAACGGAAGAAATTTCACCAATCTTACACACAATTTTTATTTTGAATTTCGAGAAAATGTTTCCGTATGCAGTTATTTAGCCTGCTAACCGCTGCTGATCAAAATTAAAATTTTGTATGGCTTGAAATTACTGCTCATTTTTGGTGATATTTTATTCTGACGAACCAAGTGTCAAAATTTGCTAAAATAACGGAAAAAACCTTACACACAATTTTTAATTTGAATTTCGAAAAAAACTTTCGGTATGCAGTTGTTTTGCCTGCTAACCGCTGCTTATCAAAATTAAAATTTTGTATGGCTTGAAATTACCGCTAATTTTTGGTGATATTTTTTTCTGACGAACTAATTGTCAAATTTTTTTAAAATAACGGAAAAAATTCCACAAATCTTACACACAGTTTTTAATTTGAATTTCGAGAAAATTTTTCGGTATGCAGTTGTTAAGCCTGCTAACCCCTGTTAATCAAAAATATAAGTTCGCATGGCTTGAAATTACCGCTCCTCTTTGGTGATATTTTTTTCTGACGAACTAATTGTCAAATTTTGTTAAAATAACGGAAAAAATTCCACCAATCTTACTTACATGTTTTAATTTGAATTTCGCTAAAATGTTTCCGTATGCAGTTGTTTAGCCTGCTTACCGCTGCTGATCAAAATTAAAATTTTGTATGGCTTGAAATTACCGCTCATTTTTGGTGATATTTTATTCTGACGAACCAAGTGTCAAAATTTGCTAAAATAACGGAAAAAACCTTACACACAATTTTTAATTTGAATTTCGAAAAAAACTTTCGGTATGCAGTTGTTTTGCCTACTAACCGCTGCTTATCAAAATTAAAATTTTGTATGGCTTGAAATTACCGCTCATTTTTGGTGATATTTTTTTCTAACGAACTAAAGGTCAAATTTTGCTAAAATAACGGAAAAAATTCCACCAATCTTACACACAATTTTTAATTTGAATTTCGCGAAAATGTTTCCGTATGCAGTTGTTTAGCCTGCTAACCGCTGCTGATCAAAATTAAAATTTTGTATGGCTTGAAATTACTGCTCATTTTTGGTGATATTTTATTCTGACGAACCAAGTGTCAAAATTTGCTAAAATAACGGAAAAAACCTTACACACAATTTTTAATTTGAATTTCGAAAAAAACTTTCGGTATGCAGTTGTTTTGCCTGCTAACCGCTGCTTAACAAAATTGAAATTTTGTATGGCTTGAAATTACCGCTAATTTTTGGTGATATTTTTTTCTGACGAACTAATTGTCAAATTTTTTTAAAATAACGGAAAAAATTCCACAAATCTTACACACAGTTTTTAATTTGAGTTTCGAGAAAATTTTTCGGTATGCAGTTGTTAAGCCTGCTAACCGCTGTTAATCAAAAATATAAGTTCGCATGGCTTGAAATTACCGCTCCTTTTTGGTGATATTTTTTTCTGACGAACTAATTGTCAAATTTTGTTAAAATAACGGAAAAAATTCCACCAATCTTACTTACATGTTTTAACTTGAATTTCGAGAAAATCTTTCGGTATGCAGTTGTTTAGCCTGCTTACCGCTGCTTATCAAAATTAAAATTTTGTATGGCTTGAAATTACCGCTCATTTTTGGTGATATTTTTTTCTGACGAACTTAATGTCAAATTTTGCTAAAATAACGGAAAAATTTCCACCAATCTTACACACAATTTTTAATTTGAATTTCGAGAAAATGTTTCCCTATGCAGTTGTTTAGCCTGCTAACCGCTGTTTAACAAAATTAAAATTTTGTATGGCTTGAAATTACCGCTCATTTTTGGTGATATTTTTTCCTGACGAACCAAGTGTCAAAATTTGTTCAAAGGGCGGAAAAAATTCGATAAATATTACACACAATTTTTAATTTGAATTTCGAGAAAATCTTTCCGTATGCAGTTGTTTAGCCTGCTAACCGCTGCTTATCAAAATTAAAATTTTGTATGGCTTGAAATTACTGCTCATTTTTGGTGATATTTTTTTCTGACGAACTAAATGTCAAATTTTGTTAAAATAACGGAAGAAATTTCACCAATCTTACACACAATTTTTATTTTGAATTTCGAGAAAATGTTTCCGTATGCAGTTGTTTAGCCTGCTAACCGCTGCTTAACAAAATTAAAATTTTGTATGGCTTGAAATTACCGCTCATTTTTGGTGATATTTTTTTCAGGCGAACCAAGTGTCAAAATTTCTTAAAATAACGGAAAATATCTTACACACAATTTTTAATTTGAATTTAAAAAAAACTTTCGGTATGCAGTTGTTTAGCCTGCTAACCGCTGCTGAACAAAATTAAAATTTTGTATGGCTTGAAATTACCGCTCATTTTTGGTGATATTTTTTCCTGACGAACCAAGTGTCAAAATTTGTTCAAAGGGCGGAAAAAATTAAACCACTCTTACACACAAATGTCAGATTTTGTTAAAATAACGGAAAATATTCCAACAATCTTACACACAATTTTTAATTTGAATTTCGAGAAAATGTTTCGGTATGCAGTTGTTTAGCCTGCTAACCGCTTCTTAACAAAATTAAAATTTTGTATGGCTTGAAATTACCGCTCATTTTTGGTGATATTTTTTTCTGACGAACCAAGTGTCAAAATTTGCTAAAATAACGGAAAAAACCTTACACACAATTTTTAATTTGAATTTCGAAAAAAACTTTCGGTATGCAGTTGTTTGGCCTGCTAACCGCTGCTTAACAAAATTAAAATTTTGTATGGCTTGAAATTACCGCTAATTTTTGGTGATATTTTTTTCTGACGAACTAATTGTCAAATTTTTTTAAAATAACGGAAAAAATTCCACCAATCTTACACACAATTTTTAATTTGAATTTCGCGAAAATGTTTCCGTATGCAGTTGTTTAGCCTGCTAACCGCTGCTGATCAAAATTAAAATTTTGTATGGCTTGAAATTACTGCTCATTTTTGGTGATATTTTATTCTGACGAACCAAGTGTCAAAATTTGCTAAAATAACGGAAAAAACCTTACACACAATTTTTAATTTGAATTTCGAAAAAAACTTTCGGTATGCAGTTGTTTTGCCTGCTAACCGCTGCTTAACAAAATTGAAATTTTGTATGGCTTGAAATTACCGCTAATTTTTGGTGATATTTTTTTCTGACGAACTAATTGTCAAATTTTTTTAAAATAACGGAAAAAATTCCACAAATCTTACACACAGTTTTTAATTTGAGTTTCGAGAAAATTTTTCGGTATGCAGTTGTTAAGCCTGCTAACCGCTGCTTAACAAAATTAAAATTTTGTATGGCTTGAAATTACCGCTAATTTTTGGTGATATTTTTTTCTGACGAACTAATTGTCAAATTTTGTTAAAATAACTGAAAAAATTCCACCAATCTTACTTACATGTTTTAACTTGAATTTCGAGAAAATCTTTCGGTATGCAGTTGTTTAGCCTGCTTACCGCTGCTTATCAAAATTAAAATTTTGTATGGCTTGAAATTACCGCTCATTTTTGGTGATATTTTTTTCTGACGAACTTAATGTCAAATTTTGCTAAAATAACGGAAAAATTTCCACCAATCTTACACACAATTTTTAATTTGAATTTCGAGAAAATGTTTCCCTATGCAGTTGTTTAGCCTGCTAACCGCTGTTTAACAAAATTAAAATTTTGTATGGCTTGAAATTACCGCTCATTTTTGGTGATATTTTTTCCTGACGAACCAAGTGTCAAAATTTGTTCAAAGGGCGGAAAAAATTCGATAAATATTACACACAATTTTTAATTTGAATTTCGAGAAAATCTTTCCGTATGCAGTTGTTTAGCCTGCTAACCGCTGCTTATCAAAATTAAAATTTTGTATGGCTTGAAATTACTGCTCATTTTTGGTGATATTTTTTTCTGACGAACTAAATGTCAAATTTTGTTAAAATAACGGAAGAAATTTCACCAATCTTACACACAATTTTTATTTTGAATTTCGAGAAAATGTTTCCGTATGCAGTTGTTTAGCCTGCTAACCGCTGCTTAACAAAATTAAAATTTTGTATGGCTTGAAATTACCGCTCATTTTTGGTGATATTTTTTTCAGGCGAACCAAGTGTCAAAATTTCTTAAAATAACGGAAAATATCTTACACACAATTTTTAATTTGAATTTAAAAAAAAACTGTCGGTATGCAGTTGTTTAGCCTGCTAACCGCTGCTGAACAAAATTAAAATTTTGTATGGCTTGAAATTACCGCTCATTTTTGGTGATATTTTTTCCTGACGAACCAAGTGTCAAAATTTGTTCAAAGGGCGGAAAAAATTAAACCACTCTTACACACAAATGTCAGATTTTGTTAAAATAACGGAAAATATTCCAACAATCTTACACACAATTTTTAATTTGAATTTCGAGAAAATGTTTCGGTATGCAGTTGTTTAGCCTGCTAACCGCTTCTTAACAAAATTAAAATTTTGTATGGCTTGAAATTACCGCTCATTTTTGGTGATATTTTTTTCTGACGAACCAAGTGTCAAAATTTGCTAAAATAACGGAAAAAACCTTACACACAATTTTTAATTTGAATTTCGAAAAAAACTTTCGGTATGCAGTTGTTTGGCCTGCTAACCGCTGCTTAACAAAATTAAAATTTTGTATGGCTTGAAATTACCGCTAATTTTTGGTGATATTTTTTTCTGACGAACTAATTGTCAAATTTTGTTAAAATAACTGAAAAAATTCCACCAATCTTACTTACATGTTTTAACTTGAATTTCGAGAAAATCTTTCGGTATGCAGTTGTTTAGCCTGCTTACCGCTGCTTATCAAAATTAAAATTTTGTATGGCTTGAAATTACCGCTCATTTTTGGTGATATTTTTTTCTGACGAACCAAGTGTCAAAATTTGCTAAAATAACGGAAAAAACCTTACACACAATTTTTAATTTGAATTTCGAAAAAAACTTTCGGTATGCAGTTGTTTGGCCTGCTAACCGCTGCTTATCAAAATTAAAATTTTGTATGGCTTGAAATTACCGCTCATTTTTGGTGATATTTTTTTCTGACGAACTTAATGTCAAATTTTGCTAAAATAACGGAAAAATTTCCACCAATCTTACACACAATTTTTAATTTGAATTTCGAGAAAATGTTTCCCTATGCAGTTGTTTAGCCTGCTAACCGCTGTTTAACAAAATTAAAATTTTGTATGGCTTGAAATTACCGCTCATTTTTGGTGATATTTTTTCCTGACGAACCAAGTGTCAAAATTTGTTCAAAGGGCGGAAAAAATTCGATAAATATTACACACAATTTTTAATTTGAATTTCGAGAAAATCTTTCCGTATGCAGTTGTTTAGCCTGCTAACCGCTGCTTATCAAAATTAAAATTTTGTATGGCTTGAAATTACTGCTCATTTTTGGTGATATTTTTTTCTGACGAACTAAATGTCAAATTTTGTTAAAATAACGGAAGAAATTTCACCAATCTTACACACAATTTTTATTTTGAATTTCGAGAAAATGTTTCCGTATGCAGTTGTTTAGCCTGCTAACCGCTGCTTAACAAAATTAAAATTTTGTATGGCTTGAAATTACCGCTCATTTTTGGTGATATTTTTTTCAGGCGAACCAAGTGTCAAAATTTCTTAAAATAACGGAAAATATCTTACACACAATTTTTAATTTGAATTTAAAAAAAAACTGTCGGTATGCAGTTGTTTAGCCTGCTAACCGCTGCTGAACAAAATTAAAATTTTGTATGGCTTGAAATTACCGCTCATTTTTGGTGATATTTTTTCCTGACGAACCAAGTGTCAAAATTTGTTCAAAGGGCGGAAAAAATTAAACCACTCTTACACACAAATGTCAGATTTTGTTAAAATAACGGAAAATATTCCAACAATCTTACACACAATTTTTAATTTGAATTTCGAGAAAATGTTTCGGTATGCAGTTGTTTAGCCTGCTAACCGCTTCTTAACAAAATTAAAATTTTGTATGGCTTGAAATTACCGCTCATTTTTGGTGATATTTTTTTCTGACGAACCAAGTGTCAAAATTTGCTAAAATAACGGAAAAAACCTTACACACAATTTTTAATTTGAATTTCGAAAAAAACTTTCGGTATGCAGTTGTTTGGCCTGCTAACCGCTGCTTAACAAAATTAAAATTTTGTATGGCTTGAAATTACCGCTAATTTTTGGTGATATTTTTTTCTGACGAACTAATTGTCAAATTTTGTTAAAATAACTGAAAAAATTCCACCAATCTTACTTACATGTTTTAACTTGAATTTCGAGAAAATCTTTCGGTATGCAGTTGTTTAGCCTGCTTACCGCTGCTTATCAAAATTAAAATTTTGTATGGCTTGAAATTACCGCTCATTTTTGGTGATATTTTTTTCTGACGAACTTAATGTCAAATTTTGTTAAAATAACGGAAAAATTTCCACCAATCTTACACACAATTGTTAATTTGAATTTCGAGAAGAAATCTCTGTACGCAGTTGTTTAGCCTGCTAACCGCTGCTTATCAAAATTAAAATTTTGAGTGGCTTGAAATTACCGCTCATTTTTGGTGATATCTTTTTCTGGCGAACTAAATGTCAAATTTTGTTAAAATAACGGAAAAAATTCCACCAATCTTACACACAATTTTTAATTTGAATTTCGCGAAAATGTTTCCGTATGCAGTCGTTTAGCCTGCTAACCGGTGCTTATCAAAATTAAAATTTTGTATGGCTTGAAATTACCGCTCATTTTTGGTGATATTTTTTTCTGACGAACAAAATGTCAAGTTTTGTTAAAATAACGGAAAAATTTCCACCAATCTTATACACAATTGTTAATTTGAATTTCGAGAAGAAATCTCTGTACGCAGTTGTTTAGCCTGCTAACCGCTGCTTATCAAAATTAAAATTTTGAGTGGCTTGAAATTACCGCTCATTTTTGGTGATATCTTTTTCTGGCGAACTAAATGTCAAATTTTGTTAAAATAACGGAAAAAATTCCACCAATCTTACACACAATTTTTAATTTGAATTTCGCGAAAATGTTTCCGTATGCAGTCGTTTAGCCTGCTAACCGCTGCTCAACACAAATAAAATTTTGCATGGGTTGAAATTACCGCTCATTTTTGGGGATATTTTTTTCTGACGAACCAAGAGTCAAAGTTTGTTCAAAGGGCGGAAAAAATTCCACAAATCTTACACACAATTTTTAACTTGAATTTCGAGAAAATCTTTCGGTAGTCAGTTGTTTAGACTGCTTACCGCTGCTTATCAAAATTAAAATTTTGTATGGCTTGAAATTACCGCTCATTTTTGGTGATATTTTTTTCTAACGAACTAAAGGTCAAATTTTGCTAAAATAACGGAAAAATTTCCACCAATCTTACACACAATTTTTGATTTGAATTTCGAGGAAATGTTTCGGTATGCAGTTGTTTATCCTGCTAACCGCTGCTTAACAAAATTAAAATTTTGTATGGCTTGAAATTACCGCTCATTTTTGGTGATATTTTTTCCTGACGAACCAAGTGTCAAAATTTGTTCAAAGGGCGGAAAAAATTCGATAAATATTACACACAATTTTTAATTTGAATTTCGGGAAAATCTTTCCGTATGCAGTTGTTTAGCCTGCTAACCGCTGCTTATCAAAATTAAAATTTTGTATGGCTTGAAATTGCTGGTCATTTTTGGTGATATTTTTTTCTGACGAACTAAATGTCAAATTTTGTTAAAATAACGGAAGAAATTTCACCAATCTTACACACAATTTTTATTTTGAATTTCGAGAAAATGTTTCCGTATGCAGTTATTTAGCCTGCTAACCGCTGCTGATCAAAATTAAAATTTTGTATGGCTTGAAATTACTGCTCATTTTTGGTGATATTTTATTCTGACGAACCAAGTGTCAAAATTTGCTAAAATAACGGAAAAAACCTTACACACAATTTTTAATTTGAATTTCGAAAAAAACTTTCGGTATGCAGTTGTTTTGCCTGCTAACCGCTGCTTATCAAAATTAAAATTTTGTATGGCTTGAAATTACCGCTAATTTTTGGTGATATTTTTTTCTGACGAACTAATTGTCAAATTTTTTTAAAATAACGGAAAAAATTCCACAAATCTTACACACAGTTTTTAATTTGAATTTCGAGAAAATTTTTCGGTATGCAGTTGTTAAGCCTGCTAACCCCTGTTAATCAAAAATATAAGTTCGCATGGCTTGAAATTACCGCTCCTCTTTGGTGATATTTTTTTCTGACGAACTAATTGTCAAATTTTGTTAAAATAACGGAAAAAATTCCACCAATCTTACTTACATGTTTTAATTTGAATTTCGCTAAAATGTTTCCGTATGCAGTTGTTTAGCCTGCTTACCGCTGCTGATCAAAATTAAAATTTTGTATGGCTTGAAATTACCGCTCATTTTTGGTGATATTTTATTCTGACGAACCAAGTGTCAAAATTTGCTAAAATAACGGAAAAAACCTTACACACAATTTTTAATTTGAATTTCGAAAAAAACTTTCGGTATGCAGTTGTTTTGCCTACTAACCGCTGCTTATCAAAATTAAAATTTTGTATGGCTTGAAATTACCGCTCATTTTTGGTAATATTTTTTTCTAACGAACTAAAGGTCAAATTTTGCTAAAATAACGGAAAAAATTCCACCAATCTTACACACAATTTTTAATTTGAATTTCGCGAAAATGTTTCCGTATGCAGTTGTTTAGCCTGCTAACCGCTGCTGATCAAAATTAAAATTTTGTATGGCTTGAAATTACTGCTCATTTTTGGTGATATTTTATTCTGACGAACCAAGTGTCAAAATTTGCTAAAATAACGGAAAAAACCTTACACACAATTTTTAATTTGAATTTCGAAAAAAACTTTCGGTATGCAGTTGTTTTGCCTGCTAACCGCTGCTTAACAAAATTGAAATTTTGTATGGCTTGAAATTACCGCTAATTTTTGGTGATATTTTTTTCTGACGAACTAATTGTCAAATTTTTTTAAAATAACGGAAAAAATTCCACAAATCTTACACACAGTTTTTAATTTGAGTTTCGAGAAAATTTTTCGGTATGCAGTTGTTAAGCCTGCTAACCGCTGTTAATCAAAAATATAAGTTCGCATGGCTTGAAATTACCGCTCCTTTTTGGTGATATTTTTTTCTGACGAACTAATTGTCAAATTTTGTTAAAATAACGGAAAAAATTCCACCAATCTTACTTACATGTTTTAACTTGAATTTCGAGAAAATCTTTCGGTATGCAGTTGTTTAGCCTGCTTACCGCTGCTTATCAAAATTAAAATTTTGTATGGCTTGAAATTACCGCTCATTTTTGGTGATATTTTTTTCTGACGAACTTAATGTCAAATTTTGCTAAAATAACGGAAAAATTTCCACCAATCTTACACACAATTTTTAATTTGAATTTCGAGAAAATGTTTCCCTATGCAGTTGTTTAGCCTGCTAACCGCTGTTTAACAAAATTAAAATTTTGTATGGCTTGAAATTACCGCTCATTTTTGGTGATATTTTTTCCTGACGAACCAAGTGTCAAAATTTGTTCAAAGGGCGGAAAAAATTCGATAAATATTACACACAATTTTTAATTTGAATTTCGAGAAAATCTTTCCGTATGCAGTTGTTTAGCCTGCTAACCGCTGCTTATCAAAATTAAAATTTTGTATGGCTTGAAATTACTGCTCATTTTTGGTGATATTTTTTTCTGACGAACTAAATGTCAAATTTTGTTAAAATAACGGAAGAAATTTCACCAATCTTACACACAATTTTTATTTTGAATTTCGAGAAAATGTTTCCGTATGCAGTTGTTTAGCCTGCTAACCGCTGCTTAACAAAATTAAAATTTTGTATGGCTTGAAATTACCGCTCATTTTTGGTGATATTTTTTTCAGGCGAACCAAGTGTCAAAATTTCTTAAAATAACGGAAAATATCTTACACACAATTTTTAATTTGAATTTAAAAAAAAACTTTCGGTATGCAGTTGTTTAGCCTGCTAACCGCTGCTGAACAAAATTAAAATTTTGTATGGCTTGAAATTACCGCTCATTTTTGGTGATATTTTTTCCTGACGAACCAAGTGTCAAAATTTGTTCAAAGGGCGGAAAAAATTAAACCACTCTTACACACAAATGTCAGATTTTGTTAAAATAACGGAAAATATTCCAACAATCTTACACACAATTTTTAATTTGAATTTCGAGAAAATGTTTCGGTATGCAGTTGTTTAGCCTGCTAACCGCTTCTTAACAAAATTAAAATTTTGTATGGCTTGAAATTACCGCTCATTTTTGGTGATATTTTTTTCTGACGAACCAAGTGTCAAAATTTGCTAAAATAACGGAAAAAACCTTACACACAATTTTTAATTTGAATTTCGAAAAAAACTTTCGGTATGCAGTTGTTTGGCCTGCTAACCGCTGCTTAACAAAATTAAAATTTTGTATGGCTTGAAATTACCGCTAATTTTTGGTGATATTTTTTTCTGACGAACTAATTGTCAAATTTTTTTAAAATAACGGAAAAAATTCCACAAATCTTACACACAGTTTTTAATTTGAATTTCGAGAAAATTTTTCGGTATGCAGTTGTTAAGCCTGCTAACCGCTGTTAATCAAAAATATAAGTTCGCATGGCTTGAAATTACCGCTCCTTTTTGGTGATATTTTTTTCTGACGAACTAATTGTCAAATTTTGTTAAAATAACGGAAAAAATTCCACCAATCTTACTTACAATTTTTAACTTGAATTTCGAGAAAATCTTTCGGTATGCAGTTGTTTAGCCTGCTAACCGCTGCTCAACAAAAATAAAATTTTGTATGGCTTGAAATTACCGCTCATTTTTGGTGATATTTTTTTCTGACGAACTTAATGTCAAATTTTGCTAAAATAACGGAAAAATTTCCACCAAGCTTACACACAATTTTTAATTTGAATTTCGAGAAAATGTTTCCCTATGCAGTTGTTTAGCCTGCTAACCGCTGCTCAACAAAAATAAAATTTTGTATGGCTTGAAATTACCGCTCATTTTTGGTGATATTTTTTCCTGACGAACCAAGTGTCAAAATTTGTTCAAAGGGCGGAAAAAATTCCACAAATCTTACACACAGTTTTTAATTTGAATTTCGAGAAAATGTTTCGGCATGCAGTTGTTAAGCCTGCTAACCGCTGTTAATCAAAAATAAAAGCTGTATGGCTTGAACTTACCGCTCCTGTTTGGTGATATTTTTTTCTGACGAACTAATTATCAAAATTTGTTAAAATAACGGAAAGAGTTCAAGAAATCTTACACACAATTTTTAATTTGAATTTCTTAAAAAAATTGCCGTATGCAGTTGTTTAGCCTGCTAACCGCTGCTTAACAAAATGTAAATTTTGTATGGCTTGAAAGTACCGCTCATTTTTGGTGATATTATTTTCTGACGAACTAAATGTCAAATTTTGTTATAATAACGGAAAAAATTCCACCAATCTTACACACAATTTTTAATTTGAATTTCGAGAAAATGTTTCCGTATGCAGTTGTTTAGCCTGCTAACCGCTGTTAATCAAAAATAATATGATATCTTTTTCTGACGAACTAAATGTCAAATTTTGTTAAAATAACGGAAGAAATTTCACCAATCTTACACACAATTTTTATTTTGAATTTCGAGAAAATGTTTCCCTATGCAGTTGTTTAGCCTGCTAACCGCTGCTTATCAAAATTAAAATTTTGTATGGCTTGAAATTACTGCTCATTTTTGGTGATATTTTTTTCTGACGAACCAAGTGTCAAAATTTGCTAAAATAACGGAAAAAACCTTACTCACAATTTTAAATTTGAATTTCGAAAAAAACTTTCGGTATGCAGTTGTTTTGCCTGCTAACCGCTGCTTAACAAAATTAAAATTTGGTATGGCTTGAAATTACCGTAAATTTTTGGGGATATTTTTTTCTGACGAACTAATTGTCAAATTTTTTTAAAATAACGGAAAAAATTCCACAAATCTTACTTACAATTTTTAACTTGAATTTCGAGAAAATCTTTCGGTATGCAGTTGTTTAGCCTGCTTACCGCTGCTTATCAAAATTAAAATTTTGTATGGCTTGAAATTACCGCTCATTTTTGGTGATATTTTTTTCTGACGAACTAAAGGTCAAATTTTGCTAAAATAACGGAAAAATTTCCACCAATCTTACACACAATTTTTGATTTGAATTTCGAGGAAATGTTTCGGTATGCAGTTGTTTAGCCTGCTAACCGGTGCTTAACAAATTAAAAATTTTGTATTCCTTGAAATTACCGCTCATTTTTGGTGATATTTTTTCCTGACGAACCAAGTGTCAAAATTTGTTCAAAGGGCGGAAAAAATTCGATAAATATTACACACAATTTTTAATTTGAATTTCGACAAAATCTTTCGGTAGTCAGTTGTTTAGACTGCTTACCGCTGCTTATCAAAATTAAAATTTTGTATGGCTTGAAATTACCGCTCATTTTTGGTGATATTTTTTTCTGACGAACTAAAGGTCAAATTTTGCTAAAATAACGGAAAAATTTCCACCAATCTTACACACAATTTTTGATTTGAATTTCGAGGAAATGTTTCGGTATGCAGTTGTTTAGCCTGCTAACCGCTGCTTAACAAAATTAAAATTTTGTATGGCTTGAAATTACCGCTCATTTTTGGTGATATTTTTTCCTGACGAACCAAGTGTCAAAATTTGTTCAAAGGGCGGAAAAAATTCGATAAATATTACACACAATTTTTAATTTGAATTTCGGGAAAATCTTTCCGTATGCAGTTGTTTAGCCTGCTAACCGCTGCTTATTAAAATTAAAATTTTGTATGGCTTGAAATTGCTGGTCATTTTTGGTGATATTTTTTTCTGACGAACTAAATGTCAAATTTTGTTAAAATAACGGAAGAAATTTCACCAATCTTACACACAATTTTTATTTTGAATTTCGAGAAAATGTTTCCGTATGCAGTTGTTTAGCCCGCTAACCGCTGCTGATCAAAATTAAAATTTTGTATGGCTTGAAATTACTGCTCATTTTTGGTGATATTTTATTCTGACGAACCAAGTGTCAAAATTTGCTAAAATAACGGAAAAAACCTTACACACAATTTTAAATTTGAATTTCAAAAAAAACTTTCGGTATGCAGTTGCTTAGCCTGCTAACCGCTGCTTAACAAAATTGAAATTTTGTATGGCTTGAAATTACCGCTAATTTTTGGTGATATTTTTTTCTGACGAACTAATTGTCAAATTTTTTTAAAATAACGGAAAAAATTCCACAAATCTTACTTACAATTTTTAACTTGAATTTCGAGAAAATCTTTCGGTATGCAGTTGTTTAGCCTGCTTACCGCTGCTTATCAAAATTAAAATTTTGTATGGCTTGAAATTACCGCTCATTTTTGGTGATATTTTTTTCTGACGAACTAAAGGTCAAATTTTGCTAAAATAACGGAAAAATTTCCACCAATCTTACACACAATTTTTGATTTGAATTTCGAGGAAATGTTTCGGTATGCAGTTGTTTAGCCTGCTAACCGGTGCTTAACAAATTAAAAATTTTGTATGGCTTGAAATTACCGCTCATTTTTGGTGATATTTTTTCCTGACAAACCAAGTGTCAAAATTTGTTCAAAGGGCGGAAAAAATTCGATAAATATTACACACAATTTTTAATTTGAATTTCGACAAAATCTTTCGGTAGTCAGTTGTTTAGACTGCTTACCGCTGCTTATCAAAATTAAAATTTTGTATGGCTTGAAATTACCGCTCATTTTTGGTGATATTTTTTTCTGACGAACTAAAGGTCAAATTTTGCTAAAATAACGGAAAAATTTCCACCAATCTTACACACAATTTTTGATTTGAATTTCGAGGAAATGTTTCGGTATGCAGTTGTTTAGCCTGCTAACCGCTGCTTAACAAAATTAAAATTTTGTATGGCTTGAAATTACCGCTCATTTTTGGTGATATTTTTTCCTGACGAACCAAGTGTCAAAATTTGTTCAAAGGGCGGAAAAAATTCGATAAATATTACACACAATTTTTAATTTGAATTTCGGGAAAATCTTTCCGTATGCAGTTGTTTAGCCTGCTAACCGCTGCGTAACAAAATTAAAATTTTGTATGGCTTGAAATTAGCGCTCATTTTTGGTGATATCTTTTTCTGACGAACTAAATGTCAAATTTTGTTAAAATAACGGAAGAAATTTCACCAATCTTACACACAATTTTTATTTTGAATTTCGAGAAAATGTTTCCGTATGCAGTTGTTTAGCCCGCTAACCGCTGCTGATCAAAATTAAAATTTTGTATGGCTTGAAATTACTGCTCATTTTTGGTGATATTTTATTCTGACGAACCAAGTGTCAAAATTTGCTAAAATAACGGAAAAAACCTTACACACAATTTTTAATTTGAATTTCGAAAAAAACTTTCGGTATGCAGTTGTTTTGCCTGCTAACCGCTGCTTAACAAAATTGAAATTTTGTATGGCTTGAAATTACCGCTAATTTTTGGTGATATTTTTTTCTGACGAACTAATTGTCAAATTTTTTTAAAATAACGGAAAAAATTCCACAAATCTTACACACAGTTTTTAATTTGAATTTCGAGAAAATTTTTCGGTATGCAGTTGTTAAGCCTGCTAACCGCTGTTAATCAAAAATATAAGTTCGCATGGCTTGAAATTACCGCTCCTTTTTGGTGATATTTTTTTCTGACGAACTAATTGTCAAATTTTGTTAAAATAACGGAAAAAATTCCACCAATCTTACTTACATGTTTTAACTTGAATTTCGAGAAAATCTTTCGGTATGCAGTTGTTTAGCCTGCTTACCGCTGCTTATCAAAATTAAAATTTTGTATGGCTTGAAATTACCGCTCATTTTTGGTGATATTTTTTTCTGACGAACTTAATGTCAAATTTTGCTAAAATAACGGAAAAATTTCCACCAATCTTACACACAATTTTTAATTTGAATTTCGAGAAAATGTTTCCCTATGCAGTTGTTTAGCCTGCTAACCGCTGCTTAACAAAATTAAAAATTTTGTATGGCTTGAAATTACCGCTCATTTTTGGTGATATTTTTTCCTGACGAACCAAGTGTCAAAATTTGTTCAAAGGGCGGAAAAAATTCGATAAATATTACACACAATTTTTAATTTGAATTTCGAGAAAATCTTTCCGTATGCAGTTGTTTAGCCTGCTAACCGCTGCTTATCAAAATTAAAATTTTGTATGGCTTGAAATTACTGCTCATTTTTGGTGATATTTTTTTCTGACGAACTAAATGTCAAATTTTGTTAAAATAACGGAAGAAATTTCACCAATCTTACACACAATTTTTATTTTGAATTTCGAGAAAATGTTTCCGTATGCAGTTGTTTAGCCTGCTAACCGCTGCTTAACAAAATTAAAATTTTGTATGGCTTGAAATTACTGCTCATTTTTGGTGATATTTTATTCTGACGAACCAAGTGTCAAAATTTGCTAAAATAACGGAAAATATCTTACACACAATTTTTAATTTGAATTTCGAAAAAAACTTTCGGTATGCAGTTGCTTTGCCTGCTAACCGCTGCTTAACAAAATTGAAATTTTGTATGGCTTGAAATTACCGCTAATTTTTGGTGATATTTTTTTCTGACGAACTAATTGTCAAATTTTTTTAAAATAACGGAAAAAATTCCACAAATCTTACTTACAATTTTTAACTTGAATTTCGAGAAAATCTTTCGGTATGCAGTTGTTTAGCCTGCTTACCGCTGCTTATCAAAATTAAAATTTTGTATGGCTTGAAATTACCGCTCATTTTTGGTGATATTTTTTTCTGACGAACTAAAGGTCAAATTTTGCTAAAATAACGGAAAAATTTCCACCAATCTTACACACAATTTTTGATTTGAATTTCGAGGAAATGTTTCGGTATGCCGTTGTTTAGCCTGCTAACCGGTGCTTAACAAGTTAAAAATTTTGTATGGCTTGAAATTACCGCTCATTTTTGGTGATATTTTTTCCTGACGAACCAAGTGTCAAAATTTGTTCAAAGGGCGGAAAAAATTCGATAAATATTACACACAATTTTTAATTTGAATTTCGACAAAATCTTTCGGTAGTCAGTTGTTTAGGCTGCTTACCGCTGCTTATCAAAATTAAAATTTTGTATGGCTTGAAATTACCGCTCATTTTTGGTGATATTTTTTTCTGACGAACTAAAGGTCAAATTTTGCTAAAATAACGGAAAAATTTCCACCAATCTTACACACAATTTTTGATTTGAATTTCGAGGAAATGTTTCGGTATGCAGTTGTTTAGCCTGCTAACCGCTGCTTAACAAAATTAAAATTTTGTATGGCTTGAAATTACCGCTCATTTTTGGTGATATTTTTTCCTGACGAACCAAGTGTCAAAATTTGTTCAAAGGGCGGAAAAAATTCGATAAATATTACACACAATTTTTAATTTGAATTTCGGGAAAATCTTTCCGTATGCAGTTGTTTAGCCTGCTAACCGCTGCTTATTAAAATTAAAATTTTGTATGGCTTGAAATTGCTGGTCATTTTTGGTGATATTTTTTTCTGACGAACTAAATGTCAAATTTTGTTAAAATAACGGAAGAAATTTCACCAATCTTACACACAATTTTTATTTTGAATTTCGAGAAAATGATTCCGTATGCAGTTGTTTAGCCCGCTAACCGCTGCTGATCAAAATTAAAATTTTGTATGGCTTGAAATTACTGCTCATTTTTGGTGATATTTTATTCTGACGAACCAAGTGTCAAAATTTGCTAAAATAACGGAAAAAACCTTACACACAATTTTTAATTTGAATTTCGAAAAAAACTTTCGGTATGCAGTTGTTTTGCCTGCTAACCGCTGCTTAACAAAATTGAAATTTTGTATGGCTTGAAATTACCGCTAATTTTTGGTGATATTTTTTTCTGACGAACTAATTGTCAAATTTTTTTAAAATAACGGAAAAAATTCCACAAATCTTACACACAGTTTTTAATTTGAATTTCGAGAAAATTTTTCGGTATGCAGTTGTTAAGCCTGCTAACCGCTGTTAATCAAAAATATAAGTTCGCATGGCTTGAAATTACCGCTCCTTTTTGGTGATATTTTTTTCTGACGAACTAATTGTCAAATTTTGTTAAAATAACGGAAAAAATTCCACCAATCTTACTTACATGTTTTAACTTGAATTTCGAGAAAATCTTTCGGTATGCAGTTGTTTAGCCTGCTTACCGCTGCTTATCAAAATTAAAATTTTGTATGGCTTGAAATTACCGCTCATTTTTGGTGATATTTTTTTCTGACGAACTTAATGTCAAATTTTGCTAAAATAACGGAAAAATTTCCACCAATCTTACACACAATTTTTAATTTGAATTTCGAGAAAATCTTTCGGTATGCAGTTGTTTAGCCTGCTAACCGCTGCTTAACAAAATTAAAATTTTGTATGGCTTGAAATTACCGCTCATTTTTGGTGATATTTTTTCCTGACGAACCAAGTGTCAAAATTTGTTCAAAGGGCGGAAAAAATTCGATAAATATTACACACAATTTTTAATTTGAATTTCGAGAAAATCTTTCCGTATGCAGTTGTTTAGCCTGCTAACCGCTGCTTATCAAAATTAAAATTTTGTATGGCTTGAAATTACTGCTCATTTTTGGTGATATTTTTTTCTGACGAACTAAATGTCAAATTTTGTTAAAATAACGGAAGAAATTTCACCAATCTTACACACAATTTTTATTTTGAATTTCGAGAAAATGTTTCCGTATGCAGTTGTTTAGCCTGCTAACCGCTGCTTAACAAAATTAAAATTTTGTATGGCTTGAAATTACCGCTCATTTTTGGTGATATTTTTTTCAGGCGAACCAAGTGTCAAAATTTCTTAAAATAACGGAAAATATCTTACACACAATTTTTAATTTGAATTTAAAAAAAAACTTTCGGTATGCAGTTGTTTAGCCTGCTAACCGCTGCTGAACAAAATTAAAATTTTGTATGGCTTGAAATTACCGCTCATTTTTGGTGATATTTTTTCCTGACGAACCAAGTGTCAAAATTTGTTCAAAGGGCGGAAAAAATTAAACCACTCTTACACACAAATGTCAGATTTTGTTAAAATAACGGAAAATATTCCAACAATCTTTCACACAATTTTTAATTTGAATTTCGAGAAAATGTTTCGGTATGCAGTTGTTTAGCCTGCTAACCGCTGCTTAACAAAATTAAAATTTTGTATGGCTTGAAATTACCGCTCATTTTTGGTGATATTTTTTTCTGACGAACCAAGTGTCAAAATTTGCTAAAATAACGGAAAAAACCTTACACACAATTTTTAATTTGAATTTCGAAAAAAACTTTCGGTATGCAGTTGTTTGGCCTGCTAACCGCTGCTTAACAAAATTAAAATTTTGTATGGCTTGAAATTACCGCTAATTTTTGGTGATATTTTTTTCTGACGAACTAATTGTCAAATTTTTTTTAAAATAACGGAAAAAATTCCACAAATCTTACACACAGTTTTTAATTTGAATTTCGAGAAAATTTTTCGGTATGCAGTTGTTAAGCCTGCTAACCGCTGTTAATCAAAAATATAAGTTCGCATGGCTTGAAATTACCGCTCCTTTTTGGTGATATTTTTTTCTGACGAACTAATTGTCAAATTTTGTTAAAATAACGGAAAAAATTCCACCAATCTTACTTACAATTTTTAACTTGAATTTCGAGAAAATCTTTCGGTATGCAGTTGTTTAGCCTGCTTACCGCTGCTTATCAAAATTAAAATTTTGTATGGCTTGAAATTACCGCTCATTTTTGGTGATATTTTTTTCTGACGAACTTAATGTCAAATTTTGCTAAAATAACGGAAAAATTTCCACCAATCTTACACACAATTTTTAATTTGAATTTCGAGAAAATGTTTCCCTATGCAGTTGTTTAGCCTGCTAACCGCTGCTCAACAAAAATAAAATTTTGTATGGCTTGAAATTACCGCTCATTTTTGGTGATATTTTTTCCTGACGAACCAAGTGTCAAAATTTGTTCAAAGGGCGGAAAAAATTCCACAAATCTTACACACAGTTTTTAATTTGAATTTCGAGAATATGTTTCGGCATGCAGTTGTTAAGCCTGCTAACCGCTGTTAATCAAAAATTAAAGCTGTATGGCTTGAACTTACCGCTCCTGTTTGGTGATATTTTTTTCTGACGAACTAATTATCAAAATTTGTTAAAATAACGGAAAGAGTTCAAGAAATCTTACACACAATTTTTAATTTGAATTTCTTAAAAAAATTGCCGTATGCAGTTGTTTAGCCTGCTAACCGCTGCTTAACAAAATGTAAATTTTGTATGGCTTGAAAGTACCGCTCATTTTTGGTGATATTATTTTCTGACGAACTAAATGTCAAATTTTGTTATAATAACGGAAAAAATTCCACCAATCTTACACACAATTTTTAATTTGAATTTCGAGAAAATGTTTCCGTATGCAGTTGTTTAGCCTGCTAACCGCTGTTAATCAAAAATAATATGATATCTTTTTCTGACGAACTAAATGTCAAATTTTGTTAAAATAACGGAAGAAATTTCACCAATCTTACACACAAATTTTATTTTGAATTTCGAGAAAATGTTTCCGTATGCAGTTGTTTAGCCTGCTAACCGCTGCTTATCAAAATTAAAATTTTGTATGGCTTGAAATTACTGCTCATTTTTGGTGATATTTTTTTCTGACGAACCAAGTGTCAAAATTTGCTAAAATAACGGAAAAAACCTTACACACAATTTTAAATTTGAATTTCGAAAAAAACTTTCGGTATGCAGTTGTTTTGCCTGCTAACCGCTGCTTAACAAAATTAAAATTTGGTATGGCTTGAAATTACCGCTAATTTTTGGGGATATTTTTTTCTGACGAACTAATTGTCAAATTTTTTTAAAATAACGGAAAAAATTCCACAAATCTTACTTACAATTTTTAACTTGAATTTCGAGAAAATCTTTCGGTATGCAGTTGTTTAGCCTGCTTACCGCTGCTTATCAAAATTAAAATTTTGTATGGCTTGAAATTACCGCTCATTTTTGGTGATATTTTTTTCTGACGAACTAAAGGTCAAATTTTGCCAAAATAACGGAAAAATTTCCACCAATCTTACACACAATTTTTGATTTGAATTTCGAGGAAATGTTTCGGTATGCAGTTGTTTAGCCTGCTAACCGGTGCTTAACAAATTAAAAATTTTGTATGGCTTGAAATTACCGCTCATTTTTGGTGATATTTTTTCCTGACGAACCAAGTGTCAAAATTTGTTCAAAGGGCGGAAAAAATTCGATAAATATTACACACAATTTTTAATTTGAATTTCGACAAAATCTTTCGGTAGTCAGTTGTTTAGACTGCTTACCGCTGCTTATCAAAATTAAAATTTTGTATGGCTTGAAATTACCGCTCATTTTTGGTGATATTTTTTTCTGACGAACTAAAGGTCAAATTTTGCTAAAATAACGGAAAAATTTCCACCAATCTTACACACAATTTTTGATTTGAATTTCGAGGAAATGTTTCGGTATGCAGTTGTTTAGCCTGCTAACCGCTGCTTAACAAAATTCAAATTTTGTATGGCTTGAAATTACCGCTCATTTTTGGTGATATTTTTTCCTGACGAACCAAGTGTCAAAATTTGTTCAAAGGGCGGAAAAAATTCGATAAATTTTTAATTTGAATTTCGAGAAAATCTTTCGGTAGTCAGTTGTTTAGACTGCTTACCGCTGCTTATCAAAATTAAAATTTTGTATGGCTTGAAATTACCGCTCATTTTTGGTGATATTTTTTTCTGACGAACTAAAGGTCAAATTTTGCTAAAATAACGGAAAAATTTCCACCAATCTTACACACAATTTTTGATTTGAATTTCGAGGAAATGTTTCGGTATGCAGTTGTTTAGCCTGCTAACCGCTGCTTAACAAAAATAAAATTTTGTATGGCTTGAAATTACCGCTCATTTTTAGTGATATTTTTTCCTGACGAACCAAGTGTCAAAATTTGTTCAAAGGGCGGAAAAAATTCGATAAACATCACACACAATTTTTAATTTGAATTTCGAGAAAATCTTTCCGTATGCAGTTATTTAGCCTGCTAACCGCTGCTTATCAAAATTAAAATTTTGTATGGCTTGAAATTACTGCTCATTTTTGGTGATATTTTTTTCTGACGAACTAAATGTCAAATTTTGTTAAAATAACGGAAGAAATTTCACCAATCTTACACACAATTTTTATTTTGAATTTCGAGAAAATGTTTCCGTATGCAGTTGTTTAGCCTGCTAACCGCTGCTTAACAAAATTAAAATTTTGTATGGCTTGAAATTACCGCTCATTTTTGGTGATATTTTTTCCTGACGAACCAAGTGTCAAAATTTGTTCAAAGGGCGGAAAAAATTCGATAAATATTACACACAATTTTTAATTTGAATTTCGAGAAAATCTTTTCGTATGCAGTTGTTTAGCCTGCTAACCGCTGCTTATCAAAATTAAAATTTTGTATGGCTTGAAATTACTGCTCATTTTTGGTGATATTTTTTTCTGACGAACTAAATGTCAAATTTTGTTAAAATAACGGAAGAAATTTCACCAATCTTACACACAATTTTTATTTTGAATTTCGAGAAAATGTTTCCGTATGCAGTTGTTTAGCCTGCTAACCGCTGCTTAACAAAATTAAAATTTTGTATGGCTTGAAATTACCGCTCATTTTTGGTGATATTTTTTTCAGGCGAACCAAGTGTCAAAATTTCTTAAAATAACGGAAAATATCTTACACACAATTTTTAATTTGAATTTAAAAAAAAAACTTTCGGTATGCAGTTGTTTAGCCTGCTAACCGCTGCTGAACAAAATTAAAATTTTGTATGGCTTGAAATTACCGCTCATTTTTGGTGATATTTTTTCCTGACGAACCAAGTGTCAAAATTTGTTCAAAGGGCGGAAAAAATTAAACCACTCTTACACACAAATGTCAGATTTTGTTAAAATAACGGAAAATATTCCAACAATCTTACACACAATTTTTAATTTGAATTTCGAGAAAATGTTTCGGTATGCAGTTGTTTAGCCTGCTAACCGCTGCTTAACAAAATTAAAATTTTGTATGGCTTGAAATTACCGCTCATTTTTGGTGATATTTTTTTCTGACGAACCAAGTGTCAAAATTTGCTAAAATAACGGAAAAAACCTTACACACAATTTTTAATTTGAATTTCGAAAAAAACTTTCGGTATGCAGTTGTTTGGCCTGCTAACCGCTGCTTAACAAAATTAAAATTTTGTATGGCTTGAAATTACCGCTAATTTTTGGTGATATTTTTTTCTGACGAACTAATTGTCAAATTTTTTTAAAATAACGGAAAAAATTCCACAAATCTTACACACAGTTTTTAATTTGAATTTCGAGAAAATTTTTCGGTATGCAGTTGTTAAGCCTGCTAACCGCTGTTAATCAAAAATATAAGTTCGCATGGCTTGAAATTACCGCTCCTTTTTGGAGATATTTTTTTCTGACGAACTAATTGTCAAATTTTGTTAAAATAACGGAAAAAATTCCACCAATCTTACTTACAATTTTTAACTTGAATTTCGAGAAAATCTTTCGGTATGCAGTTGTTTAGCCTGCTTACCGCTGCTTATCAAAATTAAAATTTTGTATGGCTTGAAATTACCGCTCATTTTTGGTGATATTTTTTTCTGACGAACTTAATGTCAAATTTTGCTAAAATAACGGAAAAATTTCCACCAATCTTACACACAATTTTTGATTTGAATTTCGAGGAAATGTTTCGGTATGCAGTTGTTTAGCCTGCTAACCGCTGCTTAACAAAATTAGAATTTTGCATGGCTTGAAATTACCGCTCATTTTTAGTGATATTTTTTCCTGACGAACCAAGTGTCAAAATTTGTTCAAAGGGCGGAAAAAATTCGATAAACATCACACACAATTTTTAATTTGAATTTCGAGAAAATCTTTCCGTATGCAGTTATTTAGCCTGCTAACCGCTGCTTATCAAAATTAAAATTTTGTATGGCTTGAAATTACTGCTCATTTTTGGTGATATTTTTTTCTGACGAACTAAATGTCAAATTTTGTTAAAATAACGGAAGAAATTTCACCAATCTTACACACAATTTTTATTTTGAATTTCGAGAAAATGTTTCCGTATGCAGTTGTTTAGCCTGCTAACCGCTGCTTATCAAAATTAAAATTTTGTATGGCTTGAAATTACTGCTCATTTTTGGTGATATTTTTTTCTGACGAACCAAGTGTCAAAATTTGCTAAAATGACGGAAAAAACCTTACACACAATTTTTAACTTGAATTTCGAAAAAAACTTTCGGTATGCAGTTGTTTAGCCTGCTTACCGCTGCTTATCAAAATTAAAATTTTGTATGGCTTGAAATTACCGCTCATTTTTGGTGATATTTTTTTTCTGACGAACTTAATGTCAAATTTTGCTAAAATAACGGAAAAAATTTTCCACCAATCTTACACACAATTTTTAATTTGAATTTCGAGAAAATGTTTCCCTATGCAGTTGTTTAGCCTGCTAACCGCTGCTCAACAAAAATAAAATTTTGTATGGCTTGAAAATATCGCTCATTTTTGGTGATATTTTTTTCTGACGAACCAAGTGTCCAAAATTTGTTCAAAGGGCGGAAAAAATTCCACAAATCTTACACACAGTTTTTAATTTGAATTTCGAGAAAATGTTTCGGCATGCAGTTGTTAAGCCTGCTAACCGCTGTTAATCAAAAATAAAAGCTGTATGGCTTGAACTTACCGCTCCTGTTTGGTGATATTTTTTTCTGACGAACTAATTATCAAAATTTGTTAAAATAACGGAAAGAGTTCAAGAAATCTTACACACAATTTTTAATTTGAATTTCTTAAAAAAAATTGCCGTATGCAGTTGTTTAGCCTGCTAACCGCTGCTTAACAAAATTAAAATTTTGTATGGCTTGAAAGTACCGCTCATTTTTGGTGATATTATTTTCTGACGAACTAAATGTCAAATTTTGTTATAATAACGGAAAGAGTTCAAGAAATCTTACACACAATTTTTAATTTGAATTTCGAAAAAATGTTTCCGTATGCAGTTGTTTAGCCTGCTAACCGCTGTTAATCAAAAATAATATGATATCTTTTTCTGACGAACTAAATGTCAAATTTTGTTAAAATAACGGAAAAAATTTCACCAATCTTACACACAATTATTAATTTGAATTTCGAGAAAATCTTTCGGTATGCAGTTGTTTTAGCCTGCTAACCGCTGCTTAACATAATTTAAATTTTGTATGGCTTGAAATTAGCGCTCATTTTTGGGGATATTTTTTCCTGACGAACCAAGTGTCAAAATTTGTTCAAAGGGCGGAAAAAAATTCGATAAATATTACACACAATTTTTAATTTGAATTTCGAGAAAATCTTTCGGTAGTCAGTTGTTTTAGACTGCTTACCGCTGCTTATCAAAATTAAAATTTTATATGGCTTGAAATTACCGCTCATTTTTGGTGATATTTTTTTTCTGACGAACTAAAGGTCAAATTTTGCTAAAATAACGGAAAAATTTCCACCAATCTTACACACAATTTTTGATTTGAATTTCGAGGAAATGTTTCGGTATGCAGTTGTTTAGCCTGCTAACCGCTGCTTAACAAAATTAAAATTTTGTATGGCTTGAAATTACCGCTCATTTTTGGTGATATTTTTTCCTGACGAACCAAGTGTCAAAATTTGTTCAAAGGGCGGAAAAAATTCGATAAATATTACACACAATTTTTAATTTGAATTTCGAGAAAATCTTTCGGTATGCAGTTGTTTAGCCTGCTTACCGCTGCTTATCAAAATTAAAAATTTTGTATGGCTTGAAATTACCGCTCATTTTTGGTGATATTTTTTTCTGACGAACTTAATGTCAAATTTTGCTAAAATAACGGAAAAATTTCCACCAATCTTACACACAATTTTTAATTTGAATTTCGAGAAAATGTTTCCCTATGCAGTTGTTTAGCCTGCTAACCGCTGCTCAACAAAAATAAAATTTTGTATGGCTTGAAATTACCGCTCATTTTTGGTGATATTTTTTTCCTGACGAACCAAGTGTCAAAATTTGTTCAAAGGGCGGAAAAAATTCCACAAATCTTACACACAGTTTTTAATTTGAATTTCGAGAAAATGTTTCGGCATGCAGTTCTTAAGCCTGCTAACGGCTGTTAATCAAAAATAAAAAGCTGTATGGCTTGAACTTACCGCTCCTGTTTGGTGATATTTTTTTCTGACGAACTAATTATCAAAATTTGTTAAAATAACGGAAAGAGTTCAAGAAATCTTACACACAATTTTTAATTTGAATTTCTTAAAAAAATTGCCGTATGCAGTTGTTTAGCCTGCTAACCGCTGCTTAACAAAAATTAAAATTTTGTATGGCTTGAAAGTACCGCTCATTTTTGGTGATGTTATTTTCTGACGAACTAAATGTCAAATTTTGTTATAATAACGGAAAGAGTTCAAGAAATCTTACACACAATTTTTAATTTGAATTTCGAAAAAATGTTTCCGTATGCAGTTGTTTAGCCTGCTAACCGCTGTTAATCAAAAAATAATATGATATCTTTTTCTGACGAACTAAATGTCAAATTTTTGTTAAAATAACGGAAAAAAATTTCACCAATCTTACACACAATTATTAATTTGAATTTCGAGAAAATCTTTCGGTATGCAGTTGTTTTAGCCTGCTAAACCGCTGCTTAACATAATTTAAATTTTGTATGGCTTGAAATTAGCGCTCATTTTTGGGGATATTTTTTCCTGACGAACCAAGTGTCAAAATTTGTTCAAAGGGCGGAAAAAATTCGATAAATATTACACACAATTTTTAATTTGAATTTCGAGAAAATATTTCGGTAGTCAGTTGTTTAGACTGCTTACCGCTGCTTATCAAAATTAAAATTTTATATGGCTTGAAATTACCGCTCATTTTTGGTGATATTTTTTTCTGACGAACTAAAGGTCAAATTTTGCTAAAATAACGGAAAAATTTCCACCAATCTTACACACAATTTTTTGATTTGAATTTCGAGAAAATGTTTCGGTATGCAGTTGTTTAGCCTGCTAACCACTGCTTAACAAAATTAAAAATTTTGCATGGCTTGAAATTACCGCTCATTTTTAGTGATATTTTTTCCTGACGAACCAAGTGTCAAAATTTGTTCAAAGGGCGGAAAAAATTCGATAAACATCACACACAATTTTAAATTTGAATTTCGAGAAAATCTTTCCGTATGCAGTTATTTAGCCTGCTAACCGCTGCTTATCAAAATTAAAAATTTTGTATGGCTTGAAATTACTGCTCATTTTTGGTGATATTTTTTTCTGACGAACTAAATGTCAAATTTTGTTAAAATAACGGAAGAAATTTCACCAATCTTACACACAATTTTTATTTTGAATTTCGAGAAAATGTTTCCGTATGCAGTTGTTTAGCCTGCTAACCGCTGCTTATCAAAATTAAAATTTTGTATGGCTTGAAATTACTGCTCATTTTTGGTGATATTTTTTTCTGACGAACCAAGTGTCAAAATTTGCCAAAATAACGGAAAAAACCTTACACACAATTTTTAACTTGAATTTCGAAAAAAACTTTCGGTATGCAGTTGTTTAGCCTGCTTACCGCTGCTTATCAAAATTAAAAATTTTGTATGGCTTTGAAATTACCGCTCATTTTTGGTGATATTTTTTTCTGACGAACTTAATGTCAAATTTTGCTAAAATAACGGAAAAATTTCCACCAATCTTACACACAATTTTTAATTTGAATTTCGAGAAAATGTTTCCCTATGCAGTTGTTTAGCCTGCTAACCGCTGCTCAACAAAAATAAAATTTTGTATGGCTTGAAAATATCGCTCATTTTTGGTGATATTTTTTTTCTGACGAACCAAGTGTCAAAATTTGTTCAAAAGGGCGGAAAAAATTCCACAAATCTTACACACAGTTTTTAATTTGAATTTCGAGAAAATCTTTTCGTATGCAGTTGTTTAGCCTGCTTACCGCTGCTTATCAAAATTAAAATTTTGTATGGCTTGAAATTACTGCTCATTTTTGGTGATATTTTTTTCTGACGAACTAAATGTCAAATTTTGTTAAAATAACGGAAGAAATTTCACCAATCTTACACACAATTTTTATTTTGAATTTCGAGAAAATGTTTCCGTATGCAGTTGTTTAGCCTGCTAACCGCTGCTTAACAAAATTAAAATTTTGTATGGCTTGAAATTACCGCTCATTTTTGGTGATATTTTTTTTCAGGCGAACCAAGTGTCAAAATTTCTTAAAATAACGGAAAATATCTTACACACAATTTTTAATTTGAATTTAAAAAAAAAACTTTCGGTATGCAGTTGTTTAGCCTGCTAACCGCTGCTGAACAAAATTAAAATTTTGTATGGCTTGAAATTACCGCTCATTTTTGGTGATATTTTTTCCTGACGAACCAAGTGTCAAAATTTGTTCAAAGGGCGGAAAAAATTAAACCACTCTTACACACAAATGTCAGATTTTGTTAAAATAACGGAAAATATTCCAACAATCTTACACACAATTTTTAATTTGAATTTCGAGAAAATGTTTCGGTATGCAGTTGTTTAGCCTGCTAACCGCTGCTTAACAAAATTAAAATTTTGTATGGCTTGAAATTACCGCTCATTTTTGGTGATATTTTTTTCTGACGAACCAAGTGTCAAAATTTGCTAAAATAACGGAAAAAAACCTTACACACAATTTTTAATTTGAATTTCGAAAAAAACTTTCGGTATGCAGTTGTTTGGCCTGCTAACCGCTGCTTAACAGAATTAAAATTTTGTATGGCTTGAAATTACCGCTAATTTTTGGTGATATTTTTTTCTGACGAACTAATTGTCAAATTTTTTTAAAATAACGGAAAAAATTCCACAAATCTTACACACAGTTTTTAATTTGAATTTCGAGAAAATTTTTCGGTATGCAGTTGTTAAGCCTGCTAACCGCTGTTAATCAAAAATATAAGTTCGCATGGCTTGAAATTACCGCTCCTTTTTGGTGATATTTTTTTCTGACGAACTAATTGTCAAATTTTGTTAAAATAACGGAAAAAATTCCACCAATCTTACTTACAATTTTTAACTTGAATTTCGAGAAAATCTTTCGGTATGCAGTTGGTTAGCCTGCTTACCGCTGCTTATCAAAATTAAAATTTTGTATGGCTTGAAATTACCGCTCATTTTTGGTGATATTTTTTTCTGACGAACTTAATGTCAAATTTTGCTAAAATAACGGAAAAATTTCCACCAATCTTACACACAATTTTTGATTTGAATTTCGAGGAAATGTTTCGGTATGCAGTTGTTTAGCCTGCTAACCGCTGCTTAACAAAATTAAAATTTTGCATGGCTTGAAATTACCGCTCATTTTTAGTGATATTTTTTCCTGACGAACCAAGTGTCAAAATTTGTTCAAAGGGCGGAAAAAATTCGATAAACATCACACACAATTTTTAATTTGAATTTCGAGAAAATCTTTCCGTATGCAGTTATTTAGCCTGCTAACCGCTGCTTATCAAAATTAAAATTTTGTATGGCTTGAAATTACTGCTCATTTTTGGTGATATTTTTTTCTGACGAACTAAATGTCAAATTTTGTTAAAATAACGGAAGAAATTTCACCAATCTTACACACAATTTTTATTTTGAATTTCGAGAAAATGTTTCCGTATGCAGTTGTTTAGCCTGCTAACCGCTGCTTATCAAAATTAAAATTTTGTATGGCTTGAAATTACTGCTCATTTTTGGTGATATTTTTTTCTGACGAACCAAGTGTCAAAATTTGCTAAAATAACGGAAAAAACCTTACACACAATTTTTAACTTGAATTTCGAAAAAAACTTTCGGTATGCAGTTGTTTAGCCTGCTTACCGCTGCTTATCAAAATTAAAATTTTGTATGGCTTGAAATTACCGCTCATTTTTGGGGATATTTTTTTCTGACGAACTAAAGGTCAAATTTTGCTAAAATAACGGAAAAATTTCCACCAATCTTACACACAATTTTTGATTTGAATTTCGAGGAAACGTTTCGGTATGCAGTTGTTTAGCCTGCTAACCGCTGCTTAACAAAATTAAAATTTTGTATGGCTTGAAATTACCGCTCATTTTTGGTGATATTTTTTCCTGACGAACCAAGTGTCAAAATTTGTTCAAAGGGCGGAAAAAATTCGATAAATATTACACACAGTTTTTAATTTGAATTTCGAGAAAATCTTTCGGTATGCAGTTGTTTAGCCTGCTTACCGCTGCTTATCAAAATTAAAATTTTGTATGGCTTGAAATTACCGCTCATTTTTGGTGATATTTTTTTCTGACGAACTTAATGTCAAATTTTGCTAAAATAACGGAAAAATTTCCACCAATCTTACACACAATTTTTAATTTGAATTTCGAGAAAATGTTTCCCTATGCAGTTGTTTAGCCTGCTAACCGCTGCTCAACAAAAATAAAATTTTGTATGGCTTGAAATTACCGCTCATTTTTGGTGATATTTTTTCCTGACGAACCAAGTGTCAAAATTTGTTCAAAGGGCGGAAAAAATTCCACAAATCTTACACACAGTTTTTAATTTGAATTTCGAGAAAATGTTTCGGCATGCAGTTGTTAAGCCTGCTAACGGCTGTTAATCAAAAATAAAAGCTGTATGGCTTGAACTTACCGCTCCTGTTTGGTGATATTTTTTTCTGACGAACTAATTATCAAAATTTGTTAAAATAACGGAAAGAGTTCAAGAAATCTTACACACAATTTTTAATTTGAATTTCTTAAAAAAATTGCCGTATGCAGTTGTTTAGCCTGCTAACCGCTGCTTAACAAAATTAAAATTTTGTATGGCTTGAAAGTACCGCTCATTTTTGGTGATGTTATTTTCTGACGAACTAAATGTCAAATTTTGTTATAATAACGGAAAGAGTTCAAGAAATCTTACACACAATTTTTAATTTGAATTTCGAAAAAATGTTTCCGTATGCAGTTGTTTAGCCTGCTAACCGCTGTTAATCAAAAATAATATGATATCTTTTTCTGACGAACTAAATGTCAAATTTTGTTAAAATAACGGAAAAAATTTCACCAATCTTACACACAATTATTAATTTGAATTTCGAGAAAATCTTTCGGTATGCCTTAACATAATTTAAATTTTGTATGGCTTGAAATTAGCGCTCATTTTTGGGGATATTTTTTCCTGACGAACCAAGTGTCAAAATTTGTTCAAAGGGCGGAAAAAATTCGATAAATATTACACACAATTTTTAATTTGAATTTCGAGAAAATATTTCGGTAGTCAGTTGTTTAGACTGCTTACCGCTGCTTATCAAAATTAAAATTTTATATGGCTTGAAATTACCGCTCATTTTTGGTGATATTTTTTTCTGACGAACTAAATGTCAAATTTTGTTAAAATAACGGAAAAAATTTCACCAATCTTACACACAATTATTAATTTGAATTTCGAGAAAATCTTTCGGTATGCAGTTGTTTAACCTGCTAACCGCTGCTTAACATAATTTAAATTTTGTATGGCTTGAAATTAGCGCTCATTTTTGGGGATATTTTTTCCTGACGAACCAAGTGTCAAAATTTGTTCAAAGGGCGGAAAAAATTCGATAAATATTACACACAATTTTTAATTTGAATTTCGAGAAAATCTTTCGGTAGTCAGTTGTTTAGACTGCTTACCGCTGCTTATCAAAATTAAAATTTTATATGGCTTGAAATTACCGCTCATTTTTGGTGATATTTTTTTCTGACGAACTAAAGGTCAAATTTTGCTAAAATAACGGAAAAATTTCCACCAATCTTACACACAATTTTTGATTTGAATTTCGAGGAAATGTTTCGGTATGCAGTTGTTTAGCCTGCTAACCGCTGCTTAACAAAATTAAAATTTTGTATGGCTTGAAATTACCGCTCATTTTTGGTGATATTTTTTCCTGACGAACCAAGTGTCAAAATTTGTTCAAAGGGCGGAAAAAATTCGATAAATATTACACACAATTTTTAATTTGAATTTCGAGAAAATCTTTCGGTATGCAGTTGTTTAGCCTGCTAACCGCTGCTTATCAAAATTAAAATTTTGTATGGCTTGAAATTACTGCTCATTTTTGGTGATATTTTTTTCTGACGAACCAAGTGTCAAAATTTGCTAAAATAACGGAAAAAACCTTACACACAATTTTTAACTTGAATTTCGAAAAAAACTTTCGGTATGCAGTTGTTTAGCCTGCTTACCGCTGCTTATCAAAATTAAAATTTTGTATGGCTTGAAATTACCGCTCATTTTTGGGGATATTTTTTTCTGACGAACTAAAGGTCAAATTTTGCTAAAATAACGGAAAAATTTCCACCAATCTTACACACAATTTTTGATTTGAATTTCGAGGAAACGTTTCGGTATGCAGTTGTTTAGCCTGCTAACCGCTGCTTAACAAAATTAAAATTTTGTATGGCTTGAAATTACCGCTCATTTTTGGTGATATTTTTTCCTGACGAACCAAGTGTCAAAATTTGTTCAAAGGGCGGAAAAAATTCGATAAATATTACACACAGTTTTTAATTTGAATTTCGAGAAAATCTTTCGGTATGCAGTTGTTTAGCCTGCTTACCGCTGCTTATCAAAATTAAAATTTTGTATGGCTTGAAATTACCGCTCATTTTTGGTGATATTTTTTTCTGACGAACTTAATGTCAAATTTTGCTAAAATAACGGAAAAATTTCCACCAATCTTACACACAATTTTTAATTTGAATTTCGAGAAAATGTTTCCCTATGCAGTTGTTTAGCCTGCTAACCGCTGCTCAACAAAAATAAAATTTTGTATGGCTTGAAATTACCGCTCATTTTTGGTGATATTTTTTCCTGACGAACCAAGTGTCAAAATTTGTTCAAAGGGCGGAAAAAATTCCACAAATCTTACACACAGTTTTTAATTTGAATTTCGAGAAAATGTTTCGGCATGCAGTTGTTAAGCCTGCTAACGGCTGTTAATCAAAAATAAAAGCTGTATGGCTTGAACTTACCGCTCCTGTTTGGTGATATTTTTTTCTGACGAACTAATTATCAAAATTTGTTAAAATAACGGAAAGAGTTCAAGAAATCTTACACACAATTTTTAATTTGAATTTCTTAAAAAAATTGCCGTATGCAGTTGTTTAGCCTGCTAACCGCTGCTTAACAAAATTAAAATTTTGTATGGCTTGAAAGTACCGCTCATTTTTGGTGATGTTATTTTCTGACGAACTAAATGTCAAATTTTGTTATAATAACGGAAAGAGTTCAAGAAATCTTACACACAATTTTTAATTTGAATTTCGAAAAAATGTTTCCGTATGCAGTTGTTTAGCCTGCTAACCGCTGTTAATCAAAAATAATATGATATCTTTTTCTGACGAACTAAATGTCAAATTTTGTTAAAATAACGGAAAAAATTTCACCAATCTTACACACAATTATTAATTTGAATTTCGAGAAAATCTTTCGGTATGCAGTTGTTTAGCCTGCTAACCGCTGCTTAACATAATTTAAATTTTGTATGGCTTGAAATTAGCGCTCATTTTTGGGGATATTTTTTCCTGACGAACCAAGTGTCAAAATTTGTTCAAAGGGCGGAAAAAATTCGATAAATATTACACACAATTTTTAATTTGAATTTCGAGAAAATATTTCGGTAGTCAGTTGTTTAGACTGCTTACCGCTGCTTATCAAAATTAAAATTTTATATGGCTTGAAATTACCGCTCATTTTTGGTGATATTTTTTTCTGACGAACTAAATGTCAAATTTTGTTAAAATAACGGAAAAAATTTCACCAATCTTACACACAATTATTAATTTGAATTTCGAGAAAATCTTTCGGTATGCAGTTGTTTAACCTGCTAACCGCTGCTTAACATAATTTAAATTTTGTATGGCTTGAAATTAGCGCTCATTTTTGGGGATATTTTTTCCTGACGAACCAAGTGTCAAAATTTGTTCAAAGGGCGGAAAAAATTCGATAAATATTACACACAATTTTTAATTTGAATTTCGAGAAAATCTTTCGGTAGTCAGTTGTTTAGACTGCTTACCGTTGCTTATCAAAATTAAAATTTTATATGGCTTGAAATTACCGCTTATTTTTGGTGATATTTTTTTCTGACGAACTAAAGGTCAAATTTTGCTAAAATAACGGAAAAATTTCCACCAATCTTACACACAATTTTTGATTTGAATTTCGAGGAAATGTTTCGGTATGCAGTTGTTTAGCCTGCTAACCGCTGCTTAACAAAATTAAAATTTTGTATGGCTTGAAATTACCGCTCATTTTTGGTGATATTTTTTCCTGACGAACCAAGTGTCAAAATTTGTTCAAAGGGCGGAAAAAATTCGATAAATATTACACACAATTTTTAATTTGAATTTCGAGAAAATCTTTCGGTATGCAGTTGTTTAGCCTGCTAACCGCTGCTTAACAAAATTAAAATTTTGTATGGCTTGAAATTACCGCTCATTTTTGGTGATATTTTTTCCTGACGAACCAAGTGTCAAAATATGTTCAAAGGGCGGAAAAAATTCGATAAATATTACACACAGTTTTTAATTTGAATTTCGAGAAAATCTTTCGGTATGCAGTTGTTTAGCCTGCTTACCGCTGCTTATCAAAATTAAAATTTTGTATGGCTTGAAATTACCGCTCATTTTTGGTGATATTTTTTTCTGACGAACTTAATGTCAAATTTTGCTAAAATAACGGAAAAATTTCCACCAATCTTACACACAATTTTTAATTTGAATTTCGAGCAAATGTTTCCCTATGCAGTTGTTTAGCCTGCTAACCGCTGCTCAACAAAAATAAAATTTTGTATGGCTTGAAATTACCGCTCATTTTTGGTGATATTTTTTCCTGACGAACCAAGTGTCAAAATTTGTTCAAAGGGCGGAAAAAATTCCACAAATCTTACACACAGTTTTTAATTTGAATTTCGAGAAAATGTTTCGGCATGCAGTTGTTAAGCCTGCTAACGGCTGTTAATCAAAAATAAAAGCTGTATGGCTTGAACTTACCGCTCCTGTTTGGTGATATTTTTTTCTGACGAACTAATTATCAAAATTTGTTAAAATAACGGAAAGAGTTCAAGAAATCTTACACACAATTTTTAATTTGAATTTCTTAAAAAAATTGCCGTATGCAGTTGTTTAGCCTGCTAACCGCTGCTTAACAAAATTAAAATTTTGTATGGCTTGAAATTACCGCTCATTTTTGGTGATATTTTTTCCTGACGAACCAAGTGTCAAAATTTGTTCAAAGGGCGGAAAAAATTCCACAAATCTTACACACAGTTTTTAATTTGAATTTCGAGAAAATGTTTCGGCATGCAGTTGTTTAACCTGCTAACCGCTGCTTAACATAATTTAAATTTTGTATGGCTTGAAATTAGCGCTCATTTTTGGGGATATTTTTTCCTGACGAACCAAGTGTCAAAATTTGTTCAAAGGGCGGAAAAAATTCGATAAATATTACACACAATTTTTAATTTGAATTTCGAGAAAATATTTCGGTAGTCAGTTGTTTAGACTGCTTACCGCTGCTTATCAAAATTAAAATTTTATATGGCTTGAACTTACCGCTCCTGTTTGGTGATATTTTTTTCTGACGAACTAATTATCAAAATTTGTTAAAATAACGGAAAGAGTTCAAGAAATCTTACACACAATTTTTAATTTGAATTTCTTAAAAAAATTGCCGTATGCAGTTGTTTAGCCTGCTAACCGCTGCTTAACAAAATTAAAATTTTGTATGGCTTGAAAGTACCGCTCATTTTTGGTGATGTTATTTTCTGACGAACTAAATGTCAAATTTTGTTATAATAACGGAAAGAGTTCAAGAAATCTTACACACAATTTTTAATTTGAATTTCGAAAAAATGTTTCCGTATGCAGTTGTTTAGCCTGCTAACCGCTGTTAATCAAAAATAATATGATATCTTTTTCTGACGAACTAAATGTCAAATTTTGTTAAAATAACGGAAAAAATTTCACCAATCTTACACACAATTATTAATTTGAATTTCGAGAAAATCTTTCGGTATGCAGTTGTTTAGCCTGCTAACCGCTGCTTAACATAATTTAAATTTTGTATGGCTTGAAATTACCGCTCATTTTTGGTGATATTTTTTTCTGACGAACCAAGTGTCAAAATTTGTTCAAAGGGCGGAAAAAATTCGATAAATATTACACACAATTTTTAATTTGAATTTCGAGAAAATATTTCGGTAGTCAGTTGTTTAGACTGCTTACCGCTGCTTATCAAAATTAAAATTTTATATGGCTTGAAATTACCGCTCATTTTTGGTGATATTTTTTTCTGACGAACTAAAGGTCAAATTTTGCTAAAATAACGGAAAAATTTCCACCAATCTTACACACAATTTTTGATTTGAATTTCGAGGAAATGTTTCGGTATGCAGTTGTTTAGCCTGCTAACCGCTGCTTAACAAAATTAAAATTTTGTATGGCTTGAAATTACCGCTCATTTTTGGTGATATTTTTTCCTGACGAACCAAGTGTCAAAATTTGTTCAAAGGGCGGAAAAAATTCGATAAATATTACACACAATTTTTAATTTGAATTTCGAAAAAATCTTTCGGTATGCAGTTGTTTAGCCTGTTTACCGCTGCTTATCAAAATTAAAATTTTGTATGGCTTGAAATTACCGCTCATTTTTGGTGATATTTTTTTCTGACGAACTTAATGTCAAATTTTGCTAAAATAACGGAAAAATTTCCACCAATCTTACACACAATTTTTAATTTGAATTTCGAGAAAATGTTTCCCTATGCAGTTGTTTAGCCTGCTAACCGCTGCTCAACAAAAATAAAATTTTGTATGGCTTGAAATTACCGCTCATTTTTGGTGATATTTTTTCCTGACGAACCAAGTGTCAAAATTTGTTCAAAGGGCGGAAAAAATTCCACAAATCTTACACACAGTTTTTAATTTGAATTTCGAGAAAATGTTTCGGCATGCAGTTGTTAAGCCTGCTAACCGCTGTTAATCAAAAATAAAAGCTGTATGGCTTGAACTTACCGCTCCTGTTTGGTGATATTTTTTTCTGACGAACTAATTATCAAAATTTGTTAAAATAACGGAAAGAGTTCAAGAAATCTTACGCACAATTTTTAATTTGAATTTCTTAAAAAAATTGCCGTATGCAGTTGTTTAGCCTGCTAACCGCTGCTTAACAAAATTAAAATTTTGTATGGCTTGAAAGTACCGCTCATTTTTGGTGATGTTATTTTCTGACGAACTAAATGTCAAATTTTGTTATAATAACGGAAAGAGTTCAAGAAATCTTACACACAATTTTTAATTTGAATTTCGAAAAAATGTTTCCGTATGCAGTTGTTTAGCCTGCTAACCGCTGTTAATCAAAAATAATATGATATCTTTTTCTGACGAACTAAATGTCAAATTTTGTTAAAATAACGGAAAAAATTTCACCAATCTTACACACAATTATTAATTTGAATTTCGAGAAAATCTTTCGGTATGCAGTTGTTTAGCCTGCTAACCGCTGCTTAACATAATTTAAATTTTGTATGGCTTGAAATTAGCGCTCATTTTTGGGGATATTTTTTCCTGACGAACCAAGTGTCAAAATTTGTTCAAAGGGCGGAAAAAATTCGATAAATATTACACACAATTTTTAATTTGAATTTCGAGAAAATATTTCGGTAGTCAGTTGTTTAGACTGCTTACCGCTGCTTATCAAAATTAAAATTTTATATGGCTTGAAATTACCGCTCATTTTTGGTGATATTTTTTTCTGACGAACTAAAGGTCAAATTTTGCTAAAATAACGGAAAAATTTCCACCAATCTTACACACAATTTTTGATTTGAATTTCGAGGAAATGTTTCGGTATGCAGTTGTTTAGCCTGCTAACCGCTGCTTAACAAAATTAAAATTTTGTATGGCTTGAAATTACCGCTCATTTTTGGTGATATTTTTTTCTGACGAACTAAAGGTCAAATTTTGCTAAAATAACGGAAAAATTTCCACCAATCTTACACACAATTTTTGATTTGAATTTCGAGGAAATGTTTCGGTATGCAGTTGTTTAGCCTGCTAACCGCTGCTTAACAAAATTAAAATTTTGTATGGCTTGAAATTACCGCTCATTTTTAGTGATATTTTTTCCTGACGAACCAAGTGTCAAAATTTGTTCAAAGGGCGGAAAAAATTCGATAAACATTACACACAATTTTTAATTTGAATTTCGAGAAAATCTTTCCGTATGCAGTTGTTTAGCCTGCTAACCGCTGCTTATCAAAATTAAAATTTTGTATGGCTTGAAATTACTGCTCATTTTTGGTGATATTTTTTTCTGACGAACTAAATGTCAAATTTTGTTAAAATAACGGAAGAAATTTTACCAATCTTACACACAATTTTTATTTTGAATTTCGAGAAAATGTTTCCGTATGCAGTTGTTTAGCCTGCTAACCGCTGCTTATCAAAATTAAAATTTTGTATGGCTTGAAATTACTGCTCATTTTTGGTGATATTTTTTTCTGACGAACCAAGTGTCAAAATTTGCTAAAATAACGGAAAAACCCTTACACACAATTTTTAATTTGAATTTCGAAAAAAACTTTCGGTATGCAGTTGTTTTGCCTGCTAACCGCTGCTTAACAAAATTAAAATTTTGTATGGCTTGAAATTACCGCTAATTTTTGGTGATATTTTTTTCTGACGAACTAATTGTCAAATTTTTTTAAAATAACGGAAAAAATTCCACAAATCTTACACACAGTGTTTAATTTGAATTTCGAGAAAATTTTTCAGTATGCAGTTGTTAAGCCTGCTAACCGCTGTTAATCAAAAATATAAGTTCACATGGCTTGAAATTACCGCTCCTTTTTGGTGATATTTTTTTCTGACGAACTAATTGTCAAATTTTGTTAAAATAACGGAAAAAATTCCACCAATCTTACTTACAATTTTTAACTTGAATTTCGAGAAAATCTTTCGGTATGCAGTTGTTTAGCCTGCTTACCGCTGCTTATCAAAATTAAAATTTTGTATGGCTTGAAATTACCGCTCATTTTTGATGATATTTTTTTCTGACGAATTTAATGTCAAATTTTGCTAAAATAACGGAAAAATTTCCACCAATCTTACACACAATTTTTAATTTGAATTTCGAGAAAATGTTTCCCTATGCAGTTGTTTAGCCTGCTAACCGCTGCTCAACAAAAATAAAATTTTGTATGGCTTGAAATTACCGCTCATTTTTGGTGATATTTTTTCCTGACGAACCAAGTGTCAAAATTTGTTCAAAGGGCGGAAAAAATTCCACAAATCTTACACACAGTTTTTAATTTGAATTTCGAGAAAATGTTTCGGCATGCAGTTGTTAAGCCTGCTAACCGCTGTTAATCAAAAATAAAAGCTGTATGGCTTGAACTTACCGCTCCTGTTTGGTGATATTTTTTTCTGACGAACTAATTATCAAAATTTGTTAAAATAACGGAAAGAGTTCAAGAAATCTTACACACAATTTTTAATTTGAATTTCTTAAAAAAATTGCCGTATGCAGCTGTTTAGCCTGCTAACCGCTGCTTAACAAAATTAAAATTTTGTATGGCTTGAAAGTACCGCTCATTTTTGGTGATATTATTTTCTGACGAACTAAATGTCAAATTTTGTTATAGTAACGGAAAGAGTTCAAGAAATCTTACACACAATTTTTAATTTGAATTTCAAAAAAATGTTTCCGTATGCAGTTGTTTAGCCTGCTAACCGCTGTTAATCAAAAATAATATGATATCTTTTTCTGACGAACTAAATGTCAAATTTTGTTAAAATAACGGAAAAAATTTCACCAATCTTACACACAATTATTAATTTGAATTTCGAGAAAATCTTTCGGTATGCAGTTGTTTAGCCTGCTAACCACTGCTTAACATAATTTAAATTTTGTATGGCTTGAAATTAGCGCTCATTTTTGGGGATATTTTTTCCTGACGAACCAAGTGTCAAAATTTGTTCAAAGGGCGGAAAAAATTCCACAAATCTTACACACAATTTTTAATTTGAATTTCGAGAAGAAATATCGGTACGCAGTTGTTTAGCCTGCTAACTGCTGCTTAACAAAATTAAAATTTTGAGTGGCTTGAAATTACCGCTCATTTTTGGTGATATCTTTTTCTGACGAACTAAATGTCAAATATTGTTAAAATAACGGAAGAAATTTCACCAATCTTATGTACACACAATTTTTATTTTGAATTTCGAGAAAATGTTTCCGTATGCAGTTGTTTAGCCTGCTAACCGCTGCTTATCAAAATTAAAATTTTGTATGGCTTGAAATTACTGCTCATTTTTGGTGATATTTTTTTCTGACGAACCAAGTGTCAAAATTTGCTAAAATAACGGAAAAAACCTTACACACAATTTTTAATTTGAATTTCGAAAAAAACTTTCGGTATGCAGTTGTTTTGCCTGCTAACCGCTGCTTAACAAAATTAAAATTTTGTATGGCTTGAAATTACCGCTAATTTTTGGTGATATTTTTTTCTGACGAACTAATTGTCAAATTTTTTTAAAATAACGGAAAAAATTCCACAAATCTTACACACAGTGTTTAATTTGAATTTCGAGAAAATTTTCGGTATGCAGTTGTTAAGCCTGCTAACCGCTGTTAATCAAAAATATAAGTTCGCATGGCTTGAAATTACCGCTCCTTTTTGGTGATATTTTTTTCTGACGAACTAATTGTCAAATTTTGTTAAAATAACGGAAAAAATTCCACCAATCTTACTTACAATTTTTAACTTGAATTTCGAGAAAATCTTTCGGTATGCAGTTGTTTAGCCTGCTTACCGCTGCTTATCAAAATTAAAATTTTGTATGGCTTGAAATTACCGCTCATTTTTGATGATATTTTTTTCTGACGAACTTAATGTCAAATTTTGCTAAAATAACGGAAAAATTTCCACCAATCTTACACACAATTTTTAATTTGAATTTCGAGAAAATGTTTCCCTATGCAGTTGTTTAGCCTTCTAACCGCTGCTCAACAAAAATAAAATTTTGTATGGCTTGAAATTACTGCTCATTTTTGGGGATATTTTTTCCTGACGAACCAAGTCTCAAAATTTGTTCAAAGGGCGGAAAAAATTCCACAAATCTTACACACAGTTTTTAATTTGAATTTCGAGAAAATTTTCGGCATGCAGTTGTTAAGCCTGCTAACCGCTGTTAGTCAAAAATAAAAGCTGTATGGCTTGAACTTACCGCTCCTGTTTGGTGATATTTTTTTCTGACGAACTAATTATCAAAATTTGTTAAAATAACGGAAAGAGTTCAAGAAATCTTACACACAATTTTTAATTTGAATTTCTTAAAAAAATTGCCGTATGCAGTTGTTTATCCTGCTAACCGCTGCTTATCAAAATTAAAATTTTGTATGGCTTGAAAGTACCGCTCATTTTTGGTGATATTATTTTCTGACGAACTAAATGTCAAATTTTGTTATAATAACGGAAAGAGTTCAAGAAATCTTACACACAGTTTTTAATTTGAATTTCGAAAAAATGTTTCCGTATGCAGTTGTTTAGCCTGCTAACCGCTGTTAATCAAAAATAATATGATATCTTTTTCTGACGAACTAAATGTCAAATTTTGTTAAAATAACGGAAAAAATTTCACCAATCTTACACACAATTATTAATTTGAATTTCGAGAAAATGCTTATCAAAATTAAAATTTCCACCAATCTTACACACAATTTTTGATTTGAATTTCGAGAAAATTTTTCGGTATGCAGTTGTTAAGCCTGCTAACTGCTACTTATCAAAATTAAAATTTTGAGTGGCTTGAAATTACCGCTCATTTTTGGTGATATCTTTTTCTGACGAACTAAATGTCAAATATTGTTAAAATAACGGAAGAAATTTCACCAATATTACACACAATTTTTATTTTGAATTTCGAGAAAATCTTTCGGTATGCAGTTGTTAAGCCTGCTAACCGCTGCTTATCAAAATTAAAATTTTGAGTAGCTTGAAATTACCGCTCATTTTTGGTGATATTTTTTTCTGACGAACTGATTGGCAAAATTTGTTCAAAGGGCGGAAAAAATTCCACAAATCTTACACACAATTTTTAATTTGAATTTCGAGAAGAAATATCGGTACGCAGTTGTTTAGCCTGCTAACTGCTGCTTATCAAAATTAAAATTTTGAGTGGCTTGAAATTACCACTCATTTTTGCTGATATCTTTTTCTGACGAACTAAATGTCAAATATTGTTAAAATAACGGAAGAAATTTCACCAATCTTACACACAATTTTTATTTTGAATTTCGAGAAAATGTTTCCGTATGCAGTTGTTTAGCCTGCTAACCGCTGCTTATCAAAATTAAAATTTTTAGCGGCTTGAAATTACCGCTCATTTTTGGTGATATCTTATTCTGGCGAACTAAATGTCAAATTTTGCTAAAATAACGGAAAAATTTCCACCAATCTTACACACAATTTTTGATTTGAATTTCGAGAAAATTTTTCGGTATGCAGTTGTTAAGCCTGCTAACTGCTACTTATCAAAATTAAAATTTTGAGTGGCTTGAAATTACCGCTCATTTTTGGTGATATCTTTTTCTGACGAACTAAATGTCAAATATTGTTAAAATAACGGAAGAAATTTCACCAATATTACACACAATTTTTATTTTGAATTTCGAGAAAATCTTTCGGTATGCAGTTGTTAAGCCTGCTAACCGCTGCTTATCAAAATTAAAATTTTGAGTAGCTTGAAATTACCGCTCATTTTTGGTGATATTTTTTTCTGACGAACTGATTGGCAAATTTTGTTAAAATAACGGAAAATATCTTACACACAATTTTTAATTTGAATTTCGAAAAAAACTTTCGGTTTGCAGTTGTTTAGCCTGCTAACCGCTGCTTAACAAAATTAAAATTTTGTATGGCTTGAAACTACCGCTCATTTTTGGTGATATTTTTTTCTGACGAACTAATTGTCAAATTTTGTTAAAATAACGAAAAAAATTCCACAAATCTTACACACAATTTTTAATTTGAGTTTCTGAAAATTTTTCGGTATGCAGTTGTTTGGCCTGCTAACCGCTGCTTAAAAAAATTAAAATTTCGTATGGCTTGAAATTACCGCTCATTTTTGGTGATATTTTTTTCTGACGAACTAATTATCAAATTTTTTTAAAATAACGGAAAAAATTCCACAAATCTTACACAGAGTTTTTAATTTGAATTTCGAGAAAATCTTTCGGTATGCAGTTGTTAACCCTGCTAACCGCTGCTTATCAAAATTAAAATTTTGAGTGGCTTAAAATTACCGCTCATTTTTGGTGATATCTTTTTCTGACGAACTAAATGTCAAATTTTGCTAAAATAACGGAAAAAATTTCACCAATCTTACACACAATTTTTGATTAGAATTTCGCGAAAATGTTTCCGTATGCAGTTGTTTAGCCTGCTAACCCCTGCTTAACATAATTTAAATTTTGTATGGCTTGAAATTAGCGCTCATTTTTGGGGATATTTTTTCCTGACGAACCAAGTGTCAAAATTTGTTCAAAGGGCGGAAAAAATTCCACAAATCTTACACACAATTTTTAATTTGAATTTCGAGAAGAAATATCGGTACGCAGTTGTTTAGCCTGCTAACTGCTGCTTATCAAAATTAAAATTTTGCATGGCTTGAAATTACCGCTCATTTTTGGTGATATTTTTTTCTGACGAACTAATTATCAAATTTTTTTAAAATAACGGAAAAAATTCCACAAATCTTTTACGCAGAGTTTTTAATTTGAATTTCGAGAAAATCTTTCGGTATGCAGTTGTTAACCCTGCTAACCGCTGCTTATCAAAATTAAAATTTTGAGTGGCTTAAAATTACCGCTCATTTTTGGGGATATTTTTTCCTGACGAACCAAGTGTCAAAATTTGTCCAAAGGGCGGAAAAAATTCCACAAATCTTACACACAGTTTTTAATTTGAATTTCGAGAAAATTTTTCGGTATGCAGTTGTTAAGCCTGCTAACCGCTGCTAATCAAAAATAAAAGCTTGTATGGCTTGAACTTACCGCTCCTGTTTGGTGATATTTTTTTCTGACGAACTAATTATCAAAATTTGTTAAAATAACGGAAAGAGTTCAAGAAATTCTACACACAATTTTTAATTTGAATTTCTTAAAAAAATTGCCGTATGCAGTTGTTTAGCCTGCTAACCGCTGCTTAACAGAATAAAAGTTTGTATGGCTTGAAACTACCGCTCATTTTTGGTGATATTTTTTTCTGACGAACTAAATGTCAGATTTTGTTATAATAACGGAAAAAATTCCACCAATCTTACCCACAAGTTTTAATTTGAATTTCGAGAAAATGTTCCCGTATGCAGTTGTTTAGCCTGCTAACCGCTGCTTAACAAAATTAAAATTTTGCATGGCTTGAAATTACTGCTCATTTTTGGTGATATTTTTTTCTGACGAACTAATTATCAAATTTTTTTAAAATAACGGAAAAAATTCCTCATATCTTACACAGAGTTTTTAATTTGAATTTCGAGAAAATCTTTCGGTATGCAGTTGTTAACCCTGCTAACCGCTGTTTATCAGAACTAAAATTTTGTATGGCTTGAAATTACCGCTCATTTTGGGTGATATCTTTTTCTGACGAACTAAATGTCAAATTTTGCTAAAATAACGGAAAAAATTTTACCAATCTTACACACAATTTTTGATTTGAATTTCGCGAAAATGTTTCCGTATGCAGTTGTTAACCCTGCTAACCGCTGCTTAACAAAATTAAAATTTTGTATGGCTTGAAATTACGGCTCATTTTTGGTGATATCTTTTTCTGACGAACTAAATGTCAGATTTTGCTAAAATAACGGAAAAATTTTCACCAATCTTACACACAAGTTTTAATTTGAATTTCGAGAAAATGTTTCCGTATGCAGTTGTTTAGCCTGCTAACCGCTGCTTAACAAAATTAAAATTTTGTATGGCTTGAAAGTACCGCTCATTTTTGGTGATATTTTTTTCTGACGAACTAAATGTCAAATTTTGTTACAATAACGGAAAAAATTCCACCAATCTTACACACAATTTTTAATTTGAATTTCGAGAAAATGTTTCCGTATGCAGTTGTTTAGCCTGCTAACCGCTGCTTAACAAAATTAAAATTTTGTATGGCTTGAAAGTACCGCTCATTTTTGGTGATATTTTTTTCTGACGAACTAAATATCAAATTTTGTTATAATAACGGAAAAAATTCCACCAATCTTACACACAATTTTTAATTTGAATTTCGAGAAAATGTTTCCGTATGCAGTTGTTTAGCCTGCTAACCGCTGCTTAACAAAATTAAAGTTTTGTATGGCTTGAAATTACCGCTCATTTTTGTTGATATTTTTTTCTGACGAACTAAATGTCAAATTTTGCTAAAATAACGGAAAAATTTCCTCCAATCTTACACAGAATTTTTGATTTGAATTTCGAGAAAATGTTTCGGTATGCAGTTGTTTAGCCTGCTAACCGCTGCTCAACAAAAATAAAATTTTGTATGGCTTGAAATTACCGCTCATTTTTGGTGATATTTTTTTCTGACGAACTAAGGGTCAAATTTTGCTATAATAACGGAAACATTTCCACCAATCTTACACACAATTTTTGATTTGAATTTCGAGGAAATGTTTCGGTATGCAGTTGTTTAGCCTGCTAACCGCTGCTTAACAAAATTAAAATTTTGTATGGCTTGAAATTACCGCTCATTTTTAGTGATATTTTTTCCTGACGAACCAAGTGTCAAAATTTGTTCAAAGGGCGGAAAAAATTCGATAAACATCACACACAATTTTTAATTTGAATTTCGAGAAAATCTTTCCGTATGCAGTTGTTTAGCCTGCTAACCGCTGCTTATCAAAATTAAAATTTTGTATGGCTTGAAATTACTGCTCATTTTTGGTGATATTTTTTTCTGACGAACTAAATGTCAAATTTTGTTAAAATAACGGAAGAAATTTCACCAATCTTACACACAATTTTTATTTTGAATTTCGAGAAAATGTTTCCGTATGCAGTTGTTTAGCCTGCTAACCGCTGCTTATCAAACTTAAAATTTTGTATGGCTTGAAATTACCGCTAATTTTTGGTGATATTTTTTTCTGACGAACTAATTGTCAAATTTTTTTAAAATAACGGAAAAAATTCCACAAATCTTACACACAGTGTTTAATTTGAATTTCGAGAAAATTTTTCGGTATGCAGTTGTTAAGCCTGCTAACCGCTGTTAATCAAAAATATAAGTTCGCATGGCTTGAAATTACCGCTCCTTTTTGGTGATATTTTTTTCTGACGAACTAATTGTCAAATTTTGTTAAAATAATGGAAAAAATTCCACCAATCTTACTTACAATTTTTAACTTGAATTTCGAGAAAATCTTTCGGTATGCAGTTGTTTAGCCTGCTTACCGCTGCTTATCAAAATTAAAATTTTGTATGGCTTGAAATTACCGCTCATTTTTGGTGATATTTTTTTCTGACGAACTTAATGTCAAATTTTGCTAAAATAACGGAAAAATTTCCACCAATCTTACACACAATTTTTAATTTGAATTTCGAGAAAATGTTTCCCTATGCAGTTGTTTAGCCTGCTAACCGCTGCTCAACAAAAATAATATTTTGTATGGCTTGAAATTGCCGCTCATTTTTGGTGATATTTTTTCCTGACGAACCAAGTGTCAAAATTTGTTCAAAGGGCGGAAAAAATTCCACAAATCTTACACACAGTTTTTAATTTGAATTTCGAGCAAATGTTTCGGCATGCAGTTGTTAAGCCTGCTAACCGCTGTTAATCAAAAATAAAAGCTGTATGGCTTGAACTTACCGCTCCTGTTTGGTGATATTTTTTTCTGACGAACTAATTATCAAAATTTGTTAAAATAACGGAAAGAGTTCAAGAAATCTTACACACAATTTTAAATTTGAATTTCTTAAAAAAATTGCCGTATGCAGTTATTTAGCCTGCTAACCGCTGCTTAACAAAATTAAAATTTTGTATGGCTTGAAAGTACCGCTCATTTTTGGTGATATTATTTTCTGACGAACTAAATGTCAAATTTTGTTATAATAACGGAAAGAGTTCAAGAAATCTTACACACAATTTTTAATTTGAATTTCGAAAAAATGTTTCCGTATGCAGTTGTTTAGCCTGCTAACCGCTGTTAATCAAAAATAATATGATATCTTTTTCTGACGAACTAAATGTCAAATTTTGTTAAAATAACGGAAAAAATTTCACCAATCTTACACACAATTATTAATTTGAATTTCGAGAAAATCTTTCGTTATGCAGTTGTTTAGCCTGCTAACCGCTGCTTAACATAATTTAAATTTTGTATGGCTTGAAATTAGCGCTCATATTTGGGGATATTTTTTCCTGACGAACCAAGTGTCAAAATTTGTTCAAAGGGCGGAAAAAATTCGATAAATATTACACACAATTTTTAATTTGAATTTCGAGAAAATCTTTCGGTAGTCAGTTGTTTAGACTGCTTACCGCTGCTTATCAAAATTAAAATTTTGTATGGCTTGAAATTACCGCTCATTTTTGGTGATATTTTTTTCTGACGAACTAAAGGTCAAATTTTGCTAAAATAACGGAAAAATTTCCACCAATCTTACACACAATTTTTGATTTGAATTTCGAGGAAATGTTTCGGTATGCAGTTGTTTAGCCTGTTAACCGCTGCTTAACAAAATTAAAATTTTGTATGGCTTGAAATTACCGCTCATTTTTGGTGATATTTTTTCCTGACGAACCAAGTGTCAAAATTTGTTCAAAGGGCGGAAAAAATTCGATAAATATTACACACAATTTTTAATTTGAATTTCGAGAAAATCTTTCGGTAGTCAGTTGTTTAGACTGCTTACCGCTGCTTATCTAAATTAAAATTTTGTATGGCTTGAAATTACCGCTCATTTTAGGTGATATTTTTTTCTGACGAACTAAAGGTCAAATTTTGCTAAAATAACGGAAAAATTTCCACGAATCTTACACACAATTTTTTATTTGAATTTCGAGGAAATGTTTCGGTATGCAGTTGTTTAGCCTGCTAACCGCTGCTTAACAAAATTAAAATTTTGTATGGCTTGAAATTACCGCTCATTTTTAGTGATATTTTTTCCTGACGAACCAAGTGTCAAAATTTGTTCAAAGGGCGGAAAAAATTCCACAAATCTTACACACAATTTTTAATTTGAATTTCGAGAAGAAATATCGGTACGCAGTTGTTTAGCCTGCTAACTGCTGCATATCAAAATTAAAATTTTGAGTGGCTTGAAATTACCGCTCATTTTTGGTGATATCTTTTTCTGACGAACTAAATGTCAAATATTGTTAAAATAACGGAAGAAATTTCACCAATCTTACACACAATTTTTATTTTGAATTTCGAGAAAATGTTTCCGTATGCAGTTGTTTAGCCTGCTAACCGCTGCTTATCAAAATTAAAATTTTTAGCGGCTTGAAATTACCGCTCATTTTTGGTGATATCTTATTCTGACGAACTAAATGTCAAATTTTGCTAAAATAACGGAAAAATTTCCACCAATCTTACACACAATTTTTGATTTGAATTTCTAGAAAATTTTTCGGTATGCAGTTGTTAAGCCTGCTAACTGCTACTTATCAAAATTAAAATTTTGAGTGGCTTGAAATTACCGCTCATTTTTGGTGATATTTTTTTCTGACGAACGAAATGTTAAGTTTTGTTAAAATAACGGAAAAAATCTTACACACAATTTTTAATTTGAATTTCGAGAAAATCTTTCGGTATGCAGTTGTTAAGCCTGCTAACTGCTGCTTATCAAAATTAAAATTTTGAGTAGCTTGAAATTACCGCTCATTTTTGGTGATATTTTTTTCTGACGAACTGATTGGCAAATTTTGTTAAAATAACGGAAAATATCTAACACACAATTTTTAATTTGAATTTCGAAAAAAACTTTCGGTTTGCAGTTGTTTAGCCTGCTAACCGCTGCTTAACAAAATTAAAATTTTGTATGGCTTGAAACTACTGCTCATTTTTGGTGATATTTTTTTCTGACGAACTAATTGTCAAATTTTGTTAAAATAACGAAAAAAATTCCACAAATCTTACACACAATTTTTAATTTGAGTTTCTGAAAATTTTTCGGTATGCAGTTGTTTAGCCTGCTAACCGCTGCTTAAAAAAATTAAAATTTCGTATGGCTTGAAATTACCGCTCATTTTTGGTGATATTTTTTTCTGACGAACTAATTATCAAATTTTTTTAAAATAACGGAAAAAATTCCACAAATCTTACACAGAGTTTTTAATTTGAATTTCGAGAAAATCTTTCGGTATGCAGTTGTTAACCCTGCTAACCGTTGCTTATCAAAATTAAAATTTTGAGTGGCTTAAAATTACCGCTCATTTTTGGTGATATCTTTTTCTGACGAACTAAATGTCAAATTTTGCTAAAATAACGGAAAAAATTTCACCAATCTTACACACAATTTTTGATTAGAATTTCGCGAAAATGTTTCCGTATGCAGTTGTTTAGCCTGCTAACCGCTGCTTAACAAAATTAAAATTTTGTATGGCTTGAAAGTACCGCTCATTTTTGGTGATATTTTTTTCTGACGAACTAAATGTCAAATTTTGTTATAATAACGGAAAAAATTCCACCAATCTTACACACAATTTTTAATTTGAATTTCAAGAAAATGTTCCCGTATGCAGTTGTTTAGCCTGCTAACCCCTGCTTAACAAAATTAAAGTTTTGTATGGCTTGAAATTACCGCTCATTTTTGTTGATATTTTTTTCTGACGAACTAAATGTCAAATTTTGCTAAAATAACGGAAAAATTTCCTCCAATCTTACACAGAATTTTTGATTTGAATTTCGAGAAAATGTTTCGGTATGCAGTTGTTTAGCCTGCTAACCGCTGTTAATCAAAAATAAAAGCTTGTATGGCTTGAAAGTACCGCTCATTTTTGGTGATATTTTTTTCTGACGAACTAAGTGTCAAAATTTGTTCAAAGGGCGGAAAAAATTCCACAAATCTTACACACAGTTTTTAATTTGAATTTCGAGAAAATGTTTCGGCATGCAGTTGTTAAGCCTGCTAACCGCTGTTAATTAATGATTTTAATCAAAAATAAAAGCTTGTATGGCTTGAACTTACCGCTCCTGTTTGGTGATATTTTTTTCTGACGAACTAATTATCAAATTTTGTTAATATAACGGAAAAAATTCAACCAATCTTACACACAATTTTTGATTTGAATTTCGAGAAAATGTTTCGGTAAGCAGTTCTTTAGCCTGCTTACCGCTGCTTATCAAAATTAAAATTTTGTATGGCTTGAAATTACCGCTCATTTTTGGTGATATTTTTTTCTGACAAACTAAGTGTCAAATTTTGCTAAAATAACGGAAAAATTTCCACCAAGCTTACACACAATTTTTAATTTGAATTTCGAGAAAATGTTTCCGTATGCAGTTGTTTAGCCTGCTAACCGCTGTTAATCAAAAATAATATGATATCTTTTTCTGACGAACTAAATGTCAAATTTTGTTAAAATAACGGAAAAAATTTCACCAATCTTACACACAATTTTTAATTTGAATTGCACGAAAATGTTTCCGTATGCAGTTGTTTAGCCTGCTAACCGCTGCTCCACAAATATAAAATTTTGCATGGCTTGAAATTACCGCTCATTTTTGGTGATTTTTTTTCTGACGAACTAATTGTCAAATTTTTTTAAAATAACGGAAAAAATTCAACAAATCTTACACACAATTTTTAATTTGAATTTCGAGAAAATCTTTCGGTATGCAGTTGTTAACCCTGCTAACCGCTGCTTATCAGAACTAAAATTTTGTATGGCTTGAAATTACCGCTCATTTTGGGTGATATCTTTTTCTGACGAACTAAATGTCAAATTTTGCTAAAATAACGGAAAAAATTTCACCAATCTTACACACAATTTTTGATTTGAATTTCGCGATAATGTTTCCGTATGCAGTTGTTAACCCTGCTTACCGCTGCTTATCAAAATTAAAATTTTGTATGGCTTGAAATTACTGCTAATTTTTGGTGATATTTTTTTCTGACGAACTAATTGTCAAATTTTTTTAAAATAACGGAAAAAATTCCACAAATCTTACTCACAGTTTTTAATTTGAATTTCGAGAAAATCTTTCGGTATGCAGTTGTTAAGCCTGCTAACCGCTGCTTATAAAAATTAAAATTTTGAGTGGCTTGAAATTACCGCTCATTTTTGGTGATATCTTTTTCTGACGAACTAAATGTCAAATTTTGTTAAAATAACGGAAGAAATTTCACCAATCTTACACACAATTTTTATTTTGAATTTCGAGAAAATGTTTCCGTATGCAGTTGTTTAGCCTGCTAACCGCTGCTTATCAAAATTAAAATTTTGTATGGCTTGAAATTACTGCTCATTTTTGGTGATATTTTTTTCTGACGAACCAAGTGTCAAAATTTGTTAAAATAACGGAAAAAATCTTACACACAATTTTTAATTTGAATTTCGAGAATATCTTTCGGTATGCAGTTGTTTAGCCTGCAAACCGCTGCGTAACAAAATTAAAATTTTGTATGGCTTGAAATTAGCGCTCATTTTTGGTGATATCTTTTTCTGACGAACTAAATGTCAAATTTTGTTAAAATAACGGAAAAAATTCCACCAATCTTACACACAATTTTTATTTTGAACTTCGAGAAAATGTTTCCGTATGCAGTTGTTTAGCCTGCTAACCGCTGCTTATCAAAATTAAAATTTTGTATGGCTTGAAATTACCGCTCATTTTTGGTGATATTTTTTTCTGACGAACCAAGTGTCAAAATTTGCTAAAATAACGGAAAAAATCTTACACACAATTTTTAATTTGAATTTCGAAAAATCTTTCGGTATGCAGTTCTTTAGCCTGCTAACCGCTGTTAATCAAAAATAAAAGCGTGTATGGCTTGAAAGTACCGCTCATTTTTGGTGAAATTTTTTTTCTGACGAACTAAATGTCAAATTTTGTTATAATAACGGAAAAAATTCCACCAATCTTACACACAATTTTTAATTTGAATTTCGAGAAAATTTTTCGGTATGTCGTTGTTAAGCCTGCTAACCGCTGTTAATCAAAAATAAAAGCTTGTATGGCTTGAACTTACCGCTCCTGTTTGGTGATATTTTTTTCTGACGAACTAATTATCAAAATTTGTTAAAATAACGGAAAGAGTTCAAGAAATTCTACACACAATTTTTAATTTGAATTTCTTAAAAAAATTGCCGTATGCAGTTGTTTAGCATGCTAACCGCTGCTTATAAAAATTAAAATTTTGAGTGGCTTGAAATTACCGCTCATTTTTGGTGATATCTTTTTCTGACGAACTAAATGTCAAATTTTGTTAAAATAACGGAAGAAATTTCACCAATCTTACACACAATTTTTATTTTGAATTTCGAGAAAATGTTTCCGTATGCAGTTGTTTAGCCTGCTAACCGCTGCTTATCAAAATTAAAATTTTGTATGGCTTGAAATTACTGCTCATTTTTGGTGATATTTTTTTCTGACGAACCAAGTGTCAAAATTTGCTAAAATAACGGAAAAAACCTTACACACAATTTTTAATTTGAATTTCGAGAAAATCTTTCGGTATGCAGTTGTTTAGCCTGCTAACCGCTGTTAATCAAAAATAAAAGCTTGTATGGCTTGAAAGTACCGCTCATTTTTGGTGATATTTTTTTCTGACGAACTAAATGTCAAATTTTGTTATAATAACGGAAAAAAATCCACCAATCTTACACACAATTTTTAATTTGAATTTCGAGAAAATTTTTCGGTATGCAGTTGTTAAGCCTGCTAACCGCTGTTAATCAAAAATAAAAGCTTGTATGACTTGAACTTACCGCTCCTGTTTGGTGATATTTTATTCTGACGAACTAATTATCAAAATTTGTTAAAATAACGGAAAGAGTTCAAGAAATTCTACACACAATTTTTAATTTGAATTTCTTAAAAAAATTGCCGTATGCAGTTGTTTAGCACGCTAACCGCTGCTTATAAAAATTAAAACATTGAGTGGCTTGAAATTACAGCTCATTTTTGGTGATATTTTTTTCTGACGAACTAATTGTCAAATTTTTTTAAAATAACGGAAAAAATTCCACCAATCTTACACACAATTTTTAATTTGAATTTCGAGAAAATTTTTCGGTATGCAGTTGTTAAGCCTGCTAACCGCTGTTAATCAAAAATAAAAGCTTGTATGACTTGAACTTACCGCTCCTGTTTGGTGATATTTTATTCTGACGAACTAATTATCAAAATTTGTTAAAATAACGGAAAGAGTTCAAGAAATTCTACACACAATTTTTAATTTGAATTTCTTAAAAAAATTGCCGTATGCAGTTGTTTAGCACGCTAACCGCTGCTTATAAAAATTAAAACATTGAGTGGCTTGAAATTACAGCTCATTTTTGGTGATATTTTTTTCTGACGAACTAATTGTCAAATTTTTTTAAAATAACGGAAAAAATTCCACAAATCTTACACACAGTTTTTAATTTGAATTTCGAGAAAATCTTTCGGTATGCAGTTATTAAGCCTGCTAACCACTGCTTATAAAAATTAAAATTTTGTATGGCTTGAAATTACTGCTCATTTTTGGTGATATTTTTTTCTGACGAACCAAGTGTCAAAATTTGCTAAAATAACGGAAAAAATCTTACACACAATTTTTAATTTGAATTTCGAAAAATCTTTCGGTATGCAGTTGTTTAGCCTGCTAACCGCTGCTTATAAAAATTAAAATTTTGTATGGCTTGAAATTACCGCTCATTTTTGGTGATATCTTTTTCTGACGAACTAAATGTCAAATTTTGTTAAAATAACGGAAGAAATTTCACCAATCTTACACACAATTTTTATTTTGAATTTCGAGAAAATGTTTCCGTATGCAGTTGTTTAGCCTGCTAACCGCTGCTTATCAAACTTAAAATTTTGTATGGCTTGAAATTACTGCTCATTTTTGGTGATATTTTTTTCTGACGAAGCAAGTGTCAAAATTTGCTAAAATAACGGAAAAAATCTTACACACAATTTCTAATTTGAATTTCGAAAAATCTTTCGGTATGCAGTTGTTTAGCCTGCTAACCGCTGTTAATCAAAAATAAAAGCTTGTATGGCTTGAAATTACTGCTCATTTTTGGTGATATTTTTTTCTGACGAACCAAGTGTCAAAATTTGTTAAAATAACGGAAAAAATCTTACACACAATTTTTGATTTGAATTTCGAGAATATCTTTCGGTATGCAGTTGTTTAGCCTGCTAACCGCTGCGTAACAAAATTAAAATTTTGTATGGCTTGAAATTAGCGCTCATTTTTGGTGATATCTTTTTCTGACGAACTAAATGTCAAATTTTGTTAAAATAACGGAAGAAATTTCACCAATCTTACACACAATTTTTATTTTGAACTTCGAGAAAATGTTTCCGTATGCAGTTGTTTAGTCTGCTAACCGCTGCTTATCAAAATTAAAATTTTGTATGGCTTGAAATCACTGCTCATTTTTGGTGATATTTTTTTCTGACGAACCAAGTGTCAAAATTTGCTAAAATAACGGAAAAAATCTTGAAAGTACCGCTCATTTTTGGTGAAATTTTTTTTCAAACGAACTAAATGTCAAATTTTGTTATAATAACGGAAAAAATTCCACCAATCTTACACACAATTTTTAATTTGAATTCCGAGAAAATTTTTCGGTATGTAGTTGTTAAGCCTGCTAACCGCTGTTAATCAAAAATAAAAGCTTGTATGGCTTGAACTTACCGCTCCTGTTTGGTGATATTTTTTTCTGACGAACTAATTATCAAAATTTGTTAAAATAACGGAAAGAGTTCAAGAAATTCTACACACAATTTTTAATTTGAATTTCTTAAAAAAATTGCCGTATGCAGTTGTTTAGCACGCTAACCGCTCCTTTTTGTGATATTTTTTTCTGACGAACTAATTGTCAAATTTTGTTAAAATAACGGAAAAAATTCCACCAATCTTACACACAATTTTTGATTTGAATTTCGAGAAAATGTTTCGGTAAGCAGTTCTTTAGCCTGCTTACCGCTGCTTATCAAAATTAAAATTTTGTATGGCTTGAAATTACCGCTCATTTTTGGTGATATTTTTTTCTGACAAAATAAGTGTCAAATTTTGCTAAAATAACGGAAAAAATTCCACCAATATTACACACAATTTTTGATTTGAATTTCCAGAAAATGTTTCGGTAAGCAGTTCTTTAGCCTGCTAACCGCTGCTTAACAAAATTAAAGTTTTGTATGGCTTGAAATTACCGCTCATTTTTGGTGATATTTTTTCTGACGAACTAAATGTCAAATTTTGCTAAAATAACGGAAAAATTTCCTCCAATCTTACACACAGTTTTTAATTTGAATTTCGAGAAAATTTTTCGGTATGCAGTTGTTAAGTTTCCTAACCTCTGTTAATCAAAAATAAAAGTTTGTATGGCTTGAAATTACCGCTCCTTTTTGGTGATATTTTTTCTGACGAACTAATTGTCAAATTTTGTTAATATAACGGAAAAAATTCAACCAATCTTACACACAATTTTTGATTTGAATTTCGAGAAAATGTTTCGGTAAGCAGTTCTTTAGCCTGCTAACCCCTGCTTAACAAAATTAAAATTTTGCATGGCTTGAAATTACCGCTCATTTTTGGTGATATTTTTTTCTGACGAACTAATTGTCAAATTTTTTTAAAATAATGGAAAAAATTCCACAAATCTTACACACAATTTTTAATTTGAATTTCGAAAAAAACTTTCGGTATGCAGTTGTTTAGCCTGCTAACCGCTGCTTTTTAAAATTAAAATTTTGAGTGGCTTCAAATTACCGCTCATTTTTGGTGATATCTTATCTGGCGAACTAAATGTAAAATTTTGCTAAAATAACGGAAAAAATTTCACCAATCTTACACACAATTTTTGATTTGAATTTCGAGAAAATGTTTCCGTATGCAGTTGTTTAGCCTGCTAACCGCTGCTTATCAAAATTAAAATTTTGTATGGCTTGAAATTACTGCTCATTTTTGGTGATATTTTTTTCTGACGAACCAAGTGTCAAAATTTGCTAAAATAACGGAAAAAATCTTACACACAATTTTTAATTTGAATTTCGAAAAATCTTTCGGTATGCAGTTGTTTAGCCTGCTAACCGCTGCTTATAAAAATTAAAATTTTGTATGGCTTGAAATTACCGCTCATTTTTGGTGATATCTTTTTCTGACGAACTAAATGTCAAATTTTGTTAAAATAACGGAAAAATTTCCACCAATCTTACACACAATTTTTAATTTGAATTTCGAGAAAATGTTTCCGTATGCAGTTGTTTAGCCTGCTAACCGCTGCTTTTTAAAATTAAAATTTTGAGTGGCTTCAAATTGCCGCTCATTTTTGGTGATATCTTATCTGGCGAACTAAATGTAAAATTTTGCTAAAATAACGGAAAAAATTTCACCAATCTTACACACAATTTTTGATTTGAATTTCGCGAAAATGTTTCCGTATGCAGTTGTTTAGCCTGCTAACCGCTGCTTAACAAAATTAAAATTTTGTATGGCTTGAAATTACCGCTCATTTTTGGTGATATCTTTTTCTGACGAACTTAATGTCAAATTTTGCTTAAATAACGGAAAAATTTCCACCAATCTTACACACAATTTTTAATTTGAATTTCGAGAAAATGTTTCCGTATTCAGTTGTTTGGCCTGCTAACCGCTGCTTAACAAAATTAAAATTTTGTATGGCTTGAAATTAACGCTCATTTTTGGTGATATCTTTTTTTGTCGAACTAAATGCCAAATTTTGTTAAAATAACGGAAAAAATTTCACCAATCTTACACACAATTTTTAATTTGAATTTCGAGAAAATGCTTCCGTATGCAGTTGTTTAGCCTGCTAACCGCTGCTTCTAAAAATTAAAATTTTGTATGGCTTGAAATTACCGCTCATTTTTAGTGATATCTTTTTCTGACGAACAAAATGTCAAATTTTGTTAAAATAACGGAAGAAATTTCACCAATCTTACACACAATTTTTGATTTGAATTTCGAGGAAATGTTTCCGTATGCAGTTGTTTAGCCTGCTAACCACTGCTTATCAAAATTAAAATTTTGTATGGCTTGAAATCACTGCTCATTTTTGATGATATTTTTTTCTGACGAACCAAGTGTCAAAATTTGCTAAAATAACGGAACAAATCTTACACACAATTTTTAATTTGAATTTCGAAAAAAACTTTCGGTATGCAGTTGTTTTGCCTGCTAACCGCTGCTTAACAAAATTAAAATTTTGTATGGCTTGAAATTACCGCTAATTTTTGGTGATATTTTTTTCTGACAACTAATTGTCAAATTTTTTTAAAATAACGGAAAAAATTCCACAAATCTTACACACAGTTTTTAATTTGAATTTCGAGAAAATTTTTCGGTATGCAGTTGTTAAGCTTCCTAACCTCTGTTAATCAAAAATAAAAGTTTGTATGGCTTGAAATTACCGCTCCTTTTTGGTGATATTTTTTCTGACGAACTAATTGTCAAATTTTGTTAATATAACGGAAAAAATTCAACAAATCTTACACACAATTTTTGATTTGAATTTCGAGAAAATGTTTCGGTAAGCAGTTCTTTAGCCTGCTAACCCCTGCTTAACAAAATTAAAATTTTGCATGGCTTGAAATTACCGCTCATTTTTGGTGATATTTTTTTCTGACGAACTAATTGTCAAATTTTTTTAAAATAATGGAAAAAATTCCACAAATCTTACACACAATTTTTAATTTGAATTTCGAAAAAAACTTTCGGTATGCAGTTGTTTAGCCTGCTAACCGCTGCTGACCAAAATTAAAATTTTGAGTGGCTTCAAATTACCGCTCATTTTTGGTGATATCTTATCTGGCGAACTAAATGTAAAATTTTGCTAAAATAACGGAAAAAATTTCACCAATCTTACACACAATTTTTGATTTGAATTTCGAGAAAATGTTTCCGTATGCAGTTGTTTAGCCTGCTAACCGCTGCTTATCAAAATTAAAATTTTGTATGGCTTGAAATTACTGCTCATTTTTGGTGATATTTTTTTCTGACGAACCAAGTGTCAAAATTTGCTAAAATAACGGAAAAAATCTTACACACAATTTTTAATTTGAATTTCGAAAAATCTTTCGGTATGCAGTTGTTTAGCCTGCTAACCGCTGCTTATAAAAATTAAAATTTTGTATGGCTTGAAATTACCGCTCATTTTTGGTGATATCTTTTTCTGACGAACTAAATGTCAAATTTTGTTAAAATAACGGAAAAATTTCCACCAATCTTACACACAATTTTTAATTTGAATTTCGAGAAAATGTTTCCGTATGCAGTTGTTTAGCCTGCTAACCCCTGCTTAACAAAATTAAAATTTTGCATGGCTTGAAATTACCGCTCATTTTTGGTGATATTTTTTTCTGACGAACTAATTGTCAAATTTTTTTAAAATAATGGAAAAAATTCCACAAATCTTACACACAATTTTTAATTTGAATTTCGAAAAAAACTTTCGGTATGCAGTTGTTTAGCCTGCTAACCGCTGCTTTTTAAAATTAAAATTTTGAGTGGCTTCAAATTACCGCTCATTTTTGGTGATATCTTATCTGGCGAACTAAATGTAAAATTTTGCTAAAATAACGGAAAAAATTTCACCAATCTTACACACAATTTTTGATTTGAATTTCGCGAAAATGTTTCCGTATGCAGTTGTTTAGCCTGCTAACCGCTGCTAAACAAAATTAAAATTTTGTATGGCTTGAAATTACCGCACATTTTTGGTGATATCTTTTTCTGACGAACTTAATGTCAAATTTTGCTTAAATAACGGAAAAATTTCCACCAATCTTACACACAATTTTTAATTTGAATTTCGAGAAAATGTTTCCGTATTCAGTTGTTTAGCCTGCTAACCGCTGCTTAACAAAATTAAAATTTTGTATGGCTTGAAATTAACGCTCATTTTTGGTGATATCTTTTTTTGTCGAACTAAATGCCAAATTTTGTTAAAATAACGGAAAAAATTTCACCAATCTTACACACAATTTTTAATTTGAATTTCGAGAAAATGCTTCCGTATGCAGTTGTTTAGCCTGCTAACCGCTGCTTATAAAAATTAAAATTTTGTATGGCTTGAAATTACCGCTCATTTTTAGTGATATCTTTTTCTGACGAACTAAATGTCAAATTTTGTTAAAATAACGGAAGAAATTTCACCAATCTTACACACAATTTTTGATTTGAATTTAGAGGAAATGTTTCCGTATGCAGTTTTTTAGCCTGCTAACCACTGCTTATCAAAATTAAAATTTTGTATGGCTTGAAATCACTGCTCATTTTTGATGATATTTTTTTCTGACGAACCAAGTGTCAAAATTTGCTAAAATAACGGAACAAATCTTACACACAATTTTTAATTTGAATTTCCAAAAAAAACTTTCGGTATGCAGTTGTTTTGCCTGCTAACCGCTGCTTAACAAAATTAAAATTTTGTATGGCTTGAAATTACCGCTAATTTTTGGTGATATTTTTTTCTGACAACTAATTGTCAAATTTTTTTAAAATAACGGAAAAAATTCCACAAATCTTACACACAGTTTTTAATTTGAATTTCGAGAAAATGTTTCCGTATTCAGTTGTTTAGCCTGCTAACCGCTGCTTAACAAAATTAGAATTTTGTATGGCTTGAAATTAACGCTCATTTTTGGTGATATTTTTTCTGACGAACTTAATGTCAAATTTTGCTAAAATAACGGAAAAATTTCCACCAATCTTACACACAATTTTTAATTTGAATTTCGAGAAAATTTTTCGGTATGCAGTTGTTAAGCCTCCTAACCGCTGTTAATCAAAAATAAAAGTTTGTATGGCTTGAAATTACCGCTCCTTTTTGGTGATATTTTTTTCTGACGAACTAATTGTCAAATTTTTTTTAAATAACGGAAAAAATTCCACAAATCTTACACACAGTTTTTAATTTGAATTTCGAGAAAATTTTTCGGTATGCAGTTGTTAAGCCTGCTAACCGCTGTTAATCAAAAATAAAAGTTTGTATGGCTTGAAATTACCGCTCCTTTTTGGTGATATTTTTTTCTGACGAACTAATTGTCAAATTTTGTTAAAATAACGGAAAAAATTCCACCAATCTTACACACAATTTTTAATTTGAATTTCGAAAAAATGTTTCGGTATGCAGTTATTTAGCCTGCTAACCGCAGCTTATCAAAATTAAAATTTTGTATGGCTTGAAATTACTGCTCATTTTTGGTGATATTTTTTTCTGTCGAACTTAATGTCAAATTTTGCTAAAATAACGGAAAAATTTCCACCAATCTTACACACAATTTTTAATTTGAATTTCGAGAAAATGTTTCGGTAAGCAGTTCTTTAGCCTGCTAACCGCTGCTTAACAAAATTAAAATTTTGTATGGCTTGAAATTACTGCTCATTTTTGGTGATATTTTTTCTGACGAACTTAATGTCAAATTTTGCTAAAATAACGGAAAAATTTCCACCAATCTTACACACAATTTTTAATTTGAATTTCGAGAAAATTTTTCGGTATGCAGTTGTTAAGCCTCCTAACCGCTGTTAATCAAAAATAAAAGTTTGTATGGCTTGAAATTACCGCTCCTTTTTGGTGATATTTTTTTCTGACGAACTAATTGTCAAATTTTGTTAAAATAACGGAAAAAATTCCACCAATCTTACACACACTTTTTAATTTGAATTTCGAGAAAATGTTTCGGTATGCAGTTATTTAGCCTGCTAACCGCAGCTTATCAAAATTAAAATTTTGTATGGCTTGAAATTACTGCTCATTTTTGGTGATATTTTTTTCTGTCGAACTTAATGTCAAATTTTGCTAAAATAACGGAAAAATTTCCACCAATCTTACACACAATTTTTAATTTGAATTTCGAGAAAATGTTTCGGTAAGCAGTTCTTTAGCCTGCTAACCGCTGCTTAACAAAATTAAAATTTTGTATGGCTTGAAATTACTGCTCATTTTTGGTGATATCTTTTTCTGACGAACTTAATGTCAAATTTTGCTAAAATAACGGAAAAATTTCCACCAATCTTACACACAATTTTTAATTTGAATTTCGAGAAAATGTTTCGGTATGCAGTTGTTTAGCCTGCTAACCGCTGCTTAACAAAATTAAAATTTTGTATGGCTTGAAATTAACGCTCATTTTTGGTGATATCTTTTTTTGTCGAACTAAATGCCAAATTTTGTTAAAATAACGGAAAAAATTTCACCAATCTTACACACAATTTTTAATTTGAATTTCGAGAAAATGCTTCCGTATGCAGTTGTTTAGCCTGCTAACCGCTGCTTATAAAAATTAAAATTTTGTATGGCCTGAAATTACCGCTCATTTTTAGTGATATCTTTTTCTGACGAACTAAATGTCAAATTTTGTTAAAATAACGGAAGAAATTTCACCAATCTTACACACAATTTTTGATTTGAATTTAGAGGAAATGTTTCCGTATGCAGTTTTTTAGCCTGCTAACCACTGCTTATCAAAATTAAAATTTTGTATGGCTTGAAATCACTGCTCATTTTTGATGATATTTTTTTCTGACGAACCAAGTGTCAAAATTTGCTAAAATAACGGAACAAATCTTACACACAATTTTTAATTTGAATTTCCAAAAAAAACTTTCGGTATGCAGTTGTTTTGCCTGCTAACCGCTGCTTAACAAAATTAAAATTTTGTATGGCTTGAAATTACCGCTAATTTTTGGTGATATTTTTTTCTGACAACTAATTGTCAAATTTTTTTAAAATAACGGAAAAAATTCCACAAATCTTACACACAGTTTTTAATTTGAATTTCGAGAAAATGTTTCCGTATTCAGTTGTTTAGCCTGCTAACCGCTGCTTAACAAAATTAAAATTTTGTATGGCTTGAAATTAACGCTCATTTTTGGTGATATCTTTTTTTGTCGAACTAAATGCCAAATTTTGTTAAAATAACGGAAAAAATTTCACCAATCTTACACACAATTTTTAATTTGAATTTCGAGGAAATGCTTCCGTATGCAGTTGTTTAGCCTGCTAACCGCTGCTTATAAAAACTAAAATTTTGTATGGCTTGAAATTACCGCTCATTTTTAGTGAAATCTTTTTCTGACGAACTAAATGTCAAATTTTGTTAAAATAACGGAAGAAATTTCACCAATCTTACACACAATTTTTGATTTGAATTTCGAGGAAATGTTTCCGTATGCAGTTGTTTAGCCTGCTAACCACTGCTTATCAAAATTAAAATTTTGTATGGCTTGAAATCACTGCTCATTTTTGATGATATTTTTTTCTGACGAACCAAGTGTCAAAATTTGCTAAAATAACGGAACAAATCTTACACACAATTTTTAATTTGAATTTCGAAAAAAACTTTCGGTATGCAGTTGTTTTGCCTGCTAACCGCTGCTTAACAAAATTAAAATTTTGTATGGCTTGAAATTACCGCTAATTTTTGGTGATATTTTTTTCTGACGAACTAATTGTCAACTTTTGTTAATATAACGGAAAAAATTCAACCAATCTTACACACAATTTTTAATTTGAATTTCGAGAAAATGTTTCCGTATGCAGTTCTTTAGCCTGCTAACCGCTGCTGATCAAAATTAAAATTTTGTATGGCTTGAAATTACTGCTAATTTTTGGTGATATTTTTTTCTGACGAACCAAGTGTCAAAATTTGCTAAAATAACGGAAAAAACCTTACACACAATTTTTAATTTGAATTTTGAAAAAAACTTTCGGTATGCAGTTGTTTTGCCTGCTAACCGCTGCTTAACAAAATTGAAATTTTGTATGGCTTGAAATTACCGCTAATTTTTGGTGATATTTTTTTCTGACGAACTAATTGTCAAATTTTTTTAAAATAACGGAAAAAATTCCACAAATCTTACACACAGTTTTTAATTTGAATTTCGAGAAAATTTTTCGGTATGCAGTTGTTAAGCCTGCTAACCGCTGTTAATCAAAAATATAAGTTCGCATGGTTTGAAATTACCGCTCCTTTTTGGTGATATTTTTTTCTGACGAACTAAATGTCAAATTTTGTTAAAATAACGGAAAAAATTCCACCAATCTTACTTACAATTTTTAACTTGAATTTCGAGAAAATCTTTCGGTATGCAGTTGTTTAGCCTGCTTACCGCTGCTTATCAAAATTAAAATTTTGTATGCTTAAAAAATACCGCTCATTTTTGGTGATATTTTTTTCTGACGAACTAAATGTCAAATTTTGTTAAAATAATGGAAAAAATTTCACCAATCTTACACACAATTTTTAATTTGAATTTCGCGAAAATGTTTCCGTATGCAGTTGTTTAGCCTGCTAACCGGTGCTCAACAAAAATAAAATTTTGTATGGCTTGAAATTACCGCTCATTTTTGGGGATATTTTCTCCTGACGAACCAAGTGTCAAAATTTGTTCAAAGGGCGGAAAAAATTCCACAAATCTTACACACAATTTTTAACTTGAATTTCGAGAAAATCTTTCGGTATGCAGTTGTTTAGCCTGCTTACCGCTGCTTATCAAAATTAAAATTTTGTGTGGCTTGAAATCACCGCTCATTTTTGATGATATTTTTTTCTGACGAACTAAATGTCAAATTTTGCTAAAATAACGGAAAAATTTCCACCAATCTTACACACAATTTTTAATTTGAATTTCGAGAAAACTTTTCGGTATGCAGTTGTTTAGCCTGCTAACCGCTGTTAATCAAAAATAAAAATTTTGTATAGCTTGAAATTACCGCTCATTTTTGGTGATATTTTTTTCTGACGAACCAAGAGTCAAAATTTGTTAAAATGACGGAAAAAATCTTACACACAATTTTTAATTTGAATTTCAAGAAAATTTTTCGGTATGCAGTTGTTTAGCCTGCTAACCGCTGTTAATCAAAAATAAAAATTTTGTATGGCTTGAAATTACCGCTCATTTTTGGTGATATTTTTTTCTGACGAACCAAGAGTCAAAATTTGTTAAAATGACGGAAAAAATCTTACACACAATTTTTAATTTGAATTTCGAGAAAATTTTTCGGTATGCAGTTGTTTAGCCTGCTAACCGCTGTTAATCAAAAATAAAAGTTTGTATGTCTTGAAATTACCGCTCATTTTTGGTGATATTTTTTTTCTGACAAACCAAGTGTCAAAATTTGTTAAAATAACGGAAAAAATCTTATACACAATTTTTAATTTGAATTTCGAGAAAATGTTTCGGTATGCAGTTATTTAGCCTGCTAACCGCTGCTTAACAAAATTAAAATTTTGTATGGCTTGAAATTACCGCTCATTTTTGGTGATATTTTTTTCTGACGAACTAAGTATCAAAATTTGTTAAAAGAACGGAAAAAGTTCAACAAATCTTACACACAATTTTTAATTTGAGTTTCTTAAAAAAAATGCTGTATGCAGTTGTTTAGCCTGCTAACCGCTGCTTAACAAAATTAAAATTTTGTATGGCTTGAAATTACCGCTCATTTTTGGTGATATTTTTTTCTGACAAACCAAGTGTCAAAATTTGTTAAAATAACGGAAAAAATCTTATACACAATTTTTAATTTGAATTTCGAAAAAAACTTTCGGTATGCAGTTGTTTAGCCTGCTAACCGCTGCTAATCAAAATTAAAATTTTGTATGGCTTGAAATTACTGCTCATTTTTCGTGATATCTTTTTCTGACGAACTTAATGTCAAATTTTGCTAAAATAACGGAAAAATTTCCACCAATCTTACACACAATTTTTAATTTGAATTTCGAGAAAATGTTTCGGTATGCAGTTGTTTAGCCTGCTAACCGCTGCTTATCAAAATTAAAATTTTGTATGGCTTGAAATTACCGCTCATTTTTGGTGATATTTTTTTCTGACGAACCAAGTGTCAAAATTTGCTAAAATAACGGAAAAAATCTTACACACAATTTTTAATTTGAATTTCGAAAAAAACTTTCGGTATGCAGTTGTTTAGCCTGCTAACCGCTGCTGACCAAAATTAAAATTTTGTATGGCTTGAAATTACCGCTAATTTTTGGTGATATTTTTTTCTGACGAACTAATTGTCAAATTTTTTTAAAATAACGGAAAAAATTCCACAAATCTTACACACAGTTTTTAATTTGAGTTTCGAGAAAATTTTTCGGTATGCAGTTGTTTAGCCTGCTAACCGCAGCTTATCAAAATTAAAATTTTGTATGGCTTGAAATTACTGCTGATTTTTGGTGATATTTTGTTCTGACGAACCAAGTGTCAAAATTTGCTAAAATAACGGAAAAAATCTTACACACAATTTTTAATTTGAATTTCGAAAAAAACTCTCGGTATGCAGTTGTTTAGCCTGCTAACCGCTGCTGACCAAAATTAAAAGTTTGTATGGCTTGAAATTACCGCTAGTTTTTGGTGATATTTTTTTCTGACGAACTAATTGTCAAATTTTTTTAAAATAACGGAAAAAATTCCACAAATCTTACACACAGTTTTTAATTTGAATTTCGAGAAAATTTTTCGGTATGCAGTTGTTAAGCCTGCTAACCGCTGTTAATCAAAAATAAAAGTTTGTATGGCTTGAAATTACCGCTCCTTTTTGGTGATATTTTTTTCTGACGAACTAATTGTCAAATTTTTCTAAAATAACGGAAAAAATTCCACAAATCTTACACACAGTTTTTAATTTGAATTTCGAAAAAATTTTTCGGTATGCAGTTGTTTAGCCTGCTAACCGCAGCTTATCAAAATTAAAATTTTGTATGGCTTGAAATTACTGCTCATTTTTGGTGATATTTTTTTCTGACGAACCAAGTGTCAAAATTTGCTAAAATAACGGAAAAAATCTTACACACAATTTTTAATTTGAATTTCGAAAAAAACTCTCGGTATGCAGTTGTTTAGCCTGCCAACCGCTGCTGACCAAAATTAAAAGTTTGTATGGCTTGAAATTACCGCTAATTTTTGGTGATATTTTTTTCTGACGAACTAATTGTCAAATTTTTTTTAAATAACGGAAAAAATTCCACAAATCTTACACACAGTTTTTAATTTGAATTTCGAGAAAATTTTTCGGTATGCAGTTGTTAAGCCTGCTAACCGCTGTTAATCAAAAATAAAAGTTTGTATGGCTTGAAATTACCGCTCCTTTTTGGTGATATTTTTTTCTGACGAACTAATTGTCAAATTTTGTTAAAATAACGGAAAAAATTCCACCAATCTTACACACAATTTTTAATTTGAATTTCGAGAAAATGTTTCGGTATGCAGTTGTTTAGCCTGCTAACCGCTGCTTATCAAAATTAAAATTTTGTATGGCTTGAAATTACCGCTCATTTTTGGTGATATTTTTTTCTGACGAACTAAGTATCAAAATTTGTTAAAAGAACGGAAAAAGTTCAACAAATCTTACACACAATTTTTAATTTGAGTTTCTTAAAAAAAATGCTGTATGCAGTTGTTTAGCCTGCTAACCGCTGCTTAACAAAATTAAAATTTTGTATGGCTTGAAATTACCGCTCATTTTTGGTGATATTTTTTTCTGACAAACCAAGTGTCAAAATTTGTTAAAATAACGGAAAAAATCTTATACACAATTTTTAATTTGAATTTCGAAAAAAACTTTCGGTATGCAGTTGTTTAGCCTGCTAACCGCTGCTTATCAAAATTAAAATTTTGTATGGCTTGAAATTACTGCTCATTTTTCGTGATATCTTTTTCTGACGAACTTAATGTCAAATTTTGCTAAAATAACGGAAAAATTTCCACCAATCTTACACACAATTTTTAATTTGAATTTCGAGAAAATGTTTCGGTATGCAGTTGTTTAGCCTGCTAACCGCTGCTTATCAAAATTAAAATTTTGTATGGCTTGAAATTACCGCTCATTTTTGGTGATATTTTTTTCTGACGAACCAAGTGTCAAAATTTGCTAAAATAACGGAAAAAATCTTACACACAATTTTTAATTTGAATTTCGAAAAAAACTTTCGGTATGCAGTTGTTTAGCCTGCTAACCGCTGCTGACCAAAATTAAAATTTTGTATGGCTTGAAATTACCGCTAATTTTTGGTGATATTTTTTTCTGACGAACTAATTGTCAAATTTTTTTAAAATAACGGAAAAAATTCCACAAATCTTACACACAGTTTTTAATTTGAATTTCGAGAAAATTTTTCGGTATGCAGTTGTTTAGCCTGCTAACCGCAGCTTATCAAAATTAAAATTTTGTATGGCTTGAAATTACTGCTGATTTTTGGTGATATTTTGTTCTGACGAACCAAGTGTCAAAATTTGCTAAAATAACGGAAAAAATCTTACACACAATTTTTAATTTGAATTTCGAAAAAAACTCTCGGTATGCAGTTGTTTAGCCTGCTAACCGCTGCTGACCAAAATTAAAAGTTTGTATGGCTTGAAATTACCGCTAGTTTTTGGTGATATTTTTTTCTGACGAACTAATTGTCAAATTTTTTTAAAATAACGGAAAAAATTCCACAAATCTTACACACAGTTTTTAATTTGAATTTCGAGAAAATTTTTCGGTATGCAGTTGTTAAGCCTGCTAACCGCTGTTAATCAAAAATAAAAGTTTGTATGGCTTGAAATTACCGCTCCTTTTTGGTGATATTTTTTTCTGACGAACTAATTGTCAAATTTTTCTAAAATAACGGAAAAAATTCCACAAATCTTACACACAGTTTTTAATTTGAATTTCGAGAAAATTTTTCGGTATGCAGTTGTTTAGCCTGCTAACCGCAGCTTATCAAAATTAAAATTTTGTATGGCTTGAAATTACTGCTCATTTTTGGTGATATTTTTTTCTGACGAACCAAGTGTCAAAATTTGCTAAAATAACGGAAAAAATCTTACACACAATTTTTAATTTGAATTTCGAAAAAAACTCTCGGTATGCAGTTGTTTAGCCTGCCAACCGCTGCTGACCAAAATTAAAAGTTTGTATGGCTTGAAATTACCGCTAATTTTTGGTGATATTTTTTTCTGACGAACTAATTGTCAAATTTTTTTTAAATAACGGAAAAAATTCCACAAATCTTACACACAGTTTTTAATTTGAATTTCGAGAAAATTTTTCGGTATGCAGTTGTTAAGCCTGCTAACCGCTGTTAATCAAAAATAAAAGTTTGTATGGCTTGAAATTACCGCTCCTTTTTGGTGATATTTTTTTCTGACGAACTAATTGTCAAATTTTGTTAAAATAACGGAAAAAATTCCACCAATCTTACACACAATTTTTAATTTGAATTTCGAAAAAATGTTTCGGTATGCAGTTATTTAGCCTGCTAACCGCAGCTTATCAAAATTAAAATTTTGTATGGCTTGAAATTACTGCTCATTTTTGGTGATATTTTTTTCTGTCGAACTTAATGTCAAATTTTGCTAAAATAACGGAAAAATTTCCACCAATCTTACACACAATTTTTAATTTGAATTTCGAGAAAATGTTTCGGTAAGCAGTTCTTTAGCCTGCTAACCGCTGCTTAACAAAATTAAAATTTTGTATGGCTTGAAATTACTGCTCATTTTTGGTGATATTTTTTCTGACGAACTTAATGTCAAATTTTGCTAAAATAACGGAAAAATTTCCACCAATCTTACACACAATTTTTAATTTGAATTTCGAGAAAATTTTTCGGTATGCAGTTGTTAAGCCTCCTAACCGCTGTTAATCAAAAATAAAAGTTTGTATGGCTTGAAATTACCGCTCCTTTTTGGTGATATTTTTTTCTGACGAACTAATTGTCAAATTTTGTTAAAATAACGGAAAAAATTCCACCAATCTTACACACACTTTTTAATTTGAATTTCGAGAAAATGTTTCGGTATGCAGTTATTTAGCCTGCTAACCGCAGCTTATCAAAATTAAAATTTTGTATGGCTTGAAATTACTGCTCATTTTTGGTGATATTTTTTTCTGTCGAACTTAATGTCAAATTTTGCTAAAATAACGGAAAAATTTCCACCAATCTTACACACAATTTTTAATTTGAATTTCGAGAAAATGTTTCGGTAAGCAGTTCTTTAGCCTGCTAACCGCTGCTTAACAAAATTAAAATTTTGTATGGCTTGAAATTACTGCTCATTTTTGGTGATATCTTTTTCTGACGAACTTAATGTCAAATTTTGCTAAAATAACGGAAAAATTTCCACCAATCTTACACACAATTTTTAATTTGAATTTCCAGAAAATGTTTCGGTATGCAGTTGTTTAGCCTGCTAACCGCTGCTTATCAAAATTAAAATTTTGTATGGCTTGAAATTACTGCTCATTTTTGGTGATATTTTTTTCTGACGAACCAAGTGTCAAAATTTGCTAAAATAACGGAAAAAATCTTACACACAATTTTTAATTTGAATTTCGAAAAAAACTTTCGGTATGCAGTTGTTTAGCCTGCTAACCACTGTTAATCAAAATAAAAATTTTGTGTGGCTTGAAATTACCGCTCATTTTTGGTGATATCTTTTTCTGACGAACTAAATGTCAAATTTTGTTAAAATAATGGAAGAAATTTCACCAATCTTACACACAATTTTTAATTTGAATTTCGCGAAAATGTTTCCGTATGCAGTCGTTTAGCCTGCTAACCGCTGCTTAACAAAATTAAAATTTTATATGGCTTGAAATTACTGCTCATTTTTGGTGATATTTTTTTCTGTCGAACTTAATGTCAAATTTTGCTAAAGTAACGGAAAAATTTCCACCAATCTTACACACAATTTTTAATTTGAATTTCGAGAAAATGTTTCGGTAAGCAGTTCTTTAGCCTGCTAACCGCTGCTTAACAAAATTAAAATTTTGTATGGCTTGAAATTACTGCTCATTTTTGGTGATATTTTTTTCTGACGAACCAAGTGTCAAAATTTGCTAAAATAACGGAAAACATCTTACACACAATTTTTAATTTGAATTTCGAAAAAAACTCTCGGTATGCAGTTGTTTAGCCTGCTAACCGCTGCTGACCAAAATTAAAAGTTTGTATGGCTTGAAATTACCGCTAATTTTTGGTGATATTTTTTTCTGACGAACTAATTGTCAAATTTTTTTAAAATAACGGAAAAAATTCCACAAATCTTACACACAGTTTTTAATTTGAATTTCGAGAAAATTTTTCGGTATGCAGTTGTTAAGCCTGCTAACCGCTGTTAATCAAATATGAAAGTTTGTATGGCTTGAAATTACCGCTCCTTTTTGGTGATATTTTTTTCTGACGAACTAATTGTCAAATTTTGTTAAAATAACGGAAAAAATTCCACCAATCTTACACACAATTTTTAATTTGAATTTCGAGAAAATGTTTCGGTATGCAGTTATTTAGCCTGGTAACCGCAGCTTATCAAAATTAAAATTTTGTATGGCTTGGAATTACTGCTCATTTTTGGTGATATTTTTTTCTGTCGAACTTAATGTCAAATTTTGCTAAAATAACGGAAAAATTTCCACCAATCTTACACACAATTTTTAATTTGAATTTCGAGAAAATGTTTCGGTAAGCAGTTCTTTAGCCTGCTAACCGCTGCTTAACAAAATTAAAATTTTGTATGGCTTGAAATTACTGCTCATTTTTGGTGATATTTTTTCTGACGAACTTAATGTCAAATTTTGCTAAAATAACGGAAAAATTTCCACCAATCTTACACACAATTTTTAATTTGAATTTCGAGAAAATGTTTCGGTATGCAGTTGTTTAGCCTGCTAACCGCTGCTTATCAAAATTAAAATTTTGTATGGCTTGAAATTACTGCTCATTTTTGGTGATATTTTCTTCTGACGAACCAAGTGTCAAAATTTGCTAAAATAACGGAAAAAATCTTACACACAATTTTTAATTTGAATTTCGAAAAAAACTTTCGGTATGCAGTTGTTTAGCCTGCTAACCGCTGTTAATCAAAATTAAAATTTTATATGGCTTGAAATTACTGCTCATTTTTGGTGATATTTTTTTCTGTCGAACTTAATGTCAAATTTTGCTAAAGTAACGGAAAAATTTCCACCAATCTTACACACAATTTTTAATTTGAATTTCGAGAAAATGTTTCGGTAAGCAGTTCTTTAGCCTGCTAACCGCTGCTTAACAAAATTAAAATTTTGTATGGCTTGAAATTACTGCTCATTTTTGGTGATATTTTTTTCTGACGAACCAAGTGTCAAAATTTGCTAAAATAACGGAAAACATCTTACACACAATTTTTAATTTGAATTTCGAAAAAAACTCTCGGTATGCAGTTGTTTAGCCTGCTAACCGCTGCTGACCAAAATTAAAAGTTTGTATGGCTTGAAATTACCGCTAATTTTTGGTGATATTTTTTTCTGACGAACTAATTGTCAAATTTTTTTAAAATAACGGAAAAAATTCCACAAATCTTACACACAGTTTTTAATTTGAATTTCGAGAAAATTTTTCGGTATGCAGTTGTTAAGCCTGCTAACCGCTGTTAATCAAAAATGAAAGTTTGTATGGCTTGAAATTACCGCTCCTTTTTGGTGATATTTTTTTCTGACGAACTAATTGTCAAATTTTGTTAAAATAACGGAAAAAATTCCACCAATCTTACACACAATTTTTAATTTGAATTTCGAGAAAATGTTTCGGTATGCAGTTATTTAGCCTGGTAACCGCAGCTTATCAAAATTAAAATTTTGTATGGCTTGGAATTACTGCTCATTTTTGGTGATATTTTTTTCTGTCGAACTTAATGTCAAATTTTGCTAAAATAACGGAAAAATTTCCACCAATCTTACACACAATTTTTAATTTGAATTTCGAGAAAATGTTTCGGTAAGCAGTTCTTTAGCCTGCTAACCGCTGCTTAACAAAATTAAAATTTTGTATGGCTTGAAATTACTGCTCATTTTTGGTGATATTTTTTCTGACGAACTCAATGTCAAATTTTGCTAAAATAACGGAAAAATTTCCACCAATCTTACACACAATTTTTAATTTGAATTTCGAGAAAATGTTTCGGTATGCAGTTGTTTAGCCTGCTAACCGCTGCTTATCAAAATAAAATTTTGTATGGCTTGAAATTACTGCTCATTTTTGGTGGTATTTTTTTCTGTCGAACTTAATGTCAAATTTTGCTAAAATAACGGAAAAATTTCCACCAATCTTACACACAATTTTTAATTTGAATTTCGAGAAAATGTTTCGGTAAGCAGTTCTTTAGCCTGCTAACCGCTGCTTAACAAAATTAAAATTTTGTATGGCTTGAAATTACTGCTCATTTTTGGTGATATTTTTTTCTGTCGAACTTAATGTCAAATTTTGCTAAAATAACGGAAAAATTTCCACCAATCTTACACACAATTTTTAATTTGAATTTCGAGAAAATGTTTCGGTAAGCAGTTCTTTAGCCTGCTAACCGCTGCTTAACAAAATTAAGATTTTGTATGGCTTGAAATTACCGCTCATTTTTGGTGATATTTTTTTCTGACGAACTAAGTATCAAAATTTGTTAAAAGAACGGAAAAAGTTCAACAAATCTTACACACAATTTTTAATTTGAGTTTCTTAAAAAAAATGCTGTAAGCAGTTGTTTAGCCTGCTAACCGCTGCTTAACAAAATTAAAATTTTGTATGGCTTGAAATTACCGCTCATTTTTGGTGATATTTTTTTCTGACAAACCAAGTGTCAAAATTTGTTAAAATAACGGAAAAAATCTTATACACTATTTTTAATTTGAATTTCGAAAAAAACTTTCGGTATGCAGTTGTTTAGCCTGCTAACCGCTGCTTATCAAAATTAAAATTTTGTATGGCTTGAAATTACTGCTCATTTTTGGTGATATCTTTTTCTGACGAACTTAATGTCAAGTTTTGCTAAAATAACGGAAAAATTTCCACCAATCTTACACACAATTTTTAATTTGAATTTCGAGAAAATGTTGCGGTATGCAGTTGTTTAGCCTGCTAACCGCTGCTTATCAAAATTAAAATTTTGTATGGCTTGAAATTACCGCTAATTTTTGGTGATATTTTTTTCTGACGAACCAAGTGTCAAAATTTGCTAAAATAACGGAAAAAATCTTACACACAATTTTTAATTTGAATTTCGAAAAAAACTTTCGGTATGCAGTTGTTTAGCCTGCTAACCGCTGCTGACCAAAATTAAAATTTTGTATGGCTTGAAATTACCGCTAATTTTTGGTGATATTTTTTTTTCTGACGAACTAATTGTCAAATTTTTTTAAAATAACGGAAAAAATTCCACAAATCTTACACACAGTTTTTAATTTGAATTTCGAGAAAATTTTTCGGTATGCAGTTGTTTAGCCTGCTAACCGCAGCTTACCAAATTAAAATTTTGTATGGCTTGAAATTACTGCTCATTTTTGGTGATATTTTTTTCTGACGAACTAAGTATCAAAATTTGTTAAAAGAACGGAAAAAGTTCAACAAATCTTACACACAATTTTTAATTTGAGTTTCTTAAAAAAAATGCTGTAAGCAGTTGTTTAGCCTGCTAACCGCTGCTTAACAAAATTAAAATTTTGTATGGCTTGAAATTACCGCTCATTTTTGGTGATATTTTTTCTGACGAACTTAATGTCAAATTTTGCTAAAATAACGGAAAAATTTCCACCAATCTTACACACAATTTTTAATTTGAATTTCGAGAAAATGTTTCGGCAAGCAGTTCTTTAGCCTGCTAACCGCTGCTTAACAAAATTAAAATTTTGTATGGCTTGAAATTACTGCTCATTTTTGGTGATATTTTTTCTGACGAACTTAATGTCAAATTTTGCTAAAATAACGGAAAAATTTCCACCAATCTTACACGCAATTTTTAATTTGAATTTCGAGAAAATGTTTCGGTAAGCAGTTCTTTAGCCTGCTAACCGCTGCTTAACAAAATTAAAATTTTGTATGGCTTGAAATTACCGCTCATTTTTGGTGATATTTTTTTCTGACGAACTAAGTATCAAAATTTGTTAAAAGAACGGAAAAAGTTCAACAAATCTTACACACAATTTTTAATTTGAGTTTCTTAAAAAAAATGCTGTATGCAGTTGTTTAGCCTGCTAACCGCTGCTTAACAAAATTAAAATTTTGTATGGCTTGAAATTACTGCTCATTTTTGGTGATATTTTTTTCTGACAAACCAAGTGTCAAAATTTGTTAAAATAACGGAAAAAATCTTATACACTATTTTTAATTTGAATTTCGAAAAAAACTTTCGGTATGCAGTTGTTTAGCCTGCTAACCGCTGCTTATCAAAATTAAAATTTTGTATGGCTTGAAATTACTGCTCATTTTTGGTATCTTTTTCTGACGAACTTAATGTCAAATTTTGCTAAAATAACGGAAAAATTTCCACCAATGTTACACACAATTTTTAATTTGAATTTCGAGAAAATGTTGCGGTATGCAGTTGTTTAGCCAGCTAACCGCTGCTGACCAAAATTAAAAGTTTGTATGGCTTGAAATTACCGCTAATTTTTGGTGATATTTTTTTCTGACGAACCAAGTGTCAAAATTTGCTAAAATAACGGAAAAAATCTTACACACAATTTTTAATTTGAATTTCGAAAAAAACTTTCGGTATGCAGTTGTTTAGCCTGCTAACCGCTGCTGACCAAAATTAAAATTTTGTATGGCTTGAAATTACCGCTAATTTTTGGTGATATTTTTTTCTGACGAACTAATTGTCAAATTTTTTTAAAATAACGGAAAAAATTCCACAAATCTTACACACAGTTTTTAATTTGAACTTCGAGAAAATTTTTCGGTATGCAGTTGTTTAGCCTGCTAACCGCAGCTTATCAAAATTAAAATTTTGTATGGCTTGAAATTACTGCTCATTTTTGGTGATATTTTTTTCTGACGAACCAAGTGTCAAAATTTGCTAAAATAACGGAAAAAATCTTACACACAATTTTAATTTGAATTTCGAAAAAAACTCTCGGTATGCAGTTGTTTAGCCTGCTAACCGCTGCTGACAAAAATTAAAAGTTTGTATGGCTTGAAATTACCGCTCATTTTTGGTGATATTTTTTTCTGACGAACTAATTGTCAAATTTTTTTAAAATAACGGAAAAAATTCCACAAATCTTACACACAGTTTTTAATTTGAATTTCGAGAAAATTTTTCGGTATGCAGTTGTTAAGCCTGCTAACCGCTGTTAATCAAAAATAAAAGTTTGTATGGCTTGAAATTACCGCTCCTTTTTGGTGATATTTTTTTCTGACGAACTAATTGTCAAATTTTGTTAAAATAACGGAAAAAATTCCACCAATCTTACACACACTTTTTAATTTGAATTTCGAGAAAATGTTTCGGTATGCAGTTATTTAGCCTGCTAACCGCAGCTTATCAAAATTAAAATTTTGTATGGCTTGAAATTACTGCTCATTTTTGGTGATATTTTTTTCTGTCGAACTTAATGTCAAATTTTGCTAAAATAACGGAAAAATTTCCACCAATCTTACACACAATTTTTAATTTGAATTTCGAGAAAATGTTTCGGTAAGCAGTTCTTTAGCCTGCTAACCGCTGCTTATCAAAATTAAAATTTTGTATGGCTTGAAATTACTGCTCATTTTTGGTGATATTTTTTTCTGACGAACTAAATGTCAAATTTTGTTAAAATAACGGAAGAAATTTCACCAATCTTACACACAATTTTTATTTTGAATTTCGAGAAAATGTTTCCGTATGCAGTTGTTTAGCCTGCTAACCGCTGCTTAACAAAATTAAAATTTTGTATGGCTTGAAATTACTGCTCATTTTTGGTGATATTTTTTTCTGACGAACTAAATGTCAAATTTTGTTAAAATAACGGAAGAAATTTCACCAATCTTACACACAATTTTTATTTTGAATTTCGAGAAAATGTTTCCGTATGCAGTTGTTTAGCCTGCTAACCGCTGCTTAACAAAATTAAAATTTTGTATGGCTTGAAATTACTGCTCATTTTTGGTGATATTTTTTTCTGACGAACCAAGTGTCAAAATTTGCTAAAATAACGGAAAACATCTTACACACAATTTTTAATTTGAATTTCGAAAAAAACTCTCGGTATGCAGTTGTTTAGCCTGCTAACCGCTGCTGACCAAAATTAAAAGTTTGTATGGCTTGAAATTACCGCTAATTTTTGGTGATATTTTTTTCTGACGAACTAATTGTCAAATTTTTTTAAAATAACGGAAAAAATTCCACAAATCTTACACACAGTTTTTAATTTGAACTTCGAGAAAATTTTTCGGTATGCAGTTGTTTAGCCTGCTAACCGCAGCTTATCAAAATTAAAATTTTGTATGGCTTGAAATTACTGCTCATTTTTGGTGATATTTTTTTCTGACGAACCAAGTGTCAAAATTTGCTAAAATAACGGAAAAAATCTTACACACAATTTTAATTTGAATTTCGAAAAAAACTCTCGGTATGCAGTTGTTTAGCCTGCTAACCGCTGCTGACAAAAATTAAAAGTTTGTATGGCTTGAAATTACCGCTCATTTTTGGTGATATTTTTTTCTGACGAACTAATTGTCAAATTTTTTTAAAATAACGGAAAAAATTCCACAAATCTTACACACAGTTTTTAATTTGAATTTCGAGAAAATTTTTCGGTATGCAGTTGTTAAGCCTGCTAACCGCTGTTAATCAAAAATAAAAGTTTGTATGGCTTGAAATTACCGCTCCTTTTTGGTGATATTTTTTTCTGACGAACTAATTGTCAAATTTTGTTAAAATAACGGAAAAAATTCCACCAATCTTACACACACTTTTTAATTTGAATTTCGAGAAAATGTTTCGGTATGCAGTTATTTAGCCTGCTAACCGCAGCTTATCAAAATTAAAATTTTGTATGGCTTGAAATTACTGCTCATTTTTGGTGATATTTTTTTCTGTCGAACTTAATGTCAAATTTTGCTAAAATAACGGAAAAATTTCCACCAATCTTACACACAATTTTTAATTTGAATTTCGAGAAAATGTTTCGGTAAGCAGTTCTTTAGCCTGCTAACCGCTGCTTAACAAAATTAAAATTTTGTATGGCTTGAAATTACTGCTCATTTTTGGTGATATCTTTTTCTGACGAACTTAATGTCAAATTTTGCTAAAATAACGGAAAAATTTCCACCAATCTTACACACAATTTTTAATTTGAATTTCGAGAAAATGTTTCGGTATGCAGTTGTTTAGCCTGCTAACCGCTGCTTATCAAAATTAAAATTTTGTATGGCTTGAAATTACTGCTCATTTTTGGTGATATTTTTTTCTGACGAACCAAGTGTCAAAATTTGCTAAAATAACGGAAAAAATCTTACACACAATTTTTAATTTGAATTTCGAAAAAAACTTTCGGTATGCAGTTGTTTAGCCTGCTAACCACTGTTAATCAAAATAAAAATTTTGTGTGGCTTGAAATTACCGCTCATTTTTGGTGATATCTTTTTCTGACGAACTAAATGTCAAATTTTGTTAAAATAATGGAAGAAATTTCACCAATCTTACACACAATTTTTAATTTGAATCTCGCGAAAATGTTTCCGTATGCAGTCGTTTAGCCTGCTAACCGCTGCTTAACAAAATTAAAATTTTATATGGCTTGAAATTACTGCTCATTTTTGGTGATATTTTTTTCTGTCGAACTTAATGTCAAATTTTGCTAAAGTAACGGAAAAATTTCCACCAATCTTACACACAATTTTTAATTTGAATTTCGAGAAAATGTTTCGGTAAGCAGTTCTTTAGCCTGCTAACCGCTGCTTAACAAAATTAAAATTTTGTATGGCTTGAAATTACTGCTCATTTTTGGTGATATTTTTTTCTGACGAACCAAGTGTCAAAATTTGCTAAAATAACGGAAAACATCTTACACACAATTTTTAATTTGAATTTCGAAAAAAACTCTCGGTATGCAGTTGTTTAGCCTGCTAACCGCTGCTGACCAAAATTAAAAGTTTGTATGGCTTGAAATTACCGCTAATTTTTGGTGATATTTTTTTCTGACGAACTAATTGTCAAATTTTTTTAAAATAACGGAAAAAATTCCACAAATCTTACACACAGTTTTTAATTTGAATTTCGAGAAAATTTTTCGGTATGCAGTTGTTAAGCCTGCTAACCGCTGTTAATCAAAAATGAAAGTTTGTATGGCTTGAAATTACCGCTCCTTTTTGGTGATATTTTTTTCTGACGAACTAATTGTCAAATTTTGTTAAAATAACGGAAAAAATTCCACCAATCTTACACACAATTTTTAATTTGAATTTCGAGAAAATGTTTCGGTATGCAGTTATTTAGCCTGGTAACCGCAGCTTATCAAAATTAAAATTTTGTATGGCTTGGAATTACTGCTCATTTTTGGTGATATTTTTTTCTGTCGAACTTAATGTCAAATTTTGCTAAAATAACGGAAAAATTTCCACCAATCTTACACACAATTTTTAATTTGAATTTCGAGAAAATGTTTCGGTAAGCAGTTCTTTAGCCTGCTAACCGCTGCTTAACAAAATTAAAATTTTGTATGGCTTGAAATTACTGCTCATTTTTGGTGATATTTTTTCTGACGAACTTAATGTCAAATTTTGCTAAAATAACGGAAAAATTTCCACCAATCTTACACACAATTTTTAATTTGAATTTCGAGAAAATGTTTCGGTATGCAGTTGTTTAGCCTGCTAACCGCTGCTTATCAAAATTAAAATTTTGTATGGCTTGAAATTACTGCTCATTTTTGGTGATATTTTCTTCTGACGAACCAAGTGTCAAAATTTGCTAAAATAACGGTAAAAATCTTACACACAATTTTTAATTTGAATTTCGAAAAAAACTTTCGGTATGCAGTTGTTTAGCCTGCTAACCGCTGTTAATCAAAAATAAAAGTTTGTATGTCTTGAAATTACCGCTCATTTTTGGTGATATTTTTTTCTGACAAACCAAGTGTCAAAATTTGTTAAAATAACGGAAAAAATCTTACACACAATTTTTAATTTGAATTTCGAGAAAATGTTTCGGTATGCAGTTATTTAGCCTGCTAACCGCAGCTTATCAAAATTAAAATTTTGTATGGCTTGAAATTACTGCTCATTTTTGGTGATATTTTTTTCTGTCGAACTTAATGTCAAATTTTGCTAAAATAACGGAAAAATTTCCACCAATCTTACACACAATTTTTAATTTGAATTTCGAGAAAATGTTTCGGTAAGCAGTTCTTTAGCCTGCTAACCGCTGCTTAACAAAATTAAAATTTTGTATGGCTTGAAATTACTGCTCATTTTTGGTGATATTTTTTTCTGTCGAACTTAATGTCAAATTTTGCTAAAATAACGGAAAAATTTCCACCAATCTTACACACAATTTTTAATTTGAATTTCGAGAAAATGTTTCGGTAAGCAGTTCTTTAGCCTGCTAACCGCTGCTTAACAAAATTAAAATTTTGTATGGCTTGAAATTACCGCTCATTTTTGGTGATATTTTTTTCTGACGAACTAAGTATCAAAATTTGTTAAAAGAACGGAAAAAGTTCAACAAATCTTACACACAATTTTTAATTTGAGTTTCTTAAAAAAAATGCTGTAAGCAGTTGTTTAGCCTGCTAACCGCTGCTTAACAAAATTAAAATTTTGTATGGCTTGAAATTACCGCTCATTTTTGGTGATATTTTTTTCTGACAAACCAAGTGTCAAAATTTGTTAAAATAACGGAAAAAATCTTATACACTATTTTTAATTTGAATTTCGAAAAAAACTTTCGGTATGCAGTTGTTTAGCCTGCTAACCGCTGCTTATCAAAATTAAAATTTTGTATGGCTTGAAATTACTGCTCATTTTTGGTGATATCTTTTTCTGACGAACTTAATGTCAAGTTTTGCTAAAATAACGGAAAAATTTCCACCAATCTTACACACAATTTTTAATTTGAATTTCGAGAAAATGTTGCGGTAAGCAGTTCTTTAGCCTGCTAACCGCTGCTTATCAAAATTAAAATTTTGTATGGCTTGAAATTACCGCTCATTTTTGGTGATATTTTTTTCTGACGAACCAAGTGTCAAAATTTGCTAAAATAACGGAAAAAATCTTACACACAATTTTTAATTTGAATTTCGAAAAAAACTTTCGGTATGCAGTTGTTTAGCCTGCTAACCGCTGCTGACCAAAATTAAAATTTTGTATGGCTTGAAATTACCGCTAATTTTTGGTGATATTTTTTTTTCTGACGAACTAATTGTCAAATTTTTTTAAAATAACGGAAAAAATTCCACAAATCTTACACACAGTTTTTAATTTGAATTTCGAGAAAATTTTTCGGTATGCAGTTGTTTAGCCTGCTAACCGCAGCTTACCAAATTAAAATTTTGTATGGCTTGAAATTACCACTCATTTTTGGTGATATTTTTTTCTGACGAACCAAGTGTCAAAATTTGCTAAAATAACGGAAAAAATCTTACACACAATTTTTAATTTGAATTTCGAAAAAAACTCTCGGTATGCAGTTGTTTAGCCTGCTAACCGCTGCTGACAAAAATTAAAAGTTTGTATGGCTTGAAATTACCGCTCATTTTTGGTGATATTTTTTTCTGACGAACTAATTGTCAAATTTTTTTAAAATAACGGAAAAAATTCCACAAATCTTACACACAGTTTTTAATTTGAATTTCGAGAAAATTTTTCGGTATGCAGTTGTTAAGCCTGCTAACCGCTGTTAATCAAAAATAAAAGTTTGTATGGCTTGAAATTACCGCTCCTTTTTGGTGATATTTTTTTCTGACGAACTAATTGTCAAATTTTGTTAAAATAACGGAAAAAATTCCACCAATCTTACACACACTTTTTAATTTGAATTTCGAGAAAATGTTTCGGTATGCAGTTATTTAGCCTGCTAACCGCAGCTTATCAAAATTAAAATTTTGTATGGCTTGAAATTACTGCTCATTTTTGGTGATATTTTTTTCTGTCGAACTTAATGTCAAATTTTGCTAAAATAACGGAAAAAATTCCACCAATCTTACACACACTTTTTAATTTGAATTTCGAGAAAATGTTTCGGTAAGCAGTTCTTTAGCCTGCTAACCGCTGCTTAACAAAATTAAAATTTTGTATGGCTTGAAATTACTGCTCATTTTTTTTTATATCTTTTTCTGACGAACTTAACGCCAAATTTTGCTAAAATAACGGAAAAATTTCCACCAATCTTACACACAATTTTTAATTTGAATTTCGAGAAAATGTTTCGGTATGCAGTTGTTTAGCCTGCTAACCGCTGCTTATCAAAATTAAAATTTTGTATGGCTTGAAATTACTGCTCATTTTTGATGATATTTTTTTCTGACGAACCAAGTGTCAAAATTTGCTAAAATAACGGAAAAAATCTTACACACAATTTTTAATTTGAATTTCGAAAAAAACTCTCGGTAGGCAGTTGTTTAGCCTGCTAACCGCTGCTGACAAAAATTAAAAGTTTGTATGGCTTGAAATTACCGCTCATTTTTGGTGATATTTTTTTCTGACGAACTAATTGTCAAATTTTTTTAAAATAACGGAAAAAATTCCACAAATCTTACACACAGTTTTTAATTTGAATTTCGAGAAAATTTTTCGGTATGCAGTTGTTAAGCCTGCTAACCGCTGTTAATCAAAAATAAAAGCTTGTATGGCTTGAACTTACCGCTCCTGTTTGGTGATATTTTTTTCTGACGAACCAAGTGTCAAAATTTGCTAAAATAACGGAAAAAATCTTACACACAATTTTTAATTTGAATTTCGAAAAAAACTTTCGGTATGCAGTTGTTTAGCCTGCTGACCGCTGCTGACCAAAATTAAAATTTTGTATGGCTTGAAATTACCGCTAATTTTTGGTGATATTTTTTTTTCTGACGAACTAATTGTCAAATTTTTTTAAAATAACGGAAAAAATTCCACAAATCTTACACATAGTTTTTAATTTGAATTTCGAGAAAATTTTTCGGTATGCAGTTGTTTAGCCTGCTAACCGCAGCTTACCAAATTAAAATTTTGTATGGCTTGAAATTACTGCTCATTTTTGGTGATATTTTTTTCTGACGAACCAAGTGTCAAAATTTGCTAAAATAACGGAAAAAATCTTACACACAATTTTTAATTTGAATTTCGAAAAAAACTCTCGGTATGCAGTTGTTTAGCCTGCTAACCGCTGCTGACAAAAATTAAAAGTTTGTATGGCTTGAAATTACCGCTCATTTTTGGTGATATTTTTTTCTGACGAACTAATTGTCAAATTTTTTTAAAATAACGGAAAAAATTCCACAAATCTTACACACAGTTTTTAATTTGAATTTCGAGAAAATTTTTCGGTATGCAGTTGTTAAGCCTGCTAACCGCTGTTAATCAAAAATAAAAGTTTGTATGGCTTGAAATTACCGCTCCTTTTTGGTGATATTTTTTTCTGACGAACTAATTGTCAAATTTTGTTAAAATAACGGAAAAAATTCCACCAATCTTACACACACTTTTTAATTTGAATTTCGAGAAAATGTTTCGGTATGCAGTTATTTAGCCTGCTAACCGCAGCTTATCAAAATTAAAATTTTGTATGGCTTGAAATTACTGCTCATTTTTGGTGATATTTTTTTCTGTCGAACTTAATGTCAAATTTTGCTAAAATAACGGAAAAAATTCCACCAATCTTACACACACTTTTTAATTTGAATTTCGAGAAAATGTTTCGGTAAGCAGTTCTTTAGCCTGCTAACCGCTGCTTAACAAAATTAAAATTTTGTATGGCTTGAAATTACTGCTCATTTTTTTTTATATCTTTTTCTGACGAACTTAACGCCAAATTTTGCTAAAATAACGGAAAAATTTCCACCAATCTTACACACAATTTTTAATTTGAATTTCGAGAAAATGTTTCGGTATGCAGTTGTTTAGCCTGCTAACCGCTGCTTATCAAAATTAAAATTTTGTATGGCTTGAAATTACTGCTCATTTTTGGTGATATTTTTTTCTGACGAACCAAGTGTCAAAATTTGCTAAAATAACGGAAAAAATCTTACACACAATTTTTAATTTGAATTTCGAAAAAAACTCTCGGTAGGCAGTTGTTTAGCCTGCTAACCGCTGCTGACAAAAATTAAAAGTTTGTATGGCTTGAAATTACCGCTCATTTTTGGTGATATTTTTTTCTGACGAACTAATTGTCAAATTTTTTTAAAATAACGGAAAAAATTCCACAAATCTTACACACAGTTTTTAATTTGAATTTCGAGAAAATTTTTCGGTATGCAGTTGTTAAGCCTGCTAACCGCTGTTAATCAAAAATAAAAGCTTGTATGGCTTGAACTTACCGCTCCTGTTTGGTGATATTTTTTTCTGACGAACCAAGTGTCAAAATTTGCTAAAATAACGGAAAAAATCTTACACACAATTTTTAATTTGAATTTCGAAAAAAACTTTCGGTATGCAGTTGTTTAGCCTGCTAACCGCTGCTGACCAAAATTAAAATTTTGTATGGCTTGAAATTACCGCTAATTTTTGGTGATATTTTTTTTTCTGACGAACTAATTGTCAAATTTTTTTAAAATAACGGAAAAAATTCCACAAATCTTACACACAGTTTTTAATTTGAATTTCGAGAAAATTTTTCGGTATGCAGTTGTTTAGCCTGCTAACCGCAGCTTACCAAATTAAAATTTTGTATGGCTTGAAATTACTGCTCATTTTTGGTGATATTTTTTTCTGACGAACCAAGTGTCAAAATTTGCTAAAATAACGGAAAAAATCTTACACACAATTTTTAATTTGAATTTCGAAAAAAACTCTCGGTATGCAGTTGTTTAGCCTGCTAACCGCTGCTGACAAAAATTAAAAGTTTGTATGGCTTGAAATTACCGCTCATTTTTGGTGATATTTTTTTCTGACGAACTAATTGTCAAATTTTTTTAAAATAACGGAAAAAATTCCACAAATCTTACACACAGTTTTTAATTTGAATTTCGAGAAAATTTTTCGGTATGCAGTTGTTAAGCCTGCTAACCGCTGTTAATCAAAAATAAAAGTTTGTATGGCTTGAAATTACCGCTCCTTTTTGGTGATATTTTTTTCTGACGAACTAATTGTCAAATTTTGTTAAAATAACGGAAAAAATTCCACCAATCTTACACACACTTTTTAATTTGAATTTCGAGAAAATGTTTCGGTATGCAGTTATTTAGCCTGCTAACCGCAGCTTATCAAAATTAAAATTTTGTATGGCTTGAAATTACTGCTCATTTTTGGTGATATTTTTTTCTGTCGAACTTAATGTCAAATTTTGCTAAAATAACGGAAAAAATTCCACCAATCTTACACACACTTTTTAATTTGAATTTCGAGAAAATGTTTCGGTAAGCAGTTCTTTAGCCTGCTAACCGCTGCTTAACAAAATTAAAATTTTGTATGGCTTGAAATTACTGCTCATTTTTTTTTATATCTTTTTCTGACGAACTTAACGCCAAATTTTGCTAAAATAACGGAAAAATTTCCACCAATCTTACACACAATTTTTAATTTGAATTTCGAGAAAATGTTTCGGTATGCAGTTGTTTAGCCTGCTAACCGCTGCTTATCAAAATTAAAATTTTGTATGGCTTGAAATTACTGCTCATTTTTGGTGATATTTTTTTCTGACGAACCAAGTGTCAAAATTTGCTAAAATAACGGAAAAAATCTTACACACAATTTTTAATTTGAATTTCGAAAAAAACTCTCGGTAGGCAGTTGTTTAGCCTGCTAACCGCTGCTGACAAAAATTAAAAGTTTGTATGGCTTGAAATTACCGCTCATTTTTGGTGATATTTTTTTCTGACGAACTAATTGTCAAATTTTTTTAAAATAACGGAAAAAATTCCACAAATCTTACACACAGTTTTTAATTTGAATTTCGAGAAAATTTTTCGGTATGCAGTTGTTAAGCCTGCTAACCGCTGTTAATCAAAAATAAAAGCTTGTATGGCTTGAACTTACCGCTCCTGTTTGGTGATATTTTTTTCTGACGAACTAATTATCAAAATTTGTTAAAATAACGGAAAGAGTTCAAGAAATCTTACACACAATTTTTAATTTGAATTTCTTTAAAAAACTGCCGTATGCAGTTGTTAAGCCTGCTAACCGCTGTTAATCAAAAATATAAGTTCGCATGGCTTGAAATTACCGCTCCTTTTTGGTGATATTTTTTTCTGACGAACTAATTGTCAAATTTTGTTAAAATAACGGAAAAAATTCCACCAATCTTACTTACAATTTTTAACTTGAATTTAGAGAAAATCTTTCGGTATGCAGTTGTTTAGCCTGCTTACCGCTGCTTATCAAAATTAAAATTTTGTATGGCTTGAAATTACCGCTCATTTTTGGTGATATTTTTTTCTGACGAACTTAATGTCAAATTTTGCTAAAATAACGGAAAAATTTCCACCAATCTTACACACAATTTTTAATTTGAATTTCGAGAAAATGTTTCCCTATGCAGTTGTTTAGCCTGCTAACCGCTGCTCAACAAAAATAAAATTTTGTATGGCTTGAAATTACCGCTCATTTTAGGTGATATTTTTTCCTGACGAACCAAGTGTCAAAACTTGTTCAAAGGGCGGAAAAAATTCCACAAATCTTACACACAGTTTTTAATTTGAATTTCGAGAAAATGTTTCGGCATGCAGTTGTTAAGCCTGCTAACCGCTGTTAATCAAAAATAAAAGCTGTATGGCGTGAACTTACCGCTCCTGTTTGGTGATATTTTTTTCTGACGAACTAATTATCAAAATTTGTTAAAATAACGGAAAGAGTTCAAGAAATCTTACACACAATTTTTAATTTGAATTTCTTAAAAAAACTGCCGTATGCAGTTGTTTAGCCTGCTAACCGCTGCTTAACAAAATTAAAATTTTGTATGGCTTGAAAGTACCGCTCATTTTTGGTGATATTATTTTCTGACGAACTAAATGTCAAATTTTGTTATAATAACGGAAAAAATTCCACCAATCTCACACACAATTTTTAATTTGAATTTCGAGAAAATGTTTCCGTATGCAGTTGTTTAGCCTGCTAACCGCTGTTAATCAAAAATAATATGATATCTTTTTCTGACGAACTAAATGTCAAATTTTGTTAAAATAACGGAAAAAATTTCACCAATCTTACACACAATTATTAATTTGAATTTCGAGAAAATCTTTCGGTATGCAGTTCTTTAGCCTGCTAACCGCTGCTTAACATAATTTAAATTTTGTATGGCTTGAAATTAGCGCTCATTTTTGGGGATATTTTTTTCTGACGAACTAATTGTCAAATTTTTTTAAAATAACGGAAAAAATTCCACAAATCTTACACATAGTTTTTAATTTGAATTTCGAGAAAATTTTTCGGTATGCAGTTGTTAAGCCTGCTAACCGCTGTTAATAAAAAATATAAGTTCGCATGGCTTGAAATTACCGCTCCTTTTTGGTGATATTTTTTTCTGACGAACTAATTGTCAAATTTTGTTAAAATAACGGAAAAAATTCCACCAATCTTACTTACAATTTTTAACTTGAATTTCGAGAAAATCTTTCGGTATGCAGTTGTTTAGCCTGCTTACCGCTGCTTATTAAAATTAAAATTTTGTATGGCTTGAAATTACCGCTCATTTTTGGTGATATTTTTTTCTGACGAACTTAATGTCAAATTTTGCTAAAATAACGGAAAAATTTCCACCAATCTTACACACAATTTTTAATTTGAATTTCGAGAAAATGTTTTCCTATGCAGTTGTTTAGCCTACTAACCGCTGCTTAACAAAATTAAAATTTTGTATAGCTTGAAATTACCGCTCATTTTTGGTGATATTTTTTCCTGACGAACCAAGTGTCAAAATTTGTTCAAAGGGCGGAAAAAATTCGATAAATATTACACACAATTTTTAATTTGAATTTCGAGAAAATCTTTCCGTATGCAGTTGTTTAGCCTGCTAACCGCTGCTTATCAAAATTAAAATTTTGTATGGCTTGAAATTACCGCTCATTTTTGGTGATATTTTTTTCCGACGAACTAAATGTCAAATTTTGTTAAAATAACGGAAGAAATTTCACCAATCTTACACACAATTTTTATTTTGAATTTCGAGAAAATGTTTCCGTATGCAGTTGTTTAGCCTGCTAACCGCTGCTTGTCAAAATTAAAATTTTGTATGGCTTGAAATTACTGCTCATTTTTGGTGATATTTTTTTGTGGCGAACCAAGTGTCAAAATTTGCTAAAATAACGGAAAAAACCTTACACACAATTTTTAATTTGAATTTCGAAAAAAACTTTCGGTATGCAGTTGTTTTGCCTGCTAACCGCTGCTTAACAAAATTAAAATTTTGTATGGCTTGAAATTACCGCTAATTTTTGGTGATATTTTTTTCTGACGAACTAATTGTCAAATTTTTTTAAAATAACGGAAAAAATTCCACAAATCTTACACACAGTTTTTAATTTGAATTTCGAGAAAATTTTTCGGTATGCAGTTGTTAAGCCTGCTAACCGCTGTTAATCAAAAATATAAGTTCGCATGGCTTGAAATTACTGCTCATTTTTGGTGATATTTTTTTCTGACGAACTAATTGTCAAATTTTGTTAAAATAACGGCAAAAAATTCCACCAATCTTACTTACAATTTTTAACTTGAATTTAGAGAAAATCTTTCGGTATGCAGTTGTTTAGCCTGCTTACCGCTGACGAACTAAATGTCAAATTTTGCTAAAATAACGGAAAAATTTCCACCAATCTTACACACAATTTTTGATTTGAATTTCGAGAAAATTTTTCGGTATGAAGTTGTTAAGCCTGCTAACTGCTACTTATCAAAATTAAAATTTTGAGTGGCTTGAAATTACCGCTCATTTTTGGTGATATTTTTTTCTGACGAACGAAATGTTAAGTTTTGTTAAAATAACGGAAAAAATCTTACACACAATTTTTAATTTGAATTTCGAGAAAATCTTTCGGTATGCAGTTGTTAAGCCTGCTAACTGCTGCTTATCAAAATTAAAATTTTGAGTAGCTTGAAATTACCGCTCATTTTTGGTGATATTTTTTTCTGACGAACTTAATGTCAAATTTTGCTAAAATAACGGAAAAATTTCCACCAATCTTACACACAATTTTTAATTTGAATTTCGAGAAAATGTTTCCCTATGCAGTTGTTTAGCCTGCTAACCGCTGCTCAACAAAAATAAAATTTTGTATGGCTTGAAATTACCGCTCATTTTTGGTGATATTTTTTTCTGACGAACTTAATGTCAAATTTTGCTAAAATAACGGAAAAATTTCCACCAATCTTACACACAATTTTTGATTTGAATTTCGAGAAAATTTTTCGGTATGAAGTTGTTAAGCCTGCTAACTGCTACTTATCAAAATTAAAATTTTGAGTGGCTTGAAATTACCGCTCCTTTTTGGTGATATTTTTTTCTGACGAACTAATTGTCAAATTTTGTTAAAATAACGGAAAAAATTCCACCAATCTTACTTACAATTTTTAACTTGAATTTCGAGAAAATCTTTCGGTATGCAGTTGTTTAGCCTGCTTACCGCTGCTTATTAAAATTAAAATTTTGTATGGCTTGAAATTACCGCTCATTTTTGGTGATATTTTTTTCTGACGAACTTAATGTCAAATTTTGCTAAAATAACGGAAAAATTTCCACCAATCTTACACACAATTTTTAATTTGAATTTCGAGAAAATGTTTTCCTATGCAGTTGTTTAGCCTACTAACCGCTGCTTAACAAAATTAAAATTTTGTATAGCTTGAAATTACCGCTCATTTTTGGTGATATTTTTTCCTGACGAACCAAGTGTCAAAATTTGTTCAAAGGGCGGAAAAAATTCGATAAATATTACACACAATTTTTAATTTGAATTTCGAGAAAATCTTTCCGTATGCAGTTGTTTAGCCTGCTAACCGCTGCTTATCAAAATTAAAATTTTGTATGGCTTGAAATTACCGCTCATTTTTGGTGATATCTTTTTCTGACGAACTAAATGTCAAATTTTGTTAAAATAACGGAAGAAATTTCACCAATCTTACACACAATTTTTATTTTGAATTTCGAGAAAATGTTTCCGTATGCAGTTGTTTAGCCTGCTAACCGCTGCTTGTCAAAATTAAAATTTTGTATGGCTTGAAATTACTGCTCATTTTTGGTGATATTTTTTTGTGGCGAACCAAGTGTCAAAATTTGCTAAAATAACGGAAAAAACCTTACACACAATTTTTAATTTGAATTTCGAAAAAAACTTTCGGTATGCAGTTGTTTTGCCTGCTAACCGCTGCTTAACAAAATTAAAATTTTGTATGGCTTGAAATTACCGCTAATTTTTGGTGATATTTTTTTCTGACGAACTAATTGTCAAATTTTTTTAAAATAACGGAAAAAATTCCACAAATCTTACACACAGTTTTTAATTTGAATTTCGAGAAAATTTTTCGGTATGCAGTTGTTAAGCCTGCTAACCGCTGTTAATCAAAAATATAAGTTCGCATGGCTTGAAATTACTGCTCATTTTTGGTGATATTTTTTTCTGACGAACTAATTGTCAAATTTTGTTAAAATAACGGCAAAAAATTCCACCAATCTTACTTACAATTTTTAACTTGAATTTAGAGAAAATCTTTCGGTATGCAGTTGTTTAGCCTGCTTACCGCTGACGAACTAAATGTCAAATTTTGCTAAAATAACGGAAAAATTTCCACCAATCTTACACACAATTTTTGATTTGAATTTCGAGAAAATTTTTCGGTATGAAGTTGTTAAGCCTGCTAACTGCTACTTATCAAAATTAAAATTTTGAGTGGCTTGAAATTACCGCTCATTTTTGGTGATATTTTTTTCTGACGAACGAAATGTTAAGTTTTGTTAAAATAACGGAAAAAATCTTACACACAATTTTTAATTTGAATTTCGAGAAAATCTTTCGGTATGCAGTTGTTAAGCCTGCTAACTGCTGCTTATCAAAATTAAAATTTTGAGTAGCTTGAAATTACCGCTCATTTTTGGTGATATTTTTTTCTGACGAACTTAATGTCAAATTTTGCTAAAATAACGGAAAAATTTCCACCAATCTTACACACAATTTTTAATTTGAATTTCGAGAAAATGTTTCCCTATGCAGTTGTTTAGCCTGCTAACCGCTGCTCAACAAAAATAAAATTTTGTATGGCTTGAAATTACCGCTCATTTTTGGTGATATTTTTTTCTGTCGAACTAATTGTCAAATTTTGTTAAAATAACGAAAAAAATTCCACAAATCTTACACACAATTTTTAATTTGAGTTTCAAAAAATTTTTCGGTATGCAGTTGTTTAGCCTGCTAACCGCTGCTTATCAAAATTAAAATTTTGTATGGCTTGAAATTACTGCTCATTTTTGGTGATATTTTTTTCTGACGAACCAAGTGTCAAAATTTGCTAAAATAACGGAAAAAATCTTACACACAATTTTTAATTTGAATTTCGAAAAAAACTCTCGGTAGGCAGTTGTTTAGCCTGCTAACCGCTGCTTAACAAAATTAAAATTTTGTATGGCTTGAAACTACCGCTCATTTTTGGTGATATTTTTTTCTGACGAACTAATTGTCAAATTTTGTTAAAATAACGAAAAAAATTCCACAAATCTTACACACAATTTTTAATTTGAGTTTCAAAAAATTTTTCGGTATGCAGTTGTTTAGCCTGCTAACCGCTGCTTATCAAAATTAAAATTTTGTATGGCTTGAAATTACTGCTCATTTTTGGTGATATTTTTTTCTGACGAACCAAGTGTCAAAATTTGCTAAAATAACGGAAAATATCTTACACACAATTTTTAATTTGAATTTCGAAAAAAACTTTCGGTTTGCAGTTGTTTAGCCTGCTAACCGCTGCTTAACAAAATTAAAATTTTGTATGGCTTGAAACTACCGCTCATTTTTGGTGATATTTTTTTCTGACGAACTAATTGTCAAATTTTGTTAAAATAACGAAAAAAATTCCACAAATCTTACACACAATTTTTAATTTGAGTTTCAAAAAATTTTTCGGTATGCAGTTGTTTAGCCTGCTAACCGCTGCTTAACAAAATTAAAATTTCGTATGGCTTGAAATTACCGCTCATTTTTGGTGATATTTTTTTCTGACGAACTAATTATCAAATTTTTTTAAAATAACGGAAAAAATTCCACAAATCTTACACAGAGTTTTTAATTTGAATTTCGAGAAAATCTTTCGGTATGCAGTTGTTAATCCTGCTAACCGCTGCTTATCAAAATTAAAATTTTGAGTGGCTTAAAATTACCGCTCATTTTTGGTGATATCTTTTTCTGACGAACTAAATGTCAAATTTTGTTAAAATAACGGACAAAATTTCACCAATCTTACACACAATTTTTGATTAGAATTTCGCGAAAATGTTTCCGTATGCAGTTGTTTAGCCTGCTAACCGCTGCGTAACAAAAATAAAATTTTGTATGGCTTGAAAGTACCGCTCATTTTTGGTGATATTTTTTTCTGACGAACTAAATGTCAAATTTTGTTATAATAACGGAAAAAATTCCACCAATCTTACACACAATTTTTAATTTGAATTTCGAGAAAATGTTCCCGTATGCAGTTGTTTAGCCTGCTAACCCCTGCTTAACAATATTAAAATTTTGCATGGCTTGAAATTACCGCTCATTTTTGGTGATATTTTTTTCTGACGAACTAATTATCAAATTTTTTTAAAATAACGGAAAAAATTCCACAAATCTTACACAGAGTTTTTAATTTGAATTTCGAGAAAATCTTTCGGTATGCAGTTGTTAACCCTGCGAACCGCTGCTTATCAAAATTAAAATTTTGAGTGGCTTAAAATTACCGCTCATTTTTGGGGATATTTTTTCCTGACGAACCAAGTGTCAAAATTTGTCCAAAGGGCGGAAAAAATTCCACAAATCTTACACACAGTTTTTAATTTGAATTTCGAGAAAATTTTTCGGTATGCAGTTGTTAAGCCTGCTAACCGCTGCTAATCAAAAATAAAAGCTTGTATGGCTTGAACTTACCGCTCCTGTTTGGTGATATTTTTTTCTGACGAACTAATTATCAAAATTTGTTAAAATAACGGAAAGAGTTCAAGAAATTCTACACACAATTTTTAATTTGAATTTCTTAAAAAAATTTCCGTATGCAGTTGTTTAGCCTGCTAACCGCTGCTTAACAAAATAAAAGTTGGTATGGCTTGAAACTACCGCTCATTTTTGGTGATATTTTTTTCTGACGAACTAAATGTCAAATTTTGTTATAATAACGGAAAAAATTCCACCAATCTTACCCACAAGTTTTAATTTGAATTTCGAGAAAATGTTCCCGTATGCAGTTGTTAACCCTGCTAACCGCTGCTTATCAGAACTAAAATTTTGTATGGCTTGAAATTACCGCTCATTTTGGGTGATATCTTTTTCTGACGAACTAAATGTCAAATTTTGTTATAATAACGGAAAAAATTCCACCAATCTTACACACAATTTTTAATTTGAATTTCGAGAAAATGTTCCCGTATGCAGTTGTTTAGCCTGCTAACCCCTGCTTAACAATATTAAAATTTTGCATGGCTTGAAATTACCGCTCATTTTTGGTGATATTTTTTTCTGACGAACTAATTATCAAATTTTTTTAAAATAACGGAAAAAATTCCACAAATCTTACACAGAGTTTTTAATTTGAATTTCGAGAAAATCTTTCGGTATGCAGTTGTTAACCCTGCGAACCGCTGCTTATCAAAATTAAAATTTTGGGTGGCTTAAAATTACCGCTCATTTTTGGGGATATTTTTTCCTGACGAACCAAGTGTCAAAATTTGTCCAAAGGGCGGAAAAAATTCCACAAATCTTACACACAGTTTTTAATTTGAATTTCGAGAAAATTTTTCGGTATGCAGTTGTTAAGCCTGCTAACCGCTGCTAATCAAAAATAAAAGCTTGTATGGCTTGAACTTACCGCTCCTGTTTGGTGATATTTTTTTCTGACGAACTAATTATCAAAATTTGTTAAAATAACGGAAAGAGTTCAAGAAATTCTACACACAATTTTTAATTTGAATTTCTTAAAAAAATTTCCGTATGCAGTTGTTTAGCCTGCTAACCGCTGCTTAACAAAATAAAAGTTGGTATGGCTTGAAACTACCGCTCATTTTTGGTGATATTTTTTTCTGACGAACTAAATGTCAAATTTTGTTATAATAACGGAAAAAATTCCACCAATCTTACCCACAAGTTTTAATTTGAATTTCGAGAAAATGTTCCCGTATGCAGTTGTTAACCCTGCTAACCGCTGCTTATCAGAACTAAAATTTTGTATGGCTTGAAATTACCGCTCATTTTGGGTGATATCTTTTTCTGACGAACTAAATGTCAAATTTTGTTATAATAACGGAAAAAATTCCACCAATCTTACACACAATTTTTAATTTGAATTTCGAGAAAATGTTCCCGTATGCAGTTGTTTAGCCTGCTAACCCCTGCTTAACAATATTAAAATTTTGCATGGCTTGAAATTACCGCTCATTTTTGGTGATATTTTTTTCTGACGAACTAATTATCAAATTTTTTTAAAATAACGGAAAAAATTCCACAAATCTTACACAGAGTTTTTAATTTGAATTTCGAGAAAATCTTTCGGTATGCAGTTGTTAACCCTGCGAACCACTGCTTATCAAAATTAAAATTTTGAGTGGCTTAAAATTACCGCTCATTTTTGGGGATATTTTTTCCTGACGAACCAAGTGTCAAAATTTGTCCAAAGGGCGGAAAAAATTCCACAAATCTTACACACAGTTTTTAATTTGAATTTCGAGAAAATTTTTCGGTATGCAGTTGTTAAGCCTGCTAACCGCTGCTAATCAAAAATAAAAGCTTGTATGGCTTGAACTTACCGCTCCTGTTTGGTGATATTTTTTTCTGACGAACTAATTATCAAAATTTGTTAAAATAACGGAAAGAGTTCAAGAAATTCTACACACAATTTTTAATTTGAATTTCTTAAAAAAATTTCCGTATGCAGTTGTTTAGCCTGCTAACCGCTGCTTAACAAAATAAAAGTTGGTATGGCTTGAAACTACCGCTCATTTTTGGTGATATTTTTTTCTGACGAACTAAATGTCAAATTTTGTTATAATAACGGAAAAAATTCCACCAATCTTACCCACAAGTTTTAATTTGAATTTCGAGAAAATGTTCCCGTATGCAGTTGTTAACCCCGCTAACCGCTGCTTATCAGAACTAAAATTTTGTATGGCTTGAAATTACCGCTCATTTTGGGTGATATCTTTTTCTGACGAACTAAATGTCAAATTTTGCTAAAATAACGGAAAAAATTTCACCAATCTTACACACAATTTTTGATTTGAATTTCGCGAAAATGTTTCCGTATGCAGTTGTTAACCCTGCTAACCGCTGCTTAATACAATTAAAATTTTGTATGGCTTGAAATTACCGCTCATTTTTGGTGATATCTTTTTCTGACGAACTTAATGTCAAATTTTGCTAAAATAACGGAAAAATTTCCACCAATCTTACACAGAATGTTTGATTTGAATTTCGAGAAAATGTTTCGGTATGCAGTTGTTTAGCCTGCTAACCGCTGCTCAACAAAAATAAAGTTTTGTATGGCTTGAAATTACCGCTCATTTTTGGTGATATTTTTTCCTGACGAACCAAGTGTCAAAATTTGTTCAAAGGGCGGAAAAAATTCCACAAATCTTACACACAGTTTTTAATTTGAATTTCGAGAAAATGTTTCGGCATGCAGTTGTTAAGCCTGCTAACCGCTGTTAATTAATGATTTTAATCAAAAATAAAAGCTTGTATGGCTTGAACTTACCGCTCCTGTTTGGTGATATTTTTTTCTGACGAACTAATTATCAAAATTTGTTAAAATAACGGAAAGAGTTCAAGAAATCTTACACACAATTTTTAATTGAATTTCTGAAAAAAATTGCCGTATGCAGTTGTTTAGCCTGCTAACCGCTGCTTAACCAAATTAAAATTTTGTATGGCTTGAAAGTACCGCTCATTTTTGGTGATATTATTTTCTAACGAACTAAATGTCAAATTTTGTTATAATAACGGAAAAAATTCCAAAAATCTTACACACAATTTTTAATTTGAATTTCGAGAAAATGTTTCCGTATGCAGTTGTTTAGCCTGCTAACCGCTGTTAATCAAAAATAATATGATATCTTTTTCTGACGAACTAAATGTCAAATTTTGTTAAAATAACGGAAAAAATTTCACCAATCTTACACACAATTTTTAATTTGAATTTCGAGAAGAAATATCGGTACGCAGTTGTTTAGCCTGCTAACCGCTGCTTAACAAAATTAAAATTTTGCACCAAGTGTCAAAATTTGTTCAAAGGGCGGAAAAAATTCCACAAATCTTACACACAGTTTTTAATTTGAATTTCGAGAAAATGTTTCGGCATGCAGTTGTTAAGCCTGCTAACCGCTGCTTAATAAAATTAAAATTTTGTATGGCTTGAAATTACCGCTCATTTTTGGTGATATCTTTTTCTGACGAACTTAATGTCAAATTTTGCTAAAATAACGGAAAAATTTCCACCAATCTTACACAATATTTTTGATTAGAATTTCGCGAAAATGTTTCCGTATGCAGTTGTTTAGCCTGCTAACCGCTGCTTAACAAAATTAAAGTTTTGTATGGCTTGAAATTACCGCTCATTTTTGTTGATATTTTTTTTTGACGAACTAAATGTCAAATTTTGCTAAAATAACGGAAAAATTTCCTCCAACCTTACACAGAATGTTTGATTTGAATTTCGAGAAAATGTTTCGGTATGCAGTTGTTTAGCCTGCTAACCGCTGCTCAACAAAAATAAAGTTTTGTATGGCTTGAAATTACCGCTCATTTTTGGTGATATTTTTTCCTGACGAACCAAGTGTCAAAATTTGTTCAAAGGGCGGAAAAAATTCCACAAATCTTACACACAGTTTTTAATTTGAATTTCGAGAAAATGTTTCGGCATGCAGTTGTTAAGCCTGCTAACCGCTGTTAATTAATGATTTTAATCAAAAATAAAAGCTTGTATGGCTTGAACTTACCGCTCCTGTTTGGTGATATTTTTTTCTGACGAACTAATTATCAAAATTTGTTAAAATAACGGAAAGAGTTCAAGAAATCTTACACACAATTTTTAATTGAATTTCTTAAAAAAATTGCCGTATGCAGTTGTTTAGCCTGCTAGCCGCTGCTTAACCAAATTAAAATTTTGTATGGCTTGAAAGTACCGCTCATTTTTGGTGATATTATTTTCTAACGAACTAAATGTCAAATTTTGTTATAATAACGGAAAAAATTCCAAAAATCTTACACACAATTTTTAATTTGAATTTCGAGAAAATGTTTCCGTATGCAGTTGTTTAGCCTGCTAACCGCTGTTAATCAAAAATAATATGATATCTTTTTCTGACGAACTAAATGTCAAATTTTGTTAAAATAACGGAAAAAATTTCACCAATCTTACACACAATTTTTAATTTGAATTTCGAGAAGAAATATCGGTACGCAGTTGTTTAGCCTGCTAACCGCTGCTTAACAAAATTAAAATTTTGCACCAAGTGTCAAAATTTGTTCAAAGGGCGGAAAAAATTCCACAAATCTTACACACAGTTTTTAATTTGAATTTCGAGAAAATGTTTAGGCATGCAGTTGTTAAGCCTGCTAACCGCTGTTAGTTAATGATTTTAATCAAAAATAAAAGCTTGTATGGCTTGAACTTACCGCTCCTGTTTGGTGATATTTTTTTCTGACGAACTAATTATCAAAATTTGTTAAAATAACGGAAAGAGTTCAAGAAATCTTACACACAATTTTTAATTGAATTTCTGAAAAAAATTGCCGTATGCAGTTGTTTAGCCTGCTAACCGCTGCTTAACCAAATTAAAATTTTGTATGGCTTGAAAGTACCGCTCATTTTTGGTGATATTATTTTCTAACGAACTAAATGTCAAATTTTGTTATAATAACGGAAAAAATTCCAAAAATCTTACACACAATTTTTAATTTGAATTTCGAGAAAATGTTTCCGTATGCAGTTGTTTAGCCTGCTAACCGCTGTTAATCAAAAATAATATGATATCTTTTTCTGACGAACTAAATGTCAAATTTTGTTAAAATAACGGAAAAAATTTCACCAATCTTACACACAATTTTTAATTTGAATTTCGAGAAGAAATATCGGTACGCAGTTGTTTAGCCTGCTAACCGCTGCTTAACAAAATTAAAATTTTGCATGGCTTGAAATTACCGCTCATTTTTGGTGATATCTTTTTCTGACGAACTTAATGTCAAATTTTGCTAAAATAACGGAAAAATTTCCACCAATCTTACACACAATTTTTAATTTGAATTTCGAGAAAATGTTTCCGTATGCAGTTGTTTAGCCTGCTAACCGCTGTTAATCAAAAATAATATGATATCTTTTTCTGACGAACTAATTGTCAAATTTTTTTTAAATAACGTAAAAAATTCCACAAATCTTACACACAATTTTTAATTTGAATTTCGAGAAAATCTTTCGGTATGCAGTTGTTAAGCCTGCTAACCGCTGCTTATAAAAATTAAAATTTTGAGTGGCTTGAAATTACCGCTCATTTTTGGTGATACCTTTTTCTGACGAACTAAATGTCAAATTTTGTTAAAATAACGGAAGAAACTTCACCAATCTTACACACAATTTTTATTTTGAATTTCGAGAAAATGTTTTCGTATGCAGTTGTTTAGCCTGCTAACCGCTGCTTATCAAAATTAAAATTTTGTATGGCTTGAAATTACTGCTCATTTTTGGTGATATATTTTTCTGACGAACTAATTGTCAAATTTTTTTAAAATAACGGAAAAAATCTTATACACAATTTTTAATTTGAATTTCGAGAAAATCTTTCGGTATGCAGTTGTTAAGCCTGCTAACCGCTGCTTATAAAAATTAAAATTTTGAGTGGCTTGAAATTACCGCTCATTTTTGGTGATACCTTTTTCTGACGAACTAAATGTCAAATTTTGTTAAAATAACGGAAGAAATTTCACCAATCTTACACACAATTTTTATTTTGAATTTCGAGAAAATGTTTTCGTATGCAGTTGTTTAGCCTGCTAACCGCTGCTTATCAAAATTAAAATTTTTAGCGGCTTGAAATTACCGCTCATTTTTGGTGATATCTTATTCTGACGAACTAAATGTCAAATTTTGCTAAAATAACGGAAAAATTTCCACCAATCTTACACACAATTTTTGATTTGAATTTCGAGAAAATTTTTCGGTATGAAGTTGTTAAGCCTGCTAACTGCTACTTATCAAAATTAAAATTTTGAGTGGCTTGAAATTACCGCTCATTTTTGGTGATATTTTTTTCTGACGAACGAAATGTTAAGTTTTGTTAAAATAACGGAAAAAATCTTACACACAATTTTTAATTTGAATTTCGAGAAAATCTTTCGGTATGCAGTTGTTAAGCCTGCTAACTGCTGCTTATCAAAATTAAAATTTTGTATGGCTTGAAACTACCGCTCATTTTTGGTGATATTTTTTTCTGACGAACTAATTGTCAAATTTTGTCAAAATAACGAAAAAAATTCCACAAATCTTACACACAATTTTTAATTTGAGTTTCTGAAAATTTTTCGGTATGCAGTTGTTTAGCCTGCTAACCGCTGCTTAACAAAATTAAAATTTCGTATGGCTTGAAATTACCGCTCATTTTTGGTGATATTTTTTTCTGACGAACTAATTATCAAATTTTTTTTAAATAACGGAAAAAATTCCACAAATCTTACACAGAGTTTTTAATTTGAATTTCGAGAAAATCGTTCGGTATGCAGTTGTTAATCCTGCTAACCGCTGCTTATCAAAATTAAAATTTTGAGTGGCTTAAAATTACCGCTCATTTTTGGTGATATCTTTTTCTGACGAACTAAATGTCAAATTTTGCTAAAATAACGGAAAAAATTTCACCAATCTTACACACAATTTTTGATTAGAATTTCGCGAAAATGTTTCCGTATGCAGTTGTTTAGCCTGCTAACCGCTGCTTAACAAAATTAAAATTTTGTATGGCTTGAAAGTACTGCTCATTTTTGGTGATATTTTTTTCTCACGAACTAAATGTCAGATTTTGTTATAATAACGGAAAAAATTCCAACAATCTTACACACAATTTTTAATTTGAGTTTCGAGAAAATGCTCCCGTATGCAGTTGTTTAGCCTGCTAACCCCTGCTTAACAATATTAAAATTTTGCATGGCTTGAAATTACCGCTCATTTTTGGTGATATTTTTTTCTGACGAACTAATTATCAAATTTTTTTAAAATAACGGAAAAAATTCCACAAATCTTACACAGAGTTTTTAATTTGAATTTCGAGAAAATCTTTCGGTATGCAGTTGTTAACCCTGCGAACCGCTGCTTATCAAAATTAAAATTTTGAGTGGCTTAAAATTACCGCTCATTTTTGGGGATATTTTTTCCTGACGAACCAAGTGTCAAAATTTGTCCAAAGGGCGGAAAAAATTCCACAAATCTTACACACAGTTTTTAATTTGAATTTCGAGAAAATTTTTCGGTATGCAGTTGTTAAGCCTGCTAACCGCTGCTAATCAAAAATAAAAGCTTGTATGGCTTGAACTTACCGCTCCTGTTTGGTGATATTTTTTTCTGACGAACTAATTATCAAAATTTGTTAAAATAACGGAAAGAGTTCAAGAAATTCTACACACAATTTTTAATTTGAATTTCTTAAAAAAATTGCCGTATGCAGTTGTTTAGCCTGCTAACCGCTGCGTAACAAAATTAAAATTTTGTATGGCTTGAAATTAGCGCTCATTTTTGGTGATATCTTTTTCTGACGAACCAAGTGTCAAAATTTGTTCAAAGGGCGGAAAAAATTCCACCAATCTTACACACAATGTTTGATTTGAATTTCGAGAAAATGTTTCGGTATGCATTTGTTTAGCCTGCTAACCGCTGCTCAACAAAAATAAAGTTTTGTATGGCTTGAAATTACCGCTCATTTTTGGTGATATTTTTTCCTGACGAACCAAGTGTCAAAATTTGTTCAAAGGGCGGAAAAAATTCCACAAATCTTACACACAGTTTTTAATTTGAATTTCGAGAAAATGTTTCGGCATGCAGTTGTTAAGCCTGCTAACCGCTGTTAATTAATGATTTTAATCAAAAATAAAAGCTTGTATGGCTTGAACTTACCGCTCCTGTTTGGTGATATTTTTTTCTGACGAACTAATTATCAAAATTTGTTAAAATAACGGAAAGAGTTCAAGAAATCTTACACACAATTTTTAATTGAATTTCTGAAAAAAATTGCCGTATGCAGTTGTTTAGCCTGCTAACCGCTGCTTAACCAAATTAAAATTTTGTATGGCTTGAAAGTACCGCTCATTTTTGGTGATATTATTTTCTAACGAACTAAATGTCAAATTTTGTTATAATAACGGAAAAAATTCCAAAAATCTTACACACAATTTTTAATTTGAATTTCGAGAAAATGTTTCCGTATGCAGTTGTTTAGCCTGCTAACCGCTGTTAATCAAAAATAATATGATATCTTTTTCTGACGAACTAAATGTCAAATTTTGTTAAAATAACGGAAAAAATTTCACCAATCTTACACACAATTTTTAATTTGAATTTCGAGAAGAAATATCGGTACGCAGTTGTTTAGCCTGCTAACCGCTGCTTAACAAAATTAAAATTTTGCACCAAGTGTCAAAATTTGTTCAAAGGGCGGAAAAAATTCCACAAATCTTACACACAGTTTTTAATTTGAATTTCGAGAAAATGTTTCGGCATGCAGTTGTTAAGCCTGCTAACCGCTGTTAATTAATGATTTTAATCAAAAATAAAAGCTTGTATGGCTTGAACTTACCGCTCCTGTTTGGTGATATTTTTTTCTGACGAACTAATTATCAAAATTTGTTAAAATAACGGAAAGAGTTCAAGAAATCTTACACACAATTTTTAATTGAATTTCTGAAAAAAATTGCCGTATGCAGTTGTTTAGCCTGCTAACCGCTGCTTAACCAAATTAAAATTTTGTATGGCTTGAAAGTACCGCTCATTTTTGGTGATATTATTTTCTAACGAACTAAATGTCAAATTTTGTTATAATAACGGAAAAAATTCCAAAAATCTTACACACAATTTTTAATTTGAATTTCGAGAAAATGTTTCCGTATGCAGTTGTTTAGCCTGCTAACCGCTGTTAATCAAAAATAATATGATATCTTTTTCTGACGAACTAAATGTCAAATTTTGTTAAAATAACGGAAAAAATCTTACACACAATTTTTAATTTGAATTTCGAGAATATCTTTCGGTATGCAGTTGTTTAGCCTGCTAACCGCTGCGTAACAAAATTAAAATTTTGTATGGCTTGAAATTAGCGCTCATTTTTGGTGATATCTTTTTCTGACGAACTTAATGTCAAATTTTGCTAAAATAACGGAAAAATTTCCACCAATCTTACACACAATTTTTAATTTGAATTTCGAGAAAATGTTTCCGTATGCAGTTGTTTAGCCTGCTAACCGCTGCTTATCAAAATTAAAATTTTGTATGGCTTGAAATTACTGCTCATTTTTGGTGATATTTTTTTCTGACGAACCAAGTGTCAAAATTTGCTAAAATAACGGAAAAAATCTTACACACAATTTTTAATTTGAATTTCGAAAAATCTTTCGGTATGCAGTTGTTTAGCCTGCTAACCGCTGCTTATCAAAATTGAAATTTTGTATGGCTTGAAATTAGCGCTCATTTTTGGTGATATCTTTTTCTGACGAACTAAATGTCAAATTTTGTTAAAATAACGGAAAAAATCTTACACACAATTTTTAATTTGAATTTCGAGAATATCTTTCGGTATGCAGTTGTTTAGCCTGCTAACCGCTGCGTAACAAAATTAAAATTTTGTATGGCTTGAAATTAGCGCTCATTTTTGGTGATATCTTTTTCTGACGAACTTAATGTCAAATTTTGCTAAAATAACGGAAAAATTTCACCAATCTTACACACAATTTTTAATTTGAATTTCGAGAAGAAATATCGGTACGCAGTTGTTTAGCCTGCTAACCGCTGCTTAACAAAATTAAAATTTTGCATGGCTTGAAATTACCGCTCATTTTTGGTGATATCTTTTTCTGACGAACTTAATGTCAAATTTTGCTAAAATAACGGAAAAATTTCCACCAATCTTACACACAATTTTTAATTTGAATTTCGAGAAAATGTTTCCGTATGCAGTTGTTTAGCCTGCTAACCGCTGCTTATCAAAATTAAAATTTTGTATGGCTTGAAATTACTGCTCATTTTTGGTGATATTTTTTTCTGACGAACCAAGTGTCAAAATTTGCTAAAATAACGGAAAAAATCTTACACACAATTTTTAATTTGAATTTCGAAAAATCTTTCGGTATGCAGTTGTTTAGCCTGCTAACCGCTGCTTATCAAAATTGAAATTTTGTATGGCTTGAAATTAGCGCTCATTTTTGGTGATATCTTTTTCTGACGAACTAAATGTCAAATTTTGTTATAATAACGGAAAAAATTCCACCAATCTTACACACAATTTTTAATTTGAATTTCGAGAAAATCTTTCGGTATGCAGTTGTTAAGCCTGCTAACCGCTGCTTATAAAAATTAAAATTTTGAGTGGCTTTAAATTACCGCTCATTTTTGGTGATATCTTTTTCTGACGAACTAAATGTCAAATTTTGTTAAAATAACGGAAGAAATTTCACCAATCTTACACACAATTTTTATTTTGAATTTCGAGAAAATGTTTCCGTATGCAGTTGTTTAGCCTGCTAACCGCTGCTTATCAAAATTAAAATTTTGTATGGCTTGAAATTACTGCTCATTTTTGGTGATATTTTTTTCTGACGAACCAAGTGTCAAAATTTGTTAAAATAACGGAAAAAATCTTACACACAATTTTTAATTTGAATTTCGAGAATATCTTTCGGTATGCAGTTGTTTAGCCTGCTAACCGCTGCGTAACAAAATTAAAATTTTGTATGGCTTGAAATTAGCGCTCATTTTTGGTGATATCTTTTTCTGACGAACTAAATGTCAAATTTTGTTAAAATAACGGAAGAAATTTCACCAATCTTACGCACAATTTTTATTTTGAACTTCGAGAAAATGTTTCCGTATGCAGTTGTTTAGCCTGCTAACCGTTGCTTATCAAAATTAAAATTTTGTATGGCTTGAAATTACCGCTCATTTTTGGTGATATTTTTTTCTGACGAACCAAGTGTCAAAATTTGCTAAAATAACGGAAAAAATCTTACACACAATTTTTAATTTGAATTTCGAGAAAATCTTTCGGTATGCAGTTGTTTAGCCTGCTAACCGCTGTTAATCAAAAATAAAAGCTTGTATGGCTTGAAAGTACCGGTCATTTTTGGTGATATTTTTTTCTGACGAACTAAATGTCAAATTTTGTTATAATAACGGAAAAAAATCCACCAATCTTACACACAATTTTTAATTTGAATTTCGAGAAAATTTTTCGGTATGCAGTTGTTAAGCCTGCTAACCGCTGTTAATCAAAAATAAAAGCTTGTATGGCTTGAACTTACCGCTCCTGTTTGGTGATATTTTTTTCCTACGAACTAATTATCAAAATTTGTTAAAATAACGGAAAGAGTTCAAGAAATTCTACACACAATTTTTAATTTGAATTTCTTAAAAAAATTGCCGTATGCAGTTGTTTAGCACGCTAACCGCTGCTTATAAAAATTAAAACTTTGAGTGGCTTGAAAGTACAGCTCATTTTTGGTGATATTTTTTTCTGACGAACTAATTGTCAAATTTTTTTAAAATAACGGAAAAAATTCCACAAATCTTACACACAGTTTTTAATTTGAATTTCGAGAAAATCTTTCGGTATGCAGTTGTTAAGCCTGCTAACCGCTGCTTATAAAAATTAAAATTTTGAGTGGCTTGAAATTACCGCTCATTTTTGGTGATATCTTTTTCTGACGAACTAAATGTCAAATTTTGTTAAAATAACGGAAGAAATTTCACCAATCTTACACACAATTTTTATTTTGAATTTCGAGAAAATGTTTCCGTATGCAGTTGTTTAGCCTGCTAACCGCTGCTTATCAAAATTAAAATTTTGTATGGCTTGAAATTACTGCTCATTTTTGGTGATATTTTTTTCTGACGAACCAAGTGTCAAAATTTGCTAAAATAACGGAAAAAATCTTACACACAATTTTTAATTTGAATTTCGAAAAATCTTTCGGTATGCAGTTGTTTAGCCTGCTAACCGCTGCTTATAAAAATTAAAATTTTGTATGGCTTGAAATTACGGCTCATTTTTGGTGATATCTTTTTCTGACGAACTAAATGTCAAATTTTGTTAAAATAACGGAAGAAATTTCACCAATCTTACACACAATTTTTAATTTGAATTTCGAGAAAACGTTTCCGTATGCAGTTGTTTAGCCTGCTAACCGCTGCTTATCAAAATTAAAATTTTGTATGGCTTGAAATGACTGCTCATTTTTGGTGATATTTTTTTCTGACGAAGCAAGTGTCAAAATTTGCTAAAATAACGGAAAAAATCTTACACACAATTTTTAACTTGAAATTCGAAAAATCTTTCGGTATGCAGTTGTTTAGCCTGGTAACCGCTGTTAATCAAAAATAAAAGCTTGTACGGCTTGAAATTACTGCTCATTTTTGGTGATATTTTTTTCTGACGAACCAAGTGTCAAAATTTGTTAAAATAACGGAAAAAATCTTACACACAATTTTTAATTTGAATTTCGAGAATATCTTTCGGTATGCAGTTGTTTAGCCTGCTAACCGCTGCGTAACAAAATTAAAATTTTGTATGGCTTGAAATTAGCGCTCATTTTTGGTGATATCTTTTTCTGACGAACTAAATGTCAAATTTTGTTAAAATAACGGAAGAAATTTCACCAATCTTACACACAATTTTTATTTTGAACTTCGAGAAAATGTTTCCGTATGCAGTTGTTTAGCCTGCTAACCGCTGCTTATCAAAATTAAAATTTTGTATGGCTTGAAACTACTGCTCATTTTTGGTGATATTTTTTTCTGACGAACCAAGTGTCAAAATTTGCTATAATAACGGAAAAAATCTTACACACCATTTTTAATTTGAATTTCGAAAGAGCTTTCGGTATGCAGTTCTTTAGCCTGCTAACCGCTGTTAATCAAAAATAAAAGCTTGTATGGCTTGAAAGTACCGCTCATTTTTGGTGAAATTTTTTTTCAAACGAACTAAATGTCAAATTTTGTTATAATAACGGAAAAAATTCCACCAATCTTGCACACAATTTTTAATTTGAATTTCGAGAAAATTTTTCGGTATGCAGTTGTTAAGCCTGCTAACCGCTGTTAATCAAAAATAAAAGCTTGTATGGCTTGAACTTACCGCTCCTGTTTGGTGATATTTTTTTCCTACGAACTAATTATCAAAATTTGTTAAAATAACGGAAAGAGTTCAAGAAATTCTACACACAATTTTTAATTTGAATTTCTTAAAAAAATTGCCGTATGCAGTTGTTTAGCACGCTAACCGCTGCTTATAAAAATTAAAACTTTGAGTGGCTTGAAATTACAGCTCATTTTTGGTGATATTTTTTTCTGACGAACTAATTGTCAAATTTTTTTAAAATAACGAAAAAAATTCCACAAATCTTACACACAGTTTTTAATTTGAATTTCGAGAAAATCTTTCGGTATGCAGTTGTTAAGCCTGCTAACTGCTGCTTATAAAAATTAAAATTTTGAGTGGCTTGAAATTACCGCTCATTTTTGGTGATATCTTTTTCTGACGAACTAAATGTCAAATTTTGTTAAAATAACGGAAGAAATTTCACCAATCTTACACACAATGTTTATTTTGAACTTCGAGAAAATGTTTCCGTATGCAGTTGTTTAGCCTGCTAACCGCTGCTTATCAAAATTAAAATTTTGTATGGCTTGAAATTACTGCTCATTTTTGGTGATATTTTTTTCTGACGAACCAAGTGTCAAAATTTGCTAAAATAACGGAAAAAATCTTACACACAATTTTTAATTTGAATTTCGAAAAATCTTTCGGTATGCAGTTGTTTAGCCTGCTAACCGCTGCTTATAAAAATTAAAATTTTGTATGGCTTGAAATTACGGCTCATTTTTGGTGATATCTTTTTCTGACGAACTAAATGTCAAATTTTGTTAAAATAACGGAAGAAATTTCACCAATCTTACACACAATTTTTATTTTGAATTTCGAGAAAATGTTTCCGTATGCAGTTGTTTAGCCTGCTAACCGCTGCTTATCAAAATTAAAATTTTGTATGGCTTGAAATTACTGCTCATTTTTGGTGATATTTTTTTCTGACGAAGCAAGTGTCAAAATTTGCTAAAATAACGGAAAAAATCGTACACACAATTTTTAACTTGAAATTTGAAAAATCTTTCGGTATGCAGTTGTTTAGCCTGCTAACCGCTGTTAATCAAAAATAAAAGCTTGTACGGCTTGAAATTACTGCTCATTTTTGGTGATATTTTTTTCTGACGAACCAAGTGTCAAAATTTGTTAAAATAACGGAAAAAATCTTACACACAATTTTTAATTTGAGTTTCGAGAATATCTTTCGGTATGCAGTTGTTTAGCCTGCTAACCGCTGCGTAACAAAATTAAAATTTTGTATGGCTTGAAATTAGCGCTCATTTTTGGTGATATCTTTTTCTGACGAACTAAATGTCAAATTTTGTTAAAATAACGGAAGAAATTTCACCAATCTTACACACAATTTTTATTTTGAACTTCGAGAAAATGTTTCCGTATGCAGTTGTTTAGCCTGCTAACCGCTGCTTATCAAAATTAAAATTTTGTATGGCTTGAAATTACTGCTCATTTTTGGTGATATTTTTTTCTGACGAACCAAGTGTCAAAATTTGCTATAATAACGGAAAAAATCTTACACACAATTTTTAATTTGAATTTCGAAAGAGCTTTCGGTATGCAGTACTTTAGCCTGCTAACCGCTGTTAATCAAAAATAAAAGCTTGTATGGCTTGAAAGTACCGCTCATTTTTGGTGAAATTTTTTTTCAAACGAACTAAATGTCAAATTTTGTTATAATAACGGAAAAAATTCCACCAATCTTGCACACAATTTTTAATTTGAATTTCGAGAAAATTTTTCGGTATGCAGTTGTTAAGCCTGCTAACCGCTGTTAATCAAAAATAAAAGCTTGTATGGCTTGAACTTACCGCTCCTGTTTGGTGATATTTTTTTCTGACGAACTAATTATCAAAATTTGTTAAAATAACGGAAAGAGTTCAAGAAATTCTACACACAATTTTTAATTTGAATTTCTTAAAAAAATTGCCGTATGCAGTTGTTTAGCACGCTAACCGCTGCTTATAAAAATTAAAACGTTGAGTGGCTTGAAATTATAGCTCATTTTTGGTGATATTTTTTTCTGACGAACTAATTGTCAAATTTTTTTAAAATAACGGAAAAAATTCCACAAATCTTACACACAGTTTTCAATTTGAATTTCGAGAAAATCTTTCGGTATGCAGTTGTTAAGCCTGCTAACCGCTGCTTATAAAAATTAAAATTTTGAGTGGCTTGAAATTACCGCTCATTTTTGGTGATATCTTTTTCTGACGAACTAAATGTCAAATTTTGTTAAAATAACGGAAGAAATTTCACCAATCTTACACACAATTTTTATTTTGAATTTCGAGAAAATGTTTCCGTATGCAGTTGTTTAGCCTGCTAACCGCTGCTTATCAAAATTAAAATTTTGTATGGCTTGAAATTACTGCTCATTTTTGGTGATATTTTTTTCTGACGAACCAAGTGTCAAAATTTGCTAAAATAACGGAAAAAATCTTACACACAATTTTTAATTTGAATTTCGAGAAAATCTTTCGGTATGCAGTTGTTTAGCCTGCTAACCGCTGTTAATCAAAAATAAAAGCTTGTATGGCTTGAAAGTACCGGTCATTTTTGGTGATATTTTTTTCTGACGAACTAAATGTCAAATTTTGTTATAATAACGGAAAAAAATCCACCAATGTTACACACAATTTTTAATTTGAATTTCGAGAAAATTTTTCGGTATGCAGTTGTTAAGCCTGCTAACCGCTGTTAATCAAAAATAAAAGCTTGTATGGCTTGAACTTACCGCTCCTGTTTGGTGATATTTTTTTCCTACGAACTAATTATCAAAATTTGTTAAAATAACGGAAAGAGTTCAAGAAATTCTACACACAATTTTTAATTTGAATTTCTTAAAAAAATTGCCGTATGCAGTTGTTTAGCACGCTAACCTCTGCTTATAAAAATTAAAACTTTGAGTGGCTTGAAATTACAGCTCATTTTTGGTGATATTTTTTTCTGACGAACTAATTGTCAAATTTTTTTAAAATAACGGAAAAAATTCCACAAATCTTACACACAGTTTTTAATTTGAATTTCGAGAAAATCTTTCGGTATGCAGTTGTTAAGCCTGCTAACCGCTGCTTATAAAAATTAAAATTTTGAGTGGCTTGAAATTACCGCTCATTTTTCGTGATATCTTTTTCTGACGAACTAAATGTCAAATTTTGTTAAAATAACGGAAGAAATTTCACCAATCTTACACACAATTTTTATTTTGAATTTCGAGAAAATGTTTCCGTATGCAGTTGTTTAGCCTGCTAACCGCTGTTAATCAAAAATAAAAGCTTGTATGGCTTGAACTTACCGCTCCTGTTTGGTGATATATTTTTCTGACGAACTAATTATCAAAATTTGTTAAAATAACGGGAAGAGTTCAAGAAATTCTACGCAGAATTTTTAATTTGAATTTCTTAAAAAAATTGCCGTATGCAGTTGTTTAGCATGCCAACCGCTGCTTAACAAAATGAAAATTTTGTATGGCTTGAAATTATCGCTAATTTTTGGTGATATTTTTTTCTGACGAACTAAGTATCAAAATTTGTTAAAATAACGGAAAAAGTTCCACAAATCTTACACACAATTTTTAATTTGAGTTTCTTAAAAAAAATGCCGTATGCAGTTGTTTAGCCTGCTAACTGCTGCTTAACAAAATTAAAATTTTGTATGGCTTGAAATTACCGCTCATTTTTGGTGATATTTTTTTCTGACGAACTAATTGTCAAATTTTGTTAAAATAACGGAAGAAATTTCACCAATCTTACACACAATTTTTATTTTGAATTTCGAGAAAACGTTTCCGTATGCAGTTGTTTAGCCTGCTAACCGCTGCTTATCAAAATTAAAATTTTGTATGGCTTGAAATTACTGCTCATTTTTGGTGATATTTTTTTCTGACGAAGCAAGTGTCAAAATTTGCTAAAATAACGGAAAAAATCTTACACACAATTTTTAACTTGAAATTCGAAAAATCTTTCGGTATGCAGTTGTTTAGCCTGCTAACCGCTGTTAATCAAAAATAAAAGCTTGTACGGCTTGAAATTACTGCTCATTTTTGGTGATATTTTTTTCTGACGAACCAAGTGTCAAAATTTGTTAAAATAACGGAAAAAATCTTACACACAATTTTTAATTTGAATTTCGAGAATATCTTTCGGTATGCAGTTGTTTAGCCTGCTAACCGCTGCGTAACAAAATTAAAATTTTGTATGGCTTGAAATTAGCGCTCATTTTTGGTGATATCTTTTTCTGACGAACTAAATGTCAAATTTTGTTAAAATAACGGAAGAAATTTCACCAATCTTACACACAATTTTTATTTTGAACTTCGAGAAAATGTTTCCGTATGCAGTTGTTTAGCCTGCTAACCGCTGCTTATCAAAATTAAAATTTTGTATGGCTTGAAACTACTGCTCATTTTTGGTGATATTTTTTTCTGACGAACCAAGTGTCAAAATTTGCTATAATAACGGAAAAAATCTTACACACCATTTTTAATTTGAATTTCGAAAGAGCTTTCGGTATGCAGATCTTTAGCCTGCTAACCGCTGTTAATCAAAAATAAAAGCTTGTATGGCTTGAAAGTACCGCTCATTTTTGGTGAAATTTTTTTCAAACGAACTAAATGTCAAATTTTGTTATAATAACGGAAAAAATTCCACCAATCTTGCACACAATTTTTAATTTGAATTTCGAGAAAATTTTTCGGTATGCAGTTGTTAAGCCTGCTAACCGCTGTTAATCAAAAATAAAAGCTTGTATGGCTTGAACTTACCGCTCCTGTTTGGTGATATTTTTTTCCTACGAACTAATTATCAAAATTTGTTAAAATAACGGAAAGAGTTCAAGAAATTCTACACACAATTTTTAATTTGAATTTCTTAAAAAAATTGCCGTATGCAGTTGTTTAGCACGCTAACCGCTGCTTATAAAAATTAAAACTTTGAGTGGCTTGAAATTACAGCTCATTTTTGGTGATATTTTTTTCTGACGAACTAATTGTCAAATTTTTTTTTAAAATAACGAAAAAAATTCCACAAATCTTACACACAGTTTTTAATTTGAATTTCGAGAAAATCTTTCGGTATGCAGTTGTTTAAGCCTGCTAACCGCTGCTTATAAAAATTAAAATTTTGAGTGGCTTGAAATTACCGCTCATTTTTGGTGATATCTTTTTCTGACGAACTAAATGTCAAATTTTGTTAAAATAACGGAAGAAATTTCACCAATCTTACACACAATTTTTATTTTGAACTTCGAGAAAATGTTTCCGTATGCAGTTGTTTAGCCTGCTAACCGCTGCTTATCAAAATTAAAATTTTGTATGGCTTGAAATTACTGCTCATTTTTGGTGATATTTTTTTCTGACGAACCAAGTGTCAAAATTTGCTAAAATAACGGAAAAAATCTTACACACAATTTTTAATTTGAATTTCGAAAAATCTTTCGGTATGCAGTTGTTTAGCCTGCTAACCGCTGCTTATAAAAATTAAAATTTTGTATGGCTTGAAATTACGGCTCATTTTTGGTGATATCTTTTTCTGACGAACTAAATGTCAAATTTTGTTTAAAATAACGGAAGAAATTTCACCAATCTTACACACAATTTTTTATTTTGAATTTCGAGAAAATGTTTCCGTATGCAGTTGTTTAGCCTGCTAACCGCTGCTTATCAAAATTAAAATTTTGTATGGCTTGAAATTACTGCTCATTTTTGGTGATATTTTTTTCTGACGAAGCAAGTGTCAAAATTTGCTAAAATAACGGAAAAAAATCTTACACACAATTTTTAAACTTGAAATTTGAAAAATCTTTCGGTATGCAGTTGTTTAGCCTGCTAACCGCTGTTAATCAAAAATAAAAGCTTGTACGGCTTGAAATTACTGCTCATTTTTGGTGATATTTTTTTCTGACGAACCAAGTGTCAAAATTTGTTAAAATAACGGAAAAAAATCTTACACACAATTTTTAATTTGAATTTCGAGAATATCTTTCGGTATGCAGTTGTTTAGCCTGCTAACCGCTGCGTAACAAAATTAAAATTTTGTATGGCTTGAAATTAGCGCTCATTTTTGGTGATATTTTTTCTGACGAACTAAATGTCAAATTTTGTTAAAATAACGAAAGAAATTTCACCAATCTTACACACAATTTTTATTTTGAACTTCGAGAAAATGTTTCCGTATGCAGTTGTTTAGCCTGCTAACCGCTGCTTATCAAAATTAAAATTTTGTATGGCTTGAAATTACTGCTCATTTTTGGTGATATTTTTTTCTGACGAACCAAGTGTCAAAATTTGCTATAATAACGGAAAAAATCTTACACACAATTTTTAATTTGAATTTCGAAAGAGCTTTCGGTATGCAGTTCTTTAGCCTGCTAACCGCTGTTAATCAAAAATAAAAGCTTGTATGGCTTGAAAGTACCGCTCATTTTTGGTGAAATTTTTTTTCAAACGAACTAAATGTCAAATTTTGTTATAATAACGGAAAAAATTCCACCAATCTTGCACACAATTTTTAATTTGAATTTCGAGAAAATTTTTCGGTATGCAGTTGTTAAGCCTGCTAACCGCTGTTAATCAAAAATAAAAGCTTGTATGGCTTGAACTTACCGCTCCTGTTTGGTGATATTTTTTTCTGACGAACTAATTATCAAAATTTGTTAAAATAACGGAAAGAGTTCAAGAAATTCTACACACAATTTTTAATTTGAATTTCTTAAAAAAATTGCCGTATGCAGTTGTTTAGCACGCTAACCGCTGCTTATAAAAATTAAAACTTTGAGTGGCTTGAAATTACAGCTCATTTTTGGTGATATTTTTTTCTGACGAACTAATTGTCAAATTTTTTTAAAATAACGAAAAAAATTCCACAAATCTTACACACAGTTTTTAATTTGAATTTCGAGAAAATCTTTCGGTATGCAGTTGTTAAGCCTGCTAACCGCTGCTTATAAAAATTAAAATTTTGAGTGGCTTGAAATTACCGCTCATTTTTGGTGATATCTTTTTCTGACGAACTAAATGTCAAATTTTGTTAAAATAACGGAAGAAATTTCACCAATCTTACACACAATTTTTATTTTGAACTTCGAGAAAATGTTTCCGTATGCAGTTGTTTAGCCTGCTAACCGCTGCTTATCAAAATTAAAATTTTGTATGGCTTGAAATTACTGCTCATTTTTGGTGATATTTTTTTCTGACGAACCAAGTGTCAAAATTTGCTAAAATAACGGAAAAAATCTTACACACAATTTTTAATTTGAATTTCGAAAAATCTTTCGGTATGCAGTTGTTTAGCCTGCTAACCGCTGCTTATAAAAATTAAAATTTTGTATGGCTTGAAATTACGGCTCATTTTTGGTGATATCTTTTTCTGACGAACTAAATGTCAAATTTTGTTAAAATAACGGAAGAAATTTCACCAATCTTACACACAATTTTTATTTTGAATTTCGAGAAAATGTTTCCGTATGCAGTTGTTTAGCCTGCTAACCGCTGCTTATCAAAATTAAAATTTTGTATGGCTTGAAATTACTGCTCATTTTTGGTGATATTTTTTTCTGACGAAGCAAGTGTCAAAATTTGCTAAAATAACGGAAAAAATCTTACACACAATTTTTAACTTGAAATTTGAAAAATCTTTCGGTATGCAGTTGTTTAGCCTGCTAACCGCTGTTAATCAAAAATAAAAGCTTGTACGGCTTGAAATTACTGCTCATTTTTGGTGATATTTTTTTCTGACGAACCAAGTGTCAAAATTTGTTAAAATAACGGAAAAAATCTTACACACAATTTTTAATTTGAATTTCGAGAATATCTTTCGGTATGCAGTTGTTTAGCCTGCTAACCGCTGCGTAACAAAATTAAAATTTTGTATGGCTTGAAATTAGCGCTCATTTTTGGTGATATTTTTTCTGACGAACTAAATGTCAAATTTTGTTAAAATAACGAAAGAAATTTCACCAATCTTACACACAATTTTTATTTTGAACTTCGAGAAAATGTTTCCGTATGCAGTTGTTTAGCCTGCTAACCGCTGCTTATCAAAATTAAAATTTTGTATGGCTTGAAATTACTGCTCATTTTTGGTGATATTTTTTTCTGACGAACCAAGTGTCAAAATTTGCTATAATAACGGAAAAAATCTTACACACAATTTTTAATTTGAATTTCGAAAGAGCTTTCGGTATGCAGTTCTTTAGCCTGCTAACCGCTGTTAATCAAAAATAAAAGCTTGTATGGCTTGAAAGTACCGCTCATTTTTGGTGAAATTTTTTTTCAAACGAACTAAATGTCAAATTTTGTTATAATAACGGAAAAAATTCCACCAATCTTGCACACAATTTTTAATTTGAATTTCGAGAAAATTTTTCGGTATGCAGTTGTTAAGCCTGCTAACCGCTGTTAATCAAAAATAAAAGCTTGTATGGCTTGAACTTACCGCTCCTGTTTGGTGATATTTTTTTCTGACGAACTAATTATCAAAATTTGTTAAAATAACGGAAAGAGTTCAAGAAATTCTACACACAATTTTTAATTTGAATTTCTTAAAAAAATTGCCGTATGCAGTTGTTTAGCACGCTAACCGCTGCTTATAAAAATTAAAACGTTGAGTGGCTTGAAATTATAGCTCATTTTTGGTGATATTTTTTTCTGACGAACTAATTGTCAAATTTTTTTAAAATAACGGAAAAAATTCCACAAATCTTACACACAGTTTTCAATTTGAATTTCGAGAAAATCTTTCGGTATGCAGTTGTTAAGCCTGCTAACCGCTGCTTATAAAAATTAAAATTTTGAGTGGCTTGAAATTACCGCTCATTTTTGGTGATATCTTTTTCTGACGAACTAAATGTCAAATTTTGTTAAAATAACGGAAGAAATTTCACCAATCTTACACACAATTTTTATTTTGAATTTCGAGAAAATGTTTCCGTATGCAGTTGTTTAGCCTGCTAACCGCTGCTTATCAAAATTAAAATTTTGTATGGCTTGAAATTACTGCTCATTTTTGGTGATATTTTTTTCTGACGAACCAAGTGTCAAAATTTGCTAAAATAACGGAAAAAATCTTACACACAATTTTTAATTTGAATTTCGAGAAAATCTTTCGGTATGCAGTTGTTTAGCCTGCTAACCGCTGTTAATCAAAAATAAAAGCTTGTATGGCTTGAAAGTACCGGTCATTTTTGGTGATATTTTTTTCTGACGAACTAAATGTCAAATTTTGTTATAATAACGGAAAAAAATCCACCAATCTTACACACAATTTTTAATTTGAATTTCGAGAAAATTTTTCGGTATGCAGTTGTTAAGCCTGCTAACCGCTGTTAATCAAAAATAAAAGCTTGTATGGCTTGAACTTACCGCTCCTGTTTGGTGATATTTTTTTCCTACGAACTAATTATCAAAATTTGTTAAAATAACGGAAAGAGTTCAAGAAATTCTACACACAATTTTTAATTTGAATTTCTTAAAAAAATTGCCGTATGCAGTTGTTTAGCACGCTAACCTCTGCTTATAAAAATTAAAACTTTGAGTGGCTTGAAATTACAGCTCATTTTTGGTGATATTTTTTTCTGACGAACTAATTGTCAAATTTTTTTAAAATAACGGAAAAAATTCCACAAATCTTACACACAGTTTTTAATTTGAATTTCGAGAAAATCTTTCGGTATGCAGTTGTTAAGCCTGCTAACCGCTGCTTATAAAAATTAAAATTTTGAGTGGCTTGAAATTACCGCTCATTTTTGGTGATATCTTTTTCTGACGAACTAAATGTCAAATTTTGTTAAAATAACGGAAGAAATTTCACCAATCTTACACACAATTTTTATTTTGAATTTCGAGAAAATGTTTCCGTATGCAGTTGTTTAGCCTGCTAACCGCTGTTAATCAAAAATAAAAGCTTGTATGGCTTGAACTTACCGCTCCTGTTTGGTGATATTTTTTTCTGACGAACTAATTATCAAAATTTGTTAAAATAACGGAAAGAGTTCAAGAAATTCTACGCACAATTTTTAATTTGAATTTCTTAAAAAAATTGCCGTATGCAGTTGTTTAGCATGCCAACCGCTGCTTAACAAAATGAAAATTTTGTATGGCTTGAAATTATCGCTAATTTTTGGTGATATTTTTTTCTGACGAACTAAGTATCAAAATTTGTTAAAATAACGGAAAAAGTTCCACAAATCTTACACACAATTTTTAATTTGAGTTTCTTAAAAAAAATGCCGTATGCAGTTGTTTAGCCTGCTAACTGCTGCTTAACAAAATTAAAATTTTGTATGGCTTGAAATTACCGCTCATTTTTGGTGATATTTTTTTCTGACAAACCAAGTGTCAAAATTTGTTAAAATAACGGAAAAAATCTTACACACAATTTTTAATTTGAATTTTGAAAAAAACTTTCGGTATGCAGTTGTTCAGCCTGCTAACCGCTGCTTAACAAAATTAAAATTTTGTATGGCTTGAAATTACCGCTCATTTTTGGTGATATTTTTTTCTGACGAACTAAATGTCAAATTTTGCTAAAATAACGGAAAAATTTCCACCAATCTTACACACAATTTTTGATTTGAGTTTCGAAAAAATTTTTCGGTATGCAGTTGTTTAGCCTGCTAACCGTTGCTTATCAAAATTAAAATTTTGTATGGCTTGAAATTACCGCTCATTTTTGGTGATATTTTTTTCTGACGAACGAAATGTCAAATTTTGTTATAATAACGGAAAAAATTCCACCAATCTTACACACAATTTTTATTTTGAACTTCGAGAAAATGTTTCCGTATGCAGTTGTTTAGCCTGCTAACCGCTGCTTATCAAAATTAAAATTTTGTATGGCTTGAAATTACTGCTCATTTTTGGTGATATTTTTTTCTGACGAACCAAGTGTCAAAATTTGCTATAATAACGGAAAAAATCTTACACACAATTTTTAATTTGAATTTCGAAAGAGCTTTCGGTATGCAGTTCTTTAGCCTGCTAACCGCTGTTAATCAAAAATAAAAGCTTGTATGGCTTGAAAGTACCGCTCATTTTTGGTGAAATTTTTTTTCAAACGAACTAAATGTCAAATTTTGTTATAATAACGGAAAAAATTCCACCAATCTTGCACACAATTTTTAATTTGAATTTCGAGAAAATTTTTCGGTATGCAGTTGTTAAGCCTGTTAACCGCTGTTAATCAAAAATAAAAGCTTGTATGGCTTGAACTTACCGCTCCTGTTTGGTGATATTTTTTTCTGACGAACTAATTATCAAAATTTGTTAAAATAACGGAAAGAGTTCAAGAAATTCTACACACAATTTTTAATTTGAATTTCTTAAAAAAATTGCCGTATGCAGTTGTTTAGCACGCTAACCGCTGCTTATAAAAATTAAAACGTTGAGTGGCTTGAAATTATAGCTCATTTTTGGTGATATTTTTTTCTGACGAACTAATTGTCAAATTTTTTTAAAATAACGGAAAAAATTCCACAAATCTTACACACAGTTTTCAATTTGAATTTCGAGAAAATCTTTCGGTATGCAGTTGTTAAGCCTGCTAACCGCTGCTTATAAAAATTAAAATTTTGAGTGGCTTGAAATTACCGCTCATTTTTGGTGATATCTTTTTCTGACGAACTAAATGTCAAATTTTGTTAAAATAACGGAAGAAATTTCACCAATCTTACACACAATTTTTATTTTGAATTTCGAGAAAATGTTTCCGTATGCAGTTGTTTAGCCTGCTAACCGCTGCTTATCAAAATTAAAATTTTGTATGGCTTGAAATTACTGCTCATTTTTGGTGATATTTTTTTCTGACGAACCAAGTGTCAAAATTTGCTAAAATAACGGAAAAAATCTTACACACAATTTTTAATTTGAATTTCGAGAAAATCTTTCGGTATGCAGTTGTTTAGCCTGCTAACCGCTGTTAATCAAAAATAAAAGCTTGTATGGCTTGAAAGTACCGGTCATTTTTGGTGATATTTTTTTCTGACGAACTAAATGTCAAATTTTGTTATAATAACGGAAAAAAATCCACCAATCTTACACACAATTTTTAATTTGAATTTCGAGAAAATTTTTCGGTATGCAGTTGTTAAGCCTGCTAACCGCTGTTAATCAAAAATAAAAGCTTGTATGGCTTGAACTTACCGCTCCTGTTTGGTGATATTTTTTTCCTACGAACTAATTATCAAAATTTGTTAAAATAACGGAAAGAGTTCAAGAAATTCTACACACAATTTTTAATTTGAATTTCTTAAAAAAATTGCCGTATGCAGTTGTTTAGCACGCTAACCTCTGCTTATAAAAATTAAAACTTTGAGTGGCTTGAAATTACAGCTCATTTTTGGTGATATTTTTTTCTGACGAACTAATTGTCAAATTTTTTTAAAATAACGGAAAAAATTCCACAAATCTTACACACAGTTTTTAATTTGAATTTCGAGAAAATCTTTCGGTATGCAGTTGTTAAGCCTGCTAACCGCTGCTTATAAAAATTAAAATTTTGAGTGGCTTGAAATTACCGCTCATTTTTGGTGATATCTTTTTCTGACGAACTAAATGTCAAATTTTGTTAAAATAACGGAAGAAATTTCACCAATCTTACACACAATTTTTATTTTGAATTTCGAGAAAATGTTTCCGTATGCAGTTGTTTAGCCTGCTAACCGCTGTTAATCAAAAATAAAAGCTTGTATGGCTTGAACTTACCGCTCCTGTTTGGTGATATTTTTTTCTGACGAACTAATTATCAAAATTTGTTAAAATAACGGAAAGAGTTCAAGAAATTCTACGCACAATTTTTAATTTGAATTTCTTAAAAAAATTGCCGTATGCAGTTGTTTAGCATGCCAACCGCTGCTTAACAAAATGAAAATTTTGTATGGCTTGAAATTATCGCTAATTTTTGGTGATATTTTTTTCTGACGAACTAAGTATCAAAATTTGTTAAAATAACGGAAAAAGTTCCACAAATCTTACACACAATTTTTAATTTGAGTTTCTTAAAAAAAATGCCGTATGCAGTTGTTTAGCCTGCTAACTGCTGCTTAACAAAATTAAAATTTTGTATGGCTTGAAATTACCGCTCATTTTTGGTGATATTTTTTTCTGACAAACCAAGTGTCAAAATTTGTTAAAATAACGGAAAAAATCTTACACACAATTTTTAATTTGAATTTTGAAAAAACTTTCGGTATGCAGTTGTTCAGCCTGCTAACCGCTGCTTAACAAAATTAAAATTTTGTATGGCTTGAAATTACCGCTCATTTTTGGTGATATTTTTTTCTGACGAACTAAATGTCAAATTTTGCTAAAATAACGGAAAAATTTCCACCAATCTTACACACAATTTTTGATTTGAGTTTCGAAAAAATTTTTCGGTATGCAGTTGTTTAGCCTGCTAACCGTTGCTTATCAAAATTAAAATTTTGTATGGCTTGAAATTACCGCTCATTTTTGGTGATATTTTTTTCTGACGAACGAAATGTCAAATTTTGTTATAATAACGGAAAAAATTCCACCAATCTTACACACAATTTTTGATTTGAATTTCCAGAAAATGTTTCGGTAAGCAGTTCTTTAGCCTGCTTACCGCTGCTTATCAAAATTAAAATTTTGTATGGCTTGAAATTACCGCTCATTTTTGGTGATATTTTTTTCTGACAAACTAAGTGTCAAATTTTGCTAAGATAACGGAAAAATTTCCACCAATCTTACACACAATTTTTAATTTGAATTTCGAGAAAATGTTTCCGTATGCAGTTGTTTAGCCTGCTAACAACCCCTGCTTAACAAAATTAAAATTTTGCATGGCTTGAAATTACCGCTCATTTTTGGTGATATTTTTTTCTGACGAACTTAAGTCAAATTTTGCTTAAATAACGGAAAAATTTCCACCAATCTTACACACAATTTTTAATTTGAATTTCGAGAAAATGTTTCCGTATTCAGTTGTTTAGCCTGCTAACCGCTGCTTAACAAAATTAAAATTTTGTATGGCTTGAAATTAACGCTCATTTTTGGTGATATCTTTTTTTGTCGAACTAAATGCCAAATTTTGTTAAAATAACGGAAGAAATTTCACCAATCTTACACACAATTTTTGATTTGAATTTCGAGGAAATGTTTCCGTATGCAGTTGTTTAGCCTGCTAACCGCTGCTTATCAAAATTAAAATTTTGTATGGCTTGAAATCACTGCTCATTTTTGATGATATTTTTTTCTGACGAACCAAGTGTCAAAATTTGCTAAAATAACGGAACAAATCTTACACACAATTTTTAATTTGAGTTTCGAAAAAAACTTTCGGTATGCAGTTGTTTTGCCTGCTAACCGCTGTTAATCAAAAAAAAAAGTTTGCATGGCTTGAACTTACCGCTCCTTTTTGGTGATATTTTTTTCTGACGAACTAATTGTCAAATTTTGTTAAAATAACGGAAAAAATTCCACCAATCTTACACACAATTTTTGATTTGAATTTCCAGAAAATGTTTCCGTATGCAGTTGTTTAGCCTGCTAACCGCTGCTTAACAAAATTAAAATTTTGTATGGCTTGAAATTACCGCTCATTTTTGGTGATATTTTTTTCTGACAAACTAAGTGTCAAATTTTGCTAAAATAACGGAAAAAATTCCACCAATATTACACACAATTTTTGATTTGAATTTCCAGAAAATGTTTCGGTAAGCAGTTCTTTAGCCTGCTAACCGCTGCTTAACAAAATTAAAGTTTTGTATGGCTTGAAATTACCGCTCATTTTTGGTGATATTTTTTTCTGACGAACTAAATGTCAAATTTTGCTAAAATAACGGAAAAATTTCCTCCAATCTTACACACAGTTTTTAATTTGAATTTCGAGAAAATTTTTCGGTATGCAGTTGTTAAGTTTCCTAACCTCTGTTAATCAAAAATAAAAGTTTGTATGGCTTGAAATTACCGCTCCTTTTTGGTGATATTTTTTCTGACGAACTAATTGTCAAATTTTGTTAATATAACGGAAAAAATTCAACCAATCTTACACACAATTTTTGATTTGAATTTCGAGAAAATGTTTCGGTAAGCAGTTCTTTAGCCTGCTTACCGCTGCTTATCAAAATTAAAATTTTGTATGGCTTGAAATTACGGCTCATTTTTGGTGATATTTTTTTCTGACAAACTAAGTGTCAAATTTTGCTAAAATAACGGAAAAATTTCCACCAAGCTTACACACAATTTTTAATTTGAATTTCGAGAAAATGTTTCCGTATGCAGTTGTTAAGCCTGCTAACCCCTGCTTAACAAAATTAAAATTTTGTATGGCTTGAAATTAACGCTCATTTTTGGTGATATCTTTTTTTGTCGAACTAAATGCCAAATTTTGTTAAAATAACGGACAAAATTTCACCAATCTTACACACAATTTTTAATTTGAATTTCGAGAAAATGCTTCCGTATGCAGTTGTTTAGCCTGCTAACCGCTGCTTATAAAAATTAAAATTTTGTATGGCTTGAAATTACCGCTCATTTTTGGTGATATTTTTTTCTGACGAACCAAGTGTCAAAATTTGCTAAAATAACGGAACAAATCTTACACACAATTTTTAATTTGAATTTCGAAAAAAACTTTCGGTATGCAGTTGTTTTGCCTGCTAACCGCTGCTTAACAAAATTAAAATTTTGTATGGCTTGAAATTACCGCTAATTTTTGGTGATATTTTTTTCTGACAACTAATTGTCAAATTTTTTTAAAATAACGGAAAAAATTCCACAAATCTTACACACAGTTTTTAATTTGAATTTCGAGAAAATCTTTCGGTATGCAGTTGTTAAGCCTGCTAACCGCTGTTAATCAAAAATAAAAGTTTGTATGGCTTGAAATTACCGCTCCTTTTTGGTGATATTTTTTGCTGACGAACTAATTGTCAAATTTTGTTAAAATAACGGAAAAAATTTCACCAATCTTACACACAATTTTTGATTTGAATTTCGAGAAAATGTTTCGGTAAGCAGTTCTTTAGCCTGCTAACCGCTGCTTAACAAAATTAAAATTTTGTAGGGCTTGAAATTACCGCTCATTTTTGGTGATATTTTGTTTCTGACGAACTAAATGTCAAATTTTGCTAAAATAACGGAAAAATTTCCTCCAATCTTACACAGAATTTTTAATTTGAATTTCGAGAAAATGTTTCGGTATGCAGTTGTTTAGCCTGCTAACCGCTGCTCAACACAAATAAAATTTTGTATGGCTTGAAATTACCGCTCATTTTCGGTGATATTTTTTCCTGACGAACCAAGTGTCAAAATTTGTTCAAAGGGCGGAAAAAATTCCACAAATCTTACACACAGTTTTTAATTTGAATTTCGAGAAAATGTTTCGGCATGCAGTTGTTTAGCCTGCTAACCGCTGTTAATCAAAAATAATATGATATCTTTTTCTGACGAACTAAATGTCAAATTTTGTTAAAATAACGGAAAAAATTTCACCAATCTTACACAAAATTTTTGATTTGAATTTCGCGAAAATGTTTCCGTATGCAGTTGTTAACCCTGCTAACCGCTGCTTAACAAAATTAAAATTTTGTATGGCTTGAAATTACCGCTCATTTTTGGTGATATCTTTTTCTGACGAACTTAATGTCAAATTTTGCTAAAATAACGGAAAAATTTCCACCAATCTTACACACAATTTTTAACTTGAATTTCGAGAAAATCTTTCGGTATGCAGTTGTTAAGTTTCCTAACCTCTGTTAATCAAAAATAAAAGTTTGTATTGCTTGAAATTACCGCTCATTTTTGGTGATATTTTTTTCTGACAAACTAAGTGTCAAATTTTGCTAAAATAACGGAAAAATTTCCACCAAGCTTACACACAATTTTTAATTTGAATTTCGAGAAAATGTTTCCGTATGCAGTTGTTTAGCCTGCTAACCGCTGCTTATAAAAATTAAAATTTTGTATGGCTTGAAATTACCGCTCATTTTTAGTGATATCTTTTTCTGACGAACTAAATGTCAAATTTTGTTAAAATAACGGAAGAAATTTCACCAATCTTACACACAATTTTTGATTTGAATTTCGAGAAAATGTTTCGGTATGCAGTTGTTTAGCCTGCTAACCGCTGCTTATCAAAATTAAAATTTTGTATGGCTTGAAATCACTGCTCATTTTTGGTGATATTTTTTTCTGACGAACCAAGTGTCAAAATTTGCTAAAATAACGGAACAAATCTTACACACAATTTTTAATTTGAATTTCGAAAAAAACTTTCGGTATGCAGTTGTTTTGCCTGCTAACCGCTGTTAATCAAAAATAAAAGTTTGTATGGCTTGAAATTACCGCTCCTTTTTGGTGATATTTTTTGCTGACGAACTAATTGTCAAATTTTGTTAAAATAACGGAAAAAATTTCACCAATCTTACACACAATTTTTGATTTGAATTTCGAGAAAATGTTTCGGTAAGCAGTTCTTTAGCCTGCTAACCGCTGCTCAACAAAAATAAAATTTTGTATGGCTTGAAATTACCGCTCATTTTTGGTGATATTTTTTCCTGACGAACCAAGTGTCAAAATTTGTTCAAAGGGCGGAAAAAATTCCACAAATCTTACACACAGTTTTTAATTTGAATTTCGAGAAAATGTTTCGGCATGCAGTTGTTAAGCCTGCTAACCGCTGTTAATTAATGATTATAATCAAAAATAAAAGCTTGTATGGCTTGAACTTACCGCTCCTGTTTGGTTATATTTTTTTCTGACGAACTAATTATCAAAATTTTGTTAAAATAACGGAAAGAGTTCAAGAAATCTTACACACAATTTTTAATTTGAATTTCTTAAAAAATTGCCGTATGCAGTTGTTTAGCCTGCTAACCGCTGCTTAACCAAATTAAAATTTTGTATGGCTTGAAAGTACCGCTCATTTTTGGTGATATTATTTTCTGACGAACTAAATGTCAAATTTTGTTATAATAACGGAAAAAATTCCAAAAATCTTACACACAATTTTTAATTTGAATTTCGAGAAAATGTTTCCGTATGCAGTTGTTTAGCCTGCTAACCGCTGTTAATCAAAAATAATATGATATCTTTTTCTGACGAACTAAATGTCAAATTTTGTTAAAATAACGGAAAAAATTTCACCAATCTTACACACAATTTTTAATTTGAATTTCGAGAAGAAATATCGGTACGCAGTTGTTTAGCCTGCTAACCGTTGCTTATCAAAATTAAAATTTTGTATGGCTTGAAATTACCGCTCATTTTTGGTGATATTTTTTTCTGACGAACGAAATGTCAAATTTTGTTATAATAACGGAAAAAATTCCACCAATCTTACACACAATTTTTAACTTGAATTTCGAGAAAATCTTTCGGTATGCAGTTGTTTAGCCTCCTAACCTCTGTTAATCAAAAATAAAAGTTTGTATGGCTTGAAATTACCGCTCCTTTTTAGTGATATTTTTTTCTGACGAACTAATTGTCAAATTTTGTTAAAATAACGGAAAAAATTCCACCAATCCGCTGCTTAACAAAATTAAAATTTTGTATGGCTTGAGATTACCGCTAATTTTTGGTGATATTTTTTTCTGACAACTAATTGTCAAATTTTGTTATAATAACGGAAAAAATTCCACCAATCTTACACACAATTTTTAACTTGAATTTTGAGAAAATCTTTCGGTATGCAGTTGTTTAGCCTCCTAACCTCTGTTAATCAAAAATAAAAGTTTGTATGGCTTGAAATTACCGCTCCTTTTTAGTGATATTTTTTTCTGACGAACTAATTGTCAAATTTTGTTAAAATAACGGCAAAAATTCCACCAATCTTACACACAATTTTTGATTTGAATTTCCAGAAAATGTTTCGGTAAGCAGTTCTTTAGCCTGCTAATCGCTGTTAATTAATGATTATAATCAAAAATAAAAGCTTGTATGGCTTGAACTTACCGCTCCTGTTTGGTGATATTTTTTTCTGACGAACTAATTATCAAAATTTGTTAAAATAACGGAAAGAGTTCAAGAAATCTTACACACAATTTTTAATTTGAATTTCTTAAAAAAATTGCCGTATGCAGTTGTTTAGCCTGCTAACCGCTGCTTAACCAAATTAAAATTTTGTATGGCTTGAAAGTACCGCTCATTTTTGGTGATATTATTTTCTGACGAACTAAATGTCAAATTTTGTTATAATAACGGAAAAAATTGCAAAAAATCTTACACACAATTTTTAATTTGAATTTCGAGAAAATGTTTCCGTATGCAGTTGTTTAGCCTGCTAACCGCTGTTAATCAAAAATAATATGATATCTTTTTCTGACGAACTAAATGTCAAATTTTGTTAAAATAACGGAAAAAATTTCACCAATCTTACACAAAATTTTTGATTTGAATTTCGCGAAAATGTTTCCGTATGCAGTTGTTAACCCTGCTAACCGCTGCTTAACAAAATTAAAATTTTGTATGGCTTGAAATTACCGCTCATTTTTGGTGATATCTTTTTCTGACGAACTTAATGTCAAATTTTGCTAAAATAACGGAAAAATTTCCACCAATCTTACACACAATTTTTAACTTGAATTTCGAGAAAATCTTTCGGTATGCAGTTATTTAGCCTCCTAACCTCTGTTAATCAAAAATAAAAGTTTGTATGGCTTGAAATTACCGCTCCTTTTTAGTGATATTTTTTTCTGACGAACTAATTGTCAAATTTTGTTAAAATAACGGAAATAATTCCACCAATCTTACACACAATTTTTGATTTGAATTTCCAGAAAATGTTTCCGTATGCAGTTGTTTTGCCTGCTAACCGCTGTTAATCAAAAATAAAAGTTTGTATGGCTTGAAATTACCGCTCCTTTTTGGTGATATTTTTTGCTGACGAACTAATTGTCAAATTTTGTTAAAATAACGGAAAAAATTTCACCAATCTTACACACAATTTTTGATTTGAATTTCGAGAAAATGTTTCGGTAAGCAGTTCTTTAGCCTGCTAACCGCTGCTCAACAAAAATAAAATTTTGTATGGCTTGAAATTACCGCTCATTTTTGGTGATATTTTTTCCTGACGAACCAAGTGTCAAAATTTGTTCAAAGGGCGGAAAAAATACCACAAATCTTACACACAGTTTTTAATTTGAATTTCGAGAAAATGTTTCGGCATGCAGTTGTTAAGCCTGCTAACCGCTGTTAATTAATGATTATAATCAAAAATAAAAGCTTGTATAGCTTGAACTTACCGCTCCTGTTTGGTTATATTTTTTTCTGACAAACTAATTATCAAAATTTTGTTAAAATAACGGAAAGAGTTCAAGAAATCTTACACACAATTTTTAATTTGAATTTCTTAAAAAAATTGCCGTATGCAGTTGTTTAGCCTGCTAACCGCTGCTTAACCAAATTAAAATTTTGTATGGCTTGAAAGTACCGCTCATTTTTGGTGATATTATTTTCTGACGAACTAAATGTCAAATTTTGTTATAATAACGGAAAAAATTGCAAAAAATCTTACACACAATTTTTAATTTGAATTTCGAGAAAATGTTTCCGTATGCAGTTGTTTAGCCTGCTAACCGCTGTTAATCAAAAATAATATGATATCTTTTTCTGACGAACTAAATGTCAAATTTTGTTAAAATAACGGAAAAAATTTCACCAATCTTACACAAAATTTTTGATTTGAATTTCGCGAAAATGTTTCCGTATGCAGTTGTTAACCCTGCTAACCGCTGCTTAACAAAATTAAAATTTTGTATGGCTTGAAATTACCGCTCATTTTTGGTGATATCTTTTTCTGACGAACTTAATGTCAAATTTTGCTAAAATAACGGAAAAATTTCCACCAATCTTACACACAATTTTTAACTTGAATTTCGAGAAAATCTTTCGGTATGCAGTTATTTAGCCTCCTAACCTCTGTTAATCAAAAATAAAAGTTTGTATGGCTTGAAATTACCGCTCCTTTTTAGTGATATTTTTTTCTGACGAACTAATTGTCAAATTTTGTTAAAATAACGGAAATAATTCCACCAATCTTACACACAATTTTTGATTTGAATTTCCAGAAAATGTTTCCGTATGCAGTTGTTTTGCCTGCTAACCGCTGTTAATCAAAAATAAAAGTTTGTATGGCTTGAAATTACCGCTCCTTTTTGGTGATATTTTTTGCTGACGAACTAATTGTCAAATTTTGTTAAAATAACGGAAAAAATTTCACCAATCTTACACACAATTTTTGATTTGAATTTCGAGAAAATGTTTCGGTAAGCAGTTCTTTAGCCTGCTAACCGCTGCTCAACAAAAATAAAATTTTGTATGGCTTGAAATTACCGCTCATTTTTGGTGATATTTTTTCCTGACGAACGAAATGTCAAATTTTTTTATAATAACGGAAAAAATTCCACCAATCTTACACACAATTTTTAACTTGAATTTCGAGAAAATCTTTCGGTATGCAGTTGTTTAGCCTGCTAACCGCTGCTCAACAAAAATAAAATTTTGTATGGCTTGAAATTACCGCTCATTTTTTGTGATATTTTTTCCTGACGAACCAAGTGTCAAAATGTGTTCAACGGGCGGAAAAAATTCCACAAATCTTACACACAGTTTTTAATTTGAATTTCGAGAAAATGTTTCGGTATGCAGTTGTTAAGCCTGCTAACCGCTGTTAATTAATGATTATAATCAAAAATAAAAGCTTGTATGGCTTGAACTTACCGCTCCTGTTTGGTGATATTTTTTTCTGACGAACTAATTATCAAAATTTGTTAAATAACGGAAAGAGTTCAAGAAATCTTACACACAATTTTTAATTTGAATTTCTTAAAAAAATTGACGTATGCAGTTGTTTAGCCTGCTAACCGCTGCTTACCCAAATTAAAATTTTGTATGGCTTGAAAGTACCGCTCATTTTTGGTGATATTATTTTCTGACGAACTAAATGTCAAATTTTGTTATAATAACGGAAAAAATTCCAAAAATCTTACACACAATTTTTAATTTGAATTTCGAGAAAATGTTTCCGTATGCAGTTGTTTAGCCTGCTAACCGCTGTTAATCAAAAATAATATGATATTTTTTTCTGACGAACTAAATGTCAAATTTTGTTAAAATAACGGAAAAAATTTCACCAATCTTACACACAATTTTTAATTTGAATTTCGAGAAGAAATATTGGTACGCAGTTGTTTAGCCTGCTAACCGTTGCTTATCAAAATTAAAATTTTGTATGGCTTGAAATTACCGCTCATTTTTGGTGATATTTTTTTCTGACGAACGAAATGTCAAATTTTTTTATAATAACGGAAAAAATTCCACCAATCTTACACACAATTTTTAACTTGAATTTCGAGAAAATCTTTCGGTATGCAGTTGTTTAGCCTGCTAACCGCTGCTCAACAAAAATAAAATTTTGTATGGCTTGAAATTACCGCTCATTTTTGGTGATATTTTTTCCTGACGAACCAAGTGTCAAAATTTGTTCAAAGGGCGGAAAAAATTCCACAAATCTTACACACAGTTTTTAATTTGAATTTCGAGAAAATGTTTCGGTATGCAGTTGTTTAGCCTGCTAACCGCTGCTCAACAAAAATAAAATTTTGTATGGCTTGAAAGTACCGCTCATTTTTGGTGATATTATTTTCTGACAAACTAAATGTCAAATTTTGTTATAATAACGGAAAAAATTCCAAAAATCTTACACACAATTTTTAATTTGAATTTCGAGAAAATGTTTCCGTATGCAGTTGTTTAGCCTGCTAACCGCTGTTAATCAAAAATAATATGATATCTTTTTCTGACGAACTAAATGTCAAATTTTGCTAAAATAACGGAAAAAATTTCACAAATCTTACACACAATTTTTAACTTGAATTTCGAGAAAATCTTTCGGTATGCAGTTGTTTAGCCTCCTAACCTCTGTTAATCAAAAATAAAATTTTGTATGGCTTGAAATTACCGCTCCTTTTTAGTGATATTTTTTTCTGACGAACTAATTGTCAAATTTTGTTAAAATAACGGAAAAAATTCCACCAATCTTACACACAATTTTTGATTTGAATTTCCAGAAAATGTTTCGGTAAGCAGTTCTTTAGCCTGCTAACCGCTGCTTATTAAAATTAAAATTTTGCATGGCTTGAAATTACCGCTCATTTTTGGTGATATTTTTTTCTGACGAACTAATTGTCAAATTTTTTTAAAATAAAGGAAAAAATTCCACAAATCTTACACACAATTTTTAATTTGAATTTCGAAAAAAACTTTCGGTATGCAGTTGTTTAGCCTGCTAACCGCTGCTTTTTAAAATTAAAATTTTGAGTGGCTTCAAATTACCGCTCATTTTTGGTGATATCTTTTTCTGGCGAACTAAATGTCAAATTTTGCTAAAATAATGGAAAAAATTTCACCAATCTTACACACAATTTTTGATTTGAATTTCGCGAAAATGTTTCGGTATGCAGTTGTTTAGCCTGCTAACCGCTGCTTAACAAAATTAAAATTTTGTATGGCTTGAAATTAACGCTCATTTTTGGTGATATCTTTTTTTGTCGAACTAAATGCCAAATTATGTTAAAATAACGGAAAAAATTTCCCCAATCTTACACACAATTTTTAATTTGAATGTCGAGAAAATGTTTCGGTATGCAGTTGTTTAGCCTGCTAACCGCTGCTCAACAAAAATAAAATTTTGTATGGCTTGAAATTACCGCTCATTTTTGGTGATATTTTTTCCTGACGAACCAAGTGTCAAAATTTGTTCAAAGGGCGGAAAAAATTCCACAAATCTTACACACAGTTTTTAATTGGAATTTCGAGAAAATGATTCCGTATGCAGTTGTTTAGCCTGCTAACCGCTGCTTAACAAAATTAAAATTTTGTATGGCTTGAAATTAACGCTCATTTTTGGTGATATCTTTTTTTGTCGAACTAAATGCCAAATTATGTTAAAATAACGGAACAAATTTCACCAATCTTACACACAATTTTTAATTTGAATGTCGAGAAAATGCTTCCGTATGCAGTTGTTTAGCCTGCTAACTGCTGCTTATAAAAATTAAAATTTTGTATGGCTTGAAATTACCGCTCATATTTAGTGATATCTTTTTCTGACGAACTAAATGTCAAATTTTGTTAAAATAACGGAAGAAATTTCACCAATCTTACACACAATTTTTTATTTGAATTTCGAGAAAATGTTTCGGTATACAGTTGTTTAGCCTGCTAACCGCTGCTCAACAAAAATACAATTTTGTATGGCTTGAAATTACCGCTCATTTTTGGTGATATTTTTTCCTGACGAACCAAGTGTCAAAATGTGTTCAAAGGGCGGAAAAAATTCCACAAATCTTACACACAGTTTTTAATTTGAATTTCGAGAAAATGTTTCGGTATGCAGTTGTTAAGCCTGCTAACCGCTGTTAATTAATGATTATAATCAAAAATAAAAGCTTGTATGGCTTGAACTTACCGCTCCTGTTTGGTGATATTTTTTTCTGACGAACTAATTATCAAAATTTGTTAAATAACGGAAAGAGTTCAAGAAATCTTACACACAATTTTTAATTTGAATTTCTTAAAAAAATTGACGTATGCAGTTGTTTAGCCTGCTAACCGCTGCTTACCCAAATTAAAATTTTGTATGGCTTGAAAGTACCGCTCATTTTTGGTGATATTATTTTCTGACGAACTAAATGTCAAATTTTGTTATAATAACGGAAAAAATTCCAAAAATCTTACACACAATTTTTAATTTGAATTTCGAGAAAATGTTTCCGTATGCAGTTGTTTAGCCTGCTAACCGCTGTTAATCAAAAATAATATGATATCTTTTTCTGACGAACTAAATGTCAAATTTTGTTAAAATAACGGAAAAAATTTCACCAATCTTACACACAATTTTTAATTTGAATTTCAAGAAGAAATATCGGTACGCAGTTGTTTAGCCTGCTAACCGTTGCTTATCAAAATTAAAATTTTGTATGGCTTGAAATTACCGCTCATTTTTTGTGATATTTTTTTCTGACGAACGAAATGTCAAATTTTTTTATAATAACGGAAAAAATTCCACCAATCTTACACACAATTTTTAACTTGAATTTCGAGAAAATCTTTCGGTATGCAGTTGTTTAGCCTCCTAACCTCTGTTAATCAAAAATAAAAGTTTGTATGGCTTGAAATTACCGCTCCTTTTTAGTGATATTTTTTTCTGACGAACTAATTGTCAAATTTTGTTAAAATAACGGAAAAAATTCCACCAATCTTACACACAATTTTTGATTTGAATTTCGCGAAAATGTTTCCGTATGCAGTTGTTTAGCCTGCTAACCACTGCTTAACAAAATTAAAATTTTGTATGGCTTCAAATTACCGCTCATTTTTGGTGATATCTTTTTCTGACGAACTTAATGTCAAATTTTGCTAAAATAACGGAAAAATTTCCACCAATCTTACACACAATTTTTAATTTGAATTTCGAGAAAATGTTTCCGTATGCAGTTGTTTAGCCTGCTAACCACTACTTAACAAAATTAAAATTTTGTATGGCTTGAAATTACCGCTCATTTTCGGTGATATCTTTTTCTGACGAACTTAATGTCAAATTTTGCTAAAATAACGGAAAAATTTCCACCAATCTTACACACAATTTTTAATTTGAATTTCGAGAAAATGTTTCCGTATGCAGTTGTTTAGCCTGCTAACCGCTGCTTAACAAAATTAAAATTTTGTATGGCTTGAAATTACCGCTCATTTTTGGTGATATCTTTTTCTGACGAACTTAATGTCAAATTTTGCTAAAATAACGGAAAAATTTCCACCAATCTTACACACAATTTTTAATTTGAATTTCGAGAAAATGTTTCCGTATGCAGTTGTTTAGCCTGCTAACCGCTGCTCAACAAAAATAAAATTTTGTATGGCTTGAAATTACCGCTCATTTTTGGTGATATTTTTTTCTGACGAACGAAATGTCAAATTTTTTTATAATAACGGAAAAAATTCCACCAATCTTACACACAATTTTTAACTTGAATTTCGAGAAAATCTTTCGGTATGCAGTTGTTTAGCCTGCTAACCGCTGCTTAACAAAATTAAAATTTTGTATGGCTTGAAACTAACGCTTATTTTTGGTGATATCTTTTTTTGTCGAACTAAATGCCAAATTTTGTTAAAATAACGGAAAAAATTTCACCAATCTTACACACAATTTTTAATTTGAATTTCGAGAAAATGCTTCCGTATGCAGTTGTTTAGCCTGCTAACCGCTGCTCAACAAAAATAAAATTTTGTATGGCTTGAAATTACCGCTCATTTTTGGTGATATTTTTTTCTGACGAACGAAATGTCAAATTTTTTTATAATAACGGAAAAAATTCCACCAATCTTACACACAATTTTTAACTTGAATTTCGAGAAAATCTTTCGGTATGCAGTTGTTTAGCCTCCTAACCTCTGTTAATCAAAAATAACAGTTTGTATGGCTTGAAATTACCGCTCCTTTTTAGTGATATTTTTTTCTGACGAACTAATTGTCAAATTTTGTTAAAATAACGGAAAAAATTCCACCAATCTTACACACAATTTTTGATTTGAATTTCCAGAAAATGTTTCGGTAAGCAGTTCTTTAGCCTGCTAACCGCTGCTTAACAAAATTAAAATTTTGCATGGCTTGAAATTACCGCTCATTTTTGGTGATATTTTTTTCTGACGAACTAATTGTCAAATTTTTTTAAAATAAAGGAAAAAATTCCACAAATCTTACACACAATTTTTAATTTGAATTTCGAAAAAAACTTTCGGTATGCAGTTGTTTAGCCTGCTAACCGCTGCTTTTTAAAATTAAAATTTTGAGTGGCTTCAAATTACCGCTCATTTTTGGTGATATCTTTTTCTGGCGAACTAAATGTCAAATTTTGCTAAAATAACGGAAAAAATTTCACCAATCTTACACACAATTTTTGATTTGAATTTCGCGAAAATGTTTCCGTATGCAGTTGTTTAGCCTGCTAACCACTGCTTAACAAAATTAAAATTTTGTATGGCTTCAAATTACCGCTCATTTTTGGTGATATCTTTTTCTGACGAACTTAATGTCAAATTTTGCTAAAATAACGGAAAAATTTCCACCAATCTTACACACAATTTTTAATTTGAATTTCGAGAAAATGTTTCCGTATGCAGTTGTTTAGCCTGCTAACCGCTGCTTAACAAAATTAAAATTTTGTATGGCTTGAAATTACCGCTCATTTTTGGTGATATCTTTTTCTGACGAACTTAATGTCAAATTTTGCTAAAATAACGGAAAAATTTCCACCAATCTTACACACAATTTTTAATTTGTATTTCGAGAAAATGTTTCCGTATGCAGTTGTTTAGCCTGCTAACCGCTGCTTAACAAAATTAAAATTTTGTATGGCTTGAAATTAACGCTTATTTTTGGTGATATCTTTTTTTGTCGAACTAAATGCCAAATTTTGTTAAAATAACGGAAAAAATTTCACCAATCTTACACACAATTTTTAATTTGAATTTCGAGAAAATGCTTCCGTATGCAGTTGTTTAGCCTGCTAACCGCTGCTCAACAAAAATAAAATTTTGTATGGCTTGAAATTACCGCTCATTTTTGGTGATATTTTTTTCTGACGAACGAAATGTCAAATTTTTTTATAATAACGGAAAAAATTCCACCAATCTTACACACAATTTTTAACTTGAATTTCGAGAAAATCTTTCGGTATGCAGTTGTTTAGCCTCCTAACCTCTGTTAATCAAAAATAAAAGTTTGTATGGCTTGAAATTACCGCTCTTTTTTAGTGATATTTTTTTCTGACGAACTAATTGTCAAATTTTGTTAAAATAACGGAAAAAATTCCACCAATCTTACACACAATTTTTGATTTGAATTTCCAGAAAATGTTTCGGTAAGCAGTTCTTTAGCCTGCTAACCGCTGCTTAACAAAATTAAAATTTTGCATGGCTTGAAAGTACCGCTCATTTTTGGTGATATTTTTTTCTGACGAACTAATTGTCAAATTTTTTTAAAATAAAGGAAAAAATTCCACAAATCTTACACACAATTTTTAATTTGAATTTCGAAAAAAACTTTCGGTATGCAGTTGTTTAGCCTGCTAACCGCTGCTTTTTAAAATTAAAATTTTGAGTGGCTTCAAATTACCGCTCATTTTTGGTGATATCTTTTTCTGGCGAACTAAATGTCAAATTTTGCTAAAATAACGGAAAAAATTTCACCAATCTTACACACAATTTTTGATTTGAATTTCGCGAAAATGTTTCCGTATGCAGTTGTTTAGCCTGCTAACCACTGCTTAACAAAATTAAAATTTTGTATGGCTTCAAATTACCGCTCATTTTTGGTGATATCTTTTTCTGACGAACTTAATGTCAAATTTTGCTAAAATAACGGAAAAATTTCCACCAATCTTACACACAATTTTTAATTTGAATTTCGAGAAAATGTTTCCGTATGCAGTTGTTTAGCCTGCTAACCGCTGCTTAACAAAATTAAAATTTTGTATGGCTTGAAATTACCGCTCATTTTTGGTGATATCTTTTTCTGACGAACTTAATGTCAAATTTTGCTAAAATAAAGGAAAAATTTCCACCAATCTTACACACAATTTTTAATTTGTATTTCGAGAAAATGTTTCCGTATGCAGTTGTTTAGCCTGCTAACCGCTGCTTAACGAAATTAAAATTTTGTATGGCTTGAAATTAACGCTTATTTTTGGTGATATCTTTTTTTGTCGAACTAAATGCCAAATTTTGTTAAAATAACGGAAAAAATTTCACCAATCTTACACACAATTTTTAATTTGAATTTCGAGAAAATGCTTCCGTATGCAGTTGTTTTGCCTGCTAACCGCTGCTCAACAAAAATAAAATTTTGTATGGCTTGAAATTACCGCTCATTTTTGGTGATATTTTTTTCTGACGAACGAAATGTCAAATTTTTTTATAATAACGGAAAAAATTCCACCAATCTTACACACAATTTTTAACTTGAATTTCGAGAAAATCTTTCGGTATGCAGTTGTTTAGCCTCCTAACCTCTGTTAATCAAAAATAAAAGTTTGTATGGCTTGAAATTACCGCTCTTTTTTAGTGATATTTTTTTCTGACGAACTAATTGTCAAATTTTGTTAAAATAACGGAAAAAATTCCACCAATCTTACACACAATTTTTGATTTGAATTTCCAGAAAATGTTTCGGTAAGCAGTTCTTTAGCCTGCTAACCGCTGCTTAACAAAATTAAAATTTTGCATGGCTTGAAAGTACCGCTCATTTTTGGTGATATTTTTTTCTGACGAACTAATTGTCAAATTTTTTTAAAATAAAGGAAAAAATTCCACAAATCTTACACACAATTTTTAATTTGAATTTCGAAAAAAACTTTCGGCATGCAGTTGTTTAGCCTGCTAACCGCTGCTTTTTAAAATTAAAATTTTGAGTGGCTTCAAATTACCGCTCATTTTTGGTGATATCTTTTTCTGGCGAACTAAATGTCAAATTTTGCTAAAATAACGGAAAAAATTTCACCAATCTTACACACAATTTTTGATTTGAATTTCGCGAAAATGTTTCCGTATGCAGTTGTTTAGCCTGCTAACCACTGCTTAACAAAATTAAAATTTTGTATGGCTTCAAATTACCGCTCATTTTTGGTGATATCTTTTTCTGACGAACTTAATGTCAAATTTTGCTAAAATAACGGAAAAATTTCCACCAATCTTACACACAATTTTTAATTTGAATTTCGAGAAAATGTTTCCGTATGCAGTTGTTTAGCCTGCTAACCACTACTTAACAAAATTAAAATTTTGTATGGCTTGAAATTACCGCTCATTTTCGGTGATATCTTTTTCTGACGAACTTAATGTCAAATTTTGCTAAAATAACGGAAAAATTTCCACCAATCTTACACACAATTTTTAATTTGAATTTCGAGAAAATGTTTCCGTATGCAGTTGTTTAGCCTGCTAACCGCTGCTTAACAAAATTAAAATTTTGTATGGCTTGAAATTACCGCTCATTTTTGGTGATATCTTTTTCTGACGAACTTAATGTCAAATTTTGCTAAAATAACGGAAAAATTTCCACCAATCTTACACACAATTTTTAATTTGTATTTCGAGAAAATGTTTCCGTATGCAGTTGTTTAGCCTGCTAACCGCTGCTTAACAAAATTAAAATTTTGTATGGCTTGAAATTAACGCTTATTTTTGGTGATATCTTTTTTTGTCGAACTAAATGCCAAATTTTGTTAAAATAACGGAAAAAATTTCACCAATCTTACACACAATTTTTAATTTGAATTTCGAGAAAATGCTTCCGTATGCAGTTGTTTAGCCTGCTAACCGCTGCTCAACAAAAATAAAATTTTGTATGGCTTGAAATTACCGCTCATTTTTGGTGATATTTTTTTCTGACGAACGAAATGTCAAATTTTTTTATAATAACGGAAAAAATTCCACCAATCTTACACACAATTTTTAACTTGAATTTCGAGAAAATCTTTCGGTATGCAGTTGTTTAGCCTCCTAACCTCTGTTAATCAAAAATAAAAGTTTGTATGGCTTGAAATTACCGCTCTTTTTTAGTGATATTTTTTTCTGACGAACTAATTGTCAAATTTTGTTAAAATAACGGAAAAAATTCCACCAATCTTACACACAATTTTTGATTTGAATTTCCAGAAAATGTTTCGGTAAGCAGTTCTTTAGCCTGCTAACCGCTGCTTAACAAAATTAAAATTTTGCATGGCTTGAAAGTACCGCTCATTTTTGGTGATATTTTTTTCTGACGAACTAATTGTCAAATTTTTTTAAAATAAAGGAAAAAATTCCACAAATCTTACACACAATTTTTAATTTGAATTTCGAAAAAAACTTTCGGTATGCAGTTGTTTAGCCTGCTAACCGCTGCTTTTTAAAATTAAAATTTTGAGTGGCTTCAAATTACCGCTCATTTTTGGTGATATCTTTTTCTGGCGAACTAAATGTCAAATTTTGCTAAAATAACGGAAAAAATTTCACCAATCTTACACACAATTTTTGATTTGAATTTCGCGAAAATGTTTCCGTATGCAGTTGTTTAGCCTGCTAACCACTGCTTAACAAAATTAAAATTTTGTATGGCTTCAAATTACCGCTCATTTTTGGTGATATCTTTTTCTGACGAACTTAATGTCAAATTTTGCTAAAATAACGGAAAAATTTCCACCAATCTTACACACAATTTTTAATTTGAATTTCGAGAAAATGTTTCCGTATGCAGTTGTTTAGCCTGCTAACCGCTGCTTAACAAAATTAAAATTTTGTATGGCTTGAAATTACCGCTCATTTTTGGTGATATCTTTTTCTGACGAACTTAATGTCAAATTTTGCTAAAATAAAGGAAAAATTTCCACCAATCTTACACACAATTTTTAATTTGTATTTCGAGAAAATGTTTCCGTATGCAGTTGTTTAGCCTGCTAACCGCTGCTTAACGAAATTAAAATTTTGTATGGCTTGAAATTAACGCTTATTTTTGGTGATATCTTTTTTTGTCGAACTAAATGCCAAATTTTGTTAAAATAACGGAAAAAATTTCACCAATCTTACACACAATTTTTAATTTGAATTTCGAGAAAATGCTTCCGTATGCAGTTGTTTTGCCTGCTAACCGCTGCTCAACAAAAATAAAATTTTGTATGGCTTGAAATTACCGCTCATTTTTGGTGATATTTTTTTCTGACGAACGAAATGTCAAATTTTTTTATAATAACGGAAAAAATTCCACCAATCTTACACACAATTTTTAACTTGAATTTCGAGAAAATCTTTCGGTATGCAGTTGTTTAGCCTCCTAACCTCTGTTAATCAAAAATAAAAGTTTGTATGGCTTGAAATTACCGCTCTTTTTTAGTGATATTTTTTTCTGACGAACTAATTGTCAAATTTTGTTAAAATAACGGAAAAAATTCCACCAATCTTACACACAATTTTTGATTTGAATTTCCAGAAAATGTTTCGGTAAGCAGTTCTTTAGCCTGCTAACCGCTGCTTAACAAAATTAAAATTTTGCATGGCTTGAAAGTACCGCTCATTTTTGGTGATATTTTTTTCTGACGAACTAATTGTCAAATTTTTTTAAAATAAAGGAAAAAATTCCACAAATCTTACACACAATTTTTAATTTGAATTTCGAAAAAAACTTTCGGCATGCAGTTGTTTAGCCTGCTAACCGCTGCTTTTTAAAATTAAAATTTTGAGTGGCTTCAAATTACCGCTCATTTTTGGTGATATCTTTTTCTGGCGAACTAAATGTCAAATTTTGCTAAAATAACGGAAAAAATTTCACCAATCTTACACACAATTTTTGATTTGAATTTCGCGAAAATGTTTCCGTATGCAGTTGTTTAGCCTGCTAACCACTGCTTAACAAAATTAAAATTTTGTATGGCTTCAAATTACCGCTCATTTTTGGTGATATCTTTTTCTGACGAACTTAATGTCAAATTTTGCTAAAATAACGGAAAAATTTCCACCAATCTTACACACAATTTTTAATTTGAATTTCGAGAAAATGTTTCCGTATGCAGTTGTTTAGCCTGCTAACCACTACTTAACAAAATTAAAATTTTGTATGGCTTGAAATTACCGCTCATTTTCGGTGATATCTTTTTCTGACGAACTTAATGTCAAATTTTGCTAAAATAACGGAAAAATTTCCACCAATCTTACACACAATTTTTAATTTGAATTTCGAGAAAATGTTTCCGTATGCAGTTGTTTAGCCTGCTAACCGCTGCTTAACAAAATTAAAATTTTGTATGGCTTGAAATTACCGCTCATTTTTGGTGATATCTTTTTCTGACGAACTTAATGTCAAATTTTGCTAAAATAACGGAAAAATTTCCACCAATCTTACACACAATTTTTAATTTGAATTTCGAGAAAATGTTTCCGTATGCAGTTGTTTAGCCTGCTAACCGCTGCTCAACAAAAATAAAATTTTGTATGGCTTGAAATTACCGCTCATTTTTGGTGATATTTTTTTCTGACGAACGAAATGTCAAATTTTTTTATAATAACGGAAAAAATTCCACCAATCTTACACACAATTTTTAACTTGAATTTCGAGAAAATCTTTCGGTATGCAGTTGTTTAGCCTGCTAACCGCTGCTTAACAAAATTAAAATTTTGTATGGCTTGAAACTAACGCTTATTTTTGGTGATATCTTTTTTTGTCGAACTAAATGCCAAATTTTGTTAAAATAACGGAAAAAATTTCACCAATCTTACACACAATTTTTAATTTGAATTTCGAGAAAATGCTTCCGTATGCAGTTGTTTAGCCTGCTAACCGCTGCTCAACAAAAATAAAATTTTGTATGGCTTGAAATTACCGCTCATTTTTGGTGATATTTTTTTCTGACGAACGAAATGTCAAATTTTTTTATAATAACGGAAAAAATTCCACCAATCTTACACACAATTTTTAACTTGAATTTCGAGAAAATCTTTCGGTATGCAGTTGTTTAGCCTCCTAACCTCTGTTAATCAAAAATAACAGTTTGTATGGCTTGAAATTACCGCTCCTTTTTAGTGATATTTTTTTCTGACGAACTAATTGTCAAATTTTGTTAAAATAACGGAAAAAATTCCACCAATCTTACACACAATTTTTGATTTGAATTTCCAGAAAATGTTTCGGTAAGCAGTTCTTTAGCCTGCTAACCGCTGCTTAACAAAATTAAAATTTTGCATGGCTTGAAATTACCGCTCATTTTTGGTGATATTTTTTTCTGACGAACTAATTGTCAAATTTTTTTAAAATAAAGGAAAAAATTCCACAAATCTTACACACAATTTTTAATTTGAATTTCGAAAAAAACTTTCGGTATGCAGTTGTTTAGCCTGCTAACCGCTGCTTTTTAAAATTAAAATTTTGAGTGGCTTCAAATTACCGCTCATTTTTGGTGATATCTTTTTCTGGCGAACTAAATGTCAAATTTTGCTAAAATAACGGAAAAAATTTCACCAATCTTACACACAATTTTTGATTTGAATTTCGCGAAAATGTTTCCGTATGCAGTTGTTTAGCCTGCTAACCACTGCTTAACAAAATTAAAATTTTGTATGGCTTCAAATTACCGCTCATTTTTGGTGATATCTTTTTCTGACGAACTTAATGTCAAATTTTGCTAAAATAACGGAAAAATTTCCACCAATCTTACACACAATTTTTAATTTGAATTTCGAGAAAATGTTTCCGTATGCAGTTGTTTAGCCTGCTAACCGCTGCTTAACAAAATTAAAATTTTGTATGGCTTGAAATTACCGCTCATTTTTGGTGATATCTTTTTCTGACGAACTTAATGTCAAATTTTGCTAAAATAACGGAAAAATTTCCACCAATCTTACACACAATTTTTAATTTGTATTTCGAGAAAATGTTTCCGTATGCAGTTGTTTAGCCTGCTAACCGCTGCTTAACAAAATTAAAATTTTGTATGGCTTGAAATTAACGCTTATTTTTGGTGATATCTTTTTTTGTCGAACTAAATGCCAAATTTTGTTAAAATAACGGAAAAAATTTCACCAATCTTACACACAATTTTTAATTTGAATTTCGAGAAAATGCTTCCGTATGCAGTTGTTTAGCCTGCTAACCGCTGCTCAACAAAAATAAAATTTTGTATGGCTTGAAATTACCGCTCATTTTTGGTGATATTTTTTTCTGACGAACGAAATGTCAAATTTTTTTATAATAACGGAAAAAATTCCACCAATCTTACACACAATTTTTAACTTGAATTTCGAGAAAATCTTTCGGTATGCAGTTGTTTAGCCTCCTAACCTCTGTTAATCAAAAATAAAAGTTTGTATGGCTTGAAATTACCGCTCTTTTTTAGTGATATTTTTTTCTGACGAACTAATTGTCAAATTTTGTTAAAATAACGGAAAAAATTCCACCAATCTTACACACAATTTTTGATTTGAATTTCCAGAAAATGTTTCGGTAAGCAGTTCTTTAGCCTGCTAACCGCTGCTTAACAAAATTAAAATTTTGCATGGCTTGAAAGTACCGCTCATTTTTGGTGATATTTTTTTCTGACGAACTAATTGTCAAATTTTTTTAAAATAAAGGAAAAAATTCCACAAATCTTACACACAATTTTTAATTTGAATTTCGAAAAAAACTTTCGGTATGCAGTTGTTTAGCCTGCTAACCGCTGCTTTTTAAAATTAAAATTTTGAGTGGCTTCAAATTACCGCTCATTTTTGGTGATATCTTTTTCTGGCGAACTAAATGTCAAATTTTGCTAAAATAACGGAAAAAATTTCACCAATCTTACACACAATTTTTGATTTGAATTTCGCGAAAATGTTTCCGTATGCAGTTGTTTAGCCTGCTAACCACTGCTTAACAAAATTAAAATTTTGTATGGCTTCAAATTACCGCTCATTTTTGGTGATATCTTTTTCTGACGAACTTAATGTCAAATTTTGCTAAAATAACGGAAAAATTTCCACCAATCTTACACACAATTTTTAATTTGAATTTCGAGAAAATGTTTCCGTATGCAGTTGTTTAGCCTGCTAACCGCTGCTTAACAAAATTAAAATTTTGTATGGCTTGAAATTACCGCTCATTTTTGGTGATATCTTTTTCTGACGAACTTAATGTCAAATTTTGCTAAAATAAAGGAAAAATTTCCACCAATCTTACACACAATTTTTAATTTGTATTTCGAGAAAATGTTTCCGTATGCAGTTGTTTAGCCTGCTAACCGCTGCTTAACGAAATTAAAATTTTGTATGGCTTGAAATTAACGCTTATTTTTGGTGATATCTTTTTTTGTCGAACTAAATGCCAAATTTTGTTAAAATAACGGAAAAAATTTCACCAATCTTACACACAATTTTTAATTTGAATTTCGAGAAAATGCTTCCGTATGCAGTTGTTTTGCCTGCTAACCGCTGCTCAACAAAAATAAAATTTTGTATGGCTTGAAATTACCGCTCATTTTTGGTGATATTTTTTTCTGACGAACGAAATGTCAAATTTTTTTATAATAACGGAAAAAATTCCACCAATCTTACACACAATTTTTAACTTGAATTTCGAGAAAATCTTTCGGTATGCAGTTGTTTAGCCTCCTAACCTCTGTTAATCAAAAATAAAAGTTTGTATGGCTTGAAATTACCGCTCTTTTTTAGTGATATTTTTTTCTGACGAACTAATTGTCAAATTTTGTTAAAATAACGGAAAAAATTCCACCAATCTTACACACAATTTTTGATTTGAATTTCCAGAAAATGTTTCGGTAAGCAGTTCTTTAGCCTGCTAACCGCTGCTTAACAAAATTAAAATTTTGCATGGCTTGAAAGTACCGCTCATTTTTGGTGATATTTTTTTCTGACGAACTAATTGTCAAATTTTTTTAAAATAAAGGAAAAAATTCCACAAATCTTACACACAATTTTTAATTTGAATTTCGAAAAAAACTTTCGGCATGCAGTTGTTTAGCCTGCTAACCGCTGCTTTTTAAAATTAAAATTTTGAGTGGCTTCAAATTACCGCTCATTTTTGGTGATATCTTTTTCTGGCGAACTAAATGTCAAATTTTGCTAAAATAACGGAAAAAATTTCACCAATCTTACACACAATTTTTGATTTGAATTTCGCGAAAATGTTTCCGTATGCAGTTGTTTAGCCTGCTAACCACTGCTTAACAAAATTAAAATTTTGTATGGCTTCAAATTACCGCTCATTTTTGGTGATATCTTTTTCTGACGAACTTAATGTCAAATTTTGCTAAAATAACGGAAAAATTTCCACCAATCTTACACACAATTTTTAATTTGAATTTCGAGAAAATGTTTCCGTATGCAGTTGTTTAGCCTGCTAACCGCTGCTTAACAAAATTAAAATTTTGTATGGCTTGAAATTACCGCTCATTTTTGGTGATATCTTTTTCTGACGAACTTAATGTCAAATTTTGCTAAAATAACGGAAAAATTTCCACCAATCTTACACACAATTTTTAATTTGTATTTCGAGAAAATGTTTCCGTATGCAGTTGTTTAGCCTGCTAACCGCTGCTTAACAAAATTAAAATTTTGTATGGCTTGAAATTAACGCTTATTTTTGGTGATATCTTTTTTTGTCGAACTAAATGCCAAATTTTGTTAAAATAACGGAAAAAATTTCACCAATCTTACACACAATTTTTAATTTGAATTTCGAGAAAATGCTTCCGTATGCAGTTGTTTTGCCTGCTAACCGCTGCTCAACAAAAATAAAATTTTGTATGGCTTGAAATTACCGCTCATTTTTGGTGATATCTTTTTCTGACGAACTAATTATCAAAATTTGTTAAAATAACGGAAAGAGTTCAAGAAATCTTACACACAATTTTTAATTTGAATTTCTTAAAAAAATTGCCGTATGCAGTTGTTTAGCCTGCTAACCGCTGCTTAACAAAATTAAAATTTTGTATGGCTTGAAATTACCGCTCATTTTTGGTGATATCTTTTTCTGACGAACGAAATGTCAAATTTTGTTATAATAACGGAAAAAATTTCACCAATCTTACACACAATTTTTAATTTGAATTTCGAGAAAATGCTTCCGTATGCAGTTGTTTTGCCTGCTAACCACTGCTTAACAAAATTAAAATTTTGTATGGCTTCAAATTACCGCTCATTTTTGGTGATATCTTTTTCTGACGAACTTAATGTCAAATTTTTTTAAAATAACGGAAAAAATCCCACAAATCTTACTTACAGATTTTAATTTGAATTTCGAGAAAATGTTTCGGCATGCAGTTGTTAAGCCTGCTAACCGCTGTTAATTAATGATTATAATCAAAAATAAAAGCTTGTATGGCTTGAACTTACCGCTCCTGTTTGGTGATATTTTTTTCTGACGAACTAATTATCAAAATTTGTTAAAATAACGGAAAGAGTTCAAGAAATCTTACACACAATTTTTAATTTGAATTTCTTAAAAAAATTGCCGTATGCAGTTGTTTAGCCTGCTAACCGCTGCTTAACCAAATTAAAATTTTGTATGGCTTGAAAGCACCGCTCATTTTTGGTGATATTATTTTCTGACGAACTAAATGTCAAATTTTGTTATAATAACGGAAAAAATTCCAAAAATCTTACACACAATTTTTAATTTGAATTTCGAGAAAATGTTTCCGTATGCAGTTGTTTAGCCTGCTAACCGCTGTTAATCAAAAATAATATGATATCTTTTTCTGACGAACTAAATGTCAAATTTTGTTAAAATAACGGAAAAAATTTCACCAATCTTACACACAATTTTGAATTTGAATTTCGAGAAGAAATATCGGTACGCAGTTGTTTAGCCTGCTAACCGTTGCTTATCAAAATTAAAATTTTGTATGGCTTGAAATTACCGCTCATTTTTGGTGATATTTTTTTCTGACGAACGAAATGTCAAATTTTGTTATAATAACGGAAACAATTCCACCAATCTTACACACAATTTTTAACTTGAATTTCGAGAAAATCTTTCGGTATGCAGTCGTTTAGCCTCCTAACCTCTGTTAATCAAAAATAAAAGTTTGTATCGCTTGAAATTACCGCTCCTTTTTAGTGATATTTTTTTCTGACGAACTAATTGTCAAATTTTGTTAAAATAACGGAAAAAATTCCTCCAATCTTACACACAATTTTTGATTTGAATTTCCAGAAAATGTTTCGGTAAGCAGTTCTTTAGCCTGCTAACCGCTGCTTAACAAAATTAAAATTTTGCATGGCTTGAAATTACCGCTCATTTTTGGTGATATTTTTTTCTGACGAACTAATTGTCAAATTTTTTTAAAATAAAGGAAAAAATTCCACAAATCTTACACACAATTTTTAAGTTGAATTTCGAAAAAAACTTTCGGTATGCAGTTGTTTAGCCTGCTAACCGCTGCTTTTTAAAATTAAAATTTTGAGTGGCTTCAAATTACCGCTCATTTTTGGTAATATCTTTTTCTGGCGAACTAAATGTCAAATTTTGCTAAAATAACGGAAAAAATTTCACCAATCTTACACACAATTTTTGATTTGAATTTCGCGAAAATGTTTCCGTATGCAGTTGTTTAGCCTGCTAACCGCTGCTTAACAAAATTAAAATTTTGTATGGCTTGAAATTACCGCTCATTTTTGGTGATATCTTTTTCTGACGAACATAATGTCAAATTTTGCTAAAATAACGGAAAAATTTCCACCAATCTTACACACAATTTTTAATTTGAATTTCGAGAAAATGTTTCCGTATGCAGTTGTTTAGCCTGCTAACCGCTGCTTAACAAAATTAAAATTTTGTATGGCTTGAAATTAACGCTCATTTTTGGTGATATCTTTTTTTGTCGAACTAAATGCCAAATTTTGTTAAAATAACGGAAAAAATTTCACCAATCTTACACACAATTTTTAATTTGAATTTCGAGAAAATGCTTCCGTATGCAGTTGTTTAGCCTGCTAACCGCTGCTTATAAAAATTAAAATGTTGTATGGCTTGAAATTACCGCTCATTTTTAGTGATATCTTTTTCTGACGAACTAAAGGTCAAATTTTGTTAAAATAACGGAAGAAATTTCACCAATCTTACACACAATTTTTTATTTGAATTTCTTAAAAAAATTGCCGTATGCAGTTGTTTAGCCTGCTAACCGCTGCTTAACAAAATTAAAATTTTGTATGGCTTGAAATTACCGCTCATTTTTGGTGATATCTTTTTCTGACGAACTAAATGTCAAATTTTGTTATAATAACGGAAAAAATTCCGAAAATCTTACACACAATTTTTAATTTGAATTTCGAGAAAATTTTTCCGTATGCAGTTGTTTAGCCTGCTAACCGCTGTTAATCAAAAATAATATGATATCTTTTTCTGACGAACTAAATGTCAAATTTTGTTAAAATAACGGAAAAAATTTCACCAATCTTACACACAATTTTTAATTTGAATTTCGAGAAGAAATATCGGTACGCAGTTGTTTAGCCTGCTAACCGTTGCTTATCAAAATTAAAAGTTTGTATGGCTTGAAATTACCGCTCATTTTTGGTGATATTTTTTTCTGACGAACGAAATTTCAAATTTTGTTATAATAACCGAAAAGATCCCACCAATCTTACACACAATTTTTAACTTGAATTTCGAGAAAATCTTTCGGTATGCAGTTGTTTAGCCTCCTAACCTCTGTTAATCAAAAATAAAAGTTTGTATGGCTTGAAATTACCGCTCCTTTTTAGTGATATTTTTTTCTGACGAACTAATTGTCAAATTTTGTTAAAATAACGGAAAAAATTCCACCAATCTTACACACAATTTTTGATTTGAATTTCCAGAAAATGTTTCGGTAAGCAGTTCTTTAGCCTGCTAACCGCTGTTAATTAATGATTATAATCAAAAATAAAAGCTTGTATGGCTTGAACTTACCGCTCCTGTTTGGTGATATTTTTTTCTGACGAACTAATTATCAAAATTTGTTAAAATAACGGAAAGAGTTCAAGAAATCTTACACACAATTTTTAATTTGAATTTCTTAAAAAAATTGCCGTATGCAGTTGTTTAGCCTGCTAACCGCTGCTTATAAAAATTAAAATTTTGTATGGCTTGAAATTACCGCTCATTTTTAGTGATATCTTTTTCTGACGAACTAAATGTCAAATTTTGTTAAAATAACGGAAGAAATTTCACCAATCTTACACACAATTTTTTATTTGAATTTCTTAAAAAAATTGCCGTATGCAGTTGTTTAGCCTGCTAACCGCTGCTTACACAAATTAAAATTTTGTATGGCTTGAAAGTACCGCTCATTTTTGGTGATATTATTTTCTGACGAACTAAATGTCAAATTTTGTTATAATAACGGAAAAAATTCCAAAAATTTTACACACAATTTTTAATTTGAATTTCGAGAAAATGTTTCCGTATGCAGTTGTTTAGCCTGCTAACCGCTGCTTATCAAAATTAAAATTTTGTATGGCTTGAAATCACTGCTCATTTTTGGTGATATTTTTTTCTGACGAACCAAGTGTCAAAATTTGCTAAAATAACGGAACAAATCTTACACACAATTTTCAATTTGAATTTCGAAAAAAACTTTCGGTATGCAGTTGTTTAGCCTGCTAACCGCTGCTTAACCAAATTAAAATTTTGTATGGCTTGAAAGTACCGCTCATTTTTGGTGATATTATTTTCTGACGAACTAAATGTCAAATTTTGTTATAATAACGGAAAAAATTCCAAAAATCTTACACACAATTTTTAATTTGAATTTCGAGAAAATGTTTCCGTATGCAGTTGTTTAGCCTGCTAACCGCTGTTAATCAAAAATAATATGATATCTTTTTCTGACGAACTAAATGTCAAATTTTGTTAAAATAACGGAAAAAATTTCACCAATCTTACACACAATTTTGAATTTGAATTTCGAGAAGAAATATCGGTACGCAGTTGTTTAGCCTGCTAACCGTTGCTTATCAAAATTAAAATTTTGTATGGCTTGAAATTACCGCTCATTTTTGGTGATATTTTTTTCTGACGAACGAAATGTCAAATTTTGTTATAATAACGGAAACAATTCCACCAATCTTACACACAATTTTTAACTTGAATTTCGAGAAAATCTTTCGGTATGCAGTCGTTTAGCCTCCTAACCTCTGTTAATCAAAAATAAAAGTTTGTATGGCTTGAAATTACCGCTCCTTTTTAGTGATATTTTTTTCTGACGAACTAATTGTCAAATTTTGTTGAAATAACGGAAAAAATTCCTCCAATCTTACACACAATTTTTGATTTGAATTTCCAGAAAATGTTTCGGTAAGCAGTTCTTTAGCCTGCTAACCGCTGCTTAACAAAATTAAAATTTTGCATGGCTTGAAATTACCGCTCATTTTTGGTGATATTTTTTTCTGACGAACTAATTGTCAAATTTTTTTAAAATAAAGGAAAAAATTCCACAAATCTTACACACAATTTTTAAGTTGAATTTCGAAAAAAACTTTCGGTATGCAGTTGTTTAGCCTGCTAACCGCTGCTTTTTAAAATTAAAATTTTGAGTGGCTTCAAATTACCGCTCATTTTTGGTAATATCTTTTTCTGGCGAACTAAATGTCAAATTTTGCTAAAATAACGGAAAAAATTTCACCAATCTTACACACAATTTTTGATTTGAATTTCGCGAAAATGTTTCCGTATGCAGTTGTTTAGCCTGCTAACCGCTGCTTAACAAAATTAAAATTTTGTATGGCTTGAAATTACCGCTCATTTTTGGTGATATCTTTTTCTGACGAACATAATGTCAAATTTTGCTAAAATAACGGAAAAATTTCCACCAATCTTACACACAATTTTTAATTTGAATTTCGAGAAAATGTTTCCGTATGCAGTTGTTTAGCCTGCTAACCGCTGCTTAACAAAATTAAAATTTTGTATGGCTTGAAATTAACGCTCATTTTTGGTGATATCTTTTTTTGTCGAACTAAATGCCAAATTTTGTTAAAATAACGGAAAAAATTTCACCAATCTTACACACAATTTTTAATTTGAATTTCGAGAAAATGCTTCCGTATGCAGTTGTTTAGCCTGCTAACCGCTGCTTATAAAAATTAAAATGTTGTATGGCTTGAAATTACCGCTCATTTTTAGTGATATCTTTTTCTGACGAACTAAATGTCAAATTTGGTTAAAATAACGGAAGAAATTTCACCAATCTTACACACAATTTTTGATTTGAATTTCGAGAAAATGTTTCGGTATGCAGTTGTTTAGCCTGCTAACCGCTGCTCAACAAAAATAAAATTTTGTATGGCTTGAAATTACCGCTCATTTTTGGTGATATTTTTTCCTGACGAACCAAGTGTCAAAATTTGTTCAAAGGGCGGAAAAAATTTCACAAATCTTACACACAGTTTTTAATTTAAATTTCGAGAAAATGTTTCGGCATGCAGTTGTTAAGCCTGCTAACCGCTGTTAATTAATGATTATAATCAAAAAAAAAAGCTTGTATGGCTTGAACTTACCGCTCCTGTTTGGTGATATTTTTTTCTGACGAACTAATTATCAAAATTTGTTAAAATAACGGAAAGAGTTCAAGAAATCTTACACACAATTTTTAATTTGAATTTCTTAAAAAAATGGCCGTATGCAGTTGTTTAGCCTGCTAACCGCTGCTTAAACAAATTAAAATTTTGTATGGCTTGAAAGTACCGCTCATTTTTGGTGATATTATTTTCTGACGAACTATGGCTTGAAATTAACGCTCATTTTTGGTGATATCTTTTTTTGTCGAACTAAATGCCAAATTTTGTTAAAATAACGTAAAAACTTCCACCAATCTTACACACAATTTTTGATTTGAATTTCGAGAAAATGTTTCGGTAAGCAGTTCTTTAGCCTGCTAACCGCTGCTTAACAAAATTAAAGTTTTGTATGGCTTGAAATTACCGCTCATTTTTGGTGATATTTTTTTCTGACGAACTAAATGTCGAATTTTGCTAAAATAACGGAAAAATTTCCTACAATCTTACACAGAATTTTTAATTTGAATTTCGGGAAAATGTTTCGGTATGCAGTTGTTTAGCCTGCTAACCGCTACTCAACAAAAATAAAATTTTGTATGGCTTGAAATTACCGCTCATTTTTGGTGATATTTTTTCCTGACGAACCAAGTGTCAAAATTTGTTCAAAGGGCGGAAAAAATTCCACAAATCTTACACACAGTTTTTAATTTGAATTTCGAGAAAATGTTTCGGCATGCAGTTGTTAAGCCTGCTAACCGCTGTTAATTAATGATTATAATCAAAAATAAAAGCTTGTATGGCTTGAACTTACCGCTCCTGTTTGGTGATATTTTTTTCTGACGAACTAATTATCAAAATTTGTTAAAATAACGGAAAGAGTTCAAGAAATCTTACACACAATTTTTAATTTGAATTTCTTAAAAAAATTGCCGTATGCAGTTGTTTAGCCTGCTAACCGCTGCTTAACCAAATTAAAATTTTGTATGGCTTGAAAGTACCGCTCATTTTTGGTGATATTATTTTCTGACGAACTAAATGTCAAATTTTGTTATAACAACGGAAAAAATTCCGAAAATCTTACACACAATTTTTAATTTGAATTTCGAGAAAATTTTTCCGTATGCAGTTGTTTAGCCTGCTAACCGCTGTTAATCAAAAATAATATGATATCTTTTTCTGACGAACTAAATGTCAAATTTTGTTAAAATAACGGAAAAAATTTCACCAATCTTACACACAATTTTGAATTTGAATTTCGAGAAGAAATATCGGTACGCAGTTGTTTAGCCTGCTAACCGTTGCTTATCAAAATTAAAAGTTTGTATGGCTTGAAATTACCGCTCATTTTTGGTGATATTTTTTTCTGACGAACGAAATGTCAAATTTTGTTATAATAACCGAAAAGATCCCACCAATATTACACACAATTTTTAACTTGAATTTCGAGAAAATCTTTCGGTATGCAGTTGTTTAGCCTCCTAACCTCTGTTAATCAAAAATAAAAGTTTGTATGGCTTGAAATTACCGCTCCTTTTTAGTGATATTTTTTTCTGACGAACTAATTGTCAAATTTTGTTAAAATAACGGAAAAAATTCCACCAATCTTACACACAATTTTTGATTTGAATTTCCAGAAAATGTTTCGGTAAGCAGTTCTTTAGCCTGCTAACCGCTGTTAATTAATGATTATAATCAAAAATAAAAGCTTGTATGGCTTGAACTTACCGCCCCTGTTTGGTGATATTTTTTTCTGACGAACTAATTATCAAAATTTGTTAAAATAACGGAAAGAGTTCAAGAAATCTTACACACAATTTTTAATTTGAATTTCTTAAAAAAATTGCCGTATGCAGTTGTTTAGCCTGCTAACCGCTGCTTATAAAAATTAAAATTTTGTATGGCTTGAAATTACCGCTCATTTTTAGTGATATCTTTTTCTGACGAACTAAATGTCAAATTTTGTTAAAATAACGGAAGAAATTTCACCAATCTTACACACAATTTTTTATTTGAATTTCTTAAAAAAATTGCCGTATGCAGTTGTTTAGCCTGCTAACCGCTGCTTAACCAAATTAAAATTTTGTATGGCTTGAAAGTACCGCTCATTTTTGGTGATATTATTTTCTGACGAACTAAATGTCAAATTTTGTTATAATAACGGAAAAAATTCCAAAAATTTTACACACAATTTTTAATTTGAATTTCGAGAAAATGTTTCCGTATGCAGTTGTTTAGCCTGCTAACCGCTGCTTATCAAAATTAAAATTTTGTATGGCTTGAAATCACTGCTCATTTTTGGTGATATTTTTTTCTGACGAACCAAGTGTCAAAATTTGCTAAAATAACGGAACAAATCTTACACACAATTTTTAATTTGAATTTCGAAAAAAACTTTCGGTATGCATTTGTTTTGCCTGCTAACCGCTGCTTAACAAAATTAAAATTTTGTATGGCTTGAAATTACCGCTAATTTTTGGTGATATTTTTTTCTGACAACTAATTGTCAAATTTTTTTAAAATAACGGAAAAAATCCCACAAATCTTACACACAGATTTTAATTTGAATTTCGAGAAAATGTTTCGGCATGCAGTTGTTAAGCCTGCTAACCGCTGTTAATTAATGATTATAATCAAAAATAAAAGCTTGTATGGCTTGAACTTACCGCTCCTGTTTGGTGATATTTTTTTCTGACGAACTAATTATCAAAATTTGTTAAAATAACGGAAAGAGTTCAAGAAATCTTACACACAATTTTTAATTTGAATTTCTTAAAAAAATTGCCGTATGCAGTTGTTTAGCCTGCTAACCGCTGCTTAACCAAATTAAAATTTTGTATGGCTTGAAAGTACCGCTCATTTTTGGTGATATTATTTTCTGACGAACTAAATGTCAAATTTTGTTATAATAACGGAAAAAATTCCAAAAATCTTACACACAATTTTTAATTTGAATTTCGAGAAAATGTTTCCGTATGCAGTTGTTTAGCCTGCTAACCGCTGTTAATCAAAAATAATATGATATCTTTTTCTGACGAACTAAATGTCAAATTTTGTTAAAATAACGGAAAAAATTTCACCAATCTTACACACAATTTTGAATTTGAATTTCGAGAAGAAATATCGGTACGCAGTTGTTTAGCCTGCTAACCGTTGCTTATCAAAATTAAAATTTTGTATGGCTTGAAATTACCGCTCATTTTTGGTGATATTTTTTTCTGACGAACGAAATGTCAAATTTTGTTATAATAACGGAAACAATTCCACCAATCTTACACACAATTTTTAACTTGAATTTCGAGAAAATCTTTCGGTATGCAGTCGTTTAGCCTCCTAACCTCTGTTAATCAAAAACAAAAGTTTGTATGGCTTGAAATTACCGCTCCTTTTTACTGATATTTTTTTCTGACGAACTAATTGTCAAATTTTGTTAAAATAACGGAAAAAATTCCTCCAATCTTACACACAATTTTTGATTTGAATTTCCAGAAAATGTTTCGGTAAGCAGTTCTTTAGCCTGCTAACCGCTGCTTAACAAAATTAAAATTTTGCATGGCTTGAAATTACCGCTCATTTTTGGTGATATTTTTTTCTGACGAACTAATTGTCAAATTTTTTTAAAATAAAGGAAAAAATTCCACAAATCTTACACACAATTTTTAAGTTGAATTTCGAAAAAAACTTTCGGTATGCAGTTGTTTAGCCTGCTAACCGCTGCTTTTTAAAATTAAAATTTTGAGTGGCTTCAAATTACCGCTCATTTTTGGTAATATCTTTTTCTGGCGAACTAAATGTCAAATTTTGCTAAAATAACGGAAAAAATTTCACCAATCTTACACACAATTTTTGATTTGAATTTCGCGAAAATGTTTCCGTATGCAGTTGTTTAGCCTGCTAACCGCTGCTTAACAAAATTAAAATTTTGTATGGCTTGAAATTACCGCTCATTTTTGGTGATATCTTTTTCAGACGAACATAATGTCAAATTTTGCTACAATAACGGAAAAATTTCCACCAATCTTACACACAATTTTTAATTTGAATTTCGAGAAAATGTTTCCGTATGCAGTTGTTTAGCCTGCTAACCGCTGCTTAACAAAATTAAAATTTTGTATGGCTTGAAATTAACGCTCATTTTTGGTGATATCTTTTTTTGTCGAACTAAATGCCAAATTTTGTTAAAATAACGGAAAAAATTTCACCAATCTTACACACAATTTTTAATTTGAATTTCGAGAAAATGCTTCCGTATGCAGTTGTTTAGCCTGCTAACCGCTGCTTATAAAAATTAAAATGTTGTATAGCTTGAAATTACCGCTCATTTTTAGTGATATCTTTTTCTGACGAACTAAATGCCAAATTTTGTTAAAATAACGGAAGAAATTTCACCAATCTTACACACAATTTTTGATTTGAATTTCGAGAAAATGTTTCGGTATGCAGTTGTTTAGCCTGCTAACCGCTGCTCAACAAAAATAAAATTTTGTATGGCTTGAAATTACCGCTCATTTTTGGTGATATTTTTTCCTGACGAACCAAGTGTCAAAATTTGTTCAAAGGGCGGAAAAAATTTCACAAATCTTACACACAGTTTTTAATTTAAATTTCGAGAAAATGTTTCGGCATGCAGTTGTTAAACCTGCTAACCGCTGTTAATTAATGATTATAATCAAAAAAAAAGCTTGTATGGCTTGAACTTACCGCTCCTGTTTGGTGATATTTTTTTCTGACGAACTAATTATCAAAATTTGTTAAAATAACGGAAAGAGTTCAAGAAATCTTACACACAATTTTTAATTTGAATTTCTTAAAAAAATTGCCGTATGCAGTTGTTTAGCCTGCTAACCGCTGCTTATAAAAATTAAAATGTTGTATAGCTTGAAATTACCGCTCATTTTTAGTGATTTTTTTTTCTGACGAACTAAATGCCAAATTTTGTTAAAATAACGGAAGAAATTTCACCAATCTTACACACAATTTTTGATTTGAATTTCGAGAAAATGTTTCGGTATGCAGTTGTTTAGCCTGCTAACCGCTGCTCAACAAAAATAAAATTTTGTATGGCTTGAAATTACCGCTCATTTTTGGTGATATTTTTTCCTGACGAACCAAGTGTCAAAATTTGTTCAAAGGGCGGAAAAAATTTCACAAATCTTACACACAGTTTTTAATTTAAATTTCGAGAAAATGTTTCGGCATGCAGTTGTTAAGCCTGCTAACCGCTGTTAATTAATGATTATAATCAAAAAAAAAGCTTGTATGGCTTGAACTTACCGCTCCTGTTTGGTGATATTTTTTTCTGACGAACTAATTATCAAAATTTGTTAAAATAACGGAAAGAGTTCAAGAAATCTTACACACAATTTTTAATTTGAATTTCTTAAAAAAATTGCCGTATACAGTTGTTTAGCCTGCTAACCGCTGCTTAAACAAATTAAAATTTTGTATGGCTTGAAAGTACCGCTCATTTTTGGTGATATTATTTTCTGACGAACAATGGCTTGAAATTAACGCTCATTTTTGGTGATATCTTTTTTTGTCGAACTAAATGCCAAATTTTGTTAAAATAACGTAAAAAATTCCACCAATCTTACACACAATTTTTGATTTGAATTTCGAGAAAATGTTTCGGTAAGCAGTTCTTTAGCCTGCTAACCGCTGCTTAACAAAATTAAAGTTTTGTATGGCTTGAAATTACCGCTCATTTTTGGTGATATTTTTTTCTGACGAACTAAATGTCGAATTTTGCTAAAATAACGGAAAAATTTCCTACAATCTTACACAGAATTTTTAATTTGAATTTCGGGAAAATGTTTCGGTATGCAGTTGTTTAGCCTGCTAACCGCTGCTCAACAAAAATAAAATTTTGTATGGCTTGAAGTTACCGCTCATTTTTGGTGATATTTTTTCCTGACGAACCAAGTGTCAAAATTTGTTCAAAAGGCGGAAAAAATTCCACAAATCTTACACACAGTTTTTAATTTGAATTTCGAGAAAATGTTTCGGCATGCAGTTGTTAAGCCTGCTAACCGCTGTTAATTAATGATTATAATCAAAAATAAAAGCTTGTATGGCTTGAACTTACCGCTCCTGTTTGGTGATATTTTTTTCTGACGAACTAATTATCAAAATTTGTTAAAATAACGGAAAGAGTTCAAGAAATCTTACACACAATTTTTAATTTGAATTTCTTAAAAAAATTGCCGTATGCAGTTGTTTAGCCTGCTAACCGCTGCTTAACCAAATTAAAATTTTGTATGGCTTGAAAGTACCGCTCATTTTTGGTGATATTATTTTCTGACGAACTAAATGTCAAATTTTGTTATAATAATGGAAAAAATTCCGAAAATCTTACACACAATTTTTAATTTGAATTTCGAGAAAATTTTTCCGTATGCAGTTGTTTAGCCTGCTAACCGCTGTTAATCAAAAATAATATGATATCTTTTTCTGACGAACTAAATGTCAAATTTTGTTAAAATAACGGAAAAAATTTCACCAATCTTACACACAATTTTTAATTTGAATTTCGAGAAGAAATATCGGTACGCAGTTGTTTAGCCTGCTAACCGTTGCTTATCAAAATTAAAAGTTTGTATGGCTTGAAATTACCGCTCATTTTTGGTGATATTTTTTTCTGACGAACGAAATGTCAAATTTTGTTATAATAACCGAAAAAATCCCACCAATCTTACACACAATTTTTAACTTGAATTTCGAGAAAATCTTTCGGTATGCAGTTGTTTAGCCTCCTAACCTCTGTTAATCAAAAATAAAAGTTTGTATGGCTTGAAATTACCGCTCCTTTTTAGTGATATTTTTTTCTGACGAACTAATTGTCAAATTTTGTTAAAATAACGGAAAAAATTCCACCAATCTTACACACAATTTTTGATTTGAATTTCCAGAAAATGTTTCGGTAAGCAGTTCTTTAGCCTGCTAACCGCTGCTTAACAAAATTAAAATTTGGCATGGCTTGAAATTACCGCTCATTTTTGGTGATATTTTTTTCTGACGAACTAATTGTCAAATTTTTTTAAAATAAAGGAAAAAATTCCACAAATCTTACACACAATTTTTAATTTGCATTTCGAGAAAATGCTTCCGTATGCAGTTGTTTAGCCTGCTAACCGCTGCTTATAAAAATTAAAATGTTGTATGGCTTGAAATTACCGCTCATTTTTAGTGATATCTTTTTCTGAAGAACTAAATGTCAAATTTTGTTAAAATAACGGAAGAAATTTCACCAATCTTACACACAATTTTTGATTTGAATTTCGAGAAAATGTTTCGGTATGCAGTTATTTAGCCTGCTAACCGCTGCTCAACAAAAATAAAATTTTGTATGGCTTGAAATTACCGCTCATTTTTGGTGATATTTTTTCCTGACGAACCAAGTGTCAAAATTTGTTCAAAGGGCGGAAAAAATTTCACAAATCTTACACACAGTTTTTAATTTGAATTTCGAGAAAATGTTTCCGCATGCAGTTGTTAAGCCTGCTAACCGCTGTTAATTAATGATTATAATCAAAAAAAAAGCTTGTATGGCTTGAACTTACCGCTCCTGTTTGGTGATATTTTTTTCTGACGAACTAATTATCAAAATTTGTTAAAATAACGGAAAGAGTTCAAGAAATCTTACACACAATTTTTAATTTGAATTTCTTAAAAAAATTGCCGTATGCAGTTGTTTAGCCTGCTAACCGCTGCTTAAACAAATTAAAATTTTGTATGGCTTGAAAGTACCGCTCATTTTTGGTGATATTATTTTCTGACGAACTATGGCTTGAAATTAACGCTCATTTTTGGTGATATCTTTTTTTGTCGAACTAAATGCCAAATTTTGTTAAAATAACGTAAAAAATTCCACCAATCTTACACACAATTTTTGATTTGAATTTCGAGAAAATGTTTCGGTAAGCAGTTCTTTAGCCTGCTAACCGCTGCTTAACAAAATTAAAGTTTTGTATGGCTTGAAATTACCGCTCATTTTTGGTGATATTTTTTTCTGATGAACTAAATGTCAAATTTTGCTAAAATAACGGAAAAATTTCCTACAATCTTACACAGAATTTTTAATTTGAATTTCGGGAAAATGTTTCGGTATGCAGTTGTTTAGCCTGCTAGCCGCTGCTCAACAAAAATAAAATTTTGTATGGCTTGAAATTACCGCTCATTTTTGGTGATATTTTTTCCTGACGAACCAAGTGTCAAAATTTGTTCAAAGGGCGGAAAAAATTCCACAAATCTTACACACAGTTTTTAATTTGAATTTCGAGAAAATGTCTCGGCATGCAGTTTTTAAGCCTGCTAACCGCTGTTAATTAATGATTATAATCAAAAATAAAAGCTTGTATGGCTTGAACTTACCGCTCCTGTTTGGTGATATTTTTTTCTGACGAACTAATTATCAAAATTTGTTAAAATAACGGAAAGAGTTCAAGAAATCTTACACACAATTTTTAATTTGAATTTCTTAAAAAAATTGCCGTATGCAGTTGTTTAGCCTGCTAACCGCTGCTTAACCAAATTAAAATTTTGTATGGCTTGAAAGTACCGCTCATTTTTGGTGATATTATTTTCTGACGAACTAAATGTCAAATTTTGTTATAATAACGGAAAAAATTCCGAAAATCTTACACACAATTTTTAATTTGAATTTCGAGAAAATTTTTCCGTATGCAGTTGTTTAGCCTGCTAACCGCTGTTAATCAAAAATAATATGATATCTTTTTCTGACGAACTAAATGTCAAATTTTGTTAAAATAACGGAAAAAATTTCACCAATCTTACACACAATTTTTAATTTGAATTTCGAGAAGAAATATCGGTACCCAGTTGTTTAGCCTGCTAACCGTTGCTTATCAAAATTAAAAGTTTGTATGGCTTGAAATTACCGCTCATTTTTGGTGATATTTTTTTCTGACGAACGAAATGTCAAATTTTGTTATAATAACGGAAAAAATTCCACCAATCTTACACACAATTTTTAACTTGAATTTCGAGAAAATCTTTCGGTATGCAGTTGTTTAGCCTCCTAACCTCTGTTAATCAAAAATAAAAGTTTGTATAGCTTGAAATTACCGCTCCTTTTTAGTGATATTTTTTTCTGACGAACTAATTGTCAAATTTTGTTAAAATAACGGAAAAAATTCCACCAATCTTACACACAATTTTTGATTTGAATTTCCAGAAAATGTTTCGGTAAGCAGTTCTTTAGCCTGCTAACCGCTGCTTAACAAAATTAAAATTTTGCATGGCTTGAAATTACCGCTCATTTTTGGTGATATTTTTTTCTGACGAACTAATTGTCAAATTTTTTTAAAATAAAGGAAAAAATTCCACAAATCTTACACACAATTTTTAATTTGCATTTCGAGAAAATGCTTCCGTATGCAGTTGTTTAGCCTGCTAACCGCTGCTTATAAAAATTAAAATGTTGTATGGCTTGAAATTACCGCTCATTTTTAGTGATATCTTTTTCTGAAGAACTAAATGTCAAATTTTGTTAAAATAACGGAAGAAATTTCACCAATCTTACACACAATTTTTGATTTGAATTTCGAGAAAATGTTTCGGTATGCAGTTGTTTAGCCTGCTAACCGCTGCTCAACAAAAATAAAATTTTGTATGGCTTGAAATTACCGCTCATTTTTGGTGATATTTTTTCCTGACGAACCAAGTGTCAAAATTTGTTCAAAGGGCGGAAAAAATTTCACAAATCTTACACACAGTTTTTAATTTGAATTTCGAGAAAATGTTTCCGCATGCAGTTGTTAAGCCTGCTAACCGCTGTTAATTAATGATTATAATCAAAAAAAAAGCTTGTATGGCTTGAACTTACCGCTCCTGTTTGGTGATATTTTTTTCTGACGAACTAATTATCAAAATTTGTTAAAATAACGGAAAGAGTTCAAGAAATCTTACACACAATTTTTAATTTGAATTTCTTAAAAAAATTGCCGTATGCAGTTGTTTAGCCTGCTAACCGCTGCTTAAACAAATTAAAATTTTGTATGGCTTGAAAGTACCGCTCATTTTTGGTGATATTATTTTCTGACGAACTATGGCTTGAAATTAACGCTCATTTTTGGTGATATCTTTTTTTGTCGAACTAAATGCCAAATTTTGTTAAAATAACGTAAAAAATTCCACCAATCTTACACACAATTTTTGATTTGAATTTCGAGAAAATGTTTCGGTAAGCAGTTCTTTAGCCTGCTAACCGCTGCTTAACAAAATTAAAGTTTTGTATGGCTTGAAATTACCGCTCATTTTTGGTGATATTTTTTTCTGATGAACTAAATGTCAAATTTTGCTAAAATAACGGAAAAATTTCCTACAATCTTACACAGAATTTTTAATTTGAATTTCGGGAAAATGTTTCGGTATGCAGTTGTTTAGCCTGCTAGCCGCTGCTCAACAAAAATAAAATTTTGTATGGCTTGAAATTACCGCTCATTTTTGGTGATATTTTTTCCTGACGAACCAAGTGTCAAAATTTGTTCAAAGGGCGGAAAAAATTCCACAAATCTTACACACAGTTTTTAATTTGAATTTCGAGAAAATGTCTCGGCATGCAGTTTTTAAGCCTGCTAACCGCTGTTAATTAATGATTATAATCAAAAATAAAAGCTTGTATGGCTTGAACTTACCGCTCCTGTTTGGTGATATTTTTTTCTGACGAACTAATTATCAAAATTTGTTAAAATAACGGAAAGAGTTCAAGAAATCTTACACACAATTTTTAATTTGAATTTCTTAAAAAAATTGCCGTATGCAGTTGTTTAGCCTGCTAACCGCTGCTTAACCAAATTAAAATTTTGTATGGCTTGAAAGTACCGCTCATTTTTGGTGATATTATTTTCTGACGAACTAAATGTCAAATTTTGTTATAATAACGGAAAAAATTCCGAAAATCTTACACACAATTTTTAATTTGAATTTCGAGAAAATTTTTCCGTATGCAGTTGTTTAGCCTGCTAACCGCTGTTAATCAAAAATAATATGATATCTTTTTCTGACGAACTAAATGTCAAATTTTGTTAAAATAACGGAAAAAATTTCACCAATCTTACACACAATTTTTAATTTGAATTTCGAGAAGAAATATCGGTACCCAGTTGTTTAGCCTGCTAACCGTTGCTTATCAAAATTAAAAGTTTGTATGGCTTGAAATTACCGCTCATTTTTGGTGATATTTTTTTCTGACGAACGAAATGTCAAATTTTGTTATAATAACGGAAAAAATTCCACCAATCTTACACACAATTTTTAACTTGAATTTCGAGAAAATCTTTCGGTATGCAGTTGTTTAGCCTCCTAACCTCTGTTAATCAAAAATAAAAGTTTGTATGGCTTGAAATTACCGCTCCTTTTTAGTGATATTTTTTTCTGACGAACTAATTGTCAAATTTTGTTAAAATAACGGAAAAAATTCCACCAATCTTACACACAATTTTTGATTTGAATTTCCAGAAAATGTTTCGGTAAGCAGTTCTTTAGCCTGCTAACCGCTGCTTAACAAAATTAAAATTTTGCATGGCTTGAAATTACCGCTCATTTTTGGTGATATTTTTTTCTGACGAACTAATTGTCAAATTTTTTTAAAATAAAGGAAAAAATTCCACAAATCTTACACACAATTTTTGATTTGAATTTCGCGAAAATGTTTCCGTATGCAGTTGTTTAGCCTGCTAACCGCTGCTTAACAAAATTAAAATTTTGTATGGCTTGAAATTAACGCTCATTTTTGGTGATATCTTTTTTTGTCGAACTAAATGCCAAATTTTGTTAAAATAACGGACAAAATTTCACCAATCTTACACACAATTTTTAATTTGAATTTCGAGAAAATGCTTCCGTATGCAGTTGTTTAGCCTGCTAACCGCTGCTTATAAAAATTAAAATGTTGTATGGCTTGAAATTACCGCTCATTTTTAGTGATATCTTTTTCTGACGAACTAAATGTCAAATTTTGTTAAAATAACGGAAGAAATTTCACCAATCTTACACACAATTTTTGATTTGAATTTCGAGAAAATGTTTCGGTATGCAGTTGTTTAGCCTGCTAACCGCTGCTCAACAAAAATAAAATTTTGTATGGCTTGAAATTACCGCTCATTTTTGGTGATATTTTTTTCTGACGAACCAAGTGTCAAAATTTGTTCAAAGGGCGGAAAAAATTTCACAAATCTTACACACAGTTTTTAATTTGAATTTCGAGAAAATGTTTCGGCATGCAGTTGTTAAGCCTGCTAACCGCTGTTAATTAATGATTATAATCAAAAAAAATGCTTGTATGGCTTGAACTTACCGCTCCTGTTTGGTGATATTTTTTTCTGACGAACTAATTATCAAAATTTGTTAAAATAACGGAAAGAGTTCAAGAAATCTTACACACAATTTTTAATTTGAATTTCTTAAAAAAATTGCCGTTTGCAGTTGTTTAGCCTGCTAACCGCTGCTTAAACAAATTAAAATTTTGTATGGCTTGAAAGTACCGCTCATTTTTGGTGATATTATTTTCTGACGAACTAAATGTCAAATTTTGTTATAATAACGGAAAAAATTCCAAAAATCTTACACACAATTTTTAATTTGAATTTCGAGAAAATGTTTCCGTATGCAGTTGTTTAGCCTGCTAACCGCTGTTAATCAAAAATAATATGATATCTTTTTCTGACGAACTAAATGTCAAATTTTGTTAAAATAACAGAAAAAATTTCACCAATCTTACACACAATTTTTAATTTGAATTTCGAGAAGAAATATCGGTCCGCAGTTGTTTAGCCTGCTAACCGTTGCTTAACAAAATTAAAATTTTGCATGGCTTGAAATTACCGCTCATTTTTGGTGATATTTTTTTCTGACGAACTAATTGTCAAATTTTTTTAAAATAACGGAAAAAATTCCACAAATCTTACACACAGTTTTTAATTTGAATTTCGAGAAAATCTTTCGGTATGCAGTTGTTAAGCCTGCTAACCGCTGCTTATAAAAATTAAAATTCTGAGTGGCTTGAAATTACCGCTCATTTTTGGTGATATCTTTTTCTGACGAACTAAATGTCAAATTTTGTTAAAATAACGGAAGAAATTTCACCAATCTTACACACAATTTTAATTTTGAATTTCGAGAAAATGTTTCCGTATGCAGTTGTTTAGCCTGCTAACCGCTGCTTATCAAAATTAAAATTTTGTATGGCTTGAAATTACTGCTCATTTTTGGTGATATTTTTTTCTGACGAACCAAGTGTCAAAATTTGCTAAAATAACGGAAAAAATCTTACACACAATTTTTAATTTGAATTTCGAAAAAAACTTTCGGTATGCAGTTGTTTAGCCTGCTAACCGCTGCTTATAAAAATTAACATTTTGTATGGCTGGAAATTACCGCTCATTTTTGGTGATATCTTTTTCTGACGAACTAAATGTCAAATTTTGTTAAACTAACGGAAGAAATTTCACCAATCTTACACACAATTTTTGTTTTGAATTTCGAGAAAATGTTTCCGTTGGCAGTTGTTTAGCCTGCTAACCGGTGTTAATCAAAAATAAAAGTTTGTATGGCTTGAAATTACGGCTCCTTTTTATGATATTTTTTTCTGACGAACTAATTGTCAAATTTTGTAAAAATAACGGAGAAAATTCCACCAATCTTACACACTATTTTTATTTTGAATTTCGAGAAAATGATTCCGTATGCAGTTGTTTAGCCTGCTAACCGCTGTTAATCAAAAATAAAAGTTTGTATGGCTTGAAATTACCGCTCCTTTTTGGTGATATTTTTTTCTGACGAACTAATTGTCAAATTTTGTTAAAATAACGGAAAAAATTCCACCAATCTTACAGACAATTTTTAATTTGAATTTCGAGAAAATTTTTCGGTATGCAGTTGTTAAGCCTGCTAACCGCTTCTTAACAAAATTAAAATTTTGTATGGCTTGAAATTACCACTCATTTTTGGTGATATTTTTTTCTGACAAACCAAGTGTCAAAATTTGTTAAAATAACGGAAAAAATCTTACACACAATTTTTAATTTGAATTTCGAAAAAAACTTTCGGTATGCAGTTGCTTAGCCTGCTAACCGCTGCTTAACAAAATTAAAAGTTTGTATGGCTTGAAATTACCGCTCATTTTTGGTGATATTTTTTTCTGACGAACGAAATGTCAAATTTTGTTATAATAACGGAAAAAATTCCACCAATCTTACACACAATTTTTAACTTGAATTTCGAGAAAATCTTTCGGTATGCAGTTGTTTAGCCTCCTAACCTCTGTTAATCAAAAATAAAAGTTTGTATGGCTTGAAATTACCGCTCCTTTTTAGTGATATTTTTTTCTGACGAACTAATTGTCAAATTTTGTTAAAATAACGGAAAAAATTCCACCAATCTTACACACAATTTTTGATTTGAATTTCCAGAAAATGTTTCGGTAAGCAGTTCTTTAGCCTGCTAACCGCTGCTTAACAAAATTAAAATTTTGCATGGCTTGAAATTACCGCTCATTTTTGGTGATATTTTTTTCTGACGAACTAATTGTCAAATTTTTTTAAAATAAAGGAAAAAATTCCACAAATCTTACACACAATTTTTGATTTGAATTTCGCGAAAATGTTTCCGTATGCAGTTGTTTAGCCTGCTAACCGCTGCTTAACAAAATTAAAATTTTGTATGGCTTGAAATTAACGCTCATTTTTGGTGATATCTTTTTTTGTCGAACTAAATGCCAAATTTTGTTAAAATAACGGAAAAAATTTCACCAATCTTACACACAATTTTTAATTTGAATTTCGAGAAAATGCTTCCGTATGCAGTTGCTTAGCCTGCTAACCGCTGCTTATAAAAATTAAAATGTTGTATGGCTTGAAATTACCGCTCATTTTTAGTGATATCTTTTTCTGACGAACTAAATGTCAAATTTTGTTAAAATAACGGAAGAAATTTCACCAATCTTACACACAATTTTTGATTTGAATTTCGAGAAAATGTTTCGGTATGCAGTTGTTTAGCCTGCTAACCGCTGCTCAACAAAAATAAAATTTTGTATGGCTTGAAATTACCGCTCATTTTTGGTGATATTTTTTTCTGACGAACCAAGTGTCAAAATTTGTTCAAAGGGCGGAAAAAATTTCACAAATCTTACACACAGTTTTTAATTTGAATTTCGAGAAAATGTTTCGGCATGCAGTTGTTAAGCCTGCTAACCGCTGTTAATTAATGATTATAATCAAAAAAAATGCTTGTATGGCTTGAACTTACCGCTCCTGTTTGGTGATATTTTTTTCTGACGAACTAATTATCAAAATTTGTTAAAATAACGGAAAGAGTTCAAGAAATCTTACACACAATTTTTAATTTGAATTTCTTAAAAAAATTGCCGTTTGCAGTTGTTTAGCCTGCTAACCGCTGCTTAAACAAATTAAAATTTTGTATGGCTTGAAAGTACCGCTCATTTTTGGTGATATTATTTTCTGACGAACTAAATGTCAAATTTTGTTATAATAACGGAAAAAATTCCAAAAATCTTACACACAATTTTTAATTTGAATTTCGAGAAAATGTTTCCGTATGCAGTTGTTTAGCCTGCTAACCGCTGTTAATCAAAAATAATATGATATCTTTTTCTGACGAACTAAATGTCAAATTTTGTTAAAATAACAGAAAAAATTTCACCAATCTTACACACAATTTTTAATTTGAATTTCGAGAAGAAATATCGGTCCGCAGTTGTTTAGCCTGCTAACCGTTGCTTAACAAAATTAAAATTTTGCATGGCTTGAAATTACCGCTCATTTTTGGTGATATTTTTTTCTGACGAACTAATTGTCAAATTTTTTTAAAATAACGGAAAAAATTCCACAAATCTTACACACAGTTTTTAATTTGAATTTCGAGAAAATCTTTCGGTATGCAGTTGTTAAGCCTGCTAACCGCTGCTTATAAAAATTAAAATTCTGAGTGGCTTGAAATTACCGCTCATTTTTGGTGATATCTTTTTCTGACGAACTAAATGTCAAATTTTGTTAAAATAACGGAAGAAATTTCACCAATCTTACACACAATTTTAATTTTGAATTTCGAGAAAATGTTTCCGTATGCAGTTGTTTAGCCTGCTAACCGCTGCTTATCAAAATTAAAATTTTGTATGGCTTGAAATTACTGCTCATTTTTGGTGATATTTTTTTCTGACGAACCAAGTGTCAAAATTTGCTAAAATAACGGAAAAAATCTTACACACAATTTTTAATTTGAATTTCGAAAAAAACTTTCGGTATGCAGTTGTTTAGCCTGCTAACCGCTGCTTATAAAAATTAACATTTTGTATGGCTGGAAATTACCGCTCATTTTTGGTGATATCTTTTTCTGACGAACTAAATGTCAAATTTTGTTAAACTAACGGAAGAAATTTCACCAATCTTACACACAATTTTTGTTTTGAATTTCGAGAAAATGTTTCCGTTGGCAGTTGTTTAGCCTGCTAACCGGTGTTAATCAAAAATAAAAGTTTGTATGGCTTGAAATTACGGCTCCTTTTTATGATATTTTTTTCTGACGAACTAATTGTCAAATTTTGTAAAAATAACGGAGAAAATTCCACCAATCTTACACACTATTTTTATTTTGAATTTCGAGAAAATGATTCCGTATGCAGTTGTTTAGCCTGCTAACCGCTGTTAATCAAAAATAAAAGTTTGTATGGCTTGAAATTACCGCTCCTTTTTGGTGATATTTTTTTCTGACGAACTAATTGTCAAATTTTGTTAAAATAACGGAAAAAATTCCACCAATCTTACAGACAATTTTTAATTTGAATTTCGAGAAAATTTTTCGGTATGCAGTTGTTAAGCCTGCTAACCGCTTCTTAACAAAATTAAAATTTTGTATGGCTTGAAATTACCACTCATTTTTGGTGATATTTTTTTCTGACAAACCAAGTGTCAAAATTTGTTAAAATAACGGAAAAAATCTTACACACAATTTTTAATTTGAATTTCGAAAAAAACTTTCGGTATGCAGTTGCTTAGCCTGCTAACCGCTGCTTAACAAAATTAAAATTTTGTATGGCTTGAAATTACCGCTCATTTTTGGTGATATTTTTTTCTGACGAACTAAATGTCAAATTTTGCTAAAAGAACGGAAAAATTTCCACCAATCTTACATACAATTTTTGATTTGAATTTCGAGAAAATTTTTCGGTATGCAGTTGTTTAGCCTGCTAACCGTTGCTTATCAAAATTAAAATTTTGTATGGCTTGAAATTACCGCTCATTTTTGGTGATATTTTTTTCTGACGAACGAAATGTCAAATTTTGTTATAATAACGGAAAAAATTCCACCAATCTTACACACAATTTTTAACTTGAATTTCGAGAAAATCTTTCGGTATGCAGTTGTTTAGCCTGCTTACCGCTGCTTATCAAAATTAAAATTTTGTATGGCTTGAAATTACCGCTCATTTTTGGTGATATTTTTTTCTGACAAACTAAATGTCAAATTTTGTTAAAATAACGGAAAAATTTCCACCAATCTTACACACAATTTTTAATTTGAATTTCGAGAAAATGTTTCCGTATGCAGTTGTTTAGCCTGCTAACCGCTGCTTAACAAAATTAAAATTTTGTATGGCTTGAAAGTACCGCTAATTTTTGGTGATATTTTTTTCTGACGAACTAAGTATCAAAATTTGTTAAAATAACGGAAAAAGTTCAACAAATCTTACACACAATTTTTAATTTGAGTTTCCTAAAAAAAATGCCGTATGCAGTTGTTTAGCCTGCTAACCGCTGCTTAACAAAATTAAAATTTTGTATGGCTTGAAATTACCGCTCATTTTTGGTGATATTTTTTTCTGACAAACCAAGTGTCAAAATTTGTTAAAATAACGGAAAAAATCTTACACACAATTTTTAATTTGAATTTCGAAAAAAACTTTCGGTATGCAGTTGTTTAGCCTGCTAACCGCTGCTTATCAAAATTAAAATTTTGTATGGCTTGAAATTACCGCTCATTTTTGGTGATATTTTTTTCTGACAAACTAAATGTCAAATTTTGCTAAACTAACGGAAAAATTTCCACCAATCTTACATACAATTTTTGATTTGAATTTCGAGAAAATTTTTCGGTATGCAGTTGTTTAGCCTGCTAACCGTTGCTTATCAAAATTAAAATTTTGTATGGCTTGAAATTACCGCTCATTTTTGGTGATATTTTTTTCTGACGAACGAAATGTCAAATTTTGTTATAATAACGCAAAAATTTCCACCAATCTTACATACAATTTTTGATTTGAATTTCGATAAAATGTTTCGGTATGCAGTTGTTTAGCCTGCTAACCGTTGCTTATCAAAATTAAAATTTTGTATGGCTTGAAATTACCGCTCATTTTTGGTGATATTTTTTTCTGACGAACAAGATGTCAAATTTTGTTATAATAACGGAAAAAATTCCACCAATCTTACACACAATTTTTAACTTGAATTTCGAGAAAATCTTTCGGTATGCAGTTGTTTAGCCTGTTTACCGCTGCTTATCAAAATTAAAATTTTGTATGGCTTGAAATTACCGCTCATTTTTGGTGATATTTTTTTCTGACAAACTAAATGTCAAATTTTGTTAAAATAACGGAAAGAGTTCAAGCAATTCTACACACAATTTTTGATTTGAATTTCTTAAAAAAATTGCCGTATGCAGTTGTTTAGCCTGCTAACCGCTGCTTAACAAAATTAAAATTTTGTATGGCTTGAAAGTACCGCTAATTTTTGGTGATATTTTTTTCTGACGAATTAAGTATCAAAATTTGTTAAAATAACGGAAAAAGTTCAACAAATCTTACACACAATTTTTAATTTGAGTTTCTTAAAAAAAATGCCGTATGCAGTTGTTTAGCCTGCTAACCGCTGCTTAACAAAATTAAAATTATGTATGGCTTGAAAGTACCGCTCATTTAGTTGTTAAGCCTGCTAACCGCTGCTTATCAAAATTAAAATTTTGTATGGCTTGAAATTACCGCTCATTTTTGGTGATATTTTTTTCTGACAAACTAAATGTCAAATTTTGTTAAAATAACGGAAAAATTTCCACCAATCTTACACACAATTTTTAATTTGAATTTCGAGAAAATGTTTCCGTATGCCGTTGTTTAGCCTGCTAACCCCTGCTTAACAAAATTAAAATTTTGCATGGCTTGAAATTACCGCTCATTTTTGGTGATATTTTTTTCTGACGAACTAATTGTCAAATTTTTTTAAAATATCGGAAAAAATTCCACAAATCTTACACACAATTTTTAATTTGAATTTCGAGAAAATTTTTCGGTATGCAGTTGTTAAGCCTGCTAACCGCTGTTAATCAAAAATAAAAGCTTGTATGGCTTGAACTTACCGCTCCTGTTTGGTGATATTTTCTTCTGACGAACTAATTATCAAAATTTGTTAAAATAACGGAAAGAGTTCAAGAAATCTTACACACAACTTTTAATTTGAATTTCTTAAAAAAATTGCCGTATGCAGTTGTTTAGCCTGCTAACCGCTGCTTAACAAAATTAAAATTATGTATGGCTTGAAAGTACCGCTCATTTAGTTGTTAAGCCTGCTAACCGCTGCTTATCAAAATTAAAATTTTGAGTGGCTTGAAATTACCGCTCATTTTTGGTGATATTTTTTTCTGACGAACTAATTGTCAAATTTTTTTAAAATAACGGAAAAAATTCCACAAATCTTACACACAGTTTTTAATTTGAATTTCGAGAAAATCTTTCGGTATGCAGTTGTTAAGCCTGCTAACCGCTGCTTTTTAAAATTAAAATTTTGAGTGGCTTGAAATTACTGCTCATTTTTGGTGATATCTTTTTCTGACGAACTAAATGTCAAATTTTGTTAAAATAACGGAAAAAATTTCACCAATTTTACACACAATTTTTAATTTGAATTGTGCGAAAATGTTTCCGTATGCAGTTGTTTAGCCTGCTAACCGCTGCTTAACAAAATTAAAATTTTGTATGGCTTGAAATTACCGCTCATTTTTGGTGATATTTTTTTCTGACGAACGAAATGTCAAATTTTGTTATAATAACGGAAAAAATTCCACCAATCTTACACACAATTTTTAACTTGAATTTCGAGAAAATCTTTCGGTATGCAGTTGTTTAGCCTGCTTACCGCTGCTTATCAAAATTAAAATTTTGTATGGCTTGAAATTACCGCTCATTTTTGGTGATATTTTTTTCTGACAAACTAAATGTCAAATTTTGTTAAAATAACGGAAAAATTTCCACCAATCTTACTCACAATTTTTAATTTGAATTTCGAGAAAATGTTTCCGTATGCAGTTGTTTAGCCTGCTAACCCCTGTTTAACAAAATTAAAATTTTGCATGGCTTGAAATTACCCCTCATTTTTGGTGATATTTTTTTCTGACGAACTAATTGTCAAATTTTTTTAAAATATCGGAGAAAATTCCACAAATCTTACACACAATTTTTAATTTGAATTTCGAGAAAATTTTTCGGTATGCAGTTGTTAAGCCGGCTAACCGCTGTTAATCAAAAATAAAAGCTTGTATGGCTTGAACTTACCGCTCCTGTTTGGTGATATTTTCTTCTGACGAACTAATTATCAAAATTTGTTAAAATAACGGAAAGAGTTCAAGAAATCTTACAAACAATTTTTAATTTGAATTTCTTAAAAAAATTGCCGTATGCAGTTGTTTAGCCTGCTAGCCGCTGCTTAACAAAATTAAAATTTTGCATGGCTTCAAATTACCGCTCATTTTAGGTGATATTTTTTCCTGACGAACCAAGTGTCAAAATTTGTTCAAAGGGCGGAAAAAATTCCACAAATCTTACACACAGTTTTTAATTTGAATTTCGAGAAAATTTTTCGGTATGCAGTTGTTAAGCCTGCTAACCGCTGTTAATCAAAAATAAAAGCTTGTATGGCTTGAACTTACCGCTCCTGTTTGGTGATATTTTCTTCTGACGAACTAATTATCAAAATTTGTTAAAATAACGGAAAGAGTTCAAGAAATCTTACACCCAATTTTTAATTTGAATTTCTTAAAAAAATTGCCGTATGCAGTTGTTTAGCCTGCTAACCGCTGCTTAACAAAATTAAAATTTTGTATGGCTTGAAAGTACCGCTCATTTAGTTGTTAAGCCTGCTAACCGCTGCTTATCAAAATTAAAATTTTGAGTGGCTTGAAATTACCGCTCATTTTTGGTGATATTTTTTTCTGACGAACTAACTGTCAAATTTTTTTAAAATAACGGAAAAAATTCCACAAATCTTACACACAGTTTTTAATTTGAATTTCGAGAAAATCTTTCGGTATGCAGTTGTTAAGCCTGCTAACCGCTGCTTTTTAAAATTAAAATTTTGAGTGGCTTGAAATTACTGCTCATTTTTGGTGATATCTTTTTCTGACGAACTAAATGTCAAATTTTGTTAAAATAACGGAAAAAATTTCACCAATCTTACACACAATTTTTAATTTGAATTGTGCAAAAATGTTTCCGTATGCAGTTGTTTAGCCTGCTAACCGCTGCTCAACAAAAATAAAATTTTGTATGGCTTGAAATTACCGCTCATTTTTGGGGATATTTTTTCCTGACGAGCCAAGTGTCAAAATTTGTTCAAAGGGCGGAAAAAATTCCACAAATTTTACACACAATTTTTAACTTGAATTTCGAGAAAATCTTTCGGTATGCAGTTGTTTAGCCTGCTTACCGCTGCTTATCAAAATTACAATTTTGTATGGCTTGAAATTACCGCTCATTTTTGGTGATATTTTTTTCTGACGAACTAAATGTCAAATTTTGCTAAAATAACGGAAAAATGTCCACCAATCTTACACACAATTTTTGATTTGAATTTCGAGAAAATTTTTCGGTATGCAGTTGTTTAGCCTGCTAACCGCTGCTTATCAAAATTAAAATTTTGTATGGCTTGAAATCCCTGCTCATTTTTGGTGATATTTTTTTCTGACGAACGAAATGTCAAATTTTGTTAAAATAACGGAAAAAATTCCACCAATCTTACACACAATTTTTAATTTGAATTTCGAGAAAATGTTTCCGTACGCAGTTGTTCAGCCTGCTAACCGCTGCTTTTTAAAATTAAAATTTTGAGTGGCTTCAAATTACCGCTCATTTTTGGTGATATCTTTTTCTGGCGAACTAAATGTCAAATTTTGTTAAAATAACGGAAAAAATTTCACCAATCTTACACACAATTTTAAATTTGAATTTCGCGAAAATGTTTCCGTATGCAGTTGTTTAGCCTGCTAACCGCTGTTAATCAAAAATAAAAGTTTGTATGGCTTGAAATAACCGCTCCTTTTTGGTGATATTTTTTTCTGACGAACTAATTGTCAAAATTTGTTAAAATAACGGAAAAAATTCCACCAATCTTACAGACAATTTTTAATTTGAATTTCGAGAAAATCTTTCGGTATGCAGTTATTTAGCCTGTTTACCGCTGCTTATCAAAATTAAAATTTTGCATGGCTTGAAATTACCGCTCATTTTTGGTGATATCTTTTTCTGACGAACTAAATGTCAAATTTTGTTAAAATAACGGAAAAAATTTCACCAATCTTACACACAATTTTTAATTTGAATTTCGCGAAAATGTTTCCGTTTGCAGTTGTTTAGCCTGCTAACCGCTGCTCAACAAAAATAAAATTTTGTATGGCTTGAAATTACCGCTCATTTTTGGGGATATTTTTTCCTGACGAACCAAGTGTCAAAATTTGTTCAAAGGGCGGAAAAAATTCCACAAATCTTACACACAGTTTTTAATCTGAATTTCGAGAAAATTTTTCGGTATGCAGTTGTTAAGCCTGCTAACCGCTGTTAATCAAAAATAAAAGCTTGTATGGCTTGAACTTACCGCTCCTGTTTGGTGATATTTTTTTCTGACGAACTAATTATCAAAATTTGTTAAAATAACGGAAAGAGTTCAAGAAATCTTACACACAATTTTTAATTTGAATTTCTTAAAAAAATTGCCGTATGCAGTTGTTTAGCCTGCTAACCGCTGCTTAACAAAATTAAAATTTTGTATGGCTTGAAAGTACCGCTCATTTAGTTGTTAAGCCTGCTAACCGCTGCTTTTTAAAATTAAAATTTTGAGTGGCTTGAAATTACTGCTCATTTTTGGTGATATCTTTTTCTGACGAACTAAATGTCAAATTTTGTTAAAATAACGGAAAAAATTTCACCAATCTTACACACAATTTTTAATTTGAATTGCGCGAAAATGTTTCCGTATGCAGTTGTTTAGCCTGCTAACTGCTGCTCAACAAAAATAAAATTTTGTATGGCTTGAAATTACCGCTCATTTTTGGGGATATTTTTTCCTGACGAACCAAGTGTCAAAATTTGTTCAAAGGGCGGAAAAAATTCCACAAATTTTACACACAATTTTTAACTTGAATTTCGAGAAAATTTTTCGGTATGCAGTTGTTTAGCCTGCTTACCGCTGCTTATCAAAATTAAAATTTTGTATGGCTTGAAATTACCGCTCATTTTTGGTGATATTTTTTTCTGACAAACTAAATGTCAAATTTTGTTAAAATAACGGAAAAATTTCCACCAATCTTACACACAATTTTTAATTTGAATTTCGAGAAAATGTTTCCGTATGCAGTTGTTTAGCCTGCTAACCGCTGCTTAACAAAATTAAAATTTTGTATGGCTTGAAAGTACCGCTAATTTTTGGTGATATTTTTTTCTGACGAACTAAGTATCAAAATTTGTTAAAATAACGGAAAAAGTTCAACAAATCTTACACACAATTTTTAATTTGAGTTTCCTAAAAAAAATGCCGTATGCAGTTGTTTAGCCTGCTAACCGCTGCTTAACAAAATTAAAATTTTGTATGGCTTGAAATTACCGCTCATTTTTGGTGATATTTTTTTCTGACAAACCAAGTGTCAAAATTTGTTAAAATAACGGAAAAAATCTTACACACAATTTTTAATTTGAATTTCGAAAAAAACTTTCGGTATGCAGTTGTTTAGCCTGCTAACCGCTGCTTATCAAAATTAAAATTTTGTATGGCTTGAAATTACCGCTCATTTTTGGTGATATTTTTTTCTGGCAAACTAAATGTCAAATTTTGCTAAACTAACGGAAAAATTTCCACCAATCTTACATACAATTTTTGATTTGAATTTCGAGAAAATTTTTCGGTATGCAGTTGTTTAGCCTGCTAACCGTTGCTTATCAAAATTAAAATTTTGCATGGCTTGAAATTACCGCTCATTTTTGGTGATATTTTTTTCTGACGAACGAAATGTCAAAGTTCGTTAAAATAACGGAAAAATTTCCACCAATCTTACATACAATTTTTGATTTGAATTTCGATAAAATTTTTCGGTATGCAGTTGTTTAGCCTGCTAACCGTTGCTTATCAAAATTAAAATTTTGTATGGCTTGAAATTACCGCTCATTTTTGGTGATATTTTTTTCTGACGAACGAAATGTCAAATTTTGTTATAATAACGGAAAAAATTCCACCAATCTTACACACAATTTTTAATTTGAATTTCGAGAAAATCTTTCGGTATGCAGTTGTTTAGCCTGCTAACCGCTGTTAATCAAAAATAAAAGCTTGTATGGCTTGAAAGTACCGGTCATTTTTGGTGATATTTTTTTCTGACAAACTAAATGTCAAATTTTGTTAAAATAACGGAAAGAGTTCAAGCAATTCTACACACAATTTTTAATTTGAATTTCTTAAAAAAATTGCCGTATGCAGTTGTTTAGCCTGCTAACCGTTGCTTAACAAAATTAAAATTTTGTATGGCTTGAAAGTACCGCTAATTTTTGGTGATATTTTTTTCTGACGAATTAAGTATCAAAATTTGTTAAAATAACGGAAAAAGTTCAACAAATCTTACACACAATTTTTAATTTGAGTTTCTTAAAAAAAATGCCGTATGCAGTTGCTTAGCCTGCTAACCGTTGCTTATCAAAATTAAAATTTTGTATGGCTTGAAATTACCGCTCATTTTTGGTGATATTTTTTTCTGACGAACGAAATGTCAAATTTTGTTATAATAACGGAAAAAATTCCACCAATCTTACACACAATTTTTAACTTGAATTTCGAGAAAATCTTTCGGTATGCAGTTGTTTAGCCTGCTTACCGCTGCTTATCAAAATTAAAATTTTGTATGGCTTGAAATTACCGCTCATTTTTGGTGATATTTTTTTCTGACAAACTAAATGTCAAATTTTGTTAAAATAACGGAAAAATTTCCACCAATCTTACACACAATTTTTAATTTGAATTTCGAGAAAATGTTTCCGTATGCCGTTGTTTAGCCTGCTAACCCCTGCTTAACAAAATTAAAATTTTGCATGGCTTGAAATTACCGCTCATTTTTGGTGATATTTTTTTCTGACGAACTAATTGTCAAATTTTTTTAAAATATCGGAAAAAATTCCACAAATCTTACACACAATTTTTAATTTGAATTTCGAGAAAATTTTTCGGTATGCAGTTGTTAAGCCTGCTAACCGCTGTTAATCAAAAATAAAAGCTTGTATGGCTTGAACTTACCGCTCCTGTTTGGTGATATTTTCTTCTGACGAACTAATTATCAAAATTTGTTAAAATAACGGAAAGAGTTCAAGAAATCTTACACACAATTTTTAATTTGAATTTCTTAAAAAAATTGCCGTATGCAGTTGTTTAGCCTGCTAACCGCTGCTTAACAAAATTAAAATTTTGTATGGCTTGAAAGTACCGCTCATTTAGTTGTTAAGCCTGCTAACCGCTGCTTATCAAAATTAAAATTTTGAGTGGCTTGAAATTACCGCTCATTTTTGGTGATATTTTTTTCTGACGAACTAATTGTCAAATTTTTTTAAAATAACGGAAAAAATTCCACAAATCTTACACACAGTTTTTAATTTGAATTTCGAGAAAATCTTTCGGTATGCAGTTGTTAAGCCTGCTAACCGCTGCTTTTTAAAATTAAAATTTTGAGTGGCTTGAAATTACTGCTCATTTTTGGTGATATCTTTTTCTGACGAACTAAATGTCAAATTTTGTTAAAATAACGGAAAAAATTTCACCAATCTTACACACAATTTTTAATTTGAATTGTGCGAAAATGTTTCCGTATGCAGTTGTTTAGCCTGCTAACCGCTGCTTAACAAAATTAAAATTTTGTATGGCTTGAAAGTACCGCTCATTTTTGGTGATATTTTTTTCTGACAAACCAAGTGTCAAAATTTGTTAAAATAACGGAAAAAATCTTACACACAATTTTTAATTTGAATTTCGAAAAAAACTTTCGGTATGCAGTTGTTTAGCCTGCTAACCGCTGCTTATCAAAATTAAAATTTTGTATGGCTTGAAATTACCGCTCATTTTTGGTGATATTTTTTTCAGACGAACTAAATGTCAAATTTTGCTAAACTAACGGAAAAATGTCCACCAATCTTACATACAATTTTTGATTTGAATTTCGAGAAAATTTTTCGGTATGCAGTTGTTTAGCCTGCTAACCGTTGCTTATCAAAATTAAAATTTTGTATGGCTTGAAATTACCGCTCATTTTTGGTGATATTTTTTTCTGACGAACGAAATGTCAAATTTTGTTATAATAACGGAAAAAATTCCACCAATCTTACACACAATTTTTAACTTGAATTTCGAGAAAATCTTTCGGTATGCAGTTGTTTAGCCTGCTTACCGCTGCTTATCAAAATTAAAATTTTGTATGGCTTGAAATTACCGCTCATTTTTGGTGATATTTTTTTCTGACAAACTAAATGTCAAATTTTGTTAAAATAACGGAAAAATTTCCACCAATCTTACTCACAATTTTTAATTTGAATTTCGAGAAAATGTTTCCGTATGCAGTTGTTTAGCCTGCTAACCCCTGTTTAACAAAATTAAAATTTTGCATGGCTTGAAATTACCCCTCATTTTTGGTGATATTTTTTTCTGACGAACTAATTGTCAAATTTTTTTAAAATATCGGAAAAAATTCCACAAATCTTACACACAATTTTTAATTTGAATTTCGAGAAAATTTTTCGGTATGCAGTTGTTAAGCCGGCTAACCGCTGTTAATCAAAAATAAAAGCTTGTATGGCTTGAACTTACCGCTCCTGTTTGGTGATATTTTCTTCTGACGAACTAATTATCAAAATTTGTTAAAATAACGGAAAGAGTTCAAGAAATCTTACAAACAATTTTTAATTTGAATTTCTTAAAAAAATTGCCGTATGCAGTTGTTTAGCCTGCTAACCGCTGCTTAACAAAATTAAAATTTTGCATGGCTTGAAATTACCGCTCATTTTTGGTGATATTTTTTCCTGACGAACCAAGTGTCAAAATTTGTTCAAAGGGCGGAAAAAATTCCACAAATCTTACACACAGTTTTTAATTTGAATTTCGAGAAAATTTTTCGGTATGCAGTTGTTAAGCCTGCTAACCGCTGTTAATCAAAAATAAAAGCTTGTATGGCTTGAACTTACCGCTCCTGTTTGGTGATATTTTCTTCTGACGAACTAATTATCAAAATTTGTTAAAATAACGGAAAGAGTTCAAGAAATCTTACACCCAATTTTTAATTTGAATTTCTTAAAAAAATTGCCGTATGCAGTTGTTTAGCCTGCTAACCGCTGCTTAACAAAATTAAAATTTTGTATGGCTTGAAAGTACCGCTCATTTAGTTGTTAAGCCTGCTAACCGCTGCTTATCAAAATTAAAATTTTGAGTGGCTTGAAATTACCGCTCATTTTTGGTGATATTTTTTTCTGACGAACTAACTGTCAAATTTTTTTAAAATAACGGAAAAAATTCCACAAATCTTACACACAGTTTTTAATTTGAATTTCGAGAAAATCTTTCGGTATGCAGTTGTTAAGCCTGCTAACCGCTGCTTTTTAAAATTAAAATTTTGAGTGGCTTGAAATTACTGCTCATTTTTGGTGATATCTTTTTCTGACGAACTAAATGTCAAATTTTGTTAAAATAACGGAAAAAATTTCACCAATCTTACACACAATTTTTAATTTGAATTGTGCAAAAATGTTTCCGTATGCAGTTGTTTAGCCTGCTAACCGCTGCTCAACAAAATTACAATTTTGTATGGCTTGAAATTACCGCTCATTTTTGGTGATATTTTTTTCTGACGAACTAAGTGTCAAATTTTGCTAAAATAACGGAAAAAATTCCACCAATCTTACACACAATTTTTAATTTGAATTTCGAGAAAATGTTTCCGTACGCAGTTGTTCAGCCTGCTAACCGCTGCTTTTTAAAATTAAAATTTTGAGTGGCTTCAAATTACCGCTCATTTTTGGTGATATCTTTTTCTGGCGAACTAAATGTCAAATTTTGTTAAAATAACGGAAAAAATTTCACCAATCTTACACACAATTTTAAATTTGAATTTCGCGAAAATGTTTCCGTATGCAGTTGTTTAGCCTGCTAACCGCTGTTAATCAAAAATAAAAGTTTGTATGGCTTGAAATAACCGCTCCTTTTTGGTGATATTTTTTTCTGACGAACTAATTGTCAAAATTTGTTAAAATAACGGAAAAAATTCCACCAATCTTACAGACAATTTTTAATTTGAATTTCGAGAAAATCTTTCGGTATGCAGTTGTTTAGCCTGTTTACCGCTGCTTATCAAAATTAAAATTTTGCATGGCTTGAAATTACCGCTCATTTTTGGTGATATCTTTTTCTGACGAACTAAATGTCAAATTTTGTTAAAATAACGGAACAAATTTCACCAATCTTACACACAATTTTTAATTTGAATTTCGCGTAAATGTTTCCGTTTGCAGTTGTTTAGCCTGCTAACCGCTGCTCAACAAAAATAAAATTTTGTATGGCTTGAAATTACCGCTCATTTTTGGGGATATTTTTTCCTGACGAACCAAGTGTCAAAATTTGTTCAAAGGGCGGAAAAAATTCCACAAATCTTACACACAGTTTTTAATCTGAATTTCGAGAAAATTTTTCGGTATGCAGTTGTTAAGCCTGCTAACCGCTGTTAATCAAAAATAAAAGCTTGTATGGCTTGAACTTACCGCTCCTGTTTGGTGATATTTTTTTCTGACGAACTAATTATCAAAATTTGTTAAAATAACGGAAAGAGTTCAAGAAATCTTACACACAATTTTTAATTTGAATTTCTTAAAAAAATTGCCGTATGCAGTTGTTTAGCCTGCTAACCGCTGCTTAACCAAATTAAAATTTTGTATGGCTTGAAAGTACCGCTCATTTAGTTGTTAAGCCTGCTAACCGCTGCTTTTTAAAATTAAAATTTTGAGTGGCTTGAAATTACTGCTCATTTTTGGTGATATCTTTTTCTGACGAACTAAATGTCAAATTTTGTTAAAATAACGGAAAAAATTTCACCAATCTTACACACAATTTTTAATTTGAATTGCGCGAAAATGTTTCCGTATGCAGTTGTTTAGCCTGCTAACTGCTGCTCAACAAAAATAAAATTTTGTATGGCTTGAAATTACCGCTCATTTTTGGGGATATTTTTTCCTGACGAACCAAGTGTCAAAATTTGTTCAAAGGGCGGAAAAAATTCCACAAATTTTACACACAATTTTTAACTTGAATTTCGAGAAAATTTTTCGGTAT